>OX637300.1:24763099-26130867 GCA_951799385.1 Hyppa rectilinea | reverse complement strand
TCGGTGTCACTGCGGTGAAGCTGTTGACAGTCTCGCGCACCATGGCCTGTACTGCGGCAGGAGTGCAGGTCGCATATCACGTCACGCCAGCATCAACGACATTATTCGTCGAGCCCTTGCCACCGCCGGCGTACCAGCGGTATTAGAACCAAACGGCTTGGTACGTGACGATGGTAAGCGACCAGACGGAATGACTTTGTTGCCTTGGAAGGTGGGTAGGCCTCTGGTGTGGGACGCAACCTGTGTCGACACCCTTGCGCCATCTCATGTTCTTAGCACGGCGGGCTGTGCTGGCGCCGCTGCTGCCGCTGCTGAGACCCTCAAGCGGCGTAAATACAGTAACCTGATGTGTAACTACAGATTTGAGCCGTTTGGGGTCGAAACTCTAGGGTCATGGGGCCCGAGTGCGCAACTTCTTTTTAAGGAAATTTCTCGCCGATTGGTCGACACTTCGCGTGACCAGAGGGCTGGATTGTTCTTTGGCCAAAGAATTAGCATTGCCATTCAACGTGGCAATGCTGCCAGTCTTCTGGGCACGTTTCCTGATGACAGCGATGCGGATGAGTACTTCGACGCCTAAGTGTCCTTTTTGTCTTGTTTTGGATTTTTTTGTATATATAGTTAGTTAGATAGTCTTTTAATTTAAGTATGTATAAGTTTTTATTATAATGTACCTAATGAATAAATAATTATTGACTTCTAAGAAAATCATAATTACAGTTAGGTATACATATAATTTTTTTAAATCCAATTAATAAAACCAAGTCAGAAATAAAATATGAATACCCTAAAGAATATTACACTATGTGGCTTTTTCTTTTAAGGTTGGGGAAATCATCAAATGACCCTCCCACCCGCTCTAGGTGGAGCGGAAGGGAATGTCAGACTTTTACTGACTAAAACCTATCCATGTTCCTTCCTTAGACCTTTATGTTCCGTGGTAGCGGTAACCTGCTGACCCAGCAGGCTTCGGCCCTAACGGGCGGGCCCCTTCCTGTCTGCTGACATCTCTTTGAGGCGCACGTGGAACACGCGCCGTCCGGCATGGGCCTGGTCCTGATCGGACGCGAGCTACCCATTAATGTGGTCCTAGTAAAAGAGGATTGATCTGCGCCTAACTTCCAAGCACAACCAATGCGCTGGCTCTCTGTGAATCTATCGTTTTTCGTATTTTAAATCTCCTAGAGCCTCATGTGGTCCTAGTAGCAGAGGATTGATCTGCGCCTAACTTCCAAGCGCAACATTACACATTTATTACTCAACAATGCGTAGGCCCGCGCCTTCGGCGGCGCGGCGGCCGGGGGTCGTCACACCGCCAACGCCCCCGAGGCGTCTAGCGTCTCTTGGAACGAAAGGCTGTGCTTCATAATACGAGGAGATTTCTTGGGGAACTGACAGCGCATTGGTTGCGCTTGAAGTTAGCGCAGATCAATCCTCTGTTACTAGGACCACATGAGGCTTTAGGGGTTTGAAATATGAAAACCGATAGATTCACAGGGAACCAGCGCATTGGTTGCGCTTGGAAGTTAGGCACAGATCAATCCTCTGTTACTAGGACCACATGAGGCTCTAGGAGATTTGAAAATATATAAAACCTTATTTATAGCACAGGGAGCGCATTGGTTGCGCTTGAAGTTAGGCGCAGATCAATCCTCTGTTACTAGGGCCACGTTAGGCTCTAGGAGATTTGAAATATGAAAACCGATAGATTCACAGGGAGCCAGCGCACTGGTTGCGCTCGGCTGTGAGCGCAAATTGTTCTCTGTTACTAGGAGCAGATGAGGCTCAGAAGATTTCAATTATGAAACATCGAAAATCGAGGAGTAGCCACACGATTCTTTGGGGGCTGCACTGTGCGGCATCTTAAATGGTGCCACTACATCGTCCTACATCTACAACTAAAACTAAACGTATTTTAACTATTAGTCGGTCTTTAAATTATGCAAAGGACTTTGATATTAATTATGAGCATGTATTCCGGAATTTCTATAGTTCGGAGTTTAATACAGTAATATTAAATTGACATAATTGTAAATATATAAATCTCGATGTTATCATAACCTTTTTATCATCTACTCTGGTTTTTTTTAAACTTTATATATATTTTTTTTTACACTAAAATGAAGTAATTTTTACTTCATTTTCAATATCCCTGCTCGAACCATAAAAGGTATAACCGTTACGTTTAACCGTAATAATTATTATAATAATATAAATAATAATTATACTTAATTAAACAATTTAATACGGTTTGTTAATTTTATTTAATTTTCCAACTTTATATTTATACACATAATATTTACATAACCAAAAAGATGTAAAATTGATATTTAATTAACTCAATATTTAGGTCTTTTACACAGAAACCAATTTTCTGTAAAACAAACGGTATTACAAATATCTTTATTATGGCGACACGTAGATCAGTTATCCAATCTACTGCAGCAGTGTAGCTGCGTAAATGTATAAAGTAGATTGACAACAAAGAAATAGTAAAGAATTTAATAATGCAAAAAAACACTTACGGTTACGGCACTTTCCATTTTAAATTGTTTGATGAATGAATTAGATATTCCTAATGAAAAACTTGTTGAAATTAAGCCAGTCGACTAAGTAATTTCTTTTTGTAGATCCAGCCAGCATACAGTCCGCCACGGGAGATGGCCCGGGCGTCGGGAGCCACGTGACGACTCCCGGCCACCGGAGGCGCGGGCCTGCGGACGGTGAGTAATGGGTGACTCACCGTCCGATCAGGACCAGGCCCGTGCCGGACGGCGCGTATATGTTCCACGCGCGCTTCAAAGAGATGTCAGCATATAAAGGGGCCCCTCAGGGCCAAGCCTGCCGGGTAAGCGGGATTGTCCGAAAGGGTTACCGCTACCCCGGAGCATAAAAGGCTAAGGAAGGAACATGGATGGGTTTTAGTCAGTATGAGTCTGACACTCCCTTCCGCTCCACCCAGAGCGGGAGGAGTATTGGATGATTTCGCAGCCTAAAAAAAAAAGCCAGCATACAGTGATATTACGGTTAAACCTCATAAACTTACGTCTATTTTCGTTGTTCACGATCCGTTTTCATTTTCTACTATTGAGAATGATGCAGAAGTGGTACGTTAAAATGTGTGATACCCAATTGTGTACCTAACTCACACATCATGCACGTCAGTGTTGCATTTCCTCCTGAATAACTATAAAAGTGGATATGGTTGCACCAGTGCATTTACCTCGGATTACATCCCAGTATTCATCGGATCCTGGTGCGGCGAAACTATTAATTATAGATTTGATTTGCATGAGGCAGAAAGGTTTAGATAATTCATTGCAATAATAGGATATAATAATAAGCAAGTATTATGGCAGCTTCTCAGGAAGTTATCAAATGTGTTCGTGATAAAAGGTAAACTATTATCATGTCTTATTTTTCTGAGAAATGAATGAATTGTTAACTGCTCACGTGACTAGAGTGACCGAGACAAAAACTAGTTGAGTGCAGACCAGATTTTCACCGCGGACTACGGCCGGGCGCCAGATGATTGCACACAAAGCATACTAAGGCCCGGACTCCGGAGACGGGCGAGCGGAAAGGAAATGTTTTTTAAACCACTAAGTACCAATACGTAAAGTTGAGCGGAAGCGAGATGAGTAAATAACGAAATTCTATTGGTTGTATAAAAACATCTCCTCAGCTCCGCTCGTCACGTCTCCGCTTTAAGACAAGACGCTGTAAGACTGTAGTTTCTTTGAATGGTACATACACTAAAATATATTTTATAAAAGTGAGGAACAAAAAAAAAAAAAGGGCTGTAAAATAACATATATTTAGTACTAGCTTCTGCTCGCGACTTCGTACGCGGATCCTGTTGCGCCAGCGACAACGGGATCGCCATTGATGTTATTTTTTATCATTTTTCCCATTTAAATCCTTTATCACACTGAGCTTTAGTTTTATTTCATTCCACCAAAACATACAGTCCATTTGTCATCGTTATCGTTTTGGTAACCGCATTATTATATTCCCCACTTGTCTCAAGAGACCTAGAAGTCGATGCGTAGATGCGTTTGGAACTCAAGCGCAATTATCTATCCGTGAACGTCTCCGAATTGCGAAACAATGCGTGGCTCACGATCAGCCGTCAGTCGCATCAGACCTAATGAATACGTTGAGAACCGAAGAGATCCGAAGAGGTTTCCACGGAGCGAGTTGCAGCCGGATGTTCTCGAACAGCATCAAGTCTCTTCTGACGCTCTTCGGTAGATTCTTGGGATCTTATGATTCTCAATCTTTTAGCTCTCTTGGAACATTAGGAAAGATTTGACCTCTTTCTAGGCATGGTTATAGTTTTATTGTGAAGATACCTGATCAATTAAAATCAAAATGACTGCTCCACTGCGTTAGGTATCGGGTAGGCTACCGTGTCACGAAGATGAATGGAAAAGGAAATTAAACACTCAAACAACATAATCCCGAAGGCATATTTATTTAACACTTTAAATAAATTTAAAAAAATGGTAATGGTGGTAATAACACATACTCACTCATTTCCCCCTTGAGAACTCCTACCGTGGACTACTCAGGATAAAGAACACGAAGTTTATTTTATGAACGTTCTACAATCTTTAAAGCCTGTTTTCTTTTATTATCTCCTAGTAGTCGAGCGGATTCAGAAACCTGCGGATAAAGAAAAGCCCGTAATTTTCCACTGAATCTGGTTAGTACAATTTTCCGCATGCTCTGACGGTATCAGTATAATAACAGAATAATAATAATACTGTGTAATAATTTCCGACATCCAAGCGGGCAAAGCCGCGGGTAGAAAATAATATTAAACTGTTAAGGTGGGTTAGGCTAGGTAGGTACTAAAAAACCTTGCGGTATTTATATTAAAAGTAATCGAATCTATTGAAACCTTTTCCGAGCTACGTGTTCACAGATTTTTGTTAGTACTATGAACAATTAATAACATAACAACCTTATTTTACTGAATGCCATCCAGTTTACTTTACAGACTACATAGATTTGCTAGATAGTTAGCCGCATGTCACTATCACGTTCGTGTATTTTCTGTCCCCTACTTTTAATGACAAAAGGATTGTGAAGGAAAGTAAAACGTATGCTCAAGGAAAATGATTGCATTCCACCCAGTGTTTAATTACACCTTAACTCTGTGTTATCTTGTACACCATTTATGTCATAATTTGTAAGAAATCAACTAAAAAGTTACACACTTTCATTAAATCGCGGAAAAACGTGATTGAGACCGCACGTTTAGAAATCAATATGATAAAACATGGATCCGATTTAAAACCTTATGTGATAAGAACAAAGGTGAGTTAAGCATAACGCTACAGCGGTAGTTGTTAAGTTTTGACCACTGAAGTTTTTGAATTAAGCTCGACCTGTTTATGGGCTCCTAGTATCCTGCATCGTATTTCAGCTGAGTTCGCGCGGCTTTGTGGGTTGACGCAAACGCGTTGAGAGGAAAGCCACGTGGGGAACCAGCGGACACCGACTGCGTGGAAATATCCCATCTTCCTAGTGTGGCGGGTTGTGCTGGGGCAGCCGCTGCTGGTGCAGAAAACGGCAAAAATACTAACCAACCTTATTGGGTGTTATATGTATGTATGTTCAAGCCGTTTGTGGTTGGAAACACACGCTTTTTTATTAGTTTCACCTGTATGTATGTTTGTTTGTCTGTAACCGACTTCTTTAGTCGCTATTTTGACCCACTTTATACAGCCTGATTTCGTTCAAATTTTGTAGATTTATCGAGGACCAATAATGACAATACACTTATTTGATAAATTTATTCCATTTTTTAATTTGCAAAATAATAATTTTATTATTGAGCATGACAACGCGGCAATGCTTTTTGGGTACTTTTTCTGTGGATGATTTTTTTGGTGACCTTTGATTAATATGCATAAACATACTTATGTACTAGTTGTGCCTGCGACTTCGTCCGTCCTTCCATTCATTTATAAAATTGGTAAACAGAAGATAATTTGTATCTTAGATTTCAAATAAATGGCTATAGTAAAAAACGTAAAACTCTAAATAAATAAAATAAATAAATAAAATAAATTAAACGTAGAAAAAAAATCTGATATTAGATAAAAAATACGCTCCTTGTATGGAACGAAGTGAAATAGGAATCATTTTATGTTGTCTTTTTAAGCATGCTGTCACATACTACACCGATCGCAGGACTCCTATTTACCTCTGCTTCCTGGTTTTTTATCATTTTGGGATAAACTTTGAAAAGTCGGTGTATCTCGTGTTAATATACATTTTTATAATTAAGGTATAGAAACCAGGTCAACCATGTGCGATGGACAGGGGCTCTGTCTAGGTTTACGGGTTATTTGAGTACAGCGATTATATCTATCGGAATAAAAATAATGATATATTTCTATAATTTTGAGTATTTGTCATTTTGAGAATCGGGAATGATTAGAATTTGTATTAAAAAACACAAGGTGCTCTGCCTATTTTGTTAATAGGTAATGTTTACAAACATTAGTACACATTTTCTTAACAAACATTTCACTATTTTCATATCATATTCATATCATGATGATTTTTGAGAAAACTACTATCATGTATAGTATTACTCGTAAAAAGTTTACTCCGATGCTTCATCTGCTAATTTTACTATCAAGAAAAACAATAAAATTGCTTCATAATTGTTTCAAACAAGAAAATCAACAAATAGTATACTTTGCAAAGTGGGGGTTTGAACCAGAGGTTTTCACGGGCAAATTATATTTCAATGCACGAGACCACTGGACCGAACCGTCTACGGACTTCTATGTTAAAATTAGGTATCCCTAATTAGCGGGATTGTCCGAAAGGGTTACCGCTACCCCGGAACATAAAGGGCTACGGAAGGAACATGGATGGGTTTTAGTCAGTAAGAGTCTGACACTCCCTTCCGCTCCACCCAGAGCGGGAGCAGTCATTGGATGATTTCCCAGCCAACGCATCATTTTTCGCTTGATTGAAATCTATCGATGGGAAGCGGTCAAATTATGAACCGGCGTAGGACGTTTAAAAAAATGGTTAGGTTAGGTTAAAACTGTGACCACCTACGCACGAGCCGAGCGAGCGAAGCGAGCGGTGCCGCGGCAGCGACCGGCGAGTGCCAGAAACGACTAGATTATATGTATAGAAAAAAATATGGAAAAAAGAGATTATTTTTATTCATATTGTAATTTAACGGTTTCACTTCGGTAGATTACAATATAGCGAAGAATAATGAGTCAAATTGCAATCATAATGATACGGTTCACAATCTATCGATAGTTTACAATCTCGCTGGAAAGATTGTAATCTAACGATCTTTACAATCTAACGGTGACATATACATACCTACGACCTATCCTTATATCTAACACCTATTATCTATACAAACAAAATTAGATGTACTGTACAACTTCCATCATATGCTTTTGTTTCGTCAAATAAGATCTCTTTATTGCCCTCGGTTTGTTTGTTTTGTTATCTATTTTTTATAAAGCGGCGCGAGAAATAAAATTACATAGGACCATCAAGCACCACGACTCAGCGGTCACTGCCGCTTCGCGAAGAAGTAAAAGAGAAGCGAATAGTCCCCGCTAGGGCGCGTATATGTTCCACGCGCGCCTCAATGAGATGTCAGCATATGAAGGGGCCCCCCAGGGCCAAGCCTGCCGGGTAAGCGGGATTGTCCGAAAGTGTTACCGCTACCCCGGAACACAAAGGGCTAAGGAAGGAACATGGATGGGTTTTAGTCCAAGTTATTAATCATTTAATTTAATAACTGTTTTAGCAATTTACCGCGCCTTAACATTACCTGTAAACATAGGGACTTGTTTTACCTAGCATGCGGTAGCTTAGCTAATAAACAACCAATATGTACTTCATATACACCTTAGTCTTTCCCGAGAAATACCCTATGTTATGGTGAAAATGTCATAGAAATCGATCGAGTCATTTTTGTGATTAGTTTACGTACTTTCAAACAGGACACGCAGCCTTGTCTGTGAGGTCCTGAACATCTTCTACAGCCATTGCCGTAAAATAATTCTGAAAAATTCTTATCTATTGTGAGGCAGTAATGTAAAATTTTACAAACTTAATATTTAGAAAAGTTAGAAAATAAATGATTTGCAAAAATTTTCATTTAGATAATTACTAATAAACAGTTATTTTTGTGTTACAAGTTAACAAAAGAATAATATGAATACTTGAGTAGCGAAGTTGCAGTTTTACAATTTAAATGAAAGCCGATAAGGACAAAATTAATTTATTTTCACATTTACATATTTATTATACACATTTCTTCAAGTATTGATATCGAATTGAAGACCTTGGGAAGTATTCTTCAAGATTAGGATAAGTAGTATCACTCAATTTCCCGTTTCCGTAGAACGTAGGATGATATTGCAATAACAAACGCACTCCGATTTTGAACGGATCAGTGTTGACTTTCCTTACATTACATGCGGTAGCTCTGATGGTATACAAGATATAGGTATATGATATACACGTAAACATTCTCTGAGAGACACTGCATCTCATGATGAAAATAATAATCTATTCTGAGGCAGTATTGTAAACCTTACGCATTTGATATTTAGAAAAGTTATTATTATATTTGGAATGCTATGTCCACAATAGTCAATGAAGAGTTCAAGTGAGAATTGTGGGAATTTCAATTAAAGGGAAGGTTGTGTCGTAGAAGTATGTAAAAAATAAGATAAATAAACATCGCAATTTATGAGCTGTTAATAGACATTTACATTATTGTGCCGCTCATTACGACGTATTTGAGAGTAAAACTATAAGCTTTTTATAATATGTAATCGTATACAATAAGAGATCTTTAATACAACATTTAAATACAACCTTAAACTTAAATGTATAATTAATTATTATAGGTACAAGCTGTATTTATATATCTGTGGGTACAAGTGTAGGAAAACAAAAAGGAAAGACAGAGATCATTGTGCTTCAAAAAAAGGTTTAATGGCTGCCCATGATATACCAGGAAAGTCACATGTATAAAAGAAATTCTCGCCAAACATCCTTATCTTTTATATCTATGTCGTTAATTTTGTATGAATACTAGCTTTTGCCCGCGGCTTCGTCCGCATGGAGTTCGATTATTATGGCGTAGGCTGCCCCGCTTAACACTGCACGACAGACTCCCTTTACAGAACCCGCATAAACTCAGATATAGCACTACATAATAAGTATACAATGTACACCTAAACAGTCTCCGAGAGAATCCCTGTCTTCGACTTCCTTTACATAGCCTGCAGTAGCTCAGTTAATATACAATCTATATGTTTATAACACACACTGAAACCTTCTCAGAAAACGCTCTATCTAATGGCGAAAATTTTACCAAAATCGGTCCAGTACTTTTTGAGATTAGTATATAGATATTCAGAAGTGTATCCATAGACATTGATGTAAAAATCCTTTTGGAAGAAAATAATGACTTGCCTGCTATGCTTATACACCTAGACCCTGTGTTTTTTTTAGAAGTGTAAGAAAGAAATACGTTTATTTGCGGTAAACAAAACAAATGTTAGAAAAGGTTGGGGGAAACATGCGTCACCTTAACGCAAAACCTAAAAACATTCAGTAAAATGAAATTTGTAAGTTAACAGACATTAAGAAAGGTCAGAACTACCACGAGAACAAAGTCAGCTCTACTAAACACGTTTTGCCGTGTTAAGTAAACCGTGTACAGTCTTTTAAGAAATTACAATTATTATTTCCATGGCAATTTCGCATCTTCTTTTATTTTGGTAGAATCTGACGTCATAATTATAATTATAGTTTGTTATTAATAAGGCAAACGAATACATATTTGTAATCATTCAAAACGACTTCTTTACTGCCACCTTCTAAGACGGAAAAGTTAAATTATAAATGATAAATAATAAAATAGGAGTACCGACCATTCTGAGTGATCAAGAAGTTTACAATTGTATCTATGAGCAGAATGTGGCTGACAAACTGCCTAGTTTGTCCCGCGACTCTTTTATGGCCTCTATAAATTTAAGTTACAAGTCGGGAAAAAAGAGGGACCAACATGCAACTTTATTCTTGAAGTCACTGCTAGCATAAGAAAGGCTCTTATAAACCAGAATCGAGTTTTTATTAATTGGACATCCTGCCCCGTGAGAGACTTCACTCTTGTGACCAGGTGCTTTAAATGACAACAGTACGGACATGCTGCAAAGACTTGTAGAGAGGCTACCTATACGTGTGGACATTGCGGAAAACAAGGTCACCAGTCAAATGAGTGCACCAAACTTGCTGAACCATCACATTGTGCAACCTGCATGCGGTTTAAAAACCCGAGCAATCATAAAACAGGCGATCAAGAATGCCCTGCGGAAAAAATTGCGGAAACTAGAAACATTAATTCCATAGATTATAATGAGGTTGCATAAAAGCACCAACGTTTATCAATAAGCCTTATTGTTCACATTATAACTTATACTTATTATTTACTAGATGTAGCATATAAAATTATTAACATTTTGATGACCCGGCAAATTTTTCTGTATATTAACAATGTATTCGCGACCTCGTTAAAAATATAACACTGCAAAAATCAAAAAAGAACACGGTTGCAAAAATATCTTACGATGATCAAAAGTAGCTAATAACATTTATAAGATTGTTTAACACCATTTATAGTACATAAATTATTTACTATTTGTTTAAGGAAACCTAGATATTACCTATGTACAAGCATTTTGAGTGCCTGAGATACAGGTTTATTCCTAGTTCAGGTAGAACCCTATTATTATATACCTCTAGTTTTATAGCACTATATTTTGTAAACATTTATACTAATCAATTTATCAATAAACGATTTCAATCAACTTGTAAAAAATAAATAATAAGCATGAACATTATAAATAAACGAAACTTAACATACTTAAAATACAAAATATAATTATGGTGTCAAAGAAAAAAAAACAAAGTAATGGCGTGTTTGTTGTCTTGTCAAGTGGTAAATTTGAATAATGTTAAACAGTACATCATGTTCGCAAACGGGTGTTGTCAGTAGGACTGGTTATCTCTTAGCTGCCATGGCTTATTTAAATAAGTTTTCATGTTTCTATTGTTTTTTATTTACTTCTCAAAAAGAAAAAAGTGCCCAATTTCTATAACATGCAGAATAAGACGTGGTCTAAAAATTTTTGTTTGCATGCAAACTATGGAACTACTGAGTACATGTGTTTTAGAATGCTATTATGGCTAAGGTTTATGATTCTAGTGCCTATCGACCCACTCAAGTTTGTACACCATATTAATAATGTTAAGATACTGTCATAGTATGTAGTTATAGTTGGTTTCTCATAATTAAGCTTCCAAATTACTTTTATCATTTTACGAGACGTTAACCTTCGTCACTTTACCGAGCGCCTTTATTATTTAATAAACATGTATTACCCACTGCCCCCGCGTTTACAACGTTAAAACAAACATTATAACACTTCTTCTGGTTGATGTCATCGATTTACTGACTCGGGTGTAAATAGTGTGGACTGCCATTGCTAACTGCTTGCTACAGCTTCAGATAAAATGTGCTCCTATTCAATTATGACGTGCTGGTACACGATGAAGTGGAATTTGTTCGACCCGCCTTTTATAACTTTTTGATAGGGGGTGGGTGACTTTCTTGAAAATAAACACACACGGGCCTGTAGAAGGGGAGTTTGTCGCGCGATTAGCAAAACTAGGTTTTTCAAAAAAATCTAAGAGTGGGAGTTTTGGCAAAACCGGACAATCGAAAAGTTCTGATTGTCAAATTAGGATAATTATTGGTAATTGTTGGATACACAGGATGCATTACCATTTTAGATTTTTAAATGTAACAAAACAAAAATTTTGCTACCGTACTCCTTTTGTTACTTTTGTGACCAATAATGTCTATTAAGGCATTTGTTTGCACAAAAGTTTTTGCATTATAAAGTTGTTAAAATGATTAAACGGAACTATCTAAGGTGCATACTTTTTCTGCGTACATGTAGCGTTTTAATTGGTAAACTGTTATTTATTCTTTTTAATTGCAAATTACGCGCTTTATCGTAGAGTTGCTGACAACAGCCAATAATTATACTGTATACCTATTTTATATAGCTTCCAATCTGATCCTTAGCCTTGCTTGCATGGATCTTCTAACAACCACTTAGTGAAGGTCACCCACCCGCCAAGCCACACGAAAGCAGATTGTTTATTTATTAGCTAGTAACTCTGCCTAATTCATGTTGTGCTAGTGCTCCTGGCAGGTGTACCGTTTCCGTGCCAACAGATGCCGCACGTTTTTATGCCATGCATTTTTATTTGTTTCATAAGGTTTCACACAAAATTTACTGAAGAGTATCTTGTGTAATGTGTATATCTCGGCGCCAACTAGCTTTATTAGCCATTCAGTTAGCAGAATAGCCCTTTTACTAAACCACGCCGTTCCGTTTGCCTGTAGGTAGTATAAAACCACCTCTTTTCAGTTATGCTGTCCAGGTAGTTTCATCAACGGTAATTACCATAATGAGCAATATTATTGCATCTCCTACAAATATTTTAGAATCGCTAGCGTGAAACAATAATACATGTATTTTTTCAAAATAGCTTACTTTGCTTACTGTATTGACTACATAACGTGTAAGTTTTATAAAATAATAAGATACATTTTGGTTTACCTATAGAAACGATCAAAATTCGCCAATTATGTTTAATTTCTAGGTCATAGCGCAAGCCTTATTTGTTTTAATTTCAGTCAAAAGATACATTTTGGTTTACCTGAGGAAACGACCAAAATTCGCCAATTATGTTTAAATTCTATGTAATAGCGCAAGCCTAATTTATATTTATCAGTCAAAAGATTTTTTCACTAATTTTTTAATATATTCTCAAATGTAATAGAATTTATTAGGAAGCCTAAACATGAATTAAAATTCAAAGTCTCAACTTTGTTTTACTTAGCTTTTTTTGGTTCAAAAAAGGAGTTAGGAGGAGTTATCATCACTATCCGACTTCACCCACTGCTGACCATAGGTTTGTCTTGTTGTGTAGCCTTTCCCACGCTTCTGTGCCTTTAGGAGATGAATTATCAAAAATCAGACCTACGAGGCAGTTCTAATTAGATAAGAAACTAGAAACACTGTAATAAAAGCTGATTGTATGTGGAAGACAGGAATCTGGGTGCTGTACAGCATTTTGGGAAGAATCAAGCAAAAAAAGTAGTAGACTTGTAGGCTTTCGCGGTTGTAAATAAACCGCGCCCAGTATAATATAAAACCTGATCTGTATGTGTTGTTCATTCCCGGTGTCACAACACTTAGGCTGAGGCTACATTAGGCCGCGACGCGATGAGCGATTAAAACAAGTAAATGAATGCTCACGTATATGGCTACACCGTATATCAAATATTAATAGCGATCTTTGATTTCTTTATGCATTAGGAACAAAATTACTAAAATCACGGCATCGGCTACATCAACATATCAGCGAAATTGAAGCGAATTTATTAGAAAATTTCTCACTTGTACGACTAGTTCAATAGTGCTACTAACTATGCATGTGGCTACATTATGTGTATAGTAAACCGCGATGGATGATTTGATCGCAGTTTAGGAAAACGACCGATTCAAATTGAGTCTTTGTTATGTTAGCGGCTATATTACAATTGTACTTCAGAACGTAAAAAACAAGTGCTCGTAGGTTATATTAAATGGCTACATTATTTGAGCGAATTTAAATGAATGAGCGATTTATTTTGCGACTAGTTCAAAGTTACTATTTTGGTGGGTCCGCTGTCAAGTGGCTACATAATAACACTACGGACATCGGACTGAGGTGCTGGAGACGGGGGCAATACTTGTGTACTCGGCGTTCGCTCATGACGCTGCGACACGTTCAAATCAGTTTGTTTTGATCGCTCATCTAAAGAGGTTTATGTATGAATCTACGATGGATGTTGAGTTGTTTGTATCTGAAATACAAGCACGTCCTGCAATATGGATGGCTAAACATGGAGCACAAAAAAACTAGTTTTTCATACAAATGATGAAATTCTCCATATTTACTGCGCTCTTTATTTATTTCGTGAATCCAACACAATCTCTTTTTCAAAAATAGTTCGTACTTGAGGTAAGAGCTTTCAAGCAAACATACAAGGTTTGGTTTTGACAGAGACATTGAAAATAATACATGTTACGTTTATACAAAGCTATAGCAACCTATCGACTGTGTGAATGCCGTGAACTAAACGAGCTTCCTTCGCGCGTCGCATGTGTCGCCAGTGTGTGCTCCCTCTATGTAGCCACTTTGACACGGAGTTTTTTAAGATCCTTAAAATGCGATAAACTAGCGAAATCGCGAGTTTTCTCTTTTTATAGTGTAGCCGCATGAATCGCTCTTGCTATTTCGTTGTGAAGCATGTGTACTGTAGCCACGTCATCGCTGAATATTCGCAGGAATTTCGCTTGTAATGTAGCCATACTATGTTTTTCTCGCTTCGCTCTTCCAGTCGCATCGCAAATCGCTGCCTACTGTAGCCTCAGCCTTACAGATACAGAGAAAACACAAAGGGCTTGTCAGCAAGCATATTAAGCACGAAATCTTGATAGCTGAGTAGGTGAAAATGAGAAAATCATGAAGTAGAAAATGCTTAAAAATATATTAGAAAAAATTTAATACAGATGATTGATGAGCGTTTTTTGTCCGGGAACTACGTTTCCGTGGGATCATTTCAAACTCGACGCGGGCGAAGACGTGTACAAAGGCTAGTTCTTAAGACGATGAGGTCATTGAACCTACCTACATGCTCGTGGTAATTACAATCTTGCTGTCATTATAAAATCTGAGAAGCTTAGGGGACGTGCGGCGCCGATCTGAAAGTTAAAAACGTCGCTTTTATTCAAGGTCCCACTAAATTAGTCGGCAAAACTGGACAGATTATAACATAAAAATCTGAATCAGACGGACAACGAAGTGATATGATAATGGAACGCAATCGAGCGTCACCTTTAATTTGGTTACTTATATAATCATGAAGAGAATCGGGAGCATAAACGCTATTAAAGATTCTGCCCGTGACTTCGTCCACATGCAATCCATCGATTTTGACTGTTTTCAGGACAGCATAAGTAATTTACTTATTTAGTTTTTTTTTGTATTAGAGTCGGATATTTATTGAGAATCCCGTAGTCGTGTATGAAAATTCTTTATGGAATCTGGAATCCAAGCCAGTTGCTATTGCCATAAAACACCAGGAAATCATAGATGCGAGGATGTATTCGTCCATTAACACTGCCCTTCGCTACAGTGCATGTGTGAGAAGTAATGATAGCCGTAGTGGAGTGGAGATTCACTTTCTAATAATCACACGTTGGAAGGAGACAAAGTAACCTAAATACTAGTTTCCTTTTTAATATGAGTTTCCGAACTATAGCTTTTATGCTACCTTAATTGGCTTACTATGATCACCAATACGAGAGTTATTTACTATCAATTTAACTCTTTATTTTTTTAGGGATGAATAATAACAATTGAGCAAATGAATCGATTGCAAAGTTAGTTGAACACGAAT
Source organism: Hyppa rectilinea (assembly GCA_951799385.1). Classification (NCBI taxonomy): domain Eukaryota; kingdom Metazoa; phylum Arthropoda; class Insecta; order Lepidoptera; family Noctuidae; genus Hyppa; species Hyppa rectilinea. Next base: position 26,115,266 of record OX637300.1, on the reverse strand, counting down.
TACATTAAAAAATCATTACCTTACGACACGGTTGGCCCAACGGTTGAGCGATTGACTGCTGCGCAGCATGTCGCGGGTTCGATTCCCGCACGCAACAAATATTTGTACGACCTGCAAGTATTTGTTACGGGTCTGGGTGTTTTTCTATCTATAGTATGTATGTATTTACAAAAAAAAAATGTATATAAGTAGTTTATCAGCCATCTCGTTACCATAACACAAGCATTAGGTTGCTTAGCTTGGGACGATACGGCGTTGTGTGAAATGTCCAAGGATATTATATTTTATTATATTATATTAAGTAAATAGCAAAGAACTCGTACAGTCGTGCACCATTCTAGGTAGGTCGTCAGGAATGATGACGTTCAACCATCGAGCCGCTCAACTGCCGCGACTTCTGTATGTGTGTACGTGTCTGGCTCTGGAAATTTATTATACGTTCTGTAAGTTCAAAAGATAAATTAAGAATTAAAGCATGAAAGGCATTCGGATTGTAAAAAAATCTCATCCATGAGTCATCCATGGTTCATTAATGTTTCACCAAAACACCATTGATTTTACAAACAACTTATGCCGAAAAATTTTAAACACTCGCTTTAAAAACATTTATTTGAGAAATACTACTCTAGTACCATACTACTAGTAACATAACAAATCACATCATTAAAAAAAAGACCAAAGCGCACAAACAACGACTTTGTTTTATACTATGTAAAGATGTTATGACCCACCCACCCCTTTTTTTTATTTTAAGGCTGGGAAATCATCCAATGACTGCTCCCGCTCTGGGTGGAGCGGAAGGGAGTGTCAGACTCTTACTGACTAAAACCCATCCATGTTCCTTCCGTAGACCCACCCACCCCTTTTTTTTTTTTAAGGCTGGGAAATCATCCAATGACTGCTCCCGCTCTGGGTGGAGCGGAAGGGAGTGTCAGACTCTTACTGACTAAAACCCATTGTTCGCGACGATAGGCCGTGGTGGAGCAAAATGAAATGTGTAGTGGACTGTATAATATGTATAATTAAGATATGAGGAATTACAACGGTCGGTTGGAACTAATAAGACAAAATGAATAGACGCTAAGAAAACGCGCAAGCGCAGCCGTGCGTGGAGGCGTGCAACAGCTCACTCTCGTGTGGTGCGGGGGCCCTCGCTCGGCCGTCGGCCGGCTGACTCCCCTCTGCCCCGCACCTCTCGTTCACTGCCGCTGGCGCGCGGCGATGTTGAGAGCAGCGGTCTCAACATGCTCCCCCCGTTGAAGTGTCTTCAACCGTTGAAACGGGCAGCGGGCAGATGGTGTTGAAGGCGCGCCGTATGATACCCTTTCTTGTGAGGATGTCGGCGACCCTCGCGACGCCATCTCTGCCTGGGAGAATATGTGTGACGCGCCCTAAAAGCCACATAAGAGGAGGTAAGCTTTTGTCATTTATGACGACTAATGCTCCTATATTGAGCTCGCCAGACGACCGGCACCATTTGGTTCTCTCTTGCAACCACAGAACATATTCGTGAGAGAATCGAGCCCAGAAGTGTTGCTTCAAATATTCGATGCGGCGAAATCGTTGCAAGCTGTTGACCTTGGCGTTCTGGATCTGTGGATGAGGCAGCATAATTAAAGAACGACCAATTAGGAAGTGTGCCGGGGTTAAAGGAGCGAGGTCGGTAGGGTCGTCGGACAGAGGAGTTAAGGGCCTTGAATTTAATATAGCCTCGACTTGAATTAAACAAGTAGCCATCTCTTCGAAGGTTAGATTTGTTAAACCCAAAATGCGGCGTAGATGATGCTTGGTGGATTTAACTGCAGACTCCCATAGGCCTCCGAAGTGTGGAGTATATGCAGGTATAAAAGAAAAGTTTATGCCAGGATCGATGTTGTTGGAGTTTAAGTCTTGCGAAAGCAGCCTAGCCAACTCATTGAAAGCACCGACAAAGGTCGTGCCGTTGTCGGAAAAGATGTTACGGGGCTTTCCCCTTCGAGCAATAAAGCGGTTAAGTGCAGCTAAGAAGGCCTCCTTTGTAAGGTCTGACACAAGCTCAAGGTGGATGGCTCTCGTAGCTAGACACACAAACACACAAATGAAGCACTTGATGAGCCTACATCCTCTACCTTTCCGGTCAGCAATAATGATGGGACCGGCATAGTCCACCCCTGTGTCCAAAAATGGAAACTCTAAATGTAGACGCTGCTCTGGAAGATTACCCATGATAGGCTGAATGGTGCTAGCCTTGATCCTGCAACATTTTACACATTGATGTGTGACCTTTTTAGCCAGGTTCCTACCTCCAATAGGATAGTAGTGATGACGAACAGTGGCCAATAAAAGTTGTGGCCCAGCATGCAAAAGGCGTACATGAAACATGTTGAACAAGAGAATGCAAATTATATGAGAACTAGATAATAGAATTGGATGCTTAACGTCATAATCATAAAATGAATTGTTTAATCTTCCTCCAACACGGATTAGGCCAGAAAGAGTCTCAAAGAAAGGAGACAAAGATAATAGCCTGTTCTTTGTTGGTAATTGTTTACCTGATTTAAGTAAATGGTACTCTTCCGGGAAAGATTCTATTTGACTAAGTTTTAATAGCAAGTTTAAAGAAGTGTTAAGTTCAGCAGAAGTTAGTGATTTCTTATTGCATTTATTAATGAATCGCATGACATATGCCATCACACGCTGTAATGTTGTAAAGTTTGAAAATTTTGAAAATAACGCTGTAATAGGATTTTCAATAATATGATTAGAGACATGACAAGAAGAGACTGTTTCCGGTAACCCAGTATTACCATGATGTGATTCAGGGAACTGCGGCCACGAAGACATTTCTTTGTTAAGAAATGGTGGTCCTGACCACCACAATGAAGACGATAGCAGTCTGTCAGTTCTAAGTCCACGCGAAGCGAGGTCTGCGGGGTTTTCAGCTGACGGAACATAATGCCAAGCTTCTCCTCCCACAGTTTCCTGAATTTCAGACACACGATGACGAACGAATGACTTTAACTGATTTGGTGAAGTAGATAGCCATCCTAAGACGATGGTGGAATCACACCAGCAGTGAACTTCATCAAAATTTAACGTAAGTGACTGACGAACCTTTGAGTACAACCTTGAACCCAACAACGCACCACACAGTTCGAGCCGCGGTATGGTTGTGGACTTGATTGGAGCTACCTTGCTTGTAGCGGTAAGGAGATGTACGCTAACCTCGCCGTCTCTCGAAACACTGCGAACATAAACACACGCCCCATAAGCCTTTTCGGATGCGTCAGTGAATATATGCAGCTGGAGACAGGACGCAGAATCACATAACACCCACCGAGGTATCTTGAACTCGTTTAAAAGGTGCAGGCTATTTTGAAACTCGTTCCAAGCATCCTGAATTTGCGTTGGGACAAGCTCATCCCAAGAGCATTTTGCTAGCCACAGTTGCTGCATGATAATTTTGGCTTCCACTATGCATGGAACGACCAGACCAATAGGATCAAAGATCTGTGCTATGGTTGATAAAATATGACGTTTTGTAGACTTGTCAGAACAGTTTAAGTTTATAGAAAAAGAAAACGTGTCACTTAAACTCTTCCATAGAAGCCCCAGGGTCTTCGACTGCTCGTTGTCGCTCAGGTCCACAACATCAGAAATGTCGTGTTCACTGCTAAGCGCCTGCAGGACCTGACTGAAGTTGGACCGCCATTTCCGAAGGTTGTACTTTGCTGACCGAAGAACGTCGTCAACACGGCGGCTTTTATCTAAAGTCTCTGAAACAGATGATCCACCGGACAAGTAATCATCCACGTAGAAGTCACGTGCTATCGAAAACTTTGTTGAAAGATCCAAGCACCCTTCAGCCAGTTGAAACAAACACCTTGTAGCCAGAAACGGCGCTGATGCCGTGCCATACGTCACGGTATTAAGCGTGTACTCTTTTAACGGATGAGTTGGTTCTGCCCTCCAAAGAATTTTTTGTAAGGGACGATGACTGTCGTGAACAAGAGTTTGTCGGTACATTTTTTCAATGTCCGCACTTATGACAATTTTATGCTGACGAAATCGAAGTAATATTGACAACAAATCATCTTGGATAGGGGGACCAACCATCTGTACATCGTTGAATGATCTACCTGATGTAGTTCTGGCAGAAGCGTCAAAAACTACCCTTAATTTGGTGGTAGTTCTTGATTCCTTCAGAACACCGTGATGTGGTAAATAGTTAGAACATGTTGAGTCGAGTGGGCGTCTAGTGGATTCAGACATATGTCCCAGCTCTATGTACTCATTAAGGAAGTCTACGTATAGGCTTTTAAGGCGAGGATCTCTATCCAAACGACGTTCAAGAGATAGAAATCGCTGCTTAGCCATCATGTACGAATCACCCAATACGTCTAGTGACTCTTTAAAAGGAATGCTTACCACAAATCGTCCATCAGAATTGCGATATGTGGTATCTACAAAATGTTGTTCACATGATCTCTCTTCACCAGAATGTTTATGTATAGACGACACAGAATCTAACTCCCAAAACCGATCTAAATCTACCTGTAAGTTGTTATTGTACATACAGACATGTGAAGAGGAATCAGACTGATGACAAGCACCCGAAATGAGCCAACCTAATTTTGACTCAAGTAAAGTGGGCATACGGTTACCTAACGTAATACGGCCAGTGCCTACAATATCCCAAAAGACTTCCGCACCAACGAGGACGTCGATCGAAGATGGAATATAATAGGTGGGATCAGCAAGACGCACGTTCGCAGGTATACGTATGTTGCTAATATTAACATAAGTATTAGGAACTGATGCTGATACTTTTGGCAATACGAGACAGTCAATGTTCAGTTCGTACTCACTGTCATCAATTGATTTTAATGACACTGAGCACCCCTGAGTACAAGAAGAAGTTTGAAAATTTATGCCTGTTACCTTGGACTTGGCAATGTAGGTAGGAGCATGTAACTTACGAACGAAGTCCTCCGAGATGAAGTTGGTTGTACTTCCACTGTCCAGCAAGACTCGTGCTGTATGATGGTTACCGTCAGCGCCAGTCACCTTCACGAGCGCGGTGGAAAGCAAAATTACTTGAGATGTAAGCAATTGACTAGCTGACAATGCAGTGTTGTGTGCACTAGGTAGGACGTTGTCACTATCGATGTGCAGTAAGGTGTTGTGTTTTTGACGACAGTATTTGCAATGACCTAATTTACACCTAGAAATGTCGTGGCCTGGACGGAGACAATTCATGCACACATTTGAACCCTGAGCCTTTTTAATGCGAGCCTGTACTGAAAGACCTTTGAACTGCTCACATGCAAAAATGAAGTGATTTTGATGACACATGGGACACGACAAAGGTTTTGATGATTTTTCAGGTAAAGTGGTACTGCTTTTTGGTTTAGGCGCAGGTGCGGCAGGTTCACTCTTAGCTTAGCCTCCTCTAGTGTTTCCAGTAAGTCAGCTCTGTTACTGATGAAGCTAGTGAAAGCAGATAATGTAGGAGGTTCAGAAAAAGTGTTTCTGTGCTCTTCCCACTGACGATTCGTCACGTGGTCGAGCTTACTGGTCATTATGTAAATGATAAGAACATCGACGAAGGCGTTTTGAACAGGTTGACCAAGGGTTGCTAAAGCTCTAAGATTTTTATTTATTGTGTCAATTATGTGACGTAGTGACTTACTTGACTCTCTATCTATAGGCTGAACGTTAAAGAGTGCTTGCACATGATTGTTGACAAGCAATCGTTTGTTGTCATACCTCTCACAAAGCAACTTCCAGGCAGCGTCGTAGTTTTCTGACCTGAAGTCAAGGTTATCAACGACAAGAGAAGCACTACCCTTTAAGGAAGCACGCAGATAGTGCAATTTATTTATTTTATCTAAGGTTGTGTTACTGTGCACTATAGAGACAAAAGTATCTCTAAACTCCAGCCAATCATGATAACTGCCTGAAAATTTGGGTAAGTCAATTTTGGGTAAACGAATTGAATTGTGTTTGTGTGTACTAGTAGTACAAGAATCCACCTCGTTTGCGGAGTCCCCTTCGAGAAGCTTTCTTGAGCCGCTGATCAGCTGGCGTGCAGAAGCCACCAAGCCGTAGTACAGCTTCTCAAACTCTTCGCGTTCCGCAAATTGCTCGCTGGGGTCATCCACCAACGCCTCCAATTCATCCTGTAATGCATCATATTTTTCGTATAAGCTTTCAAATATATTAAGCCGATATTCGATTTCGATGACTTGTACCTCACTTAACTTTTCGCAAGACTTAGAAATATTTAAATAAGAAGTAAATTGTGTAAGCTTGGCTTTAATTGAAGCTCGCTTCTTAATAAAGCTTTTCATGTCAGCCATGACAGTGAAATTTAGCAGTTGCAGTATAAAAGAAAAGAAAGAAGAAAAACACAATTTAGTTTAAGCGAAAATTACTGATACTAAACGATTAGCAATAAGTTGTGACGTGGGTATTGGAGCTATAAGCAGTAAGAAATGAGATTGCTATTAAAAAAGCGTTAGGCGTTTACGATCGAATCTGCTGAGTAATGCTATGTGAATGATGCAATGTTCATCTGCAAAATAAAAGAAAAGCTTAATTTAATTAAACGGAATAATGCAAAATATGTCAATTAGAAACTGTGACACAATAAATATGAATTAATAATGGGGATGCAATGGATTAAAATGAGCCTAAATGAATAAAATGTTGAAATCACTTTTGTTATTATCTACACCTTGGCACTGTGTAAAAGAAAAGATACTGTTTATAAAACAAGTTGAAAGGCTGAAGATTATGGATTGATGGTATTACTACTTAATAGGTAGTAGGTAACTATATAAAATTATTTGGATAGGTGAAATGAAATGAATGAGGTGAAATGACTAGGCAAAGTGTTGGAACAAAGGAGTTGGAACGTTCTCACGGTTATATGCTGTCAACCTCTGACGATGAAATGACGCCTGTGGTTCCGATGAGTAGCTCCTGGATTTCTTTCCGGTGCTGAAGGTTTGATGAATGCTGACGCGAATGTGCCTTCAAACCCTTCTTGCACCGAAGTCTCGACGATCTTTTCTTGTGCCGCCTGATGGTTTGAACTCGATGAAGACGACTGTTGCCGTATCGACGTTCACGATGACCAAATGCAGACGATGACACGTAGAATACGAAGATCTTTTGCGATACTTGAACCCGAAGATGAAGTCCTTTGTTCTCCAACCGACGAACCGTTGACTTTTTGAAAATGTCCGTTGCTTGAATCGGTTCAAACGTTAACGGTAGAAGGACCAATGTTGCCGTATCGACGTTCACTCCATGTTCCTTCCGTAGACCCACCCACCCCTGACCTTTCGTCAAAGTGCGAAGTTAGCTGCAGTTTAAAACAAATACTAGGAGCCCAAAGGTATCAGGAGCATGACCTAAAACTTCAGAAAGCAAAAATTTATCTCTAGTTTATTTTACAGATAACTATAATTATGTTCATCTGTTGAATTTGACATGTCGGGAGACTGATGTAATCATGTAAGTACATTATTATGAAGTAATATGCTGGCCCGCAGATTTGCACGGTGTTATTTTGAGGTTAAGAAGATGCTTTCTATACCTGCAGTCTGTGGGTCAAGTATACGCAGAAGGCGTACAGCGCTGTACGCTGTGGCATAAAAGTGCCTTCAGAACGCTTCGGGTAGGTTTGCCGATGGAAGGGTAGACGATTTGTACGACTTAACTGACGTTATAAAATACCAAACAATTATCAGTAATTTTTCTCATAAATCGTGTCGTTTGTCTATATTTTAATGAATAATTGCAGGCAATACGAAATAGGGCGCATTCAGGGGCGTGTTGACATTTCCTTAGCAAATATATTATGGAAAATAACAGGTTTGCAATTTGAAATAACTGGCGGTTGGAGCAGAATTAAATACTGCGTAATAGGGAATACTTTGCCGACGAATAATTTTCCTTGAAGAACATCTTGCAAGCTGCCTGATATGGAGGTTATTGTGGCAAGCAAAACTTATATAATTTATTTATGTTTCGCTAAACAAACTATTGTAAAGAGTGAGTTGAGTGAGAGTGAGTATAAAAATAAAGTTTAATCATAAATCAATCACCACGTACACTTTATACATTATATACCAAATAAGTACGGTTGTGATGTTAGTAGCTATTCTTAGTCAAAACACAACGATAGCATTCATTAGGACCTTTTTTCTTTAAGGGTCTTCGTGATGAATAAGCCTAACTAAACCTTTCTCAAGTTTGCACTATGAAATGCAAAAATAGCTTTTCTTATCAGATTCAAGGGACAAAAGCGCAGAAACGAACTCGACAGCCTCTATTTACGAAAACCGAAAGAAAAATTTGGATATCGCGGGTAACATGCTTGAGATCAGCCCGTTAAGTAACGCTGTGCGCTGAAACATGAAACAAGTCCTTGCGCGATGGTTGTGTTACTAGGAGACCATGAAACTGTTGAAGATTGATATAGAAGAAAAGGACGTCCGATACACGTGGATTGCTTACCAATGCGCATGCGTGAAAATATAAAATCAAGACACAAAGCCAAGGTCACACTTTTGTACAATAAAATAAATATATTTGTTGATCACATTAATTTAGATTTGTTAAAAATTATTTTCAACTTTTTAGTGTGCTTTTCTATTAAAGCGTGTTTTATACTTTTACTAGCTGATCCGACAGACGTTGTCCTGTCTTAACTGTGATACCTACCCTATCTACCTGCCTACCTACCCTACCTACCTAGCTACCTACCCTACCTACCCTACCTACCCTACCTACCCTACCTACCTACCTACCTACCCTACCTACCCTACCTACCCTACCTACCCTACCTACCCTACCTACCTACCCTACCTACCTACCTACCCTACCCTACCTACCTACCCTACCTAAAAATAAATAAAAAAAAAGAAAAAATAATAATGTATTCTGCTATTCAGGGCGGAGACAAATTCAACGAAACAAAAACCATGAAAATTGGTCCAGCAGATCTCGAGTTATAACGAAGGGAACAAACCCGTCTTTCTTTTATATATATAGATATATATATATAGATTAACTTTGTTATTCAAACAAAATTCTTCTAACTTCGACTAACGTACACATTATATCTATGAACGTACTACTTTTATTTGAAACAACCTAGTTGCTGCGTGCTGATCTGAACATTTTCAATTGCTTTTCGTAGCTGCATCCGTGTGGTGGCGTTACGTTTGTTGGGGGAGGGGTGATAGTGGCGGGAAACGTATGATTATGTCATGTGCTTTCTGGCCCGCTGTCGTTTTTAATCTTCAGATCTTCTGCGTCTTATTGCAACATAAAAGTATTACAGCGTCAGCAGTACGAGGCGTATACCCCCGAGCAGGTTTTAAGGCGATAATACGAGTATAGCGTCGAGTTGTTTATCGGATACTACTTAAATGTATAATAACATTACAGTGACGTTGATATCACAGGGGTATGTTATACTTATTTATTTGCTTTTTCTGGATTATTACATAAACGAATGATTAACATAAAACAATATTTACAGCACGTTCGTCACCATGTGCTTAGGGAAAATGTGAGATGGTTCCTGGGGAAAAGTAACATCAAACTAGTTGTTAAAAGAGAAGAAACTTGGATGAATAAATGTAGATATTTTTTATATTAGCTCTTAATCACTGCTAAAGGCAGGGCTGATAGATGTCCGTAAAACAAAACGGATGCTATTACGTTTGGTATGCGTGGAATTGTTGTACGCATGAATACCATCAAGACTTCAAGTTGGTCGTGCACAAAAACGATGCATCAAAAGGGGTCGACAAATGAAGGATTCGAACTAACGACCCCAACTAGTTATGCCTGGGCGATGGCGCTCTGGCCATTGAGCCAATATACCGTTCTGTTTAACTCGAAGTAGGTAAGCGTTATCTTGCTGCGACATGTTGGGTAAACAAACTGTTGTTTTCATAATTAGTGTAAGAAACTGGCAAAGCGCCAGCCTATTGATTCTCAATAAAAAAAAGCAGTGTCTTTAGTACGTAAAGTCAGAAAAACATGATTTTATAAGCTAAATCGTATTTGCTGTACACCCGACTCACGGTCACGGTCGAGGGGTTGTTTTGTAAGCTAAATCACATTTGATGTACCAGGAAAGCAGATTCTACAAGAGGTGATTCGCAATCAAACACCGTAAATAAAACGGGTTAAACTTAAAACATTGCAGTAACTTTTTGAAAATGTTTATAATAGGTAATAATATGATCACCATATTAGTTGTGACTAGCAATTTTATAATTATATTGTCCTTTTAGTCTTTATTGTACCTGTTACAAGTTGAAACCCCTCATCAACTAAATAAAACACTGTAGAACTTTAAAATAACCAAATATATATGCCACCCACTCAGTCTTATTATATATTTTGCCGCGTATCGAAAGGGATGGCGTGATGCTGTAAGCATCATCCTTTACATGTCTGATATCGCTGCCGATGACGTAATTTTTTACTACTTACTAGGGTGACAGCGTTCATCGTACGGCAATCGACCGAAAAATCAATAGACTGTTGAACTTTAGCATTGAACTTGGGCGTAATTCAAGGACTATACAAACTTGTAGCGTATTTTTTGCCGTAATGTGGAAATGAAATGAAAACTGGTTTTGAAATAGACCCTGTTCTCTTTTTGTTTTTCATCGAACGAACAGCAATTTATATTTAGTAGTAAGTAGTCTAATATACAATTTATTTATAGTAATTTAAGTGGTTTGAACCGTTAACTTCTCTCAAGGAAGGATGTATCTATGACACTTTTTTTCAAGTCCTAAATACACTAATTTGGTTTTTTAAGATTTGTTCTAAAACATCCACATTCGGATAACCTCCCGTTAAGTCACACTATAGTTGTTGTACAGAGGCCAGCACATCAAGTTACCACAATCTGTCAAATTTCTTTGAAAGTATTTCAACTTTATTGCAAAGACATAAGGTTCATATTTAATTGAGAAAATTTGACAGTTAGGGATAGCTTGATGTGCTGGCGTCTGTACAATACTTATACTGTTAGATTGATATACTAACTCTAAATAATTCTAAAACTAGGTCTGTTGGTATAAATTAGCCACGTCAAATCTCATGCTTGAATTGTTATAAAAACGTGTTAATAAAATCCGAACATAGACATGTGTGGAATTTCTTGAAGAATTGAAAATAATTTCATAAAATCCGAAATGTAATAAGAATGCTAAGCAGAGTAAGCAAATTGAAGTAATGGTAGGTTAGTCGTGCTTGCTGAAGGAACGATAGCCGGTGGAGACCGCGTGTCGGCAAGCGTAGTGTAGTGTGAGCAACGACCTTAACCCATTGAAGGACAGTGAATGAGACACAATAGAAGTTTTATTGTTATTACGTCTATAGGCGTTCAGTGTCCCTCAAAGTGTTAAGATGATCTACTTTCGTATTTTCCTATTGCGGTTAAACAAAGACGCGGCGATGGTTTCAGGGTTCCATTATAACCCTTTGAGTAGGAAGGATCCCAAAAATTGGAGGATGGAATTGAATTTTACGAAATGCGGTTTTAGTACAATAAACGTATATTCTTCAAAAACAACACAAACCAACCATGTTCAAGGCCAAAATTTCAACACCGGAAAATCAATATTTCCGTCAATATCCGCACTTACAATAGACATCGTAGCCCTTGTTTTGAACCAACACCCCACGTATTCAAATGAAATCATGAGCAATGTTGACGAATTAGTCAGGGATGGAACTTATTACAGCATGCCATCTCTTTTGATGCTGGTTAAAATATGATAAGAGTGAGTGTGACGTATTATTGTGGAGTGTTATGTATGGATTCAACCCCATTTTATTAAAGTATCACGTTTAGTTGCGACACACCTGTTGTTAAATCTGCGTCTCTGGTACATGAAAAATGATTCAATTTAAAAAAATATTGTTGACCTTCTTTATTTGTTGTTTTTGCGGGGCAGTGGCGGATTTTCTCGGTTCTTATTAAACATGTTTGTCATCCTATCCAAATCCTTCTCGCAACGTCTCAGCACTCTGTTGTACTTCTCACTCAGTATCGTTAGCATGATCTTTTGGCTCACCTAAAAATTATAAAATAAAAAATTAAAGTCAGGTTGGAACTTAACACATATTGAGTTGCGTAGTTGTGTCGGTAGATGGGTGGCCCGGCCGAGGTTTGTCCAAGATGAGGTGACGTACACGCGCGTCGCGCCACACCACAAGTAAAAGATGTCTGGAAGGATTTGGGGGGCATTTGCTCAGCAGTGGGACAATGTGGGCTAATTATAAAAAAAAAACTTGTAGCCGTTAGTATACTCGTTTCCAGATGGCTTGATATTCGGCGCGCTTAGCTGCCGTTTGAATGAGATAGTCACTGGCAATTGAATCTTCACAAAAACAATCAAGATGTTATGCAAGATTCATAGATGCACATTTTTATAGAAGTCACTCAATGTACTCGTTGACCTACTCTACAAGTCACCCAAGTCGCAATAGGGATGTCCTCTTTTGTAATCTAGAGGAGACTTAAGTAACTTTTTCTGCCCTAGTAAATCTTGAGTTTCTTTAGCTCCCTATTATTATTTTTTTTTACACTAGTGAGACTAACGAACAGCAACAAAATTAATTCGTATGTACAAAATGTAATTTTAACGTTTTTTTGGTGATCGGAATATCAACCGCTACTATCTCAGTCTATTGCAGGAACGTCCTCACAGTTTCCGCCAATACTCGCGGTTTTCAAAAGAAAATAAATAAATTCAAACTACAATGCGAACTCCTTCTCGGTCATGTTATCCTGGCTCTTATTTCCCACGCGCTGCGTGCAACACGTGACGGATTTTCTCCTGATACAAGTTAGTTATTTGGCAGTAACCACAACCTAACAGCGAGTTAATTTGTATCTCACTTTATTATTATTTAAATCCAAGGAGACATCTAAAACATAAACTGTATGCATGATGTAATATCAAGTCATGCTTTTATTAACTACTTCCTATTGTTAATAATGCGTAACAGTTTTTACTACTAGTGGGGAATTAAATGAAAATCTTGAGTCGCCTTACAGTTATTAACACCGTCTTCTCAGGACAAAACTAATGAAACCACATAGGTACGACGGGGCGAGTGGAAACACAAAATACAATTCTTAAGCAGTGAGTTTATTGTTCATACATTACAGTCATGATTATGTTATACGGGCAGATTGTATTAACGCCAGATATTTTTTCCGAGGAATGAAACAATAGTTATGTGGATAAACTGAAACATTTAATAATAGTTTTTTTAGTTAAATAAAATCTGGTTTAAAAAACGTGATTACTTATTTGGTATAAATGTGAATGATTGACGCGTGCTCGTTCATGAAATTCAACATCTTTAAGTGATTCCACCAGTGAACATTACACAATGTAAAGTATTTTATTTTTATGGAGTGTCAACAAATCGACACCGACGGTTTCTCGTTATCACCTAGCGCCATCTCTTTGTATGTCATGACGTCATTGGAGATTCGAGCAAAAGGCGTCCCTGTCTAGGCTTTGCCCTCTCTTAGTATTTATGAGAAACTGTAGATGGCGCTCTTCGGTAGAACTCCTGTTCTACCGAAGAATTTCCCTCCTGTTGAATTTTATTGTTGTGGAATACTTTTTAGCAAGTTCTGCGCTCCTGGTACAAATTGACGACGCAACGTGCGGCTCGAACGGGACGCTTCCGTTTGGTTCGGACGGTCAATTTTATTGACTTTCGTCAAACCAGACCGCAAATGAATGTGTACTTTATCTTTTTACTGCGACCAACTATGGACGGTAAAAAAATGGGGTTCAATTACTAAAATAAAAATGCTTAATTAGAAGCGAAAAAGTTTTTATAATGAATGAAATAAGGTTGAGAGTTTATAGTCGTAACTCCCGCAATTTTGAGGCGGTCCGATGTGCGGTGTGCAATCAATGCGTAGCCTGTTTGATAGTGAGCTTGTGCAGTAATTGTTGAGCAGCTTTCAATAAGCTGTAGTGAACAATGCCGGCACTATACGCTCACAAGCAGCTCGATTTGCGTTTGGGACATGGTTTGGCTAGCACCCTGTATCTCCCGTGAGTGACCATACTTAAATATAAGTACTTAAACAGTGGGGTTGCGAGATGCCGGTAGTCGACAATCTCTTTTAAGCAAACGATAGCGCGATCTAGTTCGATCCCAGTACCACTCCAACTCCAACCCTTGGCTATATCACCACGGTGACAAACCGGTCGGACCAAAATTGCATTGTATCTTAAAATGCGTGTTACAGTTGTGTTGCTTCTCAAGGTGTTGCGAGCGCATCACCTTGTTATTAGATTAGAAAAGTATAATTATGATTAGGCGAAAATTATGTGGGAAAGCTTTGTAAAGAAAAAAAAAAACAAAATTCTGTAATTTCCCACTACACTTTTCCTTAACTAATATTTTAATGGATCATTCTCCAAGTCGCACTCATGTTTATTATTGTTGAACTAGCAACCCTCTCCTGTTTCGCATCAACTTTTTTTTTTTTTAAGGCTGGGAAATCATCCAATGACTGCTCCCACTCTGGGTGGAGCGGAAGGGAGTGTCAGACTCTTACTGACTAAGACATTGACCTTGACTATTGATTGCAGTATCAACGTCTTGATGAGTCATCTACTCCTAATACTGACCGCCGTATTTGTCTGGTCTGCACTTTTCACGCAAGCGCGTTATGAAGCAGTGTCAACGTACCATTGAGCTGACGTTACCCTCTATGCTCTTATCCTTTACAATTTAATTTAAAATATAATGCATTTTTATAGCATACTACTGACAAAATGTTTCTTAAATACATTTTAGTATTAAGGGATTTCCTCTATTTCAACGAGTAACTCATGAAAAGTGAAGACTAAAGTGTCTCTTATTGCCCAATGCAGCAAAAGGCAGTTGTAATGTACCAACCTAGGTTATTAGTTAACCTCGTAACACACTTTATAAGTAGCGATCAGGATCACTCAACATCCACACAATATCAGCTTCATACAATATCTAATACGTGACATTGAATACACCCCCGCATCCGTCTGTTATCCTGGCGTTTCATGGCAATAGCATCGATTTGGATTCCATTCATAGCAGCGACGCCTTAAAAAGGGCCATGAAAGGCTTTCTCAATGCCTATACCACGTGCAAACTGTTTAATTTATAGTCGAGATACTTTTGTTATGGAAACTCAAACTATAAAACGTGTAACTTTCGTAGTGCGGGGGAAGTGATACTAAAAAGGGTCGCAATATAAATTAAAATTATTGATTGAAATTGGTTTAAGCAGATACTTTTGACTCTTATAATTAATATGTTCAGCGAAAACCTTTTGAATAAGAATTATGTAATTAATCGTTCGCATATAACTGTAACAAAACTAAACTACTTAACTGTATTACTTTTCTTGAAATAAGCAGAGGAAATCATAAAAGCTGCGAAATTAAGTTCGATACTATCCTTTACTGCTGAATATGGTTCTTCTTGTCTTGTATAACGTGGTGATACATTAGATATAGCAACTTATTATTCCGAGCATGGGACACCGCTTGCTTTTTTTTTTTTTTGAGGGTGGGAAATCCTCAAATGATTCGTCCCGTTCTGGGTGGAGTGGAAGAGAGTGTGAGACTCTTACTGACTAAAACTCATCATCACTTTATGTTCCAGGGTAGAGGTAAACCCTTTCAAATCAGTTGTGACCAATTGATTTAAGTCACTTGAATATTAACTTTCAGTAAATCGGTCTACCAATATAAACAGTACCTCAAAAATTGCTGCTCATTCTGCCGACATTTTAAGCCAATCATAGATAGTAAATGGTAAAAATAATGATTAAACACACTTGGTAAATATCGTATTTAAGCAATCTATACTAATATTATAAAGAGGAAAACTTTGTTTGTTTGTTTGGTTGTAATGAATAGGCTCAAAAACTACTGGACCGATTTTAAAAATTCTTTCACCGTTGGAAAGCTTAGTTTTCTAGGAGTAACATAGGCTACTTTTTATCCCGGGAAAAATAACGGGTCCCACGGGAAAGACCACGGGAGCGAAGCCGCGGCCAAAGTGCTAGTAATTAATAAAACTTAAGGGAGTAGCGCATGCACCCCCTGTGCGTCAGGGTAGCCCGCGAAATTCAAATATCTTGATTTTTTTCAGGTCAAAATCAGGATGTACGTATATGATTTGCGGCCGTATCAAGTACGTACTAAAAATGTAAAAACTAATATAAAATGAAATAGTACCGTTATCTTGATCGCGCTAGGAACAATTTCAGGGTTGATAAGACCTCTTTGCAAGTCCTGTTCTCCTCGTAAAACGAACGCGTAGCGTTACTATGGTTACGGATTCACAGTCTGGAAAACGAGCGCGGCAGGAATAATATACAAAATAATCTTTTAACTAGCTGACGTCTGCAGCTCCGCTCTCGTTATCCTGTGGTATGAAAAGTTTAAATAACTCCTATTCAAGCCAGGTCTTGTGTGCCACGAACTCAAAAAAATAATAAACCAAATCGTTCGAGCCGTTCAGAAGTGTGATGCTCGTAGGATATCAGACAGAACCTATTCAGAGAAAGACTAGCTGTGCCTCGCGGATTCACCTGCGTAAATAATGAATAACGCCAAATACCTCTCCTGTGAACTACCTTTATAATATTACAAAATACCATCTAACTGAATCTTTCAATTTTATTGAAAGTCAGACTAATACTAATTGAACACAAATCTTAAATACAATATACAACCTAAAACTAAAAAAAATATATATTATGTACTAGTAGTGAAAACATGCGTGTTATTATGACTCATCAATATAATAACTTTAATATAAAAAAAAACTTAAATATAAAACTCAGAAAAGAACTGAATATAAAATAGGTTTTACCTTAAAAACATTTTTATGTTGCAAACTGAGACTCGGAAAGCACTTTAAGCCGTTGATCTCGACTATTATTCGTAGATCTTTGACAGTAGTAACGGGTTGCCAGTAGCCAGAAAGACTGACAACCAGTCTTACCAAGGAGTACGGTAATACCCAGTATCTGCGTTGTAAAGGTAAGATAGACAGTCACACGTATTCAGCTGCACATATTGGAAGAACCAACATACCTAAATCGGTAGAAGCTACGCAGATTTATTGATTTGACACTGTGTAAAACCGTCTAAAATCAATTAATCCATTCTTAACCCATTGACGGACAGTGAACGAGACACAATAGAAGTTTTATTGTTATTACGTCTATAGGCGTTCACTGTCCCTCAAAGTGTTAATAGTTTTTTTATGACGGAGGCTGGCGAACACGTGGATGTTTTTTTGGCGATCATAAATGTCTCATAGTTGTATATAAAAGATTAATGGCTACTCAGAGTACGTTAAGAGATGCTACTCAGCTTCCAGAAGATTTGACGCAAATAACCCTTTCTGCTTATTGAATTCTTGGTTATTTTTTCAAAAAATCTTATTGTCTGTAGCGAAAAAATATGTAGTTTATCTCTTTTGGAACGAAACTGTTCAGAAAAATTGGCCATTTTTTCTCCGATTTTGATAGTTTAGAATAGGAAGCTATCTTCCAAAATAGTGTATATGCGTTCTATATATTCATGAACTCAAATAAAACAAATAGGTGCAAATTATAAACAACTTAGCACATATTTTTCCTTATCTGAATCCGTTTTCTTCAATCAACGAACTAAATCTGAGGAAACCACATACAAAACGATTTAAATGAAATTAATGTCAAGTTATAAAATTCAAGGACAAGAAAGTATTTTATATCGTAATTAAGTTTAAACGATATGGATGTATCCGTTCTTTGCTCGTTCGTTAATTATCCCTTATATTATATTATCTCAGATGAATAAAACGTTCAGGCACCAGCACATCAAATTACTACAAACTGTAAAATTTTCTCAATCGATATTGAACTGAACAATCTACACCTTTAAGGTTTAAAACAATTTAGAGAAAATTGACAATTTGGTATAACTTGATTCGCTGGTGACCGTACGTTTATACTTTTTATTCATCTGAGATGATAATGTTATGCGAAGGGTTGTCCTTGAAATAGTTTAGTTCCAACTGTGGACACATCTGTTATGGCACTATCTGCAACACAAAATGCTGCAAAAAAGTTTCAAATAAACAGAGTACTTACCTAAAAATTCAAAGACTGCAAATTAAGCTGAGAATATTAGAGAAAAATTTCACTTATTCTTTAAAGAGGATTTATAACACCTATTGCGGTTATTTCGCAGAACCCTGTAATTTATTTAATTAATAAACTTAAGTGAGCTAGGTTATTCAGGTCAAAAAGTTTAAGATTACAATAGGTAGACCTTACTTAGTATCCTAATTAATGTAACAACGAGCTGTGTGCCGCCCGAAGGGATTCCAGAACTACAAAATTAACTACCTTTGAGGTATGTAAACGTTCATCCTCTATTCAACCCCCTCAGGTACCTAATGAAAAAATAAATATTACTTGTAGTTTTCGGTTTAATGGCGATAACGATACGAACTTTAAATTTCCATAAGTTAAGTACTGATTTTGGTTCAAGTAACAAAAGGTGTGTGATGCTGATCGTAAGGGTTCGAGATCGTAAGAGTAATTTACCACCTGTAAATCGAACCCTGGCAATCAGTATGTCAAAGGCCCCAGCGGTTTACACATCTTCCAACCCCTTCGGCAATATGCGTTTGCGGGCGGCGTGCTGTCATAAAACTATTTCACACCACTTCATGTTCGTGCCATCCTAGTCCCTGCCTCTATAAATAGAGATCGGCGCCAGACGACAGCAAACAATCCATAGGTATCGTACATTCATCTATTTCCAATGCACCTTCACGTCTCTGCTGCACTAGTCGTTCTGGCTTTGGACTTTATCGAACAGTCAGCTGATTCTGTAAAAATCTCGTGAATTGAGCGTGAACTGAACTGTAGTTCCATCAAATGCTAAGGATTGCCATTATTGACAGCTTAATTAAAACTCACTTCACCTACGTTTTACGATGAGATGTTAACACAATGACACTATAGTAATGCTATTCTGTAAAGATGTCACCGTGATAACGTAGGTACGTGAGTTTAAATTAAGCTGTCAGTAGTGTCAACCCCTACCATTAGGTGCAACGACCGCTCATTTCACGCTCGCTTCACCAAAATGTTCACGGTGAGATTTTTACAGGATCGACCGTCTGGTCAGTTCGTTGCATTACAGAACGATATAACGAAGTAGTCTGAATGTTTTATTAAATGCAGTACTTATTTTAACGCGTTGATTTTGACAGAACAGGGGATCATGTGTTTGGAAAGTGCTAGAAATCTCTCTAAGGTATGTAAATTCGAGTTCTGCTTGAACAATTCATAATTAATAATTAGATTTTAATATGATTCGGGGCCTAAATGACTTCCTTGGGTTTATATTAACATACATACTTTCATTAGTTTACTGGTTAACTAATGCACTTATATGCGCTTGGCATGCGAATTGGGCGCTCATGCTCGCCCCATCGAAATATAGGCGTGATGTTATGTTACTTTCAAAAAAGTTAAAAGGCACGACGGGAGAGAACGTATCTTGTTTAGATAAAAAAAATAGTTTAACTGCAAGTTTTTTATATTTTATTAACGATGACGCTATTGCCTACCCTTTTAGTGTTAGAAATAGTCTATTGTAGAAATAACAGTAGTAGTAGTTTGATCGCTTTGCGGACATAAGGCCTTTTCTCATACACAGAAGACATGAGCAATAATGTTATTGCATAATCACACGCGTCCTTAATACAAATTGTCGATTGTTTAACACGGAGTACTATCTTATTTGAATAAATCACAATTGTTTGTAAAACTGACGCCTTAACTAGCGTGATAGCCCAGAGGCTATCACGCTACATCATAGCTATTTCAACTTATAGGGCAAGTTGAAGACACATTAAATAGGCGGTTTTTAACAAGTACTGTTATCATTCTGTTAGGGTTATCTGTGTGTTAGTATAAGAAATAATGTATACTTAATATCGAACACTACGACGTTTAAAATAGCGTACGTTCTTACCTTTGCATGAAAACCTAGTATTACGAATACGGTAAGGCCCGAATGGATCAATACTGTTGGCCGAGCACGTGACACGCCAACGCGGTTCCCATGACTACACTGCAACAAGAGTGAAGTTCGCTGTAAACATGCACTTTGCTTGCTGAGAAAATTATGAATTACTTGTTATACGAATGCGTATCCCGATTGATAAGTATTCTCGATTTTTCTGTAGTTAATCCTGCTCCAAATTTATATAATTTCTAATTGCAATTCTGTTATTTCTCGTAAGATATTTGCCAAGAAAATGTCAATCCACCCCTGAACTGCCCTATTCCGAGGTGATGCTTTGAATTAATAATACAATTATAGACTCAACGGCACGGTTTACTAGGACAAAATTTTGTAATATTTGTTTAGTATTTTATAACGGTTCGTTTTCATGTTATAATGTTAAACTTTCCTGTCATGATTTTCAAGAAAATTGCTAGCAAAGTCATGAAACCTATATTTTCCAAGCTAACCGTGATCGGCACTAAAGAGCCAGGTATCAAAGTGTCTTTAGAATGCAAGCAAAGGTAGACTTTAGTACTATGTTGTTAGAAATGTATTTACTGCAGCAAAATGGCAATACTTGTTACGTTATTCTAATTTCAAAATTCTTTTATCAGCCTAGACACGTTTATGAGCTCCTAGTATTGTACCACGTATTTGAGGTGATTCAAGCGTATGGAAACGAAAGAAACACGTGCTTTGTACGCCACGTGGTTTTGTCTAGATCAAGAATTCAGGAACGGGAAAACGTAAAATTGTTGAATTAAAAATTAACCAAATCAGCGAGCGCTTGGTAAATTACACTACTAAACAGAAGTTAGTTTTAATAGCAAAATAAACTTTAAAATGCTTAAAACTTCGCATTTCATCGGACTTCACCAAGTAGATGGTTAATTAAGCATTCGTAGATTTAGGCAAAGCTGGCGTGTTGACCCATAATTATAAATTTTATTTTGCTTGGTAAATTAAATAAACCAATAAACGATTTCGTAAATTGACGTTGTTGTTGAAAGTTCGTGTCACTGTTATTTACAAGTAGTGAGTACAAACAAACTAGTGTACAACTTACTTCCTCTAAAAAGTGAATAACAAAAACTATAGTTGTGACAAAATCGAAAATAAAAAGTGTTAAATTAACAAATTAAATATTTTATCTATAAAGACAGACTAAAGTTAACCGCTTTTGCCTTTTCTTTAGGTTTTTGGTCAAATTTAGTGATTTTACAATTCTTGTTTTCATCATTTTATATTTTTTGATTGCTTATTTTTGACAAATCTACCATTTTATTGTTATACTAGCTGTGCCCGCGACTTCGTCCGCGTGGAATAGTGACTTTTCGGGCAGCATATTTTGAATAACAAATACCGTCGTTTGGGTAGCTAAAAATTTACTTTACAGTAATGCTTCTCTGTATACGATATTTGACGTATGACATACTCTGATACCTTAACAAATGTTCGCCGTGATTCTTTAAATTGACATAACTTTTTTATTTATGATTTTTTATTTATTTATTTAACATGTAATAAACACTAAATGTTAAGTGAAGCTTACTTAAATATATTAGTGAAAACCGCATCTAAATCGAATAGTTTCTGTTATTAGCGTGCACAAACACACAGACAAACAGACAAACCGATAAACAGACAAAAAAAAAAATAATTACAATTTCGGGTCCGGACAGACAAAAAAAAATTAATTACAATTTCGGGTTCGGCATCGACATAATAACAAACCCTTTTACTTTTTTTATATATTCCATTGTACAGACACCACTTTTTTATAATTTTATTATATGTATAGATAGATAGATATAGATAAATTAATTTAAATTGCTCGAATTTGGAAATCTTGTCTTGTTGGATGTGTTTGTGCATGTACATTTCTAACTGAATCACGCCAGAACGGCCTGGATAGACGGACATATAAAGAGTTTATAACCTGGATTAACCTAAATGATATTGCGATATCCTTCAGCGATATCCAGCGGGCGAAGCCGCTGGCAGAAGCAAAAATGTCAAGTTAGTTCCAAATTCTGCCATTAGGGGTTGGGCTTGTGTAGGTATGTGTGAGTTAGGGTGTGTATGATATATTATGTCTGTAAGCCCTGCATGTGTGCGGCTGCATTCATACCAGTCCTTGAATGGGTTCGATCGATCTGTGACGTCACGAGACGTCATGACCGAGATAGTCAAACCATCTCTTCCATGCTTATGGAATCCTAGTAACACTGCGCAGGAAACAAAACTTTTTTTATCATTGACGGGCCTAGTTTTGTCCTACAAACATGGCGTGTTCGTGAGTTGTACTGTGTACATCTTTGTATGTGCAACATTTTCATTCATACTCCAAAATGAAATTATTTAATAGCGGCTTATTTTGCTTTGCATGGTGTTTACGGTTTGCAAAGCCGATTTCTTCATTATACGTAATTTATTTATAACACCAAAATTTAAAGGTGTCATGAGCCGCATAAAATAAAGTAATTGAAATAAAGTAATAGTAAATTGAAGTAAATAAAAAAAAAGAATGTCAAAGAAAGTTACATTTAGTCATAATTAGTCATTTAAAAAGTCTTCAATGGAGTAATAGGTCTTTTCAACTAGAAACAGGAACAACTTTTTTTTTAAATGGCTGACATTTTCCTCACTTCTGATACACTTTGGCAATTTATTGTATAATTTTGGAGCCATTACGAAAATACTGTTCTTGTGTAAAGCAGTTTTAGATCCAACAGTTTGTAGCCGGTCAGCTCGACGCTGACTACCTACTCGGTCAAAAAATTATACATATTATTTTTGAGTAACATAGATGTCTGGTACGAGTATATGTACAATGAGGGCACTGTTAAAATTTTCATACTTTTAAAATATTGTTTACAGCTGTCAGTGGTTTGCAGGTCACAGATGGCTCTAAACACCTTTTCTGACACTTAAACACCATATCTTTACCCGAGGCGTTTCCCCATAACATAATGCCATATCTTAATGTTGAGGCTACTAGACCATAATCAGTTAGTACGGTGTTTCGATTGGCCGTTTTACTTAGCATACGCAGCGCATGAGAAAATTGGTTTACTTTACTACATACTTTGTCAATCTGGGTATTCCATTTTAATGTGCTTTCAATATTTAATCCCAGAAATATTGTCACATTCGTCTCATCAATCCTTTTATCATTATATCTTATATCTAAATTTAAATTCTGATTTACTGTTTGTTGAAATTTCATTATTACTGTCTTGTCTAAATTTATTAGCAAATTATTATTCTCTAGCCAATTTATAACTGATTTTATGTTAGAGTTAATGTCTGATTGTAATGTATCTAATTGGTCACTGTTGAAAAGTAGAGTGCTGTCAGCAAGGGCCCCAAAAGTTACAGAAAGATAATTAATGTTATCATGTTCTTAAATGTTGTTCACCAAAAAAATATTTTGGTGCGGATGCACCATAAAACGGGTAACAACATCGCTTAGAATCAAAAGTAACATAATTTGTGCAACTAATGTTTTTCAAGCAGTTCGTTCGTTACCCAGTGTAGAAGAATAATAGGTATTTAGTTTGGCTTTTTGGTTACTGACACTTTGTAGACCATCAGTATTCAGTACCTTAATTAAAATCAGTTGTAATTTTATTCTACATGCATTTTGGCATACAAACACTAAAATGTCATTAGTATCCATTGCTTTCTCGATCTCTAAAAAGCCCTTGACCCTTCATGGACTCCTGGTTTGCAGCATATTTAAGCGCAGTTTTACGCAAGCGCATTTTCGGGCATAGCACGTGGACTATTCACCCCTTTCATTCAAGCCTGCACTGTATGTGTGCTGCATGTGTATGTGCGCTATGCACTGTATGCATAGGTTTTAAAAGCACGTGGTTTTCACTTCAGGGCATTTCTGGACTCCTTGTGCCGTTACCTCAATCGCGCATTCTGCTGCGCAGCAAGTCATCCGTTATGATAAGCGGAATGGGTGCTTTACTAGTGACACCCTGTATAAATCGCGATTGATATCACTCAAGATACGTATACCTCCTGTGACGGTTCCTAAATTACCCCAGGCTGATAAAATTTTCGTTTTTCCTAACTTCGTTAATATTAGTGTTTGGGTCGGTTCCCCCTAAGGGGGAAGAGCCGCGCCCCGCCTTCCGCGCGACTCTGTAGGGCTCGTCCCGGACTGGTCACCCTCCCACCGACGGAGATTAAATGAATTCCAAATGTGAAGAAGTCCAATGCCTTGCTTCATTAATAGAGCAAGGAAAGGGTTGAAATTGAAAGGAATTGTAAATAGGACTTAGGAATTCATAGTAGTGAAAATTGGAAGTGGTTTTAGAAGATGAACAAAATAATAGGGGAATGCAAAGTAACTATTACATAACTTAGTGAGTAACCCTTACACTAGTGTAACGGTTATTTTGATAGACATTACTCACACGATACCTCACATCTGCAAGACGCGTGTTCGTATAAGTTTGACTCAATTATTGGCCTGGTATAAAAGATACACTATTCAAGAATTACTGGATAAAAGAGTTGAGAATCTGGGCTCAGTAATCATTATAATTATAATAGAATTTTAGATAGGACTCTTAAAAGATCTAATATTATTGGGCTGGGGTAAAGTATACAAATTCAGGAAAGTGATGTTAATAGAGTTGCGAATCGAATCTCAGGAATGATTGTTATAATAGAGTATTGGATAAAAGACCTAGTAGTATTCAAGAATTACTAGTTACTAGAGTAGAGAATCAAGTTTCGAGAATAATCATTATTAATCAGATGAGCTGTGGATCAACACACGGTCTTGTCTGTGAAGAGGGTAAAGGAATCGTTGCGCTTGCGCTTTAGCTCATTATTTATAACTACGTTAATTTATTTAATTACAATTTACCCACTTCAGTGAGATCGGGAACCGTTTTACAACGTTTGTCTCATTCTACGTGTTCTGCTAGACCTGACGCATAGAGCCTCTAACGACCCTAATACGATTCTAAAAGAACACGCTCCCTAAGCATAAAGTAAATGTCTTACTCAATCCTAAGGCAGAGTGCTGCGAAGCCCAACCGCAATTGAGGAAGACAAGTATTGTATAGTTCTAATGCAGACTACTGTGAATCTACCCTGTGAAGTTAACCTTATGGCGGTCTAGCCTCCTTCTTTACTATGACAACACAAATTTAGCACAAGCGCACCGTAGACTCAGTCTCTAGCAAAATGCATTACGATCGTACTTGGTGAACGCCGAAGTGGTATTTCGTCACCTCACATTTCCTTACTCTTCCCCATTTAGAAGATGCGGTGCGGCTAGTAGCGGCTTTGCATCAAAGTAACGTGTCTCGCTAAATAGTGACGATTTAGTAATAGTCCTACAGAACGGACGGGTTGATTTTAACGAGACACGGTCCCTAGCGTCTTTACAACGTCTACCAATTCAGTTTGGGGTACTTGGTGAAGCCTACCCCCGCTCCCTGGAAATGTGCGTCAACAAGCCTCACGCAAAGTATTCTGTGGCAAGACCTTTTTGGAAGCAGACACCATCAGTAACGTTTGGTTGGTTTATGTAATTATAGATTGGCCTTAAAGCCTAATAACGAACAGTGACAATATTTACGGTTCTGCCTTCCATGTGCGGAGTGTCAGTTAAAGTCAACAGTCGTCAATAGTCAGGAGCATTAATGCTCAGTGTCAAGTAAAGGGGAAGGCCTTCCCCGTTTCCCTACAGCCAAACGCAACTGACAATTATCTGTCAAGGTACGGATTAGGAGATGGGCAGGTAATATAGCCCTATCCTATCGGCTCAGGATAATTATTAGAGTAAAAGACTCACCCAATCGCACCAACACGCACACACACACACACACATATATATATACTACGTTAAGTATTAGATTGATCTAATCTATGCTTTTACCCAAGTATCTCTAACTTAATAATGAATACTCGCTGTCTTGCGACAGCCCACTAGGACATAGCCTCTTGGTATACACCAAGCTTCCTATCCTAACTACTCTGGACCAGGACGTCCGTATACTATCGCGATTCAAAACCGACTGCCCCGCTTGATTGCCTCAGTCTCCCAAATTCCTCAAAAACACCACGCTTATCGCATGTTCCCACACTTTCACGGGGTAGGTTTTATTGCCGTTCTTTTGTACAATTCTTCTATTGTTCCAAGGGTGCGCTTGGGTATCGACTGGGCTTAAGTTATGGTAACCAGATGTGATAATAGTATTGTAAGTGGCGTTTAGAAATCGGATATTTCACTAGTTTCTTAAGAATTTGCTGAATTATTGCTTTCGAACCGTCGGCCGGCATTGTTCTAAGTTTGCCTGTCATTAAATAGAGAATTTATGCGCCTCTTAGTGGCCCGAACCATGTGCTGATTTTAAAATAAATATAATATTTTGTTATTAAATAGGAGTACGTGACAGACAGTCACACTCCAATAATATCAAATACATGACATTGAATGCACCCTTTCATCTTTCTGTTATCCTGGCATTACATGGCAACGGCATCGATTTGGATTCCATTCATCACAGCGACGCCATTACGAAGACCATGCAAAGCCGTCTGAATTTCAATTTTGCCTATACCACGTTGGCAATAGATACGCATTTTGTAAAAAAAAAATCTTTTAAAACTGTAAAAGCAAACCTAATAAAATCACTTTGCTTGAAATAAGCACAGCCACTTTTAAATAATCTACGAAATTTTGGTGCGACGGTGCACGATATCTTATCAAAAGCAACAAGTAAGCATATTTTACGCTCTCATAATCGAAACCTTCAAATATATAAATGGTTTTCGTTGTTTTAGTGACGTTGTCTTTTGAGCCACAATAACATTAATTGCGTGTCAGCGTTGAATTTCTCATTAGAAATGCCAACATATAATTGGCACACGTACTTACAAATATTTATAAAAGTCATTCATAAACATAAACATTTTGTGTAACTAAGGAAATATTTTTGAAAATTGTTACTTGATACTATTGAAAGAAGTTTCCGGATGTCGTCACAAACTACTCGACGACAGCCTATAAAAGGAGCGCGCTTAGAAAGGATCGGTCATTTCTTCGCTGGTTCCCCGAGTGTACAGACATCTTGTGATAATCGCTGTTGGTCGTTATTAAGGTCACGTAAGCCATTTTGCTAATCACTTTGTTATTTTATTTCTATTGTCGAAGTTTGCAGTGTGTAACGTTTGTGTTAATTTAAATTACGAATAAACCGATTTTCGTTGAGTGTACTTTTTTTTTATAAAATTCCACTTCTGAACCTAAAATCAGAAGTGGGATAAAGGACTTAAAGCCCACAGTAGAGTTTTGCTATAGTTTGTAAAATTGTTTTCAACAAGAAAACCGTTAACTTTTTAAAGTTTTGTTTTGTTCATAACCACTGCTTACTTCATCCTTTTGTTATTATTTTTGTGTCTGATTGTTGTTTTAACTGTGCTAATGAGACGTACTAGGACTCCTAGTCCACGGAGGCGTCTTTCTAGAGACGATTTGCGTAATCGGGATCGACATACTTCTCGAATGTCTCGCGACCGTAGTGGCCGTAGAACGAATCACAATTCGAACGATAAACATCAGACTTCGCGGGATGGCTTGCGTATCCGAGATCGACGTGATTCTCACAATACTGAAGTGCATCGGTCGCGTACTCGTGTAAGGCGCGAATTACGTATTAGGGATCGCTCTCGTAGTGCCCACCGTGTCCAAACAAGGTCACATTCGCGTACGGTTTCGCCTATTGAGGCGCGTTCTTCTATCAATAGGGCGTGTCGTGCTCATAAAACCACGGTTATTACTCGTACACCAGATAAAATAGCGCCGCGACAGCAGTCAACGCAGTCTAGTACTCCTTGTTCTGAGGCATCTACCCTCGCTAATGCCTTGATACAAGCGATTAAAACGATGCAACCTTCACGGTCACAACATTATTACGTGTCTAATTTTGACCCATTAATTAATGATATTGAGGCATGGTGCGAAGAGGTAGATCGCGCTGGGGAAGCTAACGGTTGGAACGATTATGAGTGCTTGTCACGCGTGGCGACATGCCTCAAGGGGGACGCTAAGGTTTGGTTAGGCGAATGGGTTTCGAACGATCGGACTTGGTCTAACTTTAAACGTGAGTTTAAACCTCTCTGTCCTGGTAAATTAGACTACGCCAACATATTGTTCGAGGCAATGAATGCAACTTCAGATAAATACTCAAGTTACGCTGAATACGCTCGTCGTACCCTACTGCGTTTGAGAATAGTGCAAGGGTTAAGCGACGATTTAAGAACCCTCATAGTAATCCGTGGTTTAGATAATGCTCAAGTACGCGCCGCTGCCGCCAACGCCAGCCTAACCCCTGACACTATTGTCTCATTCTTATCTATTTATACCAAGCCCTCAACAAGGAAACAGGACAGGGTAACCGAGCATAAAAAACATGTTCAAGCAACGAAGTCAGGTAGCACACCGGGCCCGAGATGTTTTAATTGCAATAAACATGGCCACGTCAGTCGCGTCTGTAGGCGACCTAAGTCTGATGCATCCAGTAGTCGACCGCCTCATGTGTCTTCCGATGCGACCTACAATGCACAACCGTCATCAAGTAACGCTTGCACGTTTTGTAAAAAACCGGGACACACCGAAGACAAATGTTTCATGAAAGCGAAGTCAGAGCAACGTAATCAACGTAATGTCAATCTCTGCTCTTACCGATCTAGCGCTTCACAAAGTAACGATATAACTTCGGCAATCATAGATGGTATTCCAGTAGACGTGCTCATTGATAGCGGAGCCCTAGATGTGTCTCTCATTTCGTCTAACATTTTAAAGTACTTCTCGTGTCAACCTAAGCCGAGACGCTGCGTTCTGAAGGGTCTCAGTGATCGAGAAGTGATTGCAACATCCTACGTTACACTCACAATAGAGTTCAGCGACATCTCGATCGAAGTAGAGTTAGTAGTAGTTCCATCGGCTTTTATGAATACGCCTGTCATAATCGGAACCGACGTATTAAACCGTGACGGCATTACTTATATCCGAACTAAAGATAGACAAACTCTGGCGCGCACTGATAAAGTCAATAAAGAGGTTAATGCGGTTGGAAAAGTCGACCAGTTAATACTAAACACGCCTCTACAAGGTGCAGAGTTGGAAAGCCTTACGTCCGTCATCAATGAATTCTTAGAGTTTTTAATAAAAGGGACTGCTGTAACTACAGTCCGAACAGGAGAAATGGAAATAAGGCTTACCAGTTCTGCTCCTGTCGTTTATAAACCGTATAGGCTCTCGTATTCCGAAAAGCTTAAAGTACGGGAAATAACTCAAGATCTTTTAGAAAAAGGAGTTATTAGGCGCTCTAAATCCGAATACGCGAGTCCAATCATATTAGTAAGGAAACGCGATGGTTCAGACAGGCTTTGTGTAGATTTTAGGGCGCTTAATCGTATAACAGTAAAAGACCGCTACCCACTGCCACTAATTGATGACCATATCGATAGGTTAGGTAGTTATAAATTCTTTTGCTGTCTTGATATGGCTACAGGCTTTTATCAAATACCTTTAAAAGAGGAATGCATACACCTAACAGGGTTTGTGACACCGGAAGAACACTTCGAATATGTCAAAATGCCTTTTGGGCTAGCTAATTCTCCCGTAGTCTACCAGCGTATCATTAATAACACCCTTCGCGCACATATTAATGAGGGGAATGTGTTAGTATACGTCGATGACGTTCTGTTGCTAAGTAACTCCGTACTCGAGGGAATTGAACTGTTGCGTAAGGTACTTAGGACTCTCACAACAGCTGGTTTTTCTATTAATCTAGGCAAATGTTCATTTCTGGTTACGGAAGTCGAATATTTAGGTAGGCTTATAAGTCAGGGTCAGGTTAGGCCGAGTCCACGAAAAGTGGAAGCCTTAGTGAACACCCTGCCTCCCGAAAACGTAAAGCAGGTGCGACAACTTTTAGGCCTGGCAGGTTATTTTAGGAGATACATAAAGGATTATGCCACTAAAACTGCCCCCATTGCCGTCCTTACCCATAAGAACGTCAAATTTAACTGGACCTCAGAATGCGAAACTATTCGTTTAAGTTTAATCCGAGAGTTAACAAGCGAACCAGTCCTTTCTATCTTCAACCCAGACCTTCCTACTGAGGTCCATACGGATGCCAGTAGTATTGGGTACGGCGCTGTCCTTTTACAAGTACATCTCCACTCAAAGAAACACGTAGTCGCATATTTTAGCCGGTCCACTCAGGGAGCAGAAAGCAAGTACCACTCTTACGAACTAGAGACCCTTGCTGTCGTCAAAGCTCTCCAAAACTTTCGCCACTATTTAGTGGGCTTAAAATTCGTAGTCGTCACCGACTGCAATGCGCTTAAGTCCACTGAGCGAAAAAAAGACATTTTGCCCCGAGTAGCGAGGTGGTGGATCTACCTTCAAGACTTCAATTTTTCAATTGAGTATCGCAAAGGCGCAATGATACCCCACGCGGACTATTTGAGTCGCAATCCCGCTTGCGTAAATCAAATTTCGAGGCCCCGTAATTGGGCTCAGATCGCGCAGTCAGCCGACAACGAAACCCACGATCTTATTCAGAAACTTCATGACGGCAGACTAGACACTGATCGTTATGAAATTCAAAATGGGATCCTGTACTATAAGTACGTCCCTGTAGGTCAAGAAGCGAGGTCACTCTGCTACATACCGAAAGGACATCGACTCAGTCTCTTGAGAGTGTTCCATGATGAACATGAACACATTAATGCGGAGAAAACCCTCGACCTCATTCTCCGACATTTCTGGTTCCCTGGTCTCAGACGATTTGTTTCAAAATACGTCTCTCATTGTCTTGTGTGTATTTCCCAAAAGAGAGTCCCTCGGGCTCCATTACAAATTATAACTTCTTGGGAAAAACCCGACACCCCATTTAATACTGTACATGTTGACGCTTTGGGACCCCTACCAGTATCAGGAGGGTATAAATTCATCCTCCTCATTGTGGACGCTTTCACTAAATACACGCTACTCTACCCTATTCGCCGACAAGATTCCACTGAACTTAAACGCGTCATTACTCAGGCTATTTCTTTGTTTGGAGTGCCTAAACTTATGGTCACAGACAAGGGACGCATGTTTGAGTCTAACGAGTTCGTGACATGGATTAACGAACTCGGCTGCAACCTGCACTACATCACGCCGGAGATGCACCAGGCGAACGGTCAAGCGGAAAGATACATGCGGACTGTACTCAACATGTTACGTATCCAAGCCAACCACAAAAAACTGCAGTGGTCGGAGACGCTGTGGAAACTACAACTGGTGCTGAATATCACAAAACAGAAGACTACGCAAGTATCTCCCTTGAATCTTTTAATAGGCACAGAATCTACAACTCCCGTGGTTCGAGCACTAGTACGCGATGTGGCCATCGACGGCGCGGCACCTAACAGAGAGGCCCTACGAGAAATCACTAGAAGTAGAGCCCGTAAGCTTCTCAGCGACAACCGAACCAAACAAGACGAGCAAGTGAACCAACGACGAAGTGCACCACGCCAATTCAATGTCGATGACTTCGTCTTCGTTATAAAATACTCCCAGTCAGCAGGTAAACTTGACTCCGGTATGCGTGGCCCATATAAAGTGGTGGAAGCTTTACCTAGTGGACGTTATACGCTACGCTTACTCAGCGGCAGTTATGGAAAAACGACGCAGGCTGCTGCGCAATACATGGTGCCGTGGCGGGGTGAGTGGAGCCCTGAAACGTGTGCTGCATTTTTTGAGAGTAAGTTAACCTCATAATATTTGCAGTTATGTGATTGTCGTGGCGAGCCTGTAGGGCGAACCTCACTAGTATGATTACTATCTGTATGGTGTACCTCACTTGTATGATTCGCTCTGCATGTTGAGAAGCCTCAACACATGTGATTGCGGTCAGTGTGTTGGGAAGCCTCGACACGTATGGATACGGTCTACGTGTCGGGAAGCTCCACACGCTCGAATAAGGTCTGCGTGTGGAATGCATTCGTACGTTTGAGTATGGTCTTCGTACGAATGGGTCTGTTTAGCAGGCCATGTTACAGGATTCGCTGGTGACCAAATAATGAAGTCGATCGGCGAGATTAAGGATACAGGTCTTTGGAAACTAACAGAAATACACCTTGGTTTCATTGTGTTTTGTTTACTTTTCGAGAACGATGTATGCGTGTCAAAAAGAACGATGAATGAATTGACTGAACGGAGACGGATTGATTAGTCAGCAAGACTGAATATTTCTCTCTTGTTTTTCTATTACTAATAGCCCTTTTGTTTCTAGATGATACTAGTGATGACGAAGAGACGGAAGTGCGAACGGAGTTTTCTCCTACAGCTGCTCTGTCCATGCCCTTGCTGGATAATGACGTAGAAACCGACCCACCAACCGCTCCAACGGCGGGCCCTAGCGGGATCACTCGCAGACATTGGGTCGAGGACGACCCAACATCAGGAGAGGCCGTGAAAGGAGTTTCCGGATGTCGTCACAAACTACTCGACGACAGCCTATAAAAGGAGCGCGCTTAGAAAGGATCGGTCATTTCTTCGCTGGTTCCCCGAGTGTACAGACATCTTGTGATAATCGCTGTTGGTCGTTATTAAGGTCACGTAAGCCATTTTGCTAATCACTTTGTTATTTTATTTCTATTGTCGAAGTTTGCAGTGTGTAACGTTTGTGTTAATTTAAATTACGAATAAACCGATTTTCGTTGAGTGTACTTTTTTTTTATAAAATTCCACTTCTGAACCTAAAACTATCATATCAGTTCCGGTTCCATGAAAACGGAACATAATGTTCCGCAACCAACCAGGAGATAAGGATATAGAGAAGGTTGAAACCACGAACAGTTCCAAAATACTCCGGTAAAGACAAATTTCATTGATGAATTTTGTATATTTTTAATAGATTACTTACCCGATTCTGCAGTGTTAGTATTAGGTCACTCTTGAGGAAAAAATGTCTCGAATGACATTGTGCGAAAATGACGTTTTGCGGAAGTGACTTTGTGCGAAAATGACGTTTTGAGAAAATTACCTTTTGCGAAAATGACGTTTTGCGGAAGTGGCCAAATTTGTAACGATGACATTCTGCGAAAGTGACGTTCTGCGTCAAGACCGCTTATACAGGGTGGGCCAATAATTTTTGCAAATAGCAACACTAAGTTTCTCGAATACCGTTGGAAGGAGGGGTGCGCGGGTGGCGGGAAACTATGCGTCGCTACATGCAATTTTAGTCACGATGGAGCGCTTCACGGGACAACAGCGTGCTTTTTGTGTTAAACAATTTTACAAAAACTTTAAATTTTACGGACGAGGCCCACTTTCACATCAACGGGCACGTGAATAAGCACAATTGTCGATATTGGAGCAGGGAAAACCCTCGCCTTAAACACCAAAAGCCACTTCATTCACCTAAAACGACAGTATGGGCTGCCATATCAGCAAAGGGCATAATTGGTCCGTATTTCTTTGAAAATAATCAAGGAGATAATGTAACTGTGAATTCAGCGGAATATGTCAAGATGTTGCGAGAGTTTTTGACGCCGCAGTTGCATGAATTTCAAGGATACAACAGCAGGACCTGGATGCAACAAGATGGAGCAACATGCCACACGTCAAATGTGACTTTACCGGTAGTCAAAGAAATGTTTCCGAATAAATTGATTTCTCGCAGAGGTGATATTCCATGGCCTCCGAGAAGCCCGGATCTTACACCATGCGATTTTTTCTTATGGGGATACCTGAAAAGTCGAGTCTACCTTAATAAATCGACGAATATATCCCAATTAAAACAAAACATCCACGACGAGATAGCCGCGATCCCCCGCAGCATGTGTCAGCGAGTTTTCCAAAGTTTGCGTAGTCGATTGCTAGAGTGCCAACGACGAGACGGTGCACATCTCGACGATGTCATTTTTAAAAAATAAATTTCATTAAATTTTCAAAACGTTAAATATATAATCAACAAAATAACAGTTGTAGTTTTATTTCTATTCATGTTTTAAAAGTGCAAAAATTATTGGCCCACCCTGTATTAACTACCTACCTAGGAAAATCGCAGCTGACATCTCGAACAGATTCATCACATTGCCCTGATTTCCGTCAGTTGACCGAATCGAAGGAGGAGCTCATTCGTTGTATTTTTCCGAATGTAATATCGAAACCATAATTGGCTGAACGAAATAAATAACAAAAAACATTATATTGATGATCTTAACACGACCATTGAACATATTATTCCGGGATAATTTTTTAACCTTTGCTCGGTTAACACAGTTACCAACTACAGGGGTAATTGCGTAACACATAAACAATTCGGGGTCTCTCATTTTGACCATTTGACAACATTAATTGCTGTTTTTACGATTTCGAATAGATAAATTTTTCAAACATAATTATTATGAAACAAAGGATTAGGCATTTCCTTCAAAACCCTTGGATTGTGAAAGAAAGTATGTTATGCAATTGGTTTGCTGGATCAGATAGGCACTGGCGATGGAAACTTCACAAAAATCAAAAACAATCAAGATGTTATGCAAGATCCACAGATGCATATTTATGTAGAAGTCACTCATTGTACTCGTTGATCTACTTTGTCACCTGCACTAGCAATAGGGATGTATTGTTTTGAAATCTAGAGGAGACTTATTATAGGGCATCTCATTCACAAAAAGTGCTATCATACATCGGATTATACGTACATCCGAATTATTGAATAAAGTTCGGCTTTAATGTTTAAGCATGAATTTCATGATTCTTACTTCCGACGACATCTTCTTAGGGTTCCATAGCAAACTGGTAAAAAGGAACCCTTATTGTGCAACTCAATCTCTCTGTACATTTGTCACAGTTGGATATTTCAAGAACTACTAATGCTTCTGTGGCGTCGTCCATGATCGGAGGATGCACCTGTTTGGAGCGCACGTACATATCTCGTACCATAGTCCGCATAACGTGTGTATCTTGCCGCTCTACGCTTGCGCAATGGTTTCGCCTACGCGCCGCTCGCCAGCGCCGGGTCTTTAAACCGCGATCGCTCGGTCATCCGCGCCAGTCTCTAGCCTACTCCTACCAAAGACTACAATATGTATAGGGACATAGACAGGCAACTTGGCGTATTTTTTAATGCTTCACGATAAGCGCCATCTAGTTCATAGTTAGTTAGATAAAGCTATTACACCTACACACACAGACATATCTGCATATCTGCGTGTGTAGGTGTATTAGTTCTACCTATAATATGTACCTAAGCAGCTATTGCCTGTCTATCTATCGTAAAACAGGGTGAATCGGGACGAAACTTTAAAATGGATTTTAACATTGAAATAATATAATTTATTGACAAAAAGGTCTCTAATGTGTAAACCAGTGCACATGCAAAATAACCAAAACTTTAAAATTGCAAAAATGCGCACGAGCAAGTACACAACCAGCTAACCGACATTTGCATTTAAAGTGTTGCTATAATGCAAAGAGAATCTGCATGTTTATAAAATTCATTTACGTAGTAATATTTTTCTACACTGCGGTTTCATATCTCTAAATGCTGCAAAACATACATTATACCTACTTTGTAATATTTATTAGAATATCAACCATTTACAATTTCATAATCACACTTTGTGGGGACTTTTTTTCCACCATTGTGTTTTATGTATTCAATATAGCAACATCGACCTTTATTTTACTCTAACTATGAACTAGATGGCGCTGTTTTAAAGAAAAAACATGAATATTTCTATAGTTCGCAGTTGCCATAGCATGACTCCTACGGCGAATGCACGCGCCAATTTTCCTAATCTATAATTACGTTTCGAAACCTAGTTTACCTAAAATCTCAAATCTTTCTTTCTACTTGTTGCTACTATATAGGTACTCCTAGTCCTTGTTTCTGTCTATACTTATTCGAAACTGTAATCTTAACGTCTATTAAACTTCTATTCTCACTATTCTATTGTAAACACGCTTGTCATTTCTTCGCACACCCTCCGAGCAAACTACACTATTTACTTTAAATTTGGAATAATTTAAGATGGCATTTGCTCAACTATTTTGCAAATAAGAAATACTTTTTATTTTTTGCTAAAGGGGGTTCTTAAAAATCCATCGTGGTACTACTAGGGCATGTGGTATTATATGAAAGAGCGCTGTTTGCACAATATCAACTACGCTACTTTTTTTAGACCACATAGTTTTGTACTTCTGATGAAAAATGTAAAAAAAAATACCGTTAGCATTTTTACAGAAATCACCAACGAAGTTACGGAACCCGCGGTGCGAGTGCGACTCGTTCTTGACCGGTTTTGTGTTTGGGTTGTTTATGTTAACTTCTCAAATGTCGTATGAGCCCTATAGATTTATAAGAAAAAAACACTTGAAACAACTATAAATACAAAAATTAAAACCGTTGTGCTCTAACATGCAAACAGGTTCTAGTAGGCGACCATTTGACGGGTTAGATAAAAATATTAGTAACGAGGAAAAATGACACAGTTACAATTACAATTACTTTTAAAGTCTACATCTTATACTATCAGTTAGCACCGATTATGGGGAGATTTTTAAAATTGGCAACACTCCTATAATTCGTAATACTAATATTAATACTATCTTCTGGTGATCAGAAGACGTTGTTCTGTCAAAGTGTCAAAATTGTTTTTTTACTAATTTAAATATATTTATTGCACACAATGAGGTGGATAATAAAAAGCAGGAGCTTTTTACAATCTAAACTAACACGATATGAATATTTGCGTCCGAAATAAAGAGATTCTATTGTAATGAAAGCAAACGCCATAATGGTGTATTTTCCACGCCTGGAAGGAAGAAGAAAATCTACTTGGACAGCCTCGATTTAGAGTAGTTGCAACACCATTATGATGATCTTTGGCGTATATGTCAACTACTTGAAGTAGTGAAATAAAATATGTCTGCGCCCTTAGAAGAGATAGATGAAGTTTAAAGGACCCCACCTAATTGTTGTACATTGCCGTAGCAATAATTTGGGTTAAAAATATAATATATAAATATAATGAAGCAAAAAGTTGCTGAAAAAAATGTAAATAGGCCTGCAAGTGACATTAAATAATTAACTGATGAAGTTTACTCATAAATTGGTGCAGAGGAATGGCGAAAATGTTGTGAACATGTTAAGAAAATTAATATCGATGTCATCGAGCGAGATAGAATAATTGACAAGTGGAACAGCGGTTAATAAAAAATCATCATTTAGATTCTGATGAAGAACAAGAAATGCAAGAGGAGTTCTTAGAACCGTTTTTTAGTTCTGTGTTAAGTTATTAGTATACTTGAAATAATATAAATAAGTAACGAATTATTAAAGTAATTTACGATTGAGATATTTTTCATGAAATATTTTTCTATGAATAAGAACCTGATGTATAACAACATTCTTCATAAATATACCTAATACACTTCGTGTTTATTAATACTGAAGATATGACATATTGACTGATACTAAAGATACATGTACCAAAGTGAGTACAAAATGCAGGCAAAGGTAAACTTATAATTATTTCGCTAGAAACGAATTTACTATAGCACAATGGCCATACTTGTTGCGTTGTTACGATCTCAAAATTCGTCTACAGAATCTGAGTACAGACGTTTATTATGTGCTTCTATTATGTTTTATCACGTATTTGAGCTAACTCGCGTTTGGAAACGAACTGAGACCATGCGCCTTGGACTGTGGACACCACGTGGGTCTCTGCATGTGTGCAGCTGCACACATACCAGTTTGGGCTCGATCGATCTGTGACGTCACGATAAGTCATACCTTAGATAGTCAAACCAACGCTTCCGAGCTTATAGAATCCTAGTTACACTGGAAATGAAAACTATTGTTGTCATTGACGGGCCGTACCATCCGTGACCGAGAGGAAGGCAAGTGTATGTTATATATAGGGTTACTTTTATTTCGACGTATGTATATCCGTGAGAAGCTGGTAGGGGGGCAAAAATTCAACAAATTGAATGCCAGGGACCTGCTGACAACTAGCTCACTTCACATTTACAACAGAGATACGCGCAGGTCTCGGATGACTTTGACCTTGACCATTGATTGCAAAATCCAAGTCTTGGATGGGTTTTAGTCAGTAAGAGTCTGACACTCCCTTCCGCTCCACCCAGAGCGGGAGCAGTCATTGGATGATTTCCCAGCCTTAAAAAAAGTCTTCATTCGTCATGTGTTCCTAATACTGACCGCCGACTATGTCTGGTCTGCTCTTTTCACGCAAGCGCATTAAACAGTGTCAGTACACATGGCATTGTGCAAACTTGATATTTAGTTGTTGTGTAAGACAAGACTTACATTTCAGCCCGTAATTTTCTCACTTGCACGTTGAACTGAGAAGTAAAATGTCAGGCTTTACGCAAGATTTTTGGTACCTATTATTACCAATGCGCCACACTCCGGGATAAGTTTACTTGCATTATTCCTAGCCCTTTTTCAAACGTTTAGGCTGTTCAGGCTGTCAGGTGGTGCAAAGTGCATGCCTATGGAGACATGCACCACCAGACATAATTATACAATTTTCCATATAAAATATACCATTTAAAAACAAAACTTTCTCACATTCAAGCCATCTATAAATCGGTCAAGGTCATTAGGCGTTTTGTTCGGACGTTTGACCCACGGCGTACACAAATAAAATAGGTCAGACTGTGCAGATATCTATCTCTGAAACACAATAGTAAAGGTCCCATTCTTGTAGACACCGGGAGAGTCTCAGGAAAAAGTAAGACAAAATAAAAAAACTTTTAAAATAATGTTGAAAATTAAAACTTGTAGGAGGTGCGTGAGGCTAGAGCTGAGGCCTAGGACAGGCTTTATAGAAATCTCTGGATGGTTTTGAAGGCCAAAAACAGCTATTTAATATATTAAAAGCTAGAAAAAAGAGTGTTATAGATATATCGCATCACTCAGGCACCGTGACCAACGTTTCTTAATGAAATGTTGGTCAGCAGAGCCTGAAGGGCTGAGCCTTAAATGTATAAAAAATGGAAACGGAAGGGTTTTGACGAATGGTAATGAAATAAAAGAGCGTTGGAAGAGATACTTTGAAAAATGAAGAGAATGCGTGGCATGTATGAAGAGAGTGCTTTGGTGGGTTGGAGGTTATTCTTATAGATATAATTGACGTAACTATAGTCGTTGTTCAACTTTGGATACTCTGAAGTCTAACTGAACGTCAAACCTTCAGTTAGACTTCATAGTCAGAAGGAAGATAAAAAATAAAACTAACTCAACTTATATACATTTTTATTCTGCTTTATCAAAATCAATTGTGAGGTCATCTTAAAAGACCGCAGGTGCGTCAATTACTTCCTGGTGCCTGGCCCATGACAAAAAGTACACTGCAACTCATTTACATTTGTGTTTTATTACTGAATAAAAGTAACAAACATTTATCATTAAATGTTAAATATATCTTTTCTCCCGGTCAATTAAAAAAAACTACTTATATGGAATGAAAGGTGAGAGACCAAGCTCATTAATGTAAAACACATTTGGTTTTTGTACGCAGCTTTTCATGAACCGGGTCAAATATGCCCAATGACCTTTTTCCGCTCGAGATCACACAATCAATTTTGTTATTAGTGAGTAGGTTTTATATTTATTTGGATAAAGATTTCTTAACATACTTGTAGGTATGTACGTTGATTGCGTTCTTCAGGATAAGGACGTACTACAAGGAACTAATTTATATTTCATGTCAATTTTGGAGGTCCTGCTATCCGCACTTTGCATCTTCTTCAAATTAATTTTATTTGTAGGTATGCTTTTTCTATCAATAAACTTATAAATCCTTTTGTAAATGTTGTTAGTGTTTAGGGATTGTGTCTTGTGAATGGCAATGTTTTGAATTTGTGATTTTGATTTTGTAGCATTTCAACGATTAATTGATAAAAAAGTTAAATTGCAGCGGAAACCAGCTGTTAATGTACGAATCTCCTCGTTGGGTGATCTCCTAGTGACATTCTCTATAAATAGCGATTGGGTGGTCCCAATCGCTGGAGTGGTCTCCAGATAGTAAATATACCGAATAAATGAATGCACCCTCGCATCCTTCTGTTATCCTAGTGTTTTATGGCAACTGCATCGATTTGGATTCCATTCATCACAGTGACGCTATAATAAGGACCATGCATCTGCTTCAATTTTAATTTGACGTATATCATGTGCAAAGGTGGAAATTATTATTAGTTTAGTAGAAACTTTTGCCTTAGTTAGGGGATGAAAGCTCAAATTAAAAATAAATCAGATTATTGCAAACATATTGTAGATACAGAAGTTGAAAATAGATTAAAGGGATAAATTATAATTTAATAAAGGCTTACTATAAAGTAAACTTTAGAATCAGTTTCAAAGCGGACCACGAGGACGACGACGACATCCCCGCAGTGACCGAGGTAGATCTGAGAGCGGCGGTTGGAAGGCTCAAGGCCAAGAATACCGCCCCAGGACCCGACGGCTTGCCTGGTAAAGCCTGGGTCCTGGCCTCAGGGGCTCTCGGGCCCCGACTGGAGGCGCTCTTAAGCGCATGCATGGAGAGAGGCCAGTTTCCGCTCCGTTGGAAGACGGGGAAGCTGGTCCTCATACAGAAGCCAGGGCGCCCTGCGGACTCTCCGTCCGCATTCCGGCCCATAGTGCTGCTCGACGAGGTCGGCAAACTCTTTGAAAGAATTATTGCGGGCCGCCTCGTCGGGCACCTTGGAAGGACGGGGCCGGACCTTGCGGACTGCCAGTTTGGCTTCCGCAAGGGGCGCTCGACGGTGGACGCCATCATGCGCGTTAGAGCCCTCACGACGGGGGACGCGGTGTCCCAGGGTAGGGTCGTCGTGGCGGTGTCACTCGACATCGCCAACGCCTTTAACACCCTGCCCTGGAGTTGCATTGGGGAAGCACTCCGGTATCACCGGGTGCCGACCTACCTCCGTCGAATAGTCGGGGCGTACTTGACGGACAGAGCCGTCATCTACCCCGGTCGCGATGGGGAATGGAACCGGCGAGAGATGTCGTGCGGTGTCCCGCAGGGATCGGTTCTGGGGCCGTTCCTGTGGGACATCGGTTACGACTGGGTGCTGCGGGCCGACCTCCCAGACGGCGTCAGCGTAGTTTGCTACGCTGACGATACGCTGGTCCTGGCGCAGGGGAGGTCGCATCAGGCGGCGGCCGACGCGATGACACGCGGGGTTGCGATAGTCGTTGAGAGGATCCGGCAGTTGGGTCTCGAGGTGGCATTGCACAAATCCGAGGCCATGTCCTTTCATGGGCCTCGGAATAGGCCACCATCGGGATCCCAACTTACGGTAGGAGGGGTTCACATCGGCGTCGAGACCACGATGAAATACCTGGGTCTGGTCCTCGACAGCCGATGGAATTTCGTGGAGCACTTCCGACGTTTGGCCCCCAAGCTGGAACGGACTGGGGCCGCCTTAAAGCGGCTCTTGCCCAATCTGAGGGGGCCAAACGCCTCCTGCCGGAGGCTTTACGCGGGAGTCGTGCGGTCCATGGCCCTATACGGGGCCCCGGTGTGGGCGCGTTCATTGCGGCGACGAGCCGCTCACTATCTGAACGCGCTCCAAAAGGTGGTAGCCATTCGGCTAATCCGGGAGTACCGCACGATCTCGGGTGAGGCGGCAAGCCTCCTTGCCGGACTGCCGCCGTGGGATCTGGAGGCGATAGTCCTCGCGCGCCTGTTCGAGTGGCGCGCGGAGGCACTAAGCCGGGGGGAAACTCCGTTTCCGCAGCAAATTGCGGCGGAGCGGACGGACCTCCGGCGCGATCTCATGGCGGCCTGGAATCAGCGACTGTCGCAACCCAGCGCAGGGCACGCCACGATAGTGGCGGTAAGGCCCCTCTTTGAGGAGTGGCTAGAGAGGCGTCACGGCGCCCTCACCTTCCGCCTGACGCAGGTCCTCACCGGACATGGATGTTTCGGGAGGTTCCTGCACATCATCAGGCGGGAGGAAACGCCCGGGTGTCACCACTGCGAGGATCGCCCAGAGGACACGGTAGAGCACACGGTGCAAACCTGCCCCGCCTGGGCAGAGCACCGCCGTGTCCTCGTAGAGGCGATCGGCGGCGGCGACCTCTCGCGCCCGGCCCTGGTGCAAGCCAT
Organism: Hyppa rectilinea; assembly: GCA_951799385.1. Taxonomy (NCBI): domain Eukaryota; kingdom Metazoa; phylum Arthropoda; class Insecta; order Lepidoptera; family Noctuidae; genus Hyppa; species Hyppa rectilinea. The sequence goes on along the minus strand of OX637300.1, from coordinate 26,072,940 downwards.
GGTCCGGGGCGAGAGGGAGTGGGAGGCAGTCACCTCCTTCTGCGAAAAAGTTATGCTCGCGAAGGAGGTGGCGGGATGGGAGAGAGAAAGGTCCTCCCGTCCCAGCCGCCTCGGGAGACGCTCCGGGCGTCGGGAGCCACGTGACGACTCCCGGCCACCGTAGGCGCGGGCCTGCGGGCGGTGAGTAATGGGTGACTCACCGTCCGATCAGCACCAGACCCGTGCCGTGCGGCGCGTATATGTTCCACGCGCGCCTCAAAGAGATGTCAGCATATGAAGGGGCCCCTCAGGGCCAAGCCTGCCGGGTAAGCGGGATTGTCCGAAAGGGTTACCGCTACCCCGGAACATAAAGGGCTACGGAAGGAACATGGATGGGTTTTAGTCAGTAAGAGTCTGACACTCCCTTCCGCTCCACCCAGAGCGGGAGCAGTCATTGGATGATTTCCCAGCCTTAAAAAAAAAAAAAAAAAAAAGAATCAGTTTCAATAATTTATGTTTGACATATTTATACTTTTTCAATTGGAAAGGTAAATTACATCATTCTAACTACAAAATAATTCTTTTGGAATTTTTCAGAAAAAGGCCAGGAAGTTGTAGAATTATTCCTAGTCAAGTTATACAAGTTCAGGTATAGCAATAGCATTTGTGGAAAATAAAAAGAAGAAACATGGCATTGGAACGCAGGGCGCATCTGTTTCTACGGGAACGGTTCGCCCGCCAAAAGCACTAGCATAACATGAATCAGGAAGAGTTACTATCTAATAAAATATCAACCTGCTGCCTTTTGTTCTTCCAGGTGAAACAACCTCCACATGACTTTAGTAGGTGAACAAAAAGAGAATGAATAAACTTAGAAAATTAATAACATAAAAAAACAGCACGAAACTCCAAACGTGATATAAATAAATTACCGTTCATACAGGAAAATCGTATTCAATAGCCTGATACTTGGCATTGTATACATCTCTATATCTATATATAGAGATGTATACAATGCAAGAGAAAGTCGGGTTTGTTCCCTCCATTATAACTCGAGATCTGCTGGACCAATTTTCATGGTTTTTGTTTCGTTGGATTTGTCTCCGCCCTGAATAGCAGAATACATTTTTAATTTTTTTTTTTGGTAGGTAGGGTAGGTAGGTAGGTAGGTAGGGTAGGTAGGTAGGGTAGGTAGGTAGGGTAGGTAGGTAGGGTAGGTAGGGTGGGTAGGTAGGGTAGGTAGGTAGGGTAGGTAGGTAGGGTAGAGTAGGTAGGTAGGTAGGGTAGGTAGGGTGGGTAGGTAGGGTAGGTAGGGTGGGTAGGTAGGGTAGGTAGGGTAGGTAGGGTAGGTAGGGTAGGTATCATAGTTAAGACAGGACAACGTTTGTCGGGTCAGCTAGTAACATATTAAAACTTGATATTATGGGGTAAAATAGAATATATATTTTAGAGAATTATATATCATTTTTTTTTTGTAAAAGTTACTTCGTATACATATTTTTATATGATTATTAATCTGATATACCTATGCAGTTATTTTATTTATATTCTTGAAATTTTATTAATATAGGACTAATAAGTCCAAGAATATTGTAGGCGATAATTTTGTGCAGAATTAGTTGTATAATAAATAACCTTGTAATAATAGGTGTGTGCCTAACATAAATTGCCTTAAAACCAATACTTTAATTACAAAAACCTTAAAATCAGGAACTTTAGCTTTTTTTTTTTGCGAAAATACTCGTGGTTGTGTTTCCATATCTAAGATTGAAAAATGTGAATAATATATTTATTTTTTGTTGGTAACTTGGTAGCGGGCGGCATAATAGTAGTCAGCTAGTACCGACGTGGAACTTTGGTCGCAACAGCAACAGCTGGAGCAACTCAGCCGATAGCGTAGTAGGCAGACATGTCAGTTATCAAACCTAAATAACTGACAAACAGCACTTGGTTGTAAGTTAATGTCTTACTTCTTTATTTCCGGTACTTCAACATTTTTATTTTATAAGTATTTCACGAAATGTTTTAGATTTATAAACCAATAACATTAGCCTTGGTCCTTTGTTTTGATTTACAGCGCCACCTGTTAGCAGTTTAGTGAAAGTCTATGTAAACTTACGTGCCTACTACATTTTAAAGCGTTGTGCTATGCAACTAGAATATACAGCCCCTGTGATGTATGTGCTCCCAGTACCGTGAGAAAGTTAAAGGCGTTCAGATTCCAACTAAAGATGCGAACTCCTGGACTACAAAATCACTCCAAATTACTCAATATTACTCAGTTCTTTATTGCATTCGTTGTCATGAATTAATTATTTAAAAAAATATATGTTTAAAATTGTTTTAACTTAGGGTTTGCATGCTTAATACGTTTTTTTTTCAGTTACTTAATTTACTACACGTTTGTTTTTACTGGGTATTTTTATTCAGTACCCCAAAAATGTTCTTCTCATATAAAATATATAACCAACTTTTTTGGGTAATAAGATTTTTTTTGGGTATTCCGAGGAAAATAGCTAGGCATTTGGCCGTATAGCTTTGTATGTTTTCATACAAAATGTAACGTCTGTCTGATAAAAAAACATTTTTAACTATAAATTTTGCATCCTTGAAATAATTCATTCATTCATCATACAAGGTTATTATAAAATAAAACAGCCTAGTCCACTCAGGATAATTAAAATCTTGAGTGCTGGTTGGCTAATCCAAGAGTTATTCTAGTTGGTCCGAGCATGCCACTGTTAACCATTCAGTGCATCAGTCAGTGCATAATTAATTTATATTGATTTAATGTAATAAAATAATCGCGGGCTGATCGGTAAAAGCTTTTCAGTAGTTACGGCCGTGATGTAACCTAACCTAAACTGGTTTTGTATTAACGATGCATACTGTCTTCGATTGTCGGTTTTTACAAATGCGAGTAGATTTATTGCCGACAAGCACTTCGCCCGCGACAACAATTAAAAAAAAACAACTGTACCCTGTCTTCGTCGAAAGCATTAAACTGGAGGAAAGCAAACACAAATGGCGTTTTAGTAATTGCCGCTGTGGGTTGTTTTGTGTAAAATTAGTCCAGCCACAAGTTTTGTTAGGTACATAAAATGTTTAATTTTTTAACCCTTTAATGACTCATTTTTAATTTAAAACGCTTATATTACGTTAAAAATTTTATTCGATTTCCCACCATATGACAATTTTTTTCGTGTTTATTAACGAATTACAATATGGAATGGAGTCTTAAAGAAAATAGGTTTTAAGGGATTGCCTTGCACAAAGGGGGTATGGAGCTGTCGGTCATATTAAAGACACTTCAAAAGCTTCATATTAGCCGTATGTCCGTATATTGTACTATCGACTGATATACCAACATCTCCTCTGTCGAAGATCATAAAAGATCGGAGCGGTCGCGTGTTGTTAGAACTACAAAGAAACAAAAAATGTTTTCGCAAGAAATACGCAAGGACTCTATCGCGTATAATAAAATATATAGCATTCTGCTCATCTCTTTTTTAACGATTAATAGCGTCGGTCTAGAAGGCCTGTGCCATGTTCCTTTAGTATGTGTTGAATGTTGAAAAACTCGCTGATAATATATAGATTTTTTTTTATATATGTCACGGTTCACGTCAAATCTACGTGCACCCCATACAGTCTTACTCGATTGGTTTAATCCTGATCTAATTTTGTTGAAAATTTACATTGGAAAACGTAGACCAAGAGCTTGAATATAGTTTCAGTAAAATATAGTAAATGGGTTTCGATTTACTTTTATAAAGATGGAGTTCCATTTTAATCAGAATAATAGATGCATACTTTTAGAACACGAATTAAAAACCTGAAAGAAAGTATGGACAACATAATTTTTTTATAGAATTTAAGGAACCGTAAAGTGGTGCAACCTACCCAGTGGTTAGCCAGAGATGCAACTGCACTGTCTATCGGCGGACTATTGGAACTTGTTCCCAATGCAAGTGTTACTTTAATATCGATATTAAGAGTAACTTAATTACTAAAGTTGGAAAAGTTAGCTTTGCCGTCTTACTCGTAGGTCAGCTTCCGCTGAAACCAGGTGCAACTGAGTACAGCTTTATACATACAGTGACTTCCTTTCTGATCTCCACAACCCAGTTACTAGGTTTAAGCTGATGTTTCCTTCTAGAGCGGTAGCTACCTCATAACTTCTGCAATTTACAAGCTAATGACTCCTGAAACCTTAGCACATATCTTACGGAAAATAATAGGATTGCAATTTGAAATTACCGACGATTGGAACAGAATAATAAATACTGAATATATATTAGTAATACTTTTCAATCGGGATACGCATTAGGCGCGTTACATATATTTTTCTCAGCAAGCAACGCGAATATATTCAGCGTACTTGTTGCATGCTTGTCAGGGAAACCGCTTTGGCGTGTCGTGTGTTTCGCGAGGCTGTATTGATCCATCCAGGCCTTACAATATTCGAAGCACTAGGCTTTCATGTAACACTAAGAGGCTGTAACACACAATTCTAGTGCAAAGTAAAACTGAATTTATATATACAAAAGGAAGCTTAACCTTCTTGTAATAGGATATTTTATTTTTCAATTTAACATTAACGAGTCAAATTAGACGAAACACCTTATAATATATTTTACTCTGACCAACGTACGCGTGAATTTTATCGAGCTACCAAGACTGCAAGATGTTTGAAGAGTTTTGATTAATATGAGTCCGTTCTTTGTTTTTCTATCGTGGTTTCCTGTACAACTTACAGATGACCTCGAAAGGGCGGTTAATCGTATATTTGAATACTTGTAACTAAAATGTATTATAAACTAATAATTATTGTAAAGAGATAATATTTTTTTGTTTGTTCCGAATAGTCTCCGAAAGTATGTACGTGACCGATTTTTACCATTTATACACTGATAGAAAGCTAAATTATCATGAAGTAACAAAGGTTATAAGTAACAAAATTTCAATAATGTAACCCAAAGTACCAACATTTTGCCTATACAATTTATTTTTGAAGACGCGTGCGCTGAGAAACTATTGGTGAAACATAAAAATTATGTACTACATGATTAAAGCACTCATTAATATTATCTACAAAAAAGCCCGCGAGCGGATAGATCTTATTATCATAGTTAAGTCAAAATAGCAGCTTTTGTGTTCTAACATTTAATTGGATCGTAGAAACAAAAATTGTTTACATTCGTATCGTAATTAATATGTATTCATTCTTATTGAGATAATTTGCTGTATCATCAGGGGTTATTTATGATACAGTAAAAAAGGAAAATCTAATGAATTGATTGCAATGGAACTTGTGAGGTCTGTCTTTACTGCTTTTTATTACTCTTTATCCCGATATTATAGCTATTCTTAGTAGCTATTCTTAGTCAAAACACAACGATAGCATTCTTTAGGACCTTTTTTCTTTATGGACCGTACGTAACGTGATGTTATTATACTCGTAATTATGAGCCTATATATACTAGTGATGTAACGAATGTTGGATTTTTCACATTCGCGAATGCGAATGCGAATGCGAATATTTGTCTTCAACATTCGCGAATGCGAATGCGAATGAGAATATTTTAAAATTTCAAAAAAAGCGCGGTTGACAGGTTTGACGTTTCGTGTCGGCCATGTTTAAATTGAAGTTTTCAATGTTTTTAATACTTATAAAAAAGGTATTTCTTTAAAAAACATTGATTGTTTATCGCACCAAATCCAACTTGTTGTTAAAGAAGGGCTTAAGTCACAAGAATCTATCATTGCAGCCATTAACAAATGTAAAAAGATAGCAACACATTTTCACCACTCTAATGTAGCTCAAGATGAACTTGTTAATCTACAAGAAAGGCTTAATCAACCAAAGCTCAAGATAATCCAAGAGTGTGTTACGAGGTGGAATAGCACCTTTTACATGCTAGAACGCATTTTGAAAAACAAAGATTCGCTGTGTCTTTATGCTTCCACCAGCAACAAAATTTCACAACTAACTTCAGAAGACTGGATACTTGTGGGAAAAATTGGTTACATTGCTTCAACCTTTTGAAGAAATAACTCGAGAACTTAGTGCAGCCAATGTTTCCATAATTATGATCTGTGATTCCGTTATTCGCCACTCTGGAAAAGGTGATTGATGAATATAATGCATCTGACGAGAGCATTAGGAACACTATACTTGTTTTAAAACAAGAAATGAGACACAGATTTTCTCACTTAGAAAACGACATATTATTTGCTACAGCAACGTTTATTGATCCTAGATACAAAACGAAATTCTTCAAAAATCCTTCAACAAAAGATCAAGTCATGAAAAATATTTTAGATTCACTTGGAGATGAGGACTTAAGTTTGCCGTCATGTTCAAAGCCAAAGCGTCCTAAAATAAGGAATTAGGATAATGAAAATTTGGGCTCCAGTACGCCGAAGCTTTTTAGTAAATAGAAACTATAAACTTTATTTAAAAATGGTAGTAATGTAATAATATACTACTAAATAAATGCAAACCTTACATAGTTGTAACAAGGCTGATTTATGTTAGATTTGATCAGATCTCTGAAGTTCTTTTTTCATAAATGAGACTTTAATTTAGAATGTAGAAGTATGATTTAATAAAAATATCTAAGTGTTATCTATTGTACTATTATTTCATATGCATGCATATAATAATTTCCTTTTTGATTATTAAAAACATTCGCTAAATATTCGCATAATTTTTGCGAATGCGAATGCGAATGCGAATATTGAAAATTATGCGGATATTCGCGAATGCGAATGCGAATGCGAATATCCGTTACATCACTAATATATACCCTTCTCAAGTTTGTACTCGTAATTATGAGCCTATATATACCCTTCTCATTTAATAGTACCGCAACCAGAGGACACGGTAGAGCACACGGTGCAAACCTGCCCCGCTTGGGCGGAGCACCGCCATGTCCTCGTAGAGGCGATCGGCGGCGGCGACCTCTCGCGCCCGGCCGTGGTGCAAGCCATGGTCCGGGGCGAGAGGGAATGGGAGGCAGTCACCTCCTTCTGCGAAGCAGTCATGCTCGCGAAGGAGGTGGCGGTATGGGAGAGAGAAAGGTCCTCCCGTCCCAGCCGCCGCAGGAGACGCCCCGGGCGTCGGGAGCCACGCGACGACTCCCGGTCACCGTAGGCGCGGGACTGCGGACGGTGAGTAATGGGTGACTCACCGTCCGATCAGCACCAGACCCGTGCCGTACGGCGCGTATATGTTCCACGCGCGCCTCAAAGAGATGTCAGCATATGAAGGGGCCCCTCAGGGCCAAGCCTGCTGGGTAAGCGGGATTGTCCGAAAGGGTTATCGCTACCCCGGAACATAAAGGGCTACGGAAGGAACATGGATGGGTTTTAGTCAGTAAGAGTCTGACACTCCCTTCCGCTCCACCCAAAGCGGGAGCAGTCATTGGATGATTTCCCAGGCGGGAGGAAACGCCCGGGTGTCACCACTGCGAGGATCGCCCAGAGGACACGGTAGAGCACACGGTGCAAACCTGCCCCGCTTGGGCGGAGCACCACCGTGTCCTCGTAGAGACGATCGGCGGCAGCGACCTCTCGCGCCCGGCCCTGGTGCAAGCCATGGTCCGGGGCGAGAGGGAGTGGGAGGCAGTCACCTCCTTCTGCGAAAAAGTCATGCTCGCGAAGGAGGTGGCGGGATGGGAGAGAGAAAGGTCCTCCCGTCCCAGCCACCGCGGGAGACGCTCCGGGCGTCGGGAGCCACGTGACGACTCCCGGCCACCGTAGGCGCGGGCCTGCGGACAGTGAGTAATGGGTGACTCACCGTCCGATCAGCACCAGACCCGTGCCGTACGGCGCGTATATGTTCCACGCGCGCCTCAAAGAGATGTCAGCATATGAAGGGGCCCCTCAGGGCCAAGCCTTCCTGGTAAGCGGGATTGTCCGAAAGGTTTACCGCTACCCCGGAACATAAAGGGCTACGGAAGGAACATGGATGGGTTTTAGTCAGTAAGAGTCTGACACTCCCTTCCGCTCCACCCAGAGCGGGAGCAGTCATTGGATGATTTCCCAGCCTTAAAAAAAAAAAAAGCCTTAAAACAAAAAAAAAAAAGGGATTACCGCAAAAACGAACTCGTCAGCTCCTATTTACGAAAACCGAAAGAAAAATTTGGATATCGCGGGTAACATGCTGTTGAGATCAGCCCGTTAAGTAACGTTGTGCGCTGAAACAAGTTCTGTGCGATGGTAGTGTTACTAGGGGCCCATGAAACAGTTGTAGATTTAAATAGAAGAAAAGGACGTCCGAAACACGTGGACTGCTTACCCATGCGCATGCGTCAAAATATAAAATCAAGGTCACAAAGCTAAGCCCCACCCCACGCTTTTCTACAACAAAGGAAATATATTTGCTAATCACACACATTTTTGAAAATTACTTTCAACTTTTTAGTTTGCTTTTCTGTTAAAGCGTGTTTTGTAGTTTCTTTTTACTATTATTTATTAACTTTGTTATTCAAACAAAAGTCTTCTAACTTCGACTACTACTTTTGTTTGAAACAAGCTAGTAGCTACATGCTCCATGTACGAGTATCTGTACATTTTTAATTGCTTTTTGTAGCTGCATACACCCGTAAGATGGTGTTACTTTCGTTGGGGGAGGGGTGATTGTGGCAGGTCATGTGTTTTCTGGCCCGTTGACGTTTTGACTACTCTTCAGATGTCCTGCGACTTATTGCACCTTGGTATAAAAGTATTACAGCGCCTTACGAGGCATACGTACGAGGCAATTACACCTTAAAACCTGATGGGCGTATCCACCCATCAGGTTTTAAGGTGATAAATACAGTGTTGATATCACAGGGTTAAGTTATTTTTTTTCTGGATTATTATTACATAAAAGAATGATTGTTACAAAAAAAAAATTACAGCTTTAGTCACCATGTGCTTAGGGAAAATGTCAGATGATTCCTGGCGATAAGTAACATCAAAGTAATTGTTAAAAGAGAAAAAAAATTACGAATAAATGTAGCAAATTTTTGATAGATTCCCATAAAAGAAAACGGATCTGTTACGTTTGGTATGCGTGGGATTGTTGTACGCCTGAATACTATCAAGTTGGTCGTGAGCCTCGTATAACAAAGTCAGTCGCTGTCTCAAGTATATCAACTGCGTTAGACATGACATACTGGGCCTACATCCAAGGACAATAAGACATTTTAGACATAAAGGCTATCCGTTAGTCAAAAAGACATTGCAATACTAACTGGAATGTCTTTTTGATTAATATCGCATCATACATAATTATATCGCTTGTGCGAAAGTATGAAAAAACGATACCCATTGTCGTACATGCTAGCTGTTTTTGCATTCAGGTACCGATGCGCTGTTGATACAAACGCCATCGCGCTACCAATGCACCACGACAACCAAGTTTACGAAGTAAGTGTTGCTTGTGGTTGCAAAGTAAGGTTGAGATTCGATTAGTTTCCAGTTTTTCTATGTATATATGGCTTTCCATCTTTTAAATAGGACTAAAACATCAGTGGTAAAATGTGGGTGTACTTTAGGTACCTACACCTTTACTTAGCCGGTCGGGGGAAACAAGCGTGATGTTATCATAGTTAGTTAGGGTAGGTCATTAGTAGTCCCTTATAATGTTCGAGCCGTTTGGGCTTGAAACACTATGGCCATGGGGTCCGAAAGCCCACATTGTTTTTCGAGACATCGCCAAGCGGTTGATCGACTCTTCACGTATCGAGAAGGCTGGCCTATTTTTAAAAATCATGGAATCAGCATTGCTGTGTAATGCGGCAATGCTGCCTTTAGGGAAAATTTTCCTGTTGACAGATGTGAATGAATTTATTGATGCTCTTGGATTATTACACAAACATATTACTTTTGTACGTATTATTATGAATATTTAGCTTTTAAATGTTAAAATGATAAGTTTTTTATAAATATTAAGTTAGTTGCTTAAGTTCGTTTTTTATATTATTAACGATATCGTTTTATTTAACTGTTTATTATTGTGATTCCTTTAATGTGCCCATGACATTCATAATTTCTTACGTCTTTTTGCTTTAACGGCACTGTTTTACGTTGTAAAGGATGTTGTTTTAGAGACGGAAAACGTTAAAATGTTATCACAGAAAAGTGCTATAAATAGGCTAGCCCTCTGATCACGTGAAGTGTCGACCAACCGCTAGGAGATGCCACGGCCTCATTAACATCATCATAGATCATTTTATTGCTGACGGGCTCAGATTCAGTAAAAAGAAATCTTATTAACGTAGCTTTACCGGGGCATTGAACCCATTAGGTACCTTGCTGGTCATAATTTTGTGGTCCTACTCTGTGAATGCCTTAGTTTTCTTTAAGGCCTATTTGTGTCACAAATAGCTTAATGCGTTAAGCGCTATCTTTCAACCAGTTCAACCGATTGACAAAAGCAGAACTAGGTACCAAATTAGGTAGATAATTCAATTCAATTTAGTTCATACATAAATGCAAAAAACTACATACTGATGTTTAAGCATGATAATTATTTAACGAAATAAACAAACGCATGGAACGGTTTTCTTACAAACTTACTCAGAAATTGCTAGAACTTATGAACGTGTTAACAGAGATTAACTTTTGTTATATTGTTAAATTTTAACTATCTTGACAAGACCCATAACGGGCAGGCCTACTAGGGTAACAGAAGGAAGAAGATATCGAGAGTCATGAAGCTCGGCTTTAATGTCAGCTGAAAGGGAAATGTTTAAGTGAAAGGGAAGTAAGGGGTGGGCCGGGGGCGGTACCTGCTTTAGTGAAAGAGAGAAAGAAAGTGGGCAAAAGGGAGAGGATACAGTAGATTGACACGCTTTTACTTTATACACTTTATACACCATGAAATGAAATGGAAAAACTTAAGTATATTATTTTATTTGCTGTTATTTTTGTTTTCGTCGTTTTGATGATTCCATTAAAGGTTTTGAAATAGCTTAGTACCTTATTTCTATGTATGTTTGCGTAGTATTAAGCTGAAAATCTATATGGTCAAAATCGGTAAATATAGTCAAAACTAATTATCAAACTATAACTATCAAATCAGTTTATTACGGACGTATTTTTTTTGACAAAAAAGAAAATCAAAGTGGCTGAAAAAGGCAGTATCAGAATTATACAGTTTTAAATTCGCTATAAAAGAACATTCATCAAATTTTTTAGGGACCTACTTAAAAATTAAAATTCAAAGTTTCGTTTCAATTTATCACATCCTTTAATGAAAGCTTGAAGTTGCCAAACTTAGTAAAAAAAGTAAAGATTCATTTAGTCATTAATTTTCTGTTTTATCTTTTATTATCTCCTAGTACACGTGCGGATTCAGAAACCTGCGGATACGGAACAACGCGTTATTTTTCACTAACCTACCAGGTTAATTAAATGTTTCGGCAAGCTTATTTTATACTGACATTATCAAAGTAATAGAAAAATAATAGAATACTGAGTAATAATTTCCTACATCCAAGTTGGCGAAGCCGCTGGCAGAAAGAAGCTAGTAAAGAAAATTAAACTATTGACCCTAGGTGGTACCTACTAAAAAATTAAATGACCGTCTGATCAAAATACACACACATAAATACAAAAACAAAAAGAAACCTTTAGAACAGTATTTTGTAGTTAACTTTACATTTACTGACCAGTCTATTTAATGTAATTCATGGTTGCTTATTGAGATTGGTAGAGTGGAAAATATTTGAGGAACTTATGATGCTAATCTAGTCGTATAAAAAAAAAACAATTGTCACATGTATGACGGAATATCATTTGGTAACGGCTCTATCGTTTTGGAATATTTTTTTTGTATTGATGATTTAAGCACCAAAAGATTCTATTGGGGTTTTATTAAAAAACCAATAAGTAACCGAAGTTATTTCTCCCTTTTCCGAGCAACCTGGTTCACAGGTTATTTTTTTATATCATGAACAATTGCCAAACAGTACTAACAACCTTATTTTCCTTAATTCTTTAGACTCCATTGATTTGCTATAAGTTAGCCGCATGTCACTATCACGTTGGTGTATTTTCTGTCCCCTACTTTCAATGACAAAGGATTGTGAAGGAAAGTAAAACGTATGCTCAAGAAAAATGATTGCATTCCACCCAGTGTAAAATTACACCTTAACTCTGTGTTATCTTGTACACCATTTCTGACATAATTTGTAAGAAATTTGCTAAAACAGTTACAAAACGCGCCTGAAAAGCGCCGTTTTAGATTGTCCTTTCTTGAAAACCTAACGAATATAGTCGTTACAAAATGGTGTTCTTAGACTATTTTTGCAGGCATTTGCTCAATATTTAATAATACATCATTTCCATATGATAAATGCGTACATTTATTTCATAATTTGTAAGAAAACAACTAAAAGTCACACGCTTTCATTAAATCACGGGAAAACGTTATTGAGACCGCACGTTTAAAAATCAATATGATAAAACATGGATCCGATTTAAAACCTTAAGTGATAAGAACAAAGGTGACTTAAGCATAACGCTACAGCGGCAGTTGTTACGTTTTGACTGCTGAACTTTCCTGAATTAAGCTCGAATAGTTTATGGGTTCCTAGTATCCTGCATCGTATTTTAGCTGACTTCGCGCGGCTCTGTGGGGTTTACTTGACGCAAGCGCGTTGAGAGGAAAGCCACGTGGGGCAACCAGCGGACACTGACTGCGATATTCCATCAGCCTAGTAGCTGTAGTTGTGCTAGGGCAGCCGCTGCTGGTGCAGAAAACCTCAAATTGTGCAAATACTCCAACCTTATTGGGATTTATATGTATGTTCGAGCCGTTTGAGGTTGAAACTCTACGGCCCGAGTGCGTACTTTGTTTTTCGAGGTATCGCCAAGCGGTTGATCAATTCGTCACGTGCCCAGAGAGGGCTGTCCTATTTTTTGGTAAAGAATCAGCATTGCCATACAAATCGGCAATCCTATTTGGGAACTTTTCCTGTTGACAGCGATGTAGACGAATTTGTCGATCGATGCCTTTTGATTATTATTCATGTTATTTGTGTACATGTTTTTATGAATATTCATAGCTGAGACATGAGTTTTAACACATAATATAATTATAATTATTAGTTTTCAATTACCTCTCCCTAATATAAATGGGTATACAACAAAAAATTAATGTGAACGGTTGATACAAGAGAACTTCTTTTACTTAGGAAGAAAGTGACGTCACAATTCTCATAAAAGTTTGTAATTTTATAAATAAGTGGAACGTTTTATTTCCTTCATCCAATACCGAAAAGACAAATTTAAAATGGTTCTATAATAATACAATTATTAATATAGTTCATCATTCGGTCATTAGATGATTTATAAAAAAAGACCGTTGTTGAAATACTTAGCTTAGCCCTAACAGCTGAGCACGCCACGATAGTGGCGATAAGGCCCCTCTTTGAGGAGTGGCTAGAGAGGCGTCACGGCACCCTCAACTACCGCCTGACGCAGGTCCTCACCGGACATGGTGGTTTTTTTTTGGAGGTTCCTGCACATCATCAGGCAGGAGGAAACGCCCGGGTGTCGCAACTGCGAGGATCGCCCAGAGGACACGGTGCAAACCTGCCCCTCTTGGGCGGAGCACCGCCGTGTCCTCGTAGAGGCGATCGGCGGCGGCGACTTCTCGCGCCCGGCCCTGGTGCAAGCCATGGTCCGAAGCGAGAGGGAGTGGGAGGCAGTCACCTCCTTCTGCGAAACAGTTATGCTCGCAAAGGAGGTGGCGGGATGGAAGAGAGAAAGGTCCTCCCGTCCCAGCCGCCGCGGGAGACGCCCCGGGCGTCGGGAGCCACGTGACGACTTCCGGCCACCGTAGCCGCAGGCCTGCGGACGGTGAGACATGGGTGGCTCACCGTCCGATCAGATCCAGGCCCTTGCCGGAAGGCGCGTATATGTTCCACGCCTCAAAGAGATGTCACCATATGAAGAGGCCCTTTAGGGCTAAGCCTGCCTGGTAAGCGGGATTGTCCGAAAGGGTTACCGCTACCCCGGAACATAAAGAGCTAAGGAAGGAACATGAATGGGTTTTAGTCAGTAAGAGTCTGACACTCCCTTCCGCTCTACCCAGAGCGGGAAAAGTCATCGGATGATCTCCCAACCTTAAAAAAAAGCCCTAACAGCTAACAGCTTGTCACATTTACATGAATAATATCAAGAAATAAAATCGAGATATAATGTTCATTAGTGTGTGGCATCTGTGGAATGTTGCAACATCACTCGTACACGCACACGCACGTCTGTGTCGTGCTCGAATTTATAGCAATGTGACTAGTGTGAAGTTTTGCACATTGCTTTGTGCGTGTACTGTACACGTTTATAAAACTAACTATGGCGTCCAAAAATTCCTGCGCATCGCTGTCGACTGGGAATGTACCCAAGAGACTGGCAGAATATATAGTGGGTATAATTTACTTTTATAAAGATGGAGTTCTATGTTAATCAGGCTCATGGGCAACATAAAACTACACGAAAAGAAGAAGATGTTAATCAGAAACATAAGTTTTAACTTTTGAATAGGGTTTATATAAATATGGACAACTTAACTCATAAAGAATTTAAGGAACCGTTAATTGCGACCAAGCGGTGCCATCTAGTCTATGATTTGAGGGACTCAACAACGCTATCTAGCGGTAGACTATTGGAACTTGTTCGCAATGTAGCTAACTTAGTTCGTTGTTGGTTCATAGAGCCTGCGAGCGCTGGCAACTTAAATTCACTTCTTTTAAAATAAGTAAATGTTGGTCCTTTTCAATGTTTCTTACAGTAAAATGTTTAGTTTAAAAAATAAAAACCATGCAGCAAAATGAATGAAAAAAGGGCGCATGAAGGATTCGAACCAACGACCTCCTCGCCCACCTTTCCTTGGGCGAGACGCTCTGACCACTGAGCCAATACGCCGCTGCTGTTTGGTTTGAAATTCGCGATCTCTTGCAGCGAAACGCAGGGTAAACAAACTGATGTTTTCATCATTATTAACATATGAACTTACAAAGCAATGTCTTTAGCACTTAAAGTTAAATAAGAAGCTGCCCCCATTTGATCATTTTTGTGAATTTTGTTAAATTAAGTTTATGAAGTTTAAAGTTTTTTAATGATTTAAATATTTTTACATATTTATAATATATACACGTTTAATTTTAAAATAGAAATATTTATTGTAGACTGATTCATTTTGATTTGTGATAGCTTTAAGTTGGAAAGTTTATAACTAACACTCACTGTTCAGTAAAATTCAATTACGGATACACTATCGACAGATCAGTTCAGTTGTAAATAAAATGATTAATTAATTTCTCTTTAACTCTGACACCAGATTAGTCACTAGTCACAAGAAAAACAAAGGAAAAAGAAAGAAAAAGTTAATTTAAAAAAAAAGATAGTTAAATAATAATCTGGTGCTTACTTAATTTCAAAATAACAAAATATTTTATATTTCTGTCATAATTATTTTCCTTCGTAAAATAGCCCTGTACATATTCTTTATTGCACTCAACTGATCAGGGTTCCTGCAAGTGGCATTTTAGACTACGTTGATACAAGAAAACTTATGACTACACCCCATTGCTACGACGTAAAAACACGGTACGTCGTCGTAGCACCTACGGCGTAGCATATCATTACCGACAACTTCCTAAACGGTTTCATAATGTATTTATTTTAATTATTTATGAGCTTTTGCCAGCGATAAAGTAAACTGTATAAAACCAGGTTATAAAATATGTGTGTTAAATTTCATCCAAGTCCGTTTGGTCATTTTCCTTGATTGAGTAATAAACATCATGACGATTGTAGTCACTGTTTTTCACACAATCGGCGCTAACTTTCAAAATACATTTCCTTAAATAAGCAATTTCTACTTTTAAAAGTGGCGGCAGATTTTCCGTACAAATTCCAACCCCTTTAAAGTAAATCGAATAAGTAGCACGAATATTGTGAAAATCTCCAATATTTAATTCGTCGCTCTTTACTTCGAACTTGACGGGAATTCCATGCCTTATTTCAAACGCCTAAGGTTAAAAATAATGATGATACTTAAGTACAGTCACGAGCACCAACACTTAGAAACTTTCAAAAGCGATTTTCTCGTGGAATAACGATAACTTTGTGTTAATAGAACCTTTTTCATATTAGTATGGGTTCCCAAATACTATGTCCGTAACAACATATAATTACAACAAATGCAGAAGGAGAAAATCACTTTTTAAAGTTGCTTAGTGTAAACATATTGGTGCTCGTGACTGTACATACCTGCTGCTCATATTTTATGTACGTTATCTTTTTTTTTTTTTTTTTTTTTTAAGGCTGGGAAATCATCCAATGACTGCTCCCGCTCTGGGTGGAGCGGAAGGGAGTGTCAGACTCTTACTGACTAAAACCCATCCATGTTCCTTCCGTAGCCCTATATGTTCCGGGGTAGCGGTAACCCTTTCGGACAATCCCGCTTACCCGGCAGGCTTGGCCCTGAGGGGCCCCTTCATATGCTGACATCTCTTTGAGGCGCGCGTGGAACAATGTACGTTATCTTAATCTTACCTCTAAAGTTCATCAAATACAACGCAAAAAGACAAGTGAAGTGATGAGGAGTTCCAATACAAGTAGTAAAACGTTTTAGTGACAAGAGAGAGAGAATAAGCCATAACTATTTTTAGCTCTTATGCTTTAAAAACCGTCAGAAAGCCAATAGAGGGCTTAAAAAAAAATATTCGTATTTTGTCTACTAGGATTCCATAATTATAACGTACAACTGTCTATGTTTGTTATCAGTTCTTACTACTAAATAGATTTTGATGCGATTTTTAATGTCAGTTTGGCTTTTTTTGTTTTAAAATGTTCATAATAGTCTAAATTTCGTTTGTGAAGATCCGATAGGCGATAGGTAGTCGCTCCATTTAATATTACTCCATTTAATACTTTTTATCATATACAATTGACTCATTGATGTAGTGTAAAATACTGGTATTCAGCTGCATCAGGTAGGACCGGAAACTGACCCCAAGATAGTTGGGAAAAGGCTAGGCAGATGATGATGAGATAAAATTAGGTTTATAAGGAGAAAAATTTGAAACTCTTTCTGGAAAATTGAAAAATTCGAGAAGAACTAAAACAGCTTTTGTTAAAGAATTTGTGTATGAACTCAAGATCACAGGACAATGCCTATTGGCAGCTAGATAATACCTTATTTAGACTTGTAAGCTCAGAAATTTCTGCGTTTTGAGAGGCCGCTTCTTTATTAAAAACCACTAAAATCAGAGCGATGTTTTTGCCCACAGTAAAGTAGTGTAAGTAGAAGTGTATTAAACCAATTTTATAATATTATTAAATAGGCGGTGGTGTAACTGTTTAAATCAGCGCCAAAATCAAAGTTACATTTAGTTTTATTAACATTACAATGCTGGTGGCAAAGGTAACATAACTGCAGTTATTTCCATAACTTCAGAGAGGTGGGGGTACAGACGTTACTGCGCGCGCCATACTTTCAGTCGACACAACGCTGGCTACACGGCACGTCCGTCAGGGATGGTTTATCCCTCGCCCCGACCGGACGGCGAGCGATAAATCTCCCCTATAAAAATATAGTAATATATAAAAATTGAGTTTTCGTGAAATTATTATTGTGTTGTTTGTTATTATTCCAGGTTTTCATCATCATCATCATCAGCATTCTGCTGTCCATATCCCAATTTATTTGGAGTCGGCGCAACATGTCTTTTTCTTCCATACTATTCCAGGTTTTCATATAAGTTAATTTATTTATCTTCGGAAAAGCCACGATTTTACTTTATAGTCTGATCAACGCTCTTGATTGATAAGGAAAATGATGTGATGACTAACTAGTACATAGGACCTACCCATTTTAGTACATTATGATCTACATCATTACTTTTTTTTCAATAAAAATATTGAATATATTCAATAGTAAAGTCTGCAGTACTAAAGATGTACGTACCAAATTTACATGAATCAATCTAGCCTAGCCTTTTTCAACTGTTGGTGGTTTCCAGTATTACCGGATAGAGCTGAATACCAGTATTTTACATGGCGAATGCCTATCTGACCTCCACAACCCAGTAACTGGGTATTACTATGCCTCTTGCCATCTTGGTTACACTGGCTGTCATATTTACGGGCCGACCCATAAAGACTGTCACTGATGCACAAATTACAGCCGGGAGCAACCATTTAACGTGCTACGTGTGTGGATAGGTGAGCAACCATCTACGGAGCAACCCCGGCAAGCATAGCTTGACCTGATGGATCGAGCCGTGCGGCTGTTACTGCTTAGCGACGAGCTCCTCCAAGTCAATAAATAAATACGAGCTAAAAAAAGGGCAACAGGGCATAACGTTTTTTCGTTACGCTACATTTTCTGCAAGTCGACTTCTACCACATACTGCGCAGCTACGTCAAAGAACTTTGTCTCAAAAATAGCCAACCAATCGGTTCAGCTTTTGTCTAGTGTATTATGTTATAGTATATTGGTCTTCCAAGCTTTGCAACTACAACTGTTTCCCACTGTGAGTCTGTACTGTCGCAGTTATAGATTGCAAACAAATAGCCAGCTTCCACAAGTTCAAAGATTCAATTGGTTCGTGGACGGGGTAAGTTTCAACGAAAACAGTAATGAATTGAAACAAATTGTTTCGTTTCCATTGAGTGTGAACATGATGCTGGACTTTTTTTTATTTTACAATATTTTTCTTAAAAATCACGAAAATAACAAACCGTAAAAAATATCTGACTTCTATTACTTAATTTTTGGTTTCCTACATTATTTTTGTATCAAATACATCGCTCTTTTACAACCACCTCAGTTGGTCACTGAGTGACTGACCAAGCAATGTAAAACTGACATAACGAAACACCATTCAGCCGTAATGTCGCATGGTGCGTCCGCTGCTCCGGTCCGCCGTATTTCAGCGCGATATAGTGATGTGCTCGTGTAGGTCTGACAAAGTATATCGACAAGAAAGTCGATTGCGAATTGCTATATAGCAGTTATGGAAAAATATATTAAATTGAGATTCCATTATTTAACCAAGAATGCAACCCCCATCTTATCTAAACGTCAAGTGCTCCACAAATACCTCCATTTTACCGGTCAGTAACTAAATTCATAAATCTTTTTTTTAAACATTTTATGGCACCATGATTATAATATACAGAGTTGATATGACAGAGGGGCATTAAATTACACTACGTACGTAAGGTTCATGTCTCGTAGGACACGCAAGACAATGGTACTCTCATTGTCTTTACAGTTGACTTGCTTCACAGCGTTGAGTGGATGTTACGCAGCCCGAAGTCGTAGTGGACCTGAAGTAGTAAACAGATATCATAAAACGTGGGCCTGAATTTTACGGTCAAAATAGTTTTATAAGTACTTTTGGGTAAGTAAAAATTAAGGTATCGTGTTCCCTGATTACGAATATCTAGGGTACGTTTCATGAATTAATGTACTTATAACATCAGTAAAAGCACGAGCACCCCTGCATAATAGTGGTACAAGGGTAAGATCAATGAAAAATGTACTCTTCGATACATACTTAATACAATATAGAAACTGGATTGCAATTTGCTAATATTATTTACAATAAACTACCATAACTACCTTTTCTTTTGTACATAATAATTTAACCTAAGGAACAAACTACTTAGCTTAGAAGGCCGACGACCAGCTCTTAAAGCGATATTATTTTAACTATTACTTCACTGTGGGAAAGAGGTGGAGCTATACGTTCTGCGTAGCACCGTCCCATTCTCACACTGAAGTAATATTGAAATAATACTGCATCAAGAGGTGGTTCAGGTCCAGACTAACCTGTTTTGTCAACTGTTCCTCACACAGTTTGTATAGTGTGTAGAACTTCCTGGCCAGGGTGATGTTCTCTAGAAAGCCACAAGACGCGAGTTTCACCCTGAAGATGATCTGTGTATCAGGCACCATCATAGCCACCGTACGGAACTTTATCTTCAAGTTTTCTGGTAACTCTTTACGACCGGCATACCGGGGGTTCTATAGTAAAAAAAAGATAGAATCTGTTAACTCTTAGAAGCTATTACAAATATTTTGACCATAGAACGCGTTAACGAATTCTGTCAGTTGGAAACTTAGAGCATTTAACCTATGGAGATGGCATAGCTGAGCGAACCCCTCCACCAAAATCGATTGGCGATATGACCATACACGTTATATAAAACTAGTTAATTCGCCAACCGCCGCCATTGTGTATCGTTTTGTGTCGCAAGGAAGTTCTCCTAAAATGGTTAATTGTGCAGTTTCCGCGTGCAAAAAGCGATCTGCCTCTTCAAATTTTAGAAACCATGGTGTTTCCTATCATATAAAAGTATAAATTATGCATAAAAATATTTTTATTTAAGTACAATGTCGATGTAATCGTTATTAACGTAACGATAGCAAAATACAGTGGTACGTACTCACAGGACAATCTAGTGTCTAGATAAAATCAAACTGGTTTCTAAGTAAATTAAGTAATCACTTATAATTTGTACCATACTATTTTAACATTTTGCAATAACTTTAACTCAGACATTTATTGATTTATTATTATTAACTTTTAGAAAGTTTGTAAATATGTGAGCACCGTGTACAGACGCCAGCACATCAAGCTATCCCAAACTGTCAAATTTTCTCAATTAAAAATGAACCTTATGTCTTTGCAATAAAGTTGAAATACTATGAAAGAAATTTGACAGATTGTGGTAACTTGATGTGCTGGCCTATGTACTTATTACCTTTTGTGGTGTAGGTGGTGTTTTTATTCTGGGTGCATCTTCTTCACATATAATGTTATAATTCATGTTTACAAAACATTCATTTTAAAGGGTAACGGTGGAGTGAGTTTTTGCCCATTCTTCTGCATACGAAACTATCTTTTGGCGACTAGAATCAATTCTATTTCTTGTCTATTTTGACGTTCAAAAGTCCCCTTTCTTGTGCCTATTTGAAATAAATGATTTGATTTTGACTTTGACATCATTTATCTTTGCAACACCGGACTGCGAAAGAATAAAACGGACGTGTAAAACTGTTATTTATAACAAAATAATAAAAGTACTTATATCTGATTGATTGTCTTATATTGTTATATATATTGTACCCTTTCTTACTTTTTGATACGTGTGTATATATTGAAAGCCCGTTTTAAAAAATGGTGTATGAATTCCGAATTGCCGACCCTAAGTGCAGAATGATAGGCAAACAATATAATATTATTGAGTAATAAGAAAAAATGTTTGACCATAAAAATAAAATAATACAATCGTTCATTTTCTTTAGCACTATTAATTGTTTTGTGATTATTGGCGGCTACCTACGGAGTTTCGCAGGCAGTAATTATTATGGCGTATCTTTTTCAAGAAAAGAAAACAGAAGTTTTTATTCATTCATTCATGCAGTGCCTCAGTGGGAACACTAGTACTTTGTGTTTGTTGTCGTAGGACAATTTCATAGATACGTACAAATTTGTCAATGTGTATGTGTTTTTTTATTGTGTGTCTATAATTTCTTTGTGAGCGTTTGTAGCAATAGGATGCATGTCTCTGTGTGTGGTTGTCAAATTTAAGAAGTGTGCTGTATGTGTTTTCCTCCCCTCCCGCAGAAAGTGGCAGAAAAAGTTGTTCTATGATTCGCCGCTTGCCATCTGCATAGGTTAAATGCTCTAAGGTTGGACACGATTATGAACCAAGAAATGAAGTTTAAATTCTTAAAACACGTTGTTTATGTTTCTATTGTAGTCTATTCACAGTGATCGTTATTTTCATTGCTATAAGGTTGCTTTCAGAAGCAAAAGCAGGGCAGGGAACTGTATGTTTATATGACAGGTGTCAGGAACGCTTTTTCACATCGACCAGACAGGAACACAATAAGATTTTTTCCTTTTATTGAACACTATCACTCGAGCTTCCAATCTATCTGCTAACATTTGTTTTGTATGAAAATTTAAAAGAAGTAGTTACCAACGTAATGAATATTCTAAACTCAGGACATATTTCAGAGATATCAACGTCAGTAAAGATAAAGCTCTTCTTTTTCTCTTTCTTAGCAGCGAGCACCACGGCGACCTGCTGTGCCGCTACCGACAGTAGGTACTGGCAGCTCGATGCGGTTGAACTCATCAAAGCAGCCCCACCTGAGCCACCGCCACCGCCTGAGCCAGTCCTTTGTAGATGTGCCCCAGACCTCCGGAAACAGTATTTCGATAGTTTTTAGATTTCAGAACCCACTGCCTCTTAAGATGCTACCCAGTAGTTGTGACTCATGAGTGCATAATAATATGTCGGTAAGTAAACTATCCCCTGATCCAGTCCGATTCCAATTGCATGGAATTAAATGATCATTGTACGACTCTGTATTTGCACATATATTTAAGGCAGATAGATGATATTATCTCATCATTAAATAATGAAATATACATATTGTATTGAATAATTCGCTTATCATAATCGCATGCTGAAAGATTTGTCGGGAAATTCCAGTGAAAGTAAAATTTTACATAAATCAACAGGGCGGACGTTCAACCACAAATACGTCTTTTATTATATACTAGCTGACCCAACAGACGTTGTCCTGTCTTAACGATGATACCTACCCTACCTACCCTACCTACCCTACCTACCCTACCTACCCTACCTACCCTACCTACCCTACCTACCCTACCTACCCTACCTACCCTACCTACCCTACCTACCCTACCTACCCTACCTACCCTACCTACCCTACCTACCCTACCTACCCTACCTACCCTACCTACCCTACCTACCCTACCTACCCTACCTACCCTACCTACCCTACCTACCCTACCTACCCTACCTACCCTACCTACCCTACCTACCCTACCTACCCTACCTACCCTACCTACCCTACCTACCCTACCTACCCTACCTACCCTACCTACCCTACCTACCCTACCTACCCTACCTACCCTACCTACCCTACCTACCCTACCTACCCTACCTACCCTACCTACCCTACCTACCCTACCTACCCTACCTACCCTACCTACCCTACCTACCCTACCTACCCTACCTACCCTACCTACCCTACCTACCCTACCTACCCTACCTACCCTACCTACCCTACCTACCCTACCTACCCTACCTACCCTACCTACCCTACCTACCCTACCTACCCTACCTACCCTACCTACCCTACCTACCCTACCTACCCTACCTACCCTACCTACCCTACCTACCCTACCTACCCTACCTACCCTACCTACCCTACCTACCCTACCTACCCTACCTACCCTACCTACCCCACCTACCCAACCTACCCTACCTACCCTACCTACCCTACCTACCCTACCTACCCTACCTACCCTACCTACCCTACCTACCCTACCTACCCTACCTACCCTACCTACCCTACCTACCCTACCTACCCTACCTACCCTACCTACCCTACCTACCCTACCTACCCTACCTACCCTACCTACCCTACCTACCCTACCTACCCTACCTACCCTACCTACCCTACCTACCCTACCTACCCTACCTACCCTACCTACCCTACCTACCCTACCTACCCTACCTACCCTACCTACCCTACCTACCCTACCTACCCTACCTACCCTACCTACCCTACCTACCCTACCTACCCTACCTACCCTACCTACCCTACCTACCCTACCTACCCTACCTACCCTACCTACCCTACCTACCCCACCTACCCAACCTACCCTACCTACCCTACCTACCCTACCTACCCTACCTACCCTACCTACCCTACCTACCCTACCTACCCTACCTACCCTACCTACCCCACCTACCCAACCTACCCTACCTACCCTACCTACCCTACCTACCCTACCTACCCTACCTACCCTACCTACCCTACCTACCCTACCTACCCTACCTACCCTACCTACCCTACCTACCCTACCTACCCTACCTACCCTACCTACCCTACCTACCCTACCTACCCTACCTACCCTACCTACCCTACCTACCCTACCTACCCTACCTACCCTACCTACCCTACCTACCCTACCTACCCTACCTACCCTACCTACCCTACCTACCCTACCTACCCTACCTACCCTACCTACCCTACCTACCCTACCTACCCTACCTACCCTACCTACCCTACCTACCCTACCTACCCTACCTACCTTTCCTGGACTACGACAAACATTACAACACCAAAATCAGCTATATCGGCCCAGCCGTTCTCGAGTTTTAGCGAGACTAACGAACAGCAATTGATTTTTATATATATAGATATGACTATTTTAAAATACAGGACAGGACATATGATAAGAGGCATCGAAAAGTGGAACAAAAGCATAGTGTTTTGGTACCCCAGAAACAGGAAACGGAAACGAGGCAGACAGATTCGGAGGTGGGAAGACGAGATAAAGACGATAGCAGGAAAACTATGGACAAGGAAAGCTTTAAACCGAGCCGATTGGAAAAAAATGGAGGAGGCCTTTGCCAATGTTGGGCAAACAGACGAAGTTGTCGATATGGCGTCAAATTAAGATTGTCAGTGGCAATAATTATTCGTTTATTTTACGTCTGAATAAAGGCTATTATTATTATTATTTTAAAATATATTAAAAATATTTCGTTTCATTGTTTATCTTGTCTCGGTTATAGTTTTGTGCAAAGCATAAATGGCTTATGACGATGATGGGCACTGGGCAGTGACAATAACAATGAAAGAAAAAAAAAATGAGATTATACATGAAACAATTATTAAACATCATGTTTATAACAGTTTATTATTCAATAAACTCTAAATACAGTTTCGATTTTTTAACGTGAAATCATAACAATTCTTAAAAATAACATGTCACAATTATTACTATCGCATTTCAAAAACTGGCAACATAAATACTATTTAAATGGTTAAAAAATGTTTTAAATTAAAATATAAAATAACGAAAACTGTATTTCTTTAATCAGTTATTTTTGAATTATTATTACTCTTAGTCTGTCCTGAGGCATACTTCAGGCAGTGTCAAGTCAGTATTTGTGTCTTTTTTTGTATTTTTTTATGCCGAAAGGTAAACTAAGATGATAGGAAGTATGTAGCGTTTTTAAAAAATACTAAGATGAGCCGTTATCGTCCAGAGTCTGTCACCCTAATCGTTCTATTAAATTCTAACTGTAGTACTGATAAAAGGTTGATATTTATTTACCTGTTGTCCATCTTGTGGTTGAGACCACGACGTACTTGGCCAGAGTCTTGCCCAAATCCTTGACTGTCTCCGTCTTGCCTGTACCGGCAGGACCGCACGGTGCCCCCCCCCCCGCCCATGCTCATGGCTAGCGCCTGAGCGAGCGTAATGTAGCACCTGAAAAATATAGGTGGACGTGCATGAAAATTACCAGGGACACATCTCAGGTGCGATTTCATGGTGCGGGCAGATATCGATTCATCACCATTTCTGTGGAGGATGGTAAATATTTTTGAATTTTTACCAGAATAAACTCTCTCAATTATGATCTTTATATTGTACTTGCACGCATAAATTGAATTGCATTTACTGCCTTATGGTTTAAATCTAATTTTTATTACTAAATCGTGTATAACATCATGTCCACATTCTAATAATTCATATATTTCAATTTATTAAATTGAAAAGTATGGTAGTCTATTATAAGAAATAAAAAAAAACGAATCATTTAGTAACAAATAATAACAGAAGAGAATATGTCGAATGACTCCTAATTAATATGCATAATAATTTAAATTTGTGTGTGATTTTAATTATTATAATGGTAATTAGTTTTTTAATGATGACAATAATAAGTAATTCCTTTTTAGTTTATTTATTTTGAATCTTCCTACTACTCGTAATGTTATTAAACTGTTGTGGCCAACATGTACACTTTGTAATAATTATTAAGTCCTTGTAAACAACATGCGATAAACAATATAGATTTGAATTGAATTGAATTAAAGAGCCTTACAACTTACCTGTCGGTCAAAGGTGTAATCAGAAGCATGTCGGATCAGCCCAGGTATTCGTTCTGATAGGTGAATGTGACGGCAGTGACGGAAACCAAAGTCTTATCAGCGTCTTCCTTGAAGTAGAACCGGCACTGCTTCAGCTATTCGAAGTCGATCGCCGAGTGGACGTTCAGGTGACACTGAAACATTATTTAATAACTTGCGTGATATTTCAGAGTATTATATATAATTACATTTACAGTCTCTTAAAGGAAATTTAAGCTAATTGTGGTTTCTAGCTGTGCTTGTATCGTGATTAAACGCAACAAACACGTATACGCGCTTGTAAGATGCGCGACTCAAAGTGATGGTACTAGTATATGAGCGTATAACCGTGATCACACTGCTACGAGATGCGCGTGTGGCAAACACGCTCTTTTATGAAAGCCTACACTGTGAGTGGGTCTATTCTTAAAATAATAGATAGGCAGTTGAAACTTGCAAATGATCCTCTTTACAGGGCCTACTATCCTATCACAAAAAAGAAAAGTCAACGTTCTCTTATATGTCACTACGTAATTAATATATTAAAAAAAATAGTTAGTAATGTATATTATATAGGTATATATTTTAGGATATTACAATTTTGAATAATTAAGGATAATCCGTGAGACCCATGGGCGTCTGCTATCCAGATAGTGGCAACTAAAAAAACTTGGCGTCTCTAGCCCCTTTTTTTTGAGTTTGGGAAATCATCAAATGACGACTCCTGCTCTGCGTGGAGCAGGAAAGGAGTGTCAGACTCTTACAGAATAAAAACCATCCATGTTCCTTATGAAAAACAAGATATGATTTAAATACTTTTTTTTTTTAAGGCTGGGAGATCATCCTATGACTGCCCCCGGTCTGGGTGGAGCGGAAGGGAGTGTCAGACTCTTACGTACTAAAACCCATCCATGTTCCTTCCGTAGCCCTTAGTGTCCCAGGGTAGCGGTAACCCTTTCGGACAATCCCACTTACCCGGCAGGCTTCGGCCCTTCAAATGCTGGCATCTTTAAGTAGATAGATAGCTGGCAGCGCCGATAAGGCGCTGATCTAGCATTAACCTTTACAGATTTACGGTATAACTGTTCGTAAAGACGTACGGAAACCGTACAAATATTTTTTTCACCTCACAGGCCGGAAAGAGTCTGTTTGTCATTCGAAATCTGAGCCGAAAATCGATTTTTGCTCTCTAGCGTGGAAAGAGTTTTTAAAATTCGAACCTTTCTATTTAATAATTTTCTATACTGCCAGTCCACTGAAAATGCATGACACGGTCTAAAATAAAATATTAAATAATACCGCTCACCTTAAAAACTTCCATCACAGTACAGAAATTAAATATTTTGCGAGGATATAATTGTAAAATTGGAATTAATGTTAATAAGTATTCCATTTGATTAAAAAAATCTGTGACGTCACATTTGAATATGCCATAAAAATACTACCCTGTCAAATACCCAATTGTGTAGTAATTTAAGTTTAATTTTTTAAATAAAATAAATACTTATATAATATGTTATTAAATCCTTTGCTTGGCAAAAATAAATATGTATTAAATTAAATTAGTTAGTTATTTGTATTAAATTAGTTTTTTTCTTTCATTCTCCTTAGAGGACAAGTAGGATATAGAACAAAATACAGGGTATTTAATTTTGGAGATATTCTATGTAACTCATAAGATACATTGCCAAGTATCTGTTATTTTCTTCACATGAGTCAATGTATCTGAGACGCTCGAACAAAATAAAACTCAACAACACCTGTTTTCTTGCACCTAGCAGTTTCCTCGCTGTAGTGAGGTGAAAAATTGTGTGTTGCGCTCGGCAGCAAAGCTTTTCTGCGTCTCGTACCTTTGAAACCTTCGTTACGCTCAGGATTCTATATTTGAACCACTCGCTTCGCTCATGGTTCAACCCTAGAATCCTTCGCTTACTCAGGTTTCAATAGAAGTACTCGCGCCAAAAATCAACTTTCCAGCCTTGCATAACAAATAACTATTTTTCGTTTGTTGTTTCTGCTGACTTTTTTTTAATAATACAAATTGCAGTTGACCGGTTCCTTTTATTTCAATCTACGCAATATTAATGATATATGCCTTTTTAGTATTTTTTTTGAGGGTAGGAAATGAGGTATGCCTGGCGGATTTATTTACTGTCAAAGTTTTGATCCTTTGACCAACATCGACAGCTTTCAACACCTGAAAGGTAGAAATAACATTGCAGTCACTGAGACGTATGTTTAAATGGATGCATAGGTTGGGTAGACTAGTTGCCGATCGTTATTTATAGATGCAGTGACTAGGAAAGTATGATTACGATGGAGTGGCCATGGTGTAGTAGTTTCACTTTCAATAAACCCGTATTCATGAATGGATGTCTCGATATAGATCGGTTCATTTATTCCATTCTAACAACATAATATAGGCGAAGTTAGTCTACCAGCTTATCATGTATAGTAATGAAAGTCTCAAATTCAAATCTCACTATTTTCAGTAGGTTCCTTGTAGTCTGGTTGATGAGCGTGTTCAGTCATTCCAAGAATTTATTATTGGTTTCCATTATTATCTTCTTATCCTAGCAAGCTGACATCAGAACTAATTCAGCATCCCTCGTCCATATTATTTGTATTCCCAAAAGACACATCTGGAGAAAATAAAAATGTATCGAGATAAAAACTATTTGTTTAATGTCAATGAAAAGTTCAAAACAGCGCAGTGCTTTTGTAAATGCAAATCCGAAGCTCCCTTGCGACATATAATTTTGTCGACATCTTCCAAGCCTTTTCACAACTATGCTGGGGTCGGCTTCCGTCCAATGGGATCCAGCTGAATACCAGAATTTCACATGGAGCGACTCCATGGCCGAGCTGACTTACGAGCTTCTGACTAATAATTCATTGAGTGCATCACTACTTCATTCGAGTGCTTGGCGATGAATAGTGATCGGAAGTCAGCATACACGTAAATGGAAGAGATTGATTCAAGAAACCTTAACTATTTAAGAAACTTGGGTCCTAACTTGCGCAGGCATTTTATCCAAGAACAGCATTAGATTGAAGGAAGGATCGTTTATCACTGTCACTGCGTTTCTGATGATGGAGTGTAAGCTGCCCTGTGCTGACTGCAACAGCAAGGTGAGCCATGTCTCCACATAACCCTCGGCCCGCCCAGGATGCTCAAGTTTGTATTCTTCACCTGCCGATAATACTATTGCTATCATCTTGTTGTATTCTAATATCCGAATTACATACTTTCATGCATGCGTTTTGCATGTAGTAAATGCATAATATTATAGACATCGTTTTGCCTCCCTTTCTTGCATTAACTATCTCTTTTTCGCTATATTAGGTACCGCCCCCGGGCCAACACCTATTGTTTCCCTTTCAGCCAGTTGCTGAAAGGGAAATATTAGGGGTGACTGGTCTAACAAAACTCGACATCTTCTTTTTCCTGTTACCCTGGTAGGCAATACGTGCAATAACAACTTGTTGCTAAGCATCTATTTATAATAATAATAATCTGGGGAAAGAAGTCCAAATACTACTACTGTGCTATTTGCTGCCCTGGTACCGGCACGTGCGATTTTTTTTAACGTTATGCAATAACAAAAACTTATTTTTGTAAAGACAGAATTTAAGAAATATTTTTGAGGTGAACTTATACAAGTATCATGGATTCAAATGATTTAGCGTTATCGCTAAATTTTGAAGTCTTGGGCGCGTTGACCGAGTTTTTCTGATAGAAGAAAACCGATGTTACGGTTAACGATTGTCAACCATTGATTTTCTTTATAAGTGTCTGTCCTACTAGTGAAAATAATTCCTGTGTTCGTCATTGCTAACTTCTTAGCAGCACTTAAAATATTAAAGCTTCCCTAGGAGCAGTGCCCAATATATTAAAGTAATTTGTACTGCCATCCTTAAATTTAAAAGACTTGACAAGACAACTGTTCTTCACCGAACCAAGATTCCCGGGTATTGTGTTGTTGCTGTACCTCTGGAGCCACTACATAAAATAATTAAAACTATGTCATTCCCTTTTCAAACTGAGAATATTCTATTAATGATTTATCCTTATATCATAAATCTGTAAAGGGGAAATAATTATTCGTAATGCTTTGGGCGATACAGGCCTAATTTACTGCGTAATTTTTTAAATAGCTTTATTTATTAGTTGAATTATTCATTAGACGCGTATCGATGCAAATTCCCAACAGACAGAATTAAGCAGATTCGAGCGCGAAATATAGCCCCATCGACTGCAAAGGGTGTGAAATTTTTTACCTCTAGATGCCATGAATAGCTCTAAAAAAAACCCTTACATCGTAAAAAAGCGCCGTCAATGCAAAAAAAGCAAGAAACTCCCAGGGCTACATTAAAGAAATCACCGTAATAGAAAGATAATATCGTCGCTCTAGATGTGACACCTCGTAAATACGAACCTGTAAATTTGTACAAATTCCAAATTTACAAGGTCTCACCTTACAAAGTGCTTCCAAGTCTTGTTACGAAATGTCATTAAGAGCCATTTCTTAAGTGAAGTAAAGGTCTTGTACATACAAGGTATCACCAGAAAGATGGAAAATTGCGTGATGGACAATTTTGCATCAAAATGTAAAATTGACAAATAATTGAGTTACGAGGTGTCACATCTAGAGCGACGATATTATGTTTCATGTTATTTAAATTATTACCGAACTTATAATACTGATACCTCATATAAACAAAAAAACACGTCGTAGTCCAGGGAAGGTTTAAAAGGTGAGAAAAGTTAGGTGGGTAGGTAGGTACCAACACACAGCTCGGGCGAAGCCGCGGGCGAAAGCTAGTAATGAATAAATATTGTTCTTTGCTGCCTTATCTCCTTACTGTCCTAGTACCCACAACGCCACTTTTACCTACTACGTGGGGTTGGCGATACCAAAGTTACGTTACATAAATCGGAAAACTGATGAGAGTGGTGATACACTTTTTAGTTACACTTCTTTAAAATCACGGTTTGTAAAGGGTTTTTTGGTTCTATTTTGATGATACCAGCTTTTTTTTGTGGTCGGGGTTCGGACTTAAAACCACCCCGTATTTCACCTCTCACACCTGCGCGCCGGGCGGGGGTAGTGGGAATACCTGATTAAGCGGGGGGTTCTCCGAATTTGCATGTTTTTTTTTTGCGTGTTTATCTTATAAAAAATAAAATAAAAAAGCCTTTTATTTCTTCCAGAAAACAACATTTACATTTTACAAGTTTTTTATTTTTGTTTTTTTTGTTTATCTTAAATAACCAAATTAGTGTATTCAGGACTCGAAAAATCTATGTCGTAGACATCCTTGCTTGAGAGAAATTAACGGTTCAAATCACGATAAATTCGATGTTTAAATAAAACAGGAAACAGGCTCGATTTCAAAACCATTTTTCGTTTCATTATCTGAGGTAATCATCATAATTATTTAATTTAAGGGAAGGGAAGGGTATTTAATCGTTGGATTTTTTGTGTAATAGTTTTTTTTTAAATAAACACTATTAGTAAATTGCGCTCAATTTGCTCGCGCTCAGAGTTCTGCGGGACGTTATTGGGGGTGGACCGATAAAGAAATAGATATAGAGCCAGTATGTCATAGCCAACTCTCACGCAGTTTGCATACGTTTGACGGCGACTGAGTTTGTCATACGAGGCTTACGACGAACTTAAGGTCCTAAAGTTAAAAAGGCGTGTTGCAATCAGGGCCGCCACTATAAATAATATCTAAATGGAAATAAATGTATTAATAAAAGTTTATTTTCTTTTGAATAATGTGCTGCTTATTTTTTCTTGTCATGAATGGAAATACTGCCTCCTTTTTTTTTTTAATCATTCATGTAAGATAAAAGCCAAAGCAAATAAAGAACTCGGAACATGGACGGGTTTTAGTCAGTAAGAGTCTGACACACCCTTCCGCTCCATCCAGAGCTGGAGGAGTAATTTGATGATTTCCAAATATCAAAAAAAAACCCTGTCGTAACACCATCATTGTTACAACATTAAACGTTTTTTAGTATCTGCTAGATAGTACTTTAAATTACTCTTTTCTCTTTCTTATCTCTTTAAAACATATCCCTCCTCGTTTTGCTGACGCTGTAATACTTTTGTACCGGGGTGCAATGAGTCGCAGGAGATGATAAGAGCTGTTTAAACGCCCGCGGGTCAGAGAGGGATGAAAATCGCATGAACATGCTTTCCCGCCCCTAACCCCACAACGAAAGTAACGTAACGCCATCTTGCGAATAGATGCAGCTACGAAGAGCTTTCAAATTGTGAAGATAGATGAAGCTTTTCTAATACGTTATATATATTATATCTTTTTTAATACGTACAAGCATTTATTACTACGAACGTTAAAATTCATTATGTCCGTCTGTCGTAGTTAAGCAAGGCAGGGCTTTGCTTCGTGCGTGTTGTTGATGTTGTATTTTCACGCATGCGCATTGTCAAGCAGTCCACGTGTATCGGACGTCCTTTTCCTTAGTTTAAATCTACTGCTGCTTCATGGGCTCCCAGTAACAACTTGTCCCAGCGCAAAACGCTGCAAGTAAGCTACCAGTAGGACCACAAGTTTGCGAGTACTACTTCACTTGCATAAAGAATCAATGTTTTTTTTTAAGTTCGTCTATTTGGTAGATGAGAGTGAGAAATCTCATCGGCATATAAATCTATAATCATGGTACTTTTCAGAGATTGTTTAATAAATTAAGGTCAAAAGGAGCCAAGAAGCTGAATTTTTGCATACACTTTTGTATGCAAGAAATAATCATACTGTCTCTCATTCTGAGTTTACCCTCTGGTTGAGTGAACTATACGGAAATTGTTAAAAAAGTGTCACTTAAATGTAAATGTTCTATCAGTTCCCACAAACGGAACAATCTAAATCCAATATCTCAAATAACAAAAAACAAAGGTATGTCCAATAACATAATCGAAACTAAGACCTATAAATAAGGGGAGACCCAATTACACCGTGCTTAAGTATACTGGGCTAAGGGCTTGCTATAAAACGAACATACAGGACTGATGAAACTTAACTGTCGAACATCGATTAGTGTACCCTAGTATATCAGAGCATTTGATAAAAATAAATAAAGTGCACTCAATTTCTAGATCTTCAGTTGTACGTTGTTCAGGAAACCACGATATAAAGTACAGACGCCAGCACATCAAGCTATCCCTAACTGTCAAATTTTCTCAATTAAAAATGAACCTTATGTCTTTGTAATAAAGTTGAAATTCTATCAAAGAAATGTGACAGATTGTGGTAACTTGATGTGCTGGCCTCTGTACGATTCGATCAATTTCTAATATTAACTCTTCAAAGATTCTGCAGTCCTGGTAGCCCATTAACAATGGGGCGGGCGTTGGGAGGGCACTTTGTGCTAGGGTTGCTGTTATTTGGGCGTAATCGTGCATTTGATTGGTTATGAAGGTTAGAAGGGGTGTTTCGTCTAATTTGGCGTAATACTTTAAGATAAAAATATAGAATAGAATCATAATTTTGATCATAGTATGTACAGACGCCAGCACATCAAGCTATCCCTAACTGTCAAATTTTCTCAATTAAAAATGAACCTTATGTCATTGCAATAAAGTTGAAATACTATCAAAGAAATTTGACAGATTGTGGTAACTTGGTGTGCTGGCCTCTGTACAATGTATATCTGATACTGACTAGAAAGAAGATTCTACAACTTTCTCAAAATATTGTAATGTCTCAAATTCGAGATATTTCGTTTCTTTGTCTTTTGTGAGAACAAATAATAGTATATTTTACATGGCTCCCCATGTATACAATCACTGACCCAAATATTTAATGGAGGTATCATCGCCTAATGTCAAACCAAATGTCAAATAAAAACCAAAACGTTTTTAAATAAATAAAGCATATCACAGTGTATCTGAATATTTGCGGGATACATTAAAGAAAGGATTTATTTTAATACTTTATCTTTAAACTAATCAAAAAACTTTTTTTTTTGTTTAGTTTACCAAATCTGTATTTTCTCTTCTTATATTTTGCATAGGTACCGAAAAGTAAAAGATGGTGATACCAAGATTGTGTGGTAGGTATATGTACAACTATTACATGCTTGTGCAATATCTGCACATTTGCGAATAAATGATAATTTGAAATTTTATAATTATTTCACGATATACATATTTTACTACTACACTATACTTACTATCTACTAAATACTCAAAAATAATTTGTTAATTAAGTAAAGACCATTCAGACTTCTCGAATACGAGCACTAACTGTTTCGAAGATTACCCACCACCCACTTAAACACAACTCACAAAATAATGTTAAAGTTGAAGAGATGTAAATCCACCACGCGGCGTTCATTCAACATGGAGTGCTACTTATTGCGCTTGCGTGGAAAATACTACGTTGTAGTAAATACGATGTTCAATACTAGGAGCATATAAATCATGAGAGTTTCCCGTTCTTAGATCCTCAATGGTCGGAACGCCAAAAGTGGAATTAAGTAAACAACTCCAGCTACTTCGCAAACAAAATAAAAGCCACGTGGTATTCAGTCCACATGTAGTGCTACTTACTGCGCTTGCGTGGAAAATACTACGTTGTAGTAAATACTATGTTTAATACTAGGAGCTTATAAATCATGAGAGTTTCCCGTTCTTAGATCGTCAATGGTGGGAAGTTATAAGCCTTTCATTGTTACTTTGATTTCAGTTTTTGGCTTAAAATAATTACGATTCGTACTAGTCATTATCATTTTATTGTCCTTATCCCAATGTCTTTGGGGTTGAGCCAACCCAGTATAGCTGTCATTTTCTTGCATACTTATTTATTAGTTGTAATATTTTAATCTCACTTTATTGCCCCATCTTGCGAACCTATTTAACACAATTTTTTTAAATTAGGAAAAGTTCCAAAAACGATGTGCCATTCAAATATAGTACTTCTGCATAAAAAAGGCGACAAAAGCGACATCGGCAATTACCGTCCAATCAGTTTAACATCTCACATTTACAAAACCTTTATCAAGGTAATACATAACCGCATAGACGGGAAACTGGATAAACATCAGCCACCAGAACAAGCCGGATTTCGCCCTAGCTTCTCAACAACCGACCACTTACACACCTTAAACCAGCTAATAGAAAAACGTTCTGAATACAACAAACCACTCTACTTAGCCTTCGTTGATTACACGAAGGCCTTCGACAGCATCAAACATTCAGAAATATTCAAGTCGCTAGAAAACCAAGAACTAGAACAGCAATATATAAATCTGCTTAGGAATATATACCACAACAGCACTGCAAACATCAGACTGAATACTACAGGACCATCGTTTAGAATACACAAAGGTGTTAAGCAGGGTGACCCACTCTCTCCGAAACTATTCACAGCTACTCTCGAAGAGGTATTTAGAACACTGGCAGCCTCATGGATGACCATGGGCATTGAAGTCGGCAGCAGGAGACTGACAAACCTCCGATTTGCCGACGACATAGTCCTTTTTGCCCCCACAGCTCTGCAACTAGAGACTATGCTTCAAGACCTAAGCACGGCAAGCCTCAAGGTTGGACTCGTGATGAATCGGTCCAAAACTAAAGCCATGACCAACAATGCTAAGCATAGGATCGAGCTGGATGGGCAGGAAATACTTTATGTCGATGAGTACATCTACTTGGGCCAGTTAGTTTCTTTCTAAAACAGGCAAGAAAAAGAAATCGATCGCCGCATCGAAAATGTCTGGAAAAGTTACTGGTCCATGAAGACGCTAATGAAGGGTGATCTACCGATTTCCATGAAGCGAAAACTTATCGGTAACTTACGGTGCTCAGACCTGGTCGCTCACCGAATCGCAAAAATTCCGCCTTGGGGTTTGCCAAAGAGCTATGGAGCGCAGCGTTTTGGGCATTAAACGAACTGACCGAATACGAAATGCCACGCTACGCTCCAAAACTGGGATCGTTGACGTTAGCAAAAAGGCTGCCAAGCTAAAATGGGATTGGGCGGGTCACGTTAGCCGCATGCAGAGTGACCGCTGGCAATAGTCGCTACAAGGTGGGTGCCTGAGGACGGACGGCGTGGTCGAGGCCGGCCCAGGAAGAGGTGGCGAGACGACCTAGACGCATACCACAAGGGATGGATCGAGGTGGCTCAAGAGAAAGATGTCTGGAAGGATTTGGGGGAGGCCTTTGCTCAGCAGTGGGACAGTGTAGGCTAAATAATAATAATAAAAAAACTACTCGACCTGAGACGCATTAGGTCTGATGTGGAATTTTACAGGTTTAGAGGAGAGCAAAAAGAAAAATATTAACAAAATCGTGTCATAACTTTTGTTTATTATCGAATAGGCTAACAAAAATAGTATAATATTTTAGATAAGTCGTCTACCTTTGTATCGGTATAGTAACAAAACCAGTCACAGTAAAATAAAAACATTTTATTAGTCAAAAACAAATTTCTTGGTGACATCCAACCTTATGCTTGTACACAGTTGTTAAATGACGAATGCTTTTAATTATATTTACTGATCCAACTTTATGCCTGCAATTTTTTGGTAAATTCAATGCGTGTTTTAAGCTTTTTTAAAACATGTAACATTATGATTGGCCAAAAATAGAAATTTAGTTACGTCCGATCTTATCATGTATATATTTATGAGGCATTTAAAATAATTATTGTTAAGTACATAAGGTCGGAGTTAGTAAAATAAAATTCAAAAAATAATAAAAACTTAAACATTATAACTTTCAAACTTGTTTTTTAAACCTCATTCATATCAAAATGGACGATGATAGAATTAGATTGCTGCTGGACGAATTAAGTTCTGGTTCCAGCTATTAGGACTAAAATGACAGTGAGGTAGAAGACTATGTAGAGGTACAAGGAGATAGATTCGACACCGAGCAAGAGGACGACAATGACGAGATACGAGTATATGAGGCAGAAGTTAGTGAAAGTTCCCACGATTTTTACTTAGGTAAAGATGAACAGATAAGGTGGAATAAATCTCCCGTCTTAAACCCAACTAGGCGACGTGCTAGAAACATAGTTACTCAACTTCCAGGCGCTAGAGGAGAAGCCAGATATTTAAAGGAACCAGGTGAGCTATGGAAGCTTTTTTTCTCGGAGGGCACTATAAATCTGATCGTAAAGTACACTAATGAACGAATTAATCGATTGAGACCTAATTTCACAAGAGAACGAGACTGTGCCGATACAGTGAAATGGAAGCTTTTTTGGGTCTTTTACTGTTTGCTGGAGTCAAAAGAAACGGACGTCTAAATGCCGAAGATTTTTTTTAAACAGATGGGTCATCCCCAGAGATATTTCGATTGACCATAAGCTTTAGCAAGTTCTATCTATTGATGCGCTATCTCAGATTTGACAAGAAAGATACGCGAGAAGAGAGAATTTTTCTGGATAAGCTGGCACCTATTAGAGAGTTGTTCGATGAAGTTGTGGGAGCGTTCAAAAAATATTACAGTGTGTCTCAGTATGTTACAATTGACGAAAAGCTAGAGGCTTTTAGAGGACGTTGCAGCTTTCGCCAGTACATTCCATCGAAACCCAACAAATATGGAATAAAAATGTATGCGTTGACAGATACCAACATGTTTTATACCCATACCATAGAAGTATACGTTGGAAGACAACCAGAAGGTCCATTTCAAGTTGACAACTCCACTGTAGCTTTGGTTTTGCGATTAAGTGAGGATATTTACAATACTGGGCGTAATATCACATGTGATAACTTCTTGACTAGTATTCCATTGATAGATGCGCTTGAGTCTCAACACAAATTGGCAGTTATTGGGACGATTCGTAAAAACTAAAGGAAATTGCCTAAAGAATTCACGGAAATAAGAGGAAGAGTCGAAAAATCCAGTTTATTCGGGCACCGAGGCAATTGCAGTCTTGTATCCTATGTACCGAAAAAAGGCAAAAATGTCCTTCTTGTATCCAGCATGCACGATGATGCCCAGATCTATGAAGATACAGGTAAACCGGAAATAATAATGGATTTCAATAGAACCAAAGGTGGAGTTGATTCCGTGGACAAAATGTTTGAGACTTAGGTTCAACGTTGCTCGTGGTACAAATAGATGGCTAATGGTGGTTTTTTATAGTCTGATGAATGTAGCGGGTATAAATACGTTTATAATATACCTACAACCCTACCAAGAAAATTTGCCGTAGGATCTTTCTTCAAGCCTTAGCGTACGATCTGATCAATCCGCTACTTCGACGTCGGGCTCTCACTACATCCTTGCTAAGAACCATAAGGCTCAGGCTCGCCGAAATATTTAAATTGAATGGACCCAAGACTTCAGCAACATCTAACATAACAAAATTGGTCGTTGTAGATACTGCTCATCCAAAAAAAACGCAAGACACGTTATAACTGCGCCACCTGCAAAAAAATACTTTTGTTTCGAACGTGCAGTAACCGTATGTCCTGATTGTTATAGTGAGGGTCAAAACTAAGCCGAACATAGTTAAGTATGTCTTTTGATATGTTGTTTATCATTATTTAGAAGCTAATTTTGTTTTTGAAAAGAAGTAACGATTTTATTTTTGTGTTCCCAGTACCTACTTAAGAAAAAAATCTCAATTTCGAAGACTGATTCGTGAAACTGAAAGTCGAATAGGTGTTTGAAAAATTGGCGCGAGTATAGGAAGGTTAAATTCACTAATAATTCGGCACAATAATAACAACTCGCGCACGAGAAACAATACTTGTAATGGTCTGTACTTGTAAACAAAACGCCCGCGCCACGCGTTAGGTGCTATGCGCTGATAGGTCAAGCCACTGTGGCGGCGAAAACGGCCGAGTGACCGGCGATAATGTCCGATGTCATTATATCGCGTCGGTGTGCGGTCACGAAGTTAATGGAATAGTGTTTCTTCTTCACATACGCATTTCTGTACTACGATAAAGTAGCACTTTTTAAAGGCATAAGGACTAATTACGTTTGTAGACCATAACCAAAAAAATAAAATTTTCGGGGCATAACACTATATCTCAAGGTACGACATCTGATTATTTAATTTCAAGAAACATAAAGTCGAATGACAAAATAGTCCCTTCGTTACGCATAAAATAATTTAAAAGCATAAAAGCTGAAGTCGATGTTCGACCATCTAATTAAATCAAATTTTTAAGCATAAATACTGTAGTTGCTATGAAGCCTTATTCCACAATATAAATTTGGAAATTCGACAGATTCGACCTTATGCATTTGTGTAATTTCAGAATAAATAGAGATAGAATTATGATTGTTATATGCATAGAAAGAGCGCGAGATACTGGTTTCAGCTGACTATTAAAGTTATTTTACTCTGATGTCGACATTCGACCTTATGCATCTCAGGTCGAGACTAGTTTTTGTAGGTGTACCTACTAGTGAACAGCCCTTGCTGTGCACGGGTTATTGTAATATATTAATATCGCACAATAACTTGGCATGTTACGATATTAATAATAAGGAAAATATAAAATAAGTAACATGTAAGTATATTATGCACATAAACATTCCGGAACACATTTACAAACTTGTAACGATGTTGTTGGTGTCCTTGTTGAAAAATAAACCTCGAGTCAGCCGCTTTCAAGCTATATCATGTTCCACACAGTCCACCCATCATTCATAATCGAAACTTGCCTCACGACATTTTATACATTCCTCTGTATTCCTCCAGTGAAGAGTGCCACATGCATTCGCGCAACACCTCACATCCATCTTAGCAATCTTATATCAGTCTGCTGCATTCATTTATTATCTTTCATTCCTTCCTTTTCTGGCCCCACATTCTGATCTACACACCACAGAGCATCTGAATCTAATTGATTAGAACTCAATTTGTTAGAATAACAGAACTTAATGAGGCAAACGACCGAGCTGTCTGTGCTCTGTGTGTGTACAAAATATATTATGTCATCAACGCTAAAGGAAGAAGAAAGATTTTTTTTTTGCTGGCAACACTGGTAGCCGGTCGTCAAAAAAACGATCTCTAGGCTAATTAAATCAAATTAAATGTAAAAAGTTAATTTAAGTGTTTTAATTAGGATAAATTAGTGTAATATAGTTGTAGCTAGTAAGTTAGTAGTGTATCCTGTGATTATACAGTGTTTTTTTGTCGCGATAACTTCGCACAAAAAGGAAAATAAACCGGCTGTCAACGCGCCCTAACCAACGGTGACGGATTTGAAATTTGCACTCATCAATCCCGGGGAGTATTTTGTTTTATCTAAGTTGTTGTACATAACATTCATAGAACATCATTAAATACTGCTCAGGTTCTTGAGCTACGTCCATCACACACTGGCACGGTTTATGTCTCCTTTTGCTTGACAACTAGTGGAAGCAAAATCGATGACGAAAACATTCGCTCAGACAATAAACACTGCATATTTACTACACAAAATATAAGCTCTTTAGAGCTTATTTAGGTACGTAAAACGGGGTGACATTGATTAATTTTTAATTTGAAATGGATGCCACGCTTGCAGTTTCAACGATAAAAATGTAAAAAAAAAACTGCAGTGTAGACTCATTACGTAAATTAAGTATTGCAACAAAAAAGTTTAAATTAGTCCATACTTTTTTTGGAAAAAAATAAAAACCTGTTTATCAAAGTTAAATTGATAATGGGGCTACTTTGTCACCCCCTCTTTTTTTTATTTCATTGCAAAGACACCCGGAAAACGACAAAAAACAAAAAAAAAATATTTTGGAAACAATAGTTTAGGTAATATTGCGATTTGAATATTTTTGGGGTTACTTTGAGTCAAGGGGCGAATTTGATGATGGGTACTACAATATTAACAAACGAGATAAACCAAATATTTTTTATTAATAATTAAGAAAATAAAGTACCTAATGGGATCAATTGTATTTTATCACTTAAAACAACCAATCACTTATCACTTATAACCTATCAATGTAGCCCCGATGAACTTAAAATGTTCATACAAAATAAAATGGCGACCGTAACCGAAAATGCAAACATGCTTTTAATCTTAAAGAAACGTTTAATAAAAAAAGTGAAAAACTACAAATCAAACAATAATACTTACGCCTGTACCACTGAAGTTATTCAGACAAATCTTTTAGACCTTTTCGACACTAAACTTTAACAAATAATTTTTTAAAGTTCCGACAACGACTACTCGTTGACGCTTCGGCAAAATATGGCCGATCAGTCAGTCTGGCCATCAGAACAAACCAAATTTTGGCTGCGTTAAGTATCCCGCAATAAATCCGAAAAAACATATCAAGTTTAGCTATCATCAAAGTCACCCCAGCTCTCAAAGTAACCCCGTTTTACCGGTACTTATACTTATTTAATGCTTAAATCCCCTATGTATTGTGTAACCCCTTTGTGTCATAAACTTGTAATAGTGAAACTTATTTGTGTCATACATAAATAATCAGTGTAATTCTTTTAACTTCACTTCTGTTTAACACTCCCATTCTTCACCCTACAATAACTTCCTTCCCTAATACAACCCACTGACCCATATACATTCTCTTCAAATTGATAGAATTTCATTTTTATTTTATTTATTGTTTTTCCCATCTACCTCCAACTAATTTAAATGTATTAAAACATCTTTTCTTACGCTGTTATTTAGCTGCATAACTCCACACATTACAGGTAACTGACATTTGCAAGAAAATGATGACCCGTAGTGCTACTATCAAGGAGCTGGAAGCAAAATTAAGAGCTACCTTGAATGAGCTTGAGGCTTCGAAAGCTACATGCAGACAGCTGCTCCAGGAAAGGGAAGACAGTGAAGTGGAAGTGGAAAACATTATATTAAAGAACACTTCCCTTAAAAATGAACTAGCTCAATTACACATCCAACACATGGACTTAACTGACCAGCATAGCCAACTTCAACATATTGTATGTACATTTAAAGAGTGCAGTGACACCCACGAACTGGCTTTGAATAGAATTGCAGAACTTGAACAGCAACTGTGTGAAGCCCAAAAGACACTATCTCTGTCAGAGAGTATCAAAGTCAGCAAACAGGTTGCTCGCACCAGTAATTTGTTTGATGAGTTGGTAGGCGG
Source organism: Hyppa rectilinea (assembly GCA_951799385.1). NCBI lineage: Eukaryota > Metazoa > Arthropoda > Insecta > Lepidoptera > Noctuidae > Hyppa > Hyppa rectilinea. Next base: position 26,030,883 of record OX637300.1, on the reverse strand, counting down.
TAACCTAAAATCAGTGTGTGAGCCATCTATAACAATAGATTTGACTGGTGATGATACCTGACCATTATGCCCTATAGTTATGAGTCATAAAAAATTAAAGAAATATATTAAAATCAATAAAATAATTAAACGTTCACAGAGAGCAATTAAAAAACATAATCTCTTGAAATTAAATATTTCACTTAGAAAGGAACGTGTTTTTCTATCAAAAAGTTTAAATAGTTGTACTATTGAATTAGATAAGTGCAGGGAAAAGTACGACACTGATATCCAGCTCCTATATAATGATATATTACACAAGGAGCACTTGTTAAAGGATATTTTTGAAAAATATGAGACTTCACAAAAACAATTAAGTGACCGCTTGTTTGAGGCCGGGGAACTATTGGATTTGGTGAAGTGCAACGCTGAGAGTTATGAGTCTCTGACTAATAATCTCTCATGTAGCTGTGCCAAGCAACCACCATATTCACAGCATCGGCCTGACTTGCCCTCTGCAGTGTTAGATCTTCCAGCAGAGCCCTGTGTTGTTTCACAGAAAAACAAGTCAATATTTTTTTCTGATGAATTAGGTTCAGGCTTTGGAAAATTTTTATTTAATTACCTTAGCCATAGTTTTACCAATCATAGCTATCATAACATAAGTTTTAAACAAATGATTAAAAGAATAGCAAACACAAAACTTGATAATTATTCTACAATGGTTTTGCTATTAGGTAACAGCAGTGGTATTACTAGAAAGGGCATAGTGGATGGTGTGAACACCTTATTAAATTTAAATATAGGAAAGCTGATGTTGTGTGCTTTTCCTTATAGTGATACATTGTCAAATGACGAAAATAATTATATTTATAAATTAAATAATACAATGCACAAACTGACATTATGTCATAGTGACAAATTATTGTACTTTGACACTAACAACTTTGTTAGTGGTTTTAAATTAACTCAGAGAACTTTGTTTCTGTCTTGGGAATGTAGACATCAGATTGCTACGTTGATAGCATATAATATTAATGAGGTTATAGCTAATATAACAAATTCTAGTATTAGGGACGAATCTGTGTTGCTTAGTTATACTAACAACATAGGGATTAATTATGTTTCATCATGTTGTACGAAGGAGGATCTACCTATAGTAACAACAACCTTAGAGGCCATGAACACTCAGGTTGAGTATTCTCTTCCTGCTAGAACTCATATGGGCATTCTAGACTCTTCGGTTGTAGTTGTGGAGGATACTCTGGATAGTTCTTTAAACTAGTCCGTAGGACAACAGAAGTTACCACCTCTAATAACCAGTTATTATTACTACAAAATAATAAAAAGGTATCTTCTGGCAATATAACTCTTAAAAATAATAAACTGAATGGAGTGCAACACACATTAAAATTATTAAATCAAAATATTCAAGGTTGCTCTTCCAAGTTACTGGAAATAGAATTGTTTTTAGAAAATACCAAGTTTGATGTCATTTGTTTAACAGAACATTGGTTAAAAGATCATCAAGTAGTATCAATTAATTATGAAAATTATTGTGTAGTTAGCCATTTCAGCCGAAAACTAATGATACATGGTGGGTCATTAATATTAGTTAAAAATTCAATAAAATCCAAAGAACGAAAAGATATCATCACACTGTCTGTTGAACACACCATTGAATTGTCCTGTGTTGAGCTAGATAAGCATGTTATAGTATGTGTGTACAGACCTCCAAATTACCAGAATCTATCTGTGTTTGATTCTGTATTGGAAGATGTGTTAAAGAAACTTAGTACTAGTAGCAAGTCAATAATCATATGTGGAGATTTTAATATTAATTTACTAGAAAATAACTCGAATACTGTCAGATTATTAAGTCTTTTTAAGTCATTTGATTTATCCAATGTTTTTATGGAACCAACCCGAGTCACTGCTTCTTCTGCCACTTGTATAGATAATATTTTTTGTAACTGTGAATACTTACACAAAGACATCTTAAATAAGTTGCCATCTGACCACAGTGGACAAACAATAACATTTTGTTCCTATATACCTTTACAAAAAATTCAAATAAGATTTAGGCCAATTACATGTACAAATTTAAACAAATTCAATAACTCTTTGGCCAGTAATTTATGTGTTCACAATTTTAATAACATATCTGACCCAAGTGAGTTCTACATCGAGTTCTTTTTACTATTAAATAAGCAATTTAATGACTCTTTTCCACTGCGAACTAAAAGTATTTTCACAAAGTTTTTATTTAGCGATTGGGCTACTCCAGGTATTCGCAAAAGCAGGGCAAAACTTTTTGAACTTTATGGCCTCAAGCAACATATGAATCATACAAACTTTCATCAGTATGTTGCAAAATATTCTAAAACTTTTAAAAGTGTGTGCAAATTAGCTAAAGCTCTTTATATAAGCAACAAAATAAAATCAGCTGATGATAGAATAAAAACTACCTGGCAAATAATAAATAATGAAACAGGTAGGAAAAAGCAGCGTAATACTGAGTTTAATTTAGAGACTGCTCATGGCTGCATCAACTCAGATATAGAAACAGCTCAGGAATTTGAAAACTTTTTGCTAATATTCCTCTTAAAACTACTGCATCTTTAAATTCCTCAGCAGCGCTTTCTGCTGCTTTACTTCGAAAAAATGTAAAGGCATGCCCTATGGAATTTACATTTCAGCATACACACCCCCAGGCTGTCATAAAAGCTTTTAAAGATCTTAAAATTAAATCAACAGAGGATCTCTGGGGAATGTCTGTTAAAGTCTGTAGTTCTATCATCGAAACCATTGCGCCCTATTTAGCTTTCATATTAAAATACTAGTGTGGACCAAGGAGTCTTTCCGGATCTTATGAAACACAGTAAAGTAGTGCCATTGTTCAAATCCGGTGATAGTAAAGAACCCAACAATTATAGGCCTGTGTCAATTCTGCCAGTTCTCAGTAAAGTGTTTGAAAAGTTGATGCTCAATCAAATGTTACGTCACTTTAATAAAAATTCCATCTTGCATGAACAACAGTTTGGTTTCACCAAAGGGTACTACTGACGCTGGTGTCACCCTAATAAAGAACATTTTTAACGCCTGGGAAGAAGCACAAGATGCCATTGGAATCTTTTGCGATCTCTCTAAGGCGTTCGATTGCGTAGAACATGAGACGCTTCTGCTGAAACTAGAGCACTATGGGATTAGAAATACAGCCCTTGATTTACTTAGATCATACCTGAAAGATAGAAAGGTTAAAGTTCAAGTAAATGGTGTGAACTCGCTGGGGTCGGAAATGACAATGGGCGTTCCTCAAGGTTCGATATTGGGTCCATTCCTATTTTTAGTTTACATTAACGATTTACCCCAATTACTCCAAAATCAACCGAAGATGGTGTTATTTGCAGATGACACGTCATTAATTTTTAAAATTGATCGACGCTCACAAAATCTTGACGACGTGAATAACTCTATTATTCAGGTCCAAGATTGGTTTACGGTAAATAATTTGGTACTAAATGAAAAAAAAACCAAATGCATTAGATTTAAATTACCTAATGTTAAAGTAGCGATTGTGACATCATATTGAACGGAGAAAAGCTAGAATTTACTAAGCAGACGGTTTTCCTGGGAATCACGCTAGACGACAAGTTACAATGGGGTCCCCACATAACAACTCTTGCGGGACGGCTAAGCTCGGCCGCTTATGCTGTTAGAAAGATAAGGCAGTTGACAGACGTAGAAACCGCGCGCTTGGTCTACTTTAGTTACTTCCACAGCATTATGTCGTATGGCATTTTACTGTGGGGTCGGGCTGCTGACATTGAATCCATTTTTATTCTGCAAAAGCGAGCTATCAGAGCTATTTACAATCTACGTCGCCGCGAATCGCTTAGGGAACTATTTAAAAGTATTAATATTATGACGGTACCATGCCAATTCATTTATGAAAACATTATGTATGTAAGAAAAAATCGACATCTTTTTAACAAAATAAGTGATAGGCATAACTTTAATACTAGAAATAAAGATAAAATAGATCAACCCTTTTTTAGATTATCAAAAGTACATACATCTTTTATGGGGTTCTGTGTTAAATGTTACAACAAAATACCTTGTGACATTCTGCAATTAAATGAAAGAAAATTTAAAACTCACATTAAAAATACACTTTGTAAACAAGCATATTACAAATTAGAGGATTATATAAAGGATTAGGATGCTTGGAAACATGCTGGTCCTGCTCCACAGGGCAATCTAGTGTCTAGACAAAATCAAACTGGTTTCTAAGTAAATTAGGTAATAATTTATTATTTATAAAATACTATTTTAACATGTTGAAATAACTTCTCACACATTGATTGATTTATTATATATTAACTTTTAAAATGTTTGTAAATATGTGAGCACCATGTACTTTTGACATACTCGTACCTAAGTTACCTACCATTACTATATGTGTTTTTCTTTTCACCTTTTGTGGTGTAGTGTTTTTATTCTGGGTGCATCGTCTTCACATATAATGTTATAATTCATGTATACGAAACATTGTAAAACATTTTAAAAGAGTAACGGTGGAGTTTCTTGCCCATTCTTCTCCACACGAAACTACCTTTTGGAAGGGGCGACTAGAATCAATTCTATTTCTTGTTCATTTTGACGTTCAAAAGTGCCTTACTTGTGCCTATTTGAAATAAATGATTTGACTTTGACTTTGACTTTGAGATGAAGAATGGGATTTCGGTACTGCTTTAATGCTTTTTGATAGAATTATTATGGCTTAAATATTATTATATTGTATGTATAGGAAATGAAGCTCGGTGAAATGCTTAACATATAATGTATAAATTTTACTACGAACCGGCGCTTTTTCCTGCATATGTATTGTTTAATTAGGATGTTCTAAACCAGAAAACTATCAGTCGCATATTTTTATGACTGAACTATTAAAAGGTAAGCTCTATTAAATAAACATGTCTGTTTAAACGATTAGACTCATTTGTTCATAAATTATTTTTAAATATAAAATGAGAAACGCAACTCTCGTATTTGGATACTTATTTATTTTTTATGTGTTTATCACAATTTTAAATTTTAAACGAACCCATATCAAAGGGTTTTCAACGACAAAAACCACAGAAATGTGATATCAGTGCATTTTGCGAACATAAGATTTGACTATCAGTCTTGTAACTGGTCCAAACATAGTCCATTTATTTAAACTCGTCGCCGATTCGCAAAGTACGACTTCGATGGATCGGAATGAATGAACTTTGTTGCCCACGTGCTGTATGCTTTTTTTTTTAAGGCTGGGAAATCATCCAATGACAGCTCCCGCTCTGGGTGGAGCGGAAGGGAGTGTCAGACTCTTACTGACTAAAACCCATCCATGTTCCTTCCGTAGCCCTTTATGTTCCGGGGTAGCGTTGGTACGTGCTGTATGCTGGCACCTTGTTGAAGAGCCACGTGGTGCCCCACGTGGTTCTTCTAAACGCGCGTGCGTCAAGTGAAACCCGCCAAGCCGCGCGAAGTTAGCTAAAATACGATAGAAGATACTAGGAGCCCATAAACATTAAAAACATAAATCGGAATATTTCAGTGGCCAAAACGTAACAACCACCACGGTAGCGTGATGCGTAACTCACCTCTGTTTTCATTACAGTAAGTTTGTTAATGGGTTCCATGTTTTAGCATATTGATTTCTCAACCCACAGTCTCAATCATAGTTTGCCGTGATAAAATTAAAGTGTTCGACTTTTTAGCTGATTTCTTACAAATAATGACATAAAAGTGAACAATATCTTATTGAAAATATGCGTTATTATATACCCAACCAATACCTGTAAAAAAAACTATAGGACAACATTCTATTACTACCATTTTGTTAGTTTTTCAAGAAGCGGCAATCGAAAATGGCGGTTTTTGAGGGCATTTCGTATCTTTTTTGTTAAAAATCTTACAATATATGACAGAAATGGCGTGAAAGATAACATAGAGTGTAGGTATAATTAAACACTGGTTAGATGGCAATAGTTTTATTTAAGTGAACGTGTTACTTTTCTTCGTAATTCTTTTTAACCGACTTCAAAAAGGAGGAGGTTCTCAATTCGGATGTTTGTATTTTTTTTTTTTTTATGTTTGTTCGCGCATAACTCCGTTCCTTGCCAACCGATTTGAAAAAATCTTTTTTTGTTGGAAAGGGTATACTTCCCAAATGGTCCCATAAAAAATTTATCGAAATCGGATAAGCGGTTTTTGAAAAATCAACAAAAATCAAAAAAAAATCCTACTTAATATATGTGGACGATGTTCTAATAACTTCCTGTCACTGTAATTTATATACCAGGTAGTGGTATTAAAATTGGGGGGGGGGGGGGATTGAGTAGGTACCACAACTAAAAAGTGAAAAATAAAAACTTTTTTACAAAAAATAAAACCGACTTCCAAAACAAACACTACAAAGTGAAAAATAATATTGACTTCGGAAGTCGGGGGCAAAAAATGAAAATACAAAACCGAAGACACCGACTTCCGAAATCAAAATTATTTTTCACTTTGTAGTGTTTGTTTTGGAAGTCGGTTTTATTTTTTGTAAAAAAGTTTTTGTCATTAAAATTCACGTACGTGGTAACTGTGACTAACTTAATACCGACTCAATGTAAGGCAAATTACATGAATTTGCGGAAATAAGGATGGTAACTTATATGATTGGCAATAAAATTGTTCCTTATAATGAAACATTTTTCGTAAATACACGGATAATTATCTACCTTGTTACTTTGCTGCTTAAAAGTAATTCTTGATTTTAAAGTATCCAACGAAATTCGCAAAATTCATGGGCCTTGATCAAATGATATTGATTATTTGTGTATTCGTGTAAGTAAATGATGATTTGTAATCTTTTACCTTTTACATTGAAGTCCTGTCATTGTTTGATAATGTCGTCAAGAGTCCTCCGGGTACCCTTGATGAGTACGTCCACAACTTGTCTGCTACAGTAGCGGCGCATCTCACTCACTGCGCTTTTCACCATTTTCTGAAAGAGTAGTCAAACAATTGATGAATTTGTTTAACAACCCACTTAATAAAGCAGACCCAGCGAAGTTGATAAAAATATTATTTAACGGTAGAAGAAACAACTTTCATAGGTTCATAAATAATGTGACGTATTTTCACACGATTCGGTTAGAAGACATTTGTCACTCTTTGGGACACCAGAATCATTACTTAATGCCATGTTGTTTAATTTAGTACAGTTAAGAGACGTAAACTTTGTTAACTTCATAGTTTACAAAGGAAAACTTAGATTATTAATATTATGATTGATGATATCTTCAAACTATGAATTTTTGAACCACCTAACCTCAGCTACGATCCATCTTCAGAACTCATGAAGCCCTCCTTTGAAAAGCTGAACTTGCGATATTTCGACTAACGAGTAGAATGAAACAACTCAGATTATTGTAACCGTGTTTCTTGACGCTGCACAGACATGCAATAGTTATATCATCCAATGGGCGGGCATTCATTTCGTTACAGTTTCACGACAAACAATTATTACCTTTAATACTCCTTTTGCTTAGTTTACGATTTCAATTTAGAGTTAAAATCATTAAAATCATCGATGCTAAGTTAATTTTACACACTGAATATTTCATGAAATTAAGGACACTTCTAACCTCGGAAGTTCTAATGATCATTTTAATTAACTTATTAGTCTGCAAATACATAATGTCTTTTGTTGTTATCGTTGCGCGTCATATTTTGCTCTACATCTAACACTGATCTGCAAATGGCAAAAAACGTAAGAAAGTTTGAATTTCGCGGGTTACGTTAGCACTTTCTCCCTTTAGTAAAACATAACCAAACACTGTTCACATCACATTATAGCATAGTTCAATGCAATGTATTTACCATGTATGCATGAGAAACATAGATTTTGACAAAACTGTAACATTTGAGCATTTTTAAATTATTTTGCAGTCTTTTTGGATAACAGTAAACGTAAATAAAACACAAATTTTAGAAACGAATTCCTTTGTCAGGGTGTTTTTGCAGTACCAAGAGTTCTATAGTATTCCTATATACTTAAATACGTTATGTTTGTTGCTGTAAAAATCAACGAGCTGCTGAAAAGCAACGCGCCACGTGCTCAATTTTCCAGTGGAAAATTTACCGATAGGCCTTTTGAAAATTGGCGTACTAGGATAACAGAATTAACCAAGAGATCTGTGATTAACAAACCGTTTGCTATAAATAGGTATTCTAGGGTAGGTATCCGTATATATACATTCAGTCAAAAAAGTATCGGGAATGGATGATTTGTTTATGGTTCCAAATTCAAATTTTTGTTTTTTTGTAGTTGTTAGATTGGCACAACTGTTTTCCATTTTGGCGTGGAGTTTGAGTTGCATCTGTTATTTATATTAAATACAGTGCTGGTTTTAGTAATATCATATATAGTGTGTATTGCGAATTTCATTATGGACAAAAATATCGAACAAAGAGTTTGTCTTAAATTTTGCATCGCCAATGGAATTTCGTGTTCGGAGTCACTGAAAATGTTACAGAAGGCTTACGGTGAATCGACTTTATCAAAAACTCGTGCTTATGAGTGGTTCAAAGCGTTCAAAAGCGGTCGAGATGTGATGGAAGATTTGCCTCGCTCTGGTAGGCCGTCAACGTCTGCAACTGAAGTTAACATCGCAAAAGTGAAGAAAATAGTGACTGAAAAACCCCATTCAACTCTGAGAGAGATAGCCGAAGAACTTTCTGTATCTCACGAGTCGATCCGTACCATTTTAACTAATCATTTGGGTATGAAACATGTTGCTGCTCGGCTAGTCCCAAAAGATCTGAATTTTCTCCAAAAACTCAATCGCATGAAAGTCGTTGAGGACATGCTAGAACGAGTCAGTTCGGACCCAACATTCATGAAACGCATTGTTACTGGTGACGAGACGTGGATTTACGAGTTTGACATGCAAACTAGTCAACAAGCTTCGGAGTGGCGCCTTCCAACTGAACCGAAACCGAAAAAACCACGCCAAAGTCGATCAAAAGTCAAAGTCATGTTGACTGTTTTCTTTGACTATCGCGGTGTTGTGAACTCTGAATTCTTACCGGAAGGTCTAACGGTAAATAAAGAATATTATTTGAGCGTTATGCGGCGTTTAAGAGAGCAAATTCGACGAAAAAGGCCAGATTTGTGGAAAGAAAATTCTTGGATTTTGCACCACGACAATGCGCCATCACACAAGGCTATCATTGTGAACGAATTTTTGACCAAACACTCAACAAATACCATCCAGCTACCACCATATTCACCAGATATGGCTCCTGCTGACTTTTTTCTTTTTCCTAAACTCAAATTACCACTTCGTGGCACCCGTTTTCAATCGATAGAAGACATAAAGGAGAATTCGCGGCGAGAACTGAACTCAATTCCGGAAGCAGCGTTTAAAAAATGTTTTGATGAGTGGATTATTCGTTGGCATTTCGTGTGTGTATCGTTTCTAAAGTGTATCGTTTCTGAAGGAGCATACTTTGAAGGTGATAAAATAAATTTGGATGAATAACAGACATTTTGTGTATTATTGATCTTTTCCCGGTACTTTCTTGACAGAGTAGTACGAGTATATACCTTTCTATCGGTATATTATCTCGGGTTACTGGCCTAATAGATTGGCCTAGACAAAATATCCCGATTTCATAATCTGAATTAAAAAGTTAAAATTGCACAAAATTTATTATTTTGAAACCGTTCCACAAATATTAAAATTTTTTCTGATTCTTTTTATAAAATACGATAAACCTGAAGAATCTCGATAAAAACGGCTAAACATTGTGTTGCGACCTGACATTTTACTTAGTTCTTGCTGAACCACCCACCCAATTTTCTTGACATATCATCGTCAACGGAACGTCACGTTGACGATGAGGTGGACAAACAGTGTTGACATGATTTGAATAATAATAGCGTCAATCCGTCAGTCAGCAGTGCAAAAATTAATACCAAATGCGACATATTAGCACCCATGCAAATACAACGTTGCTAACCCTAGCCTACCAGGATTTCAGGAAAAATGAGGAGTAAGTTGTTTTTGTCTAAAGTTAGCTCCAATATAATTTATAATGAATGAGGAAATGTGAGACGTATAGATGTCTCTTTCACTCTTGTTGTAGTCTGCCTTTTAACTAGTGAAATGTGGTAGTAACGACTGCTGCAACTGACAAAACCAAAGCACTCGGCTATTCTAGTCAAAGTAGTACCTATCTAGGAGTGCTGTGCTATCTAGTAGCAAGAAGATCATGATCATGGAATAATGATTAGAATATAGGCTCCTGCTGAGGTGCTTCCTACCAACTAGTACTATAAAGAGGAAAGATTTTGTGAGTTTATTTGTTTGTACCAAATAGGCTCCGAAACTACTAGATTATGAAGAATTAACATATGCTTTAATTAATATTCAAGAAACTTACAAATTTTTAGGAGTATTGTAATAATGTAAGCCAAAGTAGCAAAATGTTGCCTATTAAATTCATTATTTGGCGTGCGTTCAGAAAACTATTGATGATACATAAAATTATATACTACACGATTAAAGTACACACATCAAAAGTGTCTAGGGATCAACATATATTTTTGCAATAACTTTTCTCTTGATTGATATTAATTTAAATTTTCTTTAAGGATTCATCAAATAAAGTGTTTTCGTTTGTCACAGTAACGATAAACCAAGTCACCTTTGCATTAATAAAGAAATTTGCCATTTTCCTAATAAAGGGATTTTTGACATTTGAACCACTAACATTAAAGTTCGAAAAAAAGACTGAAATAACAGTTTTCTTTAAAATTTTATTGGGTAACTTAAACAATTAATAATCCGTGTTTCTACCGCGAACACTAACAACACAAGAACATCGGTTTGGCATACTCAAAATGAGTTCATCCAAATCACGCTGTGGAATGGCCGCCCATGTTCGTTGCAACAACAAAAAAAGGTCTTCTTGCAACTGGATACCCTCCATATTCGGCAGAGCTCTTCTCTGTAGCATATCCCATGCATGCTCAATCGGGTTCAAGTCTGGCGACTGAGCAGGCCAGGGCAGGACATTGATGTTAGCTGCGGCGAGAGTCTGTCTTACAACTCTTGCGGTGTGCGGTCGTGCATTATCATGCATTAACTGAAATAAGGGACCGATTTGCACTTGTAGAGGAACGAATGAAGTGAACCTTCATTCCCGAAGACCGCTACGGGTACCACCTATAGCAATGCACAATCGTAGGATTCGATATCAATGGGCTCTTGAACACAGAAATTGGGCAGAAGAACAATGGCGTTTCGTGTGCTTTTCTGATGAGTCTCGTTTTGGTATGAGACCGGATACAAGACGTATACGACACTGGAGAACCCCTGGACGCCAACAGCGATTAAAATCCTGCCAGGAAGTCCATCCTTATAGTGGTGGAACCATCATGGTATGGGCGGGTATTTGGATCGGCGGAAGAACTGAGTTGATTTGGATCAGAGGCAACCTCAACGCTCAAATTTATGCTGAGACGATTGTATCTGACGTCATCGTTCCTCTACAAGTGCAAATCGGTCCCTTATTTCAGTTAATGCATGATAATGCACGACCGCACACCGCAAGAGTTGTAAGACAGACTCTCGCCGCAGCTAACATCAATGTCCTGCCCTGGCCTGCTCAGTCGCCAGACTTGAACCCGATTGAGCATGCATGGGATATGCTACAGAGAAGAGCTCTGCCGAATATGGAGGGTATCCAGTTGCAAGAAGACCTTTTTTTGTTGTTGCAACGAACATGGGCGGCCATTCCACAGCGTGATTTGGATGAACTCATTTTGAGTATGCCAAACCGATGTTCTTGTGTTGTTAGTGTTCGCGGTAGAAACACGGATTATTAATTGTTTAAGTTACCCAATAAAATTTTAAAGAAAACTGTTATTTCAGTCTTTTTTTCGAACTTTAATGTTAGTGGTTCAAATGTCAAAAATCCCTTTATTAGGAAAATGGCAAATTTCTTTATTAATGCAAAGGTGACTTGGTTTATCGTTACTGTGACAAACGAAAACACTTTATTTGATGAATCCTTAAAGAAAATTTAAATTAATATCAATCAAGAGAAAAGTTATTGCAAAAATATATGTTGATCCCTAGACACTTTTGATGTGTGTATGTGTTAGATTTCGAAAAAGCTGCAATTCTGAGTCTTCAATCAAATTTTGAAGAAATTTATTTACAAGGATGCCATTTTCATTTGGGACAAATTATATACAGGTAGTTATTGTAATTTTTTTTTTTTTACGTTTACAATATATGACCTAACCTAACTGTTTCCTTTTACTAAAGCGATTCGCTTCTGGCACATCGCCGGCCGCTGCCGCGGCACGCTCGCTCCGCTCGCTCGGCTCGTGCGTTGTTTGTCATACTCTAACCTAACCTAACTTAACTGTTTCCTTTTACAAAAGCGATTCGCTTCTGGCACATCGCCGGCCGCTGCCGCTGCACGCTCGCTTCGCTCGCTCGGCTCGTGCGTTGTTTGTCATACTCTACCTAACCTAACTTAACTGTTTCTTTTTACAAAAGCGATTCGCTTCTGGCACATCGCCGGCCGCTACCGCGGCGCGCTCGCTTCGCTCGCTCGGCTCGTGCGTTGTTTGTCATACTCTAACCTAACCTAACCTATCGTAACATCGCTAACAACCTTACACTTCTGTTGTATACTTATTTAAAAAAAAATTGTTTTAGGCAAATTCAAGAACAGGGTTTCACTAAAAGATACGCAAGCGACATACAGTTTAATAAAGAAGTAAAGTGTTTGTTAGCACTCAGTTTTCTGGAGGTATCTGAAATATACGTATATTTCAACAGCATCCAAAAAAGTATTGCTGTGCATTGCTGCCAATTTAAAGATTTAATGTTATTTTTGAGATTGTTAAATAAAAAAAATACGTAAAATTAGTTTATTTTTTACCATTATATGAAAAGGGAATTGTTACACTGACAAAACGTCATTCGTCTAATAGTTGTGTGGCCTAGTAAAATGGTTGACAAATGATAAATGTCCCAAACGTTTTGTGTCAGTATAATAATCGGCTTAACAATAATTCTGTTGAATTAAGTCTAAGCATGTAATCCTAACAATATCTATGGTATCAATGGTAACTGTCAGTGTCAAATATTTGTGTATGTCAGTTTGATTGACACTTGACATAAGCTTCTGTCTGCTGTCTTTTGATACCTGGTCCGCTCGTTCTTCTTGTCTGAACCTCCTCGACGTAAGTGTGTAATTGTTAATCCACTCTAATCATTTGTATCAATGCCTTTAATATTATTGTAATTGCTGCTCTGTTTATTGTGAGTAATAAACTAGGCAATTGACTACCTATTGTTGTTTCCATTCTACACTCCGAATTCCTGGACTGCACCGGATCCATCCACTTGGCTGAAGCACCCACGTGCTATACTTAGGTCACTGCCTCTCTCTATTACTATTCTCCATCTACAACAGGTTATGGGCCCAGAACCTGTATACCTAAGGCCAATCAAACGTGGTTCTAAAGAAGAATTGGTGTTGGTGTTTTTGTCTTGACGTTCCGGCGTGTGTGCGTGCACGTACACGTGGTCGTCATGGATGACAGGTTATCTGGAAATGGAGTAATGTTGCCTAGTGCCGGTGGAGCAATGTCCTCGCTCGGTGGAGGCATTCATATTGAGAAACTAGAAGGTGTCGGAAATAACAATACATGGAAGTTTCAAATGAAGATGGTTTTATCCCTTGAAGGGTTATGGGATCGTATCGAAACTATCGAAAGTACTGCGGACAGTGAGACAGATTTATTGCGAGATCGACGAGCTCTGGCACGAATATGCCTTAGTGTGAAGGCGGCGTGCTACCAGCATGTGAGACACTGTAACACGGCAAAGGACGCATGGCAGCGGCTTGCTAATTCCTTTGAGGACAAAGGTCTGTACAGGCGAGTGCTATTACTAAGACAGCTGCATCATACCGAATATGGACAATTTGCGTCAATGACAGAATACATCGATGGAATAATGACACGTGTTCAGCAGCTTGCGGATATTGGAAAAGTTATAGAAGATGCTGAGGTTGCGGAATTACTCCTCAGTGGCCTACCCCAGGAGTTCGACGCGCTAGTTTCTAACCTAGAAACAGCATGCATTACCAACGAGTTATCAAGTGAGCTGGTTCGTGCTAGACTTATTCAGGAAGAATTCAGGAAAAGTAACATAAACAATAGTGAGACTGCTTATATGTCAAAAAGAAAAAGAGAACCATTCAAGAGCAAGATCATCTGTCACTATTGCAAGAAAACTGGTCATATTAAGTCAAAGTGCTTCAAGATGAAGAGAGAAAAGGCGAATCCAGAAGATTCATCGCTTGTAGCTACAGCTTTCATCGTGAAATCTCAAGATAGTTGGTTGGTTGACTCTGGGTGTTCCGCTCACATGTGTAATGATAGAACTTTGTTTAATGAGCTTAAAGACTGTAACAATGTTATCAGTATCGCAAATGATGAGAAGTTGGAGTGTTTAGGTAAAGGAACTATTCCTATAAGAACTGGAAACGTGGTGAGAAAACTTTTAAATGTTTTATATGTGCCTAAACTTTCTCATAATTTATTGTCTGTCAGCTGTCTTACGCAGAAAGGTTACACTGTATTATTTAATGAACGGGGATGTTTTGTTCATGACAAGAGCATTAAAGCTTCTGGTAACCCAATATTGTGTGCTTTAAAGGTCAATGGTTTATTTATGGTTAAATTGGGGGTGTGTCAATCTAGTAGGTATTCGCAAGGTGTGCATTCTTCTCTCATGTGTGATAGACAAGAGACCCAGAGCGCACAGGTTGCTGCTCATGCTGTGCCTGTTGATATTTGGCACAAGAGGTTAGGTCACATTAGTATACAAGGTTTGTGTGCTTTGAAGAATGGTAGTGCAACTGGTGTTCTGTTTCAAACTGACAATGTACAGGTTTTGAAGGAATGTGTGCCATGTTTGGAGGGAAAGATGGCTGCCAAGCAGTTTCCGGTTGGAGAGGCAAGGCGAGCTACCCAGTCCCTCGAGTTGATTCATTCTGATGTTTGTGGGCCGTTACCTGAGAGCAGCTGGAGTGGAGCGAAATACTTGGTAACATTTACCGATGACTACACCAGGAAGACCTTTGGATATTTAATGAAGCACAAGTCGGAGGTATTGTCTCATTTTATTACTTTTAAAAATTTAGTAGAGAAGCAATTGGGGTTACCAGTAAAGATTTTGAGGTCTGATGGAGGTGGTGAATATTGTAATAGTAATTTTTCTAAGTTTTTGAAACAGCAAGGAATTATTCACCAAACAACTGTACCATATTGTCACAGCCAAAATGGTGTCAGTGAACGCCTAAACAGGACAATTTTGGAGAAGGTTCGGTGTATGCTGAGAGGCGCTGGTCTCTGTGGGCAATATTGGGGTGAGGCGGTCATGACTGCAATTTATCTAAAGAACAGGTGCCCCACTTCTGCTCTTTCAGGACTTACACTTGAGGAGGTCTGGACCGGATCTAAACCAGATCTTAGTCACCTCCATGTATTTGGCTGTATGGCATAATCTCTGGTTCCCGAACAAAAACGTTGTAAGTTAGACCCTAAAAGCAAAAGGTATGTTTTTGTTGGGTATTCTGAAACTTCAAAAGGTTATAGGTTGTTGGACCCATCAGTTCCTACTAAAGTAATTTTGTCCAGAACTGTGGCATTTATTGAAAATAAATTTTATAAAGATTTTCATGAGATGAATAATACTAACAATGAATGTATTTATTATGAATTGACTAGTGAAATGGATAATTTGAATTTTAATGATAATTTAATGGATCAATCGAGTAAAAGTCTCTGTGATAATAATGTTAGTAATTCTAATTCCATTAATAATGATGCTATTAATTCTAGTCAAAGTATTAGTTCCAATGAACAGTCTGTATCTAAAGAAATTACAGGTGGCATTATGGTTTTTTCAGAATCTGATGAGGAGTACTGCACTGGTAGCGAGGATGAGGATGTCCCTGCTGTATCCCCAACGTGTGGAGCCTGCGAGCAGTGTGAGACGTCACCTCAAAACTCACCAGCCTTGAGACAGCGTCCCGTGCGTAGTACTAGGCCACCGGTAAAGTACAATGACTACGAAACAGATTTTTCTTTGATTGCACAAGGTATTCCATTTGTCGAACCTCAATCGTATGAGGAAGCAGTAAGTTCTCCTGATAGGAATGAATGGCAGGCTGCAATGCAAAGTGAATATGAATCTCTGATTTCTAACAATGTATGGAGGTTAGTTGATAGGCCATCTAATGAAAATGTTGTTAAATGTAAATGGATTTATAAAGCTAAATATGATGCTAATGGTAATTTTGATAAATTCAAAGCACGTTTGGTTGCCAGGGGTTTTACTCAAGTTAAAGGGTTAGATTACAATGATACTTTTTCCCCTGTAGTTCGTCATAGTACCATGAGAATATTGTTTTCATTAGCTACTGAATTAAATCTTAATATTGATCATATTGACGTAACAACTGCGTTTTTAAATGGTGACCTTCAAGAAACTATTTATATGGAACAGCCTCCTGGCTTTAGTGATAATAGTTGTAAAGACAAGGTTTGTTTACTGTTAAAAGGTATACAGGGTGAAATTGAATAGATGCGACAAATTTAAATATACAATATTACGTGTTATCAAGAAAATTTAGAGCATATCAAATGTAAAATTAATAATCTTTTATCAGTGTTACCAAAAACGTTAAAATAAATAAAGTATCAAAGAATTTCGCGTACTACCTACCGTTTTCGTGTAGCAGTCACGATCTAGGTACCTACATTCTCGCTATGAATGAATCGCGCCGCCCGCGTCCGCCGCGCATCTTTCCCGCGCGCACGATTAATGAAAATTTTGTGAAACCAAATTTCCCTTCATACTTTTGTCGGCTTAGGACGATCAAAAATACAATAAAAGTAAATAGTAAAACAATGTTTTAAAATAGTATGAGGTATAACCTGAATAATGTTTGTTACAACAAAAAATCAATTATTGTATTTTTGGCGTATTTAAAAAGTTGGAATCACAGTATTTACAATAATTATTTTTATTAAGTATTTACAATAAATCAAATCGGTACACTTACGTGTATTTCAATAATTGTTCAAAATGTCCACCTCCGTTTTGTAAACACAATTGAGCACGGCGGCGCAAATTGTCCTTAAGTTTTATTAATACTAAAGTTTGTGATTTTACAGTTTCGAATGCACTCCTGATTTTGATTTTAAGATCGTCTAAAGTTTCGGTTTCGCGTTCGTAAACGAGTCTTTTAATTTCTCCCCACAAATAAAAGTCTAACGGTGTTAGGTCAGGTGATCGTGCCGGCCATGCTACGGGTCCGCCGCGACCTATCCACCTATCACCGTATTCACTTTGTAAATAAGCCCGCACTTCACTAAAATAATGAGCCGGAGCTCCGTCCTGTTGGAAGTACATACCGACAAGATAAGACACGGGCACATCTTGTAATAGTTCAGACACTGCATTTCTTAAAAGTTCTAAATAACGTGGACCGGTCAACCTGTCACTAATGAAGATCGGCCCAATAACTTTGTCATTAATTATCCCAGCCCATACGTTCACACTAAATCGCACTTGGAAAGCGTCCCTCCGTGTTACGTGTGGGTTGCGACCACGAGCACTCCACCAATGTTCATTATGCACGTTAAACAGTCCGATTCTTGTGAAGGTGGCTTCGTCACTCCATAAAATGTTGTGATGGAGATTTTCTAACAACCATTCACAAAATTGTCTCCGCGGACGATAGTCGGCGAGCACGATATCTTGCACGCGCTGAAAATGATATGGGTACATCCCAGACGTGTTTAGTAACTTCCATATGAAGTACTGGCTCACATTGAACCGCCTGGCTGCCTGTCGGGTGCTGGCCTGAGGATTTTCTTGAAAAAAACGCTGTACCATGCGGTACATGCGCCTTGGGTGTACCGGCGGTCTTCCACCACCCCGGGCGTGTGCCGGCACGTGTACACTTGCGAAGTCCAGCATGTTCTGAGTGATTCTTAGAATTCTTCCCAGTGAAGGTGGAACGACATTGGGATATTTTAGCCGAAATTTTCGCTGCGTTTCACGTAGATTTCTTACGGTGTTGTACCACACGACAATATCAAGATACTGTACGTTTGTAAACGGTTCACGACTATTTCGTCTCGTCCTAGGCATTGTTATGACACAAACACGAACAACAATACAAATTATTCGCAATACGTAAAGTAGGATTTGCGGAATGCGCGCGCGACCGTGACCTACAAACGTTTTAGGACGACTAATGAATGAAGGAAGGGTGGGCGGCGGGGCGGTCGCCGGGAAGGGATGTCAGCGCTGGCGCATTTATGCGAGGTTTGGCAACGTCGCGCGATACTTACACTAGAAAATAGGCAAAATTAGGTAAATGACCGCTATGAACGGCAACGTTTAATAACATGAGTAATTCACGACGGTTATTGAGCACTGCGATGCGTCGGACGAGATTTCTTGATACTTTAATTTTTCTTATTTATTTTGCATATTAATTATTTTTCTGGAAAACCGATAATTCGTATTTAAATAAAGATAATAACATCAATGGACCATTTTAAAACGATAATCACGTAATTTTTTTTAATGATTTAGATTGTAGAAAAAACAGTTTATAATTACTATGTTACTGTAACTGAAGCTCCCATTTCATTTTGTCGCATTTATTCAAAGTCATCCTGTATATGGCCTTAAACAGGCAAGTAGAATTTGGAATCAAAAAGTATATAATTTGTTGACAAGTAATGGATATATACAAAGTAAGTGCAAACCTTGTGTGTACATAAAAAGATGTGATAAACATATAACTATAATAGCTTTATATGTGGATGACTTTTATGTATTTTACAGTACTGAGTGTAATGAAATCTTTGCTTTGCTTGAAGAAAATTTCAATGTTAAAACTTGGGAAGTTTGAAAAATTGTTTGGGAATTAATATTGTGAGAGACAAAGCAAAGGGAATAATGAAAATAAATCAGTCTGAGTACATAAAGAGATTGTTAAAACGCTTTGGTATGGAAAATTGTAAAGTTGTAAAAACTCCTATGCCTACCAACTGTAAGCTAGTTAAGGGTGCAGCTAGCATAAGTGATGAGCAGTATAATTACAGGCAGCTCATGGGATGTCTTATGTATTTATCTGTGTGTACTAGACCAGACATCTCATTTGCCTGTAGTCAATTAAGCCAGTTTAACAACTGTTTTGATATAACTCATTGGCAGGCAGCTAAAAGGATTTTGCGATATTTAGCAGGTACAATTAACTATTCTTTATATTTTTATAAAGGGGGTAAATTGAGTTTGACTGCTTTTGCAGACGCTGATTGGGCCAATGATCCCAATGATAGAAGGTCATATACAGGGTTTGTTGTAAAACTGGGGAACAATGTTATTAATTGGGAGTCACGTAAGCAACGTTGTGTAGCGCTATCTAGTACTGAAGCCGAATATTTAGCAATAACAGATGTGTGTAAAAACGTTTGCTTCATGAGAAATTTTATGTATGAGGTCATTCTTAAAGAATGTAAAGTAACAATTTATAACGATAATCAGTCAGCTCAGAGATTGTTACAAGTCACAGAATATTGTCATAAACGTACTAAGCATATAGACATAAGGTATCATTTTGTAAAAGATTTTGTTAAAAATGATTCTGTGACAATGAATTATTTGCAGACCGATTGTATGATAGCAGATGTTCTTACAAAGCCACTAGGTGCTGTAAAACATGATAAGTTTGTAAATGACATGAATGTTAAAGTCTGACAAAGTTAATGTGTGGTTATGTAAATGTTTATTTAAATTAATTGAAACATATTATTCACAAATCACTATCTATCTATATGATTAATATTGTTGACTGGAATGTTATATAGGTAGGTAAAATAGGTACTGACCATTGTAATGTGTTTTTGTTATGTGTAAAGTTTACTCAATTGACATTGTAATGGATTGTAGTTTTTTTTGGTGTATAGCTCTAGAGTATGTACCTAAGAGTTTGTAATTGATTGTTTGTGGCATGATATTGTTTCGATTAAGGGGTAGTGTTGAATTAAGTCTAAGCATGTAATCCTAACAATATCTATGGTATCAATGGTAACTGTCAGTGTCAAATATTTGTGTATGTCAGTTTGATTGACACTTGACATAAGCTTCTGTCTGCTGTCTTTTGATACCTGGTCCGCTCGTTCTTCTTGTCTGAACCTCCTCGACGTAAGTGTGTAATTGTTAATCCACTCTAATCATTTGTATCAATGTCTTTAATATTATTGTAATTGCTGCTCTGTTTATTGTGAGTAATAAACTAGGCAATTGACTACCTATTGTTGTTTCCATTCTACACTCCGAATTCCTGGACTGCACCGGATCCATCCACTTGGCTGAAGCACCCACGTGCTATACTTAGGTCACTGCCTCTCTCTATTACTATTCTCCATCTACAACAAATTCTACCAAATGAAACGTTGTCATACAAAAATTTGCTAATCGTTAGTTGTCAAAGTGAAACATCGGCGAAGCGTTGGTTGGCAAGTGAAAATTTGGCAAACAATTTTCTGCGAAAAGGCAGGACACCATATAAAATACTTTTTAATTAATTCGAATCGGACATTTAATTTCGAAGTTATCACGGGAACTGTTCGACGCCTTCGCGACGTTCCCAGCTGTAAAGAGCTGGCGAATTCTACAAGTCCATCCACAGAACAGATTAACTGTTACGAGTATGTTTGTCCATCGACACAGTGTGCAACATCGAGGACACAATATGTACACTACCTTCAAGATTTTTTTAACTCTTTAAATTCGTCTAGTCGGCCGTCACACATACTAAAGTTAAAGTTGGAATCCCCGTAATGATATCAAGAAATTTTTACTCTCCAAGGCGACTTCGAGACAATGTCACTGTAGCCACCATAATCACCGGACCCGCAGCCGGACAGCTCGCACATATTCCGCGTATTAGAATGATACCGACGGATTGGCTTTGGCTTTGAGGAGTGGCTGACGAGGCACCACTGCGTCCTCATCTACCGCTTAAGAAAGGCCAGAGGAACCAGACGCGGCTATTTCGGGAGGTTCAGCATTATGATAAGGGCCATTTAGGGGCGAACTACTTAAACGATTGCGATAAAACTTGATAGGCTGCTACTTTTTATACCGATATTCCCACGGAATCCAAAACGCGGTTGAAACCGCGGTGCGCAGCTAGTTATTAATAAAAACATCGATAATTATACTCCCCTATCCTAAGAAAATGTTGTACCATTATCTTTGGGAAGAGGCTCAAGATGCCATAGGAATCTTTTGTGACCTCTCCAAGGCATTTGATTGCGTTGATCACGAAACCTTGCTGTTGAAGCTAGAGCATTACGGGCTTGGAAAACTTGCGCTTAGTTTAGTAAAATCTTATTTAAATGACAGACAACAGCAAGTTCAAATAAAAGGTGTCAATTCACTCGGTTTAAAAGTAAAAATGGGTGTGCCACAAGGTTCAATATTGGGTCCTTTCCTCTTTTTAGTATATATTAATGATCTTCTCCATTTATTAAAAAAACAACCGCAAATGGTGTTATTTGCTGACGACACTTCTTTAATTTTTAAGATAGATAGACGTGCTAAAAATTTTGACGACGTAAATAACGCCCTACTGCAGGTCCAGAATTGGTTCACTGTAAATAATTTAGTATTAAATGGAAAAAAAACTAAGTGCATTAGATTTTCTTTACCAAATGTAAAAAGTAGTGATTGTGAGATAGTATTGAATCAAGAGAAACTAGAATTTGTCGATAAAACTGTTTTCCTAGGGATCACGCTCGACTCAAGGCTACAATGGGGTCCTCATTTAACATCTCTTGCAGGACGGCTAAGCTCTGCAGCATATGCTGTCAGAAAGATCCGTCAATATACTGATGTAGATACCGCGAGACTGGTCTATTTTAGCTATTTTCATAGTATTATGTCTTACGGTATTTTACTTTGGGGACGTGCTGCAGACATCGAGTCTATTTTTATTCTGCAGAAAAGAGCTATCAGAGCCATATATAATCTCCGTAGGCGCGATTCTCTAAGAGAACGGTTTAAGGTTATTAACATCATGACTGTACCTTGTCAATATATCTATGAAAACATCATGTATGCAAGGAAAAATCTACATCTTTTTAGTAAAAGAGGTGAAAGACACAATTATTTCACTAGAAATAGGGACCAATTAGTTCAACCAGGTTTCAGGCTGGCTAAAGTAGATTCATCTTTCATGGGGTACTGTTTAAAATGTTACAATAAAATACCTCCCAACATTCTTGAACTTAATGAAACAAAATTTAAATCCTGTATAAAACGCACACTATGCAGCCAAGCATATTATACATTGGGAGATTACATCGCTGATAAAAACGCTTGGATCAATGCTATTCCTGCTCCACAAGGGCGTATCACCTAATTCATTAGACTTCTTAAAAAACTGTTGGAGCTGCGGAAGATCAACAACAATAAAAACTATATTTGCATTGTATAAATTCAATTTCTTAATATTGTATAATTGCTTAGCACATATGTGAGTACTATGTACCTAATATAAAGTGACCATTTACTGGGTCCGTCTTTCATTGACTTGAATGTGCTTTGGCGGCTGAGAGTATGTCATGCTCACTTTAATGTCTCGCTGATGGTGGCGTGTGTGTTGGATCATTTAGCTCCCTTCAAAATGGTTGAGCTGAATGGTGCTAATCCATGCGTCATGTTCGTGAACGGGCGCTGTCGGTAGAGACTGGTCATCTCTTAGCGGCCATGGCTTGTTTTAATTTAACTTTTGAACTTTTTTTTTTTACATTATTTTATATCGGATGCTTTCACCGTTCTGCATCGTTCTCACATGTATAATAATAATAATATGATCTATGTAACCAATATTCTGTAACCATATTTTGTTTAAAAGAGTGTCCATGGAGTTTCTTGCCCGTTCTTCTCCATAGGTAGGTACCTATGGAGAAGAACGGGCAAGAAACTCCAGTAGGTACTGCTTTGGAATGGGCAACTAGCTTCATCTCTCTGACTGACCGACACCTTGACAATTCAAAAGTGCCTGTAATTGGTTTATTTGAAATAAATACTTTGAGTTTGAGTTTGAGTTTTGGCCAAAAACACGATTTATATTCACCTTTAAATCTTCTTATGGTACCAGGGACACATAAATCACATGTAGGTTTTCGATTCAACTGAAATCGGCAAGAAAAACTTTTCAAAATTAACATCCATTCAGCCTTCACACTCCTTCGATACTGTTGTTTTGGTCCAAAATTTACATAAAGCCTTCGTTCCTCCCCTCTTTGGAAGCATCCACAACTTTTAGAAAAAGTAGACCAAATTATTAGAAATACTCTAACTTCGATGCTAAATGTGGCCCTGGACGACCGAGCGTGGCAGCAAGCCACACTCCCCATTCGCCTGGGTGGTCTCGGTGTCCGCAAAATTTCAAGTATAAGTTTACCGGCCTTTCTCTCCTCGGTCCACAGTACCGATAAATTAACCAGGAATATTTTATCATCCTCTCTGGTAAATTTTGAAGTACTGTGTTTGTCCGATGCGTTGAACGCTTGGAAAATGGCTTGTCCCTATACGGATTTTCCCGACAACCTGTCCTCCCAGAGACAGCGGGACGTGCCACTCTGCAGTATTATACGGCATAACCTAGTAAACACGTAACCTAATACTATTGAGCGTGCCCGTCTGCTGGCTGTGGGAGAATGGGAGTCAGGCTTGTGGCTTCATGCGCTCCCGTCATCCACCATAGGCACTATGATGGATGACTCATCGTTTCGGCTCGCTACGTGTTTCCGCTTGGGCGCACCTTGTGTTGTTCCGCATCGGTGTCAGTGCGGTGAAGCTGTTGACAGTCTCGGGCACCATGGCCTGTCCTGCGGCAGGAGTGCAGGTCGCAAATCACGTCACGCCAGCATCAACGACATTATTCGTCCAGCCTAGCCATTCGGCTAATCCGCGGGTACCGCACGATCTCGGGCGAGGCGGCAAGCCTCCTTGCCGGACTGCCGCCGTGGGATCTGGAGGCGATAGTCCTCGCGCACCTGTACGAGTGGCGCGCGGAGGTACTAACCGGGGGAAACTCCGTTTCCGCAGCAAATTGCGGCGGAGCGGACGGACCTCCGGCGCGATCTCATGGCGGCCTGGAATCAGCGACTGTCGCAACCCAGCGCAGGGCACGCCACGATAGTGGCGGTAAGGCCCCTCTTTGAGGAGTGGCTAGAGAGGCGTCACGGCGCCCTCACCTACCGCCTGACGCAGGTCCTCACCGGACATGGATGTTTCGGGAGGTTCCTGCACATCATCAGGCGGGAGGAAACGCCCGGGTGTCACCACTGCGAGGATCGCCCAGAGGACACGGTAGACCACACGGTGCAAACCTGCCCCGCTTGGGCGGAGCACCGCCGTGTCCTCGTAGAGGCGATCGGCGGCGGCGACCTCTCGCGCCCGGCCCTGGTGCAAGCCATGGTCCGGGGCGAGAGGGAGTGGGAGGCAGTCACCTCCTTCTGCGAAAAAGTCATGCTCGCGAAGAAGGTGGCGGGATGGGAGAGAGAAAGGTCCTCCCAACCCAGCCGCCGCAGGAGACGCCCCGGGCGTCGGGAGCCACGTGACGACTCCCGGCCACCGTAGGCGCGGGCCTGCGGGCGGTGAGTAATGGGTGACTCACCGTCCGATCAGCAACAGACCCGTGCCGTACGGCGCGTATATGTTCCACGCGCGCCTCAAAGAGATGTCAGCATATGAAGGGGCCCCTCAGGGCCAAGCCTGCCGGGTAAGCGGGATTGTCCGAAAGGGTTACCGCTACCCCGGAACATAAAGGGCTACGGAAGGAACATGGATGGGTTTTAGTCAGTAAGAGTCTGACACTCCCTTCCGCTCCACCCAGAGCGGGAGCAGTCATTGGATGATTTCCCAGCCTTAAAAAAAAAAAGCCCTTGCCACCGCCGGCGTACCAGCGGTATTAGAACCAAACGGCTTGGTACGTGACGATGGTAAGCGACCAGACGGAATGACTTTGTTGCCTTGGAAGGTGGGTAGGCCTCTGGTGTGGGACGCAACCTGTGTCGACACCCTTGCGCCATCTCATGTTCTTAGCACGGCGGGCTGTGCTGGCGCCGCTGCTGCCGCTGCTGAGACCCTCAAGCGGCGTAAATACAGTAACCTGATGTGTAACTACAGATTTGAGCCGTTTGGGGTCGAAACTCTAGGGTCATGGGGCCCGAGTGCGCAACTCCTTTTTAAGGTAATTTCTCTCCGATTGATCGACACTGAGGGCTTTTTTTTTTTTTTTAAGGCTGGGAAATCATCCAATTACTGCTCCGGATTGGTCTTTGGCCAAAGAATTAGCATTGCCATTCAACGTGGCACTGCTGCCAGTCTTCTGGGCACGTTTCCTGACGACAGCGATGAAAGTATGTATAAGTTGTTATTGTATTAGATTGTAGAAATTAAAAGCATGTATGTTAATTAACTGAATAAATAATTACTGAAATCATAATTATCTGCTAACATTACAATAGTATGTAAGTCAACTATAAGCCCTAGTGCACTGTCACTGTCTGAATACTGCTAAAATTTTTAAAGCAATGACACGTGGGATAAACAAACAACAACGTCTTTATCTAATCACATCGCACTGTAAAGTACGTTAATAAAATCCTACTACTATTATAAAGGCGAAAGTTTGTAAGTATGGATGTATGGATGTTTGTTACTCTTTCACGTAAAAACTACTGTATAGATTTGGATGAAATTTGACACAGAGATGGTTTATATCCTGGATTAACACATAGGATATTTTTTATCCCGGTAGAACATTCCTGTGGGATAATTTCCGACCTCCACGCGAGCGAAGCCGCGGGCAGAAGCTAGTATTTTATAAAACTCGATTACTAACCGACATGCAGTTTCAACGATTTCAATAAATTCTTCTACTGACTATGGTGTCAAGTACTTTTTCTTAGCATACAACGAGTGGCGCGCGATGGGTTGCTCGACGCCCATTTTGAAAAGGCAGTCGGATTCTCTGATTAGGTACTACGCAGCAACGACCGCGACGTAGCATTGTCACGGCTACGCTTACTACAAACTCGTAGCAGATGTCGCCTACGCGTCTGAGTAGTTGTAGTTCATACTTTTGCTACGCGGACGACGTAATCTGAATGGAATAAAGTTCTAGTTACCAGAAAAAAAAATTACAATTGATAAAAATATTAAAGTACCATTCACATTATAATCCTTTGCTTTATGAAATAAAAGGTAAACTGTTTTGGTTTCCCAAATAAATATTCTGCAGATTAGGAGAAATATTTTTGATTAGAATCTCTCAAAGAATGTTAAAAAATCTGTTTGAAAGCTATACTTCACCTACCCTTTATTAGAGAATATTAGGATGGATTGATGAGTACTTATTTAAATAATTCAATTACGCGTAAAATATTTAAACGTTATTATTTGAAATGTAAATTATACTAACTTACGTTCAGTGATTCTGAGTGTATTCAAATTTTATAATTAGTACAGAGTTATTTCTATCACAGACAAACTAATACCGTTTGAACATTTCTTCTGTTTGGTGCTTCCCCTGCACTCGTACGAACCAAAATAGTTGGCTTTCACTACAAAACTACAATTGATATAATTTTGCGTCAGCATTGCTTCTGAATGGTTATGACGTGCTAGTACTCCAGAACGACGTCGTTCAAGTTTTCCCGCCTGCTGAAACTATCAGATCCCATGTGTGCCCTGTATAATAATTATTATAATATTTATTACATGACATAAGTAGGTATGTGCGATTCTTAGGAAATTCAATATTCGAACCATTTGGCTCGCCCTTTTACAATTTGTATCCAGTAATCTATGAAAAAATACAACGTAAGAATCGTTCCCAGATCTTATAGCAATTACTTTTTTTTCAAAATATTCAATGAACCTACAGTTTTATTCTCGCAACGATTTTTAAACGACTTAAATAAAAAAACGATCGTAATGACAACCTACTCGGTTATCATTTCGAACGTTTTTTTTAAAGTGACTTTTCGTGTCTTTTTTTTTTTTAAGGCTGGGAAATCATCCAATGACTGCTCCTGCTCTGGGTGGAGCGGAAGGGAGTGTCAGACTCTTACTGACTAAAACCCATCCATGTTCCTTCCGTAGCCCTTTATGTTCCGGGGTAGCGGTAACCCTTTCGGACAATCCCGCTTACCCGGCAGGCTTGGCCCTGAGGGCCCCTTCATATGCTGACATCTCTTTGAGGCGCGCGTGGAACATATACGCGCCGTACGGCACGGTTCTGGTGCTGATCGGACGGTGAGTCACCCATTACTCACCGTCCGCAGGCCCGCGCCTACGGAGGCCGGGAGTCGTCACGTGGCTCCCGACGCCCGGGGCGTCTCCCGCGGCGGCTGGGATGGGAGGACCTTTCTCTCTCCCATCCCGCCACCTCCTTCGCGAGCATGACTTTTTCGCAGAAGGAGGTGACTGCCTCCCACTCCCTCTCGCCCCGGACCATGGCTTGCACCAGGGCCGGGCGCGAATTAACTTTCTATCAATAATTATATTTGTGGTAATAGAATATCCTTTTCTTGTTATCTTATGAATTGACTAAGTTGATTCAATATGCAGCAAAAAGTCATATGAATGGTTGTTAAAGAGAACTGTGACTGTTTCTAAATTACCCCAGGCTGATAAAATTTTCGTTTTTCCTAACTTTGTTAATATTAGTGTTTGGGTCGGTTCCCCCTAAGGGGGAACGAGCCGCGCCCCGCCTTCCGCGCGACTCTGTAGGGCTCGTCCCGGACTGGTCACCCTCCCACCGACGGAGATTAAATGAATTCCAAATGTGAAGAAGTCCAATGCCTTGCTACATTAAAAGAGCAAGGAAAGGGTTGAAATTGAAAGGAATTGTAAATAGGACTTAGGAATTCATAGTAGTGAAAATTGGAAGTGGTTTTAGAAGATGAACAAAATAACAGGGGAATGCAAAGTATATTATTAGAGAAACTTGTGAGTAACCCTTACACTAGTGTAACAGGTATTTAGACAGACATTACTCACACGATACCTCGCATCTGCAAGGCGCGTGCTCGTATAATTTTGACTCAATTATTGGCTTGGTATAAAAGATACAATATTCAAGAATTACTGGATAAGAGAGTTGAGAATCTAGGCTCAAGGGTCATTATAATTATAATAGAGTTTTAGATAAAACTCTCCTAAAGGTCTAATATTATTGATCTGAGGCGAAGGTGAAGTTAATAGAGTAGATAATTGAAACTCAGTAATAATTGTTATAGTAGAGTATTGGATAAAAGACCTAGTAGTATTCAAGAATTACTAGTTACTAGAGTAGAGAATCAAGTCTCGAGAATAATCATAATTAATGAAATGAGCTGTGGGTCAACACACAGTCTCGTCGGTGAAGAAGGTAAAGGGATCGTTACGCTTGCGCTTTAATTCATTATTTATAGTTACGTTAATTTATATAATTACAATGTACCCACTTCAGTGAGATCGGGAACCGTTTTACAACGTTTGTCTCATTCTACGTGTTCTGCTAGACCTGACGCATAGAGCCTCTAACGACCCTAATACGGTTCTAAAAGAACACGTTCCCTAGGCATAAATTAAATGTCTTAATCAATCCTAAGGCAGAGTGCTTTTTTTTTTTTTTTTTTAAGGCTGGGAAATCATCCAATGACTGCTCCCGCTCTGGGTGGAGCGGAAGGGAGTGTCAGACTCTTACTGACTAAAACCCATCCATGTTCCTTCCGTAGCCCTTTATGTTCCGGGGTAGCGGTAACCCTTTCGGACAATCCCGCTTACCCGGCAGGCTTAGCCCTGAGGGGCCCCTTCATATGCTGACATCTCTTGAGGCGCGCGTGGAACATATACGCGCCGTACGGCACGGGTCTGGCGCTGATCGGACGGTGAGTCACCCATTACTCACCGCCCGCAGGCCCGCGCCTACGGTGGCCGGGAGTCGTCACGTGGCTCCCGACGCCCGGGGCGTCTCCCGCGGCGGCTGGGATGGGAGGACCTTTCTCTCTCCCATCTCGCCACCTCCTTCGCGAGCATGACTTTTTCGCAGAAGGAGGTGACTGCCTCCCACTCCCTCTCGCCCCGGACCATGGCTTGCACCAGGGCCGGGCGCGAGAGGTAACTTTTCGTGTCTTGCTGTATTATCGCGTTCGTCACTCTAATGTACGCAACGGATTTTAGTGTGGTTTATTTACACCTTCAATTATAGTTTCTTACGGTTGATAGACGGTGACAGGTGGTAAGGAATTAGGTATTCACACCAACCGTGCATATATTTTGTTACTGTCTATCTTACATATTATTATAATTATGAAATTCCGATGTTTTGTGAAGACGAAAAACCGTGTATTTGCTCAATTTTAAAATATTGTACTGCTATGATATCATTATATTTCAGAATACTCTCAAAAAGATCGAGGCGTGTTGCCATTAAGCACGTGGCAAGTGCTTAAGTAAGATAGTTTTAACCAAATGGCAAGCGAGCCATCTTTTAACCATTCAACGAGACTGTTGGAACTGGTTTAAAAAGAGGGTTGAAGTATACTCAGAAACGGCCGTATTTTACATTGCGTAGCTAGATGGCACGATTTAAAATTTTTGGAATTGACCACCAAGAACTTATTCTATCCTGGTACCCGTACTCAACTTGCAGTGTTCACGTTTTTCAACAACATTATTTTGAACACTGTGCACGACGACGTTACTTGTGAAATATAATTTTTTTCGAACATTGACTTTGCATTTGAGTTTTGGTACCAGGGTAGCAGAATGAGACAGGAGGTTAATCGACTCAACCAGCGATGGAAGACGTTTCGTCACTTTCGTTGCGATAATAGTGACATCTAGCATTGCGTTTCGAAAACCGGTTTACAAGCATTTTATTGATGCTATTATAAATTACAAAGTAAGTAGTTTTGGTTCAGGATCAATGCTTCGCTTTGTATACCAATAAATAATTTGTTTTTGATTATATAGTTTTATTTACATTAGCAATTAATTTTCCTGGCAGAAAAAAAAGAATATGCACTACAGAGGTTAAAACAATTTTAGATAACGCATTGACCATTAAAACTTACGTCAAAAAGAAATAATTATACTAGCTTCTGCCAGCGGTTTCGACCGCGTGGATGTCGAAAATTAACGCACGGAACGTACAACCGGAATACAACTTGAGTGAAAGAGTAATAAACATCTATACATCCTCATAAACTTTATTGGTACACTGGTATTCAGCTGCATCCGGCTAGACTGGAAGCCGACCCCAACATAGTTGGGAAAAGGCTAGGCAGATGATGACATCCTCATAAACTTTCACGTTTATAATATTAGTAGGTTTTAGAGAAATATATACTAGGTAAATAAATCCTTATACACCCCTATACCCACCTATATATTTATTAACCTATATTTACCCTAACTCCCATTTTTAGCACATTTGCTTTATGTAGTAACTAGCTGTCCCTGCGAACTTCGTTCCGCCTTATAATTTTTTTTTTTTTTAATCTAAACCATCCTCAAAGCCACTGTAACACACACAACAAATTTCATTAAAATCGGTCCAGCCGTTTAGGAGGAGTTCAGTGACATACACACGCACAGAAGAGTTATATATATAAGATATAAAGTAGAATCGTATTTTCTTATGTCCAGTTGACCGTTGCGAGGCTCTATAGAGTATTTTCTTCTTCACCTTTGAATAAAGTAGCTACGTATTATGATAATTAATATCATAGAATAAGTATGTAACATAAAGTACTACGTACTTCATGTGCTGCGAAAAATTTGGTCAATTTTGTCCTAGAGATGAGGTTGGTTGCTTCCATAAGGGGAAGAACGTAAAAAATATATAAAATTTGGGCCAAAACAACAGTATCTATAATCAGGGTGAATGCAGACAATACTTATGTATAAGCATTTGAGTGTGATACCTTTTTTTTTTTTTTTTTAAGGCTGGGAAATCATCCAATGACTGCTCCCGCTCTGGGTGGAGCGGAAGGGAGTGTCAGACTCTTACTGACTAAAACCCATCCATGTTCCTTCCGTAGCCCTTTATGTTCCGGGGTAGCGGTAACCCTTTCGGACAATCCCGCTTACCCGGCAGGCTTGGCCCTGAGGGGCCCCTTCATATGCTGACATCTCTTTGAGGCGCGCGTGGAACATATACGCGCCGTACGGCACGGGTCTGGTGCTGATCGGACGGTGAGTCACCCATTACTCACCGCCCGCAGGCCCGCGCCTACGGTGGCCGGGAGTCGTCACGTGGCTCCCGACGCCCGGAGCGTCTCCTGCGGCGGCTGGGACGGGAGGACCTTTCTCTCTCCCATCCCGCCACCTCCTTCGCGAGCATAACTTTTTCGCAGAAGGAGGTGACTGCCTCCCACTGCCTCCCACTCCCTCTCGCCCCGGACCATGGCTTGCACCAGGGCCGGGCGCGAGAGGTCGCCGCCGCCGATCGCCTCTACGAGGACACGGCGGTGCTCCGCCCAAGCGGGGCAGGTTTGCACCGTGTGCTCTACCGTGTCCTCTGGGCGATCCTCGCAGTGGTGACACCCGGGCGTTTCCTCCCGCCTGATGATGTGCAGGAACCTCCCGAAACATCCATGTCCGGTGAGGACCTGCGTCAGGCGGAAGGTGAGGGCGCCGTGACGCCTCTCTAGCCACTCCTCAAAGAGGGGCCTTACCGCCACTATCGTGGCGTGCCCTGCGCTGGGTTGCGACAGTCGCTGATTCCAGGCCGCCATGAGATCGCGCCGGAGGTCCGTCCGCTCCGCCGCAATTTGCTGCGGAAACGGAGTTTCCCCCCGGCTTAGTGCCTCCGCGCGCCACTCGAACAGGCGCGCGAGGACTATCGCCTCCAGATCCCACGGCGGCAGTCCGGCAAGGAGGCTTGCCGCCTCGCCCGAGATCGTGCGGTACCCCCGGATTAGCCGAATGGCTACCACCTTTTGGGGCGCGTTCAGATAGTGAGCGGCTCGTCGCCGCAATGAACGCGCCCACACCGGGGCCCCGTATAGGGCCATGGACCGCACGACTCCCGCGTAAAGCCTCCGGCAGGAGGCATTTGGCCCCCTCAGATTGGGCAAGAGCCGCTTTAAGGCGGCCCCAGTCCGTTCCAGCTTGGGGGCCAAACGTCGGAAGTGCTCCACGAAATTCCATCGGCTGTCGAGGACCAGACCCAGGTATTTCATCGTGGTCTCGACGCCGATGTGAACCCCTCCTACCGTAAGTTGGGATCCCGATGGTGGCCTATTCCGAGGCCCATGAAAGGACATGGCCTCGGATTTGTGCAATGCCACCTCGAGACCCAACTGCCGG
Source organism: Hyppa rectilinea (assembly GCA_951799385.1). Taxonomy (NCBI): domain Eukaryota; kingdom Metazoa; phylum Arthropoda; class Insecta; order Lepidoptera; family Noctuidae; genus Hyppa; species Hyppa rectilinea. The sequence continues at coordinate 25,998,361 of OX637300.1, read as the reverse complement.
ATCCTCTCAACGACTATCGCAACCCCGCGTGTCATCGCGTCGGCCGCCGCCTGATGCGACCTCCCCTGCGCCAGGACCAGCGTGTCGTCAGCGTAGCAAACTACGCTGACGCCGTCTGGGAGGTCGGCCCGCAGCACCCAGTCGTAACCGATGTCCCACAGGAACGGCCCCAGAACCGATCCCTGCGGGACACCGCACGACATCTCTCGCCGGTTCCATTCCCCATCGCGACCGGGGTAGATGACGGTGAGTGTGATACCTGAGATACAGGTTTATTCCTAGTTCAGGTAGAAGCCAATTATTATATACCCCTAGTTTAAAGCTCTATTTGTAAACATTAATACTAATACATTTTCAATAAACAATTTCATTTCTTTCACAATAATTTCAAATATTACCAACGGCTAAGTTATTTGTCTACTGAATTTAAGGTTCAAATTTGGGAACCTAAAAAGTAATGAGATGCAAATATATTCCTTGAACTACGCCAAGTTCAATGCCAAAAGTTCAACACCCTATTGATTTTCCGTTCAATATTCGCACCTACGATAGACAGTCTCGCCCTTGTATCGACTACAAAGTGACGTCAGAGAATTCAACCACCACCCCGTATTCGATTAACGTCACCAGAAGAGTTAACGGAAAAGTAAGGGATGGAACGTGTTACAGCATGCCATCTCTTTCTACGCTGGTTAAAATATGATAAGAGAGACTGTGAGGTATTATTGTACAATACTTTAGACAGGATCAGCCCCATTTCATGTAGATGGCGTTTGATTGTGATAGACTTCTTGTGAAATCTGCGTTCCTGGTATAATTATAGAAGGTTTAGCTTGCAAAAAATTGTTTTACTGGCGAGTAGTTACGGGGCAAAGGCGGATCTTCTCGCTGCCTCTTGAACATTTTGGTTATCTTATCCACTTCCTTCTCGTAATATCTCAGGACTCTGTCATACTTCTCACTCAGTTTCGTTATCATGATATTTTGGCTCACCTAAAACTTTGTGTATATTGTGACCTGCATAGTTGCTTTGGCTATTTTCATTGTCTATCCACTTTATGTGCAAGACAGCTTTCCACTGACATTTCTCTAAAAACATAGCCGTAGTAAGTACCCGTATGCAGACAGATGACTCGGTACTAATTATAACCTACTTAGAATAAATAAATATTTTTGCAGAAAGAAGAATTTTTAGAAAGAAATTAAAATTGTTTACTCGGATCAAACAAATCGCACGATCCAATACACAAAAAAATCTATTTTGGTTGAAAAACTAACAAAACTCCGGGGAATATATAAGAAATCATTCGGCCATAAAATAACAATAACTAGCGCATTTTTCATAAAAACCTATACTTAAGTATTGCTATAATGAATTCGCGAAAACACTAGGCAGTATGAACGGAATTATTTTATTTAACGAACGGAATGCGACTTTGTTGTACTTTATTTAGTTACAAGATAGAAAATTAAACTACCTGCATAAAAAAGCTAAAGAACCTTTCATGAGAAAACTAAAATGCATGCTAAAATTTAAATTCGAATGGATTTTGACAGTATACAAATAATATTTTCCAGGATGAGTATTTGTCTACCTGCCATTTCCCAACATCTCAAATAAAATTGTTAAATTCTCAAATAAATCATTTTTTTTCTCTGAAAAATCAATTAACTATTACTAAAAAGACGCTAGTAAAATACTTAATCAAATTAAATACTTCATGTTTGCGCCGTAACTACGTATAAGTAATACAATCGCAGCGATTCAGCCGGTATACTCAATTCTTTTTTAGTTTTTTATCCGTCGTGCTCTTGTCACCGCCGAGGTGCCAGCTGTTTTAGAACCCAAGGGCGTGGTACGCGACGATGGGAGGAGACCAGCCGGAATGACACTAATGCCTTGGAATGTAGGTAGGCCGTTGTTAGTGTGGGATGCAACGTGTGTCGACACCCTTGCGCCATCTTATCTTCCTAGTACGGCGGGCTGTGCTGGAGCAGCCGCTGCTAGTGCAGAAAACCTCAAACGGCGCAAATACTCCAACCTTATTGGGACTAAAATGTTCGAGCCGTTTGGGGACGAAACACTAGGGCCATGGGGTCCGAGTGCCCAATATGTTTTTCGAGACATCGCCAAGCGGTTGATCGACTCTCCACGTGACCAGAGAGCTGGCCTATTTTTTGGTCAAAGAATCAGCATTGCCTTACAACGCGGCACTGCTGCCAGCATTTTGGGAATTTTTCCTGTTGACAGCGATGTGGACAAAAAATTGGCAAATTTTTTGGTGCTCTTTGATTATTATATATACATTTTATTTATGATGGTATTTTTTCGTATTCCTATTGCGGTTAAAAAAAGACGCGGAGATGGTTTCAGGGTTTCGTTTGAACCTTTTGAGTAGGAGCCCAATAATTGAAGATAGACTTCATAATTTTTACGAAATGCGGTTTCAGTACAATAAACGTATTTTCCTCAAACAACGCCCAAGTTCAATGCCAAAAGTTCAACACCCTATTGATTTTCCGATCAATGTACCGCGCCCACGATAGACACCGTCGCCCTTGTATAACATCATCAGCAACGTTACCGTACTATTAAGGGATGGAACTTGTTACAGCATGCCATCTCTTTCGATGCTGGTTAAGTTAAAATATGATAAGAGTGACTGTGACGTATTAGTGTCCAATTTTATGTATGGATTCAACCCTATTTTGTTAAGTATCACGTTTTGTTGCGATACACCTGCTGTAAAATCTGCTTCTCCGGTACATGAAATATAATTTAATAAAAAATATTGTTAGAAGGTTAACAATATAAATATTTTTTTGTTGATTACCAGCTATTTAGAAGTTTTTGAGGGTCAGTGGCGGATTTTGTCGGTTCCTCTTAAACGTGTTTGTCATCATATCCTATCCTTTTTGCAGTATCTTAGCACTCTGTCGTACTTCCCACTCAGTATCGTTTTTAGCATGATTTTTTGGCTCACCTAAAAATTATGAAATACAAAATTTAAGTCAGGAACTATACAAATATTGAATTTCGTAGTTGTCTCTGTAGATGAACTGCCCCGCTGAGGTTTGTCCAAAATGAAGTGACCTAGACGTACAACTTAGATGTACCTAGGTCGACGCGCCACAGTACAAGGTTCGAATTGGGGTGGCTCTAGTAAACATTATGAAATACAAAATTTAAGTCAGGTTGGAACAAACAAATATTGAATTTCGTAGATGTCTCTGTAGATGGACTGCCCCGCTGAGGTTTGTCCAAAGTGAAGTGACCTAGACGTACAACTTAGATGTACGCGCCTAGGTCGACGCGCCACAGTACAAGGGACGAATTGGGGTGGCTCTAGTAAAACTAATACTAGTTACTCCTGGAGCTGCTGAAGATTCACAAAACTATTTGCATTATTTAACTTCAATCTCTTAGCATTGTATAATTCCATAGCACGTTCTGAGTACTATGTACCTACTATATAGCTACCAGTTATTGAGTACGTCTTACATTGACTTGAATGTGCCCTGGCGGCTGAGAGCTTGTCATGCTCCCTGTAATGTCTCACTGATGGTGGCGCGTATGTTGGATCATTTAGCTCCCATCAAAATGGTTGAGCTGAATGGTGCTAATTCATGCGTCATGTTCATGAACGGGTGTGGGCGTCACTAGGGACTGGTCACCTCTTAGCTGCCACGGCTGTTTTAAAACTTAACTTAGTTTTGAATTGTTTTTTTAAATCTTGTTATTATGGTCGCTTTTATTAAGTTCTGCATCGTTCTACGTGTATAATTCAACATGAATGATGTAACCCAGTTTTCGTAAACATATTTTATTTAGAAGAGTGTCCATGGAGTTTCTTGCCCGTTCTTCTCCATAGGTGCCTACTGCTTTGGAATGGGCAACTAGCTTCATCTTTCTGACTGACCGACCCCTTGACAATTCAAGTGTCTGTAATTGGTTTATTTGAAATAAATTCTTTGAGTTTGTGTTTGAGTTAAAAGGTGTCTGGAAGGATCTGGCAGGGCCTTGTGGTCTACTTATATGAAACAAAACTTGTAGCGGGAAGTATACTCGTTTCTAGATGGCTTGGTATTCGGCGCGCTTAGCACTCATTGTACTCGTTGACCTACTCTAGAAGTCACCCCGCACTAGCTTTTATTTTCATTGATTGTCTTCTTTTGAAATCTAGAGGAGACTTAAATATAGGGCATCCCCATTAACATAAAGTGCTTTCATATAGGATTATACGTACATCCGAATGATTAAATAAAGTTCGGCGTTAAAGCTTATGCAAAAATTTCACGATTCTTACTTAAATGTAATTTTTTTAGGGTTTCGTACCAATATTGAAAAAAGGAACCCTTATTATGCGACTCAGTCTGTTTGCCTATCTGTCACAGCTGGATATCTCAAAAACTACTAATAATATTAACTTAAAATTTGGTATAGTTTTAGATGGGGTTTGCCCAACAATTTTACAAGTAAAAAATAAATATTTATCATACCTACCCCACCTACTTATTCTAATTACCTGTCCTACCTTACCCTCCTTACCCTAGCTACTTTACCCTACATACCCTACCCTACCTTCCTATACTACCTACTGATCTAGTGGTTTTTCCAACAATTTTCGTCCACACTAATCTTGGATTTTTTCCCTATTATTTTTCTTTTTAAACCACCCCTTTAGTAAAGCGAACAAAACACTAGCGAGACTACCGAACTACAATAAAATTATTTTGTATGTACAAAACGTAATTTAAACGTTTTTTTGGTGATCGCAATATCAACCACTGCTATCTCAGTCCATTGCAGGAACGGTTCTCTCTCACAGTTTCCGCCAACACACGCGGTTTTCAAAAGAAAATAAATAAATTCAAACTACAATGCGAACTCCTTCCCTGCCATGTTATCCTTGTCCTTATTTCGCACGCACTGCGTTCTATTCGTGACGGAATCACTACTCAGTTTCTCCTGGTACAAGTGAGTTATTTGACAGTAACTCAACCTAACAGCGAGTTAATTTGGGCCTCACTTTATTTTTATTTAAATCCCAGGAGACATCTGAAAATTTATTAACTGATTGACTGACTGACTCTCATTATAAATGATGACACAAATAAGATTTTCATTTTCATGGAGTTTCGATAACTCAACATCCACGCGCCGTTTTCTCTTTATCACCTAGCGCCATCTCTTCGCATGTCATAACGTCATTGGAGATTCGAGCAGTAGGCGTCCCCAGGGGCTGAGCTCCACCCCCTCTTAGTCCTTATGAAGAACTGTAGATGTCGCTCTTCGGTAGAACTCCTGAATAATTTTACTGTCGGTCGCTCTTCAGTAGAACTCCTGAATAATTTTATTGTCGTGGAAATCCTTCTGCCAAGTTCTGCGCTCTTGGTACAAATGGACGTCGCGACGTGCGGTCTGCACGTGATTGTTTGAGATTACCATGTGATTTGTGTACTTGCGACCAACTATGAAAAAGCCAGACAGTTAAATAAAAAGGTTCAATTTAAAAAAAATGCTTAATTAAAAGCGAAAAAGTTTACAAGGAGGTTCGTGAGTTCTTTTTGATTGAAAAGCGATTTTATAGTATGAATGGAAATGAGGTGGAGAGTTTACAGTCGTAACTTCCTCAATTTTGATGCGGTCTCATGTGCGGTGTGCAAGCAATGCGTAGCCTGTTTGACAGTGAGCTTGTTGCAATTCTTCTCTATAAGCTGTAGTGCACCATACATTCACAAGCAGCTCGATTTGCGTTTGGGATTATGGTTTAGCCGACTTCCTTGTATCCAACTGTGCTTCTTATTCAATAAGTAAAGACAAACTTTGTCACGAAATAAAATATGTTTTCATACCAATTTTGTTGTTGATAAGTGAGCTCATACGGTACCCTATTTCCAAGCTTTTTCATCTTCCAAATTTGACGTATAGAAATCAGTATCGATTTATCGCTCATGTTGAAGGCATGCTAGAAGTTCCGACTTAGTTTACGAATCTTCTTCCGTTATGGTTTTTAATGCATCGTAATCGATTTTCGTCTCCTTTCGGCCTCGGGGCTCACACTTGCGATCAAAAGTTCTACAACAGAAGCAACCAAACTAAACCGCACTTAATGTTTTGCAAAAAATATCCTAGTTAATTAATTCAATTAATTAAGTTAATACGAAACGAAGGCAAATCGGCACAGGTCTGACACCTATCGAATCGAACAATAATTTGTCAGTGCGCACTGTGCGCAGAGCATGTTCGGGCTATGCGCCTTTTTCATAAAGGAAGTTCCATACAAATTACGCTATGTACCGTTTCAAGGACAGTAAACTTGTGTTATATATTACTGCCCTTGAATTTTTCATATGACAACTAAGTAAAATAGAAATAGCTTGCGCGGTTTTGCCGGTAGTCGCAAGCAATAGCGGTATCAAGTTTGATTCCAATATCACCCTTACACAACTCCTACCCTTAGCTACTAAATTCACCTGGTGACAAACCGGTCGCACTAAAATTACATTGTACCCTAAAATGTGTGTTGCTTCCCAGGATGCTGCAAGCGCATCACCTAGTTATTTATTACTTTGGAAAAGCTGCACAAGTACACATTACCATCGCGGTTTCAGCTCTTAATGCTTCATGAACTCGCATAGCTTGCAGCATATTTGAGTGTAGTTTGCAGCATAGCTATGCACGTGGACCATTTACCCCGTTGATCTAAACTGTGTTGCCACCACACCACATAAGAAACCACGTGGTTTCCATTTTACAGCGTTTCTGAACTCCTTGTGCCATTACCTCTTTCGCAACAAGTTATTTGTTATGATAAGCAGAAACGCAATGGATATTGTTGATTCGTCAGAATGATTTGTAGATTTGGTTTGAACATGGCCCAAATATAATTATTATCAGACGAACATTATTGAGGAAAGGGTAAAACAGTAGTCAGTAATTTCCCACAAAATTCGGTCACTAACCAATAGTAGACACTTTTCCTTAACTCATATCATAATGGATCATTATCCATGTCGCACTCATTTTCGTTATTGTTTAACTAGCAACCCTCTCCTGTTTCGCATCGAGACATTGACTTTGACTATTGCAATATCAACATCATTCTAATGCTGAACGCCATATTTGTCTGGTCTGCACTTTTCACGCAAGCGCATTATACAGCAGTGTCGACGTGGCATTGTGCTTACGTTACCCACTTTGCTTACCCTTTTCATATTCATATGAATACTTACAAATCGTTTCATAATTCAAAACATTATTAAGGGATTTTTTCTATGTATTTCAACGAACAATTCATGAAAAGTGAAGACTAAAGTGTCTTGCATAATGCAGCAGAAGACAGTTTTAGTGTACCAACCTACAAAATTAATTGACCTCGTAACACACTTCATAAATAGCGATCAGGATCACTCAACATCCATTTAAAATTAGCTTCATACAATAACAAATACGTCACATTAAATGCACCTCCGCATCCTTCTGTTATCCTGGCAACGGCATCGATTTGGATTCCATTCATAGAAGCGACGCCCTTTAAAGGAACAATTTCAGGGTTGATAAGACCTCTTTGCAAGTCCTGTCCTCCTCGTAAAACGAATGCGGAGCGTTACTATGGTTACGGATTCAGACGAACGAAAACAAGCACAGTAGGAATGAAACATAATTGTCATTTAACTAGCTGACGCCTGCAGCTCCGCTGCTGTTATCCCGTGGTATGTAAATTAAAAAAAATCTACCATTCAAGCCTGTTTTTGACTATTACGAACACAAAAAAATAATTAGCGAAATCGTTCGAACCGTTCTCAAGTCAAGTGTGATGCTCCGTAATACAAGTGGCAATTGATTTTTAATAACGTAGTTATTTAAAATTTGAGCGTGTTTTGTTACCTCGTAGGATATTCGACAGAACCTATTCAGTCCAAGACTAGCTGTGCTTCGCGGTTTCACCCGCGAAAATAATGAATAATCAGCATATCGTCTCCTCTGAACTGTCTGTAAAATATTACTGCACGGAATCTAACTTTCAATCGAAAGTTAAACTATAATTATACACAAATCTAAAATAAAATAAACACCTTAAAGCTAAAAAATACATAATATGTAGTAAAAGCAAAGGAAGAGCTCAAAGTGCGTCTAAAAATTCGTCTCCATCGCTGTCAGAGAGAATTGTGCCCAAAAGGCTGTTGCCACGTTGGATGGCAATGCTGATTCTTTGACCTCACGGACCTCAATCATCTAACTTGGAGTTTAAATTATTTTAATAACCAATGAGGAAGTCATACTGTGGTTTCAGCCTCCCGGTACTGGGCATACATACATTGCAGAGACAGACCTTGATTTCTTTAGATGGATGCCACAAGTAAACACGTGAAAAGTTGCCGGCAAGCGTAGGTTACGACCTTTAAAATCGCATACGTAAAAGCCTCTTACTGTTGCATGAAAACTTAGTACTACGAATACGCTAAGGCCTGAATGGATCAATACTGTTGCCCAAGCACGTGTCACACCAACGCGGTTGCTATGACTACACTGCAACGAGAGTGAAGTTCGCTGTAATGCACCTTAACTGCTGAGAAAAATATGAATTTCATCCTATACAATTGCGTATCCCGATTGATAAGTATTTCCGCTTTTTCAGTATTTAATTCTACTCCTAATTTATGTAATTGCTAATTGCTATTCTGTTATTTTTAGTAAGATATTTGCCAAGAACATGTCAACCCGCCCCTGAACTGCCCTATTCCGAGGTGATTCCTTCAATTAATAGCGACTCAACAGCACGGTTTAATACGACAAAATTTATAGTATTGTAGCAACACCTTAACGTTTGTGTGTGACCTTATGCGCGGCCACGGTACTACAATACCCCGCCTGTCCACTCAGACTCCCGCCAACAGATAGTGTCAGAGAGTGGACGAAAGATCGCGCGACGGTACGCCACGCTCGCGAACCGCTCGTAAAGTTTTAGTTTGTTTTATCATTTACCTGTTTGTGCCGTGTATACTGTTTATTTTACCTTTATTATATAATTTTTACTGTTAACGTGCAATCGAACTCATTTTATAGACCCAACACACAACCCTGAGAAAATAACTTTCCTACAAGTGACGCCCAATTCGCGGCCAAGTTTTCAGTGAAAAATCGTAAAATACATAACAGTGACAATAAGTGCTAAATTCTATCGTGCTATCACATACTGTGAACCTTTTCCGATAGTGCATTTCATCCAAACAGTGCAAAAAACAATCGGCAAAATTTTCGGGCGAGTCCACTCTTCCCGCCAAATTGTACTTCCCGCCAAAAATTGTAACCGACGCGAGACGACGAGTGCGCGCGGTCGAGTCCATTGCAGGGAATTTTGGCGCGAGAATAAAATCAATGTTTCGAATCGTGCATGGAAATTATTAACGAATACGAGTTCGTTACATAATTACATAACTGCCACCCATATAAACCATCACCCGTTTTGTTCGAGCGAGTAACAGCAGAGGTAGTGCCCTGTTACCATGCCGCCGAAGCCAACCAAAAAACGTACCGGAAGAGATGGTGGGTCGGGATCCGATACGGACGCAGAGCAGAATAGGATGGTGGTCGCATCATCATCATCGTCTCCGAATATCACCATGTCTGAGGAGATGCTTCAGACCCTTGTGTACAACATAACTAGAAACCAAGCGGAAGCAAATCGCATTCTCATTGAAAGCATACTGTCGAGCAAGGATGAGCCGTGCACATCATCACCACGGATACCCGATACGCGTGATGCCGCGCGATGGGCGGGCAATTTCGCGAAGTGTACGGCGCGTTTCGACGGGTCCTCGAAGAATGCAGAAGAGCTCGAAGCATTTATCGATGCTATCGAAGTTTACCGCGTCTGCACCAACATCAGCGACGAGCACGCGCTGCAGGGCCTGCCTATGCTGCTAGTAGGCGAGTCCGCCATCTGGTGGCAGGGCGTGAAGTCATCGATAATGATATCGATGACTTCACGCCGTGGTCCGACGCGCTGCAGCGACTTCGAGGGATGTACGGAGTGCCGCGACCCGGTTATAAATTATTTCGAGACATTTTCTGTACCGAACAAAATAGTGAACGGGCCGACGTATTTATAAGTAAAGTGCGCGCCTTAATTTCAAAGTTACCGTATAATGTGCCGGAAGTGATGAAGCAAGATATGGTTTATATTATGGATTGTTAAATCGTAGGATAAGGAAACGAGTGTCTCGCGAAGCGGTGACCGAGCTGGATCAACTGGTTGCGAAGGCCAGGTTAGTCGAGGAGTCGTTGGCGGAGGTAAGTGATTCTACCCATTGTAATAACAATATCGCTAATGTAGACCCTCCCGTCGCCACGCATAAACGTTCGAACACAACCGTTAACCCTACCATTGCCGTAAGTGACCCGCGTAAGTCGAGTAGTAATCTAAATATTGTTAGGCCGTCTGACTCGCACGCAGTAAATGTGAAAAATAATTACAATAGTGATGGGCAAAAGCGCGTTAGGCCGAAGTGTACTTATTGCGAATTTTTCGGTCATACAGTAGAAAAATGCCGTAATAAAGATAAGAAGGACGGAAAGGTCACCGACCCTTCTGATAAGCCGAGTAAAAGTACCGAGTTACGTTGTTACGGATGTGGTCAGCTGGGAGTGGTGCGTTCAAAATGTAGTAACTGCAAAGACACGTCGTCTTCAAGCAAGTCGGATTTTTGTAGCGCTCAAGTAGCCGATAGTGACGATCCGAGGCCGCTGGTGGAAATTCAGGTCGTAAATCGCAAAGGTGTAGCTATTTTAGACACGGGGGCCACACATTCAATCGCAGGCCCGATGCTATACGACTTACTTCTTAGAGCCGGCGTTGTTTTTAAGAAAACATTACGTACTATAGGGCTTGCTAACGGATCACAACAAGTAGGTACTATACTTGAGTGTAATACTGACGTTCCATGTTATACCTACCACATTTATAGTATTACCGGACGCGCAAAGTCGAACTTTGCTAGGTAGAGACTTTATCATTAAAGCAAGTATCCTGTTGGACTTACCACAGAGCAGTTGGTGTTTTAACGACGAGCCTGAACACTGGCACCCGTTTATTACCAACTTTGACCTACCTACTAGCGTCCAGATGGAGTTGATGAAGGTGGAAGCATCGAACCTAGTGCTGAGGGATGATGAAGGCACCAAGTTAAGGGCAGATCAGAGAACTGAACTGAACACGTTTCTGTTGAAGAGGTCCGACCGCTTCGAAAAGGGCGGGCCACCAACGGAATACGCCACACACCGGTTGAAGATCGACCCGCATCAGGAACTCACCGCCTTACCGGATGTCTTCTAGTAAGAGAGCGATGCTGGAACGAGAGTTACAGAAGTTACTGGACACTGACGTGATCGTACCAGGTGGGGTGAAGGCAGACCCCGATAAAACAGCAGCTATCGCAAAGATGTCGCCTCCTGAGAACGCGAAACACGTGAAGACCTTTTTGCAAACGTCAAGTTGGTTCCGGCGCTTCATTCCCAATTACGCCGACGTTGCCAAACCTCTGACGGATCTCCTCAAGAAGGACAGCAAATGGACCTGGACTTCGAAGCAACAAGAAGCCTTCGACTGCATTAAGGAGAAGTTAATCACCGCTCCGATACTGCGCCAAGCTGACGAATCGATGCCCTTCACATTAAGGACCGATAGCAGCGGTTATTGTCTCGGAGCAGTACTGATGCAGGGGGAGGGCCCCGAAGAAAGACCAGTAGAATACGCTAGCCGTTTGCTGAATAGTGCTGAGAGAAACTATACCACAACGGAGAGAGAAGTGCTGGCAGTCGTATGGGCTGTTACTAAGTTCCGCGCATACATAGAAGGATCAAAGGTTGTGATAAAGAGCGACCACCAACCTCTGCGATGGCTGATGACAGTGAAATCACCAAGTGGTCATTTAGCGAGGTGGGCCCTTACCCTACAGGAGTACAACTTCCGTATAGAATATACACCTGGCAGGTCGAACGTCATCGCTGATACTCTTTCGCGACCACCTTGTGCAGAAGAAACGGATTGTGATATCTACGCCAAGGTTGATTTCCCGTCAAGAAGCCCCAAGGGTGTCCGTGAGAACCAACTCAAAGATCCTGACGTGCGAAAGATCGTTGAGGACCTCGAGTCAAACGACGACCCGTTTAGGGGGAGGCGTTGGTCCGACCGTGGCTTTATTATGTCAGATGGAATTTTGTACAGATATGGACCTGACGAGTGTGAAGAAGAGACAGGACGTCTTGTTGTACCGGTACACGAGCGTGATAAAGTCATGGCGGAATACCACGACGCACCAACAGCTGGACATTGCGGAGTAGAGCGCACACTAGATCGAGTGAAGTCTAAGTATTACTGGCCAGGTATGCGGCAATACGTCGTTGCGTACCTGAAGAGGTGTGTAGAATGCCAGAGATACAAAGCCGATAATAGGAAACCGGCCGGACTACTGCAGACTCCCGCAACTAATCGCCGCTTTGAGGTCATCGCCGTGGACCTTTTCGGACCACTGCCGGAGACCGCTGATAAGAACAAGTGGATCCTTATCATCGAAGACACATGCTCGCGATGGGTAGAGTTATTTCCTCTACAAGATGCTACCAGCTTAAACTGTTCTAAGATTCTGATCTCAGAGGTCTTCTTGAGGTACGGAGTGCCAAGACGAATCTTAAGTGACAATGGTGTTCAGTTTATAAGCGAAATAATGCAGCAGGCTTGCCATTCATTTGGCATTACTCAGTCGTTCTCGCCTGTATACCATCCTCAAGCGAACCCGGTGGAAAGGAAGAACCGTGATCTAAAACCGCAACTTGCTATTCTGGTGAGGAAAGATCACAACACCTGGGACGCTCACTTACCCGCGATACGTTTCGCGATAAATTCTGCAGTGACCAGCAGCACCGGATTATCACCGGCTTACCTGACGTTTGGACGAGAAATGCGTGCGCCGGCCGATGTCCTCGCTGATATGCGTACCATTATACAGAGTGACAACGTCATAACAAGCCTTACCCCTTACCTTCAGAGAATATCGACCGTACTATTTGAAGCTAGGGAAGTGCATGAAAAGGTACAAGCGAATCAAAAACGTTATGCCAACGAGGGTCGCAGCCCTGCACCGGATTATTCAATCGGTGATCTGGTCCTTCTAAAGACACAAGGGAGTAACGATACGACTCGCGGACAGACGCCGAAGTTTATACCGGGACGGGACGGACCTTATCGTATTAAGGAACCCGCGAGTTCCACCACCTATGTGCTGGAAAAGGTTAGTAGCGGTGAAACATTAGGGAGGTACCACGTCTCGCAGCTGACCCCATTCGTAGGTGACGTACCGCCAGCCCCGGTCAACGAAAACGGTAGACCTAAGCGTTATCTTGACTGACTCAGACGCGTGGCCGCATGTCTGAGTCAGAGGGGGAGGATGTAGCAACACCTTAACGTTTGTGTGTGGACTTGCCCTTATGCGCGGCAACGGTACTACAATACCCCGCCTGTCCACTCAGACTCCCGCCAACAGATAGTGTCAGAGAGTGGACGAAAGATCGCGCGACGGTACGCCACGCTCGCGAACCGCTCGTAAAGTTTTAGTTTGTTTTATCATTTACCTGTTTGTGCCGTGTATACTGTTTATTTTACCTTTATTATATACTTTTTACTGTTAACGTGCAATCGAACTCATTTTATAGACCCAACACACAACCCTGAGAAAATAACTTTCCTACAGTATTTGTTTAGTTTTTAATACCGGGTCGGTTTAATTTTATAATGTTTAGCTTTTCTGTTATAATTTTCAAGAAAATTGCTAGCAAAGTCGTGAAACCTACATTTTCCAAGCTACCGTCATCGGTACTAAAGATACACGTATCAAAGTGTACCTATACAGAATGCAAACAAAGGTAGACTTTAGTACTGTGTCGTTAGAAATGTATTTACTACAGCAAAATGGCAATACTTGTTACGTTATTATGATCTCAAAATTCTTGAATCAGCCTAGACACAATTATGTGCTCCTAGTATTTTACCACGTATTTAAGGGTGATTCAAGCATTTGGAAATGAACGACTGAGAGAGGTCATGTGCTTCGCACGCCACGTGGGTTATTAGTTCGTCTGAAGGGGAAAAATTTAACATTTTTGACATAAAATTAACTTAATTAACGATTGGTAAATTACACTATTCTAAAGTGTTATTTAGCATAATAAACTTTAAAATGCTAAAAAATTCGCATTTCATGGGACTTAAAAAAGCATTCGCCGATTTAGGTAATGCTCGCGTGTGGCCCCATAATCTATACTAATATTATAAAGAGGAAAACTTTGTTTGTTTGTTTGGTTGTAATGAATAGGCTCAAAAACTACTGGACCGATTTTAAAAATTCTTTCACCGTTGGAAACCTTAGTTTTCTAGGAGTAACATAGGCTACTTTTTATCCCGGGAAAAATAACGGGTCCCACGGGAAAGACCACAGGAGCGAAGCCGCGGGCAAAGTGCTAGTTATAAATAATTTTACTTTGCTTGGTAGTTTTTAAGTAAACCATTTTGCAAGTTGACGATGTTGTTGAAATTTCCTGTCACTGTTATTTACATGGCAAGTAGTGGGTACAAACAAACTTGTGTAAAACTTATTTCCACTGAAAAATGAATAATATAAACTTAAGTTGTGCAAAAACGAAAATAAAAAGCCCTCCAACAAAAGACTTCGGACTGCCTAAATTGAAAGTAGTTTTTGTTGGTGTTTGTTTAAATGTCGGTTGTTTTCAGACATTAGAACAATCTTTATTATTGCAACATGAAAAAAAGATATAAGAATCCTATCAATAATTATTGTCGTATTGTATTCTTTTAGTATTCTTATCTTTAAGAATTGCATTTTGATGACTATGTCACTGTTATAGAACACAATAATTATGAATAGTTGAATGAATACTTTATTTTTATAATGGCAAGCCGTTATTTTATAAGTATATAGGATACTTTAACATAACAAACTGAATATTTGATCTATAAAGACTGACCAAAGTTGACCGCTTTTGCCTTTTCTTTCGTTTTTGGTTAAATTTAGTATTTTTCACAATTCTTGTATTAATTATTTTATAATCCTTGATTGCTTCTTCTTGGCCGATCTACCATTTTATTGAGGTGTTTTATTTTATTAGATTCATTGCGTGCTGATTGACACTTGGGGACCACGTACCACGGCAAAACTGACCTGACTGATCAGGTTCGATATTCGCCATCCTGAAATACTACTAGGGACGCAGAATGAATGGAAGCCGGATGCATATATGTATTTAGTTTCATGGTGTGACGTAACATAAGTCTTGCGATTTTGTTGAGATTTAAAAACCTCGTGAAGGAGTGGCAGGTCGCTAGTAATTAATTAATTAATTTAAATTGCTCGAGTTTGGAAATCTTGTTGAATGTGTGTGTGAACGGCTAAACGGATCTGGATAGACATACATATAGTTTATAACCTGGATAAACATACATAATAATTTCCGATATCCACTTGGGGAAGTTGCTGGTAGAAGCTAATAAAAACATTAGTTCCAAAATTTGCCACTCCGCAGGCAAGTCGTTGGGGTTGGGCTTGTGTCGGTATGTGTGAGTCAGAGTGTATTTCAGTGTTTATAATACATGTCTGTTAGCCCTGCATGTGTGCAGCTGTACTCATACCAGTCACTGAAGGGGATCGATCTGTGACGTCACGAGACGTCATGAACTAGTTATACAAACCATCTCTTCCATGCTTTTGGAATCCTAGTAACACTACGCCGGAAACAAAACTTTTTATCATTGACGGGCCTAGTTTTGACCTACAAACGTGCCTGTGCGGTGTGTTTATGTGCTACATTTTCATTCATTCCGCACCGGAGTAACTTTTTGTGGAGCAACATTTACAAATGTTAGTGGGCAATAATAGATAACAAAAAAATATAGCAAGGGCCCCAAAATTTTTAGAAAGTTAATTAAAGTTATCATGTTGTTAATAAATGAACACTAAAATGTCATTAGTATCCATTGCTTTCTTGATCTCAGCCCTTGACCCTTCATGGACTCCTGGTTTGCAGTATATTTAAGCGCAGTTTTACGCAAGCGCATTTTAGGGCATAGCACGTCGACCATTCACCCCTTTCATTCAAGCCTGCACAGTATGTGCGCATAGGTGTTAAAAGCACGTGGTGCACGTGCGCTTCTCAGCATTTCTGAACTCTTGGTGCTGTTAACTCATTCGCGCATTCTGCTGCGCAACAACTCATAAGCAAAAGCGCAATGGATAATGTTAATTTGTTAAAAAGAAAACTGCTTAAATTCTACCTTTGTACATATGAAGTGCACATACTGCATAGTGGTTTATAATAACTTTATTTTTCCTCAAATATGTGAGAAAGCCTTTGCATATATCTTACGGTGATATATATAAGGTGTTAAAAAATTAACTTTAAGAATTTCGTGGGAGTATTGTACTCATCGTTACGAACAACTTTTACTCTGGGATGAACCCTGAAATCGCAAAAAAAACATGAGTTGTTCCATACATTTTATTAAGTTACGTGTGCATAAATGTATGGAACAACTCATATTTTTTTTGCGATTTCAGGGTTCATCCCAGAGAATGTGACTGTACCTATAGCAACAGTTCGGCAAATAAACTATCTATACTCATATAATGTCCATTTTTTTCTTTGGGGCTATTTTAAAGAAATAGTTTACCAAGGAGAGAACAATAGCGAACAAGAACTACGACAAAAGCTCGAATTAGCTAGGGTACAAGTTACTAACAACAGAGGTGCATTCCGTAGGTTACGTAGGAATTTTATTAGACACATGGTCAGAGGCAGTAATTTTGAACATTTATTGTAAAATGTTTCATGAAAACAAAAAATAAATTATAACTCTGCAGGGGTTAACCTTACGGACCTCCCGTAGAAGAACTTTTTGCAGCTGATGACTCCATCTAACCCCTAGTTGCGTTTGATCCACGACTTTTGGGCCACTGAAATGTATATTATACTTTTCTCAAAGCACTATAAAATAGCTTTTCTAATCCTATTCAAGGGACAAATGAAATCTTCAGCTCCAATTTACGAAAACCGAAAGAAAATTGGATATCGCGAGTATGGTAACATGCTGTTGTTAGCTTCGTAGCCCACCCACGTCGTTAAACAGCGTTTTGAGCTGAAACAAGTCGTTGCGCAATGGTAGTATTACTAGGGGCCCATAAACCAGCTGTAGATTTAAATAGAAGAAAAGAACGTCCGATACACGTGGGCTGCTTACCAATGCGCATGCGTGAAATTATAAAATCAAGGACAGAAAGCCATGCCCTACCCCACGCTTTTCACATTTGAATGCTTTTCGTAGCTGTATCAATCCGCGAGATGGCGTTACTTTCGTTGGGGGAGGGGCGATAGTGGCGGGAAACGTATAATGTCATGTGCTTTCTGGCCCGCTGTCGTTTTGACTATTTTTCAGATCTCCTGCGACTTATTGCATCCTGGTATAAAAGCAAGACAGCGTCAGCAACACGAGGCGTATATCGGAATAGGTTTTATACGAGTATTGCAACATGTTATTTATCGGATACTTACTAATATTACAGTGACTGATACCACAGGGTCGAGTTAATTATTTGATTTTTCTGGATTATTACATAAACGAATGATCAACACAATAAAATATTAACAGCACTTTAGTCACCATATGCTTAGGGAAAATGAGCAAAAGTAACATCAAAGTAATTGTGAATCGAGAAGAAATTTTGATGAATATAATTATGTAGATAAATTTAATATGGAGAAAGCTCGTGGCTAAGTACGTCCGAACGGATGTATCTATTACGTTAAGCTACGCTTGCCGGGGTTGGTCCGTTGATGGCTGACCACCTTTACATATCGGGACTCCTCCGTGTCTCGGAAAGCACGTTAAGCCGTTGGTCCCAACCGATCTTTGTCGGAGTGTGTACGACTAGCCATGACTACTTTTGGCCTTGCTCGGCTCTGCATTATTCACAAGGTCTCTAGCGAAAACAAAAAAGACCCTTCTTTGAATTAATTGGGCAATCTAACGTGTCTTGTTGTGATGGGAAATCTCCCATTTAATAAACTGGTATTATTCTTTGGACACTAAAACATCAAAATATCAAATGTTTTTGATTTATGAAGCGTGCGACGAACTAGCCGGATAATTATAATTTATTTATTTATTTAAATAAAACGACCGTAGCCAATAAACACTATTAAATATCTAATGTATTTATCCCAGTTATGCATTATTCTCGTAAAAAAAAACATTCTGATAGTATCATCTTCCATTCATCCGCAAACATGTCAAGACTTTTGTTTGAGCCCAGAAGAAGGTTATAGCTGCTAATGTCCAAAAACGTAGTGACTTGAACTAGCTGGCTGATTTCGTGGTGCAACATGTTGCCATGTAGGTGTCGCTATATTTTGTGGACTATATCAACTGCATCATTGTACTGCTGATCACGTGACTGGCACACCTCGGAAAACAAGCCACCTGCTTGCGTATGACAACCTGGTACTTGAAATATTATGAATGTCGCGAACCCCGCGGTGGCCTGACTGAACAAATCACCAGTTATTTGGGGAGATGCGCTAGGGTAGCCCACGAAATTCAAATAATATTACATTTTATTGACTACTAGCTGACCCGACAGACGTTGTCCTGTCTTAACTGTGATACCTACCCTACCTACCTACCTACCCTACCTACCCTACCCACTCACCCTACCTACCCACCCTACCGACCCTACCTACCTTACCTATCTACCTACCCTACCTATCTACCTACCCTACCTACCTGACTACCTACCCTACCTACCTAGGTACCTACCCTACCTACCCTACCTACCCTAGCTACCCTAGCTACCCTACCTACCTACCTACCCTATAGGAGGAAAATCAGCAGCTAATCGAAAAAAAAAAATTAAAAACGCCGGTCAAGATAACATTGCTGTTCATAAACAGTTTTTTTTCTTTGAAATATAGAACTTATTTTCTATGTCAATTATGGCCATGAAAAGTAAAACCGTTGACTGCCGGTTTTTTTTTTTTTTTTTTTTTTTTTTTTTTTTTTTTTTTTTTTTTTTTTTTTTTTTTTTTATGGCTGGGAAATCATCCAATGACTGCTCCCGCTCTGGGTGGAGCGGAAGGGAGTGTCAGACTCTTACTGACTAAAACCCATCCATGTTCCTTCCGTAGCCCTTTATGTTCCGGGGTAGCGGTAACCCTTTCGGACAATCCCGCTTACCCGGCAGGCTTGGCCCTGAGGGGCCCCTTCATATGCTGACATCTCTTTGAGGCGCGCGTGGAACATATACGCGCCGTACAACACGGGTCTGGTGCTGATCGGACGGTGAGTCACCCATTACTCACCGTCCGCAAGCCCGCGCCTACGGTGGCCGGGAGTCGTCACGTGGCTCCCAACGCCCGGGGCGTCTCCTGCGGCGGCTGGGACGGGAGGACCTTTCTCTCTCCTATCCCGCCACCTCCTTCGCGAGCATAACTTTTTCGCAGAAGGAGGTGACTGCCTCCCACTCCCTCGGTCGCCGCCGCCGATCGCCTCTACGAGGACACGGCGGTGCTCCGCCCAAGCGGGGCAGGTTTGCACCGTGTGCTCTACCGTGTCCTCTGGGCGATCGCAGTGGTGACACCCGGGCGTTTCCTCCCGCCTGATGATGTGCAGGAACCTCCCGAAACATCCATGTCCGGTGAGGACCTGCGTCAGGCGGTAGGTGAGGGCGCCGTGACGCCTCTCTAGCCACTCCTCAAAGAGGGGCCTTAGCGCCACTATCGTGGCGTGCCCTGCGCTGGGTTGCAACAGTCGCTGATTCCAGGCCGCCATGAGATCGCGCCGGAGGTCCGTCCGCTCCGCTGCAATTTGCTGCGGAAACGGAGTTTCCCCCCGGCTTAGTACCTCCACGCGCCACTCGAACAGGCGCGCGAGGACTATCGCCTCCAGATCCCACGGCGGCAGTCCGGCAAGGAGGCTTGCCGCCTCGCCCGAGATCGTGCGGTACCCCCGGATTAGCCGAATGGCTACCACCTTTTGGGGCGCGTTCAGATAGTGAGCGGCTCGTCGCCGCAACGCGCCCACACCGGGGCCCCGTATAGGGCCATGGACCGCACGACTCCCGCGTAAAGCCTCCGGCAGGAGGCGTTTGGCCCCCTCAAATTGGGCAAGAGCCGCTTTAAGGCGGCCCCAGTCCGTTCCAGCTTGGGGGCCAAACGTGACTGCCGGTACTGACACTTCGATTTTGAAATTCGAATCACCTTCTCTGAATGGTCAAAACCCTGCTGTAAAACTATTGTAACAGGCCCATAATTTTTGCACACGCGCAAGTGTACCAACGGAGGGTGCGGAGAACGGAACGTAGCCGCGCTCCCCGTTTCGTCATCGCCGGCGCGGCGGCGTCTATAAAAGACGAGCGCCCACGCAGAGCGTCCCTTTTTTCATCAACTCCAACCAAACGGGAAGAACATTAGGTCGCGTGTCAAGGCCGCGCGGCCAACCTTTAAAAGTGTGATATTATTAATTATGTAATCCAAATAGTTTCAAGCTGAGATTATATTATTTTATTATAACGTTCACCCGTTTCATTTATCACACAATTATAATGGTATTAACATTATTTCGCCAATTCCATGATAAATGTGTATTCAGTTAATTAACTCCAACCAATAAATCACGTCCGAAGCGTCACCGGAATTTTCCCTTTAACGAGTTTTGTTGGTCGTGGTATGAGATTAGACTGAAACTCCATCACTTGGGGCACAAACAGGCCGCGGTGACGATACTTAGCTTGACCAAATGGTGCGTAAACTCAACTTTTTGTCCCGTTTAGTAGTACTCGAGAAAGTTACTCTGAATCTGTCAAACCAAGGGTGACTGATTGATGGTTTTTGTTGTTGTTTACATAAATATTAAGCCATGGACGTGAATCTGTGTAATAGCTAATAAGCTTGTAAGCGAGGATTATCGGATCAGGAAAATTATGCACCAAGAATACATCATCAATGAAGCTATTTTTTTACGTAAAGGGTTTTTATGGTATCTTAACTTCTAATTCTAAGTCTTTAATCTTGTAAAATATTTTGTGAGGTAAATTCGTCAATAATCCGATAAGGATTCTGCTTTTTAAATCCGTATATCATACGCAAAGAAGGGTGCGTTGTGACTTAAATCCTCGTCGTTCATAGTAGGTATACATTCAGTCAAAAAAGTATCGGGAATGGATGATTTGTTTATGGTTCCAAATTCAAATTTTTGTTTTTTTGTAGTTGTTAGATTGGCACAACTGTTTTCCATTTTGGCGCGGAGTTTGAGTTGCATCTGTTATTTACATTAAATACAGTGCTGGTTTTAGTAATATCATATATAGTGTGTATTGCGCATTTCATAATGGACAAAAATATCGAACAAAGAGTTTGTCTTAAATTTTGCATCGCCAATGGAATTTCGTGTTCGGAGTCACTGAAAATGTTACAGAAGGCTTACGGTGAATCGACTTTATCAAAAACTCGTGCTTATGAGTGGTTCAAAGCGTTCAAAAGCGGTCGAGATGTGATGGAAGATTTGCCTCGCTCTGGTAGGCCGTCAACGTCTGCAACTGAAGTTAACATCGCAAAAGTGAAGAAAATAGTGACTGAAAATCCCCATTCAACTCTGAGAGAGATAGCCGCCGAACTTTCTGTATCTCACGAGTCGATCCGTACCATTTTAACTAATCATTTGGGTATGAAACATGTTGCTGCTCGGCTAGTCCCAAAAGATCTGAATTTTCTCCAAAAACTCAATCGCATGAAAGTCGCTGAGGACATGCTAGAACGAGTCAGTTCGGACCCAACATTCATGAAACGCATTGTTACTGGTGACGAGACGTGGGTTTACGAGTTTGACATGCAAACTAGTCAACAAGCTTCGGAGTGGCGCCTTCCAACTGAACCGAAACCGAAAAAACCACGCCAAAGTCGATCAAAAGTCAAAGTCATGTTGACTGTTTTCTTTGACTATCGCGGTGTTGTGCACTCTGAATTCTTACCGGAAGGTCTAACGGTAAATAAAGAATATTATTTGAGCGTTATGCGGCGTTTAAGAGAGCAAATTCGACGAAAAAGGCCAGATTTATGGAAAGAAAATTCTTGGATTTTGCACCACGACAATGCGCCTTCGCACAAGGCTATAATTGTGAACGAATTTTTGACCAAACACTCAACAAATACCATCCAGCAACCACCATATTCACCAGATATGGCTCCTGCTGACTTTTTTCTTTTTCCTAAACTCAAATTACCACTTCGTGGCACCCGTTTTCAATCGATAGAAGACATAAAGGAGAATTCGCGGCGAGAACTGAACTCAATTCCGGAAGCAGCGTTTAAAAAATATTTTGATGAATGGATTATTTGTTGGCGCAAGTGTATCGTTTCTAAAGGAGCATACTTTGAAGGTGATAAAATAAATTTGGATGAATAACAGACATTTTGTGTATTATTGATCTTTTCCCGGTACTTTCTTGACAGAGTAGTATTTCGATCGCATTTTAATTGTTATATATTATGGATATAGGTATAAGTACACACGGTCCTTGCACCTGGCTATTTTATTACAACACGTCATCCACCAATTATATTTATACTAGCTGACCCGACAGACGTTGTTCTGTCTTAACTGTGATACCTACCCTACCTACCTACCTACCTACCTGCCAACCTACCCTACCTATCTAGCTACCTACCCTACCTACCCTAGCTACCCTACCTACCAACCCTACCTACCCTACCTACCTACCCTACCCTACCTACCTACCTACCGACCCTACCTACCTACCTACCCTACTTTCCTACCCTATCTACCTACCTACCCTACCTACCTACCTACCCTACCTACCCTACCTACCCTACCTACCTACCTACCCTACCTACCCTACCTACCTACCTACCTACCCTACCTACCTACCTTACCTACCTACCTACCTACCTACCTACCCTACCTACCTTACCTACCTACCTACCTACCCTACCCTACCTAAAAAAAAATAAAAAAAAATTACTACCTACCTAGGTAGGGTATGTAGGCTGGGTAGGTAGGGTAGGTACCTACCTACCCTACCTACCTACCTACCTACCTACCTACCTACCCTACCCTACCTACCTACCTACCCTACCTACCTACCTACCCTACCTACCTACCTACCCTTCCTAAAAATTAATAAAAAAAATAAAAAATGTATTCTGCTATTCAGAGCGGAGACAAATCCAACGAAACAAAAACCATGTAAATTGGTCCAGCAGATCTCGGTTATAATGGAGGGAACAAACCCGACTTTCTTTTATATATCACGCTTTTTACTATAGGGCAGGCAGTAACTACAGACGCCATCAGCTACGATCTTTACATAGTTACTAAAGAGTTGGTATATCTAAAGAATCATCGACCTGCATCGTCATGCATGGACTGACAGATTAGATATGAATCTTGATGATGGGATGGGTGATGTGAAAGACTTCGAGGAGCTCGTGGCCAAGTACTAACAGCCGCACAGGTCGATCCACCAGGTTGAGCTTCGCTTGCCAGGGTTGGCCGTGGATGGGTGACAATCTTTAAATACCGAGACTGCTTCGTGCCTCGGAAAGCACGTTAAGCTGTTGGTCCCGGCTGCCATTTGTGCATCTTTGACAGTCGTTACGGGTCGACAGAAGCCCGAAAATCTGACAGCCAGTCTTACCAAGGAGTATCGTATTACCCAGTTACTACTGGGTTGTGGATGTCAGATAGGCAGTCGCTCCATGTAAAATACTGGTATTCAGCTGCATCTGGTAAGACTGGAAGCCGATAACATGGGACAGGAATCTTGGGTGCTCAGATTGGGGACTCTGATCGCCCACCGAGAGTTTCCGGGGAATACGTGCTGCAGTGCACAGTGAGGCTCAGGGGAGACCCATTTACAATCTTCTTTGAGTTGTGCTTTAACAGGCGTTGCAGAGAGGGTCTTTCCTCTTATCCCATACATGTTATGCTTATCAATCAAGGTTGCGTGATGGACACAATCGAAAGCTTTTGTCTTATCTGTTAGGATTGCGCAAATTGGTAATTTTTTATCAACATTTACCATTATTATACTAAGCAAGACGTAAATAGACTGACTAATGTTTCCCTTTTATACATAACTAGCTGAACCGACAGACGTTGTCCTGTCTTAACTGTGATACCTTCCCTACGTAGGTAGGGTATAGCTCTATACCCTACCTACCTACCCTACCCTACCTACCTACCTACTCTACCTAAAAATAAAAAAATAAAAAAAAATAAAAATGTATTCTGCTATTCAGGGCGGAGACAAATCCAACGAAACAAAAACCATGAAAATTGGTCCAGCAGATCTCGAGTTATAATAGAGGGAACAAACCAGACTTTCTTTAGATGTAACCATAGTGCGCATTGCTTCCGTTTTGAAAACTAGTGTAATGTCACTAGATAACAAAAATGTTAAAATAAAAAGACTTAAGTTCCCAATTATTCCAAATTGTCAATAATTTTAATATATTGAATTCTTTGTGACACCGTAAATCGCATAAGGTAGATACAGAAACCTGTAATCATAAATATAAAGAGAAATATTTATTTGTTATGCAAGGCTGCAAAGTTGATTTTTCACGCGAGAAAAGTAAGATGCGCACAAAAACTTTGCTGCCGAGCGAAACACACAACTTTTCACCTCACGACAGCGAGGAAAATGCTAGGTGCAAGAAAACAGTTGTATACTCGAGCGTCTCAGATACTCATGTGAAGAAAATAACGGATACTTGGCAATGTATCTTATGAGATACATAGAATATCTCCAAAATTAGATACCTTGTATTTCATTTGAATGTTGTACATCAAAATATGCAGGGTCTGTCCGGCAAAGAGCTAGAATTAAGTTTATTCTTAGAAAATTATGATGTTCAGGTGTTATGTTTGACTGAACACTGGTTGAAAGAACATGAAGTAGTGTTTATTAATGATGATTATTTTACCGTACAAAGTGCATTTGTAAGAAAAAGTGCTATTCGCGGTGGCTCATTAATTCTTGTTTCAAACAAGTTAAAATGTAAACAACGTTTAGATTTAGTTAATTTGTCTATTGAGCGCACTATTGAGTTGTCTTGTGTTGAACTTGAGCGATACGTGGTAATTTGCGTTTATCGACCCCCCTCGGGGGATTTTATTAGTTTCGAATCGGTAATGGAGGATTCACTCAATAGAATAAAATCGAGTAATAAAAATATTATTTTATGTGGTGATTTTAATATTAATATTTTAGAAGTAACTCCTTTAAGTATTAGACTTCTTAATCTGTTTAGGTGTTATAATTTAATTAACTTGTTTTTTGAACCTACTAGGATCACGGCATCTTCATCGACTTGTCTTGATAATATATTTAGTGATTATGATGCCAAAAATAAATTTGTGCTTAGCGACTTAACATCTGACCACTGTGGCTTATTAGCTAGCTTCCCTGTGCCATTACATAAAAAGCCGCAAAAAATAGAATGCAGGCCTTATACAACTAGTCGTTGCACCAAATTTAAAGATAATATAGCTCATCGAATTTCACCATCTATAGCAGACCTTGAGAATCCTAATGAAATCTACGGAGCCCTTTTTGATGTTGTGCAAAAAGAGTACCAATCTATTTTCAAAACCAAAACCATTGATATCAATGGCACCGCAGTTAGCTTCAACCAATGGGCTACCCCAGGCATTTATCAAAGTAGAGCGAGACTATACGAGTTATACGGTTTAAAAAAATACAAGTTTGATACTCCTTTCATAGAGTATGTCAAAATTATTCAAAATTATTTAAAAAGGTTTGTGTCTTTGCAAAATCAAAATTTTTAAGCGAAACAATTAAAAAATCCAATAATAAAATAAAAACCACTTGGAAAATTATTAACAATGAAACGGGTAAACCAGTTAAACAATTAAATGAACTTGAGATTATGGTCGACAACAAATTAATTAATAAAGCAGCTGACGTAGCTGAGGTTTTTAATGATTTTTTTGCCAACATACCTATAACTACGACTCGCTCCTTAAATTCTTCACCGACTAAAGCTGAAAACCTTCTCCATAGTAGTGTGCCTAAATGTAGTCGCTTATTTAGCTTCGAACATGTAACGCCTCGTGATGTAGTTAACGTTTTTAATACACTTAAGTCCAAAAACACTGGTGATTACTGGGGCATCTCCATTAAACTTTTAAGTAATATAATAGATATCGTAGCCCCCTATCTAGCTGTTACCTTTAATAAATGTGTTGATTTAGGAACCTTTCCTGACCTCATGAAAAGTAGTAAAGTCATTCCTTTATTTAAATCAGGTAATAAAAATAACGTTGGCAATTTCAGGCCTATTTCAATCTTACCTGCATTTAGCAAAATATTTGAAAAATTAATACTCAAGCAGTTGTTAAGACATTTTAATTTAAATAGCCTCCTTCATGATGAACAATATGGCTTTACAAAAGGTCGTTCGACTACGGATGCAGGTGTTGCTCTGCTGAAACACATATTTAGCGCATGGGAGAACTCGCAAAATGCTATTGGAATTTTCTGTGACCTCTCCAAAGCTTTTGATTGCGTGCACCACGACACGCTTTTACGTAAACTACGTCATTACGGTGTTCAAAACGAAGCTCTTAACGTTATAAATTCATATTTACAGAATAGGTTTCAATGTGTAGATGTTAATGGTGTGAAATCTACTGAGCTACCAGTCATCAGTTAGGTGTACCTCAAGGCTCAATACTAGGTCCATTCTTATTCTCAGTGTATATCAATGACTTACCATTCCATTTAAAGGGTATCTGTGATGTTGTACTGTTTGCAGATGATACCTCTCTTATCTTTAAAGTAGACAGAGATAGACTAGTTTTTGACGATGTTAACAGTTCACTCTCAACAGTAACGGATTGGTTTACATCTAATAACCTAGTTCTCAATGCGAAGAAAACGAAATGTATAAAATTCGCCTTACCCAATGTCAGAAATCTAGGACCACAAATAATATTAGATAAAGAGGTGCTTGAAACTGTAGACACAGCAGTCTTTTTGGGAATAACAGTAGATTCGAAACTCCAATGGAGCCCACATATATCAAGTCTAGCAGGACGGCTTAGTTCAGCCGCCTATGCCGTCAGGAAAGTAAGACAATACACTGACGTTGATACAGCCCGGTTAGTGTATTTTAGCTATTTTCATAGCGTTATGTCCTATGGCCTTCTGCTGTGGGGCAAAGCCGCAGATATAAATAATATATTCGTTCTTCAAAAACGAGCTGTTCGAGCAATTTACCAGCTAGGTGCCAGAGTATCTCTGAGAGATTTTTTTAAAGAAATTGGTATTCTTACGGTAGCGTCACAATTTATTTTCGCCAACATTTTATATATTAGACAAAATTTACACTTATATACTAAAAACAGTGATATTCACAACATCAATACTAGAAATAAGGATAAACTACGTGCTCCCTTTCATCGGCTTCATAAGGTTCATAACTCATTTGTGGGGCTTGGTATAACCTTTTATAACAAGCTGCCCTCTTCTTTGCTAGAATTGCCTTTTAATACGTTTAAATCTAAAGTAAAATCTATCCTTTGTTCAAAGGCTTACTATACTACCAACGACTACTTAAATGACAAGAATAGTTGGTCGCTGTGATTAACACAAGACAATGTTTATGTTCTTTCTCCAGCATTAGCTTCATAAAATTATTTTTATTATGTATTCAATTCATTGTTTTGGTTGTTTTTATTTTTTTTTATTAGCCATTTATTGTTGACATAATCTACTCATTACAATGTTTTTTTTAATGAGTTGTATTGCAAAATGTGGTTAGCTAGAGACCTCGACAGTTGATCATATTTATTTATCTTGATCCTAGTTAGTAATCATTAGCAATTAATTGATTGATTTTACTTCGATGGTCCTAGTTTATCATTTGTAACTTCGAGTTACGGCTGTATGGACATAGTACAGCATTGCACATGTAAGCGGGCACGCACTTTTACCTGGAGGCTCTTTTTTTTTCTTTTTAAATTTACGCTTGAGTACAGTCAGTTTTAATGTTTTAATTGGTATATTGACGTGTGCTAGCTGACATGTGGCAAATGATTGATTTTAATGTGATGTGTTTCGTAATGTTAATTACTTCTCATGCGATAAATGTGTGTAGAGTCAAGTTCTTCCAACTAAACACACAGCTGTGCTGCTGGGGAGTTTGTTGCGCCACTTCTTCTTCCCAGCTAAAGCACTAGGAAGTGGTGAAGGGTGGGCGTTTTTGGGGGACTGTCTTATGTAACTTTGACCTTCAAAAAGTGCTGATATTCAGCCTAATTTGAATAAATGACTTTTGATTTGATTTTGATTTTGATTTCTTCTCGATCCAATACTTGTCCTCTAAGGAGAATGAAAGAAAAAAACAAATTTAATACAAATAAGTAATTTAATATCATACATATTTATTTTTGCCAAGCTAAGGGTTAAATAACAGATTATACAGATTTTTTTAATCATTTGGATTACTTATTAACATTAATTACAATTTTACAATGATATCCTCGCAAAGTATTTAATTTCTGTACGGTGATGGAAGTTTTTAAGGTTGCAAAAACTTTACAAACACGACATAATATTTATTAAAGGTTGTATTCTGATCATTTTAAGGTTGAAGATGAAACTATAAGAATGAAGGATGTTTTACAGTTCAGAGTATGAACCAAACGTAAAAACACAATATTTAATTTTATGCTATTTTCTTGTAACGTTTAAAGTTTTTTGTTATGCAAGGCTGCAAAGTTGTTTTTTGGCGCCAGTATTGTTTTAAATCCTGAACAAGCTAAGGATTCTAGGATTACAGAATCTTGAGCGTAACGAGCGTTTTAATGGTACGAGACGCAAAATAACTTCGCAAACCACAATTTTTCACCTCACTGTAGCGAGGAAAATGCTAGGTGCAAGAAGAGCAGCTTATTTTGAGCTTTATTTTATTTGAGCACTGTACCCTTTCAGATACAAGCTCATGTAAAGAATAGAACATACTTGCAATGTATTTTATAAGATATATACAATATCTACAAAAGTAGACACCGTGGATTATTTGTTTTATTTTTCTAAATCATCAACAGTTTCCGCAAAAGCGAAAGAAAGAAAAATTTAATTAAACTTTTTGTTTTGCCGAGAAAATTTATTAAATTAGTGTTTATTTATTTTCAAAATTAAAATAACGCTGCTTTTTATGAACTGTCAATACGCGGAATTTGAACGTGATTTCTATGAAATATAAAATGTGACGTCACAGATTTTTGGAATCAAATAGAACACTTATTAACTTTAAATACAATTTTACGAATCAACTCATTCTTTGGAATGCGCCTCTAAAAAATAATAAAAAATAATATTATTATTATTGAATTATTATATAACTTAAAATTAGTTGAACGACACGAGTGAAGTCAGCGCACAACCGTTACTTGTTACTAGGCGTCCATGAAGCATGTGGAAATGGAGACAGTGACAACCCAATACACGTGGAGTGCCTACCTAAGCGCATGCGTGAAGATACGAACTCAAGTAAACATACCTGAACTTATGACGCATTTTTATGTTTCTGTCTGCGGCGGACATAGAGTTATGTACATATATATCGATGGCGGCGGATTTACTGAATGCCAAAAGAGGAGATACTTTAAAATTATTTGTATATAATACATAGGTACCTACTACGTACTAGTTGTTCGTGCTCAGCGTCGCCCGGATGAATATCATAATTATAATCTATCTCCTTTTTTATTAAGATTGAGATTACAAAACAATCACACAAACAAACAAAACAATCAATCAATCGTATTAAGTTACACAAGTAAAAATGTACACTGCAAGCACAGCACATTTTTCATATCAATATGTCAGCATTTTACCTGCGTCGGGTCGGCCAATTTAGTACACGAATAGCATTCATACCGCGTGCACTCATCTATCATGCAATCATACTTTTATCAATAAATATCAATCAATCAGCAATCAGTGTATCAATCAGCATCAACTCAAGGTGTAAGGTCCCTAACCATACAAAAAATAAAAACCAAATGTTTTGTTTTAAGTTGACTATTATTTTATGAAATCGAAATGGACTTCAATTTTAGCTAAGATAATTTTTTTTCCCTAAAATACTGCTGCCGTAGCTGCTACGACGTAGCGTGTTGTTACGCCATAGCAGCGGGGTGTAGTTATTAGTTTTCTTTGTATCAACATACTGCAAGTTGCAGGACCCTGATCAATTGAGAGCAATAAAGATACGTACAGGGCTATACTACAAAGGAACAAATTTCAGGATTTTATAATATATTTTGTTAATTTTTAGTTAACTAAACACCAGGTTACTATTGACTATCTTTTTCTTCATAATTAACTTCTTTCTTTCTTTGTTCTGTGTCTAGTGACTATCCTAGTGTCAGAGTTAGAGAATAATTGACCGGTGACCGCGAACAATAGTTTTTCTATTGTGTCTGCTGCGTGGCAGTCAATGCATTTTTTTTTTTTTTTAAGGCTGGGAAATCATCCAATGACTGCTCCCGCTCTGGGTGGAGCTGAAGGGAGTGTCAGACTCTTACTGACTAAAACCCATCCATGTTCCTTCCGTAGCCCTTTATGTTCCGGGGTAGCGGTAACCCTTTCGGACAATCCCGCTTACCAAGGCAGTCAATGCCTTTTAACCCTTTTTTTTTTTTTTTTTTTAAGGCTGGGAAATCATCCAATGACTGCTCCCGCTCTGGGTGGAGCGGAAGGGAGTGTCAGACTCTTACTGACTAAAACCCATCCATGTTCCTTCCGTAGCCCTTTATGTTCCGGGGTAGCGGTAACCCTTTCGGACAATCCCGCTTACCCGGCAGGCTTGGCCCTGAGGGGCCCCTTCATATGCTGACATCTCTTTGAGGCGCGCGTGGAACATATACGCG
Organism: Hyppa rectilinea; assembly: GCA_951799385.1. Taxonomy (NCBI): domain Eukaryota; kingdom Metazoa; phylum Arthropoda; class Insecta; order Lepidoptera; family Noctuidae; genus Hyppa; species Hyppa rectilinea. The sequence goes on along the minus strand of OX637300.1, from coordinate 25,967,312 downwards.
CCGTACGGCACGGGTCTGGTGCTGATCGGACGGTGAGTTACCCATTACTCACCGCCCGCAGGCCCGCGCCTACGGTGGCCGGGAGTCGTCACGTGGCTCCCGACGCCCGGGGCGTCTCCTGCGGCGGCTGGGACGGGAGGACCTTTCTCTCTCCCATCCCGCCACCTGTAGAATGCTCGCCTGCCTTTTAACCCTTAATTTGACAATGTATGTACCGTCATACATGACCTTTAAAAAAAAGATTTGTTCAAAAAATATTGACATGCGTGCGATAAATTAACATTTTTATATTGCAACACTAATTATGTTTGGTGGAAAAAATAAAACATACATCTAACAACATTTATTATGATATTACTTGAAAAAAATGTCTACCTGGCGAACGTCAACTGCGCTGTCCAAGGTATTAATTCTATAATTATGAATATTACATAGTTTAGGATACGTGTGAAGACTAAAATGTATGCTTTATTGTGTAATGGAATACGTGTGAACATTAAATAGTTCTATTTTGATCACTAACATGATGTATGCTGTGACGTACACTGCCAAGTTTGTAACGAAACACCCTCCGTTTTGCTTGTATGTCACGGCATACATTGCCAGTTTGAGGTTGCTTTTTGGGATTACTTGGTTTAATAGCACGCTTTTCTTTTCTTTGTTGGCAGTAAAAGCTTCACACCCGTGATGGTAGAATTTTTGCACTTGTGCCTGCTGAGAATGCACCCTTTGTCGGTAGCAAACATTCTGACCTTGATAATGAATTACGTGTGCACACCTGGCTTTCTATGTTATCTTCTTCTGCACCTTCTATTGGTAGTTCTATAGAAAATCTTAATATTTTAGAGGATGACGAAGACCCTTCCAGCCAGAACGTTCTACTAACACTAATTTTTCAAAGCGTCTATTCAAGCCCTTCTCTAGAACCAAATTGCAAGAAAGTGCCAATACTGAGTGATATTCGGTCACTCTCGGCAACTCCCGCTACTCGTGCATCCCCGCAACCCCTGCACCCTCTGCACCACCTGAACCAGCAGCAAGTGGTTCCATGACTATTGGCTTAGCTGCAGCTCGCATGAGGGAGACTCTTCCAAGTCGCGTCCCAGAAATACCAGATCGCAACGTCCCACTGTTTCTGTTGTGTGTAGACGACCCAGACGAATTACAAAGTTCACTCGAAGCTATCAATGGAAAAATGCGGTTTTTCAGCTCAGGGCAACTAAAGAAGAAGACTCAGATCACACCGACATACTAACCGAAACTGGGTTATTTCTAGAAATTCTTTTCCCCAGACGTTTTGGCAGATATTGTTGAGCAAACAAACGCACAATATTCAAAACTGAATGCTCTCTTAGCTCGACCGAAGATGAGTTGCGGGATTTTTTAGCCATACATATTATCATGGGTATTGTTAGCATGCCATCGTATACCGTTTACTGGAGTTTGCGGTACAGATACGATCCCGTAGCCGAGTTGATGTCTCTAAAATGGTACCAACAAATCCGTCGTAATTTGCATTTTGTTGGTAATAATATACAAGACTCCGACAGATACAAAAAGTTAGGGCTTTATTACAAAAAAAATCGAGTAAACGGCTTAGCTCAAGATAATGAAAGGAAATACAGCATTGATTATATGATGATTCCCTATAAAGGGACCAAAGCGAGCATGACGATGACCAGTCAAGGTGGATGTAGGCTTTGCTCCAAGCTAACGTCAGTGTTATGCATGAAATGCCAAGTCCGTCTGTGCTTCGTAACCGGTAAAAGTCTTTGGAATTGTCAAATAGACTACCATATTATGTGTGTTTAGTAAAGCTGGCAATTTCTATGCGTTGTCCTTGTTACCTACCTTGTTTTTTTTTTGTATTATTTTTGTACTGTAATTGGCAATGTATGTCCCGGCATACAACACATTTACTCAATGTTTTTATGTGCATTTGGCAGTGTATGCTGTGACATACATTGTTTTTCAGGAAATCTGAAGTTCCTATATTTTTTTGATTATTTTTTTGTAACACCTATAAATACCTACAACAAAATTTTAAAGAATCAGCGTTGCCACGTTGAATCGCAACGCTGATTCTTTGCCCTAAAAATTGACCAGCCCTCTGGTCACGTGTAGAGTCGACCAACCGCTGGGCGATATCCCAAAACACTCGATGAGCACTCGGACCCCACGGCCCTAGTGTTTCAACCCCAAACGGCTCGAACATATAACTTCCAATAAGGTTGTTATACTTGCGCCGTTTGAGGTTTTCCGCTCCTGCAGCAGCCGCCCCAGCACAGCCCGCCGTGCTAGGAAGATGGGATGGCGCAATGGTGTCGACACAGGTTGCATCCCACACTAAAGGCCTACCCAACTTCCAAGGCATTATAGTCATTCCGTCTGGCATCTTACCATCGTCGCGTGCCAAGCCATTAGGTTCTAAAATAGCTGGCACCCCGGCGGTGACAAGAGCTCGACGGATGACGTCATTAATACTGGCGTGCCGTGCCAACCGACCAGCGCTTTTACTGCAAGAAAGGCCATGGTGTCCGAGGCGGTCGACTGCTTCACCGCACTGACAACGATGTGGAGCCCCGCAAGGAGAACCCAGACGCAGACTTGTAGCGAGTCGGAAAGTTGTGTCACACAGCATAGTGCCTATGTTGGGTGACGGTAGTGCCTGAAGCCAGAGGCCCGACTCCCACTCTCCCACAGCCAGTAGGCGGGCACGCTCCGCAGTATTGGTGGACGTATTAATTAGATTATTCCGTACCAACCTGCAGAGCGGCTCATCCCACTGTCTCTGGGAAGACGGGTTCTCGGGCTGCACCGTATCCGGACAAGCCATCTTCCAAGCGTTAATTGCATCAGTCAAACACGGCACTTCAGAGTTAACCTGAGAAGGAGCTATGATTTTTGCGGTTAACTCTTTGGTGCTGTGGACCGAGGACAGGAACGCCGGTAAGCTTACACTAGAAATTTTGCGGACGCCGAGCCCACCAAAACGAATGGGTAATGTGGCTTGCAGCCAAGCACGGTCGTCCAAAGCCACATTTAAAATGGATGTCAGAGTATGTCGAATAATTTTATCGATTTTGTCCAAAAGGTGTGGCTGCTTCCACAGGGAGGAAGAGCGGAGGAAATACATAAAATTTGGACCGAAACAGCAGTATCTGATGAGAGTGTATGCCGAATGTACATTAATTTTAGCGAGTCTATCTGAAATATCAATAAAATGTTTAATTTTTGCGTCAATGAAAGGTGCAAAACTGTCTTCTAAAATTGGGGATCCTAAGAGGTGCAGTGTATTTTTTTCTAAAACTTTGATACCTGGGGCTATTGAATTAAATTTCTGTAAAGTCGATTGTCTGTCAGTATTGTCACAAATGTAAACTTCACATTTGGAGAAGTTGAGTTTTCGATACATAATTGAATTTTGCCGAACAGTGAGTGTTGGTTTTAACAACGTTGGGTTTGTACATTCAAACCCAACGCTGCTGTATCAAACCAAAATGAATTAGTTTGCAATAAGTTCAAAACACTTTTATTTCTTCTTTACATTTAAACGTATTTATTTGTTTGTAAGTAAATAAAGAATACGCAAAAATACTCCAATCATTAAAAAAACATTAAACTTAATTTACAAAAATTCACAAAAAAAAACAAACATATGAGGGGTAGACAACTTCATATGCTTTGTGAGTTCATAATTATGCTGAAAACATCAGTTTGTTTACCCTGCGTGTCGCTGCAAGAGATCGCGTATTCCGAGTCATACAGCAGCGGCGTATTGGCTCAGTGGTCAGAGCGCCTCGCCCAAGGAAAGGTGGGCAGGTCGTTGGTTCGAATCCTTCATGCGCCCTTTTTTCTGGTTTTTATTTTTAACCGACTTCTAAAAAAGGAGGAGGTTCTCAATTCGACTGTACTTCCCAAATGGTCCCATAAAATTTTTATCGAAATCAAAAAAAAATCCTACTTGATATATGTGGACGATGTTCTAATACTGTAATTTACATACCAGGTAGTTGTATTAAAATTATGGGGGGGGGGGGGGGTTGTGTAGGTACCACAACTAAAAAGTGAAAGTTTTTATTTAAACTAAACATTTCAATGTAAGAAACATTGAAAAGGACCAACATTTACTTATTTAAAAGAAGTATATTATTGTTGCCATCACTCGCAGACTCTATGAACCAACAAAGAACTAAGTTAGCTGCATTGCGAACTAGTTCCAACAGTCTACCGCTAGATAGTGCTATTGAATCCCTCAAATCACAGACTAGATGCAACGCTTGGTCACAACGGTAACGGTTCTGTAAATTCTTAATGAGTTTACGTTGTCCATATTTATATAAACACTGTTCGATAGTTAACACTTATGATTCTGATTAACATAGAACTCCATCTTTGTTAAAGTAAATCTATACCTGATAAGTAACGTAGCAATTCCGCCAGTCTCTTGGGTACATTATCACTCGACAGCGATGCGGAGAAATTTTTGGATGCCATATTTTAGTTAGTTAGTTTTAGGAACCTGTACAGTACCTACACGCACAAAGCAATGTGACAAAACTTCATTTGCATGTTAAGGCATGCAAATAATATAAAGTTTTGTCACATTCACGTCAATTCGAGGATGACACAGACGCACGTGTGCTTGAATGGGTGATGTCTCAACATTCCACAGGTACCACACATCATTATATCTAGATTGCATTTAGGTTACTCGTCATAATGGGGGGGACCCGTTCTTACCATTCCATTGATAAAATTCGCGTAAATATGACAAGTGCTGGTAGCGGTTAAGGCTAAGCTAAGTATATACAATCGACGAGGTCTGAGTTCGAATCATAAGTAGTTACACCGTGTCGCTGTTTTTTTTTTTCTTTGAAACCATCATAATATTTCATATTTTAAGTTAAAACTTGTTGAACTTGAACTTTTATGCTAATTGTGACGTCACTTTCTACTTAAGTGAAAGAAGTTCTGTGACTGTCTGTCACGTACTCCTATTTAACAACAAAATATTATACTTGTTTTAAAACAAGCACATGGTTCGGGCCACTTAGAGACGCATAAATTCTCTATTTAATGACAGGCAAAATAGGGACAGTGACAGCCGACGGGTCGAAAGCAATAATTCAACAAATTCTAAAGAAACGAGTAAAATATCTGATTTCTAAGCGCCACTTACAATACTTGTATCACATCTGGTTATCATTAAGTCGGGCCCAATCGGTACCCAAATGCACTCTTGAAACAATTGAAGAATTGTACAAAAACGGTCATAAACCTGTCCTGCGAAAGTGTGGGAACATGGGTTAAGCGTGGTGTTTTGAATTTAGGAGACGGATGCAATCAGCCAGGGCAGTCGGTTTCTAACCGCTATAGGATACGGACATCCTGATCCTGAGTAGTTAGGATAGGAGACTTGGTTCATACCAAGAGGCTATGTCCGAGTAGTCTGCTGCGAGACAGCGAGTATCAAGTTTTAAGTCAAGTATACTTGGGTAAAGGCCCAGATTAGACCAAGCAAGTATTTAACGTAGTATACGTGTGTGTGTGTGTGTTGGTGCGACTGGGTGAGTCTTTTACTATAATAATTATCCTAGGCTGATAGGATACGGGTTTATTACCTGCCCATCTCCTAATCCGTACCTTGACAGATAATTGTCAGTTGCGTTTGGTTATAGGGAAACGGGGAAGGCCTTCCCCTATACTTGACACTGAGCACTAGTGCTCCTGACTATTGACTTTAACTAACCCTCCAGACCTGGAAGGCAGAACCGTGTTTATCATCATTACTAGGCTATAAAGCCAATCTGTGGATACATAAATCAACCAAACGTTACTGATGGTGTCTGCTTCCAAAAAGGTCTTGCCACAGAATGCTTTGCGTGAGGCTTGTTGACGCACATTTCCAGGGAGTGGGGGTAGGCTTCACCAAGTACCCCAAACTGAATTGGTAGACGCTGTGAAAACACTAGAGATCGTGTCTCGTTAAAATAACCCCGTCCGTTTTGTAGGACTATTACTAAATCGTCACTGCTTAGCGAGACACGCTACTTGGATGAAAAGCTGCTAATAGCCGCACCGCGTCCTCTAAATGGGGAAGACTAAGGAAATGTGAGGTGACGTATTACCACTTCGGCGCTCACCAAGTACGATCGTAATGCATTTTGCTAGAGACTGAGTCTACAGTGCGCTTGTGCTAGATTTGTGCTATAATAGTAAAGAAGGCGGCTAGACCGCCGTAAGGGTAATTTCACAGGGTAGATTCACAGTAGTCTGTATTTAGAACTACTCAATACTTGTCTTCCTCAATGCAGTTGGACTTCGCAGCACTCTGCCTTAGGGCACGCCACGATAGTGGCGGTAAGGCCCCTCTTTGAGGAGTGGCTAGAGAGGCGTCACGGCGCCCTCACCTTCCGCCTGACGCAGGTCCTCACCGGACATGGATGTTTCGGGAGGTTCCTGCACATCATCAGGCGGGAGGAAACGCCCGGGTGTCACCACTGCGAGGATCGCCCAGAGGACACGGTGGAGCACACGGTGCAAACCTGCCCCGCTTGGGCGGAGCACCGCCGTGTCCTCGTAGAGGCGATCGGCGGCGGCGACCTCTCGCGCCCGGCCCTGGTGCAAGCCATGGTCCGGGGCGAGAGGGAGTGGGAGGCAGTCACCTCCTTCTGCGAAAAAGTTATGCTCGCGAAGGAGGTGGCGGGATGGGAGAGAGAAAGGTCCTCCCGTCCCAGCCGCCGCGGGAGACGCTCCGGGCGTCGGGAGCCACGTGACGACTCCCGGCCACCGTAGGCGCGGGCCTGCGGGCGGTGAGTAATGGGTGACTCACCGTCCGATCAGCGCCAGACCCGTGCCGTACGGCGCGTATATGTTCCACGCGCGCCTCAAGAGATGTCAGCATATGAAGGGGCCCCTCAGGGCTAAGCCTGCCGGGTAAGCGGGATTGTCCGAAAGGGTTACCGCTACCCCGGAACATAAAGGGCTACGGAAGGAACATGGATGGGTTTTAGTCAGTAAGAGTCTGACACTCCCTTCCGCTCCACCCAGAGCGGGAGCAGTCATTGGATGATTTCCCAGCCTTAAAAAAAAAAAAAAAAAAAAAGCACTCTGCCTTAGGATTGAGTAAGACATTTAATTTATGCCTAGGGAACGTGTTCTTTTAGAATCGTATTAGGGTCGTTAGAGGCTCTATGCGTCAGGTCTAGCAGAACACGTAGAATGAGACAAACGTTGTAAAACGGTTCCCGATCTCACTGAAGTGGGTACATTGTAATTATATAAATTAACGTAACTATAAATAATGAATTAAAGCGCAAGCGTAACGATCCCTTTACCTTCTTCACCGACGAGACTGTGTGTTGACCCACAGCTCATTTCATTAATTATGATTATTCTCGAGACTTGATTCTCTACTATAATAACTAGTAATTCTTGAATATTACTAGATTTTTTATCCCAAGACTCTATTATAACAATTATTACTGAGTTTCAATTATCTACTCTATTAACTTCACCTTCGCCTCAGATCAATAATATTAGACCTTTAGGAGAGTTTTATCTAAAACTCTATTATAATTATAATGACCCTTGAGCCTAGATTCTCAACTCTCTTATCCAGTAATTCTTGAATATTGTATCTTTTATACCAAGCCAATAATTGAATCAAAATTATACGAGCACGCGCCTTGCAGATGCGAGGTATCGTGTGAGTAATGTCTGTCTAAATACCTGTTACACTAGTGTAAGGGTTACTCACAAGTTTCTCTAATAATATACTTTGCATTCCCCTGTTATTTTGTTCATCTTCTAAAACCACTTCCAATTTTCACTACTATGAATTCCTAAGTCCTATTTACAATTCCTTTCAATTTCAACCCTTTCCTTGCTCTTTTATTGTAGCAAGGCATTGGACTTCTTCACATTTGGAATTCATTTAATCTCTATGTCGGTGGGAGGGTGACCAGTCCGGGACGAGCCCTACAGAGTCGCGCGGAAGGCGGGGCGCGGCTCTTCCCCCTTAGGGGGAACCGACCCAAACCCTAATATTAACAAAGTTAGGAAAAACGAAAATTTTATCAGCCTGGGGTAATTTAGAAACAGTCACAGTTCTCTTTAACAACCATTCATATGACTTTTTGCTGCATATCAACTTAGTCAATTCATAAGGGGTAAGCGGGATTGTCCGAAAGGGTTACCGCTACCCCGGAACATAAAGGGCTACGGAAGGAACATGGATGGGTTTTAGTCAGTAAGAGTCTGACACTCCCTTCCGCTCCACCCAGAGCGGGAGCAGTCATTGGATGATTTCCCAGCCCTAAAAAAAATTAAAAAAAAAAAGTCAATTCATAAGATAACAAGAAAAGGATATTCTATTACCACAAATATAATTATTGATAGAAAGTTAATTGAAAACTAATAATGTTTTTGACATTATGCATGTTTTTTTAAACCTCATGTCTCAGTTATTAATATTCAAAATAATACATAAGTATGTTTATAATCAAACGACACCAAAAAATTCATACACAGAAAAAGTTCCCAAAAAGCATTGCCGCGTTGTCATGCTCAATAATAAAATTATTATTTTGCAAATTAAAAAAATTAATAAATTTATCGAATAAGTATATTGTCATTATCGGTCCTCGATAAATCTACAAAGTTTGAACGAAATCTGGCTGTATAAAGTGTGTCAAAATCGCGACTAAAGAAGTCGGTTACAGACAAACAAACATACATACAGGTGAAACTAATAAAAAAGCGTGTGTTTCCAACCACAAATGGCTTGAACATACATACATATAACACCCAATAAGGTTGGTTAGTATTTTTGCCGTTTTCTAGACCAGCAGCGGCTGCCCCAGCACAACCCGCCATACTAGGAAGATGGGATATTTCCACGCAGTCGGTGTCCGCTGGTTCCCCACGTGGCTTTCCTCTCAACGCGTTTGCGTCAACCCACAAAGCCACGCGAAGTCAGCTGAAATACGATGCAGGATACTAGGAGCCCATAAACAATTCGAGCTTAATTCAGAAAACTTCAGTAGTCAAAACGTAACAACTACCGCTGTAGCGTTATGCTTAACTCACCTTTGTTCTTATTACATAAGGTTTTAAATCGGATAGTATGTTTTATCATATTGATTTGTAAACGTGCGGTCTCAATCACGTTTTTCCGCGATTTAATGAAAGTGTGTAACTTTTTAGTTGATTCCTTACAAATTATGACATAAATGGTGTACAAGATAACACAGAGTTAAGGTACAATTAAACACTGGATGGAATGCAACCATTTTCCTTGAGCATACGTTTCACTTTCCTTCACAATCCTTTTGTCATTAAAAGTAGGGGAAAGAAAATACACGAACGTGATAGTGACATGCGGCTAACTTTATAGCAAATCTATGTAGTCTGTAAAGTAAACTAGATGGAATGCAGTAAAATAAGGTTAAGTTATTAATTGTTCATAGTACTAACAAAAATCTGTGAACACGTAGCTCGGAAAAGGTTTGAATAGATTTGATTACTTTTAATATAAATACTACAAGATTTTTTAGTACCTACCTAGCCTAACCCACCTTAACAGTTTAATATTATTTTCTGCCAGCGGCTTTGCCCGCTTGGATGTCGGAAATTGTTACACAGTATTATTATTATTCTGTTATTATACTGATACCGTCAGAGCATGCGGAAAAATTGTACTAACCAGATTCAGTGGAAAATTACGGGCTTTTCTTTATCCGCAGGTTTCTGAATCCGCTCGAGTACTAGGAGATAATAAAAGAAAACAGGCTTTAAGGATTGTAGAATGTTCATAAAATAAACTTTGTGTTCTTTATCCTGAGTAGTCCACGGTAAGAGTTCTCAAGGGGGAAATGTGTGAGTATGTATTATTACCCGCATTACCATTTTTTAATATTTATTTAAAGTGTTGATCAAATAATAAACTTTAACTATAGTTTTTCAGGGTGTCTCATATAAATTAAAGCTTACCGCTCTACTATATACTCTCCCTTTCATCCACTTACTTTCTCTCTTTCACTAAAGCAGGTTCCGCCCCCGGCCCACCCCTAATATTTACCTTTCACTAAAATATTTCCCTTTCAGCTGACATTAAAACCGAGCCTCATGACTCTCAATATATTCTTTCTTCTGTTACCCTAGTAGGCCTGGCCGTTGTGATGTGGTTGAACTTAGCAGATTATTTCCCAGCAGAGCGCAAAAAAACATGAGTTCTATTCGCATGCGGCCGAGTTCTAGAATTCCTGTTACTTAAAAAAAATAGTTCTGGCGTTTTTACCTGAAAAAAGTCGAATGAATAAATATGCTCTGCTAACTTCCGCCATTCATCATCCGTCCTCCGCCATCATTTTTTCCAAAATTAAAATTAATAAACTGTTTTAGACGCACAATAATGGTGATATTATATTATATAATAGTTTTATAGTTCTTCTACAGTTAATACAAATTATAATGTTTAAACTATAAATTATCTTCTCGAATATTAATGATGGTATCTCATAAAAAAAGATAAATGTATAAAAACTCAGACTAATACTGATTAAACACAAGTCTTAAATACAATATACAACGTGAAGCTATCTCTATTCACAATTACTTTGATGTTACTTTTGTTCATTTTCCCTAGCACATGGTGACTAAAGAGCTGTAAAATATTTTTTGTGTTAATCATTCGTTTATGTAATAATCCAGAATAACTCAACCTTGTGATATCAACGACACTGAAACATTTATCTACTTATATATATATAAAAGAAAGACGGGTTTGTTCCCTTCGTTATAACTCGAGATCTGCTGGACCAATTTTCATGGTTTTTGTTTCGTTGGATTTGTCGCCGCCCTGAATAGCAGAATACATTTTTTTATTTTTTTTTTTATTTTTAGGTAGGGTAGGTAGTTAGGTAGGGTAGGTAGGTAGGTAGGTAGGTAGGTAGGGTAGGTAGGTAGGGTAGGGTAGGTAGGTAGGGTAGGTAGGGTGGGTAGGTAGGGTAGGTAGGTAGGGTAGGTAGGTAGGGTAGGTAGGTAGGGTAGGTAGGTAGGGTAGGTAGGTAGGGTAGGTAGGTAGGGTAGGTAGGTAGGGTAGGTAGGGTGGGTAGGTAGGGTAGGTAGGGTAGCTAGGGTAGGTAGGGTAGGTAGGGTAGGTAGCTAGGTAGGTAGGCAGGTAGGTAGGTAGGGTAGGTATCACAGTTAAGACAGGACAACGTCTGTCGGGTCAGCTAGTTATCCGATAAATAACTCGTTGGACGCTTCGTAATGCTGACGCTGTAATACTGCTATACCAGGGTGCAATAAGTCGTAGGAGATCTAAAAAGTAGTGAAAATATCAGCGGGCCAGAAAGCACATGACGTATACGTTTTTCCGTCACAATCACCCCTCCCCCAACGAAAGTACCGCCTTCAAAGCGTGGGGAGGGGCTTTGCTTTGTGCCCTTGATTTTAGTATATTTTCCCGCATGCGCATTGGTAAGAAGACCACGTGTATCGGACGTCCTGTTCTTCTATTTAAATCTACAGTTGTTTCATGGGCTCCTAGTAACACTATCATTGCGCGAGACTTGTTTCAGCGCACAACGACTTGTTTCAACGCACAACCTAACGACGTGGGCTAAGATGCTAGCAACAGCATATAACCCATACACGCGATATCCTATTTTCTTTCGGTTTTCGTAAATTCGAGCTGAAGAGTTTCGTTAATCCCGCGAATCGGATTAAAAAAGCTGCTTATGCATTTTATAGCCCAAACATGAGAAAATTATAATAAATGCTTATTTAACATCACAAATGACGATCCTTAAAGAAAAAAGTTTCTAAAGAATATTAAAATTAATAATATCCTTGGACATTTCACACAACGCCACGTATTGGGACTACATGGCGTTGTGTGCTAAGCAACCTAATGCTTGTGTTATGGTAACGCGATAGCTGATAAATATAATATATAATTTATAAACATATTATAGATAGAAACATCAATAAAAATACAATGCTACGTGAACATAAAATAAAAAATAATAACAGCGCAGGCGGGCGATGCTATGTAACACGGCAATGAGTTATAAGATTTATGGCATTATTAGTGTTCTAAGACTACCCACCGTGTGCATAAATCTTATTAATAAATAAGTCCGATTAATTTGAAACTTAGTATTGAAATCATGAAAAAGTCATGCTCGCGAAAGAGGTGGCGGGATGGGAGAGAGAAAGGTCCTCTTGTCCCAGCCGCCGCGGGAGATGCCCCGGGAGTCGGGAGCCACGTGACGACTCCCGGCCACCGTAGGCGCGGGCCTGCAAACGGTGAGTAATGGGTGACTCACCGTCCGATCAGCACCAGGCCCGTGCCGGACGGCGCGTATATGTTCCATGCGCACCTCAAAGAGATGCCAGACCCAGACCGGGGGCAGTCATTGGATGATCTCCCCCCAGCCTTAAAAAAAAAAGTATTTAAATCATATCTTGTTTTTGTTAAGTTTATCGTAAAAAAGGCACCAGATGTGGATGTTTATCACCAGGTTTTATTTTCAAAAGACATTTATTTTAAAACAGAGGTGCTCGTGGCTAAGTACTAACTGCCGCACAGGTTGATCCATCAGGTTAAGCTACGCTTGCCGGGCTGGCCGTGTATGGGTGACCATCTTTACATACCGAGACTCCTCCATGCTCGGAAAGTACGTTAGGCCGTTGGTCCCGGCTGTCATTTGTGCATCTTTGACAGTCATTGCGGGTTGTCAGAAACCCGAAAATCTGACAGCCAGTCTTACCAAGGGGTATTGCCCAGTTATTGGGTTGTGGAGGTCAGATAGGCAGCCTCCTTATAATATACTGGTTTTCAGCTGCATCCGGTTTGACTGGAAGCCGGAAGCCCCAACATAGTTGCGAAAAGGCTAGGCAGATGATGATGATTTATTAAAAGACATCATTCATATATAGGTACGAAAGTTTCAGGATCTGACGTCATCCTTGATTTTTGTCACTATGTCCAATATCTCCATATTATCTTAATTATAATCAGATTAAAGATCTCGTCACTGTTTGTGCACTTGGTGGTCTTTTCATTGTAACATCTAATATTTTTGTCATCCTATAGGAAACGAGGATTTTTGGCATAAAGTACTACATAATTACACAAGTCTCCCGTAATGTCAAATTCAACAGTTGTCCGTGTTTTTAACATAGTTATCTCTTAAATAAACTATAGATAACTTGCTGAAGAAACTGCTTTTCGAAGTTTTAAATCTTGCTTCTGATACCTTTCGGGCTCCTAGTGTTTGTTTTAAACTGCAGCTAACTTGGCACTTTCACGCAAACGCATTGCTGACCAGTCCACGTGGAGGGCATCTTAACATATTGAAAAACAAAGTCGTTCCCGCTGTTTGTGCGCTTAGATCTTTTTTACACGCTTTAAATTAGCTTCACCTGTATGTTTGTTTATTTGTATGTTTGTGTATTTGTATGTTTGTAACCCACTCCTTTGAGTACGATTTTGATTCACTTCGAACAACGGAACGGCCAGATATCGTTCAAACTTTGTAGAATTATCGAAGACCGATGACAATAAATGTACATTAATTTGATAAAATGATACCACCATGTTTTTTTTTTCATTTGTATAATTTTCATGTATAGTCGATAAGGCAGGAGTTGATGTTAATTTTAAATTCCAACCATTATCTTTAACCGATTTATCTAATATTAGGAAATTTTCGAATACCAAAGACAATTTTTAATTCAACAAACAAATAATAGCTCAAAAAAACTAAAAAACACACGTTTTATAGAAACCGAACTAAACAATAGAAAATATTTTTTTTTAGTAAGAAAAAAAAATTTTTTTAAAGGTGTGGATGGTGGTGGGGATTATTAATATAAAAAAAACACGCACGATAGTTCCTGTGATTGCACCCGTGCGAAGCCAGGGCAGGTCGCATATTTATTTCAGTAACGTCTTGTACACAGCTGCACAAGAATCTTTCAGCGCGTGCCCAAAATCGGACCAAACGCCGCCGTTTTGTTATTTCAATATATTTTACAAAATAATTTACCAAAAGCGCCTCCGTGCCAATGTAGCCGACATATTTAAAGCCGAGTTCTTTAATTTCTTACTTTCTCTTGCCTGTCTACTTTCTCTTGTTTTACCCTTATTTTGTCAGTAAAAACTTGTAATTGGGATTCTTTCACAACTGTTCCTACCTCTCTTTAACCTAGCTATAAGTTTTCTTAAGTAAGTAAAATAAAATAATATATTTTTTATTAGCTTATTTTGCTCATTGTAAAACTACGGTTTCCTAGTAGAACGGTGGTCGCCGCATAAAGGCTGCAGTGACGAGGTTTATTTTTACAGTATCTTGCCACCATCTGTAACAAAACACCAACTTACTTGAATAAATAACGCTTCAGTCATCATTAGCTAGTAAATTGCAGAAGCCATGTGGTGGCCACCGCTCTAGGAGGTCAAAAAGGCAGTCGCTTTATGTTAAAACTGGTATTCAGTTGCATCTGGTTTCAGTGGAAGCTTCAACTGGAAGATGACGATGGTGACGTATTTACAGTAAAATAACAGTACATTGCTAATTTCTTAATGTGTTAAATCTGTGAATGCCTTCGGGTATAGAATGTGCCCTAAAGTTTCAATAATTATGGTTAGCTTTAATTAGTGCGCGCAGGGTGAAAGTATGACCCCCCCGACATATCTGTATCTCACGACTCACGTTTGGGATTTTTATACAATCATAATGAACTTGCAGGGACAAGCACGTACCTACCTACATGCAGAAGTGACGGCAGCTGAGCGGCTGTTCTAACTTTGCGATCGGTTCATTTGCTCAATTTTTAATTCATCCCTAAAAATATAAAGAGTTAAAAAGATAGTTTAAATTGTATATAGCTTTGGTATAGGTACATAGTGATCCATTGAGGTTGAGCTACATTGCTAATATAGTTCTGAAAAATCATATTTAAAAAATCGATAACCATCTACTGCTACACAAGCACTGTTGGAGGGACCTCAGTTTTCCTTGTGACACACTCTATAGATAGAAATCGGGAGCAATTTGTTCTGTATCATACTAGTAACATCAATCTGAATACACCCTCGCAACTATGATTTCCTGGTGTTTTATAGAAAAAGCATCTGTCTTGGATTCCAGATTCCATAAATTGAGAGGGTTACTTACATACATACACTACAACGGGATTCTCAATAAATATCAGACTCTAATAAAAAAAAATGTCTAAATAAGTAAATTACTGACGCCGTGCTGAGTCACGGGCAGAGTCTTAAATAGTGTTAAGGCTTCCGATAATATTCACGACTATATAAGATGACTGGTAATTAGTGACCGATATTTAAACACGTGATTGTACTCATGATTACAATCAACTTTCCCAAAGAAACTTTTTTTGTATAAAATGTGCTACTTTATTGTGATTCTTGCAGTGGTCAAAACAAGAACAAAGTTGTGTTAGCTGCTATTAACCATTGTCTGCACATTTCCATAAATATTGAAGTTGTTCAGCTTAATTACCTACTTCCCGGGCATACTTATATTATTATGCCCATTGATTCGGTTCACACTGTCATTGAGAATGAAGTGAAAAAAGTGATAGTGATCAAAAGCCAACTTTTATAGAATCAGCGCGAGAGAGACCAAAACCATATAATGTCAACGTGATTGACCACACTGAATTTATTAATTGGAATACCATTACTGAAGAAGAAAAATTCACTAAAAATACCCGAAAGAAATAAAGATGAGAGATATTCGAGTAGTTACTTTAAGAAAGAAAGATTTGAAGAAAATCGAAGTAAAGTATTCTATGAAAAATAACGTGGAAACATAATTATTATTCGACAGAGCTGTTTCAAAAGACGATTGGAAAAGGGAAAGGAAGAGGAAAGGGGAAAAGAGGTAAAGATGAGAAGACCAGACCAGGATCGCAGATGTCAAGCAAAGCCATATTTGATTTGCCCTGACTTTATGAAAACCGTTTGTGTATTTAAAAGGCCAAATCGATTGATTTGACGTTTAAGTAAAAAATATGTTTATGTTAAGAAATATGAAAATTCGCTGAGTGTACATTGCCTTCAAATCCCTAAGAAGTCAATTTCTTTTTAGATATTATCAACAAAGCCGCTGATGCAAATATTCTTTATTATAAATTTAACCAAAATCCCAGTAGTCAATTTAAACCGAAACCTTATTGGTCTCCAATATTATCTAAAGCGGTTGCGGAAAGACGATTGGCTTAACGTGCTTTAGGAACCCCACTCCAGATAACTTAAACAAATTACAAGACAAAACTGTAAAAGTAAGTAAGTTCTTCTTCATATAATTAATTTTGTTAGGTTAATAGCTATTCTTACACAACACACAACGATACACAACGATAGCGTTCTTAAGGACCATTTTATTTTAACGGTCGTAACGTGATGTTAAATAAGCCTTAGATACCTTTCTCAAGTTTGGGCTATAAAATGCAAAAATAACTCGTCAGTTCCTATTTACGAAAAACGATAGAAAAATTTGGATATCGCGGTTTGGTTACAGATGCTGTTGTAGATCAGCCCGTTAAGTAACGTTGTGCGCTGAAACTTTCGGCTGAAACAGTCCTTGCGCGATGGTAGTGTTACTAGGAGCGATGGTAGTGTTACTAGGAACCCATGAAATAGCTGTAGATTGAAATAGAAGAAAAGGACGTCCGGTACACGTGGACTGCTTACCAATGCGCATGCGTAAAAATATAAAATCAAGGTCACAAAGCAGTGCCCCACCCCACGCGTTTGTGTAATTATTTTCAAGTTTGTTTTTCTATTTCTTCTTCTTTTTCGTGTGGTTAGTGACTAACCTGGTGTCAAGAGTTTTTATGCTGCCCATGAGCCAGGGCTTCTGACTAAGTCAGAGGCTTTTCTATTAAAGCGTGTTTTACAGTTTTTTAAAGTATTATTTATTAACTTTGTAATTAAATCAGCATTGCCATTCAACGTGGCAACGCTGCCAGCCTTTTGTGCACATTTCCCACTGACAGCGATGGGGATGAATTTTTTGACGCCCTATGAGGTTTGCCCCCTTTTTTACCACTTGTACATAATTTACATATTTTTTAGTTTTAGGTTGTATAGAGTCATTAATTCTTCATGTAATATATAAATAAAATTGTTGCATATAAAAAAAAAAAAACTTTGTTATTCAAACAAAAGTCTTCTAACTTCGACTACTACTTTTATTTCAAACAACCTAGTAGCTACATGCGGCATCTGTCTGAACATTTTTAATTGCTTTTCGTAGCTACACCACCCGCGAGATGGCGTTACTTTCGTTGAGGGGTGAATGTGGCCAGTCATGTGCTTTCTGGCACGCTGACATTTTGACTAATAGGTACTCTTCAGAGCTCCTGCACCCGGTGTAAAAGTATTACGGCGTCATCAGTACGAGGCGTATACCCGAACAGGTTTAACAGCAGCCGCTGCAGCAGGGCACGCCACGATAGTGGCGGTAAGGCCCCTCTTTGAGGAGTGGCTAGAGAGGCGTCACGGCGCCCTCACCTACCACCTGACGCAGGTCCTCACCGGACATGGATGTTTCGGGAGGTTCCTGCACATCATCAGGCGGGAGGAAACGCCCGGGTGTCACCACTGCGAGGATCGCCCAGAGGACACGGTAGAGCACACGTGCAAACCTGCCCCGCATGGGCGGAGCACCGCCGTGTCCTCGTAGAGGCGATCGGCGGCGGCGACCTCACGCGCCCGGCCCTGGTGCAAGCCATGGTCCGGGGCGAGAGGGAGTGGGAGGCAGTCACCTCCTTCTGCGAAAAAGTCATGCTCGCGAAGGAGGTGGCGGGATGGGAGAGAGAAAGGTCCTCCCGTCCCAGCCGCCGCGGGAGTAGGCCTGCGGACGGTGAGTAATGGGTGACTCACCGTCCGATCAGCACCAGACCCGTGCCGTGCGGCGCGTATATGTTCCACGCGCGCCTCAAAGAGATGTCAGCATATGAAGGGGCCCCTCAGGGCTAAGCCTGCCGGGTAAGCGGGATTGTCCGAAAGGGTTACCGCTACCCCGGAACATAAAGGGCTACGGAAGGAACATGGATGGGTTTTAGTCAGTAAGAGTCTGACACTCGCTTCCGCTCCACCCAGAGCGGGAGCAGTCATTGGATGATATCCCAGCCTTAAAAAAAAAAAAAAAGCCGCTGCAGGTACAGAAAACCTCCAACGGCGCAAATACTCCAATCTTATTGGATCTCATATGTTCGAGCCGTTTTGGGTTGAAACACTAGGGTCATGGGGTCCGATTGCCTACTTTGTTTATCGAGACATCGCCAAGCGGTTGATCGACTCTTCACGTGACCAGAGAGCTGGCCCATATTTTGGTCACAGAATCAGCATTGCCATACAACGCGGCAATGCTGCCAGCTTTTTGGGAACTTGTCCTGTGGACAAATTTATTGACGCTCTTTGATATATGAATGCTATTTATTATTATAAATATTTAGCTTTTAAATGTAAATATGATTAGATTAACATAATATTAATTTAGTTACAATAAATAACTGCTATAGTTTTATTTTTATCTATTTATTATTATAATGCCATGACACTCTAAATTTCTTACGTCTTTTTGCATTGACGGCGCTGTTTTACGTTCTAAAGGATGTATTTTTAGAGGCAGAAAACTTTAAGTTGTTATCACCCGATCAGCCCTCTGATCACGTGAAGTCTCGACCAACCACTAGGAGATGCCTCGACCCTAATATAATCATCATCTGCCTAGCCTTTTCTCAACTATGTTGGGGTCGGCTTCCAGTCTAACCGGTTGCAGCTGAATACCAGTATTTACATGGAGCGACTGCCTATCTGACCTCCACAACCCAGTAACTGGGCAATACGATATCCCTTGAAAGACTGGCTGCCAGATTTTCGGGCTTCTGACGACCCGTAACGACTGTCAAAGATGCACAATTGATAGCCGGGACCAACGCCAACCAAACCTATTATAATCATCATTTATATTATTTATTACTGATGGGCTCAGATTCAGTACAAAGAAATCACAACTAGCTTCACCGGGGCACTGAACCCAGTACCTTGCTGGTGACTTAATTACATATACCTAAATCCAAAAAAAAAAACAGTGATGTTCAAGCATCATAATTATTTAACGAAATAAAATAAACAACCACAATGTACGGTTTTGAATTTAATAAATCACTTAAGTCAGAAATTGTTACAAGTTATGAACGTGTGAACCGAGATTAACTTTTTGTTATATTGTCGAATTCCAACTATCATAGCCAGAAGCACATTGGCCAGGCTTACTAGGGTAACAGAGGAAAAAAGATATCGAGCGTCATGAAGCTCGAATTTAATGTCAGCTGAAAGGGAAATATTTAAGTGAAAGGGAAATAAGGGGTGGGCCCCGGCCCCGGCGGTACCTGTTTTAGTGAAAGAGAGAAAGTAAGTGGGGAAAGGGAGAGGATACAGTAGATTGATACGCTTTTACTTAATATAGTACACCATGGAAAACTAAATAACTAAGTATATTATCTGATTTGCTCTAATTTATTTATTTTTAGCTTAAATACATTGGGTCATGGACAAGAGAATGATGATGGTTGAATATTACAATGTACTTATCTTTGGAATCAATTTTTTTTTCCAATAGGTACTTTATAGCAAGTTTCTACAATCTTTGAAGCCTCTTTGCTGTTATTATCTCCTAGTACACGTGCGGATTCAGGAACCTGCGGATACGAAACAACGCGTAATTTTGCATTGAATCTGGGTAAACGATTTTCTCCGCAAGCTTATGCTGACGTTATCAAAGTAACAGAAAAATGATAGTGCTGTGTAATCATATAGAAAAAAGCTAGTAAAGAAAATTAATCTATGTGCAACGAAAATAAATGACAATCTGACTAAGCTAACTCTATACAAATATATACGAAAACAGAAGGTAACCGTTTCAATCAGTATTTAATTCTGCTCCAATTATGAGTCATTGTAAAAAATATTTGCCAAAAAAAGCCCTTTTATGAGGCAAATAAAGTTTGAACAACACATTTTGCTAAGACAAAACTTAATTGACTGATATTTGTTCAGTTTTATACAACGATTCAGCTGCTGAGTATTTTGTTTAATTTTCCTAATTTAATTCTCTAAAAATTTGCTAACAAAGTCGTAAAACCTACCTAACACTTACATACTACTTAGTCAGATTCCTGTTTACAATCAGGTAAAATTATATTGTATACACCATGTTAATCAACTACATACTAGTTAGTATAAGTTAAACACTTCTGTACAAATTAACCAAATCAAAAAGTAAAATAGAAAAATGCTTTAAATATAGGATTACTTATTTGCGTATGATTATTTGGAACGATCACAGGCCAACGCACCCCTTTTTTTTTTTTTTTAAGGCTGGGAAATCATCCAATGACTGCTCCCGCTCTGGGTGGAGCGGAAGGGAGTGTCAGACTCTTACTGACTAAAACCCATCCATGTTCCTTCCGTAGCCCTTTATGTTCCGGGGTAGCGGTAACCCTTTCGGACAATCCCGCTTACCCGGCAACGTTGGCCTGTGATCCCGAGGCCCGTCGTACAGTACCAGGAGAATATGAGCTAGTAGGATGTGCGTTCTGAGTCACTTAGTTTGCAAGCCAAGTGATGGCATTGATAAACTCAGAAACGAGTAGCGACACCTGTGACGTATTCACAGAACCATTTATTGTTTTAATTGTTAAAAATTAACAGCAAATACCGTTGTGTTAAAAAAAAGCAGAATGAAAAAGAAGTAACATCAACTTTTAATAATTCATGTGAAATAGATATAATACTATGGTCATCAATGTTCGTACATTCTCTGTACTCTTTACTTTTAGACTTTCTCTTATATATTCATTCCTCATTCTATCCATTAGCGTAACACCACACATCCCTCTTATCATTCTCATCTCAGCTGCAATTGCATGCAGTTTGCATGCAACCTTTTATTTATTTATTTAGACTTTTCGCACACATCAAAGGCAGAAGTCAACCACGGGTGGTGCTTGTTACTAAACATGTTAGAACGTTGCATGTTCTTGTAACTAAAATTGCATATAGCAACAGGACAGGTCACGAGATGCCGACTTCGCGCAACGTAACAACCATCACGCCACCAATTCCAGGGCACCGAAAACGGTCACTTCGGTTCCAGGACACAGCCTGAAAACTGAGAATTGCTCAACTTCATCAGTGCTCACTTTTATTATATAAGATACCTAAGTTGAGGCTGTGCGTTGTCTGTCTGGGAATTTAATTTTTGTATCAATTAGTCTAATTTGATCGGAGCGACATAAAGCTATTCCATCTTATACAATGTTTATTGCAACTGTTAATTTGATTGAAACTTTCAGAGAGAGCTACTTTACATAAGTACGTGCTGTGACCCCACCCTGAAGAAAACATTAGATATCAGTACTTGACGCGGACCACCTAAACGACTAGGTTGGGTCCCCGTCAAATACTGCCGCACGCTGCATAGTACGGCCACTTTTATACAAGTGAGAGCAGAATGGTGCATAACTTCTTCTTTGTCTAACACCTGAATATTCCAGGTAACATACGTCAGCCTGGTTTATTGATTTGCACATTTAATTCGTTTCTAATAATACGAGTTACAAGGTAGCAATGAGCTACATAAGCTCCACTAAGGACAAACGCCTCGCCCGTTCCTTACATTTTGTATCACTCCTTACTCCATGCCATATGATTGCGTTTCTACGCCATGCATTTTTATTAGTTTCATAAGGTTTCACATAAAATTTATTGAAGAGTATCTTGTGTATGTGTCAGCGCCAACTAGCTTTATTAGCCTTTCAGTTGGCCGAATAGCCCTTTTACTAAACCGCGCCGTTCAACAAAATTTACTTCGACTGGTAGTACAAAACCACGACTTTTCAGTTACGTGATCAAGATAGTTTCATCAAAGGTAATTATTTACCATAATGAGCAATATGTTGCAGTTTTATAATTATGAATCGCTTGCGTGAAACAACGATAAATGTATTTTTTCAAAATAGCCTACTTTGCTTTGCTTGTGATTTGTAAAATAATAAGATTGTTTTAATAAAACATTTTAGTATACCTATAGTAACTATCAAAATACGCCAATAATGTTTAAATTCTGTGGAATAGGTGACAAGCCTATTTTGTATTAATAACGGTAAAAAGATCTTCTATGTACATTGAAAATATAGTCTCAGATGTTATATAATTTATAACGAAGCCGAAACATGAATTAAAATTCAAAGTTGAGACTTTGTTTTACTTAGTTTTTTTTGGTTAAAAAAAGAAGTGACTTATGCATCTACATCAACCAAAGTCCGACTTCACCCACTGCTGACCATAGGTCTGTCTTGTTGCGTAGCCTTTCCCACGCTCCTGTGACTTTAGGGTACGAATTTTCAAAAATCAGACCTTTAAGAAATTAGACACACCGTGGTAAAAACAGATTGTATGTGGAAGACAGAAATCTTAGTGTTGTAGAGCATTTTGCAGAGGAAATACAAAGGGTATGTCAGCAACCAAATAAGGCACGAAAACTTAATAGATAGTAGGTAAAAATGAGAAAATCATAGAAATAGAAATCATTTATTTGCCAATAATGTATGTATACAAATGATGGTTATTTTTTATAAGAGTCCCGATACATTTTGCCTTACGGCATGCAAAAATTATTAATGCCAAACATAATACAATAAATTCACTAAAAACATAATAAATTACAAATGTCAATAAATATGAATGAATGTCTATGGATAAAAACTTTTTTACAAATAATTTTGATTTCGGAAGTCGGTGTCTTCGGTTTTGTATTTTCATTTTTTGCCACCGACTTCCGAAATCAAAATTATTTTTCACTTTGTAGTGTTTGTTTTGGAAGTCGGTTTAATTTTTTGTAAAAAAGTTTTTATTTTTCACTTTTTAGTTGTGGTACCTACACAATCCCCCCCCCCCATTTTAATACCACTACCTGGTATGTAAATTACAGTGACAGGAAGTTATTAGAACATCGTCCACATATATTAAGTAGGATTTTTTTTAGATTTTTGTTGATTTTTCAAAAACCGCTTATCTGATCTCGATAAAAAATTTATGGGACCATTTGGGAAGTATACCCTTTCCAACAAAAAAAGAATTTTTCAAATCGGTTGGCAAGCAACGGAGTTATGCGCGAACAAACATAAAAAAAAAAAAATACTAACATCCGAATTGAGAACCTCCTCCTTTTTGAAGTCGGTTAATTATTATTAATGTCAACAAATTAAATTTCAAGGAAGCAACATACACACTATTAACAGAAAGTTTTGTCATTAAAAAAAAATCATTAATTGCATAGTAACACTTGTCCAGTAGCTTAGTAGCTTAAAAATGTTATTGGAATTTTTAAATACTGAAGATGAGTGCGATAAAATATAAAAAATCTGAAACAGACGTACT
Source organism: Hyppa rectilinea (assembly GCA_951799385.1). Classification (NCBI taxonomy): domain Eukaryota; kingdom Metazoa; phylum Arthropoda; class Insecta; order Lepidoptera; family Noctuidae; genus Hyppa; species Hyppa rectilinea. The sequence goes on along the minus strand of OX637300.1, from coordinate 25,943,812 downwards.
GACAGAGAAGTGATAGTTATGATTATGGAATGAAATCGAGTGTCACCTTTAATTTAGTTACTTAAATATAATCGTGAAGAGGATTGGGCGCCTAAACATAATACAAGATTCTGCCCGTGACTTCGTCCGCTTGTATGATTTATCCATTAATTATGTTATTTTTTTTCAGCATGGCGTCAGTAATTTACCTATTTAGTATTTTTTTTTTGTAACTCTCTCTAATTATGGAATCTAGCATCTAAGCCAGATGCTTTTGCCATAATACACCAAGAAACAATGGGTGCAAGAGTGTATTTGGAATGACGAAACTACTAAAGGGGTTTACAACAAGAACTTTGTTTTCTAAAACAAAATAAAACAAAGAATTTAGATGAAGATAATTAAAATTGTATTGTATTACGGAGAAATAAGTTTGATAATTAATAATGAAATGATATCTGGCAAATGTCCACCACGACCACGCTAACATGTCATCAAAGTTTTCACTCACTTTTTGGCTAAATGGCGGGTCTATTTCATTAATCACATCACGGATTTTGAGTTTTAAGGCTGCAATCGATTCGATTGACTCCGTATAGACTCTGTCCTTAACATATCCCCACAAAACATGTGGGTTATGTTATGTGGTATTAAATCATACGACCTGGCTGGCCACTTAATAGCTGAATTTTATGAAATTATGCGATCGGGAAATTTGGTTTGCAATAAATTAATCGTTGGTGCCACATCTCACAAAGTCAATGGATTTTGTGAAATGTGGCACCGTCCTGTTGAAACCACATGTCAATGACAGTGCCAAAATTGAGTTGTCAACATCTCGCGATAGCGTGATTCATTGACCGTTACCGCATTTCCAGCCTCTTCTTCGAAAAAAAACGGCCCAATTACGCCTACAGACCACATAGCGCACCATACAGCGGTCTCAGGGACGTTTATGTTGTCCGGAAATATCACGAATTTTATGAAATGTAATTTCAACAGAACCACCATTTTCATAGCAGATTTTAATTTTTTAAATTCGATTTTCGAGCAAAATTAAATTCATTGTTACAATCGCCAAAGCATCTACTACGAATACCTCAAAAAAGCATGTGAAGCTAAGTCAGAGGCCCATGGGCAGCATAAAAACTTTGACTACACGCCAAGAAGAATAACCTCAAAAAACTAATGTCAAAATTGACTTGTTGTTGGTGTAGCCCCAATTGAAAAACAAAGTTCTTGTTGAAAAATCTTTTATTATACAGAGGTGTATACGAATTGCTCCCGATTGCTGTCTATAGAGAGTGTCACAAGGAAATCACGCAAAACGGGGGACCGTCCATTAACACTGCCCTTCGCTACAGTACATGTGTAAGAAGTTTAACTCTTTATTTTTTTCGGGATGAAAAATAACAAATGAGAAAATGAAGCGATCGCAAAGTTCGTTGAACACGAATTAAATTTGAATATTATTACCTTCAGCTTAATTAAATTGCGAAGAACTCGTACAATCGTGCACCATTCTAGGTAGGTCTCCTGATGTCGTTCAACCATCGGAACAGCCACTCAGCTGCCGCGACTTCTGTATGTAGGTACGCGCTGGTCCCTGCAAATTTATTACACGTTCTGTGAGTTAACCAGATAAATAAGCAATTCGGATTGTATTAATCCCATCCATGAGTCATTAATGTTTCACCGAAACGCCATTGACAAATTTTACTCTTTATTTCACAAACAACTTTTGCCGCAAAAGTTTTATTTTATAAAAACTCGCTTTAAAAACATTTATTTGATTAATGCTTCTCTTTACAAAATGTTTTGGATGATCTAATTATAATCATTTACACATCTATCATTTAATATTTAGAGTATTTTAAACATTCAAATTTTATAAAGTACCTGGTTTAAGCTAACCTAACCATTTTTTTGAGTTATTAACCTTATCTAGTTCAGTCACGTGTAGCCTACTAAAACTAATCTCTATTTTCTATTAGCGCAAATCATTCGTGACTGTAATATTTTTGGAAATTGCGTAAGAATAAGTCAATTATGTAGAACGTTTTTATTCCAAACGATGTTTTTAGAGATAAAATGCAAAATAAAATAATTGTTTGTCAACTAAGTAAAACGTTTTGAAACAAAAGTTTATCGGATAATTATTTTCTTAAGTCAATTATTTGACAAACTTGTTGTTGTACAATGATGAAATGACAAATCATGTATTTGGCAATCGTTGCTTGTCAAGTAAAAATTTGTAAATTCATATTTGGTGAACTAATCGGTCACCGTACCTACGATACAGATATGTTAAGGGGTCCTTACATACTTTTACACTGTGCGCACGTTTTAAAGCGAAACACAATGATTAAAACTTTAGGACGCATGGTATACCAGAGGGTCTTTACATCTTTAACACATTGAGAAATTTGCAATGTACTGTTGTTATACTGTATATATAGCACCATCACCATCTACCAATGGGAGCCGACTCACTTAAAAGTTGGAAAAGGGCTAGCTTTTCCGACTTTGTCGTTGGTCAGCTTCCATTGAAACCAGATGCAAATGAATACCTGCTTATAGATAATTTGACTGCCTTTCTGACCTCCACAACCCAGTTACTGGGTTTAAGCTACGATTTCCTACTAAAGCGGTGACCTTCACATAGCTTCTGCAATTTACTAGCTAATGTCTGAAACGTGATTTATTAAAGTAAATTAGTGTTTTGTTAGAGACGGTGGCAAGACATCGTGAAAACAAATTCCGTCACTGCAGCCTTTATGCGCATGACATTGGCATTTTTTTTAAGCACAAGGAATCCATGCCGCAGTTTAAGGTTTTTAAGGTACAACGGAAGGAAAATCAAAACTCAATACTCAATCTTTATTTAATTTATCATCAAATGAAAGTATGTTAAACTTAACTTTCAATATCGACATTTTAAAAAAGAATGTTCATACGATTGATTTTGATTGCCTATTACTGAACTATAATTTAAAATTAGCTTTGAATCAGCCTACACGCCTAAAGAGTAAAACCTGTATTGATAATATTGCGCATAACTTTCGCAAATCATGTAAGGTCGAAGTCTTAGAACTAGCCTTATCGGACCATACAGCACAAATAATGACGTTTCCAGTACAAAAAAAATGTAAGATTAAATATTGGCAGGTTCTAAGACGTGACTACTGCAATGAAAATATGACAAAATTTAAAAATTGTTATCATTTTCTGACATTTTCAAAACTAATGATCCTAATGTACAAATCCTTTTTTGACAAATTTTCATTATTCTATAAATTGTGCTTTCCCGAAAATAATGTTCGAATTAGCACGATAAGAAAACCAAAATGGGTTTCACGTGGTGTAAAACTTTGTAGTAAAAAGAAAAGACAACTTTTATGGCAATACAGACTTAAACCAAATGAGACTAATAAGAGAAAACTAACTTGTTATTCAAATTGTAAGACTTACTCAAAAGGCACAGAACAATTATGCTATAAATACGTCAGATAACAAATCAAAAACTACTTGGAAAATCCATACTAATATTATAAATGCGAAAGTAACTCTGTCTGTCTGTCTGTTACCTTTTCACGCCTAAACCACCCAACCGATTTTGCTGAAATTTGGTATGTAGATAGTTTGCATTCATGAGAAGGACATAGGCATATTATTTTTTGGAAATTCAACCCCTAAAAGGGTTACAAGGGGTGGCAAAGTTTGTATGAGAAAAAGATTTTTATTGCACATTTTTGCTAGGGTAGGTAGGGTAGGTATGGTAGGTAGGGTAGGTAGGGTAGGTAGGGTAGGTAGGGTAGGTAGGGTAGGTAGGGTAGGTAGGGTAGGTAGGGTAGGTAGGGTAGGTAGGGTAGGTAGGGTAGGTAGGGTAGGTAGGGTAGGTAGGGTAGGTAGGGTAGGTAGGGTAGGTAGGGTAGGTAGGGTAGGTAGGGTAGGTAGGGTAGGTAAGGTAGGTATCATAGTTAAGACAGGACAACGTCTGTCGGGTCAGCTAATTATAAATAAATCTAAATTCAACATTCCGAAAAACTGTATTGAAAAAATTTGTGTACAAAATGACGTCATCATAGACCCAAAGGCTATTGCAGATGCTTTTAAAAATTATTTTATTGACAAAATCAACCCTATAGCAGGATCTGGGAATAATGCGGCATCCCTGATACCAAAAAGAAAAGATTCCTTTTTTCTCGTACCATGTCTGCCAATCGATGTGTTTAAAATTATAAATCAATTGAAGAATACAAATAGTGTGGGAAATGATGGCCTATCAACTAAAGTTTTAAAATCTGTAGTGGGAGAAATGTCACCGCATCTTAGCTATATAATTAATCTGTGCATCGAGACAGGTGTTTTTCCCGATGCACTGAAAATATCAATCATTAAACCACTATTCAAAAAAGAAAATAGAGAGCTTATGCAATTTTATAGGCCAATATCCCTCATAAGTGTAATTTCCAAAGTATTTGAAAAGTATCTATGTAAACAATTGTATCTTTACCTCGGAAGAGACAACATTCTCGCCAATGAACAGAAAGGGTTCAGAAATGGTAAAACTATCAACTTAGCAATTTACGATTTTTTATATTATGTCATGCAAAACGTAGATTCTAACACACGTATGTACGATCTTCTGTGACATGACGCAGGCTTTCGACCATGTCCGGCACGACATATTGATTGAAAAATTAGAAGCATATGGCATAAGAGGTAATGTCTCAAACCTTATTAGATCATACTTAAGCAACAGAGAACAATTTACAGAAATTTCAGCTGTATATAAAAACACTAAACAGGAAATTATGTACAGATCAAGGGAAGGTGTAGTTAAATTTGGCGTACCCCAAGGTACTGTCGTGGGCGTGCTATTTTTCATATTATATATTAATGACTTACCCAAAAGTATCGATCACCCAATGACACTCTTTGCCGATGACAGTACTATTACAATAGCTTGCAAGAATAGAGACACATACGAATCTAACATTAATAATTCTATATAATCAATGGTAAAATGGTTGGAAAACAATAATCCTAAGATAAACCTTGGGAAAACTAATATTCTGCATTTTGCCCAAAAATCATCCATACCAAATGTAAATGTCCATTACTGTAACACCAACATAGATAAAGTGAACATGACAAAATTTCTTGGAATAACTATTGACGGCAAATTAGATTGGAAAGAGCATACGGAAGCATTAAGCAAAAAAAATAGTAATTCCGCATATGCATTGTATAAATTAGCCCCCATCTTAAATGTTAATGCGTTGCTAACTGCTTATCACGGCTTAGTGTCCTCTAACTTGAGATATGGACTCATTTTTTGGGGAAATTCAACAAATAAGGGTATGATTTTCAAAACACAAAAGAGGTGCCTTTTTTTTTTTTTTTTTTAAGGCTGGGAAATCATCCAATGACTGCTCCCGCTCTGGGTGGAGCGGAAGGGAGTGTCAAACTCTTACTGACTAAAACCCATCCACGTTCCTTCCGTAGCCCTTTATGTTCCGGGGTAGCGGTAACCCTTTCGGACAATCCCGCTTAACCGGCAAAAAGAGGTGCCTGAGGGCTATGTTTGGACTTCAGGTTACAGAAAGCTGCAAACCATTTTTTAAAGAATATAAAATATTAACTCTTCCGTCAATGTACATTTTGGAGACCATTATGTTCGTCAAATCGAATCCACACCTATTCCCCTTAGTGTCAGATAAAGTTGTTCGGAATAGACGCGACAATACAAAGCTATGTATTCCGAGATCCAAGACGACACTAATGCGGAAAAGTATATTCTGTATGGCGCCAATTCTATTTAATAAGTTGCCAAAACACTGGAGGGAATATACTACCGAAAAATTAAAACATCAATTAAAAGGTCTTTTGCTAGAGAAAGTCTACTATAGCACTGAGGAATTCCTAACCGACAATTTAATTTGACTAGTAATTGACATCTTAATTTTATTAATACCTGATTTGACATTCCATTTTTTATTTTTATTGTGTATTATGATTCGAGCATATGACATTATTTTATTCTACCTGTGTAATTTCAAATTATCATCTAAATTGAATTATTGATTATAAATGTGTATAAATGGTCAATTTTAAAATTAAATGATGCTGTCTAGCGTCCTACATCCAATATTTGTACGCCATTCAGGCAAAACATGACTGACTGCTATATTATTGATGTAACATCTTACATGCCATGTGTTGTGTATACTCATGTTTTGAACAAATAAAATTATCTTTATCTAACACCATTAGTCTACTCGATTATTAGTGTACCACTCAATAAAAACGTTTTTTTCTGTATAACTGGATAATTCAATGACTAGCATACATACTCTTGAAAAAACATTACCCTCCTGCTGGGGTAAAAACGTAACAAATCAAAGTTTCGCACACTAGTACAGCGCATCCCTCACAGTTTACTTTTGTTTTTGTATTTAGCGTCCACCAGGTGGAAACGTTGCTTGGCAACGCAACACGTGCATATCACTAGCACAACAGAAATGAGAAGGAGTAATCATCTAATATCCGTATAACTTGGTATGTAGCTCAGTGTAGCTTCATTTGTCCGCGAGGTGGCGTAACATCCGTTGCGAAGGGGTTGTTTCGCTTTCCATCCCTCTCTGACTCACGGTTACTTTTCCGATGTTTCACCTCCCACGACTTACTTGTTTCCTAGTATAAAAGTAACAGCTACAATACTCGTTGAGTATTCCACAACGGTAAAAACGGTGATACGAATACCGATAAAAGAAAATCTTTCTGAATACGTATCACCCAAAATAACGTACCGATTTAAAGTGTTTTAATCGTTTGTCTGTATGGGTAGATACATTGGATTAGACTCAACAGTCATCACGTATCAGTATCCCATATCCGTTCAGTAGCAAGAAAATTGATTAAACAATTTAATAAACTACTTACATTTGTTGAACTGAGTTGAACATTTTTTATACTCTATATTATTTATTTAATTTCACTGAATTAATTTTAAAACTGGAATTAAACTTAAGGTTAACCTTTTTTTTAAAATAGCATGATAAAACTACAACATCAAACATCATTCAAGTGACACCAGCGGATATACGTGAAACAATTTTACTCATAAATATAATAAATAGACTATGATAAATTGATGGCAACTTCTTATAGTTTTGGGCTCCCAGTATTCAGAACGGTAGTCGCACTGACTTTATACAGTTCCGGCCAATGATTCACTGTCAAGCACGCATTGCCGAGATACCACTGCTTGTATAAAGTAACTACTGGGAACTACTCGACGAACTACTCAAACTTTATATTGTATTCAATAAAATGAGTGACGAAATATCAAAATAAAATATTGTATCAACATAAAAATATTAAAATTAATAAAATTTAAACATTGGGAACAGTCGTGACTTACGGGATACAAACTGTAGGTCGACACTGGCAGGCATCCTACTTTATGTCAATTAAGTCATCACTACTGCCCTCAGAAACTGTAAACACCGTGTGGAAACCATTATGTCCTAGGACAAAACATTCATAGACATGTGATATCCACCAACCCTTACGAGACTTACCCTTACGTTATAGAGAGGAGGCCTAAGTCCCAGCTGTGGGAATATTATAGCCTTATGATTATGCGTGCGTGCATAAAAAAAATATTAATTTGGCAGCGGTGGGATTCGAACCCACGCCTCCGAAGACACAGGTGCCTTAAACCAGCGCCTTAGACCGCTCGGCCACGCTACCAGTTATGTATGGGATGCAAATAAACGAGTAAATTCAGGTACACTTAATAAGTACTAAATGATTTCTTGCTCCATTTATCTGTACAAAACAAGGGTTAAACATAATAGCGGATGATTACGATCATAATAATCGGACGTCACACTGCAAATTTGCAGTTACCTATTAAAAAAACATTCTAATGAAGAAGTTAGAATAATAGCAACATAAAATAAACGATTTACACCAAGTTTTTAAATACGGGTCTAAATATGTATCCACTTCACAAACCAAGATGTAAACAAATATTTTTGAAAATGGTTCCTACGATGATACAGAATAATTGCTATGCTTGAATATGTCTTGTATAAAAAAAAATACTGAGACATTAGTATTGCGCGTTTAACAAACTAACAATTAAACGATCTCCAGCTTTATAATATTAGTATAATTAGTATAGATGAACTCGTCACACCACAAGAATGGGCTAGTTGACGCTTTTGACCAACCAATTAGAAAATTCTATACTGTTTATTTACCCCAAAATATAAATATTTCATCGAAATATAAACATTAAATTAAGTAGATTTGCACACACATTGGTAACATTCATGTGCTAAGTATGAACTACGTACTGGACGGTTGAATCCGTCCTGCTCACTGCAAATTGTACGGTGTTATTAAGAGAGAGACAAACAGCCTAACGATACTTTGTCCAATATACAACAAGAAAGGTGGTTTTACCCGCCCCTATCGGGCTAACAGTACATTTTCTTCACTTAATGATATCCTGGTACTACCGAGGTTTTCGCAGAAGCATTTGCCGATGTATTAGCACCAGCGTTTCTTCCATTGAACAGATATAATACGGATCTTTCAATGAAGAGCAATTTCAGCAATGCGGCAACAATAATATTTTCTTCTTCTTCCGAAGACGTTGTTCTGTGCAGACGTCATTTAAAAAAAAAAATATTAAAATTTATTTATTGCACACCATAAAGACACAAAGGCGGAATTAAAATGCCTTAGGCCTCTTACCAGTAAACCAAGAGTGGTGAACAGATAAGACGGCAGGTACTTTAATTAAGAGTAGCAATAATAGAAAAAAATATCATACAAAATGATTCATAAAAAATCTCATCGAATATGCAAATTTTCAGTTTTCCCGCATTTTCCAGACAAATAAAGAAAGACAAAGGAGAAACCCCCGCGGGAGACGCTCCGGGCGTCGGGAGCCACGTGACGACTCCCGGCCACCGTAGGCGCGGGCCTGCGGACGGTGAGTAATGGGTGACTCGCCGTCCGATCAGCACCAGACCCGTGCCGTACGGCGCGTATATGTTCCACGCGCGCCTCAAAGAGATGTCAGCATATGAAGGGGCCCCTCAGGGCCAAGCCTGCCGGGTAAGCGGGATTGTCCGAAAGGGTTACCGCTACCCCGGAACATAAAGGGCTACGGAAGGAACATGGATGGGTTTTAGTCAGTAAGAGTCTGACACTCCCTTCCGCTCCACCCAGAGCGGGAGCAGTCATTGGATGATTTCCCAGCCTTAAAAAAAAAAAAAAAAAAAAAAAGGAGAAACCCAAACTCCATAGAAACTTGGGCCTGGCGTTACAGAGCTGGAATTTTGCCATAAATTAGAGCACCTAAGAAGATTTCACGAGCCCAATTTTCACGTCTCTCAGCAATGGCCAAATTGGTAAAATCAGATTTTTTTTAAACAAATACTGATTTATATTACTGAAAACCTCAGCTAAAAAATATGTTTGCTACCAGGGGATTTGATGCTATCTCAAATTACAGTAAACTGAGATTGCAACAATAGGTTTATTAAGTCGTTGACTGCCACGCAGCAGACACAATAGAAAAACTATTGTTCGCGGCTCACCGGTGACCGCGTTGGCGCTCAACGTGTTAAAGAAAAAACCGTATTATTGAGATAGAGTTCTATTAATCACCTTCTTCGTTAGGATTATCATAATATAATAATACAGTATCTAGGAATTGTGCAGGAAGAAACTGACTACCCTGGTGCCGAATGTACGAAGAGAACCTCCACAGTGAATACACACTCGCCGGTGTCCTATAGGTGTCTGTTCACTCTCTTCTGGTCTATTTCCACTAAGAGATACAGCATTGGCATGACTCCAGCAAACTTGACGGATAAAGTTATTTTCATTTACCTTTTTTTTTTTTTAAGGCTGGGAAATCATCCAATGACTGCTCCCGCTCTGGGTGGAGCGGAAGGGAGTGTCAGACTCTTACTGACTAAAACCCATCCATGTTCCTTCTGTAGCCCTTTATGTTCCGGGGTAGCGGTAACCCTTTCGGACAATCCCGCTTACCCGGCAGGCTTGGCCCTGAGAGGCCCCTTCATATGCTGACATCTCTTTGAGGCGCGCGTGGAACATATACGCGCCGTCTGGCACGGGTCTAGTGCTGATCGGACGGTGAGTCACCCATTACTCACCGCCCGCAGGCCCGCGCATACGGTGGCCGGGAGCCGTCACGTGGCTCCCGACGCCCGGGGCGTCTCCTGCGGCGGCTGGGACGGGAGGAGAAATTATTAAAATTATTTTCATTTACCTGAAGCAAACATTTATCATTTGACTATTAGTTATAGCAATAAGCACCTGAGTGACACATTTAGGTAAACATAAACGGCTTTATTACATTCCCACTGCAAGGACACAGGACGCCTCTCTGAGAGAAGGAATCGACCGTAATTAACTATGCAGGTTCAGTGGGGATTGGTGATATTACATGCTTACAAAAATGTTACGTTATAGAATTATCGCATACTAACCGAATGAGGCGCGACCCATTCCTGTACAATTGAAAGAATCACTTCATCTTCCAATCTTCGCCTTCCTATTATATACCTATTATTTCGCTATTCCACACTGAATGCACAAGCTCATGATACCGTATTAACCAGTCGTCAGAAGAGCAATATCCAGATCCAGTTTTCCAGCAAAGGTCAGCAGGAATGGCAGGCTACGGTGTCCAATATTCAAGCGAGGGTCAGTCAGAAGTCAATCAATTTCGGAGTCTAGTATTCGAGCAGTCAGCAGAGGTTTAATATAGTAATAAATGTCGAGTATTCAAAAAACACATTCACTTGTGCAAAGATACGAAAAGCGAATGACACTAATTATAACGATGAGAATTGACAGAAGTTGACATTGACATTTGCCGTGTACTAGTGCAATCCGCGGTGCAATCGATTTTTTCGATTATTTATTTCCTTTAATGATTTTTAAATCGTGCTTACGTTAAAAAATAATTATATTCCTGATTTTTTTATTTTACAATGATTTCAATTATACTAAAATAATGGAGTATTATATAATTATAATTTGTAATTATCGATATCCGCTCAATCGATTACATTCTTATGGTACGCTCTATTGTTTAATGCCAGTGTTTGCAAAGTAAGTGACGTATGATGAAATAAGAGCTGTAACGGTTTACAAAGGTTGTTTAAAACAAAAAAATAGAAATGTACTTTTTTACACTTGGCCATTGTAATTGAGGCTAAGATTTAAATGGGTTAATTAGGCAGAACAGTAGATTATTTTGGTACATATTTGATTCGTGTAACGGCTAGGCCCAGAAATGGGTTTCTCCTTTGGATATCGTGGGTATGGTAACCTGCTACTCGTATTGTAGATCAGCCCGTTAAGTAACGTTGGGCGTTGAAAGAAGACCTTGAGCGATGGCAGTGTTACTAGGAGCCCATGAAACAGTTGTAGATTGAAATAGAAGAAAAGGACTTCTGATACACGTGGACTGCTTGCTAATGCGCATGCGTGAAAATAATTATGAAATCAAGAAAACAAAGCAAAGCCCCACCTCACGCTTTTCTGTAATATTATGATATATTTATTAATCACACTATTATTAATTTACATTTTATTAAATTATTTTTAAGTTTGATTTTCTATTAAAGCGTGTTTTAAAGTTTTTTAAAACTATTATTTATTAACTTTGTTATTCAAACAAAAGTCTTCTAACTTCGTTTCTCTCTCACTCTCTGTCTCAGTGATCCAATCGAACAGTGTCATCAAGTTTTAAATAGGTATCGCGAATTATAATAAGACCAATAAGACAATATCTGAAAACTGAAATTTTTAATGATGCGTTTGTTTGTGATAGCACTTGCGTAAGTTATTTGGCTGCAACCTAAACTAACAACGACATCTTTGTAGTTTTAAATATTGAGACAATAGTAGAACTTACTAATTCTATAAACTTTCATTATAATTTGTGTGGCTTACGGATCAAAGACGACATCTGTTAATCAAAGTTTATTTGACTAAACATTGTTGCAGGCTTGTTACATAGTTTTAAAAGTTCATTAACTAAATACATTTCAGGGTTTTGCTAAGTTTGTTATTTCAATAAAAAAATGAAGATAACATTCAAATCGCAAATTAGTCAAGTATAATATGTAGATATGGAAATATCGAAAGGGTAAAATTAAGTCTAAGAGTAGTATGCAAAGAATAATTTCTTTATATAAAATCATTGGTTGAGTACGTCGCATTTACTTGAATGATATTTACATTTGAATGGCTTAAAGTTAAGAGTTTTAGAAATTGTGCACAACGTGTCGTGAACAGAATCCGGGCTTGTACATATTCATGCAACATACTACAGACATAAAAATTATCTTATGTCCCAACCCAGGTCATGGTCTAATCATGTGAGAAATTTCATCCAAATTCGTTCAATCGTTTTACCGTGATAGCTTAACAAGCAAACAAGAGGACTGATTGCGCTTCCGCATTTATAATACTGAAGGGAAGAAAAAATTGAAACTTTGCCTGGAAAATTGAAAAATGCAAAAAGAACTAAATCTGCTTTTGTTAGAGAATTCTTGTATGAATTCAAGATCACAGGACTATGTCTATCGCCAGCTAGTTAATACCTAATTTAGACACTAAATCAGAGCGATGTTTTTTGCCCACAGTAAAGTAGTAGTGTACTAAACCAATTTTATTATATTATTAAATAGCCGGTGGTGTAACTGTTTAAATTAGTGCCAAATTCAAAGTCACCTATAGTCTAATAACTTCAGAGAGGTGGGGGACGTTACTGCGCGCGCCGTACTTTCAGTCGACACAACGCTGACTACACGGCACGTCCGTCAGGGATGGTTTATCCCTCGCCCCGATCGGACGGCGAGCGATAAATCTCCCCTATAAAAACATACTAAAAAGAGTGTTGGCTCAAAAGTATTTTCGTAAATTTTATCTGTGTTGTTTGTTATTATTTCAGGTTTCCATATTAGGTCAATTGTTTATCTTCGGAAAAGCCACGATTTTATTTTATAAACTGATCAACGCTCTTGATTGATGAGCATTCCAGACAAAGGACCTACCCAATTGATTTTAGTTTTAAGTACATTATGATCTACATCATTAGAACTAAAGATGTGTACCAAATATACATCTATCAATCTGTCTAGCCTTTTTCCAACTCTGTTGGTGGCTTCCAGGCTAACCAGGTGCAGCTGAATACCTTTTTATTTTCCATGGAGCGACTGATGAATATCTAACCTCCACAACCCAATAAATGGATATTACGATACCCTTTGATAAGACTAGCTGTCATATTTACGGGCCGACCCATACTACTGTCAATGATGCGCAAATCATACCAAATCAGTCCAGTTTTTGTCTAGTGATATGCTAACCAAAGAACCTGATTCATTTTTATTATAAAGAAGATAAATTGGTCTTTCAAGCTTTGCAACAACTACAACTGTTCCCACTGTGAGTCTGTACTTTTGCCGTTATAGAATATTGCAAACAAGTATCCAGCTTCCACAAGTTCTGTGCCCCCGGTATTTTAGTGCCGCGGACAGGTAACTTTGGTTCTTGGGGGCTTCAACAAAAACTGCAATGGAATTAAAACAAATTGTTTCATTTCCATTGATTGTGAACATGAGGTCCTGGGCTTGATTTAGGCAAAGTGTCTGCACTAAAAAAATCTCAGCAGCAGCTGTGGAGGCTGGATTTGTGCCCGATTGATGGCAGTAGGCTCTTCCTCCCTCCCCTATTTGCATGGAACTTACACATAATGCGGCGAAATGTGAGTGGGGTGTACTAAAGGTTGTGCCTAACACTTTGGGATTACAATGTTGTTAAATTCTTACTTGTGAGGGTTTTCAATTTCTTTGAGTGCGCTCATGAGGGCTTGTATGCAGGTTGTCTTGCCAGCGCCCGGCGGCCCCAGCGTCACGATGCCGTGACGAACACGCCGAGTCTCATGTAACTGGAATTCATATTTATAACAATAAATTATCTATTTTGGAACAAATAGAGCAAACGCAAACACATGGCGAATTTCACCAGTGAAAACCCTTTTTAAGGGGTTTTTTTTATAAATAATAAAATCCTACCCTATCCTACCCTACCTACCTATTGTATATGACTATGAAGAGAAGATGGATATTCAAAATAGGAATTGTGTTTTACTTATACCCTATTAGGTACATTTAATATATTAGGAAAAAATAACGTATTAGGAACACCCTCCTTTCATAATCAATAATCAAACACTAGACAAAGAAATGTTATTTATAACACAGCTATAAATCTTTAGAAATCATTATTAAAATCCGAAGATCGTGACCGTTCAAATGTCGATGTCAAAGAACAATCTTAATATGTACCGCATTGTTGAAGCGTACTATGGCAATTACGCTTCAACAATTGTCACTCAAGGCATTATGACTTTTTGTGATGTACGAGTATAACCGACTAAACTCTATTTTTGTTGCACGACTAAAATACGAACAGTGGCAAGTGGCTCATCAATTAAAGTCTTTGACTGTACGACCCATATGGAAATGTTAACGCTGTCGATGCCTATCGGATTAGCAAGTGATTAATAAGAGGTACAGAGGCCAGCACATCAAGTTACCACAATCTATAGTATTTCAACTTTAATGCAAAGACATAAGGTTCAGTTATAATTAAGAAAATTTGACAGTTAGGGATAGCTTCATGTGCTGGCGTCTGTACATTAGACTAATCTAAGCAGTCTGTACTACCTGTAGAATCTTCAACAACCACGGCGGGTGACTCATAAGGTCAAGTAAATCCACCCGCTTCTTGATTACCTCCTCCAAGTCATTGTAAGTTGTTTTCTCTAGAGTCTGGTTCGGAAATAAGTCAGCTACTAACGAAGAGAGGCTCCTCTTCATCTATCATGGAAAGGTTTATGTCTCGGAGGACACGCATGATAATGGTACTCTCATTTTCTTTACAGTTGATTCGCTTCACAGCGCCGAGGTTGCGCAGCACGGAGAGGATGTTACGCAGCCCGAAGTCGTAATAGACCTGAAATTGTTTGAAGCAGATGTTATAGAATGTGGGACTGAATTTCACGGTCAAAATAGTTTTATAAGTAGGTATAATTATACACACGTAGTAGGTAGTGCCCTACCGGGTCAGTGAAAAGTAAGGCATCTTGTTTCCTCATTACTAATATCTAAAGAATTAGAAGACGTTATCGTTCAGTGTCTGTCACACTATTAAGTTCTATTAAATTCAGTTAAAGTTATTCAGTTAAAAGTTGATATTTGTTTACCTGTATTCCATCTGATCGGAACATTTGAAGACCACGCCGTACTTGGCCAGAGTCTTGCCCATAACCTTGACTGTCTCCGTCCTGTATCGGCATGACCGCCTGGCGCCCCCTCCCGCCCATGCTCATGGCCGACGCCTGAGCGAGACTAATGTATCACCTGAAAAATATAGGTGGACGTGCATGAAACATTGATTTTTTTTTAATCACCACGTCTTTCCATCGCAAACGTGTGATTTTCCATGGTCCTATCTGATGGTGCGCGAAGATATCGATACATAAGATTTCTGTGGGATTGTAAATATTTTTGGATTCTTACCATAATAAACTCTCACAAATAAATTGGTGTAGGTACTTCCGCTAAGACGGAATATTAAGGAACTCGATAAAGATAACAAAAAGTAACGCGTTTTGGTTTTCCTATCATTTAATTTATCAAGTTTGTTTGAGAGATTTCGTCCTTATAATTGACCCTAACGATCGATGCAATAAAAAGTACAGGGTGTACTTTTTGCAGATTTTAGTCGGTTCGATTCCCAGGTGTAGCAAGCGAATTTTTGGAAATCTTTGAATTTAGGTAGGGTAGGTAGGGTAGTTAGGTAGGGTAGGTATCATAGTTAGGACAGGACAACGTTTGTCGGGTCAGCTAGTTAGAACTAAAGATGTGTACCAAATATACATCTATCAATCTGTCTAGCTTTTTTCCAACTCTGTTGGTGGCTTCCAGGCTAACCAGGTGCAGCTGAATAACTTTGTATTTTCCATGGAGCGACTGCCGAATTTCACCAGTGATTACCATTTTTAAGGGTTTTTTTTTATAAATCATAAAATCTGGACAAAATAACGTCAGTCGGGGAAGCTAGATAATAACATAAACCCTAGCCTACTCTACCTACCTATTGTATATGACTATGAAGAGAAGATGGTTATTCAAAATAGCAAATGTGTTTTACTTATACCCTTACATAGGTACATTTAATATAATAGTAGGAAAAAATAATATATTAGGAACACGGCGGGTTTTCCTAATATATTATTTCATAATCAATAATCAAGCATTGGAAAAAGAAAAGTTATTACATCGTTATGTCTCCCTTTCTTGCATTAGCTTTCTCTTTTTCGCTATATGAGGTACCGCCCCGGCCAACTCTATTATTTCCCTTTCAGCTGGTTGCTGAAAGGGAAATATTAGGGGTGACTGATCTAACAACACTCAACTTCGACTGGAAATCTTCCTTTTCCTGTTACCCTGGTACGCTTTGTGCAATATAACTTTTATAATAATAAATTGGGTAAAGAAGTTGAAATACCTACTGTACCATTTGCTGCCCTGGTACCGGCACGTGCGATTTTTTTGTTCTAGTATAACAAAAAAATATGTTCAGACAGAATTTAAGAAATATTTTCGAGGTGAACTAATTCCAATCAAATAATTCAGCGTTATCGCTAATTTTTAACGTTTTGAGATAGCCTGTGTGTGCTGTGTTGTAAAAAATGTGTTGCCGTGTTGTTGTGTTGTGTTGTAAAAAATTGTCCTCTAGATGCCATGAAACGCTCTTAAAAACTAATACTGGTTGTTGATTATATATGAATGTTATTAAACAAATAAAGTTATAAAAACTTTTGTGATTAATATAGAATATTCGTCTTTACTGTCTTATCTCCATGCTGTCCTTGTACCTTCAACGCCAATTTTACCTACTACGTGGGGTTGGCGATACAAAGCTACGTTAGATAAATAGTTCTACAAGATACACTTTTTACTTGCACATCTTTATAATCACAGTTTGTAAAGGGTTTTGTGATTCTATTTCGATGATTTTATCTTTTTTTTTTGGGTTTGTCAGACTACATACTTAAAACCACCCCGGTGTTTTCCCCCTCACACTTGCACCGGGGGTAGTGGGAATACCTGATTAAACGGAAGGTTCTCCGTATTTGCTTGTTTTAGAATCAATCTTAAATAGCTAAATTAGTGTATTTAGGTCCCGAAAAAAAAAAACACTTAGTAAATTGGGTTAAATTCGCTCGCGCTCTAAGTCCTGCGGGAAGTCATCGGGGGTGGTCCTGTGTCAAAATTTTGAAATCAATCGCCTCCACGCCGTTGTTTCAAAACATACGAATACATGAAAAACATTATCACATATGAAATTACGTCAACTCAAAAAAATTGCTCCTAATCATATTATAGTTTTATTGCGTAATATTTTTTTCGAAAATACCATTATTTCTATATTAGATTGTCACGTTTAATTGTCATCTTACAAATAGTTATGGACACGTTTCAAGATATTATCGATAAACTTTTAATCAAGTGTGAGTTTTTTCCTTGTTTACAAAAAAGTTTTATTAAATAACATTTGGCAAACACATTGACTATGATTTTTGACGAAAGTGGTTTTCGCCACTATCATTTCTACTTTATTAATTCTGTTTAAAACAAAAGTGCTTTACCTAACACGACCAAATGACGATATAAAATGGATATGGTACATGATGAAAATCGTTATGATATTTCTCGAACAGCGGAGCAAAAAATTCTTCCCCTATGCTATACCTGCCGTATTGCATAGGGGAAGAATTTTTTTCGGACAGCAATCCGACATGATCAGAAACGGTTTAAAAATACTTTTGAATAAATTGTATTGTTCTAAATAAATTCGATATCTTCTAGCTGGACCAGGTAGTACACCACTGACCAAGAAAAATGAAAATTATTCCTTCATAAGCAGCTCTCAATAAAGTAGCCTGTTTCTTCTGAAGCGTTAAGCAGAGGTGTACCTGTGGCGCACCCTTACTTTGCAAGCTCTTTTTTATTGGACTTAAACTGGGCTCAAATCTAGACTCCAGGCAGCAACTGAGAAATTCTTAATAAAATGAGAAGAGTCATTGAACACTTGCGTAGTGACCAAGGTTGTCCTGGTGCATTGGTAGCATGATAGCGTTTGTATCAACAGCGCATCGGTTACTGACTGCATAACACCGCTAGCATGCACGACAATCATAATGGGTATCGAACACCTCTTTGAGATGCACAAAACCCTAATATCTCTGCTTGTACTGGAATGTCTTTTTGACTATCCAACATGCGCATTATGAGCATGGTCACGTGAACTGCTGATATATTTTCTAAGTCTCCAGTCCACGTGCTTTTGCAGTCTGTTGGCCTAGTTTATCGCCTTGTGACCGTGACCATGTCTGCAGTTATTTATAGGTTGAACTTGAGACTGGGTTAGGTCGATTGGTCATTATTTGTTTGTATATCACAGTCGGAGTTTATCCGGCAGAGTAAAAAATATCGTGTTTGTACTCAAGCGTAACTATGTTAAATGCAAAATAACATCTACTGGTAAATTATTTACTTTTATCAACAGTAAATATCATAAATAGCCATCGTTATTTTTACACTCTTTATGCACCTAAAATAATTTCTATTTCTATAATTTCCTCCTCGTTTTGCTGACGCGCCGTAATACTTTTGTACCAAAGTCAAAGTCAAAACATTTATTTCAAATAGGCACAAGAATGGCACTTTTGAACGTCAAAATGAACAAGAAATAGAACTGATTCTAGTCGCCCCTTCCAAAAAGTAGTTTCGTGTGGAGAAGAATGGGCAAGAAACTCCACCGTTACTCTTTTATTACATACCGGGTTGCTATGAGTCGCAGGAAATGATATGAGCTGTTAAAACGTCAGCGGGTCAGAAAGGGATGAAAATCGCAAGTACACGCTTTCCCGCCACAATCAACCCTAACCCCCAACGAAGAAACGTAATCTTGTGTCTTAAGTAATGTTTTCAAATTGTGAAGATAGACGAAGCTAAGTCTTTATTTAATACGTACAAACAATTGATTCGTACGTTAGTACTTAATTTAAATTCATTATGTCAGTCTGCCGTAGTTAAGTTAGGGAGGGCTTTGTTTCGTGCATGTTGTTGAGGTGGTATTTTTACGCATGCGCATTGGTAAGCAATCCACGTGTATCGGACGTCCTTTTCCACACTTCAAATCTACTGCTGCTTCATGGGCTCCTAGTAACAACACGTCCCAGCGTAACGCTGCACGTGAGCTGCCAGCATGCGTTACCGTGTCGGCGATATAATTTCTTCCGGTTTTCGTAAATTTGAACTGAAGAGTATGTTTATTTGAACGCGCTAATGTCTAGAACTACCCAGTCGGATTTAAAATTCTTGCATCGTAACTCAATTCTTAAAAAAGGTTAAGTATAGACTACATAATTATTTAAAATCACGGTACGACTCTTAGGATCCAAGCAAAAAGAAAAAGGTCACAAAGAACGCTAAGTAAAAACGAATTAATAAAAGCTTGGGCGGGTGTCACCATGCGGGACGGTAGAAGGTAGTAAGCACTTAATGAACTTAATCAATACATTACAAGTGTTCTAAAACTATCTACCGTAGAGAAAGGTTTTAAATTTAAAGTTTCTTTGGATGAAACTTTATAAGCTGTGTGTATTTTTAAGAATTTTGAAAATCAACCCAACACAATATAATAAATGTAACATTACACCTGTATTTTATAAAGGCTATATTAAGTACAGGTGTACATAGTACAGGATGATGATGATTGATCGCAATGATTGTAATATAATTAAGCTTAACTTTACTACAATATTTTATTTACAAATCTTCTAACATACTCAATGTCTAGGTCAGGTCAGTAGTACGTTGTACAGGAAACCACGTATATAAAGTACGATTCGATCGGTCAATTGCTAATTATTTAAACTCTTCAAAGATTCTGCAGTCCTGGTAGCCCATTAACAATCGAGCGGGCGTTGGGAGGGGCCTTGGTATTATTTGGGCGTAATCGTACTTTTGATTGGGTATGAAGATTAGAAGGGGTGTTTAGTCTAATTTGACTCCTTCAATTAAAAAATAATATACCCAATAAAAAAATGCAGTTTTCTTTGGCAAAAAATTGGCTACGCGACTAGAGCAAACTTCTCCCATAGTGAATCACGATGTTTATCAAGCGAAAATTAAATAATTCCTTTACCTCAATATTCTCTTTAGTAGGCAGCATAGGCCATCTTTGTCTCTCCGGTTGTTAGCCATCAGCTCCAAGAGTGGGCACAATGGCATCCTTGAAGCCATCAATGGTTTTCTTAAGCGCGAAGAATGCAGGCCATGTTTTGAGCCTGCCAAAGGAGTTTTAAAAATGAAAAAAAATAGTTGATAATAAGTACAGTCAACAGCAAAAGTAGATGATCAAAATCAGAAATTCAACACTAATGAACGGAGTTCACGAATATACGGCAGCTGTACTAGTAGTAAATGTTTGGAATAATTTCCAATCACAAACTTTTGAATCACTCTGACGCCACACAGGTCTGACGCGAACTCCGTTCTATAGTATTGAATTTCTGATTTTGATCATCTACTTTTGCTGTTGACTGTACGTAACATAACTAAGAAGCGATTTTATTACCTCGAAAATGAAGATTTATGAAAATAAAGTACGGTTGATAAATAAAAATGGTATTTTTAGAAACGAAAAATTAATTTGTTGCAACATAATTATGTATATCAAATTGATAATACTCAAAAATAATTTGTCAGTTAAAGACAATTCAGACTTCTCAAATAGGAGCACTAATGGTTCCTTACTGAAGATTACTCTCCACCCACTTAAACACAAAATAATATTAGTGTAGAGGTGTAAATCCTCCATCATTCAACATGGAGTGCTATTTATTGCGCTTGCGTGGAAAATACTACGTTGTAGTAAATACTATGTTGAATACTAGGAGCTTATTAATCATGAGAGTTTCGAGTCCTTAGATCGTCAATGGTGCGAAGTTAAAAGCCTTTCAATGATACTTTGATTTCAGTCATTGGCTTAATATAATTACGATACGTACCACACATTATCATTTTATTGTCCTTATCCCAATTTGTTTGAGGTTGACCCAGCCCAGTATACCTATGTGTTTTTCTGCCATGCTTATCTATTAGTCATCATGTTTTAATATAGTTTTTGTAGGTAATACCACACGTCGTTCTAAGCCAACAACCTGTATGGTCGTTGTTCTAAGCAATCTTATGTTAGTCTGTCGCATTCAATTATTATTCTTTCGTTCATTCATTTCACATTCTGATCCACACACGCACATACAAAAAATATTATTCCATAAACGCTAAAGGCAGAAGAAAGATGAAGAATAGGATTTCGGTACTTCTTTAATGCTTTGATAGAATTATGGCTTACATATTATTATAATGTACATAATTATATATCTACAGGAAATGAAGCAAGGTGAAATACTTAACATAAATTATAATGTATAAATTTTACTACGAACCGGCGCTTTTTCTTAACCTACTTGTCGCCGAACTAACTTGAACTTGTCGCCGATTCGCAAAGTATGACTAATAATGAACTTTGTTTCCACTCACACACCGAGCGCGCGTGCTTCAAGAGAAACCCGCTAATCCGCGCGAAGTCAGCTAAAATACGATACAAGATACTAGGAGCCCATAAACAATAAAGGCTTAATCGGAAAATTTCCGTAATGCTTAACTCGCCTCTGTTTTCATCGCAGTAACTTTGTTAATAGGATCTATGTTTAGCATATTGATTTTTTAACCCGCAGTATCAATCATAGTTGCCCGTGATAAAATGAAAGGTTACTACGACTTTTAACCTGATTTCTTACAAATGATGATATAAAAGTAAACAAAAACCTATGGAAAAAAAGTTTGTTAAATACTCAACAAATGTCAGTAAAAAAACTATGGAACAATATTTTATCAGGGCCATTTTGAAAGGTTTTCAAGAAGCGACGACAGAAATGGTGTAAAAGATAACATAGAGTGTACCTACACTCTACAAACAACAAAGTGTTTAGTTATACCTATAACTAAACACTGGTTGGATTGCAATAGTTATATTTAAGTGAACGTGTTCCTTATCTTCGTAATTCTTTTCTCATTAGGGGCATAAAAATACACGTACGTGGTAACTATGACTAACTTAATACCAACTCAATGTAAAGCAAATTACCTGGCACTTATTCGTAATATTAAAAATAAAACATTTTTCGTAAATACATAGAAGAATTATCTATCTATAGTTACTTTGTTCTTTACAAGTTATCCTTGATTTTAAAGTATCCAACAAATATTCGCACAATTCACATGTCTAGCTATTTTGTAATACGGGCCTTGCCCAATTAATGATAGTGATTAATTGTGTATTCGTATAATCAAATGATGATTTGTAACGTTTTACCTTCGGCATTGATGTCTGAAATAAATTGATTGATAATGACGTCAAGAGTCCTCCGGGTACCCTTGATGAGTACGTCCACAACTTGTCTGCTACAGTAGCGGCGCACGTCATTCACTGCGCTTTTCGCCATTTCCTGAAAACAAGTGGTAATAATGTTTTTAGTCTAAATTGTATTTATATTATTATGTAGCAACACACCGAAACATAAAGCGGGATTGTCCGAAAGGGTTACCGCCACCCGGCTCATAAAGGGCTACGGAAGGAACATGGATGGGTTTTAGTAAGTAAGAGTCTGACACTCCCTTCCGCTCCCCCAGAGCGGAAGAAGTCATTTGATGATTTCCAAATACACTATGAAAAAAAGTGCACGCTAATCTCAAAAACAGCTGATCCGATTTAGATGTGGTTTTCCCTAATTGGTAAGCTTATTTTGTTTCATGTCAATCGGTTAATGAATAATAAAGTAATGTCAATTTAAAGAACATTTGTTTAACTATCTACATGTATCTGGTCTTTATCTGTCCAGTAGCATTGAATGAAACTTTAATTAACTTCATAATATAAAATTATGATTATTTATGAAATAGGGGATGAAACTTTGCATGAGAAATCTTATTCCTTGAGTTTACTTAACTTGAAACATAGCATACTTAAATATTTATCTAAGTAAATTAATTGGTAGCTATAAAACACTTCTTTTTATCCATATTGCGTCATAACCAAACTCCGCGCAGACGGCTGGGTGCCAGACATATAAGACAAGAAAAATTGTTGGGAATGTATATCTGTGTAGTTTTTAGAAGGCATTTATTTTGTTCCAGCTCAACTTTTCGTTAGGTAAGTATCACCTGGTAAATTAATTTCATTTTATTTCGCAATAATCCGAATAAAGTTCTTATGGAAGAGAATTTGAAAAATTGTTTGGAAAATGCGGGAAAACTGAAAGTGCATGAGATACGAGTATTTGTACAAATCATTTTTGATGAGATTTTTTTTCCATTATTGCTTCACTCAATTAAAGTACCTGCCATCCAATCAGTCGGTCGATTCTGTTAAAATCTCCTCGTGAAAACTTCGGTGAAGTGACCGTGGACTGAGCAGTTCCACACAATGCTAGGGATTGACAATCATCATCATCTGCCAAGCCTTTTCCCAACTTTGTTGGGGTCGGCTTCCAGTTTAACCGGATGCAGCTAAATACCAGTATACTGCTGCTAGGGATTTACACTATTGACAGCTAACTTTAAACTCACTTCACCTACATTTTCACGATGAGATTTTTACAGAATAGCACAACTGCTCACCACTCTTGGTTGACTGATAGAAAAGTCCGTGTCTTTATTATGTGCATTAAATGAATGTATAATAATTTCGACGTTTAGACAGAACAACGTCTTCGAATCAGCAGAAGAAAATAATATTTGGTGTATTGCTAAAATTGCTCATCATTGAAAGAATCGCAGAATCAATTGTATCTGTTCTATGGAACTATGCGTCGGCAAATGCTTCGGCGGAAACCGGCGGAAACCGGTGGAAGTACTAGGATATCAGAAAGTGAAATAAATGTACTGTTAGCCTGAACCGACACCAGTCATCGCTGTCTATAGGGGTGCGTAAAAACCACCCCTCTCGTTGAAAACTGGACCAAGTAACGTTAAACTGTTTGTCTCTCTCTAACTAACACCGTACAAATTTCAGTGAGCAGGACGGATTCAACCCCGCAGTACGAAAATATCAAGGAAATCTACTTATAATGATGTTTCTATTTCGATGGAATATTTATATTTTGAGGTAAATAAACAATATAGAACATTTTAATTGGTTTCTCAAAAGCGTCAACTAACCCATTCTTGTGGTCTGACTAGTTCATATTAAAAAACTTTCATATTAAAGTCAGTTTCAAGGAGTCCATTTTCACGGTGGAGTTTCTTGCCCATTCTTCTCCACACATAACTACCTTTTGGATGGGGCGACTAGCGTTCAATTCTATTTCTTGTTCATTTTTGACGTGCAAAATTGCCGTTGTTGTGCCTAATTGACTAATAAACAAACTAAAAAAAAAAATGATTTGACTTTGAAGTGCCAAAATTTCGTATCTGACAGGGTACAATTTTTTTTAACGTCCGTGACCATTGCTACATTTTTATTGTAGATACAGTAAAATTGCAATGTATGAACACGTAAGAATTAATATAACTTATGTGTTTTCATAATATTATGACCCGAACACATTCAGGCGTTCTTGAGCCCCTTGTGCATTTGGCTTTTTTTAATGTAGACTTCACTAGTGAATAATATTACCAGGTAAATAATATAGTAGGTACAAGTTAGAAGAAAATCACAAACATTTATGTCCAATAACTACAGATTTTTCATAGATGATGGACGTTATTTCCTGGTCAGTTTTAAAAAACAAATACGGTCCAAGTGCTCGTTTACTACATTTAGTCAGATAAATTAAAAAGAAAATTAAGACTGTAAAGAGCTGAAAATGCAACATAGAATAACAAAGTATTGAAAACATTATACTGGGTTGCTTTCTTGTATTAAACGCTAAATCTGTTCTATTCACCTTTTTCTTACTTGAATCTGTAATAATATCGCCGAGGCAGCTAAAACCTACAATACTTATATAAATGATCACTTCCATTCAACAACATACATTTATTTCAATAAGTGAATTTATTTACTTCATGATTTTTAAGTTTTGCGCAAACATTTTTTACTGTCTCCGTCATTTTTAACCGTCCGTTATGCATCAGGCAAGGGGCCATTTTATACGACCTGAAGAACACAATTGTATCGTCATCATTATTAAAGCATAAAGATATTCACAAGTGATAAATAACACTTTCTCCCATGTATAGTCTACTAGTGTATACATTATATAAGCTTCAAATCATGTAAGCTTCCTTTATAACGCAGTAGGTACTGAATATAAAATTTTTCCAAAGCACCGTAAAGAAACCGAGGCGTATTCAAGGCGCCTAAGCAATGATCTCAGAAAATAATTATTGCCAAGATCACATCAGCAAATGATGTCTAAGAAATTATGTTTCTCGTCGGGAACTACAGGGCACACGCACGGCACGGCTGATTACTTACGGCTAAGTTATTCATCTACTGAATTTGAGGTTTAAATTTGGGAACCCAAAAAGTAATCATAGAATACATAATTTTTACGAAACGCGGTTTCAGTTCGATAAGGAACCTTTCAATAATAGGAAGTAAAACTTGGGCAGTTCAATGCCAAAAGTTCAACACCCTATTGATTTTCCGATCAATGGCCGCACCTACGATAGACACTGTCGCCCTTGTATCGACTAAGTGGTAGTGACGTCAGAGAATTTAGCCACCACCCCTGTATTCGATTAACGTCACCAGAAACGTTAACGGAAAAGTAAGGGATGGAACTTTTTACAGCATGCCATCTCTTTTTACGCTGGTTCTAATAGGATAAGTGAGACTGTGAGGTACAATATTTTATACAGAATCAACCCCGTTTCACACAAGTTTGATTGTGATAGATCTCTTGTCAAATTTGCGTTCCTGATACATACTAGAAAGCAAAGTTTTGGAAAAAAAATTGTTAACCGGCTACTGGCGAGTAGTTGCGGACCAAAGCGGATCTGGTCGCTGCCTCTTGAATATTTTGGTTATATTATCAATTTCCTTCTCGCAATATCTTAGAACTCTGTCATAACTTCTCACTCAGTATCACTGTTTAGTGTCGATGTAAATCAGAGATTGCAATCGATAATTTCATGGTATGTCAGAAAAGTTACAGTGAGGATACAGAGTAAGAAGGAAATCGAAGAGATTTTTAACAAAAAAACCAAAGAAAATGTTAAATTTAAAACCCCCTCTTATTTCTAGTTACAGAGTTACATAATATAAAAAAGCGCCTTCTCAAATCTAGCCAAGAACTTTATTCCTGTGTGAGTGTCTCCAAAACAGTAGGAAAATTCTCTTCTATTGTGTTTCTTATAAACTCTCTCAGAGCATTCGCCTTGCCTTCAAACTGTTGTAATATTTGTTGAATTCGTTGTTTCTGTTATCCAAATAGTCATATTGGGAGGTCGTTACCGCTTTCTTCGCTTCTTCAAAAGTGTGATTAGCTTCTCTTAGGTCTAGCATAAATCATAAAAAATAATTTCTCTATAATTTTAATTAAAAGAAAAGCAGGCAAGAAAAATCATGGGTATGGTAATGCCTCCCTACATTTAACTTTTGTAAAATAAAATAAAAGTCATAGGTCACGAGTTCGAATCCAAGACCAGCACCTCTGATTTTCGAAATCATGTGCGTATTGTAAGTACAATTTAAAATCGGCGAATGAAAACATCGTGAGGAAACCGGCATGCCTGAGAGATATTTCTCAACAGTATGTGAAGTTCAGTCAGAGGCCCATGGGCAGCATAAAATTCTGACACCGATTAGTCACTAACCACACGAAAAAGAAAGAAGTAAAGAAAAATAAATTAATGTATCAATATGTTTATATTTGCTGACATTACCAGATGATACCAAACATGTTTCGGTCGGCCCGATTTTCCTTTTAGCCTCTATGCCGTCAGCGTTACCCATTTTACCCTTTTCAAATTCATTTAAGTTATAATACACTAGCTTTTGCCAGCGGCTTCCCCGCGTTTGTAGGTAATTATCCCACGAGAACCATATATTTTGCCGGGATAAAAAGTAGCCTATGTGCTATTCTAGACTATAATCTATCTCTTTGCCAAATTTTATCCAGATACATTCAATAGTTTTTGCGTGAAAGAGGAACAAACATCCATCCATCCTCACAAACTTTCGCATTTATAATATTAGTAGGATTTTTATAGCATACTACGAGTACCTACCTACAAATCGTTTCATAATTTATTACATTAATAAGGGATTTTTCTATGTATTTCAACGAATAATTAATAAAAAGTGAAGACTAAAGTGCATAATGCTGCAGAAGGCAGTTTTAGTGTACCAACTTAGAAAATTAATTGACCTCGTAACACACTTCATACATGGCGATCAGGATCACTCGACATCCATTCAATATCAGCTTCATACAATAACAAATACGTCACATTTAATACACCCCCGCATCCTCCTGTTATCCTGGCGTTTCATGGCAACGGCATCGATTTGGATTACATTCATAGCAGCGGCGCCCTAAGTATAAGACCTCTTTGCAAGTTCTGCCCTCCTCGTAAAACGAATGCGGAGCGTTACTATGGTTACGGATTCAGAAGGTCGAAAACAAGCACGGCAGGAATGAAACATGCAGCTCCGCTCCCGCTATCCCGTGGTATGTAAAGTTAAAAAAAAGTATTAGGTTGTATGGTGATCAAAATATCATGATTCGTTAGCGGAATACGGAATTATAATCATGACTCCGCAATACAATTACTCTATAATAAAACAAATATTCGTAGGCTACGAAAATAACTCAACATAAAACAGGTTGTCCCTAGAACTCTTTTTTTAAGGGGACTATGACGTTATAAAGAACCTACAGGTGATCAGTAAGTGAAAATTCGGTTCTATATCAACGTGCAATATATTCATGAAGTCAAATTAAAACGAATAGGTCCAAATTATACTCCACACTTCTCCCTATCTGACGTTTTCGTCAATCAACAAACTAAATCTCTGAGAAAACCACAAACTATACGATTAAAATAAAATGTAAAGTTAAAAAATTCAAGAAAATAGACTTTCATATCGTGATAGTTTGAACGATATGGATGTATGTTATTCACGTCTATTGCTCGTTCAATTATTGTCCTTTATATTATCATCTCAGATGAATAAAAAGTACAGTCAGCACATCGAGCTACTACAAACTGTCAAATTTTCTCAATCGATTTTGAACTTTACAATCTACCTTTTTAATTTTCTGTTAAAATACACAAGTTGGTTATAATCTAATACAATAAAAACTTATACATACTTAAATTAAAAGACTATCTAAATAACTATATATACAAATAAATCCAAAAAAAGACAAAAAGGATACTTAGGCGTCGAAGTACTCATCCGCATCGCTGTCATCAGGAAACGTGCCCAGAAGACTGGCAGCATTGCCACGTTGAATGGCAATGCTAATTCTTTGGCCAAAGAATAATCCAGCCCTCTGGTCACGCGAAGTGTCGACCAATCGGCGAGAAATTTCCTTAAAAAGGAGTTGCGCACTCGGGCCCCATGACCCTAGAGTTTCGACCCCAAACGGCTCAAATCTGTAGTTACACATCAGGTTACTGTATTTACGCCGCTTGAGGGTCTCAGCAGCGGCAGCAGCGGCGCCAGCACAGCCCGCCGTGCTAAGAACATGAGATGGCGCAAGGGTGTCGACACAGGTTGCGTCCCACACCAGAGGCCTACCCACCTTCCAAGGCAACAAAATCATTCCGTCTGGTCGCTTACCATCGTCACGTACCAAGCCGTTTGGTTCTAATACCGCTGGTACGCCGGCGGTGGCAAGGGCTCGACGAATAATTTCGTTGATGCTGGCGTGACGTGATATGCGACCTGCACTCCTGCCGCAGGACAGGCCATGGTGCCCGAGACTGTCAACAGCTTCACCGCAGTGACACCGATGCGGAGCAACACAAGGTGCGCCCAAGCGGAGACACGTAGCGTGCCGAAACGATGAGTCATCCATCATAGTGCCTATGGTGGATGACGGGAGCGCCTGAAGCCACAAGCCTGACTCCCATTCTCCCACAGCCAGCAGACGGGCACGCTCAACAGTATTAGGAGACGTGTTTACTAGGTTATCCCGTATAATAGTGCAGAGTGGCACGTCCCACTGTCTCTGGGAGGACAAGTTGTCGGGCAAATCCGTATTGGGACAAGCCATTTTCCAAGCGTTCAACGCATCGGACAAACACGGTACTTCAAAATTTACCAGTGAGGATGATAAAATATTCCTGGTTAATTTATCGGTACTGTGGACCGAGGAGAGGAAGGCCGGTAAACTTATACTTGAAATTTTGCGAACACCGAGACCACCCAGGCGAATGGGGAGTGTGGCTTGCTGCCACGCTCGGTCGTCCAGGGCCACATTTAGCATTGAAGTTAGAGTATTTCTAATAATATGGTCTACTTTTTCTAAAAGTTGTGGATGCTTCCAAAGAGGGGAGGAGCGAAGGCTATATGTAAATTTTGGACCAAAACAACAGTATCGAAGGAGTGTGAAGGCTGAATGGATGTTAATTTTGAAAAGTCTTTCCGACACGTTATTAAAATTTTGAATTTTCTCTTCAATGAAAGTTGGAAAAGATTCGTCAAAAATTGGGGACCCCAGGAGATGAAGAGAGTTATTTTCCGTTATTTTAATATTTGGAGCTATGGAATTTGATTTTGTAATGGTAGTCTGTCTGTCAGTAGTTTGGGGAAGGTAAATTTCACATTTAGAAAGGTTAAGGTCTAGGCCAATGAGATTAAATTTTTCTCTTAAAAAAATTAAATCTTCTAAAACAGTGTCTACATCACCTCCCAGGGTTCCATCATCCAAATACCATTCATTCAGAATTTAGTTGTCGAATAATTGGATTTATTGCCAAACTGAAAATGACTGGCCCAAGAGGGTCACCCTCGGGAGCAGTCATTGGATGATTTCCCAGCCTTAAAAAAAAAAAAAAAAAAAAAAAAAAGTCAGTGGTTAATCATTATATTATATCATATTATCTACCTTTTAAATCATTTGTAGAAAATTGACAATTTGGTGTAACTTGATGCATAGGGAACCTTACGTTTACACTTTTTATTCATCTGAGATGATAATATTATGAGAGTGGTTGTCCTTGAAATAGTTTAGTTCCAACAGTGGCCACATCTGCTATGGCGCTAGCTGCTGCAAGCAGCGACCTTTAAAATCGCATACGTAAAAGCCTCTTACTGTTGCATGAAAACTTAGTACTACGAATACGCTAAGGCCTGAATGGATCAATACTGTTGCCCAAGCACGTGCCACGCCAACGCGGTTGCTATGACTACATAACAGTGCAACTAGAGTGAAGTTTGCTGAACACATGCACTTAGCTTGCTGAGAAAAATATGAATTACATCTTATACAATTGCGTATCCCGATTGATAAGTGTTTCCGCTTTTTCAGTATTTAATTCTCCTCCTAATTTGTGTAATTGCTATTTGCTATTCTGTTATTTTTAGTAAGATATTTACGAAAAAAATGTCACCCCGCCCCTGAACTGCCCTATCCCAAGGTGATGGCTTCAATAAAAGACTCAATATAAACTCAACGGCACAGTTTAAAACGTCAAAATTTATAGTCTTTGTTTAGTTTTTAATAACGGTTCGTTTTCATGTTATAATCTTTAGTTTTCCTGTTACGATTCTTAAGAAAATTGCTAACAGAGTCGTGTAACCTACATTTTCCAAGCTAACCGTGATGGGTACTAAAGAGACATGTATCAAAGTGTATACAGAATGCAAGCAAAGGTAGACTTTAGTGCTATGTCGTTAGAAATGTATTTACTACAGCAAAATGGCAATACTTGTTACGTTATTATGACCTCAAAATTCTTGAATCAGTCAAGACACGTTCATGTGTTCCTAGTACTGTGCCACGTATTTGAGGTGATTCAGGTTATTCTGGACATATATGTTCCACGCGCGCCTCAAAGAGATGTCAGCATATGAAGGGGCCCCTCAGGGCCAAGCCTGCCGGGTAAGCGGGATTGTCCGAAAGGGTTACCGCTACCCCGGAACATAAAGGGCTACGGAAGGAACATGGATGGGTTTTAGTCAGTAAGAGTCTGACACTCCCTTCCGCTCCACCCAGAGCGGGAGCAGTCATTGGATGATTTCCCAGCCTTAAAAAAAAAAAAAAAATATTATTCTAGACACGTTTTCAGGCGAGAGGAAACGCCCGGGTGTCACCACTGCGAGGATCGTCCAGAGGATACGGTAGAGCACACGGTGCAAGCCTGCCCCGCTTGGGCGTAGCACCGCCGTGTCCTCGTAGATGCGATCGGTGGCGGCGACCTCTCGCGCCCGGCCTTGGTGCAAGCCATGGTCCGGGGCGAGAGGGAGTGGGAGGCAGTCACCTCCTTCTGCGAAAAAGTCATGCTCGTGAAGGAGGTGGCGGGATGGGAGAGAGAAAGGTCCTCCCGTCCCAGCCACCGCGGGAGACGCCCCGGGCGTCGGGAGCCACGTGACGACTCCCATTACTCACGTATAAGTTACTTACAAGCCTGCCGGGTAAGCGGGATTGTCCGAAAGGGTTACCGCTACCCCGGAACATAAAGGGCTACGGAAGGAACATGGATGGGTTTTAATCAGTAAGAGTCTGACTTTACCTTCCGCTCCACCCAGAGCGGGAGAAGTCATTGGATGATTTCTATCGAGGCAGGCAGATAATAAAATGGATAAATTAAGTTTCATTTTACTTAATAAGGACAGTGTTTTGTTGTGATATGAAATTACATACCTAGTTCGAATATCAATTATATGGTTCGGAAAATAGACAGGGGGCTGGTGGTGGCAATTATTTATATAATAATTACTCAAACCCTAAAACAAGCTCTGTTACTTATTTGGTTTTGGGTCGTTAACTCTATAGCGACTGGTTAGTTGGGTTGTAAAAAGTAATGCGTGTAGGTTAATTTTGTGAGTTATGATCAATAATACCTAACGTTTTACCAATTATATGAAAAATAGTGCAACATGGTATTTATTCGTTGTTAGCCTAATTTCACGTCAAGGTACACGCCAGGGCGCATGCGCGATGTCGGACGAAGCCGCATCCGCCGCGCGTCGAAGTAACGCGGCGGCGACATCGCGTGTAGTCCGTCAGGGTGGGTTTGTCCCGAGCCCTGATCGGTCGGTCCGGGAGAAATCTGCCTGCAATAAATCTGCTGTTAGCTTATTAGTTGTAACAATTTTTTAACAGTTTGAAGAGTTTTTTTTTTTAATGAAGTAAAGTAGTTTTGTTTTATTTATCGTTATCTTCTTATATATATAAAATTCTCGTGTCACAATGTTAGTTGGGTAATCTAGGTAGGGAAGGTATCATAGTTAAAACAGGACAATTTTATCTATAAAGACAGACCAAAGTTGACCGATCTGATTTTTTTTCGTCTTTTGTTAAAATTTATTATTTTTTACAATTATTGTATTAATTATTTTCTAGAAAATTATCCCACGAGAATTGTATATTTTGCCGGGATAAAAAGTAGCCTATGTGCAGGCTATTCTAGACTATAATCTATCTCTGTTCCAAATTTTATCCAGATCCATTCAATAGTTTTTGCGTGAAAGAGGAACAAACATCCATCCATCCTCACAAACTTTCGCATTTATAATATTAGTAGGATTACTAGCTTTTGCCAGCGGCTTTGCCCGCGTGTTTGTAGAAAATTATCCCACGAGAATCGTATATTTTGCCGGGATAAAAAGTAGTCTATGTGCTATTCTAGTCTATAATCTATCTCTGTGCCAAATTTTATCCAGATCCATTCAATAGTTTTTGCGTAAAAGAGGAACAAACATCCATCCATCCTCACAAACTTTCGCATTTATAATATTAGTAGGATAGTGTGGATATTCATTGCGTGCTGATTGACACTTGAGGACCACGTACCACGGCAAAACTGACGCTATCAAGTTCGATATTCGCCATCCTGAAATACTGGGGACGCAGAATGAATGGAAGCTGGATGCATATTTTTAGTTTTATGGTGTGACGTTCATAAAAGTCCTTATCACAAGGTGTGTGCAACAACATACACACATCAAAAGTGTCTAGGGATCAACATATATTTTTGCAATAACTTTTCTCTTGATTGATATTAATTTAAATTTTCTTTAAGGATTCATCAAATAAAGTGTTTTCGTTTGTCACAGTAACGATAAACCAAGTCACCTTTGCATTAATAAAGAAATTTGCCATTTTCCTAATAAAGGGATTTTTGACATTTGAACCACTAACATTAAAGTTCGAAAAAAAGACTGAAATAACAGTTTTCTTTAAAATTTTATTGGGTAACTTAAACAATTAATAATCCGTGTTTCTACCGCGAACACTAACAACACAAGAACATCGGTTTGGCATACTCAAAATGAGTTCATCCAAATCACGCTGTGGAATGGCCGCCCATGTTCGTTGCAACAACAAAAAAAGGTCTTCTTGCAACTGGATACCCTCCATATTCGGCAGAGCTCTTCTCTGTAGCATATCCCATGCATGCTCAATCGGGTTCAAGTCTGGCGACTGAGCAGGCCAGGGCAGGACATTGATGTTAGCTGCGGCGAGAGTCTGTCTTACAACTCTTGCGGTGTGCGGTCGTGCATTATCATGCATTAACTGAAATAAGGGACCGATTTGCACTTGTAGAGGAACGAATGAAGTGAACCTTCATTCCCGAAGACCGCTACGGGTACCACCTATAGCAATGCACAATCGTAGGATTCGATATCAATGGGCTCTTGAACACAGAAATTGGGCAGAAGAACAATGGCGTTTCGTGTGCTTTTCTGATGAGTCTCGTTTTGGTATGAGACCGGATACAAGACGTATACGACACTGGAGAACCCCTGGACGCCAACAGCGATTAAAATCCTGCCAGGAAGTCCATCCTTATAGTGGTGGAACCATCATGGTATGGGCGGGTATTTGGATCGGCGGAAGAACTGAGTTGATTTGGATCAGAGGCAACCTCAACGCTCAAATTTATGCTGAGACGATTGTATCTGACGTCATCGTTCCTCTACAAGTGCAAATCGGTCCCTTATTTCAGTTAATGCATGATAATGCACGACCGCACACCGCAAGAGTTGTAAGACAGACTCTCGCCGCAGCTAACATCAATGTCCTGCCCTGGCCTGCTCAGTCGCCAGACTTGAACCCGATTGAGCATGCATGGGATATGCTACAGAGAAGAGCTCTGCCGAATATGGAGGGTATCCAGTTGCAAGAAGACCTTTTTTTGTTGTTGCAACGAACATGGGCGGCCATTCCACAGCGTGATTTGGATGAACTCATTTTGAGTATGCCAAACCGATGTTCTTGTGTTGTTAGTGTTCGCGGTAGAAACACGGATTATTAATTGTTTAAGTTACCCAATAAAATTTTAAAGAAAACTGTTATTTCAGTCCTTTTTTCGAACTATAATGTTAGTGGTTCAAATGTCAAAAATCCCTTTATTAGGAAAATGGCAAATTTCTTTATTAATGCAAAGGTGACTTGGTTTATCGTTACTGTGACAAACGAAAACACTTTATTTGATGAATCCTTAAAGAAAATTTAAATTAATATCAATCAAGAGAAAAGTTATTGCAAAAATATATGTTGATCCCTAGACACTTTTGATGTGTGTATTTGGATATTTGGATTTTGAAACTTTACTGTTATTGCGATCAATTATTTTCTGAAGTTTGCCTGCCTTCTTGAAGTTAAATCTATAAATAGATGCTGTTAACCAGGGACCGATAAATACAAGGATGTAGCCATGAGTAGTCCAGTCTCCTCTGAACGTGTAGTATTCACATACCTAAACGTATTCATCTGTATGCAACTTGCGATAGCGATATACAACAGGACGGAGAGGGACATACCCCATTCATATTCGTACACACGTAGCACGTTATCATGAAAGAAAGAATTGAGAGTTTCGTTTCCATCAGTTTTATAGCAAGATATATTCATGTCGACCCTGATGGGGTTTACTGCAAAGAAGACTGAACATCAGCATCCTATACCCCTTGGTACATTCGAGAGTACGCCACAGGCGGCGGCGGCGGAGCTAGACAGATGTATTCTTTATAACAAAGTGAAAATATATAATGTGTTAAACTTCTAACGAGTTTACTTCTATAGAATAGAAGCTCCCTATACACACATTACACGCTCTACCACTGAGCCCCCTCAGTAGAAGATCTTCAATCTTCTACAGTACCTACTGCTTTGGAATGGGCATCATCTTTCTGACTGACCGACCCCTTGACAATTCAAAAGTGCCTGTAATTAGTTTATTTGAAATAAATGCTTTGAGTTTGAGCGTATATTTTTACATCGAAATTGAACGCACAAAGCAGGGATTTTATTAAAGTTCGTGATTTTTTGCCGATTGCACACAGCTTGTATTAAATAAAATCAGCGTCTGCCCGCGGCTTTGCCCGCGTGGGTATTGGAAATACCAGAAATACAAACACCCAGAGATCATTAATTGATGATTTTCCACTCTCTAAAAAAAAGGGATTTTTAACAGAGGCTTTACCTAAGAATAAGTTGCAATGATTATGTATAACATACTCATACATTTTTAATTGTAAAGGTAAATAACTTACCCTATAATCCTACCTACAAAAAAAGATCATTTTTTTGGAACTTTTCTGCTGTAAATAACTTGGTCCTTTTTTTATTTACAGCGGCAGCAGCTACTATTAGCAGTTTAGTGAAAGTCAATCTGAACTCACTTACCTGCCTACTACATTTTAAAGTGTTGTGGTATTCAACCAGAATATACAGCTCCTGTGATTTATGCGCTCCCAGTACCGTGAGAAAGTTAGTCGTTCAGAGTCCAACTAAAGATGCAAACTCCTAGACTACAAAATCCCCGTAAAATACTCAATATTCAGATCTTTATTGCATTCGTTAATATTGTTATTAATTAATTTTTTAAATTTTAAGTTTAAAGTTGTTTAAATTAAGGGTTTGCATGCTTAATGCGTTTTTCTATAGTTACTTAATTTACTTTACGTTTGTATTTACTAGGTATTTTATTCAGTATTTAGCCCGTTTTCTTTGAGTCTTTTTATTGAGTATTCTGTGGAAAATGTTGTCGGTCAAACATTTGGCCGTATA
This sequence comes from Hyppa rectilinea, assembly GCA_951799385.1. Classification (NCBI taxonomy): domain Eukaryota; kingdom Metazoa; phylum Arthropoda; class Insecta; order Lepidoptera; family Noctuidae; genus Hyppa; species Hyppa rectilinea. The sequence goes on along the minus strand of OX637300.1, from coordinate 25,907,418 downwards.
TTTTTTGCATACCTTCCTAAAGAATAAAACGTGTGACTGATAAACAACATATTTAATTATAAATTTTGCATCCTTCACGGTAAATGAGATATATTTTTTTGACAAAAGATAAATTCTGTGATAGAAATAATTCATTCGTTTTTGGAGACTCTACCGTTGTGAAGCAACATCATTCATCATTCGCGCTAAAATCAAGATTTTTACAAAATGAAAAAGCTCAGGAGAATTGAAATCGTGCGTGCTGGTTGGCTAAACCAAGAGTTATTTTAGTTGGTCAGAACATGGATTGAATAAAGCTGTTAACCAATAAGCACATCAGTCAGTGTATAATTAATTTATGTTGATCTAATGTAATAACTGGTTTTGTATTTACGATGCAAACTGTCTTCGATTGTCGGTTTTTACAAATGCGACTAGATTTATCTGCTGTTAAAACCAAAAGTCACCGAAACTCCACAAAAATCTTATCGCAATGAATAAGGAATCCCACAAAGACTCTGTCGCGCATAATAAAATACATGTATAGCATCCTGCTCATCTCTTTTTTAACGATTAATAGCGTCGGTCTAGAAGGCTCATCTTCCCGTCGTAAGTACGAGTGAATGTTAAATAACATTGTTACACAACAAAAAATGTAACGGTTCACATCAGACCAACGGTCTTATTCTATTGTTTTAATTCTGATCTAGAGCTAATAGATTTACTTTGGAAAACCTAGACCAGAAGCTTAACCATACTTCTGTAAAATATTATAAGAAGGTTTACATTTACTTTTATAACGATGGAGCTCCATTTTATTCAGAATCATAGGTGCCAAACTCACAAGTTTTTGTTCATGTTCATAAAAATATGGACAACATAATTTCTAATAGAATTTAAGGAACCGTAAAGTGGTGCAATCTAACCAGTGATTAGCCAGAGATGCAACTGTACTGTCTAGCGGTGGAGCGATGAGTAGTCCGTACTGATAGCGCCCGTTCACGAACATGGCGCATGGAGTAGCACCAATCAGCTCAACCATGTTAAATGGGGGCTAAGCAATCCAACACACACGCCACCATCAGCGAGACATTAAAGTGAGCATGACATACTCTTAGCCACCAGGTCATATTCAAGTCAATGGGACGTACACGAATACTGAATAATTGGGAATAAATACTTTTAAATCGCGATACGCATTTGTTATGTCCTAGTTTATATTTTTTTCAGCAAGCAACGCGAATATATGTATTCAGCGTACTTGTTGCATCGTTGTCAGGGAAACCGCTTTGGCGTAGCGTGTGTATCGGGAGGCTTTATTGATCCATCCAGGCCTTACAATGTCCAAGGCTTTCATGTAACACTAAGAGGCTGTCAGGAATGTGATTTAAAGGTTATAGTATTCGTGCCATAACTCGTGGCTACGAAAGAAATTCAACATTCTAAATCTTTGCAACTTATAGGACGTTTTCGAATAACTAAGATGTAGCGTGATGGCCTAGAGGTTAAGTATGCGGGTTCAAACCTGGGTAAACTAACCTATACTTTCTAAGTTAATTCGTGAAAAAACGGGCGCAGACGGGGGCGGTAATTATTGCTCATGTTATTGTGGTTGAGAAAACACCTGGGGTCATTTGTTTGTGTTGTGAATGTGTAGACTGACTGTTAGGTTAGTGACTGAATAGTGAAAGGCTTGCAGCGACAAACCAGGAATTAATTATTACAGCTCGGTTATTCAATCAATTTAAATCAGTTATGCACTGACTGATGCGGTAATTAGTTATCAGCTACATTCGAGCCACGTTGATCTTACTCATGGATTAACCAACCAGCAATCAAGATTACAATCGTCAGAAACAGACTTAAGTTTTTTTTTTGTTATTTATGTTGGCCTTGTGTTTATAATTATGAAAATGATTATTGGTTTATAATGATCCCATAAATGGCCTCTTTTTTGTACTTGTACTCTTGAATATATTGGAACGAAGTTCCTTATTGCGCGTTGCGACAGGGGGCTAGACGGAAATTAAGACCACAAGTTGTTACGACACTTTTTGGAGTAAAATATTATGTGTTTTCAATCAATATTTTTTGATTGGTTAATTCTAGATCAGATTTTTTTTTATTAGTATATCTTAGAAAAATTGTATTTTATTACAATTCCTTCACTAATTAATCGAAAGGGAAAAAAGGGACATCCGGATGGAACAAAGTTCTCGTTCCATCCGGGTGTCTCTTGACACCTCTCAAGTTTTATTATTACTCGGTTTCGGAGGTCAGATGGGCAGTCGCTCCATGAATAATACTGATATTTAGCTGCATCCGGTTAGACTGGAAGCCGGCCCCAACATAGTTGTGAAAACTTTAGGCGGTTAACTCTTGTACACATTATTGTTAATATTTTAGGACTGTTAAATTGTGTAAATATATATGATCTCTATACAGAGTTGATACGACAGAGGGGCTTTCCTTTAAACAGCTTATACTAGGGACCATTTTCAAGCTCTGTACCAAAAATCAATTAAATAGGAGCAGTAGTTTAGTCGCAAATGATTTTTTAAGTTTTTGCCCCGTTTGAACACGATGTATCTTTCCTAACAGCGCTCCGGCGCGCGCGCGTCTATGTCGTTGCGTTACAAGGTCAGTTTTTATTTACAAAGGGTGGTTGCGTTTTACTCTGATTTGTAAGCTATTTAGTTTGTTTGAAAAAATTAAAATCCTCATTTTTGGTGCTCTTTATTTTTATACCGTACCGAGTTAATACGTATAGTGTACGTAGTGTCATTTAATGCCCCTCTGTCATATCAATGTATAAAGTCATTAGAATTGTTAACAAAAATTTGCGCTTGAAGAACATTTTGCAAGCTGCCTAATATCTATGGAGGTTATTGAGGTAAGCATTTGTAATGACTTCGTTGTAATGACGTTGCAAATTTTATTGCAAAGAAAAACTGAAATTATGCAAAAGGAAGCAACCATCTAATTTCAAAATTTAACAATAACGAGTCAAATAAGATGGAACTCCTCTCTGACCTTCATAACCAATCAAAAGTACGACTACGCCCAAATAACACACAGACTCACAAGACCACAAGAGAAACCCCTCCCAACGTCCGCGCGAATGTTATCGGGCTACCAGGACTGCAGTATGTTTGAAGAGTTTAGATTAATATGACTGAGTCCGTATTTTGTTACTACCGTGGTTTCCTGAACAACTTACAAGGATCCTTGAAAGGGCGTTTAATCGTTTAATTGAAGATTTGTTAATTAAATAATATTAGGTATACTATATACTATAATATACCAATGTAATAAAGAGAAAAAATATTTTGTTTGTAGTCTCCGAAAGTACGAGACTGATTTTTACCATTTATAAGTACACTTCAGGAAAGAAAATTTTTTATGAAGTAACATAGGTACTTTTTGAATTTTTGTATGAATTCAAGATCACGGGACAATGCCTATCGGCAGCTAGTTAATACCTAATTTAGACATCAAAGCTCGGAAATTTCGATGTTTTGAGAGGTCGCTACTTTAAAACCACTACAATCTTGAGGTGGCATGCGAATATTGAACGAATAATATTGAACCCATTTTGTAATAACATTCAATAGGCGGTGGTGTAACTGTTTAAATCAGTGCTAAAATCAAAGTTACCTTTAGTCCTATTACGATTATATTGCTGGTTGATTGTAGGCAAAGGTAAAATAACTGCAGTTATTTCCATAACTTCAGAGGGGTGGGGGACGTTACTGCGCGCGCCGTGCTTTCAGTCGACACACGTTGACAACACGGCACATCCGTCAGGGATGGTTTATCCCTCGCCCCGATCGGACGGCGAGAGATAAATCTCCCCTATAAAAAACATACTAAAAAGAGAGTAGGCGCAGTTGAGTTTTCGTGAAATTATTTGTGTTGTTTGTTATTATTCCAGATTTCGATATTAGTTAATTTGTAACAAAAAATAACATATTTACATTTTACACACACATTAAAAGCTAAATATTCATAATAATACATACAGAAATAATATGTTTAATAATCAAAGAGCATCAAAAAGTTCGTCCACTTCGCTGTCAACAGGAAAAGTTGCTAAAAAGCTGGCAGTATTGCCGCGTTGTATGGCAATGCTGATTCTTTGACCAAAAAATAGGCCAGCCCTCTGGTCACGTGAAGAGTCGATCAACCGCTTGGCGATATCATGAAAAACATAGTGGGCACTCGGACCCCATGGTCCCTTCGGAAAAGCCACGATTTTATTTTATAGTCTGACCAACGCTCTTGATTGATGAGAAGAATGGTGTGATGAGTAACTAGTACATAAGACCTACCCAATTGATTTTAGGTTTTAGTATTTGAAGGCATGAATCTCGTCAACTTGTGCATTAACCCAGCCCCATCAACATGCTATTTATTCGTTGTTTCCCTGATTCGTCAAGGTACACGCCAGGGCGCATGCGCGATGTTTGAAAGCGAAGCCGCATCTGCCGCGCGTCGAAGCAATGCGGCGGCGACATCGCATGGAGTTCGACAGGGTTGGTTTATCTTTAGCCCCGACCGGTTGGCCCAAGACTAATCTTGCCCTATAAAGAACTTGTTTGCCACAACTGGTTGTTGGTAGTAACTGCTGGCCTTGCTCCTGATCAAGAGCTGAAAGGATCTGTACATCAAAACAGCTACAGCAAGACTGTGATATACAATAATTACACGAATAAAACCATCTGCACATTGTTTACCGATATTTCCAAGTTAACCATTTTGAGCGAGTCAAGTGTTTTCATTTTGATCCCATGCAATTTCATGACGTGCAAAGTATAGCGTAGTTAAAAATACTACGATGAGACGATATCGTTCAGTGTCTGTCACGCTATTCGTACTACTAACTCTAGTACTTTTACATCAAGATTTCTGTGGGATGAAATAGTTTTTTGTTATGCAAGGCTGGAAAGTTGATTTTTGTCGCGAGTACTTCTATTGAAACCTGAGTAAGCGAAGGATTCTAGGGTTGAACCATGAGCGAAGCGAGTGGTTCAAATATAGAATCCCGAGCGTAACGAAGGTTTCAAAGGTACGAGACGCAGAAAAGCTTTGCTGCCGAGCGCAACACACAATTTTTCACCTCACTACAGCGAGGAAACTGCTAGGTGCAAAAAAACAGGTACCTGTATGTTGAGTTTTATTTTGTTCGAGCGTCTCAGATACATTGACTCATGTGAAGAAAATAACAGATACTTGGCAATGTATCTTATGAGTTACATAGAATATCTCCAAAATTAAATACCCTGTATTTTGTTCTATATCTTGTCCTCTAAGGAGAATGACAGAAAAAAAGTAATTTAATACAAATAACTAACTAATTTAATTTAATACATATTTATTTTTGCCAAGCAAAGGATTAAATAACATATTATATTAGTATTTATTTTATTTAAATAATTAAACTTAAATTACTACACAATTGGGTATTTGACAGGGTAGTATTTTTATGGCATATTCAAATGTGACGTCACAGATTTTTTTTAATCAAATGGAATACTTATTAACATTAATTCCAATTTTACAATTATATCCTCGCAAAATATTTAATTTCTGTACTGTGATGGAAGTTTTTAAGGTGAGCGGTATTATTTAATATTTTATTTTAGACCTTGTCATGCATTTTCAGTGAACTGGCAGTATAGAAAATTATTAAATAGAAAGGTTCGAATTTTAAAAACTCTTTCCACGCTAGAGAGCAAAAGGCAATTTTCGGCTCAGATTTCGAATGACAAACTGCCTCTTTCCGAGCCTGTGAGGTGAAAAATATTTTTGGATTCTTACCATAATGACAGAATATTAAGGAACTCGATAACAAATACGCGTATTGCTTATACCGAAACTTTTATCAACTTATGTTTTCTACTTTGTGGAAAGTTTGCCCCAAAGTACTAGCACATCCCTTCCCTCTTCCCTTTGGCGGCGGTTCGGATCGGACGTGTTTTTAGCTGTGTGACTGTTACTTAAATTTAAATTTTATTTTAATTATTTCTCTAAACCGGGTGACTCCACTCCTAACTCGGGCCCTCCTTGTCTATCTTGCGAGAGCGTCCATATAGTGCAGCGGCCATATTGGATCGTGTCGGAAGTCTCTCTCCCACAATCATCACTGTCGACGAGCGCGCCATCGAAGAGATTGCTAAGGCTGGACAAACCATCACTTCGAAACATCGAAAAGTTTCCGCAGTCAACTGGTGAGATTTGAACCCGGGCCGGAGCGAGCGTCGGTTCGAGTTCGTAGCCACTGCGCCGAATCAACGTGTGCGTCATCGCGCGAAATTAGTCTCCTGCCTACGGGAGTGTTCTACGTCACGCGCGCTGCTACGGTTCCGCATTGAGTGCTACGCTGCTACAGTGCTACGACGGGCGATACTTATCTGCTACGCGAAACATCGCACAGCGGCCTTGAAAGGATCGGCTACGCCACTCGACGCTTACACACTAAATAATAGAACATTTGTGTTATCGCACGGACTTGTATTGAATCCTTGGCACACGAAATTCCTTTCACTCGACGGTTCAAGATCCTCCCCTTGCCGCCGTCGTCAGCGAAAAAAAATCCTCTGACTATTTAGAACTTACTCTCCCTAGTAACATGTTTACTTCACAAATAAATAAATCGCTGTCGGATCCTAATATGAGTGAAGCGGGAAATATTACGCCACCTAACACCTATGTTGCTGTTCGCAAAAGGATGAGAGATGATGACTTACCTGCGGAATTTTGTAAATTTAAGGAGGAGATGAGGGAATTATTTTCAACATTTCTGGCCACTCAAAAAAGCGAACTTTTGGTAATAAATACAAATTTAAAAGAAATCCAGCAAACTAATATTGGTATTGAAGCTAGTTTAATTCGCCTCTCCAGTCAACACGATGAGTTTCTTAAAAGAATTGAGTCTCTTGAGTTACAAGCAAAAAAAGACCGAGAGTATATAACCATATTGAAAGAAAGAATGGAAGATCTCCAAAGATCTTCGCAGAAAACCTGTATAGAACTTAAGAACGTTCCTAGAAAACCTCAAGAAACTAGAGGTGACCTCATAAACATGGTTTTATCCCTCTCAAAGACCATTAGCGGAAATTTGGACGTGAAGGATGTAAAGGATATTCATAGAATCCAGGGCAAAAAGGTCGAGGTTAAAAACACCCCCATTATTGTCGAGCTTGGTTCATCGATAATAAAAACAGATTTTCTACAGAAAGCCAAAACCTATAATATAAAGAATAAAATAAAGCTGCAGGCTAAGCATCTTGGCTTCACCAACAATGAGGATACCCCTGTGTTTATATCGGAACATCTTACTGCTAAGGGAAACCGTCTATACTTCTTGGCACGGGACTTGGCCAAAACAAAACAATATAAATTCTGCTGGACCACATTTGGACGTGTCTTCGTGAAACGTGATGAAAACTCTCGGGCTATTTTGATCAAGACTGAAACTCAGGTACATCACTTAATGCAAGAACTGTGACTAAGTTATGTAAAGGTTTTTAATAGTGTGTCACTATTCATTAATTTCTTATGTATTAGTAACCTAATTTTTTATCATTATACCTCGTTCAATGTAACAGGCATCAGGACAATTACTAAAAGCTACACACCTACTAAGCATATTCAATATCACCGTAATGTTATAAAATGCAACACTCACAAAACTTACACATTACACTCAACAACACTCACCCTAACAATCGATCAATCTCCTATCATGCACCCACCATTACTCAGATCACACACACTCTTGATCATACTTAAAGCGCCTTTCGTAATTTCATTAAGTGACGAATTAGATCATTTACAATTTGTCTATCAATGTTTCTTCACTAAGGTACGTTTCACGAACCACCACTTGTATTTTAAACACGTAAATGGATAGCAATCTTAATACTATACGGGAATTAGATGACAGCGAAATTTCGAAGTCTGCTATTATCAACATTGAAGATTTGCATAATTACTTACCACATGATAACTATAACTTGACAGTAGTAACCCAAAACATCAGGAGTGTCTATTCAAACTTTGAAGACTTACAGCTAAATTTATCACAAATAAAACATAACATTGATGTGTTGATTTTAACGGAGTGCAGGCTTAACTATCACAGACAGCTACCATTACTTGATAACTACACTTCCTACTATACAAAAAATCAGCTAAATCAAAATGACGGTGTGGTAACATACGTTCGAGATGGTCACCTGGCCCATGTTACTGAAATCAATATTTCACATGCGTCAGCTATCCAGGTGTCCACTTCTAACCATACCATCATAGGCATTTACCGTTCACCCTCTAATCTTTGTGCTGATAATTTTATAAATTCACTAAATCTTCACCTAGACTCTATTAAGACACATAAAAATATAATAATTGTGGGTGACATCAATATTAACTTAATAATCAAGAATTCCGAAACATCTCAACAACGCGGTAACAGATTAAACTATTTAAATATGTTAGCGGCACATGGCCTTTTACCAGGGCACTGTTTACCTACCAGAGAACAAAGTTGTTTGGACCATGCACTTATAAAAATTGACAAAGCTTTGAGCTCAGCATTTGTGGGTGTTATTAATACCTCAATCACAGACCACGCAATGGTATTAATCAACATAACCCGATCACTAAAAATTAATAAGTCCACCAAAACTAAAACTGTTGTTGATTTTGATAGTGCCTACACTTACTTGATAGGTACTGATATGGTATTTTTTAATACGTGCAATGACCCTGAGATCATAGCTTATAAATTTATAGATTTGATAAAAACCTCACTATTATCAAATACTACAACTAAATCAATCCCAAACGGTAGGCGGGTTACCAAGCCTTGGATGACTGCTGGTGTGCTTCGATGTATTAATCTCCGTAATAAAATGCAAGTGCAAACTAAGAAAGATCCTTATAATATAATACTAAAAATCACTTTCAGACGTTTTCGTAACTATTGTACAAACTTAATAAAGAAACTAAAAAGAAAATCACAAAGAGAACAAATTACTAGGTCAATAAACAATCCAAAACAGCTGTGGCTAAAAATTAATGAAATTACACAATTTAAAACCCCTAAATCAGACAACTCTAACCTACTTAAGATCACACCACACCCTCTTGATTCTCTAAACCGTATTAACCAGTTTTTTGTTACAATTGGTAAAACGTTGGCGGAAGAGATAATTAAAAAATCTGACCTCACTAATCCTGGCTCTTCCTACCTAATGAGTGAACAGCATACTACATCGTTCGTTTTGCTTGACACTGACCCGCAGGAAGTAGATGGCATACTCATGGGACTCGATTCTGGAAGCTCGCCTGGCTGGGACGGTATACCTACTAAGTTTTTGAAAATGTCTAGGGACTTCATAGTCCCTCGAATAAGCCAACTTGCTAACCTGTGCTTTAGAACCGGGATATTTCCAGAGGCTTTAAAGCGATCTATGGTTACGCCTGTGCATAAGGGAGGGGACCGGAACGATGTCAATAACTATCGACCTATTTCAGTTATATCATGCATCGCTAAAATTTTGGAAAAATTACTAATTAACAGATTAATTAGCTACCTTAATAAACATAATATTTTATCTTCCTCGCAATATGGATTCAGACGGGGTCTATCTACACAAGACGCTGTGAAGGCATTAACTGGCGATATAGTCAATAATGTTGATCAAGGACTGAAATGTCTTACAGTTTTCTTAGACCTAAAAAAGGCATTCGACACCGTTTCTGTCCCCATCCTTCTGCACAGACTAGAAACAATTGGCATAAGAGGTACGGCTCTTTCTCTTTTTGGTAGTTACCTATCAAACCGAAAACAGCAAGTTAGGGTCGGAAACCTCACTAGTGACGTGGAAATTGTATGTTTTGGAGTACCTCAGGGAAGTGTGCTTGCCCCGACGCTGTTCCTGATTTATATAAACGAGTTGTGTAATATTAGGAACAGTGGCGGACGAATTTTTTCATACGCAGATGATACAGCGGTAGTTTTCTCTGGTGAATCTTGGGCAACCGTGCGTGCTGTTGCTGAACGTGGACTAGCTGTAATAGCAAGTTGGTTGAATGCTAATCTTCTAACCCTCAACGTTGCTAAAACTAACTTCATCTGCTTTACTCCTAATCAGAGGACACAGCCAGGTGCTGATTTTGGGATCGTGATCCATGAGTGTGCAACCTTTCACCATCCTTGTAATTGTCAAAGCATACAGCGAGTTAATTCCACTAAATATCTTGGTATAACTGTAGACCAAAGACTGTCCTGGCACACCCATATTGAAAATACCATGGCCAGGGTCAGAAAACTTATATGGATTTTTAAAACGTTACGGCATGTGACGCCACCGTTGCTACTCAACAAAATATATACTGCCTTGGCACAATCGGTCATCACATATTGTATACCGATCTGGGGAGGGGCCACCAAGACCAAATTTCTAGACCTAGAAAGGGCTCAAAGGTCTCTCATTAAATGTATGTATTTTAAACCCTTTCGTTACTCTACAGACAACCTTTACAAGGTTAGTAATCTTCTCTCTGTAAGGAAATTATACGTATTGAACATAACCATCCAACTGCACAAGACCCTTTCTTTTGATCCATCTAAGCTCGATAAAAGACGTAAAGACATTGTGTCCCGTTCCACTCTGGTCCGTACGGTATTTGCTAGGCGCCAGTATAACACTCAATCTACCTATATTTATAATAAGTTGAACCACATATTGAATATTTACCCCATGTTGCGGTATGAATGCAAAAATACCCTATCGGAATGGTTAAAATCACAAAAATACGATGAAATTGAACTACTATTAACCAGAATATGTTAAAGTTCACCTGCACCCAATCTTAACATACATCACCAGATCAATCATTAACACATACACGTACTCACACCCATACACCACTCACACCCACCTCCCACACACACACAACAAACATACACACACACACACACACACACACACACACACACACACCCTCACACACACACACACACACATACACTCACACCCCACACACACCCACAAACCCTACACATACCTGAACTTGCTACAGCAATTTTGTAATCATCCTAGAATTCTAAATTTGTTTATTCTATTTTTCATTTCCTTTTAATTATGTCTCAACAGTATAAATTATTACCCATGGGAAGTTGCGAGGTAACCCCATCACAAGTATCCTTATAACTTACTGGGGTTGCCTCAATTTTGTGCTGTAGAACAATTGTGTGAGAAACAATAAAAAAACTTTTTTTTTTTTTTTTACATCATGAATCTACAGGAGCACTGTGAACGTTAACAAGCTTATGTATGCATGTGGTGAAATGGAGAACTAACATGTAACGCACTGGATTTGCCATTTTTTCTTAACCAGCAGCGCCATTATTAAACGTACAACATGTTTGTATGTTTGTCGGTCGATATTCTAAGGTGATCATCGGCTTGTTCAACGGTTGAGGAGAAACCAATTAGTTGTAAAAATAATGAGAATTTTAAGTGTTGTTTTATTAGTTGTGAATTTCGTACTAGGTAAATACAATAAGATTTTTTGATGACGACATCAATCCGATGATTATTTATTTTATTTTATTATAACTACTTGTTTTCTGTTAGAATTTTTGATATTATCTATACATATAATAAAATTGTAGAAAAGTGGTGTCTGTACAATGGAAATATATAAAAAAAGTAGCAGTGGTTGTTATTATATCGATGCCGAACCCGAAATTGTATTTTTTTTTTTTTTTGTCTGTTTGTCTGTGTGTTTGTGCACGCTAATATCAGAAACGGCTTATTAGATTTAGATGCGGTTTTTACTAATATATTTAAGTAAGCTTCACTTAACATTTAGTGTTTATTTCATGTCAATCGGTTCATAAATTAAAAAGTTATGTCAATTTAAAGAATCACGGCGAACATTTGTTAAGTTTTGTATGCTGCCCGAAAAGTCACTATTCCACGCGGACGATTTCGTGGGCACAGCTAGTTATTTTAATATGTGACATTAAATAACATTATTATCTCCAATGTACCGACGCTTGAATTATTCCTAATTATTATGCATAATAATTTATATATGTGTGTGATCTTAATTATCGTAATGTTAAAATAATTGTACTGCCTTTTTACTTTATTTATTATTTTTGAATCGTGCTACTTCTCATATTTTATTAAACTGTTGTGGCCGACAGGGTCCATGTACACTTTGTCATTTTTATTAAGACCTTGTTATCCACATGCGATAAGCAATGAAGATTGGAATTGAAATGAATGAAAGAGCCTCCGAAAACGAACTAGTGGATAAACCCGTGCAAATGGTACGTTTGATTTCCCAGCCTTAAAAAAAAAGTGTTTTACCTATAGATAAGACTTCGCGTTGAAATCTTCTTGTACTTTTACTTGCTGGAATCGATCTTACAAAACTAACAAATACAATGAATTATAAGCTTGCCTTATAACCTGTCGGTCAAAAGTGTTTTTTAGTAGCCTGTCTGTGCAGCCCAGGTATTCGTTCTGAATAGGTGAATGTGACGGAAACCCAAGTCTTACCAGCGTCTTTCTTGAAGTAGAACCGGCACTGCTTCAGCCATTTGAAGTCGGTCGCCGAGCGGACGTTCAAGCGACACTGAAAAAATATTTGATAACTTGCGTGATTTTTAGGATACTGGGTACATATTAATGAATTTACATTTACAGTGATTTCTAGGATCAGTGTTAAGCTACTAAACGTTGTTTTGAGCTGCGCAATTAATATGCGTGACTCAAAGCGATGGTACTAGTATATGAGCTTATAAGCTAAATATCTATTCCTACAATAATATATAGGCTGAATTGTGTGTGCAACAAGGGTTATCCACGTTTAACATCCGTAACAGAGCGAAACGTAACACGTTGACTTTATACTAAAGAGGAAGAGAAAATGTGGAATTATGAAGTAATTAATTTCAACTTCTTTTAGCTTATGCATTCCGGGTGACTCGTAAATTTTTTCGACGGCGTTTTAGTTCTTGTTCTGGTGCAGGTTTATACGTCGATGCTACTCAGTATCGAAAAAGTCTAGTCCCCAAATAAAGGAAACGTTTCAAGTGGCCTATCACATCTGAAAGACCATTGTTCAGCGCTGTTGGGATTTATTTGAGGTAAAAGGTTAAAAGGTATTTTTAGTACCGAATAAATTTTCAAATGCAAGCCCAAATTTGATTTTAGCGGTCACCAAATATTTGAAAACATTGGATTTTTTGATCGACCAAGAGTGAGATCAGAATGTTTAGAAAATTATTCGGTATTTCCAAAGCGGCAAATTAGTCTCGAGTTCAAAGCTTTAATTAATTAACCGTCAAAATCATAATTTTATTTCTATTAGAAGTCAGATCAAATGGTTTGGGAAATACCTTGGACCTGTCTACATGCTGTCAAGCAGTTGTGTACAAAATATTGTTTAACACGAAAAATAAATAACTCTAAAGTATCAAGTCAGGTTATTCCAGGTACTTCAAACATATTTTGGGGTCACTAGGCAAAGATTTTTTAAATTTGCCGCTGATTTTTAGTCCCTACTTTCGTTTGCCAGTTAATCCTCTGTTAATCCTCGTTTTGGTGACATTGTAATACTTTTGTACCAGGGTGCAATGAGTCGCAGGAGATGACAAGAGCCGTTAAAACGTCAGTGGGTCAGAAAGGGATGAAAAGCGCATGTTCACCCTGTCCCACCACAATCTACAATAAACCCAAACGAAAGTAACGCCATCTAGCGAATGGATGCAGCTACGAAAATGTTTCAAATTGTTAAGAAAGATGAAGCTTAGTCTTTTTTTAATACGTACAAGCAATTAATACGTACATACGTACGTTAGCTTAAAATTCATTATGTCTGTCTGGATATAATGAATTTTAAGCAGATAGCAGACGCTGTAGTTAAGCTAGGTAGGGCTTTGCTTCGTGCGTGCTGTTGATAATGTATTTTCACGCATGCGTATTGGTAAGCAGTCCACGTGTATCGGACGACTTTTTCCTAAGTTCAAATCTACTGCTGCTGCATGGGCTCCTAGTAACGACACGTTTCAGCGCGCAACTCTGCACGTGAGCTGCTGGCAGGCGTTATTACCATGTCGGTGATATACTAAATTCTTTCGGATTTCGTAAATTGGAACTGAAGAGTATATTTGTTTGAACGCGCAGCAACGCTGTCTAAAGGACTGCATATATTAAATGCTCTATGTATATCACACCACCGCATAGAAATATCTGACACCGACTCTCTTTATCTTTCTCAATGATATCCTACATATAATGGAGTTTACTTAACTGCATACGTCTAGTAAATATTGAAACTACAAAAACTTGTCACAGACAACGAATTTACTGTACTATATGTCCGTAGAACATAAAACCATGGTTATGCATACCTGATACTAGATGTCGCTATTGGACATGAAAATTTTGTTTTGATACATATTTAACAGTAAATTTACAATTGTTTACCTGTAATCAATTTTTTTTTTTTTATTTCCCTCTTTCCATATTTCTTTCATATCGCTATCTTATTTTGCCAGTATTGTAAGGGATTACCCCTAAAAAATTAAAATCCTACATCTCACAAGCAAAGTTTTCTCCGTATTTGTACGGTAACAAATTTCAACATCTTAACAGAGGGGTCCGTAGCTATGTCGTAAGCCGGTACTAATGAAGAGCCGGTCATAATCTTCAGTTACTATAAAATGACAACGTTAGACAAACTATCGTATACCATAGTCAAACACCTCAAAAATAAGGAACTGATCCTCCGCACCCCCCCCCCCCCCCCCCCCCGACCATAGCTAATTTGACCCTTTTTATTCGAAATAATCGAGTTTCATTTTTCTTTATTTGTTTAATAGGTTTCGAGATGGTCCAATATTTTTTTTCGCTCAATTTCAATATCAATCACTTTTTTAAATGTTTTGAATTTTTTTACCTTTTTCAACGCAACAAAATATAAAAAAATAATTAATATGCGTTGGAACCGGATAACGCAACTATTTCGTATTTGCTTTGCTTGATACTGATTCAAACATATTCCGTATAGGCAGATGATCAGGTTTCGTTTAAATATAAAAAATAATGTTGTGAATTTATTTTACACTGGCGCATATTGCTTTTATGTAGCATCGTGTTTAAAGTGTGTAATCAACACCAAGCTTAACTGTTTTAGCAAACTTAATTACGGTTACACTTGTAAATCAAATATTCATTATTAATAAGTAATAATTCGTTAAATTAATAAAATATTAATTTTCTGACATCTTTTAGCTTCACAATGTACTTTTGTGTACGGTGAGAGTTCTGTGATACACGCGTTTGATCAGGATTTCTACAGATGGTGGTTTATTTACTGTCGGTACAAAGTTAATATTGTAACAATTGATTTGTGATAATCGTTTTTTTTAGTGAATAACTCATAATATCAACTAACGCAGTTTTTTATTGCCAATTTCATCATTTATTTTAAGAATCTTAAGAAAAAGCATCCATCAGAAACAATGTACATTTTATTTCATAGTTTTGAAGACGCACTGTTTCTCGGGTATACATTTTAATAAAATGTCACCTACTTATTTTGCAATATGATACCATCGGGTACTTTGTCTACCTACCCTACCTACCCTACCTACCCTACCTACCCTACCTACCCTACCTACCCTACCTACCCTACCTACCCTACCTACCCTACCTACCCTACCTACCCTACCTACCCTACCTACCCTACCTACCCTACCTACCCTACCTACCCTACCTACCCTACCTACCCTACCTACCCTACCTACCCTACCTACCCTACCTACCCTACCTACCCTACCTACCCTACCTACCCTACCTACCCTACCTACCCTACCTAACCTACCTACCCTACCTACCCTACCTACCCTACCTACCCTACCTACCCTACCTACCCTACCTACCCTAACTACCCTAGCTACCCTACCTACCGTACCTACCCACCCTACCTACCCTACCTACCCACCCTACCTACCCTACCTACCTACCCTACCTACCCACCCTACCTACCTACCCTAACTACCTACCCTACCTACCCTACCTACCTGCCTACCCTACCTACCTACCCTACCTACCTACATACCTACCTACACTACCTTCCAAAAAAAAAAAAAAAATAGTAATGTATTCTGCTATTCAGGGCGGAGACAAATCCAACGAAACAAAAACCATGAAAATTGGTCCAGCAGATCTCGAGTTATAATGGAGGGAACAAACCCGACTTTCTTTTATATACACACATCAAAAGTGTCTAGGGATCAACATATATTTTTGCAATAACTTTTCTCTTGATTGATATTAATTTAAATTTTCTTTAAGGATTCATCAAATAAAGTGTTTTCGTTTGTCACAGTAACGATAAACCAAGTCACCTTTGCATTAATAAAGAAATTTGCCATTTTCCTAATAAAGGGATTTTTGACATTTGAACCACTAACATTAAAGTTCGAAAAAAAGACTGAAATAACAGTTTTCTTTAAAATTTTATTGGGTAACTTAAACAATTAATAATCCGTGTTTCTACCGCGAACACTAACAACACAAGAACATCGGTTTGGCATACTCAAAATGAGTTCATCCAAATCACGCTGTGGAATGGCCGCCCATGTTCGTTGCAACAACAAAAACAGGTCTTCTTGCAACTGGATACCCTCCATATTCGGCAGAGCTCTTCTCTGTAGCATATCCCATGCATGCTCAATCGGGTTCAAGTCTGGCGACTGAGCAGGCCAGGGCAGGACATTGATGTTAGCTGCGGCGAGAGTCTGTCTTACAACTCTTGCGGTGTGCGGTCGTGCATTATCATGCATTAACTGAAATAAGGGACCGATTTGCACTTGTAGAGGAACGATGACGTCAGATACAATCGTCTCAGCATAAATTTGAGCGTTGAGGTTGCCTCTGATCCAAATCAACTCAGTTCTTCCGCCGATCCAAATACCCGCCCATACCATGATGGTTCCACCACTATAAGGATGGACTTCCTGGCAGGATTTTAATCGCTGTTGGCGTCCAGGGGTTCTCCAGTGTCGTATACGTCTTGTATCCGGTCTCATACCAAAACGAGACTCATCAGAAAAGCACACGAAACGCCATTGTTCTTCTGCCCAATTTCTGTGTTCAAGAGCCCATTGATATCGAATCCTACGATTGTGCATTGCTATAGGTGGTACCCGTAGCGGTCTTCGGGAATGAAGGTTCACTTCATGCAAGCGGTTTCTGACTGTTTGGTCGCTAATTAAGTTCCCTGAAGAGTGATGAAGCCTCACGGCTAACATCATGGCGGTTATTGTTGGAGCTCTTCGAGTTAAGATTTGAATGTATCGGTCTTGTCTCCGTGTGGTGCAGCGATACCGTCCTTCATGGCGCTCAGCCACGGTACCAGTGCTTCGGTAACGTGTCCAAAGTCGACTGATAACACCTTTTTTTGTTGTTGCAACGAACATGGGCGGCCATTCCACAGCGTGATTTGGATGAACTCATTTTGAGTATGCCAAACCGATGTTCTTGTGTTGTTAGTGTTCGCGGTAGAAACACGGATTATTAATTGTTTAAGTTACCCAATAAAATTTTAAAGAAAACTGTTATTTCAGTCTTTTTTTCGAACTTTAATGTTAGTGGTTCAAATGTCAAAAATCCCTTTATTAGGAAAATGGCAAATTTCTTTATTAATGCAAAGGTGACTTGGTTTATCGTTACTGTGACAAACGAAAACACTTTATTTGATGAATCCTTAAAGAAAATTTAAATTAATATCAATCAAGAGAAAAGTTATTGCAAAAATATATGTTGATCCCTAGACACTTTTGATGTGTGTATATAGATAGACAGCTTTTTATTGCCAATTTCATCATTTATTTTAAGAATCTTAAGAAAAAGCATCCATCAGAAACAATGTACATTTTATTTCATAGTTTTGAAGACGCACTATTTCTCGGGTATACATTTGAATAAAATGTCACCTACTTATTTTGCAATATGATACCATCGGGTACTTTGTGACTAGGTTAAACAACTAACTTGTTTAACATTGCCTTCGCAAACAGTGTCACTGTAACCTTTTAATGTAATGTACTCAGTTCTAAAAAACTCGGGACACCCTGGGAACTCATGATCTGTTGTCGAATGCTCTACCAGTGAGCTATATCCCCACTGGCAATTTTCTTAAGATATTGCTATGATTCCTAGTGACGTTCTATAGTTTCTGTCTTTAAGAAAGGAAATCGAGGGTTACCGCAACCATAGTAATGAATTATCCTATAAATAATAAAATTATTATAAATGTAAAATTTTGTGTTTCGATGATTGGATGCTCGTTTGTCAATAAAAAAAATCGACAACGGATTTAGATGAAATTTGGCAACATACATATAATACTTTTTGATAGCTGGCAAAATCATGTTATTAAATAAAACACATTACCGTTTAGGAACAATTGATTGCTACGCCGTAGCTGCTACGACGTAGCAGGCTAAAATGGCTTGGCATGTTGCTACGGCGTAGCGTGAAGACAATAGATATTAATAAGAAAGCTTATTTAAATAACTTTATTGGTTAGTTGTTTTTTTGTAAGTGTCACAATTTTTTTTTTTTTTTGGTTATCTTAACCAGAAAAACACTGCATTTGTGATCTTTAAAAATAATGATACTATTTATAGTTCATAAAATATAGCATGATGTCTACGACAGCTGTCAGTAAAATCACGGGTATGAAGTCAAAGTCAAAGTCAAATCATGTATTTCAAATAGGCACAAGTAAGGCACTTTTGAACGTCAAAATGAACAAGAAATAGAATTGATTCTAGTCGCCCCTTCCAAAAGGTAGTTTCGTGTGGAGAAGAATGGGCAAGAAACTCCACCGTTACTCTTTTAAAATGTTTTACAATGTTTTGTATACATGAATTATAACATTATATGTGAAGACGATGCACCCAGAATAAAAACACTACACCACAAAAGGTGAAAAGAAAAACACATATAGTAATGGTAGGTAACTTAAGTATGTCAAAAGTACATGGTGCTCACATATTTACAAACATTCTAAAAGTTAATAATAATAAATCAATCAATGTGTGAGAAGTTATTTCAACATGTTAAAATAGTATTTTATAAATAATAAATTATTACCTAATTTACTTAGCAACCAGTTTGATTTTGTCTAGACACTAGATTGCCCTGTGGAGCAGGACCAGCATGTTTCCAAGCATCCTTATCCTTTATATAATCCTCTAATTTGTAATATGCTTGTTTACAAAGTGTATTTTTAATGTGAGTTTTAAATTTTCTTTCATTTAATTGCAGAATGTCACAAGGTATTTTGTTGTAACATTTAACACAGAACCCCATAAAAGATGTATGTACTTTTGATAATCTAAAAAAGGGTTGATCTATTTTATCTTTATTTCTAGTATTAAAGTTGTGCCTATCACTTATTTTGTTAAAAAGATGTCGATTTTTTCTTACATACATAATTTATTTTATTTTCTTTATTTAGGCAACCAACAGCGATGCTTATAGTATGTTACAGAGTTTGTTGATTACAGTATTGTATGGCTAATAATAGGTTTCCCTGTATAACTAGAATACATTTTAATATGCGAACAGACTACTAATACATATTAAGATTTAAGAGGTGAAATTTAAGGTATTTAAGGTACTTATAATTAAGTTTAAATTTTAGAACAAAAAAACAAATGTTTAACTACTAAGGAAACAGAGTAAACATTAACAGACTAGAAGCCTGTCACTTGTCTTTGTTTATGGTTTTTAGTAATTGTTTTTTGAATGCAGGTTTATTACAGTTAAATATATCAACATTAGAGAAATCTGTGTTATAAATTCGAGCAATACGGGTCAATACACAATTTTTGGCGTAATTAGTCGAGTGCCGAGGCACGTTTAGCATTGTAGTGTGAAGAGTTCGCCGTAGGGGAGTGTTAAAAGTTACCTGTGCTACTAACTCGGGACAATCGAGGCGTCCATTAAGGATATCATAAAGCAAACACATATCCATAACTTTGCGCCTTTCATCCAGCGTCAACAAACCATGTGCTCGACAACTGCTTTCATATGCCATCGGAGGTTTACGTAGGCGATAGTTAAGGTGGTTAATAAATTTTCTTTGAACCCGTTCTAACTGATTCTTGTAGATAATGTATTGGGGGGACCAGATTGGGCACGCATATTCCAAGACGCTACGCACATACGCAAAGTACACTGATTTAAGAGCTTCAATGCTTTTAAAAACCTTACATGACCTAATAACAAAGCCTAAGTTTTTGTAAGCTTTTGTGCTAACCAAATCTATATGATTTGAAAAAGTAGTATAATGTTTTCATAAATGAATTGGCATGGTACCGTCATAATATTAATACTTTTAAATAGTTCCCTAAGCGATTCGCGGCGACGTAGATTGTAAATAGCTCTGATAGCTCGCTTTTGCAGAATAAAAATGGATTCAATGTCAGCAGCCCGACCCCACAGTAAAATGCCATACGACATAATGCTGTGGTCTGTGGTAATGAAGTCCTGCATTTCTTACTAGTACAGACAGACAATACCTGTCAATGTCATACCTTATGGGCATTCCAACCTAGTGATGGGTGATGAATCATCGTGACCACACAGTATAAAATATCCATATTTTAGTATAAATACATATACTAGTTTGATATGAACCTCCATTTTCCTCAGTTCGAGTGCCAATGCCTTGTATACGCTACGTGTTTTACGTTCTCATTACTGTGTTTTTGTTACTATTGCTGTTTGTTTTTTTGAGAGATTTGTTATTATTGTTAGATTTTTGTTGGCATAATGCAAAAGAGAACAAAGAAAACTGTTTTCAAAGTCGTGAGTTTGTGATTCGCATACGTGAACTTAAAAACTCAAACTCAAAGTATTTATTTTAAATAAACCAATTACAGGCACTTTTAAATTGTCAAGGGGTCGGTCAGTTACCGACTGCCGGGTATGCGGGATTGTCCGAAAGGGTTACCGCTACCCCGGAACATAAAGGGCTACGGAAGGTTTAGTCAGTAAGAGTCTGACACTCCCTTCCTCTCCACCCAGAGCGGGTGCAGTCATTGGATGATTTCCCAGCCTTAAAAAAAAAAAGGGGTCGGTCAGTTGAAGAGATGAAGCTAGTTGCCCATTCCAAAGCAGTAGGGTACTGGTATTTTGTTCTTGAAGGCGTACTCCTTTACGAGAATAAATGTATTTTATATTAAAACTAGCTGACCCGACAGACGTTGTCCTGTCTTAACTGTGATACCTACCCTACCTACCTACCTGCCTACCTACCTACCCTACCTACCCTACCTACCCTACCTACCCTACCTACCCTACCTACCCTACCTACCCTACCTACCCTACCTACCCTACCTACCCTACCTACCCTACCTACCCTACCTACCTACCTACCCTACCTACCCTACCTACCCTACCTACCCTACCTACCCTACCTACCCTACCTACCCTACCTACCCTACCTACCCTACCTACCCTACCTACCCTACCTACCCTACCTACCCTACCTACCCTACCTACCCTACCTACCCTACCTACCCTACCTACCCTACCTACCCTACCTACCCTACCTACCCTACCTACCCTACCTACCCTACCTACCCTACCTACCCTACCTACACTACCTACCCTACCTACCCTACCTACCCTACCTACCCTAACTACCCTAGCTACCCTACCTACCGTACCTACCCACCCTACCTACCCTACCTACCCACCCTACCTACCCTACCTACCTACCCTACCTACCCACCCTACTTACCTACCCTACCTACCCACCCTACTTACCTACCCTACCTACCTACCCTACCTACCCTACCTACCCTACCTACCCTACCTACCCTACCTACCCTACCTACCTACCTACCCTACCTACCTACCCTACCTACCTACATACCTACCTACACTACCTTCCAAAAAAAAAAAAAAAATAATAATGTATTCTGCTATTCAGGGCGGAGACAAATCCAACGAAACAAAAACCATGAAAATTGGTCCAGCAGATCTCGAGTTATAATGGAGGGAACAAACCCGACTTTCTTTTATATATATAGATAGATATTCGTTTAATTTAGTAACGTTTGTAATTAAATTAAACTCAATTATATGTTACATTAGCATCGATAACAGTAAGAAACATCGATAATATCTATCGAGAATTTTTTATATCCTGACAACCCTAGAAATGTCGGTTTGACATAGGTACGTCGCAGAGATCAAGCTATATTTTTTGTAGTATAGCTCTTTCGTTTAAGTAAATACGATATTTAATACTAGGAGCTTATAAATCACGAGAGTTTCGAGTCCTTAGATCCTCAATGATCGGTACAAAAATAGTGTTATTATGTAAACATCTCAAGCTACTTACTTCGCAAAGAAAATAAAAGCCACGTGGTATTTAGTTCACATGTAGTGCTTGCTACGTACTGCGCTTGCGTGAAAAATACTACGTTATAGCAAATACTATATTCAATACTAGGAGCAGATAGTCTTTTAATTTAAGTATGTTTAGGTTGTTACTGTATTAGATTATAGAAATTTATAAACATTAAATCTCATACTAGGAGCATATAAATCATGAGAGCTTCGAGTTCTGAGATTTTCAATGATCGGAAGTTAAAAGCCCTTCATTGATACGTTAAGGACACTTCTAACTTCGGGAGTTCTATTGATGATTTAATTAACTTATTAATCTGCAAACACGTAATGCCCATTGTTATTATCGTTGCGCATCATATTTTGCTCTACATCTGACATTGATATGCAAATGGATAAAACGGAAGAAAGTTGGGTTACGTTAGCGCTTTCGCTTTATAGTTAAAACATAACCAAAGACTATAGCGTTGTTGGCAATGTATTCACCATGTATGCATGAGGTCCATTACATACATTTTCACGAAAACTGTAACATTTGAACTTTTTAAATTCGTTTACAGTCTATTTGGAACCCAGTACAAATAAATAAAATAAATATTTTAGAAAGTAATTCTTTTCTTCACGGACCATTATGTTTCTTGCTATAGAAATCAACGAGCGGAAGGCAAACGTCGCATTCACCACGTGCTCAATTTACCGGTGGAAAATATACCGATAGGCTTTTATGGATGTTGGTGCACTAGGATAACAGAACTAACCAAGAGATCTGCGAATAATAACGAAACGTTTGCTATAAATTATTTCCCTAATATACCTTTCTTTCAGTAGCTCTCGGGTTACTGTCCGATAATAATAAATTAGCCTAGACGCAATATCCCGATTTAAAAAAAAAAAATTGCACACAATTTTTTAATTTTAAACCGTTCCACAAACATTCAGTTTTATTCTGATTATGTGTATAAAATACGATAAAAGTGCTTGCTGACCGACCTAATTTTCTTGACAGATCGTCGTCAACGGAACGTCACGTATATATAATACGGTTCTCATTATCGCGTTTCTCGTTACGTCTCGTTGACGGTGCGGTGGAAAAACAGTGTTGACATGACTAGAATAAAGCGTCAATCCGTCAGCCAGCAGTGCTACGAAAAATAATACCAAATGCGATGTAATGGCACCATGTTAATACAACATAGCTAGCCCTAGCCCACCAGGAATTTCATGAACAATGAGAAGTAAGTTGTATTCATCTACAGTTAGCTCCAATATAATTTTCAATAAATAAGGAAATGTGAGACGTTATAGGATGTGTCTTTTACTCTTGTTGTAGTGCGCCTTTTAACTGGAAATTACGACTGCTGCAGCTGACAAAACCAAACCACTTGGCAATTTTAGTCAAAGTAATATCTTGGAGAAGTATCTAGCAGCAAGGAGATCATAATGATTAGAATATACGTAGGTTCTAGCTGAGGTGCTTCCTTATTTTATCTATACTTCTATACTAATAATAATATACTAGGTAATATAATATTATAAAGAGGAAGGATATTTTTATTTATTTGTTTGTGCTGATTAGGCTCCGAAAGTACTAGACCAATATTAACCATTTTTTCACCCGTCGAAAGCTAAATTATCAGGAATTAACGTAGGCTTTAATTTATTTCAAGAAACTTCTTAGGAAAATAATGTAACCCCAAGTAGCAAAATGCTGCCTATTAAATTCATTATTTTGCGTGCGTTCAGAAAACTATTGATGATACATAAACATTATTTACTAAGTCCACGAGGGAGTTTAGCTAACTATCATAGTTAAGTCACCATAGCAGCTTTTGTGTTCTAAAATTTTAGTAGATCGTCGAGAGATCCAACTGCCTCTGCCGATGTCAAATAGCCGAAAGTTGGTTACATTCGTATCGTAGTATTAATTATTATTCAAATAAATAGTCTCATCATCAAGAATATCTATGTAGCAATAAAATACCTACTTTTAAATTCATTCGAATCGAACATATTATTTCGAAGTTATCACGAGTGTATAAACCGTAATACTCTAAAGAGCTGTCGAATGCTACAAGTTTATCCACAGAACAGATATCTGTTCTGATTGTCCATCAACACAGTATGCGACATGGAAGACAAAATTGATAAATAAATGATACGGATTGGCTTTGGATTTGAGGAGTGGCTGACGAGGCACTACTGTGTCCTCACCTACCCCTTAACGAAGGTTCTCACCAGACGCGGCTATTTCGGGAGGTTCAGCATTATGAAAAGAACTAATTATCCTACTGCGATAAAACTTTATCCCGTTATTTCCACAGAATCGAGATTTAAGCGGGTGAAACCGTGGGGCGCAGCCAGTTATATACGCTGCTTCGATAAAAACACAATTTATTCATCTTTGAATCTTCTTACGGTACCGGGGATACATAAATCACACGTAGGTTTTTGATTCAACGGAAATCATTATCTGCTAACATTATAATAGTATGTAATTATAAGTTGTGTCTGAATATTGCTAAAGATTTTTAAGCAACGACACGTGGGAAAAAACAACAACAACGTCTTCATCTAATCACTACGCACTGTAAGATCAGTTGGTAAAATATTTTTATAAAACTTGATTACTTACCGACATTCAGTTTCGACGTTTTCAATAAACTCTTCTATTGACTACGATGTTTC
Organism: Hyppa rectilinea; assembly: GCA_951799385.1. NCBI lineage: Eukaryota > Metazoa > Arthropoda > Insecta > Lepidoptera > Noctuidae > Hyppa > Hyppa rectilinea. The sequence goes on along the minus strand of OX637300.1, from coordinate 25,882,282 downwards.
TTCTGCAAATTAATAAAGTTAATATAATTTACCTCCCGATTAAAGAAACATTAAACAAAGTCACATATAATATTATATACCACCAATTAATTACAATTTTGTATATATATTTAAAAACGTACCTACGACAATTTAAATTCCATCTGTTATTCTATATGCCCCGGCAGATATACCTACTGCAAATTAAATATCTGCTAGTCCAGTCTTAAATACTCGAAGTAATAAGTGAAAAACTTATTAGTTCAACTTATTGATGTTAAACTGTGGTAGTAAAGTCCTCTAGGAGGACCTGAAAAATAAAGATATATATAAACTAACATAACATCCAATAATAAATATTTTAGACGGAAGTAGGCCGAAATGTACTAAACTTTTACTTGAGTAAACCATTCAACGTATTTTCTTTAATTTCTTTTTCACTATTTAAAGTTTAAACAACTCACATGTTAATAATCATTTAGGAGAGAGAAAGAGTTCTTGGCATACAACGAGTGGCACACGATGGGTTACTCGTCACCCATCTAGACAAGGCAGTCGGATCCTCTGTTTAGGAGTCGTACTGTGTGGTCGAGATTTACGTCGAAGGAACCACTGTCATCGATCTTTAGTAGCGTGTTGTTAAGGCTGTCATCTGCATCCTACAACTGGAGAGAATAAAACTTAAAATTTTATTTTATTTATATAAAATATAAAAATATAATTGTTTAGTAAAAAGTACACGTCTCCCACCACGCAGCTAGGACGTAGTATTGTCACGGCTACGCTTACTACGAACTCGTAGCAGAGGTCGCCTACGCGTCTGAGTAGTATATTGTAGTTCATGCTATTGCTACGCGGATGACGGAACAAGGTTTGAATAAGGTTCCGGTTATCAGAAAATATCAGTATGTCCTATCGATAAAAGTATTGAACCATATAAATAATAATCCTTTGCTTTATGAAATACTAGCTTCCGCCCGTGGCTTCGCCCGCAAAGTATGTCGACAAATTATACATATAAACATTCCTCTTGAATCACTCTATCTATTAAAAAAATCCGCATCAAAATCCGTTGCGTAGTTTTAAAGATTTAAGCATACAGACAAACAGACAAAAATAGCGACTAAACGGTGAAACTGTTTTGGTTTCCCATACAAATATTTTGCAGTTCAGGAGAAATATTTTTAATAAGAATCTCTCCAAGAATATTTTAAAAGCTGTTTGAAAGAAAAACTTTACCTTCCCCTTTTCAGCGAATAATAGGTGATGGATTGATAAGTACTTATTTGCATAATACAATTACACGTAAAATATTTAAAAATTACTATTTTAATTGTCCGTTTCACTAACTGCGTCACACGTTCTGTGATTCTGTTTATTCTAATTTTATAAACAGTACAGAGTTATTTTTATCACGCACTTTCACAGATAAACTAATATTGTTTCATCATCTCTTCGTTTTGGTACTACCCCTGCACGATTTTGCTACAAGACTACAATTGATATAATTTTGCGTCAGCATTGCTTCTGGATAGTTATGACGTGCTAGTACTCCAGAACGACGTCATTCAAGCTTCCCGCTTGCTGAAACTATCAGATCCCATGTGTCCTGTATAATAATTATTATAATATTTATCACATGACATAATTATGTGCGATACTTGGTAATTTAATATTCTAACCTTGGCTCGCCCTTTTACAAGTTGTGGTAATCTATAAAAAAATAAAAGTATCAAGCAATATTGCTTTCCCCCCCCCCCCATAGGTCTGACCAACTGGCAAGCGAGCCATCTTTTAACATTCAACGAAACTGTTTGAACTGGTTTAAAAGACGGTTTAAGTCTACTCAGAAACGGCCGTATTTTTTATCATTGTGTAGCTAGATAAAATTTTAATGTTTTTCGATTGACCATTAAGAGCTTATTCTATCCTGGTGCCCCGTACTCAAATTGCAGTGTTTACGTGTTTTTCAACAACATTATTTTGAACACTGTTATGCACGACCTTACTTGTGAAATATCCATTTATTTCGAACATTGGCTTTGCATTTGAGTTTTGGTACCCTGGTACCAAAACTCAAATGCAAAGCTTCGCTTCGCTGGCTTAGCTGATTAACCTCCTGTCTCATTCTGTTATCCTGATAACAGAATGAGACAGGAGGTTAATCAGCTAAGCCAGCGATGGAGGGCGCTACGTCACTTTCGTTGTGATAATAGTGACATCTAGCATTGCGTTTCGAAAACCGGTTTACAGGCATTTTGTTGATGCTATTTTAAATTACAAAGTAAGTAGTGTTGGTTCCGGGTTAATGCTTTGCTTTGTTTACAATGCTTTGTATACCAATAAATAATATAATATCATAGATTATATAGTTTTGTTTATATTGGCAATTAATTTTCCTGGCAGAAAGAAAAAAAGAATATGCACTACAGAGGTTAAAACAATTATAGATACCTAACGCATTGGTCTTAAAACTTGTGTCAAACATAAATAGTAGCTTCTGACAGCGGCTTCGGGAAACGTACTACCGGGATAAAATTTGAGGGAAAGCGTAATAAACATCTATACATCCATGGATCCTCGAAAACTTTCGCGTTTATAATAGTAGTAGGACTTAAAGAAATATATAGGTAAAGGGGATCCGCCAAAATGGCCCCAGCTCCGGCGCAAAAGATTTGTATCTCAGTTTTTAGATTAAAAATATTAAAAAAATAATCAGGTTTCGCTATTGCTAAATTCGATGGCTAACATAGTTTTTTTGGCCGTGGAAGCTAGCCGTAATGACCAATATTTAATGATTTTTTTTATTTATTTTTTTTTTGCTCTTCAGTTCGAAACTATAAAAAAGTGAAAAATAAAACAAGTAGTATCGTTATGAAATACTTTATTTTTATTTTCTGTACAAAAATATACAATAAGTAGTTATTCATAATGTCAATTAAAAGATACACATTCTTTTGACTTATATTGCGAAAAATGTTCAGTTGATGGATTCTAAATCCACTAAAACAAAATCTAAACCTAGAGCTGGGTGGTCTAAATCACGTTCGTTATGTCTAGCCCAACCCAAATAATATATGACACTTATTACATGGGCGCAACTTCCCAGTGTTCTGTTCCCATGATAACAGGAACAATAATATTCTTGAATTGCGTCGATTCCAGAAACCACAGTGCTATATAATAAATAAGTATAATATGTCTTTGATCTGACATGGCGTGAATTAATTCTGCAGCGAATCAGTACATTGTTTGTAGGCGACTGCGACCTTATAATTCGATCGTTTATTATATGGATTTCTTCTGAGTGTCTGTAAACCTCGATTTCATATACGCCAGTTCTCTTAGTGTGTTCGCTGCAGTATGAACGTGCGATTTTGAGGTGGTATGTGCCTATCGCGAATTTTATAAGATCTTCATACGTCAGCTCCGGAAAATCTGATACTTCTGGATTATTTGCATCCAGTGTAGAAAATGTGGCTCTTTGCCTGTTCAAGTTGTTTTCTAAAACATATGCGGCCAACAGATTTGTTTTATGTATGTTGCGGTTTATTCGTGCAATAAAATCATCAGTAAATCTACTATCTTCATAAGGCTCCTGAAAACAGTTTATCAAGGCCGCTGCTATTTTGAAATCGGTAAATGTGTTCGTCAAGGTATTGTTGAACATTCTGTGGCGAAAGATTTTAAAGCTGTTTTTAAACTTGCCATTCACAGTTTCTACAACCCAACGACACATGGTTATGAGTCGTGATTTATTGGCTTCTTCTGTAGTGAGTTGAGTTTCACTTCGTTGTTTAGATGGTGGTAAGTAAGCCACATAGCCGTGCTCTTCCAATGATACTATTGCATCACGAAACCCCCTGTCTAAAATGAAAACGTCTCCCTCTTCAAAGAAGTAATGAAAGGGGTTGTCTTCTATAGGCTGCTCATTATTGTGCAGTATTTGCTTCATAATTACCGCATCAGTGGTTGTAGCAGCGTATGGCCCTGTTACATCTAATATGTGGCCATCGGCACAAACTATTAAGAATGGCTTAATCAAGTTTCGGTATTTATGTAAACTGTAACTTTGGCGTTGAAATAAAAAGTTTGAACTTTTTTCAACAAATAAATAAGTGCCATCGCATATAATTAGTGCTTTCGGTGATGCATTGCTTCCAAATATATAATTAGGTAAATTCCTATTTCTACTAATCACTTCCGCGCGTGTTATGTGGTCTAGCCCTATATGCACAGGGACGAAGTCTGCGTACAAACACTCCCTCGCCAAATGCAACTTTCTTCTTATGGTGGTCTCTGCTAAACCGAATATGGTACAAAGTCTTGTATTGGGCTCCCCTGTGCGTATTTTACACAAATATACTCCCAAATCTGTTCGTGGGGTGACAGACTGCCGATGAAGAGATGGGACTTGTTGCAGTAGTTGTTCAAATTGTGAGTGATTCAGACCAGTCCAGTAGCGCAAATCGTCCTCAAAAACCTCGTTCATATTCTCAAGATCTAGTCGAGATCTCGATTCTAGAGCCAGTGTAAACATATTGACTATGTCAACGAAGCTATCAGCATTAAAATCAGTGTGTTGATGAACTGTGATTTCAGGAAATTCCTCCAAAGAAGTGTTATGTAAATGTAGTTGACAAATGCGGGCCCGGTCAGGGATATATAATCGGAAATAACTCAGAAGATATATTTTGATAGAGTTTGGAACACGCCGTAGTTGCATGTTGTTGCAGCGGGCCATCATGCAGTGCCGGGACGTATTTGCTACTCGAGTAAACTGAGGGACATTCACCGATGCTCCAATAGCAGGTAAAGCAGCAGGTGAAGGTGCTCGATCTTGATTTCTGATATCAGAGTCAATTCGATGCCAACAGGCATGACAGATTGATCGGGTACCGTCGAATGGAACCTGTTAACAATTAAACACACTTTTTAATAAAAACGACATTACTACCTACATACTTATAGTTGGTAGTGTTACAAGACGGAATCATAATATCACTATGGTAAAAAAAATAATGAATTGGTAAATGCTACTCCAAATAGGCGAACTATCTAGCCCATTTTTCTTGTCAGACGGTTAATGAACCATTGTAAAAAGTGCTAATGATATGAAACTAAGATGATTATAAGCCTATATATAAATGAATGAGCTTTGCTCTGCTATCGGAAGGTGATGTTAGAAGTCGTAAAAACCGACGAGCGAAGCGAAAGAAGTATGTAAGGGCCGTGCCTTGTGGCGCTCGGTTCTCTCTGCCTACCTCCGGCGTGAAAATAAAGATAGATAGATAGAAATTATGCTACTGCGCTTTGTTCAAAACATAGTATCATTCATGCAGTACCTATTCCACTTAAACCGATCTATTTATCTCTCCAGTATGAAAAAAAAAACATTTTGTTTAAATATAATCGAATTTATTCTTACCTCTTGAGGTGGTTGGATTGCATGTACGATATGAACCACGAACTCTCGACGTGATTGTGCAAAATGTTCCGACAGAACATGCCTACGAAGTCGCCGAAGAGGTCGTGTACACAAAACACAAACGTCTGCCATTTCACAAGAAAATCCAAAGTCCAAGAGGCAATAGCTAAGTCGTCGTTAAATATATAAATCACAAGAAAAATCAAAAGTCCGGGAGGGTTAAGCGAAGTCGTCGTAAAATAAAATAAAGATCAAGATAAGGTTTCGCACAGTACACAACACAACAAACGTTAGCGAAGGACTGCGCGTGGGCATAATAAACCACCTAAGCGCTTTGTGTTTCTCCCTCTACCATTATGTGTGAGCGAGACAATAAGATGTGTACATTTTATTGTTGTGCCCTCACGTTACAGGTGCGTGTCGGTCACAAACAATAAAAAGGATTGCGATTTTCACTATAAATCTAATTTTTACATCTAACGCCTACGAAAATTCTACGGGTTAAAAAAATATGTTAGCCACTGAATTTAACAATAGGGATGCTTTATAATAGTTTCACTACCTTTACTCTAAAATCTTAGATAAATTGCTTTGGCGCCGGGCCTGGGGTAATTTTGTATGGGATTTGGCGGATCTCCTTTGTCCCTATACACCCTTACCTATATATTTATTAACCTATATATGGGTACCCTAACTATATATTTTTAAGATGCCGCAAATATGAACACCGCCCATGAACTCTGCAACTCTCATTTTTAGCCCATTTGCTCTTTATATAGGAATATTAAGCAAAATCATAAAAATGGAAGTCACAGCATACATACATACAAGACCCGTGTCTTGAGAAAATTGCCCGAACTCGAAGTAAACAACGGCTCGCCTGCGGTGGAAGCCAGATATATAACACAAGAAAAAATGTTGGGAAAGTATATCTGTGTAATTTGAAGACATTTCCTTTTTCTTCAGCTTTTTGTTAGGTAAGTATCATCTGGTAAATTAATTTTATTTTATTTCGCAATAATCCGAATAAGTGTGGCTATTACGGGAAAAAAAGTTTGAAAAGTTGTCTAGAAAATGCGGTAAAACTGAAAGTGTATAATTCTATGAGATTTTTTATGAATCATTTTGAACGATATTTTTTTTCTATTATTGCTTCTCTCAATTTAAGTACCTGCCATCTTATCTGTTCACAACTCTTGGTTGACTGGTAGAGAAGACGCATTATATGTCTTTATTGCGTGACTAAATTTTTAATAAATAAATAAATTATTTCGACATTTGGACAGGACAACGTCTTCGGATGAGCAGAAGAAAATATTATTATAGCTGCATTGCTAAAATTGCTCATCATTGAAATAACCGTAGACCCAATTTTATCTGTTCTATGGAACGGCAAATACTTTGGCGCAACTCCGAAGTACTAGGATATCAGAAAGCGAAGGAAATTTACTGTTAGCCCGAACCAACACCAGTCATCGCTGTCTGTAAGGATGAGTAAAACCACCCTTCTCGTTGAAAACTGCACAAAGTATCGTTTAACTGTTTGTCTCTCTGTAACTAACACCGTACAAATTTCAGTGAGCAGGACGGATTCAACCTCCCAGTACGTAGTTGAAACTTAACACATTAATGTTACCAGTGTGCATGCATAGTAAATCTACTTAGTTGAATATTTCTATTTCGATTTAATATTTATATTTTGAGGTAAATAAACAATATAGAACATTCTCATTGGTTTCTCAATGGTGTCAACACATTCTTGTGGTGTGACAAGTTCATATTAATACAAATAAAACTTCGAAAATAAGTCAGTTTCAAGGAATCAATTTTGAAGTGTCAAAAGTGTTTGGTATTCAATCATACGTGAAGAACTGTAGTTACACATCAGGTTACTGTATTTACACTCCTTGAGGGTCTCGTCAGCGGCAGCACCGGCGCCAGCACAGCCCGCCGTTCTTAGAAAAGAACATGAGATGGCGCAAGGGTGTCCACACAGGTTGCGTCCAACACCAGAGGCCTACCCACCTTCCAAGGCAACAACGTCATGCCATCTGGCCGCTTATCATATCGTCACGTACCAAGTCGTTTGGTTCTAATACCACTGGTACGCCGGCGGTGGCAAGAGTACGACGAATAATTTCGTTGATGCTGGCGTGGCGTGATATGCGACCTACACTCCTGCCGCAGGACAGGCCATGGTGCCTGAGACTGTCGACAGCTTCACCGCAGTGACACCGATGCGGAGCAACACAAGGTGCGACCAAGCGGAGACACATAGCGCGCCGAAATGACGAGTCATGCATCATAGTGCCTATGGTGGATGACGGGAGCGCCTGAAGCCGCAAGCCTGACTCCCATTCTCCCACAGCCAGCAGACGGGACGCTCAACAGCATTAGCTGACGTGTTTACTAGGTTATTCCGTACAATACTGCAGAGTGGCACGTCAAACCATTTCTACGACAGGATGTCGGGCAAATCCGGATTATTAAAATAAGTGAGTATTCATTTGTTTCACGACACGTAACGACTATATCCGTTAGGTTTTATAGAAACGACAACTAAAAATAGCGCTTTTCAGAGGCGTTTTTTAACTTTTTTAGTAAATTTCTTACAAAATATGACAGAAATGGTGTACAAGATAACACAGAGTTAAGGTGTAATTAAACACTGGGTGGAATGCAGCAATTTTCCTTGAGCATACGTTTTACTTTCCTTCACAATCCTTTTGTCGTTAAAAGTAGGGGAAAGAAAATACACGAACGTGATAGTGACATGCGGCTAACTTTATAGCAAATCAATGTAGTCTTTAAAGTAAACTACATGAAATTCAGTAACATAAGGTTGTTAAGTTATTAATTGTTAGGTTTAGGTTTAAAGAATCTTTATTTCTCATAAGAACATGATACAGTTCACTTACATGAGATTTAACTTTTAACATAAATAATCGTCGTCTAATGACGAAGCATGCAGATTGTAGAATAATGAAACTATTAACAACAACATAATTATAAGACAAACAGAAAACAAAGCAAAAGTGTGGGTAGTTACATAAAAAAAGTTAGTACAGCTGGCCAACTTGACACCAAGGTACCCTCATATTATACTGATTATTCATTTTGTGAGGAACAAAAACAATGATTAAGAAGCGAACTACTGTGTGAATGTATTTGTGTGTGCTAGCTTAGTGCGTGCACGCGTTTGTTTGTTTGTGTGCGTCAAGTATAGGTAGTCTCGGAGACCGCTAATCATTTTTAATTTTGATTTTATAATTTTAATTATTACGTGTGAGTTCTGATTTTATGTGTTGTTATTTTGTGTTACTTAAATGTATTTTATTATTTAATTTTTATATAAGTATTTTATACTGTGTTTTCAGGGTATTTATGTAGAAGTTACTTTTTGCATAATATAATCCTTTAGTTTTCTCTTGTATTAATAAATGTTCATGGTATTAACAAAAATCTGTGAACACGTAGCTCGGAAAAGGTTTCAATAGATTTGATTACTTTTAATATAAACCCCACACGAATATTTTTAGTACCTACCTAGCCTAACCTTAACAGTTTAATATTATTTTCTGCCAGCGGCTTTGCCGGCTTGGATGTCAGAAATTATTACACAGTATTATTATTTTTCTGTTACTGATACCGTCAGAGCTTGCGGAAAAATTGCACTCAGTGGACAATTACGGGCTTTTCTTTATCCGCAGGTTTCTGAATCCACACGAGTACTAGGAGATAATAAAAGAAAACAGGCTATTAAGATTGTAGAACGTTCATAAAATAAACTTCGTGTTCTTTATCCTGAGTAGTCCACGGCAAGAGTACTCAAGAGGAAAATGTGTGAGTATGTGTTATTACCACCTTTAAAATTTTTCGAAACTTATTAAAGTGTTGATCAAACAATAAACTTGAAATATAGTTTCTCATGGTGTATCATATATATTAAAGTGTATCGCTCTAGTATATGCTCTCCCTTTCGTCCACTTACTGTCTCTCTTTCACTAAAGCAGGTTCCGCCCCCGGCTCACCCCTAATATTTCCCTTTCACTAAAATATTTCCCTTTCAGCTGACATTAAAACCGAGCTTCATGACTCTTAATATCTTCTGTTACCCTGGTAGGCCTGGCCGTAGCGTTACTTATTAGGATAGTTGAAATTTAACAATTATAACAAAAATTTATCTCGGTTCACACGTTCATAAGCTGTATTTGTTTATTTTGTTAAATAATTATCATGCTTGACAACGGTATGTTTATATTGCATTTAAGAATTTGTAAGTAGGTCATCAACAAGAAAACGATAAAGATATTGAGGGTTCTGGGTTTTATTACTCTACTGCGGGGAGCCATCAAATGTAACGGTTGAGTTCGCTTTTAGCCTAGTTTACATAAATGACGAATAAATAGTAAAACGTATGCGTTTAATGCGCCACAAATCACATAGATAAGTACTAAATAGTAAGTGCTAAATATAATTGAACTAGTTCTGCTTCTGTCAATCGGAACGATGACAGAGACAGAATATTAGCTGTTAGATAGCTCTAAAGCCAAGCTATTTGTGGCGCAAGTGGACCTAAAATAAATTTAAGGTATTCACAGAGTAGGACCACAAAATTATGGCCAACAAGGTACTGGGTTCAATGCCCCAGCAAAGCCAGTTGTTATAGGTTATTTCAATAAGATTTCTTTCGTCAGTAATCTAAGATGATAAAAGTGGGGTCGAGGCATCTTCAAGTGGTTAAATAAACGTTAGAAATTTTGAACCGTGACTTTTAAAATTTCTTATGTTTTTTCCTTTAGGAATGTAAAGGAATCACAATAATAAATATAGTTAATACAAATTATAATGTTTAAACTATAAATTATCCTCTCGAACTTATAATGGTAGTATCAACAATATATCAAAACTTATCTACAATTTTTTTTTATTCATCAAAATTTCTTAACTTTTAATAATTAGTTTGCCCCAGGAACCATCTGACATTTTCCCTAAGCACATGGTGACGATAGAGCTGTAAATATGTTTTTGTGTTAATATAATAATTTAATAATCCAGAAAAAGCAAAGAAATAACTCAACCCTGTAATATCAACGTCACTGAAATATTTATTATCCGATAAATAACTCTTTGCAATACGCTTCGTAATGCTGACGCTGTAATACTTCTATACCAGGGTGCAATAAGTCGTAGGAGATCTAAAAAGTAGTGAAAACGTCAGTCAGCCAGAAAGCAAGACTTATACGTTTTTCCGTCACAATCACCCCTCTCCCAACGACAGTAACGCCTTCAAAGCGTGGGATGGGGCTTTGCTTTGTGTCCTTTATTTTATTTTTTCCCGCATGCGCATTGCTAAGAAGACCACGTTTATCGGACGTCCTTTTCTTCTATTTACATCTACAATTGTTTCATGGGCTCCTAGTAACACTACCATTGCGCGAGACTTGTTTCAGCGCACAACGACTTGTTTCAGCGGACAACCTAACGACGTGGGCTAACGATGCTAGCAACAAACAGCATATACCAAACCATACACCCGCGATATCCAAATTTTTCTTTCCTTATAGTCCCAAGCTAAGCATACAAAGATGTTCACTCAATGTGGATCAAACTCCGAAATACGTTTTAATTGTGCATGACTTTCGTTTGGTCGCTTTTCGAAAATGTACAGAACCTAGGGCAAGTAATTTAACTCGGTAAACGCAACTCTGAGAAAAAAGCCAATTGGGTTGGACTAAGTTTAGAAAACTTCGTTACGTCTTCTTCTCGCCTCACGCAAAAATCTCAAGAAGTGCGTATAGCCTGACACGTACGGTACCGTCAGTATCTATTATGCTGACAATCGGGTTGGCCCATAAATTCAATCAAATGTAATTAATTATCTCATAAAATCAGAAATATGAATCAGAAATTGAATGATGCAAAGAAAAATGAAGTAGCACTGTGCTGGCCATTCCAAAAAGGTTAAGTATTTTTAACTTGTATTTCTGAGTAAAATACTTATCTACTGAATTAAAGGTTCAAAGTAAAGAAACAAAAAAATGATAAGAGAATGCATTATTTTTACGAAACGCGCTTGCAATACGATAAAAATACATATATTCCTCGAACTACGAGTACGACCAAGTTCCCAACACCCTATTGATTTTCCGATCAATGTCCGCACCTACGATAGACACTGTCTCCTTTTTATTGACTACGAATATGTGACGTGAAAGACACCCTCTTATTCGATTGACGTCACCAGAAACGTCAACGGAAAAGTAAGGGATGGAACTTGTTACAACATGCCATCTTTTTCTACGCTGGTTAAAAAATGTGATAAGAGAGACTGAGGTAACTGTACAATACTTTAAACAGAATCAACTCCGTTTTATACAGGTGGAGTTTGATTGTGATAGACCTCTTGTGAAATCTGCGTTCCTGGTACATACTAGACGGCTAAGTTTTGAGAAAAAGTTGTTTACCAGCTACTGGCGAGTAGTTACGGGGCAAAGGCGGATCTTCTCGCTGCCTCTTGAACATTTTGGTTATCTTATCCACTTCCTTCTCGCAATATCTCAGGACTCTGTCATACTTCTCACTCAGTTTCGTTATCATGATCTTTTGGCTCACCTAAAAATTTAAAAAAATCTTAGTATATCTTGTGTTGGATGGAACACAGCACACAGTGACTTGCGCCGTAATTGCTTTGGCTATTTGGCTATCCATCCACTTTATCTGCAAGACAGCTTCACACCGTCATGTATCTATCACATAGCCGTACAGGTCTCCAAAAGTGATAATGCGCATAGAAATCTTCGCCACTGTTCGGCAACGGTCGTATTTCCCGAGCGTCGGAAGACGATATGTATATAGAGTGGTTAAGTGCAATTTCTTCATGCATAATTTAGTAAGATTATTTGTTTTGTCCTAAAAGAGATAAATATTGATTTATCAGTAACGAAATTTGATTCAATAACTCCATGTAAGTAAATAGCAAGCTATAATTCATATAAGCCTAAATCAGATTTTTAATATGTTTTTTCTAGTACTTAATATGTATTTTACGTAGGTATTTTTATTTTTTTAATATTGAAAAAACGTGAAAAATATTAGTATATTTATATATTTTACAAAATTAACTATTTAAATTTGAATAAGATAGTTAAAGTTGAAATTAAATTCACCTTTGAAAACAAAACCAAGAAGGGTGTGTAATAGCAGCTCTATATAATTCCAGACAAAGAGAACACGTGCAGTCACCACCAATATAACAAGACGACTGACGGCCGACCGCCCGAATTGTTTTCGATTGTGTACACATGATATTGACTCCTATTTCTTTCGAACAAGGTGCAAAATGCAAGGGACTCGAACGATTCAATGATTCGGGTGTTTCCGGGAATACGACAATTAGCGAAAATCTGCATGTGCATTATTAATTTGGGAGTACTGTAAGTACCCGTTTGCAGACAGACGACAGCTTGGTACTAATTAAAACCTATTTAGAAAAATAAATATAATTACTTAATAGAAAGAAATTAGAATTATTTACTCTTATTATCAAACAAGTCACACGATTCAATACGCCAAACAAAAAACTATTTCGTTTGAAAAACTATCAAAACTTCGGGGAAAATATAAGAAATCATTCGGCCATTAAATAACAATAACTACCACATTGTTTATAAACACACTAAACTTAGCTACAATGAAATCCCAAAAACACTAGGCAGTATAATAATATAACAATGGAATTATTTTATTTTCTTAATATAAATAATCCGCTATAACTGCTTATTTTTTTTGTGTCGATGGAAACCAAAGATGGCTATCGATGAATTCATGGTACGTCAGAAAAGTTACAGTTAGGATACAAATAGTAAGAAGGACAGCCAAGTAATTTTTAGCAAATAAACCAAAGAAAACGTGAAATTCTTGACGGTACATCATCATCAATTACAAAAAATCCTTACCCCCACTAATTTCTAGCCAATAATAGAGTTAAATAGTGTAAAAAAGCACCTTCTCAAATCTAGTCAAGAACTTTATTCCTTGAACCCAAACAGTAGCAAAATTCTCTTCTATTGTGTTTCTTATAGACTCTCTTAGAGCATTCGTCTTGGCTTCAAAAATGTTGTAATCTTTGTCAAATTCGTTGTTTCTGTAGTCCAAGTAGTCATATTGGCAGGTTGTCACCGCTTTCATCGCTTCTTCAAAAGTGTGCATAGCTTCTTCAAGGTCTAAAATAAATCATAATAATTTCTCTATAATCTTACTTAAAAAAAGGCTGGAAAATAAAATAATAATATGTATAGCACTGACGACTGTGACACAGTTCATACTACTACGGTCGTCGACGTATTCTCTTGTTTACATAATCACCAGTTGTTGTTATTATATTTTCCATACACTAAGAGATATTTGTAATACTTAGTTATTCAAATAAACTATTATTATTATTATTATTACAGCAATGCCTCCCTACATCTGCCTCAATAACTTTTTAACTTTTGTAAAGCAAAATAAATCCTCTGATTTTTCGGATTCATGTGCGTATATTTATCACTTGCTTAACCATCGGTGAAGAAAAACGTCGAGACGAAACCGGCATGCCTTAGATATTTCTCAACAGTATGGGAAGCTAAATCATAGCCCATGGGCAGCATAAAAACGCTGACACCGGTAAGTCACTAACCACATGAAAAAGAAAGAAATAAAGTTTTTTTTTTCAAACTTAAAATTATACTATTATTAGATTAACTTATCATAAACAAGTATATGTTATGTTAATCTAATAATCATACTTACATTAAAAAGCTTCATTCAGCTTCAGCTACATTCATAATAATATGTACAAAAATAATATGTATAGTAATAATTTGTATAATGTATACATTATAATAAGTAAAATAAATTAATAAATATCAATATGTTTTTATTTGCTGATATTACCAGACAATAACGGACGATACCAAACATGTTTCAGTCGAGGCGATTTTCCTTTTAGCCTCTATGTCGTCTGCGTAAGGTGTAAAAACTGATATAAACCACCCGATCAGAGCTATGCTTCCCTATTACAGTAGCGGATTTTAGCAGATGCGGATGATGTTGATGTTGTTGCGTCCAGTCCAATCCGACGCGGATGAATATTTTGATTATTATTTGTTGGTATGTATCTCGGCACCGATGTGCCGGTTTTATAGTGAAAAACGGGCCAAAGCCAAGTGCTACCCTAAAAAATACTAAATTAAGTGATAGATGATAACGTATTATGTTGTGATAATATGTTTAGAGTTTGTGTTGTGGATGATGTCTGTGAGTGTGATTATTATTATTATTTCGTAGATTATTTCCTCTCTCCTTTTTTATTTACTTTTACAAATGTTATTATTATTTTAAGACAGGACAGGACAGCTGGCACAGTTCTAAGAACTTGAAAAAAAATCTAGATTTCTAAAGATATATATTATATATTTAATTTACTTTTTATTTCTATAGATAGGTTTAATAACGTATTATATCAGGTGAATAGTTCACACCGATTTCTCTTTTCCGGTCGTCAGACATTTGCAAGAATAAGACAACCACACAGACGATATACAACGTTTATTAGTAAGCGGGTTTTATTATTATTTATACACTTAGACCTTCCAGAATAATTTTCCCACATTATGGTTAAAACCACATAATAATCGCATTGGGTATTAAAAAAAAACAACTAGTGAACGACACAGACTGACACGAAATGTGACTTTGCTGTACTCTATTTAGTTACAAGATTGAAAATTAAACTACCTACCTACATAAAATAGATTAAAAAGCCTTTCATTTTAAGAGAAATTTGAATTGCATGCTATATTATTTTAAGCCGAATAGTTTTTGACAGCATATTAATAAAACTTTCCAGGTTGAGTGTTTGTCTGCTTGCCATTTCCTAATATCTAAAATAAAAATCTAACCCAAACATACTTTTTTGCTCTAAAAAATCAATAAACTATTACAAAACTGAATAGAAGCGAGTAAAATATTTTCAGTTCCCGCCATAAACACGTATAATACCATCGCAGCAATTCTATTTTAGTTTTTAAATTTCTCACACAGTCATTTGCCGGCGCGAGAGGTCACCATCGCCTGAAGCGACCTCTCTTGCGCCAGGACCAGCGTGTCGCGTAGCAAACTACGCTGACTCCGTCAGAGAGGTCGGCCTGCAGCACCCAGTCGTAACCGATGTCCCACAGGAGCGGCCCCAGAATCGATCCCTGCGGGATACCGCACGACATCTCTCTCCGGTTCCATTCTCCATCGCAACCGGGGTTGATGACGGCCCTGTCCGACAAGTACGTTCCGACTCTTCGACGGAGGTAGGTCGGCACCCGGTGATGCCGGAGTGCCTCCCCAATGCAACTGCAGTCTGGGTGGAGACGTCGAACCGGATATGGAATGGTGGTGGGAATAGGTCTCGACCTCCTCTACGACGCGCCAGTCAAAGGCGCACTGTGACAGAGCGGGGCTAGCGAACGAGATGTCCACCACAGACTCACCCCGCATCCGCACACACGTGGGAACAGAACCCCGATTTAGGAGGACCAGGCCTGTTTCCAGAGCCCAGCCATCCACCATTCTACTCCGCACATCCGTGTAACGGGAACCCCTGGCCAGATTTTTGGCGTTGAAGTCCTCGAGCACTAGCACGGGGTAGGAATGGCTACAGACGACGACACTGAACTCTGTGAGAGAGTTGTGGACCTCGGCGAGAGTTCGTTTTGGAGAGAAGTAAGCGAACTACGATCTCTCGGAACCGTGCTGCTACGCAGCCCTGTCCCTTCGTGACACCCTCGAGGGACGGGTGCCGGTGGCGCTCGACGAAATGATGGCCACTGAGCCGCTCCTCCCAGTTATCCCTTGGCGGGACAAAGTACGGCTTAGCGACCACGCCGATATTAATCGACCACTGCGCCATGCTCTGGAGCAAGAGGTCCTGAGCACACGCGCAGTGGTTGATGTTCGCCTGGAGTAGGTGGAGTGGGGCCATCACTCCTCCATGTTTACTCCCCCCCGGCCCCTTGCGAGGGGCCCTCGTCAGTGGCAGTGGCGGCGGCAGTGGCAGTAGCGGCAGCGGCGGCAGCGGTGGTGACGGAGGGGGTGGCGACGGTGACGGAGGGCCTGCCTCTTCTTTTGGTTGCGGCAGGTGGAGCGCAGGACTTGCTCCCCGCCCAGTGATCGGCCGGCTTGCCAGTTACGCCGCACATGCGAAGCAGTGCGGCGTAGCATTGCAGGAGCCGGCCGTGTGTCCGGGCTGACTGCAGCGGAAGCACAGCGTGCTGCTGTCCCCATCAGAGGTGCATTGGACACCGACGTGGTGCCCCACGTAGCAACAGAAGCACCTCAGAAGTCAGGTTTCCAGCAGTTTCACCAGCGCGCTTACCCAGCCCACCAGGAGTCTTCGGTACTATTATCCTGGTTGTGTTCCTGTTTGAACAATGTAAGTGCCTGCACCTGCTAAGCTGGTAATAGAGATGTCTGAAGGAGGTGGTGACTACCAATCATCGGGTGCGCTGAATATTGATTTTTGCATGCAATGCTGCAATGATGCAATTATTCACGGTTTGCGTGTTTGCTTTGATACCGTTGAAAATCCCTATACACCCACAGAACACACGCTTTACCACTGAGCCCCCTCAGTCAAGGTCCCTGACCTTCACAGTACTTACCATCAAAGGTGGCCTATCAGTGTGCGATGGTTCAAACAAAATGTACTAAATATAAAGTAACCTGGAAGGAATTTTGCAATACGATGCAGTGTGGCGCAGCCCGCTCGCTCGTGTGCTCGCTCATGTCACGAGTCTCGTTGCACCGAAATGGAAACAGTTGAAAATCAAATTCGAAATTTGAATATGTCTGAAACAATTACAGCATTGCGGAGTGCCCGGTCGCAGCTATAATTAGTGCCTTAGCTATAAGGGTTGCGGGGGACCGCCGTGTCCTCGTAGAGGCGATCGGCGGCGGCGACCTCTCGCGCCCGGCCCTGGTGCAAGTCACGGTTCGAAGCGAGAGGCATTGGGAGGCAGTCACCTCCTTCTGCGAAACAGTGATGCTCGCGAAGGAGGTGCAGCCGCCGCGGGAGTCGGGAGCCACGTGACGACTCCCAGCCACCGCAGGCGCGGGCCGGCGCGGTGAGTAATGGGTGGCTCACCGTCCGATCAGGACCTGGCCCGTGCCGGACGGCGCGTATATGTTCCCCGCGCGCCTCAAAGAGATGTCAGCATATGAAGAGGCCCTTTAGGGCCAAGCCTGCCGGGTAAGGATTGTCCGAAAGGGTTACCGCTACCCCGGGACATAAAGGGCTACGGAAGGAACATCGGTGGGTTTTAGTCAGTAAGAGTCTGACACTCCATTCCGCACCACCCAGAGCGGGAGAAGTCAGTAAATGATTTCCCAGCCTCAAAAAAAAAAAAATCTTTGGCTAGCAATTACCGTACTTATATATTTATGTGTATTATGATTTCCCTGTATAGTGAAAACATAAAATAAAATAATAATAGCATTCAATAGCAACTTATTTGGATGTGCTACAAGTCGACAGCGGCGCGGACGAGTACTGCGATGTCTTTTAGTTTTTAGTATTAATTGTATTTCTAGTTTGTTCACTCATTTAAATTCATCACCTAGTGCAATATTAACTTGCGTCATATAAGTATAATGCATATAATAATTTCTTAAATTTAAAAAAATAGTTTAAATACTCAATCACGGTTTGAAATGACAAGTCGCGGGCAGAAGTTAAATAAAATTATAAAACATTCCTGAACTTTAAAATTAAAACATTTGAATTTATTACTTTCGTCACCATTTTCTTGGTTTACTAAATCGACATGTAATGTAAAAATAAAAAATTGTATACAATGCGAGACGTAAACTATAAGTTTTTCATGTTAGGCCTGGCACCGGTAGCTTAACTTCATTTAATATAATGTTTTAATTTATTTTATGTTATATCTGATCCCAAATTTTAATATTTGATATCTACATAAATGTTATAATTAAGTTAATTAATGTTAAGGACATATTGTTAAAGTGTGTTGTATATAATAATTTTATTTTATTACAAACTTTAATTCTTTAATTTTTAACTGTGCCTTACAAGGTCCGTATTTGTACCTTTGCTATAAAGTAAGATTGTAAGATCTTCACACATTTTGGAATGCTATTAAATTTATGAATATGAATATTCGTTGTAGAGGTTTAAGCCCAAGATGTTGCAACATACCTTCTCCCAACAAGAGTCCCTCCATTCTCTTCTCAAACAAATTATTATAGTCTTCCATCAAATCGAACATAGCTATGATTTTATTCAACCTTTTGCAAAATGTGTCGAATTTCCCGAAGACGTAATTCTCTGAGAAACTGAACTGTTCTGTATTGGGAAGAAACGGTTGGTTCTTCACAAATAAGTAAATGTTTCTCTATACGTTTTGTTCAGGTTGATGCAGTGGATTAACTTGTCCCGTACTAGGGCTCGCTCCTGAGACCATATCGTTTCCTTGAATCTACACGTTATGTACTGCTTGCAGGTTTCTATCATTTGATTGGTTATCTGTAATATACAGTTGAATGAGATGACACATGTCATGATGGCGGACATAACTAGGCCTATCTGAAGTCCTTACTTTAACGAAAAGCACCCACCTTCACCATGAGCGAGGAAATCCTTTCCGAAGTATTATAGAACTGCGACACACTGTATAAGCCTGACCGTCTGCAGCAGACTCAGGATCGAGTCCTTGATCTTCACAGGATCGTCCAGGTACAGTGAATGACAGCACTTCTCCACTGCCTGGATGAACTTGGCATTGTCTTTAGCTTCATTGTAGCAGAAAGTGATCTTGTGGTCGGTGTCACGCCATAGTTTTATCACTTTGGAATTTGCGATTTGTAGGCAACTTGTGAGTTGTACTTCGTTGTCCTGTGGAATTAGAACTTTGAAAAAACTGCTGTATTTACAAGGTGTATTGATAAATGATAATCTGCATTGATAGAATGATAGTAGGATGCCCCCAGTTAGATGGACCGATGGCCTTAAGGTGGATGGGACAACACTGGGGCGCTAAATTTTCTAACACCTGAACAAAATTTATATCTACGAAATATCTGTGTACAGGGTTGATATGACAGAGGGGCATTAAATTACTATACGTGTTTGGTATTAATTGGATACGGTACAGAGCTTGAAAATAGTACCCAGTATAGCCAGTTTAAAGGATGGCCTCTCAGTCGTATCAATTCTGTATATAAAAGGAAACCGTGACTACCTTACCTACCTAGTCTGATCTAATGACACATAGCTCAAACCACTGAC
Organism: Hyppa rectilinea; assembly: GCA_951799385.1. Lineage (NCBI taxonomy): Eukaryota > Metazoa > Arthropoda > Insecta > Lepidoptera > Noctuidae > Hyppa > Hyppa rectilinea. Next base: position 25,862,534 of record OX637300.1, on the reverse strand, counting down.
CGGATTGGTCTTAAAAGCATACTGATAGTGATAACGACGTAGACGTCCGCTGTCCTACGCAAACGTCACGGCCAGAACGTGTATACAATAAAACTAAATGTAAGCGCACAAACAGCCAGAGGTATGTTGCGTTTTATAATCTGTGAGGTATAGGTGTGACATAGGTATCAAACCTGTAAATATGAGACAAGTTGCGAGAACTGAGCTTCCCTCTTCTTCCAGTACTCCAGCTCATCTTGAGGTCCGCTGGAGTCCACCTCACGCCTAAGTTGTTCACTTTCACTTAGTATCTGAAAATATTATGATTAAAATATTAAGTACCTTTTACCACCCATTCGCGTTTTTGACCCAACGTTTGTTTCAAACGTTTTTTTATTTGATATATTTTACGGTTTTCCCCTCATATTTTTACTGGAGTTTCCCACATAGCTTCATAAAAGTTTTTTTTTTATAAGACGACGTGAGTTTCACGGAACTAAATGGCGATACGCACGTGATTTATTTTAGCTTATGTGCACTCCTGTGCATAACGACCAAAGCAGCGCCTACCGTTTATATTACCATGGTTACATGCGCCGTGGTAAAACACTCTTACAGAACAGTGGAAAACAGTTTGATTGCTTCATCAACTAGCTTCATCTTTCTGACTGACCGACCCCCTTGACAATTCAAAAGTGCCTGTGATTGGTTTATTTGAAATAAATACTTTGAGTTTGAGTGAGTTTGATTGCTGTAAGAAATTAAAGACCACAATTACAACTAAATTCCACGGTTTCTAGGGCATGGATTCGGAAGGTCCCATTCAAACTTCCTGATGCATTATCAGACATAATTGAGTTATTAATATAAAAGGAAGAACCAGAGACCAGAGAAGTCTAATATCCTCCCCAAGAGTTGACGCTACCTCTACGCCATATTCCATGAAAATTGTCAGCTGTTTAGTCGTGAAACCATGCTCACATACAGGGACACTTTCGTATAGGTCTTACAAAAATATGAAAAAGTCTTCTGTGTTTGTTCATGTTTCAGAACTGTAGATGGTTCAAACCCACTCAAATTCAAGAACACCGTGTAATTTCTACTGACCTCCATAACTTTCTTGATCCATTCGTTGACGCGTTCCTCTAGCATGGTAATGGTAGTGGGATTTTTGGCCATGTCCTTCAGCTGGTTGTGGTCTTGTAGCTCTGCCATGATGGCCTGGCCATCATCGAATAAGTTCATTTGGTTGCAAACATCTTCACACACTGGGGAAAGATGAAGTAAAATTTTATGTCTTACCGTGTTTGGTTAGTTCCAATGTTTGAATCCTAGATATGTTCAAGCTGGTTTATCAGTGGAAGTTAATAAAGACCAGGTGATATGTTACCTATCTTTCCCCATTTTTTTTAAATTAAAAAGTTCCATAGCTTTTCGTTTTTTTTATGGATGAAAAGTGACTTAAACCTGCGACCTTAACCCGGGCAGGAGTTGATTCTTCACGATGGGGAACCTCGTTTCGTCTTCCTCGCCGTCACTGCTGGGATGTGCCAGGGCATTCATGTACACATGTTCCATCACTCGTTCTATTGCCGTCACCAGTCCAACTTGCTGAGCGTTCGATCCACCACAAAAATCATGAGTTAGGAAATGTACTCACACATTTTTACACTACACCTTGCTGACATTTTCTATTACGTAATTGACATGTACCACATATTCAAAAGCTCATGTTTAGCATAACTTTGCACTGTGTTTAATAAGACGGCTGTAAGAAAGGAATTCACCAAGAGAAACCAATGACACTCACAGATCTTTATGGAATCCTTCCTCAGGTAGTTGCTTGCTGACGATAATTCTGAACATGTAAATACAGACACCTGTGAATCTCACATCCCAGCCATCAGACAGGAACAACTTCTTCTTCAGGGTTATAATAGGCGGTGGCGGTTTCCCTTGGCCTTTCTTCGAGCCTTCGGGCAGTGGACGGTGTTCAATCTCCTCCACATCTTGATAGTACCAGAGCAGCTTATTCCTCATGTGCGGTAGGAACAGCTGGTTGATGTCATCCAGCTGCAGGAAAATGTTTATTAGAAAACATTATAATTTTTCTCGACACACTAAACATATTTTTCATTTTGTTTTAATCTTGGGCTGCGTTTCAAAGCTTTATAAGAATGAAATTACTGGTCGCAAAATTCAGTCTTTCTTGTAGTTCAATTAAAACACTTCTTGGCAGTTTTGGATCACTACACTAATTACATCACAAAAACTTCTATAGACAGGAAAACCTTTCAATTTTGTTTTTGTTTGTACCATATTTCCTTCGAAAACATGGTCCATGATGGCGTGCCGCGGGAGGCCTGTGCCATCTATCAGGAGCTGGAAGGTGAACTCCAGCCAGGGGTCCATCAGCCCCCTCCTCGCCTTGCGCTCGCATTATTCTCTTCTTTTCTGTAAAATTACAAGATCATCAGCTCTTGCTCTCATCTGGTGCTCTAATACTTTTCGTAAATAATAGGGGTCTGTATAGAACATACCATGAGAATATCCATGACATCTTCCTCCTCCTCTGGCAATCGATAATTCATGGTACGTTAAGAAAGTTACAGTCAGGATACAGTAAGCAAGAAAGCGAAGTGATTTTTAACAAATTAACCAAAAAAAATATTAAATCCTTGACGGTCCATCATCATCAATTACAAAAAATCCATACCGTCACTGATTTCTAGTTAAAAATAGACTTAAAATACCTTCTCAAATCTAGTCAAGAACTTTATTCCTTGAGGTGTCTCCCAAACAGTAGAAAAATTTTCTTCTATTGTGTTTCCTATAGACTCTCACAGATCATTCATCTTGTCTTCAAAAAGGTTGTAATCTTTGTCAAATTCGTTGTTTCTGTAATCATTGGCAGGTCGTCGCCGCTTTCTTCGCTTCTTCAAAAGTGTGCATAGCTTCTTCGAGGTCTAAAATAAATCATAATAATTTCTCTAAAATTTTATTTAAAAAATGGCTGGAAAATAAAATAATATCTATAGTAGTGCCTCCCTACATCTGTCTCAATAACTTTTTAACTTTTACAAAGCAAAATAAATCGCGCGTATTGTATAATTATCACTTGATTAACCATACGATGTTTTTCTTCGTGAGGAAACCGGCATGCCTGAGAGATATTTCTTTTAGCTCTTAGCCTGTATGCCGTCAGCGAAAGGTGTAAAAACTGATATAAAGCACCCTCTCAGAGCTATGCTTTCCTAGTACAGTAGCCGATTTTAATGTTGTTGATGTTGTTGAGTCCAGTCAAATCCGACGCGGATGAATATTTTGATGCCCGTAGATTATTTCTTCTCTCCTTTTTTATTTACTTTTACATATTATTATTATTATTTTAAGACTGTTGGGTTGGACTGCTGGCACGATTCTAAGAACTTAACAAAATATCTAGATTACTAAAAATATATATAGATTACTAATATAAATATACTTATAATAAATCTGTAGAGAGGCCAATTCTGTACATGAAATATATTTAAAAAATAACTATCAGGGGGTGATTAGGGATCGATACTGATGCCAAAAATGCAATCAGTAAAATTTTTGTCTGTCTGTCTGTCTGGATATGTTCGTTACAGAAACAAAAACTACTCGACGGATTGTCACGAAATTTAGCACAATTATTCTTCATACTCCTTCCTGGGCAGGTTATAGTATACTTTTCATTACGCTACGACCAATACGAACAGAGCAGTGATGGGAAATATTGGGAATACGGGAGAAGTTACTCCATTTTTTAAGCTTCCGTCGCGTGTCTACATAGAAATCATAGAGATTTTGGTAGTGTTTAAATATATTATTAGTTTACATTTTATTTCTTTATAAGTGAAGTAGTAGTAGGTACGCATATTAGTTATTTTGGTAGTGTTTAATTATATTAATAGTTTACTTTTAAATCTTTATTGAAATAATAGTAGGTACGAATATTAGTTATTTTGGTAGTGTTAAAATATTTTAAAAGTAGAATTATTTAGTTTTAGTACCTATATTATTTCACAATTTATAGGTTCATACAGATAATAATCTCCTTAGGCATAATTGGATAGAATTTTGGACGTAAATATTTAAATTATTTTTAGATTAATTATAAATTAAAATTTATTTAGCAGTAGTTTTAAATAGGTACCTAGGTGTCAAATAGGTTATTACATTCTATTAGACGTAGTTTAGGTACCTACTCCTAGGATCAGTTTTATTATTTAAGTAAGCATTTAGATTTCGTAAGTGTAAGAGGTTCAGTTACCGTCGATTAAAAATACACAATGCCACCTAAAAAACGACCATCGTTATCTCGAAATTCGAGAGATGCTAAGAGAATCGGCAGAGGAAAGAGCACATCGGTTAAACTCTATGAGAGTTAGTGCCTCAACTTCTCGAGCCAATGAAAGCTCTCCAGAGAGAGAGATGCGATTAGCAGCTGACAGAGCGAGACGATCTACATCACAGGCGTCTCAAAGCTTTTTTCAACGAGAGCTAAGGCTTACCATTGACCGAGAACAACATGTGTGTTATCCCGAGAAGCTGAAACTGCTTCAGAACGAGAATTGCGTCTCACAGCTGACCGCGAACGGCATACATTATTATCTCGCGAATCAGAAACCTTCACTGACAGGGAATTGCGTCGCACTGCTGACCGCGAACGTCATATTTTATCTCGAGAATCTGAAACTTTTACTCAATTTGAAGACCGTTTGACAAATGATAGGGTGCACCATAACATTATTCGATCTCTCGAATATGAACATGAGCATGAGCAACGACTAGACTCGGTACGCGAACATTACAATTCTTTGAGACAAGAACGATTAATAAGTTTGTCTAATGAAAGATTAAGAATCGAAAATATTCGGTCTCCGTCTTACTGCAGACAGATTTCGACATAGTCTTAATAACTTAGATGTACACATAGAAGATCAATCTAGAAATTTGGTGGCGTGGTCCGACAAATATAAAAGTGGGTTTGCTTATAACCTCACAATTGATTACAGATCATCTTCCGTAATAGCCGATATGAACGTGGTATGTTCTTTTTGTAATGCTTCAAAGTGCAGTAAGGAGTCGGCTGGTTTCTATTGTTCTGGAGGTAAAATAAATTTGCTTTCATTCGAAGACCCACCGGAACCTTTGAAATCACTACTTTTAGGGGAACATGTGCAATCTAAACAGTTTTTAGACAATATTCGCACTTATAATAGTGCGTTTCAAATGACATCCTTTGGTGCTCAACAAATCTCAGAAGTTCCTTTCATGCCTACTTTTAAGATACAAGGTCAGGTTTACCATTTGATAGGATCCCTTTTGCCTGAAGACCAACCTAAGTTTCTTCAAATATATTTTGTATCCGACTACAACGAACAGTCGAATATAAGAAATCAATATTTCCCGAATTTAAATACTGAACTCATTTCACAACTTCAGAACATGTTGCATCAGGTTAATTCGTTTGTATGCAGTTTTAAATCGGCATTAGAAGCTCTTCCTCGAGATGATGATAACAATTATAAAATTGTTATAAATGCCGATAGGTGTCCAACTCAGGAACACCCTGGGCGTTATAATGCTCCATCCACGAATGAAGTTGCTTGAAGTTGTTACTTACCAAAGATAACATTTTTGGAGAAGTATTGTGTTATATGTATAGTGTTGAATGGCAAAAACGCGGCTTACCTCACGCACATATCCTGCTTTGGTTAAAAGATAAGGTTCGACCTAATGATGTATCAGTGCTGGAATTCCAAGTCCGATTGCAGATCCCGTGTTATACGACATTGTTAAAACTCACATGATACATAGTCCATGTGGTGCATTTAACGGGAATTCTCCTTGCATGCAAGACGGTCGTTGCACTAAAAGATATCCAAAAGCCTTAGTGGATGAAACTGTAACAGGACATGATGGATACCCATTATATCGTCGCCGTTCAAGAGACAATGGTGGTTTTACTGTTGAAAAAACGAGTGTCTCGACAACAGGTTACTTTAGATAATAGGTGGGTCGTTCCGTATTCGCCTGTGTTGTCCAGAGCATTTCAAGCTCACATAAATGTTGAAATGTGTAATAGTGTAGAGTCAATAAAATATATTTCTAACTACATTAAAGAATTTTTAAATTCTTTAAATATGCCCGGACTTCCTTCTCATGAAATTTGTTTAAAAATTGGCATTCCGATTATTCTTCTCCGAAATTTAAGACCACCACAACTTTGCAATGGAACTCGACTAAAAGTAACCCAGTTGCAACAAAATATAATCGAGGCTCAAATTTTAACAGGTTGCGGTGCAGGAGAAACCGTCTTTATTCCCAGAATACCCATAATACCAAATAATTTTCCATTCCAATTTAAAAGGTCGCAATTCCCAGTATCGGTGTGTTATGCAATGACAATTAATAAGGCTCAAGGGCAGACTTTTCGTGTTGCCGGAGTAGATCTCGGTGTCGGTTGTTTCTCGCATGGTCAGTTATACGTCGCTCTTTCCCGTGTTAGCAGTTCTAGAAATCTTTATGTTCACGTGCCGGACGGGTCAACTTTCAATATAGTTTACCCGGAAGCTTTGCGCTGAAGTATTTTCGTTCTATAGGTACTTAAGCCTCATGTGAACGTGATCGAAACAATATTACCAATACATTAACTTAATAACACACAAGGAGTTACACGCTGACGGAGTCGCGGGCACAGCTATCTATACTTTTCTGCCGGAAGTCACTATTCCACGCGGACGAAGTCGCGGGCAAAAGCTAGTTACTAATAAACGTATTATATTATTTGAATAGTTCACACAGATTTCTCTCTTTCGGTCGTCAAAAGTTTGACATTTAAAAGAATAAGACAATGCGTTGTGTAAAACTATACAGACGATATACAACGTTTATTAGTAGGGGGGTTTTATTATTATTTATGCGCTAAAGACTTTCAAGAATAATTTCCCAAATTCAAAATCGCATTGGGTATTTTTTAAAAAAACAACTACAGATCATAAAATATAGCTTGATCTTTGCGACAGCTGTCAGTAAAATGACACACTTATACAGTGTGTTAGGTTAAACGAGGGACAATCTTTCAACTATGGGTGCGTATAGGACCCATAATATGAAAAACTTTGACTATAGGACCAAATCTGAAATCACAAAATAAAGAATCAGCTGTTCAGTACATTTTACGTAAGCATAATTCATCAAAATGTATGAAACAGCTGATATTTTGTTAATATTTCAGAGTTGGTCCTATAGTGAAAATTGATCATTGTCATGAGTACTATTATAACCTCTGAAGATATGTCCCTCGTTTAACCTAACACATTGAAGATTATAATGCTTGTTTTCTCTCTTCCGGTAAGTATGTGTTTTTGTCGTAACAGTCGGGTTTCTTTACATAATTTATTTTATTTGTACTTTCTTTAACTGTGTAACTTTCAATTTGGGTCGTTATGAGCGACTTTTGTCGCTCATAGCGACCCAAATTGAAAGTTACCCCACACTAAAAAAAGGGTTGTCCACTTTTCAAATGCTGTGGTTATTTGAATATAGGCCTTCCCGTCTTACAAATAGCGGTATAACACCAATAATTTTAAATCAAATCAAATCAAATCAATCTTTATTTGTGAACATAAGTACAAAAAGGTGTTATTTATACATTTTAGCTGATCTGTATGTTCGGCCAATAATCGGCATACAAATATAATATTAGTAAGCAGGTTATTTTTACTATCATAATTAATAAAGTCTAGGATAAAAGAAATGAACCAATTGAAAAAATGTCATGAGCCGCATAAAATAAAGTAATTGAAATAAAGTAAAAGTAATTGAAGTAATTATTAAGAATGTCAAGAAAGTTTGTCATAATTTGGGCTTATTGGACGACTCGCACGAATTTAACTCGCACGAAACGTGCGAATCGACTACTTTAAAAAATATCATTTTTTCTGTAGTCGATTCGCACACATTTTATTTATTGGCGTGCGAATCGACTCCCTCACAAAAATGTAGTAGGCTATTCGCACACATTTCATTTTAAGGAATAAAAAAATTAAAGTACAGTCGTATTCAGCCATCACTGACATAAAACTAAAAAATAATCGAAGTTTAAATAACAGATATTTACTTGAAAGTAAGAAAGATCTGTATTAAATAAGTAATAGTTATTACTTAAAACGTGGCATATCTACATACATTACATACATTTTTTTTTTTTTTTAATTTTAATACAGATATTTTTTATTACAGATTATGTTTTCATTATCTATCTATTACGAGTAAAACACATTTGACCTTACTCACCACTTCTGTACTCAAGTGTACTTTATCTTAACTGCATTTCATAAAAAACATTACGTGTGCGAATAGCCTACTACATATTTGTGAAGGTGTCGATTCGCACGCCATTAAATGAACTTCGTGCGAATCGACTACATATTTTTTAAAGTAGTCGATTCGCACGTTTCGTGCGAGTTAAATTCGTGCGAGTCGTCCTTAGAGCATTTAACCTATAGAGATGGCAAGCGGCGAATCATCGAACAACTTTTTCTGCCACTTTTTGCGGGGGGCGAGGAAAACACATACAGCACACTTCTTAAATTTGACAACCACACACAGAGACATGCTTCCTATTGCTACAAACGCTCACAAAGAAATTCTAGACACACAGTAAAAAAACACATACACATTGACAAATTGGTGCGTATCTATGCAATTGTCCTACGACAACAAACACAAACTACTAGTGTTGAGGCACAAGGAATGAATGGTATTTCATTTCATGAATGAACGAATAAAAGTTCTGTTTTCTTTTCTTGGAAAAAATACGTTTAATGATTAGTGCCTGTGAAACTACGTAGGTAGCCACCAGTAATCACAAAACAATTTATAGTGCTATAGAAAAAGAAGATTTTATTTATTTTTATCAATTTTTTTTCTTATTTCTTAATAATATTATATTGATTGCATATCATTCTGCATTTAAGGTCGGCAATTCGGAATTCATACCCCATTCCTTAAAACGGGCTTTCATTTATATACACGTGTCAAAAATTTAGAAAGGGGACAATATCAACACATAGTATAAAACAAAGTCGCTTTCTCTGTCCCTATATCCCTATGTATGCTTAAATCTTTAAAACTACGCAACGGATTTTGATGCGGGTTTTTGTAATAGATAGAGTCATTCAAGAGGAAGGTTTATGTGTATAATTTGTCGGCATATTTTGCGGGCGAAGCCACGGGCGGAAGCTAGTAAATAATAGAATAAGACAATCAATCAGATGTACTTTTACTATTTTGTTATGAATGACAGTTTTACACGTCGGTTTTATTGTTTTGCAGTCCGGTGTTGCAAAGCTATATGATGTCAAAGTTAAAGTTACATCATTTATGTCAAATAGGCACAAGAAAGGCACTTTTGAATGTGCTCACATATTTACAAACATTCTAAACGTTAATAATAATAAATCAATCAATGTGAGAGGTAAATTTATTCCAAAATGTTAAAATATGTAGTATGGTACAACATAATAAATTATTCATTACCTAATTTACTAAGCAACCAGTTTGATTTTGTCTGGACACTAGATTGTCCTGTGGAGCAGGACCAGTATGTTTCCAAGCATCCTTATCCTCTAAATAATCCTCTAATTTGTTATAAGCTTCTTTACAAAGTATGCTTTTAATATGAGTTTTAAATTTTCTTTCATTTAATTGCAATACAATTCTGTTATTTTGTTTTTCCGTGTGTACTTCACGTAGTAACATTTGTTGATATTTAGTACCATTTTGTTATCGTTACACCATCGACTTACGCGTCGAAATCGCTTTGAAGAAGTTCAGTATCGTCACTAGACTCGAAACTCTAGAGAATTTGAGATCGTCCGCGTATGTACATATTACATTCCGAATATTTGAGGCAGTGCTGGCGATTGTACTACGTTTTTTTAACAGCGTACCTACGCGGTCCGCGGTGGATTATTAGATTTCGACGTCATATTTAGCTATCTATTATAATTATTGTTTCTTTTTCAAATTGCATGAGCTACAAAAACTCACTACGAAACGAACAAACTATTATTCTTTTATTATCCTAAACATACAATGAAAATAATTTAAATCGACTTCCAAAGAACTTTTATAGTTATTTTTTTTTATTTCAAGCTGACTTGTCCAGATACATACACAAAAAACTGGTTACTGAACCTATTGACTAAAAAATCATTTAATTGGCAAATCATTCATTCGCGTTGTCCCAGCACTATGCAAATCCTACCCCTGTACTACTTTAGCGCTACCTACGTACCAATGTATTTTTTTCTATCGTTACGTCAATAACGATTACTTCGACATTGTACGTAATTAAAAATATTTTAATGTATAATTTATATTTACAAGTGATAGGAAACACCATGGTTTCGAAAATTTGAATTGGCAGATCGCTTTTTGCACGAGGATACTGCACAATTAACCATTACTTAGCAGGACTTCCCTGCGACACATTACGATACATAATGGCGGCGGTTGGCGAATGAACTAGTTTTATAGAACATGTATGGCCGTATGACCAATCGGTCATGGCAGAGGGGTACGCTTAGCTATGCCATCTCCATAGGTTAAATGCTCTAAGGAGTCGTCCAATAAGCCATAATTTGTCATTTAAAAAGTCTTCAATCGAGTAATAGGTCTTTTCAACTAGAAACAGGAATAACTTTTTTTTTAAATGGCTGACATTTTCCTCACTTCTGATACACTTTGGCAATTTATTGTATAATTTTGGAGTCATTACGAAAATACTGTTCTTGTGTAAAGCAGTTTTAGATCCAACAGTTTGTAGCCGGTCAGCTCGATGCTGACAACCTACTCGGTCAAAATTACACATATTATTTTTGACGAACATAGATGTCTGGTATATGTACAATGAGAGCACTGTTAAAATTTTCATACTTTTAAAATATTGTTTACAGCTGTCAGTGGTTTGCAGGTTACAGATCGCTCTAATACACCTTTTCTGACACTTAAACACCATATCTTTACCCGAGGCGTTTCTCCAAAACATAATGCCATATCTTAATGTTGAGGCTACTAGACCATGATATGCAGTTAGTACGGTGTTTCGATTGGCCGTTTTACTTAGCATACGCAGCGCATGAGAAAATTGGTTTACTTTACTACATACTTTGTCAATCTAGGTATTCCATTTTAATGTGCTTTCAATATTTCTAGTTATAGTCTCATCAATCCTTTTATCATTATATCTTATATCTAAATTTAAATTCTGATTTACTGTTTGTTGAAATTTCATTATTACTGTCTTGTCTAAATTTATAAGCAAATTACTATTCTCTAGCCAATTTATAACTGATTTTATGTTAGAGTTAATGTCTGATTCTAATGTATCTAATTGGTTAATTGTAATTTATTGAATAGAAGTCCGGCTTAAAAGCATAATTAAACATTATTTACATTAAATTACAATTAAGCCCACATTTTCATCGTTGCTGGTATGATAGACGGTCAGTGTAAAATTATTGTAGAAATAAATATTGTTTTTCTAACAGCTACTAAAAAACGATTATATACAACGTGTCTTTTTCCACGTACTAGTAACGTTTGAAAGTATATGTGTAAGTAATTACAAAGCGCCACCAAGACTCACAAGTAGAGAAGCCACTCTCAATTTATGGTACCCTGGTACTAAGCGATGAAAATTGCGTTCTAGCAGAACCAACTCAGTAATTAATGGTCTCGTTACTTCCGAATATATATATATTTTTTTATGTTAGTTTTTTACTCCGACGAATTTGTTAAATATTAGGGGTTAAAGTATGAAATTGCCGATTTGTACAGAAAAATTTAAATTAGTATTTTTTTTTAATTTAACACATTTATTTAATCAAAATAATTACTATTATTATCCATACATTGCTGCCATCTAATAGGAAGGTCATTTATGCCTTTGCGATAGAACTCTCGTGATCTAGATTCGACAAACTGTGTGAAAGCATTTTGGAGAAGAAACTTTTTATCACGTAGAAAATTGTCCAAATCACGAAAACATGGTAGTCCGTTGGAGCAAGGTGTGGCGAATACGGAGGGTGACGAATGGTTTCTAATTGCAGTTCCTGTAGAATTAAAACGGTTTCCCGTGCTGTATGAGGTCTCGCGTTATCTTGGAGCAATCGATTCATGAGTCGGGGCTGTTTCACTGCTAGTTTTGCTATCATTGTTGGGAGTTCGGCACAGTAGACATCTGCCGTTATTGCTTGACCAGATCGGAGAAAGCTATAGTGAATAAATAACACCATGCTGAGACCTCCAAACAGTTACCATTACCTTTTTATTGGTAAGTTTAGCTTTAGGACACTGTTGCGGCCATCGTATTCTTTCATAGCAACATAAGTATGTCAATGTATATCAATTATGCGTACATTTCTAAAGCAGACAATTTGAGGCCTACAATTGGGTATTTGAAAGGGTAGTCAATAACGTTGCTTTTTATGTATTATCAAAACGCGGCATTTGTACGTGATTTGTATGAAATATAACAATGAGGCATCACAGATTTTTGAAGAATCAAATGGAATAGGTTCTTATTAGCATAGCAAAATTGCATTTAGCAATTTTACGATATAAATCTTCGCATACTATTTAATTTCTGTACGGTGTTGGGAGTTTTTAAGACAAGCGGTCAAAATAAAATATGGAATCACATAGATAAATATATCTATGTGATTCCATATTTTATTTTGACCGTTTCAAATATTCAATTATACCAGGCTAATCCAAAATATCCAAATATATTGTTTCAAAATTTTGCGAAGTCGACAAAAGTCAGTGTGTGTCGTTTCGTTCTCTATCATTGTACGGGGTCGCTAACAATGTTCTGTTGCAGTTTGTATGCATGTACTGAATGCAATTTTGACCCCACATACTATGTAATAAGGACTTTTATGAACGTCACACCATGAAACTAAAAATATGCATCCAGCTTCCAATCATTCTGCATCCCCATTATTTCAGGATAGCGAATATCGAACCTAATAGCGTCGTTGCCTGCCGTGCTACGTGGTCCCCATGTGTCAATCAGCACGCAATGAATAGAATAAAATAAAATTCAACAATAAAATGGTAGATCTGTCAAGAATAATCGATCAAGAAATAGAAAATAAAGAATACAAGTATTGTTAAAAATACTAAATTAAAACAAAAAAACGAGAGAAATGGCAAAACCGGTCAACTTTGGTCTGTCTTTATACATAAAATATTCGATTTGTTGCGTTTAAGTATTATGCCTATATAATAACAGCTTGTATAAAAATAAAGTACAGAGGCCAGCACATCGAGTTACCACAATCTGTCAAATTTCTTTGATAGTATTTCAACTTTACTGCTAAGATATAAGGTTCATTTTTAATTGAGAAAATTTGACAGTTAGGGATAGCTTGATGTGCTGGCGTCTGTACCTATTCATTCAAGTATAATAAAAAAGCAATTTTTTTTAAGGCTTTTTTTTTTTTTTGGATGTCATCCGTGTCCAAACACTTGAATCACCTCAAATACGTGCCACAATACTAGGAACACATGAACGTGTCTTGACTGATTCAACAATTTCGAGATTATAATAATGTACCAAGTATTACATTTCTAACTACATAGCACTAAAGTCTACCTTTGCTTGCATTCTGTAGACACTTTGATACATGTCTCTTTAGTACCGATCACGGTTAGCTTGGAAAACTCAAACTCAAAACTCAAAGTATTTATTTCAAATAAACCAATTACAGGCACTTTTGAATTGTCAAGGTGTCGGTCAGTCAGAGAGATGAAGCTAGATGCCCATTCCAAAGCAGTAGGTACCTATGGAGAAGAACGGGCAAGAAACTCCATGGACACTCTTTTAAACAAAATATGGTTACAAAATATTGGTTACATAGATCATATTATTATTATTATACATGTGAGAACGATGCAGAACGGTGAAAGCATCTGATATAAAATATGTAAAAACTATTCAATAATTAAATTAAAACAAGCCATGGCCGCTAAGAGATGACCAGTCTCTACCGACAGCGCCCGTTCACGAACATGACGCATGGATTAGCACCATTCAGCTCAACCATTTTGAAGGGAGCTAAATGATCCAACACACACGCCACCATCAGCGAGACATTAAAGTGAGCATGACATACTCTCAGCCGCCAAAGCACATTCAAGTCAATGAAAGACGTATCCAGTAAATGGTCACTTTATATTAGGTACATAGTACTCACATATGTGCTAAGCAATTATACAATATTAAGAAATTGAATTTATACAATGCAAATATAGTTTTTATTGTTGTTGATCTTCCGCAGCTCCAACAGTTTTTTAAGAAGTCTAATGAATTAGGTGATACGCCCTTGTGGAGCAGGAATAGCATTGACCCAAGCGTTTTTATCAGCGATGTAATCTCCCAATGTATAATATGCTTGGCTGCATAGTGTGCGTTTTATACAGAATTTAAATTTTGTTTCATTAAGTTCAAGAATGTTGGGAGGTATTTTATTGTAACATTTTAAACAGTACCCCATGAAAGATGAATCTACTTTAGCCAGCCTGAAACCTGGTTGAACTAATTGGTCCCTATTTCTAGTGAAATAATTGTGTCTTTCACCTCTTTTACTAAAAAGATGTAGATGAAAATGTAGTTATTACGACTTAGCAGTTTTCTTAACCCTCCGCCCGTTGCGCCTTTTTTATTTCCTGAACAGTCACGTGGGGTCTTCAGAGACCCCAAAAATAAATAGCAAGCATAGGATTGCATTGAAACAAAAAGGAAAAGGTTTTGCAAATCAGACATTTATTTATATTGAAAAAAACTTAAAGTTATAGGCATAACATTTTTCCTCATCTTTTAACTTGGCCATGTTAAAATGAACTAAAAATTAAAAACAATGAGGTACTTCTTCTTTTTATATACTAATTTGAGATCTATAAAAATAAAATAAATAAATAAATAAACGTTTATTTCAGACAAAAAACATACAGTCCATAGCACAAAACAATACAGGAGGCACACAAAAAAAAAACATTACAACACGGAACAAAAATTACATACATAAGCGGGGGGGAACAGTCCGCCGCTCAGAGCGCTGTATGCAAGTGCATCCAGTGACGTAGCAGTGGAGAGTCCCACCTGTCCGCGAACACGCCTAGAATGCTGTTGCGGCTAGACCTCACACGATTCAGCAGCGACGCACACTGTTTCCTTATCGGGGCATGAAAACCAGTAGTGTGCGCTTCTGCAAACATCCCTGAAGCACTGCAAAATCGTGGTAGCCGCAGCAGCACCCTAAACGCGTTGTTATATTGAACACGTAAGGCGTTGTTTGTCCCCAGTGTGTAGTTAACCCACAGGCTTCAAGTATATAGTGATTGGCAGTAAGACTTCAAAAGTGTAACTAAAGAATAAAATCAAATATAAATAAACAAAGAAATATAAAAACACATATATACTTTTGTATGTCTAAGTTACCCTAATAATTTCTTTGGACACAATCGGTACATACAGCTTTGGTATGATTTGGAGAAATGTTTCCTTTACAAAAGTGACAAATGGACTTGAATTTCCTATCTGTACGTCTTGGACAATGTATACAACGCTTTCTCGTAGGTACCAACTGAGCATCATCAGGGGAGATATCCTGAAGAGGAGGTACAAAGCGTCGTATACACTGCTTTAACTCACGAGGTAATGTCGTAACAGTTGCCCGTGACTTCAATTCTCTTCAGGGTGTCTTCTTTCATTTGCAAGCAGTCGTATAAGTACCATCACTTGGTTTTTTTTTACGATATACAAATTCCGCCACGATAAAATCGATTGATCATGTTGGTCGTCTTCTTCACATTCCTGTTCGGACTCCGTGTCATGTTCACTGACTTCATCCGGATAATCAATGTTTTCTTCACCATCCTTCTCATCACCAACTATCTCCTGGCGCCATGACTGGCGCCCTGTTCTTCGACATAGCGAAGGCTTTCGACAAAGTCTGGCACAATGGCTTAATATATAAGCTATACCAACTCGGCGTGCCCGACCGTCTCGTGCTCATCTTACGGGACTTTTTGTCGAACTGCACCTTCCGCTACCGCATTGAGGGCGCTTTCTCCTCCCCCCACCCGATTCGCGCCGGAGTCCCCCAGGGCTCCGTTCTCTCCCCCCTAATCTTTACCCTGTTCACTAGCGACATCCCTAAGAGTAAAAAGGCCCAATTGGCGTTATTCGCCGATGACACGGCCATTTACTACACAGGGACCAGTCCGCCAGCTATAGCTCAGACTCTCCAGAACTCGGCCAACGTCCTCGGCGCTTGGTTCCGGAAATGGAGAATCGAGGTCAACCCCGATAAAAGCCAGGCTGTTCTCTTTAGGAGAATTCGTAGGGCCCTCCCCAACCCCCCTAATCCGATCACCATGTACGGCAAGCCGATCCCTTGGGCGAAGCATGCCAAGTACCTGGGTGTCACTCTCGACCAACACCTCAGTTTCGCAGAGCACATAAAGCAGGTCCGTTCGCGGGCCGCTTTTGCTCTCGGTAGGCTCCAATTCATGCTTACAGAACGCAGCAAATTGTCACTCCGGTGCAAACTGCGTCTCTATAAGGCTGTAATCCGTCCCATTATGACATACGCTTGCGTCGTCTTCGCGCACGCCAAACCCAAGTATCTGCATCGAATGCAGACACTCCAAAACCGGTTCCTCCGTAGGGTCTCAGGAGCTCCCTTTTACGTCCGTAACATGGACCTTCATGTAGATTTTAAACTCCCCACAGTTCAGCAGTTCATGAAACGCCTCTCGAAGCGTTTCTTTGACACTGCCATAAAGCACCGCAATCCCCTGATTGCGGCCGCCTCCCGATACACCCCGTCCCGCATCAGTAAGGTTCGCCGTCCACGGCATACCCTCGTTGCCCCCGACGATGCCACCACTCTCCTCCAGGAGAGCAGCCCGGCTACTAGCACTGTTAGATCAGCATACAGACACAAATTTCCGTCGTTCCGTCCTCGCCGTCGAGGCCCGTCGCGACGAACCTGTCCATTACCATCCCCCCGACCCTTGCTCGAGCCAGCCCGCGTTGCCGCTGAGCCAGTAGTTTTAAAAAACCCCCGATCCAGCTGTCCCTTGCTGTCCCCCCCCAGCGACGCCCTAAGCCGAGGTCCGAACCCCGCAGGGGGTGCCCTTAGCGTGTAGTCGCTTAGTTTTGTAAGTTAGCTTTAGTTTTTATTAAGCCCTGGCTGGAGGCTACAATTCTTTTGTGGCAGCCACAGGCAAGCCCGGTTAAGCAGTAGACAACCCTTTGGTTGAACTGCGAGATGCCATTTCCAAAAAAAAAAAAAAAACCAGCTATCTCCTCATCTTCTTTATCTAACCAACTTATAATACGTTGGGTTTGTCTATGATCCATTTCAATTTTACTTTCTAGAAAAAAAAACACTTAAATATAAATACTACATCAAACCAAATATATAAGGTATATCTGTTCCAACACGAAATATTTTAAGAGTAACATCTAACGGTGGTAAAGATTCCATAGAAGCGAAAAAAAATAATTTATCTAAGTATTTTTTATTTTACGTAATTATTTTAATTTTAAAACTGCTTGACACATTTAGACACCTGCGCGCGACCGCGCGAGTATGGTAATCATTTCGCGTCCTACTGACGGTTACCGTACTCCACATACTGTGTGCTGCCGGACGCAAATGCCCTCACTTCGTATTACATGGGATCTAACAATATCACTGGTAACCTGTATCGGTCGTACAAAAATACAGCACTGCCTATCTCTTCGGGGAATGCAGGCGTGATGATGTAAAAATAAACCAACCTAGGTAGACTTCGTAGCTAGTCTTGTTTAAATAGCTTACAATAATAATAAATGTCAAACTAAAATACAAAACATACATTAATAAATTAATTCCTTAAACTTTTACGAAAAAGAGCCTAGATGCGATTAAAACAATACCTACACACATGTGTAAACTAGGTAAATACTAATAAACAGCTGACTGGTGAGTGCATCTTGAGTTTACAACGGTTAATGACCTGTTTGTGTAGATCGGATTTATTCGATCGATAGGCAGACGTGAACGTTTTAGGTTCTCTCGAGAGATATGTAGCTTGCCATGTTATTGTGGAATAACATACGGCATTAAAACCTATTAAATGATTAAATAACTACATTACGTTTAGATTATAAGTTTTATCGAGTAGTCTTTTTACAGGCAAGCAACATTTTTATTAGATCCGTGGTTGAATGATATGCTATTTAACCCGTTAGGATAATAGTGTTCTGTGTAGGTATTGAACTCAAGACTTTTAATGATTGGTACAGTTTAACTTAATTTATTAATACCGAACCTAGTATCTACTAGGCGTAATCCGACGGACTATCTACAGTCTAGGTCTGTGGTCTAGGTACAAATCTACACTACTTAGGTACCTACCTATTGATCCTTATTACCCATCACACTTAACACACACACACACTCCACACATGAACGCTGAACCGTGTCTGGAAATGATCCGGCCGGTATACCCATAGGGCATTGTTACGTTCGTTGCCCGAAGCCCGACGCGTGCGTTGCAATACGCGGGTCGCTTGGAACTGAACTCGGTGAGTCAGGTGCGCGCGCGGCTTGCCTGCCGCCGCCGCGGCGCCAACGCATTCTATTGTTCCTTTGATAAATCACAAAAGCCGCGTGCCGTCTAGTCTCGCCGCCCGCTTCAATGACGGTAGGTATGGTTTAGCGTAATGGATATAAAAAATGAGAAGGAGCCAGTATTTTTTATGTTAGTCAAATAATTTGAAATTATTACATTTTTAAAATAATATTATATCCTTAGATATTTTTTTTTCCTTTCTATGGAATCTTTACCACCGTTAGATGTTGCTCTGAAAATATTTAGTGTTGGAAGAGATACGCGTTATATATTAAATATACTAAAAAAAAAAAAAAACAAATATAAACACGGAAACAAAGAAACACAATTAAGTTAATAATAAAAGTTTACTTACGCCAGTCGTCGCGTGGCGTCTTTCGGAGCCTTGCGTCCATACCTTATAGCACGCCCGCGCAGCCTGAAGTTTGATGGTGCGAACGTGTAGCGTAATCCTTTTTGGGAGGATACCTAAATTAGGTTATCCGTAAACGTATTCAAAGTGTAAGTATTTCGCAATTTTCTAAGCCCTGGGCTCTCGAAGACCCCATGCGACGGATCGAGGGTTAAGAAACATAACTGGAAAGCTAAATATTATAACATGAAAACGAACCGTTATAAAATACTATACATTTTGTCGTAATAAACCGTGCCGTTGAGTCTATATTTGAATTATTAATTGAAGAATTCCCTCGGAATAGGGCAGTTCAGGGGTGGGTTGACATTTTCTTGGCAAATATCTTAAGAAAAATAACAGAATTGCAACTAGAAATTACATAAATTTGGAGTAGAATTAAATACTGGAAAAGCGGAAATACTTTCCAAGCGTAAATACGCTTTTGTATAAGATGTAATTCATATTTTTCTCAGCAAGCTAAGTGCATGTGCAAAATGTTGTACCAGGATCTTTGGCCAGAAACACGATTTATTCATCTTTAAATCTTCCAGGTACCAGAGACGCATAAACTACATGTAGGTTTTCGATTCAACTGAATGCATAACTGCTAACATTATAATAGTACGTAACTATAATACACAATATATACTGCTAAAGATTTTAAAGCAACGACACCTAAGATAAAACATCAACAACGTCTTTATCTAATCACTACCTCTACTACTGTAAGATCAGTTTGTAAAATATTTTTATAACTCTAGATTACTTACCGACATCCAGTTTCGACGTTTTCATTAAATTCTTCTACCGACCACGGTGTTTCTTCTGAAAATTAATTAAATAAATATAATTTACCGCCCGATTAAAAAAAACATAAAATATATAGCCACATATTTGTATCATTTAGATACAAATATGTGGCTACAGTATTGTACGTATCATTTAAAAACGCAAGACAGTTCTATCTGTTATTTTGTATGCCCCGGCAGATATACTGCCAAGTATCTGCTAGTCCACGTCTTAAATACTTGACGGAATAAGTAAAAAACTTATTGATGTTAAACCGTCTACGGTTTAACATCAATAAGTTTTTTACTTATTCCGTAACTAACTACATAAGTATACTACTATATAAGTTTTTTACTTATTCCGTAAGTAACTTTAATAACTTTACCTGGTAAGTGGACTAGAGTCCACTTACCAGGTAAAGTTATTAAAAGTTACTTCTTGCATTCCATTTAGCATATTATATATTATACGGATATATATATATAATATATATTAACCGTATATATCGTGGACCCCAGTTACTAGGACATCAAAGCTCTTAATAGCAGCATTGGCGTGGTCTATGAATTCGCGCCAGTCATCAAGTTTCACCCACAAACCGGAGCCCGGGGAGTAAAAGAGACGACAAGCGTACAACTTGAGGGAGAAAAAGCGGGCAAACCTCGAGTTTCACACGCTGTACTGTGTGAAGGTAGTCCTCTAGGAGGAACTGTAAAAATAAAGATAGATATAAAATAACATGACATCCATTCATAAATATTTTAGACGGAAATAAGTCAAAGTTTCGTTTACTCAACTTTTACATGAGTAAACCACTTAACTGGGCGGAACAATATAAAGTATTTACAACTTACTTGTAAAGAATCATTGACGAGCGTAAAGTAGTTTCGTAGCATACAAGGAGTGGCACACAATGAGTTACTTGACGCCCATCTTGACAAGGCAGTCTGATTCTTTGATGAGGATTCGTAATGTGTGGTCAAGGTTTACGATGACGCAATTACTGTCATCGATCCTCAGTAGCGTGTTGCTAAGGTTGTCATCCACATCCTACAACTGGAAAGATTAAAACTTAAAATAAACAAACAAAATAAAATTGTGTAGTTAAGATCAAGGTATACGTCTGCCTGTCTGTATTACCTTTTCACGGCTAAACCACTGAACGGATTTCTTAAAAATTTGAGAGATAAAGTAGCATTCCGAGGAATGCTACTTTTTGGCTCAAAAATATACCAATAGTGGGGATATAAGGCGAATATTGCTATATAACTAAATTCCACGCAGACGAAGACGCGGGCAAAAGCTAGTTAACTATAAATAAATAAATCTCTGCACCAGAAGTCTTTTAAATCCACACACGCTATTATGTTTATTATTACTAACATTGCCAGACAGTAATGATCTAAAGCACAAAGCTCCGTAAATACTCCCACTACGCAGCTACGTCGTAGCATTGTCACGGCTACGCAGTTCATACTATTGCTACGCAAACGACAGAATAAGGTAGAAATAAGGTTGGGTTACCTATTGATAAAAGTATTGAAGTACCATTCAAATAATAATGCAATGCTTTATGAGATAAACGGTCAAACTGTTTTGGTTAGCCATATAATTATTCTGCAGTTAAGTCATTGACTGCCACGCAGGAGACACAATAGAAAAACTATTGTTTGTCGGACACACGGTGACCGCGTTGGCGTTCAACGTGTTAAGGAGAAATCTTTTTGATAAAAATCTGTCCAAGAATTTCAACAAATTGTTAGAAAGAACCTACCCCTTTTCAGCAAATAGGTATTAGGGGATGGATTGATGATTGATTGATTCGTAACTCTCACTCATTTTTCGTAAGCATGATCTTTTGGCTCACCTAAGAGGTGGCTCTAGTAAAAAAAGTAGGCTATTAATGTAATAAAAAGAACTAGTAGCCGTTGGTATACTCGTTTCCATATGGCTTGGTATTCGGCGCGTATAGCTGCCATCTGAATGAAATAGCCACTGGTAATGGAAACTTCACAAAAACCAAAAATAATCAAGAAGTTATGCAAGATTCATAGATGCACATTTATGTAGAATTCACTCATTGTACTCGTTGACCTACTCTCAAAATCACCCCGCACTAGCAATAGGGATGTCTTCTTTTGATAGTGGGCAAAAATGTTAGGACGGCACACCCAAGTCCGCCACAGCTTACACTACTTTTATTTTGAAGGTATCACAGCCAAGTTTCTCTGTGCCAATGTGCATCAAATTCTGTCCATGGGTTCTCTATTTATTTTAAATCGAATAGGCCTAACTTACTGAGCATTACTGAAACAAGCTTAACATAAAATAATTATTTTAATTCAATTTAGTATAATAAACTCAATAATTGCGTTATAAACTAAGAAAAAACAACTATATAATAATTAAATAATAATCTATCATGACGATAATTAAACACTGTTGTTTAATTATCATCATGATCTATTATTATTGTGTGTTCGTAGATCGGTGGGATTCCCCGATGTTGCGGAGGTGGATGCGTCTCCATGCCGAAACTAATTGTATATTTCTATGTGTCTGTAACCTACTAATACTAGAATTTAAGTTAAAATTGTTACTAACCCTATGGACTCCGGTCTGAAATAAAAATATTCTATTCTATTCTATTCTATTATTATTGAGTCCAAGAAGAGAGCCGGTCTGTGGATATTCTCTTCATATCTTGCCAGGCTCAAAAACCATATTACGACCATTACGTGGGCGCAGCAACCCAAAGTACGGTTCCCTGTTTTGCATGAGCAATAATAATACCTCAATGCATTCAATCCTCTCTCATCATCGTTTATCAACACATATGTGTAATAAAACTTCGACCTCATGTTGTACCTAGAGTGTAACTTTGCTCTCAAAAGCCACAAGTTTGTTCCTTCAATGCCAGTGTTATTGAGCTGGGCAACGAGTTGTTCGGTTTCTCGGTAAAGTGATATATTGAAGTGCCCGTCCCCCCGAACATGCTCACTATAATAACTTTTTGCCAATTTAAGTTGATAGGTACCCAGAGCAAAAATAATCAGTTCCCTTTGGGTGAGCGAAGGAAATGTTTCTAAGCCCGGAAAATCAGCGCTCATTTCTTGGAAGGCTACCCGTTGTCTATTCATGCGGCGACTTGTGACGAATTCACCTAAAATATTTTGCATGTCTTGTCTTTCATTTATTCGTTCTATTATCTCCACCACATGCTCATTATCGGTGAGAGGCACATGAAAACAATTTGTTAATGCAGCAGCAACTCGAAATTCTTGAAACATGTGTGGCATTGCACTGTGGAAATATTCTTGACGAAACAGCTTGAAGTCGCGTTTAAAACGGCCTTTAACTACATCAACGACCCATCGAATAAGCGTGACTTTTCTGGAGTCGTTTGCTTGCGATGTTGTCAGCTGTGTTTCCCCACTATGAACGGTATGTGGCATATACACTTCATAACCTAACGCTTCGAGGTCTGGAACGACGTCTCTGAATCCTCTATCCAAAATGAAAGTATCATCCGGCCTGAACTGCCAATGAAATGGATGGTCTTCGTTATATATTATATCTTGCATTATTGATGCATCTGACTTTTTAGCACCATGTGGACCGGTGACCTCAATTATATAGCCATCCGTACAAACAAACATAAACGGTTTTAATAGATTGTTGTATTTGTGAGGACTATAGGTTTCAACTTGGAACAAAAAATTCGAACTTTTATGAATGTATATATATGTCCCGTCACAAATAATTATGGCTTTTCTATCGGCAATGGCCGCCTCAGCATTTCCAAATAGTACGTTCGGTACTTGCAGATTCCGCTGAGCTATTTGTTCTCTCGTAATATTATCCCAACCTAAGTGTCTCGGAACAAAGTCTCTTGTCAGAGCATCACGGGCGGACTTCATTAGTCGTTCTAAGCTTCTCCGACTCATGTGAAATAACAAGGCTAACCTTTCGTTAGGTTCTCCCGTTCTCAGTTTGGTTAACACTATTCCAAGAGCAGTTTTCGGCTGATTGCAAGATGTAGATAGTGACGGAGTCTGTTGCATAATTACTAAGTACTCTTCACGCGTTCGACCCGTGAAGTAATACAGTTCATCTTCGTCAAACTGTTCTATATTTTCAAAATCTAGACGCGATGCATTCTGGGCAGCTTTTTTCATCATATTTATTATGTCGGTCACTTGATCAGCATTAAAGCTATGCATCACGTTTGACGCGCTTGTCATTTCTTCCCAGTTATTCGATTGCAGATGTATCTCACAAATCCTAGCGAATTCTGGAATGTAAAAATTGTAAACTTGCATCAAATGAATTTTTTGTTTTTCTGGAATTCGATGAAGTGAGTGTCGATGACATCCTGAAACCATGCATGTTCTGGCTGAATTCGGAGGTCGAGAAACATCCGGTAATACGATTGCTGTATTATCAGTATCAGGGGCATCTAAAATTGGTGCATTCTCTTGATGAGGTGCATCTACGTGATAAGGAGCGGCGGGGGCATCTTGTACTGGCACATTAACTTGATGTGGACCTGCGGGGGCATCTTGTACTGGCACATTAACTTGAGGTGGACCTGCGGGGGCATCTTGTACTGGCACATTAACTTGAGGTGGACCTGCGGGGGCATCTTGTACTGCCACATTAACTTGAGGTGGACCTGCGGGGGCATCTTGTACTGCCACATTAACTTGAGGTGGAGCTGCGGGGGCATCTTGTACTGGCAAATTAACTTGAGGTGGAACGGCGAGGACATCTTGTTGAGCGCCGGCGGCAAGTGATGGATTAATGTGACTTATCGATGTTGATGCTCTTTGTGGTGTAGTTCCAGATGATACCGTAGCTCGTTGGTAACAAGGCCGACAAATAAACTCTGCGTTGTTAAACGCAATCTGAAATAAAACAAAATAGTACCTATTTATTTTATGATTGCAAGGTTAGGTAACTCAATTAAAGGGATCAAACTAGTTACCTATAAAATTGTAAACATAACGTTTTCTACAACACAACGAACTACCTCCTGCTATAGCAGATTGCGTTGGAACCACAGAAATATTAAAAACAGGAGAAGTGGCAAGCGGGCGTGTTTGTGACCACGTGGACCTGAGCGTTCTGGCCAGGTATTGAAAAAATGGCCGTCACCGCGAGTTAGTTTGTTGTCAACGGCGATCGTAAAAACAACTATTATGTCGTCTTGTTCAGTGGTTTCGTGCAAAGATAGAAGTCAAAACAAAAAAAATTGTAGTCATGGCATCAGTTACCACAGGTAAGTACAAGTATTTTACAATATTTATCTTAAAAATCACGAAAATAACAAACCGTAAAAAATATCTGACTTGTACTACTTAATTTTTGTTTCCCTACATTACTTCGACGGTATTATTTTTGTATCAAATACATTGCTTTTTTACAACCACCTCAGTCTGTCACTGAGTGACTGACCAAGCAATGTAAAACTGACATAACGAAACATCACTAAGCCGTCAGTCTGAAAAAGTCTATCGACAAGAAAGTCGATTGCGAATTGCTATATTACTATTTCAGAATTTTAAATATCACCAGTTTGAGCAGTCCCCAATGAATAACCACATAATATTATTAATGAAAGGTGTTATGGAAAAATATATTAAATTGAGACTCCATTATTTAACCAAGAATGCAACCCCCATCTTATCTAAACGTCAATTGCTCCACAAATACCTCCACTTTACTGGTCAGTAACTAAATTCATAATTTTTTTTTGTTACATTTTAACTACGTATAACTATGTGTCGTTTGGTTTGTAATTGTTTCTAAAATATTTTTATTAACTAAAGAATGTTTTGTTGGTTTCATATCGTTTTTATTTATTTATAATAAAATCGATATATTTATCGATAACTCGTCGATTTAGTCAAGCATGTCGTATCCGCCCCCAAGTGCCGATAACACACATAGATATTGCTTTAGTGTGAGTAAATTATACGGAAAAAGCATGCTGTGCTATAAAGAATAAAGTTTATATTTAACTGACTGAGTTATCGATGGCGAATGTGTGCACTCGTTCGTAGTATTGTTTTGACGGAACTGTGTTGTAATATTAGCGTTATGGAGGGGCAATCGTGGCTTCACCGGTATTCTATACATTTTGAACTCCACGCCATATCTCCTTCTTTATTATATCTATGGTTGGAACATTATACGTAATTATTTACATCGCTCTAAAACATAATTCATATCATGAGTGATAGCGGCTAAAAGTATATTATATTTTATTACTATTTTATTTTATTACTAGCTTCTGCCCGCGACTTCGTCCGCGGAAAATTTCTTGTTTTAACATTAAATATATCCTATGATACTCGGCAAAACTGCAAATAATTCTGTTTTCGTAGGTATTTCTTTCCGACTTGCTAGACACAAATTGCGATAGCTCGGCTAATATGTATGATATAAATATAATTTATAGCCTATAGCCCTCAGGAATAATGTAGCTTTCTAACAGTGAAAAAGTTTTGAAATTGGATCATTAGTTCCGGAGATTACCCCCTACATACAAACTTACAAACTTACGAATTTAACCTCTTTATAATATTAAGTATAGATTTGTAGGTGGAGAGTACTTACTCGGTCTGATCCAACAGTATTTATTATGAATCTTGCGGCTGTTGGGTTTTGTTCAAACAAATGACTTGTTATAGTCAATCGTCTTCTACGTAATACGGACCGATTACAAATCAAACAAACTGTTCCACGACTGGGACGAAACATAATTCCACTTCAACAAAAACCAAATCACAAAGGAGATAAACGTAGATCAAAGTCCGTAGCGTGTAGTCAGTTATTTTAGTAGGTATGTTAATAAGAGACCGCACAATCACAACAGAGTAACACGAAGGACTGCGTTGATTACGATTCAGCCTCGCGACGCCCGCCCTGCTATCCGGTTTAAAATGGCGTCGTCGACCGGTGGGGATACGAGCGGAGATTTTACCGTCAGCCAGCCTTTGTCGTGTCTCTGTCCCATATGTCTTGGTAAAATAAACGTTATTATAGTTAATAAATATATCAAATAACTGTACCTACTAGTACAAAAGTTGTTTGTAGGTATACCATTGTGTAGATTGTATTAAATGATATAAATAAAATGACGAACCGCTGCTTTATTTTTAAAAACATAAAAAGATTAAAAACCAGATAAAAGAGTAAAATCCATAAATATATATTAAAAAGGTTGCAACAAATATATTATACTCGGTTTAGATACGTACACGGCTTTATGTAATGACCTCTGGGATATTTTTTAATGTGTCATAATTAAAAATGCTTATTTTTGATAGATGTTTCGAGTCATATTTATTATATGGCTGGCGGAGCTGGGTGTATTTTGCCCACCGTCCAAAATAATATGTCCAATATTTTTTATTGTCCAATATAATATTTAATATAATATGTTTAAATCCAAGGAGACATCTGGAAAATAAACTGTAAGCACGATTTAATTTCTAATGATGCATTTATTAACTGCTTTTAATTATAAAGGATCCCCTCAGGGATCTCATTTGGGTCCGCATATATTCATTCTTTTCATAAATGATATTTACAAATGCTTCCCGGACTCAAATATATTCTTATTTGCCGATGACCTCAAAGCCATAATGACTATTAGAAATCGTGCAGACTCGGTACTATTCCTAACCCAACGTTAAAAAAATTATGTACAACTCGCTAGTTAGAAGCCATCTCGAGTATTGTAGTGTGGTTTGGTCATCTGAGTATAGGGTCCACATCGAGCGCATTGAACGGCTGCAAAAACGGTTCTTATGGCATCTTACCTATAAAACCAATATGGGAAAAAAGCTCGTACCAAGAGCGACTGAAGTATTTAAATATGGTGCCGCTGGAGAAACGCAGGAATATGCTGGATTTGGTTTTCCTTAAGAAATTAGTAACGGGCTCTCCAAACTGTCCCGATTTGCTCAGAAGCCAAGAAGCTCTAATAGGAGACTTTTCTGCACGCCAAGATGGGGGGCGTGCAGAAAGGCAATTTAAGGCAATTTTGTCCACTGTCCAGAATGTATGTTGCATACAAAGAGCACGGAGAGGACATTGACCTCTTCCACTCATCACTACCTGCTCTAAAACAAGCTGTGCTTGCGATTTGATGGGTGTCTCTAGTCTAAAATCAAATCAAATATTTACCTAATCTTATATTATTCTAAATATCAAATATTGAATCTAATTTAATTTACTCTATTTAATTTAATCTAATTTAATTTAATTATATCTCATTTAATTATATCTAATTTAATTTAATCTTATTTAACTTAGTCTAATTTTATTTAATCTAATCTAATTTAATCTGTTATTTAATTCACTGTAATCAATTTGGCTATAACAGTACATTTTATTTGTTTTTGTTTGTCAAACTATGTATTACGTCTTGTTGTTTAATTAATTAAGTGCCTGCGCATAATGTAGTGCATGCTGTGCTTTTCTGTAAGTGATGAGGCGCTTAGACTTAAGTTTGCAATGTAGAATTTATAAAGTAACAGTGTACTCATTGTTGAAAAGCCTAATAAATAAATAAATAAATAAATGATGCATACAATTTATTACTACTAGTGGGAAATCTTGAGCCGTCTAACACTAATCAACACTGTCTTGTCAAGACAAAACTAATGAAACCACATATGACGGTACGCGAGAGGTAACACAAATACAATTCTTAAGCATGTGAGTTCACTGTTCATACATTACATAATTATTAGACTGCATTCACGCCGGATATTTTTTTCCATGGAAAAAACAATAGTTAATGCATTCTTCGGATAAAGATGTTAAACTTATATTAAGTTCATTTAAGTTATAATAATACTTTTTAGTTTAATAAAAGCTGGTTTAAAAAAGGTATGAATTTGAATGATTGGACGCGCGCACGTTTATGAAATGCAACATTTCTAGATGTTTTACCAATGAACATTACTAGAACTACCATGTACCAAATTGTGTAAAGTTTTTCATTTTAATGGAGTTTTGACAAATCAAAACCGACGGTTACTAGTTATCACCTAGTGCCATTTTTTTCGTTTGTCATGACTTCATTGGAAATTCGAGCAGTAGGCGGCCCTAGAGGCTGGGCTCTGCCCTCTTTTAGTACCTATGAGGAACTGTAGATGTCGCTTTTTGGTAGAACTCCTGAATAATTTTATTGTTGTGGAAAACCTTCCGCCAAGTTCTGCGCTCTTGGTACAAATACGCGACGCGACGTGCGGTCTGCACGTGAATGTTTGAGATTACCATGTGGTTTGTGTTACTTT
Source organism: Hyppa rectilinea (assembly GCA_951799385.1). Classification (NCBI taxonomy): domain Eukaryota; kingdom Metazoa; phylum Arthropoda; class Insecta; order Lepidoptera; family Noctuidae; genus Hyppa; species Hyppa rectilinea. The sequence goes on along the minus strand of OX637300.1, from coordinate 25,833,326 downwards.
TACTGCGACCAACTTTGAAAAAGGCCAGACAGTTAAAAATGGTTCAATCACTAAAATGAAAATGCTTAATTACAAGCGTAAAGTTAACAAGGAGGTTCGTGAGCTTTTTAACGGCGTTTGTTTTTCACCGTATGAATGGAAATGAAGATGAGAGTTTTTAGTCGTAACTCCCACTATTTTGAGGTGGTCTGATGTGCGGTGTGCAAGCATTGCGTAGCCTGTTTGACAGTGAGCTTGTTGCAATTCTTCTCTATAAGCTGTAGTGAACAATGCCGGCACCATACATTCACAAACAGCTCGATTTGCGTTTGGGATTATGGTTTAGCTGACTCCCTTGTATCCGACTGTGCTTATTCAACAAGTAAAGACAAACTTTGACAGGATTTGTTTTAGTGTTAAGTTATACAATGTATATACAATTTTTATGAATTAATTGTAATGTTTAAAATAAAATATGTTTTCATACCAATTTTGTTGTTGATAACTGAGCTCATACGGTACTTCCGAGCTTTTTCAGCTTCCAAATTGACGTAAAGTAATCAGTCGGTCGATTCTGTCAAAATCTCACTGTGAAAACGTAGGTGAAATACTCGTAAGTTTAAAGCGAGTTGTCAGTAGTGTCAATTCCTAGCATTATGTTGATACACCTCACGTCACGCTCACTTTACCTTAGTCTCCTCGGTGAGCTTTTTAAAGAATCGACCGACTGTATCGATTTATGGACTAATTTGTGAAGGCCGCTACAAGTTCCGACTTAGTTTGACACGAATCTTCTTACGTTATGGCTTTCAATGCATCGTTATCGATTTTTGTCTCCTGTCAGCCTAGAGGCTCGTAGTTAAAATCAAAAGTTCCAGAACAAAAGCGACCAAACGAAAAAGGTCCTAGTTAATTAATTAATTTAATACGAAACGCAGGCCAATCTGCACTGGTCTGACACCTATTGAATCGAACAATAATTTCTCAGTGCGCACAGTGCGCAGAGCATGTTCGGACTACGCGCCTTTTTCTTATCGGAACTTCCATACAAATTACGTTACGTGCCGTTTCAAGGACAGTAAACTTGCGTTATATTACTGCCCATACATTTTTATAAGATAACTATATATAAGTAAAACAGAAATAGCTCGCGCGAGTAACCATACTTAAATGTAGGTAAACTGTGGGTTTACGAATTGCCGGTAGTCGTTAAATAGCGATCAGGATCACTCAACATCCATTCAATATCAGCTTCATACAATAACAAATACGTCACATTGAATGCAGTCTGCATTCAATGTGACGTATTTGTTATCTGGGCCTGAAGTCTGCTATTACAAAAGTGTCAGAATGGTCGATCATTGATTTCATAACTGTTGATGTTGACAAGTTTGGTAATCTACTGTTATAATGGTGTCATTATGACTTTCCAAAGGTTAACCACTGACACTCCATTGAAAAAAAATGTCATCGTGTGGTAATCTCGAACATAATGATAAATGAATGACTGACCTAGACGGTAATCTGCTAAAGTTTTGACAGTTCCTTTGATCAGTAACCTACCATTAGCACGCCATTGTGCTGTAATTGCTTAGTCGTTACGAGTGTCGTGATTGTGGAATATTTATTATATGGAAAAGGACTCCGTAAGGAAGTTAATTGATGAAGTCATTCCCATTATGGCCAGACTGCGTCGAAACGATAGCGTATCGGCAGAAATGAAGGTGAGAAAACTGAATTTGACAATGATTTATTATTTCATAGCTAGAAACACGTAATAAGTTGATTATTGGTATATTTTATTGCAAATTCTAATAGCACTTGCATTTTATGCATCAGGGTCCTACAAACATTTTATTGGACAGAGTTCCCTCAATAATGTTTCACAAATTACTGTATCAAGAACAATTAATGAACTTACAGAGGCATTAAATAAAATATGTTAAATGGCGTACACAATGACATTGTGTAAGCCATTTAATGTATTTCAATGTAATGTAATTATCATTCATTTATCAATAAAAACAGATAAAACGTCTGTAAGCAGTAATGTCACATTTGACTTTGACAGCTTTACAGACAAAATATTGAGTTGTATAGTTTCACATTTATCCGTGTTGCAGATAAATTTAATGTTTTTTTGCTATTTACGAACTTCTTACTACTTCAGATTGCTTATAACAAATAGATAATATGTGAAAATATATTGAATGAAACCTGGCATGAATAAATGTTTAAATTTAGTAGTAGTTTTCGATAATTATTTATACCAACGATTTTTATAATAATGGCTATACGACAATTTCATTATGACACAATTCTATTACGAGACCATTGACCGACCAATGATCGAATTTGCAGATTACGAACTTTTTGCAAAATGACAATGGGATCGTGTTGGATTGACGAATTTAATAAAAATAGCAGACTTGGGGCCATTCATAGTAGTGACGCCCTATAAAGGAACAATTTCAGGGTTGATAAGACCTCTTTGCAAGTCCTGTCCTCCTCGTAAAACGAATGCGGAGCGTTACTATGGTAACGGATTCAGAGGGTCGAAAACAAGCACAGTAGGAAATAAACATTAGCATTATTTTAACAAGCTGACGCTTGCAGCTCCGCTGCCGCTATCCCGTGGTATGTAAAGTTAAAAAGAATCTACGATTTAAGCCTGGTTTCAGAACCAGGCTTATTATTTTTTTGTGTTCGTAATAGTCAGCTATTACGAACACAAAAAAATAATTAGCGAAATCGTTCGAACCGTTCTCAAGTCAAGTGTGATGCTCCGTAATACATGTGGCAATTGATTTTTAATAACTTAATTATTTAAAATTTGAGCGTGTTTTGTTTCCTCGTAGGATATTTGACAGAAACTATTCAGGCCAAGACTAGCTGTACTCCGCGGTTTCACCCGCGAAAATAATGAATAACAGCATATCGTCTGCTCTGAAATGTCTTTAAAATATTACTGCAAGGAATCATCTAACCATCAATCGAAAGTTAAATTATAATAATTATACACAAATCTTCGTCGTCATTTATATTATCATCTCAGATGGATAAAAAGTACAGTCAGCACATTGAGCTACTACAAACTGTCCAATTTACTCAACCGATTTTGAACTTTACAATCTACCTTTATCATTTGAAGAAAATTGTCAATTTTTATGCACAGGGGAACGTTCGTTTACAGTTTTAATTCATCTGAGATGATAATATTATGCGAGTGGTTGTCCTTGAAATAGTTTAGTTCCAACTGTGGCCACATCTGTTATGGCGCTAGCTGCAGGCAAGCGTGAGAAGATTACGACCTCTAAAATCGCATACGTAAAAGCCTCTTACTGTTGCATGAAAACTTAGTACTAAGAATACGCTAAGGCCTGAATGGATCAATACTGTTGCCCAAGCACGTGCCACGCCAACGCGGTTGCTATGACTACAGTGCAACTAGAGTGAAGTTCGCTGTACACATGCACTTTGATTGCTGAGAAAATATGAATTATATCTTGTACAATTGCGTATCCCGATTGATAAGTATTTCCTCTTTTTCAGTATTTAATTTTACTCCTAATTTATGTAATTGCTAATGGCTATTGTGTTATTTTTAGTAAGATATTTGCCAAGAAATGTCAACTCGCCCCTGAACTTCCCTATTCCGAGGTGATTCCTTGAATTAATAACTCAATATAGACTCAACGGTACGGTTTAATTTATAGTATTTGTTTAGTTTTTAATAACGGTTCGTTTTCATGTTATAATGTTTAGCTTACCTCTTATGATTCTTAAGAAAATTGCTAACAAAGTCGTGAAACCTACATTTTCCAAGCTAACCGTGACCGGTACTAAAGCGACACGTATCAAAGTGTATACAAAATGCAAGCAAAGGTAGGCTTTAGTACTATGTCGTTAGAAATGTATTTACTACAGCAAAACGGCAATACTTGTTACGTTACTATGATCTCAAAATTCTTGAATCTGCCTAGACACGATTATGTGCTCCTAGTATTTTACCACGTATTTGAGGTGATTCAAGCGTGGTGATTTCCCAGCCTTAAAAAAAAAAAAAAGCGTGGAAATGAACGACTGAGAGAGGTCATGTGCTTCGCACGCCACGTGGGTTAATTAGTTCGTCTGAATCGGAAAAATGTAACATTTATGATATAAAATTAATTTAATAAGCGATTGGTAAATTACACTATTCTTAAGTGTTATTTAGCAATTAAACTTTAAAATGCAAAAATAAACGCATTTCATCGGACTTCAGAAAGTAGGAGGTTAAGCATTTAGGTAAAGCTCGCGTGTGGCCCCATAATTATTTTTTTACTTTGTTTGGTAGTTTTTAAATAAACCAATAAACCATTTTTCAAGTTGTCGATGTTGTTGAAATTTCCTGTCACTGTTATTTACATGGTAAGTAGTGGGTACAAACAAATCTTGTGTACAACTTACTTCCACTGAAAAATAAATAATAATATAAACTTTGGTTGTGGCAAAAACGAAAATAAAAAATTGAAAGTAGTTTTCCTTGGTGTTTGTTTAGATGTCGGTTGTTTTGAGACATTAAAACAATCTTTATTATTGCAAGATGAAATGAAAAGAATCCTATCAATAATTATTGTCGTATTGTTTTCTTTTAGTATTCTTACCTTTAGAATTGCATTTTGGTGACTATTTCACTGTTATAGAACACAATTATGAATGAATACTTTATTTTTATAATGGCAAGCCGTTAATTTATAAGTAATATCTCCTCAATTCACATGTTTATGTAAATATTGATTTTACATTTTTCTTTTACTAAAATAGTTTAGATACATTTGGCGAAGCAAAAAAAAATACATTTGAAAAAAAAACTACCTTAATTTTTTTTTTATGAAGGTGTCACCTACAGGTGACACTGGGCATTGTGTTAAGTTAGGATGCTGAAGGACTAAGGTGATTTTTCTTATTTTGTCGGTAGAAATAAAACGTAGATAACTATAATAACATTTATTTATGCAAAAAAGTAAAGTAAAGATACAAAACTTTTTTATTGTGGAACTTGTCCCAACACTTCAGGTGCAAACCGATATTGCACTTGGCGCACATTTTTCTATTGCGTTGGTGACAATAGCTGCATCTACGCTGTGAGCAATCGACTTCCGAGTTTTCGTCCGCACTTCCAGCACTCCTCACTTCTGTAGGCACTCTCACTTGTACTGAAATTCGGAATTACCGGAATTCGGAGGTTTCCACATTCCACCACATTATACCACAGTCTTTTTTTCTTCGGTACAGATACTTCGATTTCTTCTTCTTCCTGGCCATTTACACAATTTTCTCTATAGACAGAAGGGTCATTTTGTGATTCTACTTGAGATCGAAGTATGCGACTAGAAGGATGAAGAATATAAGTGTCATTTTCGTCTCTACTGTCTTCGTCAGTCACCACACCATCATCAGGAGGAAATAAAATAACATCGCCTGGGTCTTCCCCAGCGTGCAACTCCTCGGCAATCTCATCTAACGTCAACCTGTAATACGTAAACCACCTCTAAAACAACATCAACACAGCGATAAGACCAAAAATAAACAACAGACTTGTAATTACTTAGAATGAATTTAGAACAATAAAGCTATTATAATGCCCAGTGTCACCTGCAGGTGCCACGGCATATTCTCAACACTGTAGCGAAGATGCTGTAAGTTATTTTTATCATAAAATAAATTAGAATTATAGCGTATACATTCATTTACTATGTGTAATAAAAAAAAGACAATACTTACGGTCTCGACATTTTTATTTCACTTTTTATTCCAAGAAATCTCACAAACTCAGACTACTTCAAGTTCGCGCGAAACAACTGAATGAATTTGACAAATGTCATATGGTCAGTGCGGCCAGAAAAAAAATAAAAACTTTTTTACAAAAAATAAAACCGACTTCCAAAACAAACACTACAAAGTGAAAAATAATTTTGATTTCGGAAGTCGGTGGCAAAAAATGAAAATACAAAACCGAAGACACCGACTTCCGAAATCAAAATTATTTTTCACTTTGTAGTGTTTGTTTTGGAAGTCGGTTTTATTTTTTGTAAAAAAGTTTTTATTTTTTACTTTTTAGTTGTGGTACCAACACAATACCCCCCCCCCCCATTTTAATACCACTACCTGGTATGAAAATTACAGTGACAGGAAGTTATTAGAACATCGTCCACATATATTAAGTAGGATTTTTTTTAGATTTTTGTTGATTTTTCAAAAACCGCTTATCCGATTTCGATAAAAATTTTATGGGACCATTTGGAAAGTATACTCTTTCCAACAAAAAAGCAACGGAGTTATGCGCGAACAAACATAAAAAAAAAAAAAATACAAACATCCGAATTGTGAACCTCCTCCTTTTTGAAGTTGGTTAAAAAATTATGAATAGTTTTACTAATAAGCTTTGCTACAATAACGATAGAATTCAAAAATAAATTGTCATGTGGTAGAAAAAAAATAGTAAACTACTGTCACCTACAAGTGACACTGGGAATTGAAGAGATATAGAATACTTTAAAACTGAATATTTTATCTATAAAGACAAACCAAAGTTAACCGGTTCCTCGTACAGTGATAGAGAATGAAACGACACAAACTGACTTTCGTTGACTTGGCAAAATTTTAGTAGGCCTCAACTTGTCTGCTTTAAAAATGTACGCAAAATTGAATTATAAGGTTACTAATAGTTTTGTTACTATGAAAGAATACAATAACCGGTGACAGGATTCTATTAAGTTCATCTTGCAAAATCTAGAAAAAATATAAGATGCTTAGAAACCCAACAGAGAGAAAATAATTTGCGATATAACCGAACTTCACGCAGAAGAAATCGCGGGCAAAAGCTAGGAGTCTATAGTTAAGTAACTGACTCACAACGGTTACGTACTAATGATCTGAAGCTTTGCAATTAACATATTTGTTATCAGCCTAACGAACGATTTAAAAACCGTGCGAAGGAGTTAACTTTTGGCTTATTTTGACCACATACATAAAAAAAAATTCTTTCGTACATGTTGTTCTAGTGATGAATTCATAAAAGTGAAATTCCTGCCAGCACAAGCAAACTCGTCTTGCACGCTGCGGTGGAAGGTAGTTGTTATGTACGAACCTCCTTGTTGCGTGATTTCCTAGTGACACAGTGTATAAATAGCGGTCGGGATCACCAGATACGTATACCTCCAATAATATCTACATGTCATTGAATGCACCCATCCTCTCATGCTACTGTTATCCTGGCATTACATGGCAACGGCATCGATTTGAATTCCATTCATCACAGCGACGCCATAACAAGGACCATGTAAAGCTGTCTGAATTTCAATTTTGCCTATACCACGTGCAAAACGAATTCTCAATTTTTGCACAAACTTTTTGCAAAAGATACGCATTTTGTAATGATTATTTCTTTCATAAATGTAAAAATTAAACCTACTAAAATCTTTTTGCTTGAAATAAGCACAGCCACTTTTATATAATCTACAAAACCAAAACGAACTGAGACCATGCGCCTTGGACACCACGTGGATTAGTTTCAGTAATTTATTGTCACGAAAAGTCATACCTTAGATAGTCAAACCAACGCTTCCGAGCTTATGAAATCCTAGTAACACCGGAAATGAAAACTTTTTATGTCATTGAGAATTATTAGATTTATTTTTATGGCTAAGAAGGGAGTAACTACCGAGATGACGACTAATAGAGAAGTATGGAAGAAAGGGACATGTTTGGCCGACCCCAAATAAATTGGGATAAGGGCAGGAGAATGATGATGATGATTATGTCATTGAGAAGCCCTGCGAATACGTGACCGTAATTAAGGTAGGTGTGTATATAGGAATATACTTGTATTTCGACGTATGTAGGTATATCCGTATTGTGTCTGGTCTGATCTTTCCACGCAAGCGCATTAAGCAGCCAGTAAACGTGGCATTGTGCAAACGTGTTGTATAATTACATTTCAGCCCGTAATTTTCTCGCTAGCACGTTGAACTGAGAAATAAAATGTCACGCTGTTCCAAATGGTGCAATATTTTTGGTACTTATTACCAATGCTACTTCGGGATAAGTTTACATCCATAACTCGAAGCCCGTTTTGAAACGTTCAGGCTGTTCAAGCTGCCTGGTGGTGTAAAGTGCATGCCTATGTAGACTATACACCACCAGATATACAAAATCTTTCCATGTAAAAAAATACTATTTAAAAACCTAACATTCTCACATTCCGGTCACAAATAAATCGGTAATTTATACCGTACGAGTAACCCCGGCAAGCGTAGCTTGACTTGATGGATCGACCCTTGCGGCTGTTATTACTTAGCCACGAGCTCTTCCAATTCAATAACTAAATATGAGCTAAAAGAAAACAGGGCAACAGGGTATAACGGTTTTTTGTTACGCTATATTTATGCAAGTCGACTTCTACCACATACTGCGTCAAAGAACTTTGTCTCAAAAATAGCCAAATTGGTCCAGTTTTTGTCTAGTGATATGCTAACCAATAGAAGATATATTGGTCTAACTGTAACTGTTTCCCACTGTGAGTCTGCACTGTCGCAGTTGTAGAAGATTGCAACAAATATCCAGCTTCAAGAAGTTCTGTGTCCCTAGTATTTTAGTGCCGTGGAAAGGTATCATTGGTTCATGGGCGGGGTAAGTTTCAACGAAACAGTAATGGAATTGAAACAAATAGTTTCATTTCCATTGATTGTGAATATTAGGTCCGGGGCTTGATTTAGGCAAAGTATCATTGGGGTTTTCCACTCGAAAATTATCAGTAGCAGTCTGGAAACTGGAATTATGCCCGATTGATAGCGATAGGCTCCCATGGGACTAACACATAATGCGGCGAAATGTGGGTGGGTGTACTAAAGGTTCTGCCTTATCCTTCGGGGATTACAATGTTGTTGAACTCTTACTTGTGAAGGGTTTTTCAATTTCCGTGAGTGCACTCATGAAGGCTTGTATGCAGGTTGTCTTGCCAGCGCCCGGCGGTCCCAGCGTCATCATGCCGTCACGAACAGGCTGAGTCTCATGTAACTGGAATCCGTATTTATAATTTTGGAACACATAGACTAAACATAAACACATCACCAATGAAAGCTCTTTTTAAGGGTTTTTTTTAAATGAATAATTAAATCTGGACAGAACAACGTCTGTCGGGGCAGCTAGATGATTATATAAATTTATTACATTTCTTTTTACTTAATAAGGACAGTGTTTTGTTGTGACATAAAATTACAGGTACTCCTTTATTTCTCCTAAACTTGTTTATCTGAAAATTATTATCCATAACACGTTTGCTATAAACTTCAGTAACCGTAATGATCAAAAATTCTAAGTTTTGTTTCACATAATCATATTCTTTACCTACTTAGTGTCTGTCACACTATTCGTTCTATTAAATTCTAACTCCAGTTACTACTAACTCTAGTACTGTTAACGGGTTGATATTTGTTTACCTGTAGTCCATCTGATAGAAACAGTTGAAGACCACGACGACTTGGCCGAAGTCTTGCCGACAACCTTGACTGTCTCCGTTTTGCCTGTACTGGCAGGAGCGCACTGTGCCCCCCCGCCCATGCTCATAGTTAACGCCTGAGCGAGGGTAATGTATCACCTGAAAAATATAGGGTGGACGTTCATGAAACAGTGTTTTTTTTTAAATCACCACGTCCCTGCCAAAAAGTGTGATTTTCTAGGGTCCTATCTGATGGTGCGCGAGGATATCGATACATCAAGATTTCTGTGTGATAGTAAATATTTTTTTATTCCATTACCATAATGACAGGATTATACTCGATAAAAATATAACAAATACGTATTGCTTCTATCGAAACTTTTATTCTTCTTCTTAGCGTGTCGATGGCAAAAATAGTTTAAATAAATATATTTATATTTTAAATTATATTGGCCCAAAATTCAGCAACGCGAATACCGTTCACTGACGCAGCCATTAGGTCCTCACGTGTGCATGTGACGGGGCATGCGGTGCAAGATGGGAGGTGAGCCATTGTCTGTGGGGAGACGCCGCACACACATCGGAGATCTAAGCCATCCATGAACCCCCACTTATGGAGGTTGTCCTTACTGCGACCTACTTGGGTACGGAGCCTGTTTAGGGTTTTCCATGTAGGCCACGGTAGCTTGTGCCCAGATGAGAGGCTTTCTGATAGTTCAGCGAAGAAATCAGGCGGCTTAAGCAATTCTTGCCAGAGGTCGCATCTACCTGTGGAGGGGTTGCCTTCGGCTGGACTCACGCACCCAATGAATTTTTTTCGGCTTTTAAGCCTCTGTGGTACTGGGTTAAAGTTGTGCATTGGATGGCGTGGGTCATCCCGTAACTTCGCCCTCTCGATACGGCCAGCTATGGTCCTACGAATTTCTGGAGGCGCGATGCCAGTCAGTGGATACAGCATCCGCAGCGGGGTCGGTTTTAAGCAACCAGTAATAATCCGGCAGGTCTCATTTAGAGCTGCATCCACTAACTTAGCATGGGCAGATCGGCTCCATACTGGACACGCATATTCACCAGCGGAGAAACAAAGTGCCATACCAGTTGTCCGCAGAACTAGAGGACATGCTCCCCATCTAGTGGACGTTAGGCGACGCAGTAGATTATTTCTGGTATGCACTTTCTGTTTGACATTTTCGCAGTTTTGCCGGAAGTTAAGGGACCTATCCAGTGTGATGCCGAGATACTTTGGGAGGGTGCTGTGGATGATAGGAACCCCAAGCCATGATATGTTGAGTGTTCGACCAGCTTGTCTGTTACGGAGGTGGAAGGCGCATGCTTGTGTTTTTGAGGGGTTTGGTTTTAGGGCGTTCTCAGCATAGTATTGACTAAGATCCGAGAGAGCGTTGGAAAGGTTAGCTTCAATCTCCTCAAAGTCAGTGGCTTGGCTAGTTAAAGCCAGGTCATCTGCATACAGAAAGCGGGTCGTATTTGAGCTCACTGGTTGGTCATTGGGTAGATGTTAAACAACAGAGGGGCCAGTACACTACCCTGAGGTAAACCGTTCTTTTGGGTTCGCCACCTACTTTTCTACTTAAACTTTGAGTCTTCTGTTAAGTTGGTAACCTTCCATAATAAGCGCTGAATGTTAACAGTGTAAACTTTTATTATGTTTTCTACTTTGTGGAGAGTTTGCCCCATAGTACTAGCACATCATAAATCTACAGGAGCACTGTGAAACGTTGACAAGCTTATGTATGCATGTGGTGAAACGGAGAACTAACATGTAACGCACTGGATTTCCCATTTTTCCTTAACCAGCAGCGCCATTATTAAACGCACAACATGTATGTTTGTCGGTCGATATTCTGAGGCGATGATCGCCTTGTTCTGACGGTTGACGAGGAACCAATAAGTTGTAAAAATAATGAGCATTTTAAGTGTTGTTTTATTAATTGTGAATTTCGTACTAGGTAAATACACTAAGATTTTTTGATGACGACATCAAATGCGATGATTATTTATTTTATTTTATTGTAACTATTTGATTTCTATTCGTTTTTTTGATATTATTATTTTAATCTGTAACTTGACATTATTATCTCCAATGTGCCACCGACGCTTGAATGATTCCTAATTAATATGCATAATAATTTATATTTGTGTGTGATCTTAATTATCGTAATGTTATAATAATTTGAATTCCCCTTTACGTTATTTATTTTGAATCGTGCTACTTATCATATTTTTAATGCTTAACTGTTGTGGCCGACAAGAGGTCCATGTACACTTTGTAATAATTATTAAGACTTTGTAATCCACATGCGATAAGCAATAAAGATTTGAATTGAATTGAATTAGAGCCTTCGAGAACGAACTATGTACAATGATCAGAACTATGACTCTCAACTTATATTTTATTAACATTAAAATCGTTATTACGACTCTCTGTGTGTTCGTTCTACGAGTGTACAAGGCTACTTTGCAGATTAGTTAAGAAAAAAAAGACTATTTTACTTTCGGAGGGAACTAAATACCTGTGACTTAAGCGTATGAAACGTGAGTAAAAGTATTCACCAGTCAGCAGACACGGTTGGCAGCCAAGAAGCTAAGGGTACGATGCACAAATATTTGTGTATCGCACACCACGTGGAGATTATTAATTTTTAGATTATTTATATTTTTCAACGCACAAAAGACTAATCTTCCTACTTCAAGCGTCACTAATGATACCTAACTAAATTAATTAATTTTCACGTTAGCTAACGTGTCAATGACTCGAATTCTTGACGAAATCTAAAAGGTACTGTTGCTTACAGGCAAACACTTTGTCAGATTGTCGAAGGGCGTCGCGCAGTGGACAGGAGGAAAAACTTCGAGGGTATGAATAAGAATTTTTTCTTGAGTTACAAGTTGTTGGTTATGCTGAAATTATTGTTGTGTTGGCATTTTTTAAATTATTTTTCTATAACGTCAATTTGAAATATTGCAAAACGTATAAAAAAGCTATTCTAGTTCCTTCTTTCTCAATTTTGAAACATTTTATAAACCTATATATATCAGCCTATAATGTTGCCACTGCTGGGACACAGGCCTCCTTTCTTCGAGAAGGAGTGGGTCTGTAATGAACTAAAAGCTTTCATGCCACGCCCTACAAAATCAACAGATTTGTCGATTGAGGTAAAGGTTAGTACCAATTTATAAGTAAGTACTTCTAATTATCTGGCTAATTAATAATAATAATAATATCCTTGGACATTTCACACAACGCCGTATCGTCCCAAGCTAAGCAACTTAATGCTTGTGTTATGGTAACGAGATGGCTGATAAACTACTTATATACATTTTTTTTTTGTAAATACATACATATTATAGATAGAAAAACACCCAGACCCGTAACAAATACTTGCAGGTCGTACAAATATTTGTTCCGTGCAGGAATCGAACCCGCGACATGCTGCGCAGCAGTCAATCGCTCAACCGCTGCGCCAACCGTGTCGTTAATTATCATAATAATATAAATAAGTATTATATATGATGCGACGTCTACTTGATTTCAGGTTTTAATAGCATTATCTTTTTATGCGAATGGATCGTATCAAAGACCAACAGGTGATATCGCCGCACATTCTGTTGCACAGCAAACTGTATCGACTGCAGTACAACAAGTAACAGAATGCTTAAACCTACAACATTTTCGCCAAAAATATATAAAATTCCCAGCTAGTCCTAGCGAACGGCAAGTAAATGTAATGGGGTAAGTATAGTAAACTTCTTTTGATTTCAGTATTTTAATTTACTCTGTATGTGACAGCACAACTCTGTTTTACTTTTTCAGATTAGTGAGAAATTTTGGTATGCCTGGAGTTTTAGGTTGCATTGATGGAACCCATGTCGCAATAAAACGGCCAAAGCATCATGAAGAACGTTTTTATTGTAGGAAACAATATCATTCTTTAAATGTGCAAGTGGTAGGTCATCTTTATCATTTAATTATGTGTCAATATAAAAATACTATTACTAATTAAAACACACATGTACACAAATTAAATTAAATTAAAGTAAAAACTTATTGTTTCATGGACCACAGAAAAATATCCACTGTGTACCATGAAATATAGTTTTCACTATATCACTAGTAAGTGATATAGTGAAAACTAACAATGTTGATACAATTAACTATTTGAAACGTTCAAAAATAAAGAAATTAAATCACATACGATAAAAGACCGCTCGTCTTAAAACTTCCATCACCGTACAGAACTTAAATATTATGCGAAGATATAATTGTAAAATTGTATTTAATGCTAATATGTATTCCTTTTGATTCTAAAAATCTGTAACGTCACATTGTTATGTTTCATATAAATCACGTACAAATCCCGCGTTTTAGCAATTCATCAAAAGAAACGTTAATTACCTACCCTTTCAAATACCCAATTCTAGATATGCAACTCAGATATGGAAATTATTAGCGTGGATGCCAGCAATGGAGGAGCAACTCACGATTCATTCATATGGACCAACCATCCATTAAAAGTTCATATTGAGGAGTTAAATAATTTGTGGCTTTTAGGTATGTAAATACAAAAAAGAAAGTTCAAAGTCAAAGTCAAATCATTTATTTCAAATAGGCACAAGTAAGGCACTTTTGAACGTCAAAATGAACAAGAAATAGAATTGATTCTAGTCGCCCCTTCCAAAAGGTAGTTTCGTGTGGAGAAGAATGGGCAAGAAACTCCACCGTTACTCTTTTAAAATGTTTTGTATACATGAATTATAACATTATATGTGAAAGTTGGAAGTTGTTCTAAATATATTATGGACACAGATATTCAGATAGCATCGTAGTCTATAGTAAAAATGTTTAAGAAATATTGAAGGAAACGTGATTAATGAAATGTTTATTTTTGTAGGTGATTCTGGATATCCATTAAGGCAGACCATGATGACTCCTATAAATTATAGATGCTCTTCCAGATTCACCCGAGGCTTACTACACTGGATTGCATGTGAGAACTCGTAATGTGGTAGAACGAGCAATTGGACTTCTCAAGGCACGGTTTAGATGCCTACTTGTGCATAGGGTTCTACACTATGAACCTCAAGTAGCGGCATCTATAGTAAATGCTTGTGTCGTATTGCACAACATTTGCATTAGAGCCAATGCCCCTGTGCAGTTTTTGGATTCTGTAGAAGTTTTGCAAGAAGCACAATTGCAACCTCCTTATGAAAATACGACAGGCGGCACTTCAGAGACGCATTCATCTAGCAGGGCCCAAAATCTTGAACTGCAACACGGCCTCTCTACTAGAAGACAGCTCATTGCTCATTTGTGGGCACGCCGACGAGTAACCTAGAATGTAAAAGCATAATTTTAGTACCATTTTTTTCAATATCCGTAATATATAATTATGATTTGTGAATAGTTTTATTGTTACAATGTATACCTAAGTAAGTTAAATATAATATTTGTCATCATTAGTAAATTTATGTTTTAGAGTACAATGTAAGTGGGAAACTAATTACCTATTATTTATGTTGTCTAGTGTTTCTGCAATACGCGATAAAAAAATTTCAATATTTCTTAAATTTATGGCTATTTCTTGAGTTGCCTCGGCTCGTAAGCGGCTCGATTCAACGAGAGCTCTTCTTGCCATATCTTGTGTCATAGGCGCTGACCGACGCCGCCGTCTCCGAGCCTGGGTAGATTGTATTGTCTGAAAAGGTGCTCCTTGATGGACAACATCTTCGGGGTCTGGTACATCTTCTGTCCCCCAGGCATTACCAGAATGGATGGAGACACATCTTGAGGAGCACTAGAAGTTGATGCCTGAAAATATAATACAAAAGTGAATTTAAGTGTTAAAGGTGATTAGAGTGAATATAACTATTTAGGTAAATAATGTTGTATTATTGTATTGCTTGTTATGTTGATCAAGATAGGTTTTAGTTAGAGTATTATAGTGGTTTTACACCGGCGAGGCAAAGCGTGGATGGGATGGGCGAGAATTGAAATCACGCTTACCATTTTACACCGATACATTATCGGTGTAAAATGGTAAGCGTGAGCATCGCTATACCGCACCGTAAGTATGTAAGTGGCACTGGGAGCTGGAGATTATAGTATGATTTGCGATCTCTCGCGATGGGCGAGCCATCGCGAATTAGCACGGGTCCACGATGACCGGTTAAAGATTCATATATCCGTTTTACAAAGTAAATAAACTCCCTATCGATAAAGTTATAAAGTTCAATATTGTACTAACTAAGAATTCAATTCTCCTCTCGGACATGCTCTAGACCTTTTACACCGAAGATGGGCTGGAATTTTTTTCATAGAAATTTGTATTCTCACCCATCCCATTAACGCCTTACCTCGCTGCGCCGATGTAAAACCACCTTCATGTTTTTTAACTTTGGGTACCTACAGAATTATTGTTAATTCGCTTAGATGTTGAACCTATCTCAAAACAAATAGTCAAAACAAAGTTTTTGTTTTTTTAATGTATTTATGTGATATTTGTGAATTACATATATTTTAATAAGATTGGAGTTTCATAACTACCCACGCCAATGCTACCTTGAATAAAGTTGGAAATTTAAATCTGTTGTTATTTACTTACGTGAGTGCTTCCTGTATCAAACGGGTGCACTTGTATTCCAGGAAGACCCAGACCATAATCCTCACCAAGAATTGACAGATATTTTTTTTCAATATCAGTCAAGACTGGTGTTTGACATGATGCCTGAAAGTGTGTGATAGTGAAGTTCTGATTGCAGCACATTTTCTCTTCAGTTTCCCCTTGTAATCTACCCAATACTGAAAATATATATAGGTATTTGAATACTTAATAATTATATGGTTTGGTTAATAATTAACAAAATTAACTTTGAGAACTTTTCCTATTGACATAGGAAAATAAATGATTTCTGATTTCATAATATTGAAATCAGGCAATTACGTTTATAATTTTCTTAATTAAAAAAATTACCGCTGCCCAAGTTTTCCAATCCTTGTTGGCACCACCAACGACCGAATTTAGATTCTCAGCCACGTTCGTCCACATTCTTCGAGACATTTCCCGAGCTTGAGCACTTTTATTGTAGCCCATAGCGATATCTCTGTGAGTATTCAGAAAATCCCACAAAGTTTCTAATTGTACGTAAGAAACTCGTCTTGATGCCATAGTCACAAAAGTAGAACTAACCAGTCTACACTGCCCTGCCGACTCACAGAAACGGCCACAAAACAAACCTAATCTTTAAACTTAATAAAAACTAAATCCACCAAAATTTCAAAATCGCCCCGTAAATTGAACTTATTGCCCTTTGACACTTGTCAAATTCGTTCGAAAATAAATGTGAAGTGGTTACTCTTTATTTCAATTTTCGTGGCAGAAGAGTATTCGTTCTCATCATAAATGATGTTAAATTCCTTTTTTTGCCACGGAACAATGTTTCTATGATCAATCTTTTTTATTTTAAACTGTTATTATAAAAACATATTTTATTTCAATGAAAACCGTAAAACCGGTTAAGTATTTTAGAACGTCTGTTTATATTTCAGCTTACTGACCAGAGACTATGTAGCAGGTCAAAAGTTGACATGATGCAGGTCAGCGGGAAATATTCATGGTACAAACACAAAACCTGTCAGGTTAACTTGCCCAGTTGAACTGCCCTGCACTTGGCAAATATTTTAAAAGTTTATGGTAGGCCCCCAGGACTTTGATTTTCCTACAATGTATTTTGTATTATTTGACTATGCTCATTATGCTGATAAATAAATTAATATAATGTATTCAGTGATCTTTCACTTATTTAAAATATACTTAACCTTATATGGATTAAATACAAGAATCTTAAATAGCTTCGAAATGCAAAGTTTTTGGTTTACATTTCTTTTACTTATTAATTATTGGAATTGCCTCCCATCATTATAATTGTTTTTATATGAGTGCACAGTGGGCCTAAATTACTATGGCCGACTGGCATCCCCCTTTGATTGTTTCAAATTGACCGCTACAATCCTTGGTAACAGATATAGAGGCCAGTATGTGATAGCCAACTCTAACGCAGTTTGCATACGTTTAACGGCGACTGAGTTTGTCATACGAAGCTCACGACCAACTTAAGGTCCTAAAAGTATTCAAGCGTACAGCAATCCCGTGCATAAAAAACGCAACAGCATCAGTTTACTTTATGGGAATCTGTCAGCCCGGTCATCATCAGGGCTACTATAAATAATATCTAAATGTAAAGAAAAGTATTGATAAAAGTTTATTTTCTCTTGAATAATTTGATGTAATTTTAGAATAGAATGGAATTCATTTATTTGTTAGAATATTTACAAGGTTATATGCATTATGTATAATTACAATCATAATATTCTGCCATTTCCGGCGTACAAATATGGTTTTTAAGATAGTTTATGTGTTATTAATTCAATAAGACAAAGCAATTAAGCTTCAATAAGCAAAGCAATGAACTCCAACCCTACATAAAGGGCTAAGGAAGGAACATGGATGGATTGTAGTCAGTAAGGGTCTTCCACTCCACCCAGAGCGGGCGAAGTCATTGCATGATTTCCCACCCTCAAAAAAATAGATAAGTAACCCTGCCGTAACACCGTCATTGTAACAACATTAAATGTTTTTATTCAATCCTGCTACACTCTGGCAAATAAAAGTAGACACACTCGAATTATTTAAAAAACTTTTCACATGGCAATGTTTTATTTAAGTCGTTTTTAGACAACTTTTCCAACTTAAACATGAATAAAACAATTAAAAGGGGAGTGCTGGAGATGTTTTTCGAATAATTTTGAAGTTTGATGAAAAACAATAAAAGAAAGATGCCCTATTCGATCAGAAATAAGATTGTTTACGTGTAGTGTTGGATTTCATAAGTTAGTATTATGCTTTGATGCTGATACTTTGTTTGTATTCGTAATTATTATTTACTATTTTACAAAAACTATTTGTATTTGATCACAGTCTGTTGAAATAACGTTAAACACCATCACAATAATTTATTGTTGTGTATTATTTTTCAGGGTTGCATTATAATTTTGATACAAATTGTTTTACTTTACAGAAAATGTGGAGAATGTAGCAGGGGTTGATGATATACTGAAAACTATTAAAAAACTTACTGAATTAGAACAGAAAGACAGAATGAAAACCCGGAACCAGTACCTACTTGGATGAAATAGCTTCAATCGCTGGTAAGTTTTTACTAGATACATGCATAAGATTCACAATGATAAAATTTACTACATAATTCGCTATTAAAAATGCAGCACCTAATCATTCTGTTTCATCGTTCTTTACAGAAGTGAGTGTGTATCATTAAAAAGACTTTAAAAAAAGGTGTGGTAAATGAACGTGTCTGGAGCTGGAGCCCGATTGAGCTGGAATGGAGTTTGGCTAAACGTAAAGTGGCAAGTAAAATATTGCCCTGCCGACTGTGGAATTAGAAAAAGATATTAAAGAGTCTTTTGAAAGCATAACTCCACAGGAATGGAAGAAAATGGCTTATCATGTGAAAATAAATATAAATAAAGGGATAGAATAACAAAAGATAGCGATAAATAGATGATGGAGATAGTGATTCCAGTGAGTCAAATGAATCTTTCCACATGGAAATCCTGGATTCAGATTTTGAGAATGGTAGTGAATAAACCAAAATTAATATAGAATAACAATGTTTTTTTTTTATTCAGATAATATCACAAATTTATTCTAACGAAGTAAACGGGTTTTCGAAATGTCCATCGTAATGGGTAGACATGAAAAACCTCGATACTTCAGTTTACTTATTCTCAGATTTAAAATTCGACTTTACATACAACAAGTCTAAAAATTGTTTTGCTCGTTTTGCTGACGCTGTAATACTTTTGTACCAGGGTGCAATTAGTCGCAGGAGATGAAAAGAGCCGTTAAAACGTCAGCGGGTCAGAATGGGATGAAAAGCGCATGTTCACCCTGTCCCACCACAATCAACCCTAACCCAAACGAAAGCCACGCCATCTAGCAAATGGATGCTAGCTACGAAGATCTTTCAAATTGTTAAGATAGATGAAGCTAAGTCTTTATTTCATACTCAAAGCAATTAATACGTACGTACGTTAGTTATTTAACATTTATCACGCCCGCCTGCTGTAGTTAAGCTAGGGAGGGCATTGCTTCGTGCGTGCTGTTGATAATGTATTTTCACGCATGCGTATTGGTAAGCAGTCCACGTGTATCGGACGTCTTTTTCCTAAGTTCAAATCTACTGCTGCTGCATGGGCTCCTAGTAACGACACGTTTCAGCGCGCAACTTTGCACGTGAGCTGCTGGCAGGCGCTACCATGTCGGTGATATAATAAATTCTTTCGGTTTTCATAAATTGGAACTGAAGAGTATGTGTGTTTGAACGCGCAACAACACTGTCTAAAGGACTGCATATATTAAATGCTCTATGTATATGACACCTCCGCATGGAAATATCTGACACCGGTTGTCCTTTTCTTTCTCAATGACATCCTATAATGGAGTTTACTACACTGAAATCGTCCAGTAAATATTGAAACTACATAAACTTGTCGCAGACAACTAATTTACTGTACTATTTGTCCGTAGAACATAAAACCATAGTTATTCATACTTGATACTAGATGTCGCTATTGGACATGAAAATTTTGTTTTGATACAGTAAATTTACAATTGTTTACCGGAAATCAAATTTTTTTTTTGTTATAACTCTCTTTCCACGTTTCTTTCATATCGCTGTCTTATTTTTCCAGTATTGTAAGGGATTAACCCGTAAAAAATTAAAATCCTACATCTCACAAGCAAAGTTTTCGCCGTTTGTGTACGGTAACAAATTTCAACAACTTAACAGAGGGGTTAAGCCTAGTGACGTTCTATAGTTTCTGTCTTTATGAAAGGAAAACGAGGGTTACCGCAACCATGGTAATAGAATAATTCTAATTTATTATATTATTTATATATCCTATAAATAATATAATAAATGAAAAAAAATATGTTTCGATGATTGGATGCTCGTTTCTTGATGAAAAAAAATCGAGAACGGATTTAGATGAAATTTTGAAAAACATACATATATAATACTTTTTGGTAGCTGGCAAAATCATGTTAGTAAATAATAAACATACTAAGGCCGTTTAGGAACAATTGATTGCTACGCCGTAGCTGCTACGGCGTAGCAGGCTACAATGGCTTAGCATGTTGCTACGGCGTAGCGTGAAGACAATAGATAGCAACAAGAAAGCATTACTGTTTTGGTTAGTTGTTTTTTTTAAAGTCTCACAACTTTTTTTTTTAAGATAGCCTGAAACACACTGCATTTGTCATCTTTAAAATGATACTATTTAGCTCTTTCGATTTTGAAACACCTTTAATGTTTTAACGTGACATCATCAGTGTGTGACATTTGACATCCACCAACCCGCACTGGGCCCGCGTGGTAGATTAAGACCCACTCCTTCTCGAAGAAAGGAGGCCTGTGTCCCAGCAGTGGCAACATTATAGGCTGATATATATAGGTTTATAAAATGTTTCAAAATTGAGAAAGAAGGAACTAGAATAGCTTTTTTTATACGTTTTGCAATATTTCAAATTGACGTTATAGAAAAATAATTTAAAAAATGCCAACACAACAATAATTTCAGCATAACCAACAACTTGTAACTCAAGAAAAAATTCTTATTCATACCCTCGAAGTTTTTCCTCCTGTCCACTGCGCGACGCCCTTCGACAATCTGACAAAGTGTTTGCCTGTAAGCAACAGTACCTTTTAGATTTCGTCAAGAATTCGAGTCATTGACACGTTAGCTAACGTGAAAATTAATTAATTTAGTTAGGTATCATTAGTGACGCTTGAAGTAGGAAGATTAGTCTTTTGTGCGTTGAAAAATATAAATAATCTAAAAATTAATAATCTCCACGTGGTGTGCGATACACAAATATTTGTGCATCGTACCCTTAGCTTCTTGGCTGCCAACCGTGTCTGCTGACTGGTGAATACTTTTACTCACGTTTCATACGCTTAAGTCACAGGTATTTAGTTCCCTCCGAAAGTAAAATAGTCTTTTTTTTCTTAACTAATCTGCAAAGTAGCCTTGTACACTCGTAGAACGAACACACAGAGAGTCGTAATAACGATTTTAATGTTAATAAAATATAAGTTGAGAGTCATAGTTCTGATCATTGTATGTACAATTTACATCTGATACTGACCAGAAAATTGCAAAACCTAAGAGAATTTGAAATTCAAGGGCTGGAGCAGTCATTGGATGATTTCCCAGCCTTAAAAAAAAAGCCTGGTGCTTTCGCCTTTTCCCAGTTTCGCTTCTAAGAGGCAATAACTTAACGAAATACTATAACAATATGAAATCGAAAAAGGCGATGGGGTTGAAGTGCGCAAACTTGACAAGAAAGTTACACTCCGACTCACTAGGAACGTAGATAAACAAGGAGCTAGAAAATATAAATACTATTGCTATATCACTCTTTCACTAAGCAGTCCGTCCTTTTCTAATCCTTATGCTTTGGGGCGTGGTTAAGGGACGTGACCATGACGTCCTTTAACCACGCCCGGATCAGGCAATTTCTCATTCAAGTCACTAGGAAAACATGAATATCGAAGAGTTCACATACAGAGTTGATATGACAGAGGGGCATTAAATTACACTACGTATACTACTCGTATACGTGTTTAGTATTAACTCGGTACGGTATAAAAATAAAAAGCACCAAAAATGAGGTTTTTATTTTTTCAAACAAACTAAATAGCTTACAAATCAGAGTAAAACGCAACCACCCTTTGTAAATAAAAACTGACCTTGTAACGCAGCGGCACCAACGCGCGCGCGCCGGAGCGCTGTTAGGAAAGAAACATCGTGTTCAAACAGGGCAAAAACTTAAAAAAACATTTGCGACTAAACTACTGCTCCTATTTAATTGATTTTTGGTACAGAGCTTGAAAATGGTCCATAATATAAGCTGTTTAAAGGAAAGCCCCTCTGTCGTATCAACTCTGTATATGAGTCGTCGCACTATCGAAGCGCGAGTCTAAATCAGTTGACCTTGGACCTCGGCTCCCTCGGTACAGCAACCGGCACTGGGTCGACATCAAGACGAAAAACTAACAAACAGCCAAGACGTAGACGACATTCATTGCCATTTATAAATCTGCATTATCATAAAAAAACTAGAACCAATTTTTCTGATAACTTTTTCTACTAGAAGGCTAATAATAACTTCTCCGTCAAAAGATTCCCACGTTTTGTTTTTGATATCTACTGTATTAGTTTAATGAGTAAGTATGATGACATGTTTCAGGATAAACGGACTGTGCCCTAAACGCACTTGTGTGAAGACAAACTCGGCGCAACGTAAAGGAATAAAAAATATATCGTCACTTTTATGAGAATTTTATTTTCCAGTTTGACCATTTATCACAGCTACAATTAAATGGTCATGTTGACCTTGTCATGCTGACTGAGGGGCGAGAAACCTCGCATGAGACTGGAATACTTAACAACAATGGAATGCAAAATGTTTTTGGCCCATGTATCGTCTGTACTGTCTGCATATCATGGCTATGTGTGATCCACAATAAGATATGAAATGGCCTGGAGAGATTCTGTACATAAGGATGATGATTTAAGGCTCAGAAGAGATGTGTCCGATCTATATGTAAACTGCAGCAGACAGTTAGTTGTAAAGAATATTAAATAAATCTCAAACTACTGACACTTCCACGTATCTAAAATTATACATTTTATAAGATCTAACATTACTTGTTTTGAAAAATATCAAGCAAACGACATATTGGTAAAATTAGTGGTCCTAATTATAAAACAACTCTAGTAAATAACAGAATACAAAACATGGCTCCCCGTGTATACAATCACCGACGCAAATATTTAATGGAGGTATGATCGCCTAATATGCATGATATATAAAGCATACTACGGTGTATGTGAATATTTGAGGGATACATTGAACGATTTATTTTTATAAGTACTTTATCTTTAAACTTATACGATGTATTTCATTCTAATTTTGTTCTGTTTACTAAATCAGTATTTTCTCTTCTTTTATCTATTTTGCTACTGAAAGGTTTTCATGGTGATGCCAAGATTGTGTGATATACAACTATGAAATGCATGTGCAATATCTGCACATTTGCGAATAATTTATAATTTGAATTTTATAATCATTTGACGATATACATATTTGACCACATAATATCTCAATACTCAAAAATAATTTGTTAATTAAAGACAATTCAGACTTTTCAAATTGCTCCTATTTGAAAAGTCTGAATTGTCTTTAATTAACTGTTCCAAAGATTGCCCTCCACCCAAATAAACACAAACTCACAAAATAATATTAGAGTAAATCCACCACGCGGCGTTCATTCAACATGGAGTGCTACTTATTGCGCTTGCGTGAAAAATACTGCGTTGTAGTAAATACTATGTTCAATACTAGGAGCATATAAATCACGAGAGTTTCGAGTTCTGAGATCGTCAATGGTCGGAAGTTAAAAGCCCTTCATTGATACGTTGATTTCAGTCAGTTGAATATTTCATTAAATTAAGATATTTAAGGACAATTCTAACTTCGGGAGTTCTATAGATGATTTTAATTAACGCATTAGTCTGCAAATACATAATGTCTACTGTTGTTATCGATGCGCGTCATATTTTGCTCTACATCTGACACCGATCTGCACATGGCAAAAAAACCGGCCAAGTGCGAGTCAGACTCGCGCACCGAGGGTTCCGTACAAACCTGTAGGTATATAAGTAAAAGTTATGGTATTTTTATTGCTAAATGAAATCCATAACATAACAATACTCGTGTCTAATACGACTCGTGTCGCGGTGTTTGTTTCCAAACTCCTCCGAAATGGCTGAACCAATTTGCATGAAATTTTGTGTGCATATCGGGTAGGTCTGAGAATCGGCCAAAATCTATTTTTTTATTTTTTTTTGTTAATCGCATAACAACGTTTGCTGGGTCAGCAAGTCTAATATATAAAATTCTCGTGTTGCGGTGTTTGTTTCCAAACTCCTCCGAAACGGCTGAACCGATTTGCATGAAATTTTGTGTGCATATCGGGTAGGTCTGAGAATCGGCCAACATCTGTTTTTTTTTTTTAATCGCTGAACAACGTTTGCTGGGTCAGCTAGTAAGTTTATGATTATTAAAAAAAATATACTATGTGATGTAACTAAAAATTTAAGATTTTCGGAATTTTTCCTATATGTGTACTTTATAACGTTGCTTCATGCCAAATTTCAAGATTCCAGGTCGTCTGGAAGTATCCTTTAGGTTTTGATTCCCTTGCGAGTAGTTGCGAGTTTCAAAATATGCGGCTTTAATTGCTGTATCTTTTGATTGCGTTGACGTAGAAGTTTGATTTTGTTACAGCTTAAAGATATTATAGACTTGAGTATTTGTTAAGAATTTCAATATAATACCACTACGCGTTCATGAGTAAAGGGGTAATAAGTTTAAAATTATTAAAAATATTTTTATTATATGATGTAACTAAAAATTTATGCTTTTCGCAATTTTTCCTTTATCTGTGTTATAAGACGTTGCTTCGTACCAAATTTCAAGATTCTGAGTTCACGGGAAGTACCCTGTAGGTTTTGATTCCCTTGCGAGTGTCGAAAATTTGCGGCATAAACGGGAGTATCTTTTGATCGCGTTGACTTAGAAGTTTGATTTTTTCACAGCTCCAAGAGACCATAGACTTGAGTATTTGATATGAATTTCAGCTTGATACCTCCACGCGTTCCTGAGAAAAAAGGTCTTGACAGACAGACAGACAGACAGACAGACAGACAGACGGACAACAAAGTGATCCTATAAGGGTTCCGTTTTTACCTTTTGAGGTACGGAACCCTAAAAACGTAAGAAAGCTTTAATCTCGCGGGTTACGTTAGCGCTTTCGCTTTAATACTAAAAACATAACCAAAGACTATAGCATAGTTAGCAATGTATTCACCATGTATGCATGAGGTCCATACATACATTTTGACGAAAACTGTAACATTTGAACTTTTTTACATTCGTTTTCAGTCTATTTGGAACCCAATACAAATAAATAAAATAAACATTTTATAAAGTAATTCCTTTGTGTGTATTTGCAATACTAGTAGTTTTTCTTTACTTACCTTTGTTTCTTGGTATAGAAATCAACGAGCTACTGGGCGGCAAACGTCGCATTCCCCACGTGCTCAATATACCGGTGGAAAATTTACCGATAGGCTTTTATGGATGTTGGTGTACTAGGATAACAGAACTAACCAAGAGATCTGCGAATAATAACGAAACGTTTGCTATAAATATTCTAGGTAAATATTTTTATCTTATATACCTTTCTATCAGTAGCTCTCGGGTTACTGACCAATAATAATAGATTAGCCTAGACGGGATATCCCAATTTTATAATCTGAATTATAATGTTAGAATTGCACACATTTTTTAATTTTTATAACGATCCAGAAACATTCTGTTTTATTCTGATTATGTGTATAAAATACGATAAAACTGAATAGTCTTTGTAAAAATATCTAAAAATTGTGTTGTGAGCTAACGTTTTACTAAGTGCTTGCTGACGGACACAATATTCTTGACAGATCATCATCAAGGGAACGTCACGTATATAATACGGTTCACATAATCGCGTTTCTCGTTACGTCTCGTTGACGGTGCGGTGGACAAACAGAGTTGACATGACTAGAATATAGCGTTAATCCGTCAGCCAGCAGTGCTACGAAAATTAATACCAAATAGCCTACCAGGAACTTCATGAACAATAAGAAGTTAGTTGTTTTCGTCATTAGTTAGCTCCAATATAATTTTTAGTAAATGAGGAAATGTGATACGTATAGGATGTCTCTTTTACTCTTGCTGTAGTGCACCTTGTAACTAGTGAAATGTGGAAGTTACGACTGCTGCAGCTGGCAAAACCACTTGGCTATTTTAGTCAAAGTAGTATCTTGGAAAAGTATTTAGTAGCAAGGAGATCATAATGATTAGAATATACGTAGGTTCTGGCTGAGGTGCTTCCTTATTTTATATGTACTTCTATACTAATACCTAATAATATAATATTATAAAGAGGAAGAACTTTTTTATTTATTTGTTTGTGCCGATTAGGCTCCGACAGTACTAGACCAATATTAACCATTTTTTCACCCGTCAAAAGCTAAATTATCAGGAATTAACACAGGCTATAATTTATTTCATGAAACTGCTTAGGAAAATAATGTAGCCCCAAGTAGCAAAATGTTCCGTGCCGGACGGCGCGTATATGTTCCACGCGCGCCTCAAAGAGATGTCAGCATATGAAGGGGCCCCTCAGGGCCAAGCCTGCCGGGTAAGCGGGATTGTCTGAAAGGGTTACCGCTACCCCGCTCCGCTCCACCCTGAGCGGGAGCAGTCATTGGATAATCATCCAATGACTGGAACGGCACGGCACGGCCGGAACTGGCTGTTGTGACGAGAACTATGTGTTCTCGTCACATAGTTTCCTACATACACTCGGGCTAAGCCGTTGTCAAAAGCTATTATTGAAATTATAAAAGTATTACCTCATGATCTCACTACTAAATAATTTGAAGTGTTTTGTATACAACCTTATTTTGGCGTATTTTTTTTCATGCAGTATGAGTAAGCAAACCAAGTATTAACTTTCTTTTTTTCGCTATATCAGGTACCGCCCCCGACCCACCCCTATTATTTCCCTTTCAGCTAGTTGCTGAAAGGGAAATAATAGAGGTACCTAACTAGTCTCACGACACTCAACTTCGTCTCCACATCTTCCTTTTCCTGTTACCCTGGTACGCTATGTGCAATAACAAGTTGTTGTCAGGCAAATAATAAATTGGGAAAAGAAATGAAAATACCTACTGTGCTATATGCTGCCCTGGTACCGGCACGTGATTTTTTTTTACGTTATTCAATAACAAAAAATATTTTTAGTAAGACAGAATTGAAGAAATATTTTGTCTTACGAGTCATTAAGACAGAGGAAAACCGAAAATGCGAAAAAAAAAACGCAAGAATCTCCCAAGGCGGAAAAAAAAAAACATTAAAGAAATCACCATTATATAGACACAATATTATGTATATTATTTAAACTATTACCGGAGTTATACATCTTATTTAAACAAAAAAAGATTAAGTTTATGAAAATTTGGTGAATAATAACGAATATCGTTCTTTACTGCCTAATCTCCATGCTGTCCTTGTACCTACAGCGCCACTTTTACCTACTACGTGGGGTTGGCAATACCAAAGCTACGTTAAATTAATCGAAAAACTGATAAGAGTGGTGGTGATACACTTTTTAATTGCACTTCTTTAAAATCACATTTTGTAAAGGTGGTTCCATGTTGACGATTCCATTTTTTTTGGGGGTCTGTTAGACTACTGACTAAAAACCAACCCGGTGTTTCCCATCTCACACTTGTGCAGGGAGGGGGTAGTGGGAATACCTGATTACCTCCAAATATGTCTGTTTTAGAATCAAATCTCAAATAGCCAAATTAGTTTATTTAGGTCCCGAAAAGATATAATAATAATATGTCAAAGATACATCCATGCTTGAGAAAAATCAATGCTTCAAAAGAAGATAAATAATAGTAATTAGCATCCATATTACTTTATTCTCTTTAATAAAGTAATATAATATTATCTTCATTAATAAAATTCAAAAACACTGTTTCAAACAAAAGTGCTTACTAGCACGACTAAATGTATGGAACACGATGAAAATCGTTATGATATTTCTCAAACAGCAGAGCAGGCAGGGTTTACATAAAGGGATTATCCGAAAGGGTTACCGCTACGCCAGCTCATAAAGGGCTCAGCTACACCCAGAGCGGGAGGAGTCATTTGATGACTATCCACCCTCGAAAGAAAAAGGCAGGTTTTTTATAGGGGAAGACTTTTTCTCGAATCTTTGGCTGTAGTTATTGGCTATGTAATGAACTGAAAGTGAAGTCGAAAGTGGTTTACACATAGCCTAGGTCTAGTGATGTCACTATATACGATAAAATATTATCTTATACACGTGAGTTCGTACCTAGGTTAGGAGGTAACCATATAACTCGGTACTTGCATCTATGCCACTCTTGTTTTGTAAATAGTGCGATAAGACGGCAATCTAACATGATCAGAAACAGATTAAAACATTTAATAAATTTTGTTGCTCTAAATTCATAATGAGAAGAATTTTAAATCAATTTAAATAGCTAAAAAAAAAACAAAATCAGGAAATAAGCTTACAGAATCCATTATTATTTTTATATATTTGCGTAATTAATACATGGTTTGTTTTGTGTTATACTGGATGAAAGTACTCAATCTGTACTCTTGAATTGACCTTGAAGCTTCTGGCTTAGCCAGAGAACAGTAGTTATTTTTACATCCATCAAGCATCTCTCTTCTTGTTTTGCTGACCCGCCATCATACTTTTGTACCGGGGTGCAATGAGTCGCAGAAGATCATAAGAGCTCTTAAAACGTCAGCGGGTCAGCAAGGAATGAAAATCGCATGTACACGCTTCCTCTCCACAATCGCCCCTAACCCCCAACGAAAGTAAAGTAACGCCATCTTGCGAAGGGATGCAGCTACGAAGAGCTTTCAAATTGTTAAGATAGATGAAGCTAAGTCTTTATTTAATAAGTACAAGCAATTTATTCGTACGTTAGTAATTTAAATTCATTATGCCTGTCTGCCGTAGTTAAGCTAGGGAGGGCTTTGTTTCGTGCATGTTGTTGAGGTGGTATTATTACGCATGCGCATTGGTAAGCAATCCACGTGTATCGGACGTCCTTTTCCACACTTCAAATCTACTGCTGCTTCATGGGCTCCTAGTAACAACACGTCCCAGCGTAACGCTGCACGTGAGCTGCCACCGTTACCGTGTTGGTGATATAATTTCTTCCGGCTTTCGTAAATTGGAACTGAAGAGTATGTTTGTTTGAACGCGCTAATGTCTAGAACTACTCAGTCGGATTTAAAATTCTTGGATGTTAGCTCAATTCTTGAGAAAAGACTATTTTAAATCACGATACGACTCTAAGGAGCCCAGCAAAAAGAAAAAGGTCAAAAAGAACGCTAAGCGAAAACGATTTAATGATTTTGGTAATCGATTTACATGTAATTTCTTTCTTATACACTTATTTGTGGATTTTCTAATAAGAACTCTTTTCTATATTTTCTTACATTATTCATCATGATCTGCTACCATTTTTTTGTAATAATGTCTGGATAGGCAAGGACTTGTTCTTATAAGTAACAAATAGTGTCGTCGTGTGAATGTAAATTTTCAATTATCTCACGGAAAAAATAATAGCCAATAATGACTTAGAAAGGACAAAAACAAAGTTAAAGAAGAAACCACAAAGTTATGCCCTGTTAATTATGTTTTATAGCCTGTGGCAATAGTTGGGTTGGCTTTAGTTAGGGGACGGTAATATTAACTTGGTCCCATTTTTTCTTTTTTTGAACTAATAAGTACTTAAAATTTAAAATTAATTAAATGATTCGATTAAATATAGATATTTTAATATTCTAAAATTATGAGCTCAAGCAAACATAGAAACGTAGAAAACTAGGCAGGCCGAACCACGAAACGAAGCGAGAGCTATAAAGCTAAGTAATAAATGACGTCACCTATAGTCTAATAACTTCAGAGAGGTGGGGGACGTTACTGCGCGCGCCGTACTTTCAGTCGACACAACGCTGACTACACGGCACGTCCGTCAGGGATGGTTTATCCCTCGCCCCGATCGGACGGCGAGCGATAAATCTCCCCTATAAAAACATACTAAAAAGAGAGTTAGCTCAAAAGTATTTTCGTGAATTTGATCTGTGTTGTTTGTTATTATTTCAGGTTTCCATATTAGTTCATATTAGTTGTTTATCTTCGGAAAAACCACGATTTTATTTTATAAACTGATCAACGCTCTTGATTGATGAGCATTGCAGACAAAGGACCTACCCAATTGATTTTAGTTTTAAGTACATTATGATCTACATCATTAGAACTAAAGATGTGGACCAAATATACATCTATCAATCTTCCAGGCTAACCAGGTGCAGCTGAATACCTTTGTATTTTCCATGAAGCGACTGCCTATCTGACCTCCACAACCCAATAAATGGATATTACGATACGCTTTGATAAGACTAGCTGTCATATTTACGGGCCGACCCATAACTACTGTCAATGATGCGCAAATCATACCAAATCAGTCCAGTTTTTGTCTAGTGATATGCTAACCAAAGAACCCGATTCATTTTTATTATATGGAAGACTAGCACTTTGCCCGCGGCTTCGCTCCCGTGGTCTTTCCCGTGGGACCCGTTATTTTTCCTGGGATAAAAAGTAGCCTATGTTACTCCTAGAAAACTAAGCTTTCCAACGGTGAAAGAATTTTTAAAATCGGTCCAGTAGTTTTTGAGCCTATTCATTACAACCAAATAAATTGGTCTTTCAAGCTTTGCAACAACTACAACTGTTCCCACTGTGAGTCTGTACTTTTGCCGTTATTAGTTTATTCGTTAGAATATTGCAAATAAATATCCAGCTTCCACAAGTTCTGTGCCCCCGGTATTTTAGTGCCGCGGACAGGTAACTTTGGTTCTTGGGGGCCAACGAAAATAGCAATGGAATTAAAACAAATTGTTTCATTTCCATTGATCGTGAACATGAGGTCCTGGGCTTGATTTAGGCAAAGTGTCTAAATCAAGTGAAAAAATTCTCAGCAGCAGCAGTGGAGGCTGGATTTGTGCCCGATTGATGGCAGTAGGCTCTTCCTCCCTCCCCTACTTGCATGGGACTTACACATAATGCGGCGAAATGTGAGTGGGGTGTACTAAAGGTTCTGCCTAACACTTACTTGTGAGGCTTTTTAAATTTCCTTGAGTGCCCTCATGAAGGCTTGTATGCAGGTTGTCTTGCCAGCGCCCGGCGGTCCCAGCGTCACGATGCCGTGACGAACACGCCAAGTCTCATGTAACTGGAATACATATTTATAATAATAAATTATCTATTTTGGAACACATAGAGCAAACTCAAACACATGGCGAATTTCATCAGTGAAAACCCTTTTTAAGGGGTTTTTTTTATAAATAATAAAATCTGGACAGAATAACGTCTGTCGGGGCAGCTAGATAATAACATAAACCCTATCCTACCCTACCTACCTATTGTATATGACTATGCAGACAAGATGGATATTCAAAATAGCAATTGTGTTTTACTTATACCCTATTAGGTACTACTCTGTCAAAAAAGTACCGGGAAAAGATCAATAATACACAAAATGTCTGTTATTCATCCAAATTTATTTTATCACCTTCAAAGTATGCTCCTTTAGAAACGATACACTTGCGCCAACGAATAATCCATTCATCAACACATTTTTTAAACGCTGCTTCCGGAATTGAGTTCAGTTCTCGCCGCGAATTCTCCTTTATGTCTTCTATCGATTGAAAACGGGTGCCACGAACTGGTAATTTGAGTTTAGGAAAAAGAAAAAAGTCAGCAGGAGCCATATCTGGTGAATATGGTGGTTGCTGGATGGTATTTGTTGAGTGTTTGGTCAAAAATTCGTTCACAATGATAGCCTTGTGTGAAGGCGCATTGTCGTGGTGCAAAATCTAAGAATTTTCTTTCCACAAATCTGGCCTTTTTCGTCGAATTTGCTCTCTTAAACGCCACATAACGCTCAAATAATATTCTTTATTTACCGTTAGACCTTCCGGTAAGAATTCAGAGTGCACAACACCGCGATAGTCAAAGAAAACAGTCAACATGACTTTGACTTTTGATCGACTTTGGCGTGGTTTTTTCGGTTTCGGTTCAGTTGGAAGGCGCCACTCCGAAGCTTATTGACTAGTTTGCATGTCAAACTCGTAAACCCACGTCTCGTCACCAGTAACAATGCGTTTCATGAATGTTGGGTTGCGAACTGACTAATTCTAGCATGTCCTCAGCGACTTTCATACGATTGAGTTGTTGGAGAAAATTCAGATCTTTTGGGACTAGCCGAGCAGCAACATGTTTCATACCCAAATGATTAGTTAAAATGATACGGATCGACTCGTAAGATACAGAAAGTTCGGCGGCTATCTCTCTCAGAGTTGAATGGGGATTTTCAGTCACTATTTTCTTCACTTTTGCGATGTTAACTTCAGTTGCAGACGTTGACGGCCTACCAGAGCGAGGCAAATCTTCCATCACATCTCGACCGCTTTTGAATGCTTTGAACCACTCATAAGCACGAGTTTTGGATAAAGTCGATTCACCGTAAGCCTTCTGTAACATTTTCAGTGACTCCGAACACGAAATTCCATTGGCGATGCAAAATTTAAGACAAACTCTTTGTTCGATATTTTTGTCCATTATGAAATTCGCAATACACACTATATATGATATTACTAAAACCAGCACTGTATTTAATATAAATAACAGATGCAACTCAAACTCCGCGCCAAAATGGAAAACAGTTGTGCCAATCTAACAACTACAAAAAAACAAAAATTTGAATTTGGAACCATAAACAAATCATCCATTCCCGATACTTTTTTGACTGAATGTACATTTAATATATTAGGAAAAAATAATATATTAAAAACACACCCTCCTTTCATAATCAATAATCAAGCATTGGAAAAAGAAAAGTTATTTATAACACAGCTATAAATCTTTCGATCATGATTAAAAACCGAAGATAGTGACCGTTTAAATGTCGATGTCAAAGAACAAGCTTAATAATATGTACCGCATGCTAACGTTACTATGGCAACGCTTTAACAATTGTCACTCAAGGCATTATGACTTCATGTACGAGTATAACCGACTTAACTCAAATTTAGTTACACGACTAAAATAAGAACAGCTGTGGCAAGTGGCTCATCAATTAAAGTCCTTGACTGTATGAACCACATGGAAAGGTTTACGTTGTCGTTGCCTATCGGATTAGCAAGTGATTAATAAGAGGTACATTAGACTTATCTAAGCAGTCTGTACTTTTACCTGTATAATGATCAACAACCACGGCGGATGACTGATAAGGCGCTTGGATCCACCCGCTTCTTGATAACCTCCTCCAAGTCATTGTAAGTTGTCTTCTCTAGAGTCTGGTTCGGAAACAAGTCGGCTACTAACGAAGAGAGGCTCCTCCTCATCTATCAGCTTGGAAAGGTTTATGTCTCAAAGAACACGCATGATATTGGTAGCTCATTGTCTTTAGAGTTGATTCGCTTCACAGCGCCAAGATTGCGCAGCACGGAGAGGATGTTACGCAGCCCAAAGTCGTAATAAACCTGAAATTGTTATAAGCAGATATTATTTAACGTGAGACTGAATTCCACGGTCAAAATAGTTTTATAAGTACTACCGGGTAAGTGGAAAGTAAGGCATCTTGTTTCCTCATTACTAATATCTAAAGAATTAGAAGACGTTATCGTCCAGTGTCTGTCACACTATTAAGTTCTATTAAATTCCAACTCTAGTTCTGTTAACGGGTTGATATTTGTTTACCTGTAGTCCATCTGATCGGAACAGTTAAAGACCACGCCGTACTTGGCCAGAGTCTTGCCCTTAACCTTGACTGTCTCCGTCCTGTAGGTATCGGCAAGACCGCCTGGCGCCCCCTCCCCCCCCAATGCTCATGGCTAGCGCCTGAGCGACAGTAATGTAGCACCTGAAAAATATAGTAGGTGCATGAAACATTGATTTGTTTTTAATCACCAAGTCTTCGCTTCGCAAATGTGCGATTTTCTATGGTCTTATCTGATGGTGCGCGAAGATCAAGATTGCAACATTTCTGTGGGATGGTAAATATTTTTGGATTCTTACCATAATAAACTCTCACAAATAAATTGGTGTAGGTAAGTACCTACACCAATTTATTTGAGAGAGCGGCAGTCCGCTAAGACAGAATATTAAGGAACTTGATAAAGATAACAAAAAGTAACGCGTATTGCTAAACTTTTCCCAATTTATTGTTTTCTACTTTGTAAGACAATATTGTACGGGCGGACCCCGGGCGCTCGGGTTGTTTTAATCGGCGTGCATTTGTTTGCCCCAAAGTACTAGCACATCATAAATCTACAGGAGCAGTGTGAACGTTGACAAACTTATGAAAGCATGTGGTGAAATGGAGAACTAACATGTAAAGCCTTGGATTTGCCATTTTTCCTTAAGTCATTGACTGCCACGCAGCAGACACAATAGAAAAACTATTGTTTGTCGGACACACGGTGACCGCGTTGGCGTTCAACGTGTTAACCAGCAGCGCCATTATTAACAACATGTTTGTATGTTTGTCGGTCGATATTATATGGCGATCATTGGATTGTTCTGACGGTTGAGGAGAAACCAATGAGTTCGTCACACAGTAGGTACAAGCATGACATAAATGTCGAGGAGGAGGAGAAAAATAATATCATGCATTTTAATTGTTGTTTTATTAGTTGTGAATGTCGTACTAGGTAAATACACTAAGATATTTTAATGACGACATCAAATGCGACAATTATTATTTTTATTCTTTTATAACTATTTGATTTCTATTTGAATTTTTGATATTATTATTTCAATCTGTGACTTGTCATTATTATCTGAAATGTATTGACGTTTGAGAGCTTCTTATTTAGTATGCATAATAATTTATATTAATGTGTGATCTTAATTATTGTAATGTCATAAGATTTTTTATTACACGACATTAATTTTAGTTCCTTCTTACTTTATTTATTTTATTAAACTGTTGTGGCCGACAGGATCCATGTAGGTACACTTTATTACTAATAATTATTTTGTCCTTGTAAACTAGATGCGTGAGCAATTTAGATTTGAATTGAATTGAATTAAAGGGCCTCCGAAAACGAACTAGTGGATAAACCAATGCAAGTTGTGCGTAAAGTGTTTTACTTATATATAAGTCTTCGCATTGAAATCTTCTTTACTTTCACTAGTTGGAATTGATCTTACAAAACTGATCAGAAGCCTGGTTTGTGCAGTCCACGTACTCGCTCTGAAAGGTGAATGGGACGCATTTCGCGATTCAACGAAACAAACATACGTTTACGCGCTTGTAAGATGAGTGACTCAAACCTATGGTACTACATAGTAATTGAGCTTATAAGCGCAATCACGCTACTACGAGATGCGCGTGTGGCAACGGCGCTCTTTTTCGAGGGCATACACTGTGAGTGGGTCTATTCTTACAATAATAGATAGGCAGTTGAAACTTGCAAATGATCCTCTTTACATGGCCTCCGAAAAAATATATTTTCTTCGTTGTTGTTTCTGCTGACATTTTTGTAAGATGTAAATGGCAACTGACCGGTTCCTTTTATTTTAATCTGCGCAATATTGATGAGGTATGCCTGGCGGATTTATTTATTGTAAAAGTTTTGATCCTATGACCAACACCAACCGGTGTTGGTCATAGTAGTCATCAACACCGGTAGACGTAACATTGCTGTCGCTGTGACGTATGTTTATAGTTTATATGGATGCTTAAGTAGGATAGTCTAGCTGCCGATCGTTATTTATAGATGCAGTGACTAGGACAGCATGAATACGAAGGTGTGGCCATAGTGTAGTAGTTTCACTTTCAATGAATCCGTACATATGAATGGATGTCTCGATATAGATCGGTTCAGTTATTCCATCCTAACAACATAAAATAGACGAAGTTAGCCTACCAGCATAAATTATTATCGAAAATATCTTTTTGATGGACATGTAAAGTAATGACAGCCTCAAATTTAATTATCTCTATTTATTTTAGGCTCCTTGTAGTATGGTCGATGAGCGTGTTCAGTAATTTCAAATATATATTATTGGTTTCCATCATTATCTTTTTTATCCAGGCGAGCCGATATCAGAGCTAATTCAGCATCAGTCGTCCATATTATTTGTATTCCCAAAAGACGAATCTGGAGAAAATACATATGGATTGAGATAAAAACTATTTGCTTAATTTCAATGACTAGTTCAAAATCAGCGCTGTGCTTTGGTAAATGCAAATCCGAAGCTAAATCCCTTGCGACATATAATTTTGTCGTCATCTTCCAAGCCTTTTCACAATTATGCTGGGGTCGGCTTCCATTCAATGGGATCTGAATTCCAGAATTTCACATGGAGCGACTTACGAGCGTCTGACGAATAATTCATTGAGTGCATCACTACTTTAAATTCAGTTAAATAGTAATCATACTAGAAGTCGGCATACTACGTTAGCGAAAGAAGCTGCTTTAGGAACCTTAACCACTATAACAGAAACTTGGGTCCAAACTTGCGCAGGCATTATATCTAAGAACAGCAGTAGATTGAAGGAAGGATCGTTTATCACTGCCACTGCGTTTCTGATGATGGAGTGTTAGCTGCCCTTTTTTTTTAAGGCTGGGAAATCATCCAATCACTTCTTCCGCTCTGGGTGGAGCGGAAGGGAGTGTCAGACTCTTACTGACTAAAACCCATCCATGTTCCTTCCTTAGCCCTTTGTGTTCCGGGGTAGCGGTAACCCTTTCGGACAATCCCGCTTACCCGGCAGGCTTGGCCCTGTGGGGCCCCTTCATATCCTGACATCTCTTTGAGGCACGCGTGGAACATAAACGCACCATCCGGCACGGGCCTGGTGCTGATCGGACGGTGGGTCGCCCATTACTCACCGTCCGCAGGCCCATGCCTACGGTGGCCGGGAGTCGTCACGTGGCTCCCGACGCCCGGGGCGTCGCTCGCGGCTGCTGGGACGGGAGGACCTTTCTCTCTCCCATCCCGCCACCTCCTTCGCGAGCATGACTTTTTCGCAGAAGGAGGTGACTGCCTCCCACTCCCTCTCGCTTCGGACCATGGCTTGCACCAGGGCCGGGCGCGAAAGGTCGCGGCCGCCGAGCTCCGCCGAAGCGGGGTAGATTTGCACCGTGTGCTCTACTATGTCCTCTGGGGTGTAAGCTGCCCTATGCTGACTGCAACAGCGAGGTGGGCCACGTCTCCACAGAACCTTCGGCCCGCACAGGACGCTCCAGTTTGATCTCTTCACCTTCCGATGACACTATTGCTATCGTCTTGTTGTGTTTTAAAATCCCCAATTATTATTTTTTTAGTCGTAGACTGCAAAAATTAAAAGAAGCCGTTGGCAAAAGCTTGTATAATTATATATTGAAATTATTAAAGTATTTCCTCATGATCTCACTATTAAATAATTTGAAGTGTTGTATACAACCTTATTTTAGTATATTTTTTCGCATGCAGAAATGAATAAGCAAAATTGTGAAACTACAATTATGAATATAACGTGGTACAGAAAAGGATTAAAAGGTCTTTAATCCTTTTCTGTACCACGTTTTATGCAAAATATATGTCGAAGCGTCAACGCATATCAATCAATTTGGATCAACGCCATCTATCTCTCACTAGAGGAACTATGTAGTTAGATTTGACAGCTTACGTTTCGGAACGTCAAGTAATAACTTGGGGATGGTTAGCGTGGAGTAATGGCCTAATAAAGTCAGCAGAACTAAAGATGTGTACCAAATATACATGAATCAATCTGTCTAGCTTTTTTCAACTGTTGGTGGTTTGGTTTTACAGTAAAATGTTTAGTTAAAATAATAAAAACCATGCAGCAAAATGAATGAAAACAGGGCGCATGAAGGATTCGAACCAACGACCTCCTAACCCACCTTTCCTTGGGCGAGGCGCTCTGACCACTGAGCCAATACGCCGCTGCTGTTTGATTTGAAATACGCGATCTCTTGCAGCGAAACGCAGGGTAAACAAACTGATGTTTTCATCATTAGTGAATTACATATGAACTTACAAAGCAATGTCTTTAGCACTTAAAGTTAAATAAGAAGCTGCCCCATTTGATTTTTTTGTGAATTTTGGTAAATTAAGTTTATTAATTTTATGTTTTTTTAATGATTTAAGTATTTTTACATATATAAACACGTTTAATTTTAAAATAAAAATATTTATTGTAGACTGATTCATTTTGATTTGTGATAGCTTTGGGTTGGAACGTTTATAACTAACACTCACTGTTCAGCAAAATTCAATTACGGATACACTATCGACAGATCAGTTTTCAGTTGTAAATAAAATGATTAATTACTATTGCTATCATCTTGTTGTATTCTAATATCCGAAATTACATACATGCATGCTTTTTGCATGTAGCAAATGCATAATATTATAGACATCGTTTTGCCTCCCTTTCTCGCATTAACTTTCTCTTTTTCGCTATATTAGGTACCGCCCCCGGGCCCACACCTATTATTTCCCTTTCAGCCAGTTGCTGAAAGGGAAATATTAGGGGTGACTGGTCTAACGACACTCGACATCTTCTTTTTCCTGTTATCCTGTTAGGCTACGTGCAATAACAATGATAGACTTGTTGATAAGGCATCTATTTATAATAATAATAGTCAGGGAAAAGAAAGTCACAATACAACTACTGTGCTATTTGCTGCCCTGGTACCGGCACGTGCGATTTTTTTTTACCACCATTTTTTATACCAGGGTGCAATGTGTCGCTGGAGATGTTAAGAGCTGTTAAAACATCAGCGGGTCAGAGAGGGATAAAAATTGCATGAACATGCTTCCCCGCCCCTAACCCTCAACGAAAGTAACGTAACACCATCTTGCGAATAGATGCAGCAACGAAGAGCTTTCAAATTGTGAAGATAGATGAAGCGTCTTTATTTAATACGTACAAGCAATTACTACGACCGTACGTTAGTAAGCTGTTAAAATTCATTATGTCCGTCTACCGTAGTTAAGCAAGGCAGGGCTTTGCTTCGTGCGTGTTGTTGATGTTGTATTTTCACGCATGCGCATTGTCAAGCAGTCCACGTGTATCGGAGACGTCCTTTTCCTTAGTTTAAATCTACTGCTGCTTCATGGGTTCCCAGTAACAACTCGTCCCAGCGCAAAACGCTGCAAGTGAGCTGCCAGTAGGACCACAAGTTTGCGAGTACTACTTGTATAAAGAATCAATGTTTTTTTTTAAAGTTCGTCTATTTTGTAGATTAGAGTGAACTAGTGAATTACTGCGAACGAGGAACTACTCGTTCCACACCTACGCCCTCCCTGAAGAGACACCGACTCGCGTAGTCATCCGCCGAGTCCCGAAGGAGATCCCTTCGGCCGACATCAAAGATGACCTCTCTGCCCAAGGCATCCCCGTTTCAGCGGTGCACCGCCTTCACAAGGCGTGTCGCGGGCACGCTTACGACATGCTCCTCGTGGTGTGTGACCCTGTAGAAGGGTACCACCCGATCTTCAATATCAAGTCGGTCTGCTCACTATCGGGGATCTCTATTGAGAAACCCCGCCGCTCCAATATAATTGGCCAGTGCCATCGCTGCCAATTATAGAAGTCAGCATACTACGTTAACGAAAGAAGCTGCTTTAGGAACCTTAACCACTATAACAGAAACTTGGGTCCAAACTTGCGCAGGCATTATATCTAAGAACAGCAGTAGATTGAAGGAAGGATCGTTTATCACTGCCACTGCGTTTCTGATGATGGAGTGTTAGCTGCCCTTTTTTTTTAAGGCTGGGAAATCATCCAATCACTTCTTCCGCTCTGGGTGGAGCGGAAGGGAGTGTCAGACTCTTACTGACTAAAACCCATCCATGTTCCTTCCTTAGCCCTTTGTGTTCCGGGGTAGCGGTAACCCTTTCGGACAATCCCGCTTACCCGGCAGGCTTGGCCCTGAGGGGCCCCTTCATATGACATCTCTTTGAGGCACGCGTGGAACATATACGCACCATCCGGCACGGGCCTGGTGCTGATCGGACGGTGGGTCACCCATTACTCACCGTCCGCAGGCCCATGCCTACGGTGACCGGGAGTCGTCACGTGGCTCCCGACGCCCGGGGCGTCCTCCCCCAAACCCCCGGCGAAGCGCGCTAGCGATCGCCAGAAGAGGGAAAGCCCCTCGGTTACCATCAAAGTGCCCTCAGCGCAGTTGCCAGTGCGACTCAGCCCCCAACGACCCATGCTCTGTGCCAACCTACTCCGCAGCGACGCTCCAGTCACCACGGCCCCCATCTCTCAGCCCCCTACTACCAACCCCGCGCCCAAGGTTACCGTTAACCCTGGGCCAACCCCCTCCCCCGTGGCCCTTTTGGTAACTCCACCCGCCGCCCCCTCGAAGCCTGCCTCGGCAGCTCCGAAAAAGGTCCCTTCCCCTTCCCCAGCAGGTATCAAGCCCACCACGACGGAGATCCTCGACCACACCCTCGCGGTTATGAACCAAGTGTTCGAAACCCCGGAGGCGATCGCGATGGCCGATCAGGTCTACGCCGCCAAGGGCGACCCTATCAAAATCCTCATGGCATACCACAGCTACCCCGGGTACTGCGCGCCATCTCCAACCTCACCTTTTAAATATCAATTATGGATATTACAACAGGTGCTAGATGTACAAAGCCCCGGTCCCTCAGGTGAGGTTTCTTTAACGCTAACGGCGTTAAAAGTCAACGCGATGAGATCGCCGCCTTCCTCCGCGACCATCAGCTTGACGTCCTTCTAGTTCAGGAGACCTTTCTGAAGCCCCATATACGCAACCCGAACATCGCCAACTATCGCATAGTTCGCAATGATCGGTCACGCTGTCACAAGGGCGGTACCCTCATCTATTTCAGAAGGACTCTCTATTGCATCCCTCTAGATCCCCCCCCTCTCCTCTCTCACTTGGAGATCTCTCTCTGTCGGCTCGCCATGACCGGTCATCAACCGATCACCATCATCTCTGGCTATTTCCCACCGGCCAACGGTAGCGAGGATTATATATCCATCGCCGCCAACCTCTCACTCCTCTTCGGCTTGAGCGACTCCGTCATCCTGGTGGGCGACCTCAATGCCAAACATCCCGCCTGGAACAGTAACCTCACCTCTACCAGAGGTAGATTACTCTTCTACTTAGGGGCCTCCCTTAACTTTGACGTCATCGCTCCGATGACTCCCGCCCACTATCCCGGCGACCCTAACCAAACTCCCGACGTCCTCGACATAGCGCTCCTCAAGAATGTGAACCTCTGTTTGCAATCTTTAGAGGCGCTACAAGAGCTAAACTCTGACCACCGTCCCGTCGTCATGCACCTCACCCCCTACACGGGGGGTCCGCTTGACCCCGACCACCCGCCCCGCACCCAGCTGGTGACCGACTGGAGGAAAGTAAGCGAAAAGCTTAAATCCGACACTCTGTCACCTCAGCTGGAATCCATTCCTGACCTCATTGTCTCTGTCGATGACACTACCGGCGCGATCGCCTCGTTTACAGAACACGTGCAATCCGTTTTGACGGATTGCTCACGGGAAGTCCCGGTGGTGGAAGACCACCGCTGGAAACTACCCGCTGACGTACGTGAGCTGATAACCGAGAAGAACGCAGCCATCCGTGCCTACGACTCCTTCCCCTGCGATGCGAACAAAGCCCACATGCGCAATTTACAGCGTGCTGTAAAGAAACGCATTGCGGAAGCTCGTTCGGACAACTGGGACAAGTTACTCGGTGAACTTGAGCCCAATCACCATGCCTTCTGGAACCTTCAGAGGAAGCTTCGCGCTCCCGAAGAATCTTCCACCCCTCCACTCATCCGTCCCGACAAGAGCATCGCTTTAGATAGCTCTGAAAAAGCCGAGCTCCTAGCCGACAGTCTCGAGTCCCAATGCTCCCCCAGCTCCCTTCCGGTCGACCCAAAGCACCTCGCCAAAATCGACGCCGAGGTCGAACGTAGAGCCTCTCTCCCGCCCGTTGAAGACCCTGATGATCCTCTGCCCCCCGTCACCCCTGACGAGGTGCAAAATATCATCAAGGGTCTTCAGGCTCGTAAAGCCCCCGGCTCAGATGGAATTACCAATAGGGTATTCAAACTCTTCCCCGCCCAACTGATCATGCTCATACCGAATGGTAAAATATGGTGATTTCAAGATTGTGTGATACATGTACAACTATGTATTACATGCTTGTGCAATATCTGCACATTTGCGAATAAATGATAATTTGAATATTATAATTATTTGATGATAATATACATATTTTACCACATATCTAAATACTCAAAAATAATTTGTTAATTAGGTAAAGACAATTCAGACTTCTCAAATAGGAGCACTAACTGTTCCGAAGATTACCCTCCACCCATTTAAACACAAACACACAAAATAATGTTAGAGTTAAGAGATGAATCCAGCACGCGGCGTTCATTCAACATGAAGTGCTACTTATTGCGCTTGCGTGAAAATTACTACGTTGTAGTAAATACGATATTTAATACTAGGGGCTTATAAATCATGAGTCCACATGTAGTGCTGCTTTTTGCGCTTGCGTGGAAAATACGATGTTCAATACTAGGAGCATATAAATCATGAGAGTTTCGTGTTCTTAGATCGTCAATGGTTGGAACACCAAAAGTGGAATTAAGTAAACATCTCAAGCTACTTAACTTCTCAAACAAAATAAAAGCCACGTGGTATTCAGTTCACATGTAGTGCTGATTACTGCTTTATTTTTTTGTAGGCTGGCTGTATCTTTTTGTCTCATGAACCGTGATTGTTAGACAGTTGAAATTTTCACAGATGATGTACACTCGGCATCACAAAAATCGCACCTCTTGAAAAAATTTCCTTTAAAGTCAAAGTTGCCCTATCAATTAATGAAAGACATACGACTATAAGGTATCATTGGAAAGGTAATTTATTTAAATTTCAGAATAAAGCAATAGATTGAATTTTGTTTACTAGGGAATAAAAAAAAGCAAGCAAATGCGAATGATTAAAACGTAACTTTTTAATTTAGCAGTGGTATCCATCTTCAGGAGTATTTTTCTTGCTGTAGCTGTTCACGTGAAGGTTAGATAGCGAATGACACCCATTTTACTCAGGTCACCCGTTTTACACCCTTGTTAATTGATGCAATTAGTGACTACTGTAATGCGTTAATGAACAACTTTTTTTTTTATGTTACTTGCTAATGAGATGTGTTGTGCTTAGGAATTCTAACTACTGTTAATTTAAATGTCATTAAACATACTTTTAATTGATACCAATTTAAATTGGGTTTAATGTAGGTATTCGTTAATGGCAGGACATGCTTCAAACTTATTTTATTTTATATTGGAGAGGTGCACTCTCACAGAAATACTTCTGTTGCCGTTTTACACTTTAAAACAGAATTAAATGAATATTTAAACGGCAAAAAAATCACGATTTTTGTATGGTATATTATATACTCCCATACAACAAACGTGATTTTTTTGCCGATTTACAGTTAATCGTGCGGAACCCTCCGTACGCGAGTCCGACACAAACAGTCACTTGGCAGGTTTTTTTTAATTCATGTTGTTTTTTATAATTTATTATGTGACGAATCATCTCTAGAGCTATTATATAAATCTTTTCAGTAGCCTAATTCATAATTACGTAACACACTTTTAATCACAATCCAGATTATGATGCAAAATCCTTCAAAATCGTTTTGTCATTCTTATTCCATGTTCAATGTAATTTTACTAATGAATGTTGTTGAACTGTTAAACTGAAAATCATGGCCATTGAAAGTGTGTAACGCAACAACCCATGCTTAGGAAAATTCTTTTTTTAAAGTACGACCAGTGGCTACAGTCGCTGTACAAGAGATGGTATAATTATATCATAATTAAACTTCG
This sequence comes from Hyppa rectilinea, assembly GCA_951799385.1. Classification (NCBI taxonomy): domain Eukaryota; kingdom Metazoa; phylum Arthropoda; class Insecta; order Lepidoptera; family Noctuidae; genus Hyppa; species Hyppa rectilinea. The sequence continues at coordinate 25,789,123 of OX637300.1, read as the reverse complement.
AAAAAATAAGGTTTATGACCGAATAGGTCATAAACCTTATGGTCCATAGAGAGTACATCTTTACTTCTTCATTCAAAAGGAAATATCAAGTCATGTGTTTGTCGTCGTCGCTCGCTGTGAATCATCATAATGGACCAAAATTAACAAAGAATCAACTAGCATAAATAATTTTTTGTTTGTTATTATTTTAATTATTTTGTAATAATAATAAAATAATAATATTTTCGTCGTACTTTGTAAAATTTTTCGACAAATTACAAACCGTTGAACCCGTTCGTGAAATATGGCAAAGTCGTTTTTTCCTAGCTTTAATTATAAATTAATGATTAGTATGAATTAAAATGAATTACTCGTATATTTTATCAAAGAAATTTAGATTAATAATGATGATTGATACTTCGAAAGTATGAATTTTTGAATCACCTAACCTCAGCTACGATCCGTCTTCAGAATGAAGCCCTCCTTTGAAAAGCTGAACTTAGGATATTTCGACTAAAGAGTAGAATGAAACAACTCAGATTATTGTAAACGTGTTTCTTGATGCACAGACATGCAATAGTTATATCATCCAATGGGCGGGCATTCATTTCGTTACAGTTTCACGACAAACAATTATTACGATACTCCTTTTGCTTCCTTTACGTTTTCAATTTAGAGTTAAAATCATTAAAATCATCGATGCTATGTTAATTTTACACACTGAATATTTCATGAAATTAAGGACACTTCTAACCTAGGTTCTAATGATCATTTTAATTAACTTATTAGTCCGCAAATACATAATGTATTTTGTTGTTATCGTTGCGCATCATATTTTGCTCTACATCTAACAAAGATCTGCAAATGGCAAAAAACGTAAGAAAGTTTGCATCTCGCGGGTTACGTTAGCACTTTCACCTTATAGTAAAAACATAACCAAACACTGTTCACATCACATTATAGCATAGTGTTCAATGTATTCACCATGTATGCATGAGAAACATAGATTTTGACGAAAACTGTAACATTTGAGCATTTTTAAATTATTTTGTAGTCTTTTTGGATAACAAACAGTAAACGTAAATAAAACACAAATTTTAGAAACGAATTCTTTTGGCAGGGTGTATTTGCAGTACCAGGAGTTCTTTAGTATACGCCCGTCAGGATCAATTATAGTGAGTTCATCCTTATAATTGATCCTGACGATCAATGCAATAAAAGTACAGGTTGTCATTTTTAGAGGCTATAGTCGGTTCGATTCCCGAGAGTTGCAAGCGAATTTTTGAAAATCTTTGAATGCAGTTTTGTTTCTATTCAAAAATAAAAGAATGTTTCCTTTAAGTAAAATTTTCTATCTACAGTATTAAGAGTACTTTCCCTCCAGGTGACATTACAAAATTCCACCCTGTATACTTACTACGTTATGTTTCTTGCTATAAAAATCAACAAGCTGCTGCTGAACAGCAACATCGCATTCGCCACGTGCTCATTTTCCTGTGGAAAATTTACCGATAGGCTTTTTGAACGTTGGCGTACTAGGATAACAGAATTAACCAAGAGATCTGTGATTAACAAACCGTTTGCTATATAAATATAGCAGACACGTCCTCATTTTCCTGTGGAAAATTTACCGGTAGGCTTTTTGAACGTGGCGTACTAGGATAACAGAATTAACCAAGAGATCTGTGATAAACAAACCGTTTGCTATATAAATATTCTAGGTGGGTGGGTATCCGTATAATATATGTATTTGTCGCAGGTATATTTTTAAAGCCGTGACGATATAATAATGATATTACAAATTTCACTAGTGATATTATAATTAAACGGTAGATTATCAACCGACTTCATTTCTTACAATTTAACGGTCTGGTTTTAGTAACATTGTAATGTCACGGGAACACTATAGTGATATTATAATAAATCTAGGTATATCGTGAATGAAGTTAGCAGTGAGAGAAGTCGAGCGTTCTGATTGGTCAATTCTTTTTCATTGGCGATTTGAAAAACTACCGCTACTACTAAACACCTACTGCTTAACGAAGGTCCTCACCAGATGTGGCTATTTCGGGAGGTTCAGCATTATGAAAAGGAGGGTCATTTAGGGGCGAACTACTTAACCGATTGCGATAAAACTTGATAGGCTGCTACTTTTTATACCGATATGCCCACGGAATCCAAATTTATCGGTTGAAACCGCGGTGCGCAGCAAGTTATTAATAAAAACATCGGTGCTACATTTTTCGAATGCACTCCCCTATCCTAAGAAAATGTTATATCAGGATCTTTGGCCAAAAACACGATTTACATTATTCACCTTTTAATCTTATTATGGTACCAGGGACACATAAATCACATGTAGGTTTTCGATTCAATTGAAATCATAATATCTGCTAGCATTATAATTAAATAGTACGTAACTATAAGTCCTTGCGCACTGTCACTGTCTGAATACTGCTAAAGATTTTAAAGCAAAGACACGTGGAATAAAATAACAACAACGTCTTTATCTAATTACATCGCACTGTAAAGTCCGTTTATAAAATATTAGCTTCTGTTCGCGGCTTAGCCCGCGTGGATGATGGAAATTGCATGTTATTATACATATAAACGTTTCTCTTGAATCACTCTATCTATTAAAAAAATCGGTTGTCTGTAAAGTCGGTTTACTGACGATAGTTGAACGTGACAACGTCATAAGAAAATACTGATGGAACGGTTGCATTTTTCAAAAGAAAATTTTAATTTTATTTGTTTGATAGATATTTTGTATGGATATAGAGAAGGAGGTAAATGGAAATCACAATGAAATTGATCAAGTTACATTTATTTGTACGCATAAATACAATTATGTCAATTTTATTTTACAACAATCGCGGACTGATGCTACACACATCAAAAGTGTCTAGGGATCAACATATATTTTTGCAATAACTTTTCTCTTGATTGATATTAATTTAAATTTTCTTTAAGGATTCATCAAATAAAGTGTTTTCGTTTGTCACAGTAACGATAAACCAAGTCACCTTTGCATTAATAAAGAAATTTGCCATTTTCCTAATAAAGGGATTTTTGACATTTGAACCACTAACATTAAAGTTCGAAAAAAAGACTGAAATAACAGTTTTCTTTAAAATTTTATTGGGTAACTTAAACAATTAATAATCCGTGTTTCTACCGCGAACACTAACAACACAAGAACATCGGTTTGGCATACTCAAAATGAGTTCATCCAAATCACGCTGTGGAATGGCCGCCCATGTTCGTTGCAACAACAAAAAAAGGTCTTCTTGCAACTGGATACCCTCCATATTCGGCAGAGCTCTTCTCTGTAGCATATCCCATGCATGCTCAATCGGGTTCAAGTCTGGCGACTGAGCAGGCCAGGGCAGGACATTGATGTTAGCTGCGGCGAGAGTCTGTCTTACAACTCTTGCGGTGTGCGGTCGTGCATTATCATGCATTAACTGAAATAAGGGACCGATTTGCACTTGTAGAGGAACGATGACGTCAGATACAATCGTCTCAGCATAAATTTGAGCGTTGAGGTTGCCTCTGATCCAAATCAACTCAGTTCTTCCGCCGATCCAAATACCCGCCCATACCATGATGGTTCCACCACTATAAGGATGGACTTCCTGGCAGGATTTTAATCGCTGTTGGCGTCCAGGGGTTCTCCAGTGTCGTATACGTCTTGTATCCGGTCTCATACCAAAACGAGACTCATCAGAAAAGCACACGAAACGCCATTGTTCTTCTGCCCAATTTCTGTGTTCAAGAGCCCATTGATATCGAATCCTACGATTGTGCATTGCTATAGGTGGTACCCGTAGCGGTCTTCGGGAATGAAGGTTCACTTCATTCGTTCCTCTACAAGTGCAAATCGGTCCCTTATTTCAGTTAATGCATGATAATGCACGACCGCACACCGCAAGAGTTGTAAGACAGACTCTCGCCGCAGCTAACATCAATGTCCTGCCCTGGCCTGCTCAGTCGCCAGACTTGAACCCGATTGAGCATGCATGGGATATGCTACAGAGAAGAGCTCTGCCGAATATGGAGGGTATCCAGTTGCAAGAAGACCTTTTTTTGTTGTTGCAACGAACATGGGCGGCCATTCCACAGCGTGATTTGGATGAACTCATTTTGAGTATGCCAAACCGATGTTCTTGTGTTGTTAGTGTTCGCGGTAGAAACACGGATTATTAATTGTTTAAGTTACCCAATAAAATTTTAAAGAAAACTGTTATTTCAGTCTTTTTTTCGAACTTTAATGTTAGTGGTTCAAATGTCAAAAATCCCTTTATTAGGAAAATGGCAAATTTCTTTATTAATGCAAAGGTGACTTGGTTTATCGTTACTGTGACAAACGAAAACACTTTATTTGATGAATCCTTAAAGAAAATTTAAATTAATATCAATCAAGAGAAAAGTTATTGCAAAAATATATGTTGATCCCTAGACACTTTTGATGTGTGTATTTATTTGAATGATGAAAGCTTGAATATTCGACATTATATCACTGAACATAATATATTCAATATTGAAAGAATCATTGCCTTTATCGCCGCAATTATCGTTGCTATAACAATTGACACCACTTTTACTTTTCACTGCACTTCATACTTGACGAAAACATGTAAATGTATTATTGTATAGCAGCTGTCCACGCGGGCGCATCGCTCACTCAAGTAGGAGATAGACAGATGCCGATTGTGCCTCTTTGTCGCTCGTTCCGCGCTCTCGCTTGCACTTCAAGCCTTAAATGGAACGCCTCAGAGCGAGGTAACGACGCATGAGTCATGTTTTTTGGTGCGTGCAGCCGGCTCCATCGAATTATATATAAGACGTTGTCACGTCAAAAACTGCATCAAAATCCGTTGTGGGGTTTAAAGATCTAAGCATACATACAGACATTAAGACAGACGCGCGACTTTGCTTTATACTATGTAGTGATTTTTATAACACTCGATTACTTACCGACATCCAGTTTCAACGTTTTCAATAAATTCTTCTACTGACTATGGTGTCAAGTAGTTTTTCTTAGCATACAACTAGTGGCACACGATGGGTTGCTCGACGCTCATCTTGACAAGGCAGTCGGATTCTCTAATAAGGTACTACGCAGCTACGATGTAGCATTAACACGGCTACGCTTAGGTACTACAAACTCGTAGCAGATGTAGATGAACTACAACTACTCAGACCCTACATGTCTGAGTAGTTGTAGTTCATACTTTTGCTATGCGGAGGACGTAATCTGAATGGAATAAAGTTCTAGTTACCAGAAAAAAAAATGTACTATCGATAAATATATTAAAGTACTATACACATTATAATCCTTTGCTTTATGAAATAAAAGGTAAACTGTTTTGGTTTCCCAAATAAATATTCTGCAGATTAGGAGAAATATTTTTGATTAGAATCTCTCAAAGAATGTTAAAAAATCTGTTTGAAAGCTGTACTTCACCTACCCTTTTTCAGAGAATATTAGGATGGATTGATGAGTACTTATTTACATAATTCAATTACGCGTATAATATTTAAACGTTATTATTTGAAATGTAAATTATACTAACTTACGTTCAGTGATTCTGAGTGTATTCAAATTTTATAATTAGTACAGAGTTATTTCTATCACAGACAAACTAATACCGTTTCAACATTTCTTCTGTTTGGTGCTTCCCCTGCACTCGTACGAACCAAAATAGTTGGCTTTCACTACAAAACTACAATTGATATAATTTTGCGTCAGCATTGCTTCTGAATGGTTATGACGTGCTAGTCCAGAACGACGTCGTTCAAGTTTTCCCGCCTGCTGAAACTATCAGATCCCAAGTGTCCCCTGTATAATAATTATTATTATAATATTTATTACATGACATAATTATGTGCGATTCTTAGGAAATTTTATATTCGAACCTTTTGGCTCGCCCTTTTACAATTTGTATCCAGTAATCTATGAAAAAATACAACCTTAGAGGAATATTGCTTGCATTGTTTAGAATTACCAAGAGTTCAAGAGCAGTCAGTGCCAATATTCTAAGAGAAAAATCGACACTGACAGGTCTTAAATGTGGTTCATTCGCTGATCCCGTTCAGTTGCATTGGTGAAATTCGCCCACAGATAAACAGATTAATTAACACATCAAAACTTTATGCACAATACATTCATATTTTGGTATAAGAATCGTTCCCAGATCTTATAGCAATTACTTATTTTTCAAAATATTCAATGAACCTACAGTTTTATTTTCGCAAAGATTTTAAAACGACTTCAAAAAAGTGACTTTTCATGTCTTGCTGTATTATCGCGTTCGGTCTACTCTAAAGTACGCAACGGATTTTGGTGTGGTTTATTTACACCTTCAATAAAATTATAGTTTCTTACGGTTGATAGACGGTGACAGGTGGTAAGGAATTAGGTATTCGCACCAACAACCGTGCATATATTTTGTTACTGTCAATCTTACAAATTATTATAATTATGAAATACCGATGTTTTGTGAAGTCGAAAAACCGTGTATTTGCTCAATTTTAAAATATTGAACTGCTATGATATCATTATATTTCAGAATACTCTCAAAAAGAGCAAAGCGTGTTGCCATTAAGCACCGATAGTTTTAACCAATTGGCAAGCGTGCCATTAAACGAGTCTGTTGGAACTGGTTTAAAAAGAGGGTTGAAGTCTACCCAAAAACGGCCGTATTTAACATTGCGTAGCTAGATGGCACGATTTTAAATTTTACGGATTGACCACCAAGAACTTATTCTATCCTGGTACCCGTACTCAACTTGCAGTGTTCACGTGATTTTCAACAACATTATTTTGAACACTGTGACGACGTTACTTGTGAAATATCATTTTTTTCGAACATTGGCTTTGCATTTGAGTTTTGGTACCAGGGTAGCCGAATGAGACAGGAGGTTAACCGGCTCAACCAGCGATGGAAGACGTTTCGTCACTTTCGTTGCGATAATAGTGACATCTAGCATTGCGTTTCGAAAACCGGTTTACAAGCATTTTATTGATGCTATTATAAATTACAAAGTAAAATAAATTTATTATAGATTATATAGTTTTACAAGAAACTCCACCGTTACTCTTTTGAAATGTTTTACAATGTTTTGTATACATGAATTTATGTTAATTTATTTATAATTTTAGTGCCGTGGTAAGATACCATTGGTTCATGGATGGGGTAAGTTTCAACGAAAACAGTAACGGAATTGAAACAAATAGTTTCATTTCCACTTATTTTGAATATGAGGTCCAGGGCTTGATTTAGGCAAAGTGTCATTAGGTTTTTCCACTAGAAAATTCTCAGTAGCAGCCTGTTATTTTCTATGGTCCTATCTGATGGTGCGCGAGGATATCGATACATCAAGATTTCTGTGGGATGGTAAATATTTTTGGATTCTTACTATAATGACAGAATATTAACCCTTTAACCGCCCCAGTCGGATTAATACGACAAATGTTGTCGTGACCGTGCCGCCTGAGTCGTGTTTATACGACTGAGAATCTATGTTCGGATTTCGTTGTTTATGTAATTGCAAGACCATATTCGTCTGAAATAAAAGTTTTTTTTTATGAGTTGGGCGCTGGGGGCACGACAACTGATACTTAGTCGGGCGGTTAAAGGGTTAAGGAACTCGATAAAAATATTATATAACAAACTAGCTTCCGCCTACGCCTTCGCCCGCAAAATATGTCAACAAATTTTACACATAAACCTTCCTCTTGAATCACTCTGACTATTAAAAAAAACCGCATCAAAATCCGTTGCGTAGTTTTAAAGATTTAAGCTAAGCATACATAGGGATATAGGGACAGAGAAAGCGACTTTTTTTTATACTATGTAGTGGATACGCGTATTGCTTCTACCGAAACTTTTACCAATTTATGTTTTCTACTTTGTGGAAAGTTTGCCCCAAAGTACTAGCACATCATAAATCTACAGGAGCACTGTGAACGTTGACAAATTTATGTATGCATGGATTTGCCATTTATCCTTATCATAATATCAGCGCCATTACTAAACGTACAACATGTTTGTATGTTTGTCGGTCGATATTCTTAATGATCGGGTTGTTCTGCCGGTTGAGGAGGAACCATTAGGTTGTAAAAATAATGAGCATTTTAATTGTTGTTTTATTAGTTGTGAATTTCGTACCTACTAGGTAAATACACTAAGATTGTTTGATGACGACATCAAATGCGATGATTTTTTATTTTATTTTATTATAACTACTTACTTGATTTCTATTTGAATTTTTGATATTATTATTTTGATCTGTGACTTGACATTATTATCTCCAATGTACCGACGCTTGAATGATTCCTAATTAATAATATGCATAATAATTTATATATGTGTGATCTTAATTATTGTAATGTTATAATTTTACTTTATATATTTTGAATTGCACGATTTCGCGAATCGCTTCTCATATTTTATTAAACTGTTGTGGCCGACAGGGTGGTCCATGTACACTTTTTAATAATTATTAAGACCTTGTAATCGACATGCGATAAGCAATAAAGTTTTGAATTGAATTAAAGAGCCTCCGAAAATGAACTAGTGGATAAACCCGTGCAAATGGTACGTAAAGTGTTTTTTTACTTATAGACAAGACTTCGTATTGAAATCTTCTTGAACTTTTACTTGTTGGAATCGATCTTACAAAACTAACAAATACAATGAAATAAAAGCTTAGAAGCCTGTCTGTGCAGCGCTGGTATTCGTTCTGAATGTGACGTCAGTGACAGAAACCCAAGTCTTATCAGCGTCTTCCTTGAAGTAGAACCGGCACTGCTTCAGCCATTCGAAGTCGGTCGCCTAACGGACGTTCAGGCGACACTGAAACATTATTTGATAACTTGCGTGATTTTTTGGATACTAGGTATTTATGAATTTACATTTACAGTTATTTTTAGGAACAGTGTTAAGCTACTAAACGTTGTTTCGAGCGATGTTACTAGTATATGAACTTATAAGCTAAAATCTATTCTTACAGTAAAAGATAGGCTGAACTGTTTCTACAACAAGGGTTGTCCACTTCTGACACCCGTAACAGAGCGAAACGTAATAAGTCGTTGACTTTATGCTAAAGAGGGAGAGAAAATGTGGAATTATGAATTAATTAATTTCAACTTCTTTAAGCTTATGCATTCCGGGTGAATCATACAATTTTTCTACGGCGTTTTAGTTCTAGTTCTGGTGCAGGTTTGTTTATACGTCGATGCTACTGAGTACATTACGAAAAATCTAGTTCCCAAATAACCGAAACGTTTCAAGTGGCTTATCACATCTGATTACATCACGCGACCAACTTAAGATCCTACAGGTATTCAAGCGTACAGCAATTTCGGTGCATAAAAACGTGACAGCATCAGTTTACTTTATGAGAATCTGTCAGCCCTGTCACCATCAGGGCTACTATAAATAATATTTAAATGTATTGATAAAAGTTTTTTTTTCTCCCGAATAATTTGATGTTATTTTAGAATAGAATGAAATTCATTTATTTGTCAGAATATTTACAAGGTTGTTATATGCATTATGTATAATTTCTGCCGTTTCTGGCGTACAAATATGGTTTTTAAGATAGTTTATGGGTTATTAATTGAGTAATACAAAGCAAATTAAGAACTCCAACCCTACATAAAGGGCTAAGGAAGGAACATGGATGGGTTTTAGTCAGTAAGAGTCTGACAAACATTGGATGAATTCCCACCCTCAAAATAATAAATAAAAAACCCGTTTTTTTTTTAAGGCTGGGAAATCATCCAATGACTGCTCCCGCTCTGGGTGGAGCGGAAGGGAGTGTCAGACTCTTACTGACTAAAACCCATCCATGTTCCTTCCGTAGCCCTTTATGTTCCGGGGTAGCGGTAACCCTTTCGGACAATCCCGCTTACCCGGCAGGCTTGGCCCTGAGGGGCCTCTTCATATGCTGACATCTCTTTGAGGCGCGCGTGGAACATATACGCGTCGTACGGCACGGGTCTGGTGCGGATCTGATGGTGAGCCACCCATTACTCACCGTCCGCAGGCCCGCGCCTACGGTGGCCGGGAGTCGTCACGTGGCTCCCGACGCCCGGGGCGTCTCCTGTCCACTGCGCGACGCCCTCCGACAATCTGGCAATATGTTTGCCTGCTAGCAACAGTACCTTTTGGATTTCGTCAGGAATTCGAGTTATTGACACGTTAGGTATCATTGGTGACGCTTGAAGTAGGAATATTTGTTATTTGTGCGTTAAAAAATATCAGTAGTCTAAAAATAATCTCCACGAAGTGTGCGATACATGAATATTTGTGCATCGCACCCTTAGCTTCTTCGCTGCCAACCGTGTCTGCTGACTGATTAATACTTTTACTCACGTTTCATACGCTTAAGTCACAGGTATTTAGTCCCAAACTAAAACCAACCTCCAAAACTAAAATATATCTACAGAACAGATTTTGACAACGTCTTTCTTTTCTTCACTAATCTGCAAAGTAACCTTGTACACTTGTAGAACGAACGCACAGAGAGTCGTAGTAATGATTTTTATTTTCATAAAATATAAGTTGAGAGTCATAATTCTGATCATTGTATGTACAATGTACATCTGATACTGACCAGAAAATTGCAAAACCTAAGAGAATTTGAAATTCACGGGCTAACCTGGTGCTTTCGCCTTTCTCCATTTTCGCTTCCAACAGGCAATAACTTAACGAAATACTAAAGAGAAAAAGGCGATGGGGCTGAAGTGTTCAAACTTCACAGCTAAGGTACACTCCGACTCACTAGGAACGTAGATAAACAAGGAGCTAGAAAATAGAAATAATATTGCTATATCACTCTCTCATAGCAGTCCATCCTTTTAAGCTAAGTGATCCAACACACAGGCCACCACAGCGAGACATTAAAGTCAGCATGATATACTCTCAGCTATCAGATCAGATGGGCTGCCGCCCCATGGATATTACTGATATTCAGCTGCATCTGGTTAGACTGAAAGCCGGCCCCAACTCTAGGCAGTTAACTCTCCTACATATTACGAGTATTATTGATATTTTAAGACTGTTAAATTGTGTAAATATATACGACCCGTATAAAAAGTAAAGTCATTAGAATTGTTAACAAAGATTTGCGCTCGAAGAACATTTTGCAAGCTGCCTGATACCTATGGAGGTTATTGAGGTAAACATTTGTAATGAGTAAACGCTTGGAAGGTGGCTTGTCCGGATACGGTGCAGCCCGATAACCCGTCTTCCCAGAGACAGTGGGATGAGCCGCTCTGCAGGTTGGTACGGAATAATCTAATTAATACGTCCACCAATACTGCTGAGCGTGCCCGCCTACTGGCTGTGGGAGAGTGGGAGTCGGACCTCTGGCTTCAGGCACTACCGTCACCCAACATAGGCACTATGCTGTGTGCTGCGTCTGGGTTCTCCTTGCGGGGCTCCACATCGTTGTCAGTGCGGTGAAGCAGTCGACCGCCTCGGACACCATGGCCTTTCTTGCAGTAAAAGAGCTGGTCGGTTGGCACGGCACGCCAGTATTAATGACGTCATCCGTCGAGCTCTTGTCACCGCCGGGGTGCCAGCTATTTTAGAACCTAATGGCTTGGCACGCGACGATGGTAAGAGGCCAGACGGAATGACTATAATGCCTTGGAAGTTGGGTAGGCATTTGGTGTGGGATACAACCTGTGTCGACACCCTTGCGCCATCCCATCTTCCTAGCACGGCGGGCTGGGGCGGCTGCTGCAGGAGCGGAAAACCTCAAACGGCGCAAGTATAACAACCTTATTGGAAGTTATATGTTCGAGCCGTTTGGGGTTGAAACACTAGGGCCGTGGGTTCCGAGTGCTCATCGTGTGTTTCGGGATATCGCCCAGCGGTTGGTCGACTCTACACGTGACCAGAGGGCTGTTCAATTTTTAGTCCAAAGAATCAGCGTTGCCATTCAACGTGGCAACGCTGCCAGCCTTTTGGGCACATGTCCCACTGACAGCGATGGGGATGAATTTTTTGACGCCCTATGAGGTTTTCCCCCTTTTTTACCAGTTGTACATGATGTATATATTTTTTAGTTTTAGGTTGTAGTAATAAATTTTTCATGTAACTTCGATAAATAAAACCTTGGTGTAATGAGTTCGTTGTACGCACGTAGCAAATTTTATTGCACAGAAAAACTGAATTTAAGCAAAAGGAAGCTAGATGTCCCTCTAATTTTTAAATTTAACAATAACGAGTCAAATAAGTTGGAACACCACCCTGATCTTCATAACCAATCAAAAGTACGACTACGCCCAAATAACACACACTTCTTACAAGACCACATAAGAGGCCCCTCCCAACGTCCGCGCTAATGTTATCGGGCTACCAGGACTGCAGTATGTTTGAAGAGTTTAGATGAATATGACCGAGTCCGTATTTTATTACTACCGTGGTTTCCTGAACAACTTATAGTGGACCTTGAAAGGGCTTTAATCGTATATTTGAAGATTTGGTAATAAAATAATATACTATACACTATAATATACTAATATCATACAGAGATAAAATAATTTGTTTCTACCGAATAGTCTTCGAAAGTACGAGACTGATTTTACCATTAATACTTAAAGAAAGTAAAATCTTAATGAGGTAACATGGCTATAGTTTAAGAATTTTTGAATGAACATAGATCACAGGACAATGCCTATCGGCAGCTAGTTAATACATAATTTAGACATCAAAGCTCGGAAATTTTGATGTTTTGAGAGGTTGCTACTTTGTTAAAAACCACTAAACTCGGAGCGATGTCTTTTGCCCATAGTAAAATAGTGTTGAGGTGGCATGCAAATATTCAAGGAATAGTATTAAACCCATTTTGTAATATCATTAAATATAACTGTGCGGTGGTGTAACTGTTTCAATTAGTGCTAAAATCAAAGTTAGGTTAGGTAGTCTTATTACGATTAGATTGTTGGTGGATTGTTGGCAAAGGTAAAATAACTACAGATATTCCCATAACTTCAGAGAGGTGGGGGTACAGACGTTACTGCGCGCGCCGTACTTTCAGTCGACACAACGCTGGCTACACGGCACGTCCGTCAGGGATGGTTTATCCCTCGCCCCGATCGGACGGCGAGCGATAAATCTCCCCTATAAAAAACATACTAAAAAGAGAGTAGGCGTCAGTTTTTCAGGTATCCATATTAGTTAATTTATTTATGTTCGAAAAAGCCACGATTTTATTTTACAGTCTCAATGCTCTTGATTGAGGAGGAGAATGGTGTGATGACTAACTAGTACTTAGGACCTACCCAATTGATTTTAGATTTTAGTACATTATGATCATCTACATCATTACCTTTCGTTTCAATAATTTTGAATATATTCAATAGTAATGTCAGCAGAACTAAAGACGTGTATCAAATATACATCAACTCTGTTGGTGGCTTCCAGGTTAACCGGTTGCAGCTGAATACCTTGGTATTTTACATGGAGCCTATATGACCTCTACAACCCCGTAACTGGGTATTACGATACTCTTTGGTAAGACTGGCTGTCATATTTACGGGCTAACCCATAACGACTGACAATGTTGCACAAATTACAACCGGGACCAACGGCTTAACGTGCTGCGTGCGTGGATGGGTGGGCCACCATCTACGCAGCAACCCCGGCAAGCGTAGCTTGACTTGACGGATCGACCCTTGGGGCTGTTATTACTTAGCCACGAGCTCGTCAATAACTAAATATGAGCTAAAAGACAACAGGGCATAACGGTTTTTTGTTACGCTATATTTATACAAGTCGACTCCTACCACATACATCAAAGAACTTTGTCTTAAAATAGCCAAATTGGTCCAGTTTTTGTCTAGTGATATGCTAACCAACGAACCCGATTTATTATATAGAAGTTATATTGGTCTAACTGTAACTGTTTCCCACTGTGAGTCTGCACTGTCGCAGTTGTAGAAGATTGCAAACAAATATCCAGCTTCAATAAGGTCTGTGTCCCTAGTATTTTAGTGCCGTGGAAAGGTACCATTGGTTCGTGGACGGGGTAAGTTTCAACGAAAACAGTAACGGAATTGAAATAAATAGTTTCATTTCCATTGATTGTCAGTATGAGGTCCAGGGCTTGATTTAGGCAAAGTGTCATTAAGTTTTTCCACTAGAAAATTCTCAGTAGCAGCCTGTAGGCTGAATTTGTGCCCGATTGATGGCGATATGCTCCTCCCTATTCACATGGAACTTACACATAATGTGGCGAAATGTGGGTGGGTGTACTAAAGGTTCTGCCTAACCCTGTCAAATTCTTACTTGTGAGGGTTTTCAATTCCCGTGAGTGCACTCATGAAGGCTTGTATGCAGGTAGTCTTGCCAGCGCCCGGCGGTCCCACCGTCATGATGCCGTCACGAACACGCCGAGTCTCATGTAACTGGAATTCATATTTATAATAATAAATTATCTATTTTGGAACACATAGACCAAACATAAACACATGGCGGATTTCACGAATGAAAGCGGCCCCTTCAAAGGATTTTTTAAAAAAGCGTAATCAAAATCTGGACAGGACAACGTCTGGCGGGGCAGCTAGATGATAATATAAATTAAGTTTCTTTTTACTTAATAAGAACAGTGTTTTGTTGTGATATAAAATTACAGGTTCTCCCTTATTTCTCCTCAACTTGTTTATCCGAAAATTATTATACATAACACGTTTGCTATAAACTTCAGTAACCGTAATGGTCAAAAATTCCAAATTTTGTTTTACATAACCATCTTTACCAACTTCTAAAACTATTCTGTCATAACATAGAGTAGGTACTATAATAATGGAATCTCTTAATTTTGCATGAAAGAAAATTATACTCGTATGTCCTAAGTATTGTACTAAAATATATGTATAATGTGTATTATTCGGAATGTTCATCTATACTAATATTACAAAAAGGAAAGATTTGTATGTAAGTATGTTTGTAATGAATAAATTCAAAAACTACTTAACGGATCTGAAAGAAACTTGGCACGAAGATAGATTATAGTGTGGAATTATTATTACTCAAACCCTACAAGCTCTGTTACTTATTTGGTTTTGGGTTGCTAAATCACTAGCGACTGGTTAGTTGGCTTGTAAAAGGTAGGCTGTAGGGTGATAGATAAGATATAATTACACGAATTAAACCATTTGGACATTGTTTACAGATATTTCCAAGTTACGATTTTGAGCGAGTCAAGTGTTTTCATTTTAATCCCATGCAAGTTCATGACGTGCAAAGTATAGCGTAGTTAAAAAATACTACGATGAGACGATATCGTTCAGTGTCTGTACACTTCGTTCTATTAAATTCCAACTCCAGTTACTAGTAACTCTAGTTCTGTTAACGGGTTGATATTTGTTTACCGGTAGTCCATCTGATAGGAACAGTTGAAGACCACGACGACTTGGTCAAGGTCTTGCCCATAACCTTGACTGTCTCCCTTGCCTGTACCAGCAGGACCGCACAGTGCCTCCCGCCCATGCTCATGGATAACGCCTGTGCGAGCGTAACGTAGCACCTGAAAAATATAGGCGGGCGTGCATGAAACTTTGTTTTTTTTAAATCACCAGGTACACGTCTCCCTGCTTCGAAAAAGTGTGATATTCTATGGTCCTATCTAATAGTTCGCGAGGATATCCATACATGAAGATTTCTGTGGGATGGTAAATATTTTTGGATTCTTACCATAATGAAATCTGAATATAAAGGAACTCGATAAAAATATTACCTAAGAAATACGCGTATTGCTTCTACCGAAACTTTTGCCAATTTATGTTTTCTACTTTGTGGAAAGTTTGCCCCAAAGTACTAGCACATCATAAATCTACAGGAGCATTGTGAACGTTGACAAGCTTATGTATGCATGTGGTGAAATGGAGAACTAACATGTAACGCACTGGATTTGCCATTTTTCCTTAACCAGCAGCGCCATTACTAAACGTACAACATGTTTGTATGTTTGTCGGTCGATATTCTAAGGCGATGATCGGCTTGTTCTGACGGTTGAAGAGAAACCAATAAGTTGTAAAAATAATGAGCATTTTAATTGTTGTTTTATTCGTTGTGAATTTCGTACTAGGTAACTACACTAAGAATGTTTGATGACGACATCAAATGCGATGATTATTTATTTCATTATAAGTTCCGTGTGGTGCCGGATAAAGAATAGCACCATCCCATTTCTTCCCGTGGGTGTCGTAAAAGGCGACTAAGGGAGTTTGAGACCTAGTGCATACAACTTAGCACCTTGGGTCACCCGCGCGGTGGCGGGTAAACCACCCACGAAAGCATTCCCAAGGAGGATTGGTGTCAGGCAGGCGGCCGACTGTAAAACTATGCCAAAACCTATTGCAACATGGATAGTATGATTGGAATGCGCGATAGGGCTAGGGCGTACCCCACAGGCGACGCGCAGGGGCAGCACCCGGCTCCTGTGGGAAATGGACAAGGGTTGTCGCACCAGAACGGGCGGGTGCGACGTAAGACGCAAGCTCGGAAAAGTGTGAGAGAAGTAAGAGTAAGGTGCGCGAGCTGGAATGTAGGCACGATGACTGGAAGAGGAAGAGAATTAGCAGATGTTTTAAAAAGGCGACGACTGAATATTGCGTGTCTGCAAGAGACAAAATGGAAGGGTGCAAAGGCTAGAGAGATAGGGGAAGGATATAAGTTTTATTACTGTGGATCTGATGGCAAGCGAAATGGTGTGGGTATAGTTTTGGATAGTGAGTTGAAAGAATGTGTGGTAGATGTTAAAAGAGTGAGTGATAGAGTGATAGCTGTTAAAGTTATTGTGAAGAGTTTTGTGTTAAATATAGTTAGTGTGTATGCACCCCAGTCAGGATGTGAGGATAGTGTAAAAGAGAAATTTTGGGAGGATTTCGACCGAGTGATGATGGATGTACCAGAGAGTGAAGAAGTGTATGTGGGGGGTGATTTTAACGGGCATGTAGGAAGACAGAAGGATGAGTATGAGAGAGTGCATGGCGGGTGGGGATACGGCGACCGTAACACTGATGGCGAGACACTGCTTCAAGCTGCTTCTGCCTTCGACCTGGCAATAACAAATACGTGGTTTCAAAAGGAAAATGAACACCTTATAACCTATAAAAGTGGCCGCCACGCGACACAAATTGACTACTTGCTGGTTAGACGGAACAGCCTTAAATGTGTCAAAAACTGTAAAGTGCTGCCAGGCGAAGACTTAGTCTCACAACACAGACTTTTAATAATGGAGGTAAAAGTCAGTGTCTCGTCCAGTAGGCACAAAGAACGGCCCCCACCCAAAACCAGATGGCGTATGATAGAACAAGAGGAATGTGCAAGTATGTTTAAGAGTCAAGTGGTAGATAAAATGATTGAAATGAAGGATATGGAAGGGAAAACTGTGAACGAATGTTGGGAGGAGATAGCGGATTGTATAAGAAGAGTAGCAAAAGATGTGTTTGGAGAGTCGAAAGGGAAAGGTGTGATAGAAAAAGATACATGGTGGTGGAATGAAGACGTGCAAATGATGCTAAAAGAAAAGAAAGCTGCGTTTAAAGAAGGGCAGGGTGTAGAAATCGGGAATAATGATTTGAAAGAAGATAAGAAGCAAATCTATAAAGAATGGAAGAGAAAGGCAAGAAAGGCGGTAGCAGTTTCCAGGGCTAAGGCGCAGGAGGAGTTGTATAACTCACTGGACAGCCCAAGAGGCCAGAAGGAGCTATACCGGATTACAAAAGCAAGAGAAAGAAGAACGAGAGATATTGTGCAGATTAAGTGTATGAAAGATGTCAGATTCTGTCCAAAGATGGCGAAATAAAAGAACGATGGAAGGTGTATTTTGAAAAGCTAATGAACGAAGAGAATGAATGGAATGGTGTGCTCAATGAGGTACAAGCAAATATGGGTTTGGTAAGGGAAATTAGCATGGATGAAGTAAGAAAGGCAGTTCAAAGTATGAAGAATGGAAAGGCCATGGGCCCAGATGATATACCAGTAGAAGTATGGAAGTGTTTAAAAGAGAAGGATGTATGTGGCTGACTTTATTCTTCAATAAGTTGTTGCAAGAAGGAGTGATCCCAAAAGAATGGTGCAATAGTTCGCTAGTGCCCATCTTCAAAAATAAAGGTGATGTACAGGACTGCAACAACTATCGAGGGATAAAGCTCATGTCCCATAGTATGAAGGTATGGGAGAAAATAATAGAGAAAAGACTGCGAGAGGAGAGTGAGATTACCCCAAACCAGTTTGGGTTTATGCCAGGGCGAGGAACAATGGACGCCACCTTTGCACTCCGCCAATTGAGCGAGAAGTATAGACGTGCACACAAAAACTTGCATATGGTGTTCATTGATCTAGAGAAAGCGTATGATAGGGTACCTCGGGATGTCGTGTGGTGGGCCTTGAAAGAGAAAGGTGTGCCCGGGAAGTATGTAGAGTTAATTCGTGCTATGTCCAGCCAATCTCGTACATACGTTCGGTCGGCTGCTGGCAACACCGACAAGTTCCATGTGGCGGTAGGCTTGCATCAGGAGTCGGCTTTAAGCCCTTACCTCTTCTTTTTGATTATGGATGCTCTAACGGCGGACATACAGGAAGAGGCACCATGGTGCATGCTATTTGCCGACGACATCGTTCTTGTCGGTGAAGATGGACCTGAGATCCAGAGCAGACTGGAGAAATGGCAACGGAAACTGGAGATTGTTGGCCTGAAAATCAGTAGAACCAAAACGGAGTACATGTTCTGCGATTTCGGCGGTCTCTCCAGTACTGGGGTCATAGCGCTTGATGGCGCGCTTCTCCCAGTTTGCTCCGACTTTCGGTATCTCGGTTCACTTGTGCAAAGCGATGGCGAAATAGATCGGACTGTTAAGCATAGAATTAACACTGGGTGGATGAAATGGCGGCAGGTCACGGGAACAATCTGTGACTCCCGCATTCCCCTTAAACTCAAGGGGAAGATTTATAAAAGCATGGTTAGACCAGCCGTCTTGTATGGATCAGAGTGTTGGGCCACAAAAGGAATGAATGAAAGACAATTGCATGCAGCTGAGATGAGAATGCTAAGAGGGATGTGTGGTGTTACCCGAATGGATAGAATACGGAATGAGTATATAAGAGGAAGTCTGAAAGTGACACCGGTGACTGAAAAGTTGTGTGGAAATCGGTTGTCATGGTATGGGCATGTTATGCGGAGGAATGAGGAAAATGTTGTCAGGAAAGTTGTGAGCATGAATGTGGATGGCTATACGAGTAGAGGGAGACCAAAGAAACGATGGATGGATTGTGTGAAAGATGATATGGCTAGGAAGGGAGTAACTACCGAGATGACGACTAATAGAGAAGTATGGAAGAAAGAGACATGTTGCGCCGACCCCAAATAAATTGGGATAAGGGCAGGAGAATGATGATTTATTTCATTATAATTACCTACTATTTCTATTTAAATTTTTGATATTATTATTTTAATCTGTGACTTGAAATTATTATCTCCAATGTACCGACGCTTATTCCTAATTAATAATATGCATCTTAATTTATATACGTGTGTGATCTTAATTATTGTAATATTAAAATAATTTTACTTCCTTTTTACTTTATTTATTGCCGACAGGGTCCATGTACACTTTGTAATAATTATTAAGTGTAATAGGTACCTTGTAATCCACAATGAAGATTTGAATTGAATTAAATTAAAGAGCTTCCTAAAACGAACTAGTGGATTAACCCGTGCAAATGGTACGTAAAGTGTTTTTTTACTTATAGATAAGATTTCGCATTGAAATCTTCTTGTACTTTCACTTGTTGGAATCGATCTTTTAAAACTAACAAATACAATGAAATAAAAGCTTGCCTTATCCTGTCGGTCAAAGGTGTTTTTTACAAGTCTGTCTGTGCAGCCCAGGTATTCGTTCTGATAGGTGAATGTGACGTCAGTGACGGAAACCCAAGTCTTCCTTCCTTGAAGTAGAACAGGCATTTCTTCAGCCAATCGAAGTCGGTCGCCGAGCGGGTCGTTCATGTGACACTGAAAAAATATTTGATAACATGCGTGATTTATGAATTTACATTTACAGTTATTTTTAGGAACAGTGTTAAGCTACTAAATGTTGCTACGAGCTGCGCAATGGTTTTTAAGATAGTTTATGGGTTATCAGTTGAATAATACAAAGCAAATTAAGAACTCCAACCCTACATAAAGGGCTAAGGAAGGAACATGGATGGGTTTTAGTCAGTAAGAGTCTGACACTCCCTTCCGCTCCACCCAGAGCGGGAGAAGTCATAGGATGATTTCCCAACCTCCTACAAACAACCTACCTCAAAACAATAAATAAAAGACCCTGTCGTAACACTGTCATTGTAACAACATTAAATGTTTTTATTAGTATGTTTTTTCACTCTGGCAAATGAAAGTGGACATTCGAATTGTTTAAAAAACTTTTCACATGGAAATGTTTTATTTATGTCGTTTTAACTTAAACATGAATAAAACTATTAAAAGCGGAGTGCGTGAGATGTTGTGTCGAATGATTTTGAAGTTTGAAGAAAAACGGCAGTAGAAAGACGCCCTATTCAATCAGAAACAAGATTGTTTACGTGTGGTGTTGGAGTTCATAAGTTAGCTTTGATGCTGATACTTTGGTTGTATTCGTAATTATTATTATTTACTATTTTACTAAAACTTGTTTGATTCACAGTCTGTTTAAATAACGTTAAACACCATCATAATAATACATTGTGTATTATTTTTCAGTGTTAAATTGTAATGTTAATACTAATTGTTTTACTTTACAGAAAATCTGGAGGATGTAGCAGGGGTTGATGATATAGTAAAAACTACTAAACTTACTAAATTAGAACAGAAATACAGGATAAAAACCCAGAACCAGTTTTTACTAGATACATTTTACAATGATAAAATTTACTACATGATTCGCCATTAAAAATGCACCTAATTATTCTGTTTAATCATTCTTACGAAAGTCAGTGTAACAACATTAAAAAGAACTAAAAAAAAGACCGAATGAGCTGGTATAGAGTTTGAATAAACGTAAAGTTGCAAATAAAAATATTGCCCTGCCGACTGGTTGCAAATAAAGATACTGGACTGCCGATGCCGGTGGAGTTAGAAACAGTTATTTAAGAGTCTTTTAAAAGCATAACTCCACAGGAATGAAAGAAATTGACTGATGATGAATCTTTCCACATGGAAATCCTGGATTAAATTTTTGATTGTGGTAGTGAATAAACGAAAATTATTAGAGAATGTCGTTGTTTTTTTATTTCGATAATATCACATAATATTTCCTTGTCGTATTTTATTCCAACGAAGTAAACAGATTTTCGAAATGTCCATCGTAATGGGTAGACATGAATTTACCTTCAGTTTACGTAGTCCGATTTAAAATACGACTTTACAAACAACAAGTGTGAAAATGTGTCCGTAGGTAACCTACAGTAGGTCCCATGTTTGGAACTGTCCACATGCTGTCAACCAGTAGTGTACAAATATTGGTTAGTACAAAAAATAAATAAGTACCTCTAAAGTATCAAGTCAGGTTTTTTCAAGGAATTTCATACATGTGGGAAACGGAATGTAAGAGTGAGCGAAAGGGACGAATGTAGCTAGAGTGAGAGGGAGATAGGTAAAAGGAAGATGGCGTAAAAATCGTAACGACGAAGACGTACGACGAGATGTAGAGCCTTAGAGTAAAACCTTATGTTGTACAAGGCTGGAAATTATCTGACGGCATTCGAACCTTTCAAATGATTTAGAATAGAGTTAGGCTTTTGTATATTCTAGACTTGACGTCTGGCAGCGGTGCTAGACAGACGTATTCGTTATAACAAAGTGAAAATATAATAACATACGTTTGAATTCCTAACGGGTTTCTCTTCATAGTATAGAGTTCCCTATACACACATTACACGCTCTACCACTGAGCCCCCTCAGTAGAGGATCCTCCCATCCTCTACAGTACATACTTAGATTTTGAACATATAAAATAAATTAGATTTGTTAACGTAGCTGCTTGTTTCACTCTGAGCCCACACTCTCCCCACATACATATTTTGGGGTTACTAGGCAAAGATTTTTTAAATTTGCCGCGCTTTTGTCCCTACTTTCGTTTGCCAGGTAATCCTCTGTTAATCCTCGTTTTGCTGACGCTGTAATATTTTTGTACCAGGGTGCAATAAGTCGCAGGAGATGAAAAGAGCCCTTAAAACGTCAGCGGGTCAGAAAGGGATGAAAAGCGCATGTTCACTCTGTGGGACAGAGTGAACATGCGCTTCATGCGCCACAATCAACCCTAACCCAAATGAAAGTAACGCCATCTATCGAATGGATGCAGCTACGAAGATCTTTCAATTTTTTTAGAAAGATTCAGCTAAGTCGTTATTTAATACGTACAAGCAATTAATACGTACGTACGTTAGCTTAAAATGCATTATGTTTGTCTGGATTTAATGAATTTTAAGCAGATAGCAGACGCTGTAGTTAAGCTTGGGAGGGCTTTGCTTTGTGCATGCTGTTGATGGTGTATTTTCACGCATGCGTATTGGTGAGCAGTCCACGTGTATCGGACGACTTTTTCCTAAGTTCAAATCTACTGCTGCTGCATGGGCTCCTAGTAACGACACGTTTTAGCGCGCAACTCTGCACGTGAGCTGCTGGCAGGCGTTACCATGTCGGTGACATAATAAATTCTTTTGGTTTTCGATATAATAAATTGAAACTGAAGAGTATGTTTGTTTGAACGCGTTAATCTCTACAACTACGGAGTCGAAATTCTTGTATCTTATAGCTCAATTCATGAGAAAGGTTATAGATATTTGAAATCACGTTACAACTCTTAGGAGCCACGCAAAAAGAAAAAGGTCACAAAGAACGCTAAGCGAAAACGAATTAATAAAAAAGGCAGAAGGTACTTAGTAAGTTTTTAATTCAATTTGACATTATTAGTATGAAATTATCTGCCGTAGAGGAAAAGGGGTTAAAGTTTCTTTGGATGAAACTTAATAAGCTGTGTGTATTTTTGGATTGCTGATGATTTGATTTAATAGGGGCGAGCGACCCTATTACCGTCCACCTATCACAAATCCAGCTTGGAGCTGCTACTCAGAAATTTCAGATGGACCAAACCAACAACAGATTGCTCGACCCGGCAATCGAATCCAGGACCGCATGTCTGCGAATTCTACTTGTATTGATAATTATTGTTTTTCGTCGCAATTAAGTTCGTCCATTTTGTCATCAGCTTATAAATTTATAATCTTGGTACTTTTCAGAGATTGTTTAAGAGACAAGAAGCTAAATTTCTGCACCTTGTATGCAAAATAACACGTATTGTCTTTCATTGCGAGGTTAACCCCGCTGGTTGAGAGAACTATAAGTAAAATGTAAAAATGTTCCATTAGTTTACACAAACGGAAAAATATCAAATTAAATAAGTATATCAACGTATGCCTGTGATACCATCATACGAGTACTCCCCAAGTTATTGAACTGTACAACCATGTTACATCTTTGAAAATATCTAAGCTTCTGCAGCTGAAGAATTATCATTTGGAAGCAAGCCAATTTAGTTCCAGTTTTGAAGTAGAAAGATTCGATTTTAAGATTCCAAGATTTGGTATCAAGCCTTATTAGGCGTCATTTTGCTGTTTATCACCACAGGTTTTATTCTTAGTAGAACCGCATGGAAGAAGTCATAGGAAAAAATTTAACATTGCTCATACAGCACCGTTTGCTATATTTTATGTTCCGAGTATTCAATTTTCCTTGTAGAGGCAATAACTATGACAGATTAATCTTAGCTTATAATTTTGTTATTTTTATTGTATAACGGGAGGTATCATTAGCGGCGCTTGAAGTAGAAATATTAGTTTTTGTGCGTTGAAAAATATCAATAGTTTAAAAATAATCTTCACGAGGTGTGCGATACATACATATTTGTACATCGCACCATTAGCTTCATGGCTGCCAACCGTGTCTGCTGACTGGTGAATACTTTTACTCGTTTCATACGCTTAAGTCGCAGGTATTAAGTTCCCTCCAAAACTAAAATATATCTACAGGACAGATTTTGACAACGTCTTTCTTTTCCTAACTAATCTGCAAAGTAACCTTGTACTTGTAGGACGAACGCACAGAGAGTCGTAGTAATGATTTAAATGTTCATAAAATATAAGTTAAGAGTCATAATTCTGATCATTGTATGTACAATGTACATCTGATACTGACCAGAAAATTGCAAAACTTATGAGAATTTCAAATTCACGGGCTAACCTGGTGCTTTCGCCTTTTCCCTGTTTCGCCTCCAACAGGCAATAACTTAATGAAATACTAAAGAGAAAAAGGCGATGGGGTATAAGTGCGCAAACTTCACAGCTAAGTTACAATCTGACTCACTAGGAACGTAGATAAACAAGGAGCTAGAAATAGAAATAATATTGCTATATCACTCTGTCATAGCAGTCCATCCTTTTCTTATCCCTAAGCTTTGGGGCGTGATTAAAAGACGTGACCATCACGTCCTTTAGCCACGCCCGGATCAGGCGATTTCTCATTCGTCACTAGGAAAACATGAATATCGAAGAGTTCACATATGAGTTGTCGCACTATAGAAGCGCGAGTCTAAATTTCAAATCAGTATACCTTGGACCACGGCTCCATCGGTACAGCAACAGGCACTGGGTCGACATCAAGACGAAAAACTAACAAAAAGCCAAGACGTAGACGACATTCGTTGCCATTAATAAATCTGCATCATCATAAAAAAACTAATAATAGCTTCTCCCTCTAAACATTCCCATGTTTTGTTTTCTATATCTACTGTAATAGTTTAATGAGTAAGTATGATGACATGTTTCAGGATAAACAGACTGTGCCCTAGACGCACTTGCGTGAAGACAAACTCAGGGAACAAAAAATATATTGCCCTTTTATAAGAATTTTATTTTCCAGTTTTACCATGTATCACAGCTACAAATAAATGGGTTTATTGACCATCTCATGCTGACCGAGGGCGGGGACCTCGCATGAGACTGGAATACTTAACAACTATGGAATACAAAATGTTTTTGGCCCATGTATCGACTGTACTGTCTGCATATCATGGCTATGTGGGATCTATAATAAGATATGGAATAATGGCCTGGAGACACTCTGTACATAAGGATGATGCTTTAAGGCTCAGAAGAGATGTGCCCGATCTATATGTAAACTGCAGCAGACAGACAGTTGTAAAGAATATTTTAAAATCTCAAACTACTCACACTGTATGTATCTATACACTTATGAAATTTTACATTTTGTAAGATCTAAACATTACTTTTTTTTGCAAAATATCAAAGCAAACGACATATTGGTAAAATTAGCTGTCCTAATAATAAAACAACTTTAATAAATAGTAGAATATTTAACATGGCTCCCCCGTGTATACTACAATCGCCGACCCAAATATTTAATGGAGTCATCGCCTTATGTGTTAAACAAGAACCATAATATATAAAGTATACTACGGTATGTGTGAATATTTGAGGGATACATTGTTATATACGA
The DNA here is from genome assembly GCA_951799385.1 of Hyppa rectilinea. Lineage (NCBI taxonomy): Eukaryota > Metazoa > Arthropoda > Insecta > Lepidoptera > Noctuidae > Hyppa > Hyppa rectilinea. The sequence continues at coordinate 25,763,563 of OX637300.1, read as the reverse complement.
TTTATTTTTATACTTTATCATTAAACTAATACGATGGATTTAATTTTAATTTTGTGCTGTTTAGTTTACCAAATCAGTATTTTCTCTTCTTTTATGGTTTTTGCATACCGAAAGGTTTTTATGGTGATGCCAAGATTGTGTGATATACAACTATGACATACATGTGCAATATCTGCACATTTGCAAATAAATTATAATTTGAATTTTATAATTATTTGACGATATACCATATTTGACCACATATCTGAATAATCAAAAACAATTTGCTAATTAAAGACAATTAAGACTTCTCAAATAGGAGCACTAACTGTTCCGAAGATTGACTCCACCCACTTAAACAAAAACTCACAAAATAATATTAGTTTAGAGATGTAAATCCACCACGAGGTGTTCATTCAACATGGAGTGCTACTTATTGCGCTTGCGTGAAAAATACTACGTTGTAGTAAATACTATGTACAATACTAAGAGCATATAAATCACGAGAGTTTCGAGTCCTTAGATCCTCAATGGTCGGAACAAAAATAGTGTTATTATGTAAATATCTCAAGTAAATATGTAAGACTTACTTCGCAAAGAAAATAAAAGCCACGTGGTATTTAGTCCACATGTAGTGCTACTTATTGCGCTTGCGTGGAAAATACTACGTTGTAGTAAATACTATGTTCAATATTAGGAGCATATAAATCATGAGAGCTTCGAGTTCTGAGATCTTTAATGGTCGGAAGTAAAAAGCCCTTCATTGATACGTTGATTTCCGTCAGTTGAATATTTCATTAAATTAATATATTTAAGGACATTTCTAATTCTGGAGTTCTATTGATGATTTTAACTAACTTATTAGTCTGCAAATACATAATGTTTATTGTTGTTATCGATGCGCATCGTTGCTCTACATCTGACACTGATCTGCAAATGGCAAAAAACGTAAGAAAGCTTTAATCTCGCGGGTTACGTTAGCGCTTTCGCTTTAATACTAAAAACATAACCAAAGACTATAGCATATTTAGCAATGTATTCACCATGTATGCATGAGGTCCATACATACATTTTCACGAAAACTGTAACATTTGAACTTTTTTACATTCGTTTTCAGTCTATTTGGAACCCAATACAAATAAATAAAATAAACATTTTAGAAAGTAATTCCTTTGTGTGTATTTGCAATACTAGGAGTTTTTTTTTACTTACCTTTATGTTTCTTGGTATAGAAATCAACGAGCTACTGGGCGGCAAACGTCGCATTCACCACGTGCTCAATATACCGGTGGAAAATTTACCGATAGGCTTTTATGGATGTTGGTGTACTAGGATAACAGAACTAACCAAGAGATCTGCGAATAATAACGAAACGTTTGCTATAAATATTCTAGGTAAATATTTTTATCTTATATACCTTTCTATCAGTAGCTCTCGGGTTACTGACCAATAATAATAGATTAGCCTAGACGGAATATCCCAATTTTATAATCTGAATTAAAATGTTAGAATTGCACACATTTTTTAATTTTTATAACGATCCAGAAACATTCAGTTTTATTCTGATTATGTGTATAAAATACGATAAACCTGAAGAGTCTTTGTAAAAATATCTAAAAATTGTGTTGTGAGCTATCGTTAATTGTGTCCGTCAGCAAGTACTTAGTAAAACTAAGTACTTGCTGACGGACACAATTTTCTTGACAGATCGTCATCAAGGGAACGTCACGTATATAATATTATGGTTCACATAATCGCGTTTCTCGTTACGTCTCGTTGACGGTGCGGTGGACAAACAGAGTTGACATGACTAGAATATAGCGTTAATCCGTCAGCCAGCAGTGCTACGAAAATTAATACCAAATAGCCAGGAATTTCATGAACAATGAGAAGTTAGTTGTTTTCGTCATTAGTTAGCTCCAATATAATTTTTAATAAATGAGGAAATGTGATACGTATAGGATGTCTCTTTTACTCTTGTTGTAGTGCACCTTGTAACTGGTGAAATGTGGAAATTACGACTGCTGCAGCTGGCAAAACCAAACCACTTGGCTATTTTAGTCAAAGTAGTATCTTGGAAAAGTATCTAGTAGCAAGGAGATCATAATGATTAGAATATAAGTAGGTTCTAGCTGAGGTGCTTCCTTATTTTTATCTATACTTCTATACTATTAATAATATAATATTATAAAGAGGAAGAACTTTTTTATTTATTTGTTTGTGCCGATTAGGCTCCGACAGTACTAGACCAATATTAACCATTTTTTCACCCGTCGAAAGCTAAATTATCAGGAATTAACAAAGGCTATAATTTATTTCAAGAAACTTCTTAGGAAAACCCCAAAGCAAAATGTTGCCTATTAAATTCAATATTTTACATGCGTTCAGAAAACTATTCATGATACATTAAAATTATTTACTACACAATTAAAGTACTTATTATTACCAACAAAGGAGTCCACTAGGGATTATAGCTAACTATCATAGTTAAGTCACCATAGCTGCTTTTGTGTTCTAAAATTTTAGTAGATCGCCGAGAGATCCAACTGCCTGCCGCTGCCGATGTCAGATGGCCAAAAGTTGGTTACAATCGTATCGTAGTATTAATTATTATTAAAATAAATAGTTTCATCATCAAAAATATCTATGTAACAATAAAATACTTTTTAATGCATTCGAATCGGACACATTATTCCGACGTTATCACGAGTGTAAAAACCGTAATACTCTAAAGAGCTGTCGAATGCTACAAGTTTATCGACAGAACAGATTATCTGTTTTGATATTCCATCAACACAGTATGCGACATAGAGGACACCTATACACCACCTTCAAGGATTTTTAAACTCTTTAAATTAATCTGGCCGGCCCTCACACATACTAAAGTTATAAGTTGGAATCCACGTACTGATATCAAGAAATTTTAACCCTTCAAGGAGACTTCGATACAATGTCATTGTAGCCACCATAACCACCGCGCCCGTAGACTTGATAAGGAAAGGATACCGACGGATTGGCTTTGGCTTTGAGGAGTGGCTGACGAGGCACTACTGTGTCTTCACCTACCGCTTAACGAAGGTCCTCTCCGGACGCGGCTATTTCGGGAGGTTCTGCATTATGAGAAGAACTACTTACCCGATTGCGATAAAACTTGATAGGTAGCTGTACATTTTTATCCCGATATTTCTACAGAATCGAGATGTAACCGGGTGAAACCGTGGGGCGCAGCTAGTCTATAATATAAAAATACCAGCGCTACGTTTTTCAAATACAATCTCCTTAATCATCAAATGACTGCTCCCGCTCTGGGTGGAGCGGAAGGGAGTGTCAGACTCTTACTGACTAAAACCCATCCATGTTCCTTCCGTAGCCCTTTATGTTCCGGAAGGAACACTATGAAAATGATATACCAGGATCTTCGACAAAACACAATTTATTCATCTTTGAATCTTCTTACGGTAACCAGGGACACATAAATCACACGTTTGTTTTTTCTTCAACTAAAATCATCTTTGCTAACATTATAATAGTATGTAAGTCATGTCTGAATATTCCTAAAGATTTTAAAGCAACGAATAATAAATGAATAAACGATTTATACCTCCCGATTAAAGAAACATTAAACAAAGTCACATACATTATGTACCACCAAGCAATTTTGTATAATTTAAAAACGTACGACAATTCAAATTCCATCTGTTATTCTGTATGCCCCGGCAGATAAACTGCAAATTATCTGCTAGTCCAGTCTTAAATACTTGACGAAATAATTGAAAAACGTATGAGTACAACTTATTGATGTTAAACTAGTAGTAAAGTCCTCTAAGAGGACCTGAAAAAATAAAGATATAATTATAAACTAACATATCCATTCATAAATATTTTAGACGGAAGTAGGCCGAAATTTTGTTTACTAAACTTTTACTTGAGTAAACCACTCAACTGGATGGAACACGGCGCGGATGTGACGCATATTTTCCCAAAACTTGAGTTTTTTGATGTTTGTGTTTTTTTTACTGCGTCCTGTTTGCCACAAATAAACGTATTTTCTTTCATTTCTTTTTCAGTATTTAAAGTTTAAACAACTCACTTGTAAAGAATGTCATTGAAGAGCGAGAGAGAGTTCTTGGCATACAACGAGTCGCAGACGATGGGTTACTCGTCGCTCATCTAGACAAGGCAGTCAGTAGTAGGAGTCGTACTGTGTGGTCGAGATTTACGTCGAAGAAACCACTGTCATCGATCCTCAGTAGCGTGTTGTTAAGGCTGTCATCTACATCCTACAACTGGAGAGAATAAAATTTAAAATAAACATGCAAAATATAATTGTGTAGTAAAAAGTACACGTCTGCCTGTCTTCCAATATCCCCAAAGGATGGAATAAGGGTGTAAGGGGGAGGTAATATTGCGATATAACTAAATTCCACGCAAACGAAGTCGCGGGCAAAAGCTAGTTACCTATAAATAAATAAATATCTTTATAATCCACACAGGCTATTATTGTCTATTATTACTAACATTGGCAGACAGTAATTATCTAAAGCACAAAGCTCTGTAAATACTCCCACTAAGCAGCTACGACGTAGCATTGTCACGGCTACGCTTACTACGAACTCGTAGCAGCCTACGCGTCTGATTAGTAAATTGTAGTTCATACTATTGCTACGCGGATGACGGAATAAGGTTTGAATAAGGTTCTGTTTACCAGAAAATATAAGTATTGAATAATTTCGATAAAAGTATTGAACCATACAAATAATAATCCTTTGCTTTATGAAATAAAAGGTAAAACTGTTTTGGTTTATTTTTAATTAGAATCTCTCCAAGAATATTTAAAAAGCTGTTTGAAAGAAGTACTTTACCTTCCCCTTTTGTTTTTTTGTTAGGTAATGGATTGACAAGTACATCTATATATATAAAAGAAAGACGGGTTTGTTCCCTTCGTTATAACTCGAGATCTGCTGGACCAATTTTCATGGTTTTTGTTTCGTTGGATTTGTCTCCGCCCTGAATCGCAGAATACATTTTTTTTTTTTTTTTCGATCAGCTGCTGATTTTCCTCCTATAAGGTAGGTAGGTAGGGTAGGGTAGGTAGGTAGGTAGGGTAGGTAGGTAGGGTAGGTAGGTAGGTAGGGTAGGGTAGGTAGGTAGGTAGGGTAGGTAGGTAGGTAGGGTAGGTAGGTAGGGTAGGTAGGTAGGGTAGGTAGGGTAGGTAGGTTGGTAGGTAGGGTAGGTAGGTAGGAAGGGTAGGTAGGGTAGGTAGGGTAGGTAGGGTAGGTAGGGTAGGTAGGGTAGGTAGGGTAGGTAGGTAGGTAGGGTAGGTAGGGTAGGTAGGGTAGGTAGGGTAGGTAGGGTAGGTAGGTAGGAAGGGTAGGTAGGTAGGGTAGGTAGGTAGGGTAGGTAGGGTGGGTAGGTAGGGTAGGTAGGGTAGCTAGGGTAGGTAGGGTACGTAGGGTAGCTAGGGTAGGTAGGGTAGGTAGGGTAGGTAGGGTAGGAAGGGTAGGTAGGGTAGGTAGGGTAGGTAGCTTGGTAGGTAGGGTAGGTAGGGTAGGTAGCTTGGTAGGTAGGGTAGGTAGCTTGGTAGGTAGGGTAGGTAGGCAGGTAGGTAGGTAGGTAGGGTAGGTATCACAGTTAAGACAGGACAACGTCTGTCGGGTCAGCTAGTATTTACATAATACAATTACACGTAAAATATTTAAAAAATACTATTTTAAATGTACGTTTAACTAACTACGTTACACGTTCTGTGATTCTGTTTATTTAATTTAATAAACAGTACAGAGTTATTTTTATCACGCACGGTCACAGACAAACTAATATTGTTTAAACATCTCTTCGTTTTGGTGCTACCCCCTGCACGATATTAGTACAAAACTACAATTGACATAATTTTGCGTCGGCGTGTCATAACTATCCAGAAGCAATTCTGGATAGTTATGACATGCTAGTACTCCAGAACGACTTCGTTCAAGCTTTCCCGCCTGCTGAAACTATCAGCTCCCATGTGTCCTGAATAATAATTATTTTAATATAATATTACATGACATAATTATGTGCGATACTTAGGTAATTTAATATTCTAACCTTTTGGCTCGCCCTTTTACAATTTGTGTTAATCTATGAAAAAATACAAACATAAAGCAATATTGGTGCCCCCCCATAGTTCTGATGGACTGGCAAGCAAGCCATCTTTAACCATTCAATGAAACTGTTTGAACTCGTTTAAAAGAGGGTTTAAATCTACTAAGAAACGGCCGTATTTTATCATTGCTAGCTGGATGGCACCATTTTTTTTTACCACCACCTTATTCAATCCTGGTAACCGTACTCAAGTTGCAGTGTTCACGTGTTTCAACAATATTATTTTGAACACTGTGCACGACGTTACTCGTGAAATATCCATTTATTCGAACATCGGCTTTGCATTTGAGTTTTGGTACCAGGATAGCAGAATGAGACAGAAGGTTACTTGGCTAAGGCAGCGATGGACGACGCTACGTCACTTTCGTTGTGTGTGATAAAAGTGACATCTAGCATTGCGTTTCGAAAACCGGTTTACAGGCATTTTGTTGATGCTATACAAAGTAAGTAGTATTGGTTCAGGGTCAATACTTTGCTTTGTATACCAATAAATAATGTATTATAGATTATTTAGTTTTGTTTATATTGGCAATTAATTAGCCTGGCAGAAAAAAAGAATATGCACTACACAGGTTAAAACAATTATAGATAACGCATGGATCTTAGAACTTGCGTCACATAAATAATTATACTAGCTTCTGACAGCGGCTTTAGGGAACGTACTGCCGGGATAAAAATTGAGAGCAAAAGTAATAAACATCTATACATCCATGCATCCTCATAAACTTTCACGTTTATAATAGTTGTAGGAACAACCGTGAACCCTGCAACTGCCATTTTTAGCCCATTTGCTTTATATAGGAATATTAAGCAAAATCGTAAAAACGGGAGTCACAGCATACATACGGGTTTTGAAAAATCTTGGGTCTTGAAAAGAGAAAAATGCCTGAACTCCTAAGTAAACAACGGCTCGCCTGCGGTGGGGGCCAGACATACATATAACACAAGAAAGATTGTTGGGAAAGTCATCATTCTCCTGCCCTTATCCCAGTTTATTTGGGGTCGGCGCAACATGTCTCTTTCTTCCATACTTCTCTATTAGTCGTCATCTCGGTAGTTACTCTCTTCCTAGCCATATCATCTTTCACACAAGCCATCCATCGTTTCTTTGGTCTCCATCTATTTGTATAGCCAGCCACATTCATGCTCACAACTTTCCTGACAACATTTTCCTCATTCCTCCGCATAACATGCCCATACCATGACAACCGATTTCCACACAACTTTTCAGTCACCGGTGTCACTTTCAGACTTCCTCTTATATACTCATTCCGTATTCTATCCATTCGGGTAACACCACACATCCCTCTTAGCATTCTCATCTCAGCTGCATGCAATTGTCTTTCATTCATTCCTTTTGAGGCCCAACACTCTGATCCATACAAGACGGCTGGTCTAACCATGCTTTTATAAATCTTCCCCTTGAGTTTAAGGGGAATGCGGGAGTCACAGATTGTTCCCGTGACCTGCCGCCATTTCATCCACCCAGTGTTAATTCTATGCTTAACAGTCCGATCTATTTCGCCATCGCTTTGCACAAGTGAACCGAGATACCGGAAGTCGGAGCAAACTGGGAGAAGCGCGCCATAAAGCTCTATGGCCCCAGAACTGGAGAGACCGCCGAAATCGCAGAACATGTACTCCGTTTTGGTTCTACTGATTTTCAGGCCAACAATCTCCAGTTTCCGTTGCCATTTCTCCAGTCTGCTCTGGATCTCAGGTCCATCTTCACCGACAAGAACGATGTCGTCGGCAAATAGCATGCACCATGGTGCCTGTTCCTGTATGTCCGCCGTAAGTGCATCCATAATCAAAAAGAAGAGGTAAGGGCTTAAAGCCGACCCCTGGTGCAAGCCTACCGCCACATTGAACTTGTCGGTGTTGCCGGCAGTCGACCGAACGTATGTACGAGATTGGCTGTACATAGCACGAATTAACTCTACATACTTCCCGGGCACACCTTTCTCTTTCAAGGCCCACCACACGACATCCCGAGGTACCCTATCATACGCTTTCTCTAGATCAATGAACACCATGTGCAAGTTTTTGTGCACGTCTGTACTTCTCGCACAATTGGCGGAGTGCAAAGGTGGCGTCCATTGTTCCTCGACCTGGCATAAACCCAAACTGGTTTGGGGTAATCTCGCTCTCCTCTCGCAGTCTTTTCTCTATTATTTTCTCCCATACCTTCATACTATGGGACATGAGCTTTATCCCTCGATAGTTGTTGCAGTCCTGTACATCACCTTTATTTTTGAAGATGGGCAGTAGCGAACTATTGCACCATTCTTGTGGGATCACTCTTTCTTGCAACAACTTATTGAAGAATAAAGTCAGCTACATACATCCATCTTCTTTTAAACACTTCCATACTTCTACTGGTATATCATCTGGACCCATGGCCTTTCCATTCTTCATACTTTGGACTGCCTTTCTTACTTCATCCATGCTAATTTCCCTTACCAAACCCATATTTGCTTGTACCTCATTGAGCACAACATTCCATTCATTCTCTTCGTTCATGAGCTTTTCAAAATACACCTTCCATCGTTCTTTTATTTCGTCATCTTTAGACAGAACCTTACCGGCGTCGTCTTTCATACACTTAATATGCACAATATCTCTCGTTCTTCTCTCTTTCTTTTGTAATCCGGTATAGCTCCTTCTGGCCTCTTGGGCTGTCCAGTGAGTTATACAACTCCTCCTGCGCCTTAGCCCTGGAAACTGCTACCGCCTTTCTTGCCTTTCTCTTCCATTCTTTATAGATTCGCTTCTTATCTTCTTTCAAATCATTATTCCCGATTTCCACACCCTGCCATTCTTTAAACGCAGCTTTCTTTTCTTTTAGCATCATTTGCACGTCTTCATTCCACCACCATGTATCTTTTTCTATCACACCTTTCCCTTTCGACTCGCCAAACACATCTTTTGCTACTCTTCTTATACAATCCGCTATCTCTTCCCAACATTCGTTCACAGTTTTCCCTTCCATATCCTTCATTTCAATCATTTTATCTACCACTTGACTCTTAAACAAACTTGCACATTCCTCTTGTTCTATCATACGCCATCTGGTTTTGGGTGGGGGCCGTTCTTTGTTCCTACTGGACGAGACACTGACTTTTACCTCCATTATTAAAAGTCTGTGTTGTGAGACTAAGTCTTCGCCTGGCAGCACTTTACAGTTTTTGACACATTTTAGGCTGTTCCGTCTAACCAGCAAGTAGTCAATTTGTGTCGCGTGGCGGCCACTTTTATAGGTAATAAGGTGTTCATTTTCCTTTTGGAACCACGTATTTGTTATTGCCAGGTCGAAGGCAGAAGCAGCTTGCAGCAGTGTCTCGCCATCAGTGTAACGGTCGCCGTGTCCCCACCCATCATGCACTCTCTCATACTCATCCTTCTGTCTTCCTACATGCCCGTTAAAATCGCCCCCCACATACACTTCTTCACTCTCTGGTACATCCATCATCACTCGGTCGAAGTCCTCCCAAAATTTCTCTTTTACACTATCCTCACATCCTGACTGGGGTGCATACACACTAACTATATTTAACACAAAACTCTTCACAATAACTTTAACAGCTAGCACTCACTATTTTAACATCTACCACACATTCTTTCAACTCACTATCCAAAACTATACCCACACCATTTCGCTTGCCATCAGATCCACAGTAATAAAACCTATATCCTTCCCCTATCTCTCTAGCCTTTGCACCCTTCCATTTTGTCTCTTGCAGACACGCAATATTCAGTCGTCGCCTTTTTAAAACATCTGCTAATTCTCTTCCTCTTCCAGTCATCGTGCCTACATTCCAGCTCGCGCACCTTACTCTTACTTCTCTCACACTCCGAGCTTGCGTCTTACGTCGCACCCGCCCGTTCTGGTGCGACGACCCTTGTCCATTTCCCACAGGAGCCGGGTGCTGCCCCTGCGCGTCGCCTGTGGGGTACGCCCTAGCCCTATCGCGCATTCCAATTATACTATTCATGTTGCAATAGGTTTTGGCATAGTTTTACAGTCGGCCGCCTGCCTGACACCAACCCTCTTTGGGAATGCTTTCGTGGGTGGTTTACCCGCCACCGCGCGGGTGACCCAAGGTGCTAAATTGTATGCACTAGGTCTCAAACTCCCTTAGTCGCCTTTTAAGACACCCACGGGAAGAAATGGGATGGTGCTATTCTTTATCCGGCACCACACGGAACTGTTGGGAAAGTATATCTGTGTAATTTATAGAAGACATTTCGTTTCTTCCAGCTCAACTTTTCTTAGGTAAGTACCTATCATCTGGTAAATGAATTTAACTTTATTTCGCAATAATCCGAATGGGTGGTTCTTATAGGAAGAATATTTAAAAAGTTGTCTAGAAAATGCGGGAAAACTGAAAGTGCATTTTCTATGAGAATTTTTATGAATCATTTTGAATTATATTTTTTTTCTATTATTGCTAGTCTCAATTAAAGTACTTGCCATCTATCTTATCTGTTCACAACCCTTGGTTGACTGGTAGAGAAGGCCTAAGGCATAATAATTTCGCCTTTGTGTCTTTATCGTGTGAATCAATTTTTAATAAATAAATAAATTATTTCAACATTTGGACAGGACAACGTCTTCGGATGAGCAGAAGAAAATATTATTATAGCTGCATTGCTAAAATTGCTCATCATTGAAATAACTGTAGACCCAATTTTATCTGTTCTATGGAACGGCAAATGATTTGGCGCAACTCCGAAGTACTAGGATATCAGAAAGCGAAGGAAATTTACTGTTAGCCCGAACCAACACCAGTCATCGATGTCTGTAAGCATGAATAAAACCACCCTTCTCGTTGAAACTGGACAAAGTTTCGTTTAACTGTTTGTCTCTCTCTAACTAACACCGTACAATTTTTTGTGAGCAGGACGGATTCATCCTCCCAGTACGTAGTTGAAACTTAACACATTAATGTTACCAGTGTGCATGCATAAGTAAATCTACTTATATTTATATTTTGAGGTAAATAAACAATATAGAACATTTTCATTGGTTTCTCAATGGCGTCAACACATTCTTGTGGTGTGACAAGTTCATATTAATACAAATAAAACTTCGAAAGTATGTCAGTTTCAAGGAATCAATTTCGAAGTGTCAAAAGTGTTTGGTATTCAATCATACGTGAAGAACTGTAGTTACACATCAGGTTACTGTATTTACGCTGCTTGAGGGTATTATCAGCGGCAGCACAGCTAGCTGTTCTTAACAAAGAACATGAGATGGCGCAAGGGTGTCGACACAGGTTGCGTCCCACATGCCATCGTCGTCATGCCATCTGGCCGCTTACCATATCGTCACGTACCAAGCCGTTTGGTTCTAATCCCACTGGTACACCGGCACTCCTGCCGCAGGACAGGCTGTGTTGCCCGAGACTGTTGACAGTTACACCGCAGTGACACTGATGCGGAGCAACACAAGATGCGCCCAAGCGGAGACACAAAGCGCGCCGAAACGAATAGTCATGCATCATAGTGCCTATGGTGGATGACGGGAGCGCCTGAAGCCGCAAGCCTGACTCCCATTCTCCCACAGCCAGCAGACGGGACGCTCAACAGCATTAGCTGACGTGTTTATTAGGTTATTCCGTACAATACTGCAGAGTGGCACGTCCAACCGTTTCTACGACAGGATGTCGGGCAAATCCGGATTATTTTTATAAGTGTGTATTATTTGTTTCGCGACACGTAACGACTATATTCGTTAGGTTTTCTAGAAACGACAATTAAAAATAGCTCTTTTCTAAGGCGTTTTGTCACTTTTTTAGTAAATTTCTTACAAAATGTCATATTTTGGAATGGTGTACAAGATAACACAGAGTTAAGGTGTAATTAAACACTGGGTGAAATGCAGCAATTTTCCTTGAGCATACGTTTTACTTTCCTTCACAATCCTTTTGTCATTAAAAGTAGGGGAAAGAAAATACACGAACGTGATAGTGACATGCGGCTAACTACGAGTATACTCGTATAGCAAATGTAGTCTTTAAAGTAAACTACACGGAATTCAGTAAAATAAGGTTGTTAAGTTATTAATAATTGTTCATGGTATTAACAAAAATCTGTGAACACGTAGTAGCTCGGAAAAGGTTTCAATAGATTTGATTACTTTTAATATAAACCCCATACGAATATTTTTAGTGACTACCTAGCCCACCTAAACAGTTTAATTTGATTTTCTGCCAGCGGCTTTGCCCGCTTGAATATCTGAAATGATTACACACAGTATTATTATTTTTCTGTTACTGATACCGTAAGAGCTTGCGGAAAAATTGCTCTCAGTGGAAAATTACGGGCTTTTCTTTATCCGCAGATTTCTGAATCCATACGAGTACTAGCAGATAATAAAAGAAAACAGGCTTTAAAGATTGTAGAACGTTCATAAAATAAACTTCGTGTTCTTTATCCTGAGTAGTCCACGGTAAGAGTACTCAAGAGGAAAATGTGTGAGTATATGTTATTACCATCATTACCATTTTTCTAATTTATTAAAGTGTTGATCAAACAATAAACTTGAAATATTGTTTCTCTTGGTGTATCATAAATATTAAAGTGCATCGCTCTACTATATGTTCTCCCTTTCGTCCACTTACTGTCTCTCTTTCACTAAAGCAGGTTCCGCCCCCGGCCCACCCCTAATATTTCCCTTTTACTAAAATATTTCCCTTTCAGCTGACATTAAAACCGAGCCTCATGACTCTCAATATCTTCTTTCTTCTGTTACCCTAGTAGGCCTGGCCGTAGTGTTACTTATTAGGATAGTTGAAATTTAACAATTAGAACAAAAATTCATCTCGGTTCACACGTTCATAAGTTGTATTTCAATGCTTCCGACAACAAAGGTCGTAAACGCGATTTTGGCGAAAATGAGTTAAGAATGCAGCCCTACTTAATTTTTGGCGCTGCGTCGATCTAAAAATGTGAAAAAAATATTCGCCTAAAAAAATACTTTTACACCCAAAATTTTTACTAGTATAATCAAGATTTTTTAGAAAAGAGGGTATGTATAACTCATATTGCTTAGAACCGAATAACCGTGCAGTTCGTATAATACAACGTACAAACAGCTGTCGGTCGTAAAAACATGAATACATAATTAATTTGAGAAACAATTGTCGTAATGTCACTTGGTCTTGGAGAATTGGTTTGAAAATATTTTTAAGGGCGTTGGTGAAAATGGGCATTGTTTATTAAAATTATTAGAGCAGTAAGCTTGGTAGAATGTTTACTTATACTTATTTGTAATTCATTATCAATACGTTTTAAAAAAATGTCGTGATTATAAAATCTTCTTGAAATCAATGAAACAAAATGATTACTTAACATTTTGAATTATGTCTGGCTGGTTAGGTACGCCGTTGGAGGTAGAACACTATAGGCATCTTGTAACAAATGCTTGATTAAATTATACGGGACGATGCCTATAATATACTTAAGTGTATTTTTATACTAATTAAAAATTTCGAGCCGCGACACAAACAATGATGATGAATGATGATTGATGTACAAGATCCTCTAATGGAAATTTAAGTGATTGGTTTAGACATTTTTTTACTTTGAATTTTTATTAGTGCCTTGCTTAACCATTATTTTGATTAAACGATGACGGTCAATGAATAAAAGATCTTTTTTAATTATGTCAATTTGTGTTTTATTTTATTGTTTTTATTACAAGTAATGAAAACTCAACTTACAGTCTTAAATTCATTGATTTGCTTCAGATATTTCCATGTTTGTTACATACCATCGCATCAGATCGTGGTGTTTACACTCATTTTTATTTCAGTATATGGTTTTTAAATACCAAACCCAGAACTATTGTATTTAAAAACTGGTGCATACTTCTAACTTCCGTTAGACAAATCGTTTTCCATTGATTTGTTAGTGGTCGTAAATACCAACTTCTTGAATTTTCTGCGGTGTATGTCCAAGCTAACTTTTAAAATAGGGCTTTGACATAAATAGCAATAATATATTATGAAACACCATCGTATTTTACGTATTTCTTGTATAGAACACAATTTTACAACTTTTAAAGTTAAAAAGATATAAGCCAAAAACGAAATTATTTTTTGTTTTTCGTTGATTACCAAAAGTGCTATTTTGGTGTTTACGACCTTTGTTGTCGGAAGCATAATATATTTTGTTTATTTATAATTTCATGCTTGACAACGGTATGTTTATAATGCATTGAATTAAGTAGGTCATCAACAAGAAAACGATAAAGATATTTAGGGGTCTGGGTTTTATTACTCTACTGCGGGGAGCCGTTAAATGTAACGCTTTTTTTAAGGCTGGGAAATCATCCAATGACTTCTCCCGCTTTGGGTGGAGCGGAAGGGGTTCGCTTTTAGCCTAGTTTACATAGATGACAAATAAATTGTAAAACGTTTGTGTTTAATGCGCCACAAATCAGATAGATAAGTACTAAATAGTAAGTGCTAAAAATAATTGAACTAGTTCTGCTTGTGTCAATTGGTTGATGGTGACAGAGACAGAATATTAGCTGTTAGATAGCTCTAAAGCAAATTTAGCTATTTGTGGTGCAAGTGGGCCTAAAATAAATTTAAGGCATTCACAGAGTAGGACCACAAAATTATGGCCAACAAGGTACTGGGTTCAATGCCCCAGCAAAGCCAGTTGTTATAGGTTAATTCAATAAGATTTCTTTCATCAGTAATATAAGATGATATAAGTGGGGTCGATGCATCTTCAAGTGCTTAAAAAAACGTTAGAAATTTTGAATCCGTGACTTTCAAAATTTCTTACGTTTTTTCACGCTAAATTAAAGGAATCACAATAATAAATATAGTTAATAAAAATTATAATGTTTAAACTATAAATTATCCTTTCGAACTTATAATGGTGGTATCAAAAATACATCAAAACTTATCTACAATTTTTTTTTATTCATCAAAATTCTTTAACATTTAACAATTACTTTGATATTACTTTGCCCCAGGAACCATCTGACATTTTCCCTAAGCACATGGTGACGAAAGAGCTGTAAATATGTTTTAGTGTTAATATAATATCATTTAATTTTGTTTATGTAATAAATCCAGAAAAAGCAAAGAAATAACTCAACCCTGTAATATCAACGTCACTGAAACATTTATTATCCAATAAATATCTCTTTGCAATACGCTTCGTAATACTGACGCTGTAATACTTCTATACCAGTATTGCTATTCTGTAAAAATCTCACCGTGAAAATGAAGGTGAATTGATTATACAGTGAGCTGTCAATAGTGTCAGTCTCTAAGCATTAGGTGGAACGACAGCTCACTTCACGCTCACGAATTGATTATACAGTGAGCTGTCAATAGTGTCAGTCTCTAAGCATTAGGTGGAACGACAGCTCACTTCACGCTCACGAATTGATTATACAGTGAGCTGTCAATAGTGTCAGTCTCTAAGCATTAGGTGGAACGACAGCTCACTTCACGCTCACGAATTGATTATACAGTGAGCTGTCAATAGTGTCAGTCTCTAAGCATTAGGTGGAACGACAGCTCACTTCACGCTCACGAATTGATTATACAGTGAGCTGTCAATAGTGTCAGTCTCTAAGCATTAGGTGGAACGACAGCTCACTTCACGCTCACGAATTGATTATACAGTGAGCTGTCAATAGTGTCAGTCTCTAAGCATTAGGTGGAACGACAGCTCACTTCACGCTCACGAATTGATTATACAGTGAGCTGTCAATAGTGTCAGTCTCTAAGCATTAGGTGGAACGACAGCTCACTTCACGCTCACGTACCTAAGTTCTCACGGTGAGATTCTTACAGAATCGACCGGCAGGGTGCAATAAGTCGCCTGTACGAGTGGCGCGCATAGGTACTAAGCCGGGGGGAAACTCCGTTTCCGCAGCAAATTGCGGCGGAGCGGACGGACCTCCGGCGCGATCTCATGGCGGCCTGGAATCAGCGACTGTTGCAACCCAGCGCAGGGCACGCCACGATAGTGGCGGTAAGGCCCCTCTTTGAAGAGTGGCTAGAGAGGCGTCACGGCGCCCTCACCTACCGCCTGACGCAGGTCCTCACCGGACATGGATGTTTCGGGAGGTTCCTGCACATCATCAGGCGGGAGGAAACGCCCGGGTGTCACGTCTGCGAGGATCGTCCAGAGGACACGGTAGAGCACACGGTGCAAGCTTGGCCCCGCTTGGGCGGAGCACCGCCGTGTCCTCGTAGAGGCGATCGGCGGCGGCGACCTCTCGCGCCCGGCCCCACGGCCGGGGGCGAGAGGGAGTGGGAGGCAGTCACCTCCTTCTGCGAAAAAGTCATGCTCGCGAAGGAGGTGGCGGGATGTGAGAGAGAAAGGTCCTCCCGTCCCAGCCGCCGCGGGAGACGCCTCGGGCGTCGGGAGCCACGTGACGACTCCCGGCCACCGTAGGCGCGGGCCTGCGGACGGTGAGTAATGGGTGACTCACCGTCCGATCAACACCAGGCCCGTGCCGGACGGCGCGTATATATTCCACGCGCGCCTCAAAGAGATGTCAGCATATGAAGGGGCCCCTCAGGGCCAAGCCTGCCGGGTAAGCAGGATTGTCCGAAAGTGTTACCGCTACCCCGGAACATAAAGGGCTACGGAAGGAACATGGATGAGTTTTAGTCAGTAAGAGTCTGACACTCCCTTCCGCTCCACCCAGAGCGGGAGAAGTCATTGGATGATTTCCCAGCCTTAAAAAAAAAGGGTGCGATAAGTCGTAGGAGATCTAAAAAGTAGTGAAAACGTCTGTGGGCCAAAAAGTACATGACGCCTACGTTTTCCCGTCACAACGACAGTAACGCCTTCAAAGCGTGGGATGGGGCTTTGCTTTGTGACTTGATTTTATATTTTCCCGCATGCGCATTGGTAAGAAGACCACGTGTATCGGACGTCTTTTCTTGTATTTAAATCTACAGTTGTTTCATGGGCTCCTAGTAACACTACCATTGCGCGAGACTTGTTTCAGCGCACAACGACTTGTTCCAGCGCACAACCTACCGACGTGGGCTAGCTAGCGATGCTAGCAACAGAATATAACCCATACCCGCGATATTATTATAGATAGAAAAATCTATAATAATAGAATGCTACGCGAACATAAAATAAAAAAATAATAATAGCGCAGGAGGCCGATGCTATGTGACATGGCAATTACTGAGTTATAAGTTATGGCGTTATTGGTGTTCTAAGACTACCCACCGTTTGGATGAATGTTACTAATAAATCAGTCCGATTAATTTAAAACTTAGTATTGAAATCATATTATTATCTTGCTTTTGTTAAGTTTATCGTAAAAAGGCACCATATGTAGATGATCATCACCAGGTTTCGAAAATATTTTCAAAAGACATTTATTTTATTATAAGACAGAGGAGCTCGGGGCTAAGTACTAACAGCCGCACAAGTCGATCCATCAGGTTAAGCTACTCTTGCCGGGTGGATGTAACACGCGTTTTTGTTAAAAGTTTGTGTTATATTTTATTTGTATGTTTGTAGTTTGAAGTTTGCAAACAGAACCAATAAATAATATTCAATAAGTGACTATTAGTTAGTAAGTTAAAAGTGACAAGTAATATTTAGACTCCGTTGACAGAAAATTACTATCCATCACTATGACAGCCAACATAATTATGTCATAATCACTGACATATCCTTATTAAAACTTATTAGTTCCAGTATATTCCACCAGATACAAGTGTGTTTTGAATGCGGTTCTACCCAATATTTTACTATGGGTAATGAAATTCCCAGGTTGGGCGGTTTTATTGAGTTTTCTCATTAGTAACCTTAGCAGCCTGAAGTTAGCGTTGGTCGTGTGACACATAAAGCCGTTGGCCAACGTCTTGCACCAGGACTAACTGATTTGGGCGCTGTCACCACCCACCCCGTCATGCCCTGTAAAACCGTCGAACAATGTCCACTCAATGTGGATCAAACTCCAAAAGACGTTTTAATTTTATTGTACATGACTTTCGTTAGGGTCGCTTTTCGAAGGTGTACAGAAGCATTTCTACCTAGGGCAAGTCATCTAACTCAATAAACGCAACTCTGAGAAAAAAGCCAATTGGGTTGGACTAAGTTGAGAAAACTTCGTCACGTCTTCTTCTCGCCTCCCGCAAAAAAAATCTCAATAAGTGCGTATAGCCTGACACGTACGGTACCGTCAGTATCTATGATGCTGACAGTCGGGTTGGCCCACAAATTTATTCAAATGTGTAGCAACACCTTAACGTTTGTGTGTGGACTTGCCCTTATGCGCGGCAACGGTAGACTATACCCCGCCTGCGCACTCAGACTCCCGCCAACGGATAGAGGACGAAAGATCGCGCGACGGTACGCCACGCTCGCGAACCGCTCGTAAAGTTTTAGTTTGTTTTTGTCATTTACCTGTTTGTGCCGTGTATACTGTTTATTTTACCCTTATTATATACTTTTTACTGTTAACGTGCAATCGAACTCATTTAATATACCCAAAACACAACCCTGAGAAAATAACTTTCCTACAAATGTAATTATCTCATAAAATCAGAAATATGAATCAGAAATTGAATAATGCAAAGTAAAATGAAGTAGCACTGTGCTAGCCATTCAAAAATGTTAAGTATTTTTAACTTGTATTTCTGAGTAAAATCGGGCATAGGTTGAACCACTTTTTCACAGTACAAGTCCAAACTAATATTAGTAACGGCTAAGTTATTTATCTACTGAATTTAAGTTTCAAAGTTCAATTTCAAAATTCAAGTTTCAAACCAAAAAAAATATCAGAGAATGCATTATTTTTACGAAACGCGCTTTCAATACGATAAAAATACATATATTCGTCGAACTACGAACAAGTTCAATGCCAATAGTTCAACACCCTATTGATTTTCCGATCAATGTCCGCACCTACGATAGACACTGTCGCCTTTTTATTGACTACGAATATGTGACGTCAGAGAAACCCCCGTATTCGATTGACGTCACCAGAAACGTTAACGGAAAAGTAAGGGATGGAACTTGTTACAGCATGCCATCTCTTTCTACGCTGGTTAAAATGTGATAAGAGAGACTGCGAGGTATTCCTGTACAATACCTACCTTATACAGAATCAACCCCGTCTTATACAGATGGAGTTGATAGAGAGAGAGTATAGAGAGTAAAGAGTTGATAGTTAGTTGGATTGTGATAGACCTCTTGTCAAATCTGTGTTCCTGGTACATACTAGACGGCTAAGATGTGAGAAAAAGTTGTTAACCAGCTACTGGCGAGTAGTTACGGGGCAAAGGCGGATCTTCTCGCTGCCTCTTGAACATTTTGGTTATCTTATTCACTTCCTTCTCGCAATAATATATCTCAGGACTCTGTCATACTTCTCACTCAGTTTCGCTATCATGATCTTTTGGCTCACCTAAAAATAAAAATAAAGCTAAGGAGCAGTCATTGGATGATTTCCCAGCCTTAAAAAAAAAAAGTGTACCTTGTTATTCTTTAATCTATTTCGGTTGAAAAACTAAAACTCCGGTGAAAATGGTGTAAGTAAATCATTCGGCGATTAAATAACAATAACTAACGTATGTATTGTTTATCAAAATACTAAACTTAAATATTGCTACAATGAATTCCCAAAAACACTGGGCGGTATGAATGGAATTATTTTATTTACTAAATATAAAAATCCGCTATTACTGCTTAATTTTTTTAGTGTCGATGGAAATCAGAGATGGCAATCGATAAATTCCTGGTACGTTAAGAAAGTTACAGTCAGGATACAGTAAGCAGGAAAGCGAAGTGATTTTTAACAAATAAACGAAAATAAAAAAAATCCTTGACGGTCCATCATCATCAATTACAAAAAATCCATACCGTCACTGATTTCTAGTTAATAATAGACTTAAAATAGTATGAAAAAGCACTTTCTCAAATCTAGTCAAGAACTCTCCCAAACAGTAGAAAAATCTCTTCTATTGTGTTTCCTATAGACTCTCACAGATCATTCGTCTTGTCTTCAAAAATGTTGTAATTTTTGCCAAATTGGTTGTTTCTGTAATCCAAGTAAGTAGTCACATTGGCAAATCGTCACCGTTTTCTTCGCTTCTTCAAAAGTGTGCATAGTTTTTCGAGGTCTAAAATAAATCATAATAATTTCCCTAAAATTTTACTAAAAATGGCTGGAAAATAATATAATATCTATAGTAATGCCTCCCTACATCTGCCTCAATAACTTTTTAACTTTTCAAAGCAAAATAAATCGCGCGTATTGTATAATTATCACTTGATTAACCTTACGATGTTTTTCATCGTGAGGAAACCGACATGCCTGAGAGATATTTCTCTTAGCTCTTAGCCTCTATGCCGTCAGCGAAAGGTGTAAAAACTGATATAAACCACCCTCTCAGAGCTATGCTTCCCTAGTACAGTAGCCGATTTTAATGTTGTTGATGTTGTTGAGTCCAGTCAAATCCGACGCGGATGAATATTTTGATGCCCGTAGATTATTTCTTCTCTCCTTTTTTATTTACTTTTATACATGTTATTATTATTTTAAGACTGTTGGGCTGGACTGCTGGTACGATTCTTAGAACTTGACAAAATATCTAGATTACTAAAAATATAGATAGATTACTAATAAACGTACTATATTATTTGAATAGTTCACACAGATTTCTCTCTTTCGGTCGTTAAAAATTTGACATTTGAAAGAATAAGACAATACGTTGTGTAACAACTATTCAGACGATATACAACGTTTTAAGGGGGTTTTATTATTATTTATACACTAAGGACCTTCAAGAATAATTTCCCAAATTATGGTTAAAACCACATAAAAATCGCATTGGGTATTAAAAAAAAACAACTTTATAGTGCATAAAATATAGCTTGATCTCTGCGACAGCTGTGAGTAAAATCACGCCTATGAAGTCCTGCATTTCATAATAGTACAGACAGTACCGGTCAATGTAGCCAGGTTAGTATCTAACCACACGAAAAAGACAAGGAAATTAAAGGAAGAACCAGAGACTAGGAGGTTCACGCCATATTCCATGAAAATTGTCAGCTAGCCGTGAAAACATGCACACATACAGGGACACTTTCGTATAGGTCTTATAAAGGTACGAAAAATTCACCACACCGTCCATATGGTAAGAAACACTTGCTCTATTCCAGGTCTAGACAGGTCACTAGGCTAGTTTATTTTAAATTCTTACAAAGTTGTTTAGTTCTATTCCAAGCACTGATTTATTCATTTGGCTAACTTTCTTATTAAATCCGTAGCACAAAATAATATAAGCAATTGTTTACAACGTTATATTACATGGAATGCAAATGAAGGTGTAAATCTGTATAACGGTACCATCTTCTTCTTCTTAGCGTGTCGATGGAAATATCAATGGACTCGGCCTGCCCAAATTCGAAACGATATCATAAAGTATTGCGTCATCATGTCTGCAAAACAGATCTTTCGTTTCTCAAGCAGTAGATAAGAAACAAACCGTTGAATGCGTATGGGTGAAACTAGAAGACTAAGCGCAAAACTACGCGATTATATACCACCAAATTCGTCTATGTGCTCGTATTTTTATGCTTAAATGTCGAACGATAAAAGCCGTCGTGTTACTAGACATAGTGTATGGGACACGAAAGTCGTAATTCCAAAAGTTTGATGTCTGCTAGTACTTTGACGACGATGGCGACACGAGAAGCCCTATTTCTTAGACGTGTCATTGCATATGAATGTTTTGTTACGAAACAGTTTCAGTCTGGTCTGATAAAGATCTAGAAAATAAATAAATACATTTGTTTTCTTTTTGCTCTGACGTCATAGCAGTTGGTAACGCGGCCGAAAGAAAACTGTTTCTACGTATTTTCTGTGACCTGAATTATGTAGGTTACATCTGTTTGTACGTGATTAATTGCTTGTCTTTTGTGTGTTATCTCCAAAGGTAAATTGTCAAGCAACGACATTGCGGTATGGAAATTGACATCTGTTGGTGGTTAGACCGATATTTTCCCACTGAATTAAAATATACGATTCGGTTTTATTTAATCATAAAACCGAATCGTACTGGAATGGCCGAAATTTCTCAGCTGACTATTGTTTTTAAAGTTCATGCTTTTGGCCTTCAGCTTACAGATCAGTAATTATGAAATGAGTTACTAATAATGAAGAAGTTGGATTCGATCCCATGAACTACAACTCATGGCTTCGTCTAAAAACTCTGTTCGTTTAGCAGTACCACCGATAGCATTGTTTGGAAGCGTACACAAACTTCTAATTAACTTTGATATTTTAACTAAAACTACTTCGAGCACTACTTTTGTTTGGCACAACTTAGTAGCTCCATCTATCTGAAAAAAAAACTTAGCTAATCGTTGCTGCATCCATCTGGAAAATGGCGTTACTTTCCTTGGAAAGGGGTGGCGGAGAAGCGAACACATGTGCTTGCCGTCCCTTTCTAGCCCACTGACATTTTTACTCCTGTTAACATCTCCTGCGGCTCATTGCTCCCTGGTACAACAGGTTCACAGCGTCAGCAGTTACGATGTGAAGGGTTCTCAGCTGATCAAAGCGTTAAATAAAGGACTATTACTTGTAATAATAAAATGACTATGATGTCACATGGTTAAGTTTTTATTTGCTTTTCCTGGTGTATTGCTTACAAGAATGGTAAAAACAAGAGAAGAGTTTGATTTGCTTGTTTTGTTAAATAATTACGTATTTTAGAGAGGGAAGAAATAACTTGACCATACTGGTTATTTAAAAACGCTTTAACAGTATATTAGGTTAAACGAGAGACATACTTTCAGGGTGTATAGGACCCATAAAAGAGAACAACTTTGACTATGTTAGCATAATCCATCAAAATGTATTAAACAGCTGATATTTTTTCAACAAGCATAGATAATTTAGTATGGTGTCCCCAAATGCGTCCAATAGACTAATGGGTAACTTTTCTTTATAATTTTTTCCAGGTTTAGTTTTGGCGTTAACAATGTCTAAGCGACCATTCGTAGTTTCGAGGGTGGAGGCTTTCGAAAATATTTTGAATGAAAAGAATGTTGTCGGTTATGATAATTATAGTGGCCATACGTCCCGACTCGAGTATTCTGACGGATGCAGAAGGCGATGAAGATGATGTCCAGCAAGATATTCTTCCACGTGATATTTAAGGTCGAGTTGTTGTCTGTGATATTAAATCTTGTGCGTACAAAAGTATGTTTGCAGTTGGAATGTCTTTTTTTTTTTTTGACTGGGATTAAGTATGTTTTTCAATTATAATGTAAAGTTTGTTCTTATCTGTTTTTTTAGACTGAGTATATTTTTATTTACAGAAATGACAATGACGGCCAATAGCCTAATAGCCCAGAGCCGTGACCAACATCTGAAGACGCTCTTGTTAGGCACTTAGATCAAGGGTTTGATCCAGAAAGCGGTACTGTTGGACACGGCGCGTTCAGTTAGTACACCTTCGGTAGCATGGTCCCGGTGGAGTACTATAATATTATATACATTTTTATTTAATTCAAATATTATTTAGTTAAATCATTTAAACACTAATTTTCTTAAAATAATAATAATTATGTACCTGCAAGTAGATAAAATGGTCGGGGAAAAAGTTAAAGGGCATCAAAACATTCGTCCACATTGTACCCCTCTTAGTCCCCTCTTAGTGGGAAATTACTGGTATTTAAATTTACTGTATGCAGAGCTTTCTTACATATTTTTCTCTTAATATTATATTTGGGGAAAAATATAATAATAATAAACCACTATACAGTATATGCACTTCATTATTATGTATCAAGGACTGAGTATTTAAGCAGTTTTCATTTTAACAAATCAATAATATCTATTGCGCTTCTGTTTATCATAACGAATGACTTGCTGCGCAGCAGAATGCGCGAATGAGGTAACAGCGCAAGGAGTCCAGAAATGTTGAGAAGTGTATACCACATGCTTTTAACACCTATGGGGGCGGGCGCCCATAGAGTGCAGACTTGAATGAAGGGGGTGAATGATCCACGTCCTATGCCCGAAAATGCGCTTGCGTAAAAAACTTTTTTACAAAAAATAAAACCGACTTCCAAAAAAAAGTCGGTGACAAAAAATGAAAATATATAAAAACCAAAGACACCGACTTCCGAAATCAAAATTATTTTTCACTTTGTAGTGTTTTTTTTGGAAGTCGGTTTTATTTTTTGTAAAAAAGTTTTTATTTTTCACTTTTTAGTTGTGGTACCTACACAACCCCCCCCCCCTCCCCCCAAAAATTGAATACCACTGGTATGTAAATTACAGTGACAGGAACTTATTAGAACATCGTCCACATACATTAAGTAGGATTTTTTTAGATTTTTGTTGATTTTTCAAAAACCGCTTTCCGATTTCGATAAAATTTTTATGGGACCATTTGGAAAGTATACCCTTTCCAACAAAAAAATAATTTTTCAAATCGGTAGGCAAGCAACGGAGTTATGCGCGAACAAACATAAAAAAAAATATAAACAGTCGAATTGAGAACCTCTTCCTATTTTAGAAGTCGGTTAAAAACTGCGCTTAATGTTGCAAACCAAGAGCCCATGAAGGATCAAGAGCTGAGATCGAGAAAGCAATGAATACTAATGACATTTTAGTGTACGTATGCGAAAAATTACAACTGATTTTAATTAATGTACTTATTTATTTATTTATTAACAGAGTACTGCCATATCACATGCATTTAACATTCAATTACTACAACATTTACAATTTTTCGGTCTCGTGCACGTGACAATAACGGCCGGCGTACCTAATATACTAAATACCGATGGTCTCTAAGTGTCAGTAAGGTAAAAAAAGCAAACCTAAATCCCTGTTATTCTTCTATACCGCATAACGAACGATGCTATGGCTAGGAAGGGAGTAACTACCGAAATGACGACTAATAGACTGTATGGAAGAAAGAGACATGTTGCGCCGACCCCAAATAAATTGAGATAAGGCCAGGAGAATGATGATGACCGCATAACGAACGAAGTGCTTGAAAAATATTTGTTGCACTAATTATGTCACTTCTGATTCGTAGCGTTGTTGTTACCCGTTTTATGGCGCATCCACACCAAAATATATTGTTTTGAGCAACATTTAACAACAGGATAACATTAATCAACTTTCTATAACTTTTGGGGCCCTTGCTATTATTTTTTGTTATCTTTTTCTTATTGCCCACTGACATTTGTAAATTTTGCTCCACAAAAAGTTACTCCGGTTAGTAGCTGCTCCGGTTAGTTACTGCACATACGTCTTCCACACCGGAGTAATTATTATTATTTTTTTATTATAAATTACGTATAATAAAGAAATCTCCATGTTTTTGCAAGTCGTAAGCACCATGCGAAGCCGAAGTAAGCCCCTATTATAAATAATTTAATTTGTAGTGTAACTGAAAATGTTCCACATACATACATATACCTCACAGGCCACGTTTGTAGGTCCAAAGTAGGCACGTGAATGATACAAAAAAGTTTTATTTCCGGTGCTGTGGTACTAGGATTCCATAAGCATGGAAGAGATGGTTGACGTCACAGTCGTCGTTCCCATTCAGAGACGGGTATGGGTGCAGCTGCACACATGCGGGGCTTACAGACATGTATTATGAAATACACAACCTGACTCACACATACAGACCTACACAAGCCCAACCCCCACTGACTTGCTGCGGTGTGGCAGAATTTTGAACTAACTTGACGTGTTAGCTTTGTTTTTATTAGCTTCGGCAGCAGCGGCTTCCCCAAGTGATTATCGGAAATTATCATTGATGTTAATTCATTTTATTTATTTAATAAACTATTATATATCCCGCCCATCCAGATCCGTTTAGCTGTTCTGACGTGATTGAAGTTACAAATGTACATGCAAACACACATCCAACAAGATATAGGATTTCAAAACTTGAGCAATTTCAATTAATTAATTAATTTCTAGCGACCTGCCCCTCCTTAGCACGGTTTTTAAATCTCAACAACATCGCCATTTATCGGGTCCAAAACTCCTACTTTTCAAGCTGGAAAAGACAGTACACATTTACACAATTTCATTTTCAATGATAATTTATCCAACCTCAGCGACATCATTATGATTCGCGTGTTGGTACGTGATTTTAAACTTAACAAAATAGCCGGATGTCTTTCCCCGTGATGCAATCTGTCTGCCAAATCGTAAAAAGGTAACAAATACAGACAGGCATAATTATTTTCGATTTTATAATATTAGTATGGATTTTAATAATAATCTTACAACAATTCTAATAAAAGTCCTGCCATTACGCCTTCATACTAAATTAAAGTGACGATCATCGCGAAGTGACAGAATGAGAGCCAGTTAAGTATAGTCGAGGATTAGGTATACAGGAGAGGTCAATGTCCAGCTGAGGTCTGACCGATGATAATTACGAAGAAGTTTAATGCTTAATAGAATCCTGCCATCGTATTCTTTCATAGCAACATAAGTATGTCAATTACGCGTACATTTCTAAAGCAGACAATTTGAGGTCTACAATTGAGGCCTACAATTGGGTATTTGAAAGGGTAGTCAATAACGTTACTTTTTATGTATTGTCAAAACGCGGAATTTGTACGTGATCAGTATGAAATATAACAATGAGACGTCACAGATTTTTGAAATCACATGGAATACTTATCTTCGCATAATATTTAATTTATGTACGGTGATGAGGGTTTTTAATACAAGCGGTATTTTATCTATGTGATTTCATATATTATTTTTGACCGTTTCAAATATTCAATTATGCCAGGCTAATCCAAAATATCTTATATTTTTTCTAGGTTTTGCAAGATGAACTTAATAGAATCCTGTCACCGGTTATGGTATTTTTTCATAGTAACAAAACTATTTGAAAACTTGTCATTCAATTTCGAGTACATTTCTAAAGCACACAAATTGAGGCCTACTTAAGTCCCAGAATAATACAAAATATCCAAATGTGTTGTTTCAAAATTTTGCGAAGTCGACGAAAGTCAGTTTGTGTCGTTTCATTCTCTATCATTGTACGGGGTCGCTAACGGAGTTCTGATGCAGTTTGTATGCATGTATTGATTGCAATTTTGACCCCACACACCTTGTAATAAGGATATTTATGAACGTCACACCATGAAACTAGTAATATGCATCCAGCTTCCAATGATTCTGCGTCCCCAGTATTTCAGGAAAGCGAATATCGTCGATCGTGATAGCGTCGTTACCTGCCGTGGTACGTGGTCCCCATGTGTCAATCAGCATGCAATGAATAGAATAAAACAAAATTCAATAATAAAATGGTGGATCTGTCAAGAATAATCGATCAAGAAATAGAGAATAATGAATACAAAAATAATGTAAAAAACACTAAATTTAAACAACAAAACGAAAGAAAAGGCAAAAGCGGTTAACTTTGGTCTGTCTTTATACATAAAATATTTAATTTGTTAAGTTAAAGTATTATGCTTAATAAATAACAGCTTGCCATTTTAAAAATAAAGTATTCATTCAACTATGTATTTGTTCTATAAAAAACTTTTTTACAAAAAATAAAACCGACTTCCAAAATAAACACTACAAAGTGAAAAATAATTTTGATTTCGGAAGTCGGTGTCTTCGGTTTTGTATTTTCATTTTTTGCCACCGACTTCCGAAATCGAAATTATTTTTCACTTTGTAGTGTTTATTTTGGAAGTCGGTTTTATTTTTTGTAAAAAAGTTTTTATTTTTCACTTTTTAGTTGTGGTACCTACACAATTCCCCCCCCCCCCCTCAATTTTAATACCACTACCTGGTATGTAAATTACAGTGACAGGAAGTTATTAGAACATCGTCCACATATATTAAGAAGGATTTTTTTTAGATTTTTGTTGATTTTTCAAAAACCGCTTATCCGATTTCGATAAAAATTTTATGGGACCATTTGGGAAGTATACCCTTTCCAACAAAAAAAGAATTTTTCAAATCGGTTGGCAAGCAACGGAGTTATGCGCGAACAAACATAAAAAAAAAAAATACAAACATCCGAATTGAGAACCTCCTCCTTTTTGAAGTCGGTTAAAAAGTGAAATAGTCACCGAAATGCAAATCTTAAAGGTAATAAATAATACTGAAAGAATACAATTATTGTGAGTATTATTTCATCTTGCAAGAATAAATATTGTTTGAATATCTCAAAACAACCGACATCCAACCAAACCCTAAGAAAAACTACTTTCTATTTATACAGTCGCATGTTTCTCGGTCTTTGTATTTAGGACTTTTATTTTCAATTTTACCACAACTAAAGTTTTTCTTATTCACTTTTCAGTGGAAATTTGTTTGAACCCGCTACTTGCCATGTAAATAACAGTGACAGGAACCCTGAACAACATCGTCAATATACCAAATGGTTTATCTTTTTTTTTAAACTATGCCACATCGATGAATGCACCTCCTTATTTTTGAAGTGCGATAAAATGCGGAAGCGTTTTAAAGTTTATTAAGCTAAATAACACTCCTGAATAGTATAATTCACCAAGCGACAAACAGACGAAATATTAACCCCCCTCAACCCCGAGTGGCATCAGTCATTCGTTTCCAAACGCTTGAATCACCTCAAATACGTGGCACAATACTAGGAACACATGAACGTGTCTTGACTGATCCAACAATTTCGAGACCATAATAACGTAACAAGTATTGCCATTTTGCTGTAGTAACTACATTTCTAACGACATAGTTCTAAAGTCTACCTTTGCTTGCATTCTGTAGACACTTGGTACCGATCACAGTTAGCTTGGAAAATGTCACGACTTTGTTAGCAATTTTCTTTAGAAACATAACTGGAATGCTAAATATTATAACATGAAAACGAACCGTTATAAAATACTAAACAAATACTATACATTTTGTTGTAATAAATCGTGCCGTTGGTATATATTTGAATTATTAATTGAAGGCACCTCGGAATAGGGCGGTTCAGGGGTGGGTTAACATTTTCTTGGCAAATATCTTACTAAAAATAACCGAATTGCAATTAGAAATTACATAAATTTGGCGTAGAATTAAATACTGAAAAAGCGAAAATGCTTTCCAATCGTGATACGCATTTGTAATTCATATTTTTCTCAGAAAGCAAGATGTAATTCATATTTTACTCAGCAAACAAAGTGCATGTGCAAAAAAAATGTTGTACCTAGAAACACGATTTTTTCATCTTTAAATTTTCTTACGGTACCAGGGACGCATAAATTACTTGTAGGTTTGCGATTCAACTGAAAGCATAACTGCTTACATTATAATAGTACGTAACAATAAGTCCTTTTGCAGTGTCTGAATACTGCTAAAGATTTTAAAGCAACGACACGCAGGATAAACAACGTCTTTATCTGATGACTACGCAATGTAAGATCAGTTAGTAAAATATTTTTATAACAATAGATTACTTACCGACATCCAGTTTCGACGTTTTCAATAAATTCTTCTACCGACCACGGTGTTTCTTCTGTAAATTAATAAAATAAATATAATTTACCGCCCGATTAAAAAGACATTAAAACATATAGCCACATATTTGTATCATTTACACAGTATTGCATCATTAATTAAAAACACACGACAGTTGAAATTCCATCTCTTTTTTTGTATGCCCCGGCAGATATACTGCCAAGTATCTGCTAGTCCAGTCTTAAATACTTGACGGAATACGTGCAAAACTTATTGATGTTAAACTGTACAGTGCACTTACCAGGTAAAGTTATTAAAGTAACTTCTTGCATTCCATACAGCATAGTATATATTACACGGTTAATATATATATTATATCGTGGACCCTAGTTACTAGGACATCAAAGCTCTTGATAGCTGAATTGGCGTGGTCTATGAATTCGCGCCAGTCATCACTGGTCCAACCCACAAACCGGAGGCCGGGGAGTAAAAGAGACGACAAGCGTACAACTTGAGGGAGAAAAAGCGGGCGAACCTCGAGTTTCACACGCTGTACTGTGTGAAGGTAGTCCTCTAGGAGAAACTGTAAAAATAAAGATAAATATAAAATAACAGGACATCCATTCATAAATATTTAAGACGGAAATAGGTCAAAGTTTTGTTTATTCAACTTTTACTTGAGTAAACCACTTAACTGGACGGAACTATTTGAAGTATTTACAACTCACTTGTAAACAATCTTTGACGAGCGTAAAGTAGTTTTTCTAAGCATACAACGAGTCGAACACAATGGGTAACTCGTCCATCTTGACAAGGCAGTCGGATTCTTCGATTAGGAGTCGTACTGTGTAGTCGAGGTTTACGACGACGACGCAACCACTGTCATCGATCCTCAGTAGCGTGTTGTTAAGGCTGCCATCCACATCTCACAACTGGAAAGATTAAAACTTAAAATAAACAACACACACAAAATAAAATTGTGTGGTTAAGAACAAGGTATACAGACGTATACCTTGTTCTTAATCTTAACCACACAATTTTATTTTGTGTGTGTTGTTTATTTTAGATAGGCAGACGCCTATCTCTGGTGTTTTGTGAAAGAAAGTATTCAAGGATGTCCACTGTTCCATGCTAATATAATAAAATTATATACCTACAATAAGATAGTCAATTGTTTTTATTGATGTAGTGCCGTTTTTATCCATACTCTAATATTAAAAATTCGAAAGTAACTCCGTCAGTCTGTCTGTCCTTTTCACGGCTAAACAACTGAACGGATTTCCAGGGATATAAGGGACGAATATTGCTATATAACTAAACTCCGCGCGGACGAAGTCGCGGCCAAAAGCTAGAAATCCTTAAAATTCCCACACGCTATTATGTTTATTATTACTAACATTTATCTACCACAGAGCTCCGTAATTACTCCCACTACGCAGCTACGACGTAGCATTGTAACGGCTACGCTTACTACGAACTCGTAGCAGCTGTCGCCTACGCGTCTGCCTAGTAAATTGTAGTTCATACTATTGCTACGCAGACGACGGAATAAGGTAGAAATAAGGTTCTGGTTACTATAAAATATAAGAACGTATCTATTGATAAAAGTTTTGAAGTACCATACAAATAATAATGCTTTGCTTTATGAGATAAACGGTTAAACTGTTATGATGAAAGTGACTTATCGTGTCTAGTTGTATTATCGCGTTCGGTCTACTCTAAACTACGCGATGGATTTTGGTGTGGTTTTCACCATTATTTATAGAAAATTTCTTCCGATAGATAGATGGTAACAAATTATTCACACCAGCTGTTACTGTCAATCATCACATTTCGTTACTGTCAATCTTACATATTATTATAATAATGGAATTCCGATGTTTTGTGAAGTCGAAAAACCGTATACTTGCTTAATTTTAAAATATTTTACTGCTATGACATTGATCTCAGAATACTCTCAAAAAGAGCCAGAAGTGTTGCCATGCATTTGAGTTTTGGTACCAGGATAGCAGAATGCGACAGGAGGTTAATCGGCTAAACCAGCGATAGACGACGCTACGTCACTTTCGTTGTGATAATAGTGACATTTTTTTTTTTTTTTTTAAGGCTGGGAAATCATCCAATGACTGCTCCCGCTCTGGGTGGAGCGGAAGGGAGTGTCAGACTCTTACTGACTAAAACCCATCCATGTTCCTTCCGTAGCCCTTTATGTTCCGGGGTAGCGGTAACCCTTTCGGACAATCCCGCTTACCCAGCAGGCTTGGCCCTGGGGGGCCCCTTCATATGCTGACATCTCTTTGAGGCGTGCGTGGAACATATACGCGCCGTACGGCACGGGTCTGGTGCTGATCGGACGGTGAGTCACCCATTACTCACCGCCCGCAGGCCCGCGCCTATGGTGGCCGGGAATCGTCACGTGGCTCCCGACGCCCGGGGCGTCTCCTGCGGCGGCTGGGACGGGAGGACCTTTCTCTCTCCCATCCCGCCACCTCCTTCGCGAGCATAACTTTTTCGCAGAAGGAGGTGACTGCCTCCCACTCCCTCTCACCCCGGACCATGGCTTGCACCAGGGCCGGGCGCGAGAGGTTGCCGCCGATCGCCTCTACGAGGACACGGCGGTGCTCCGCCCAAGCGGGGCAGGTTTGCACCGTATGCTCCACCGTGTCCTCTGGGCGATCCTCGCAGTGGTGACACCCGGGCGTTTCCTCCCGCCTGATGATGTGCAGGAACCTCCCGAAACATCCATGTCCGGTGAGGACCTGCGTCAGGAGGTAGGTGAGGGCGCCTTAGCAATAGTGACATCTAGCATTGCGTTTTGAAAACTGCAAGCAAACAAGCATTCTGTTGATGCTATTATAAATTACAAAGTACAGGTCTCCAAAAGTGATAATGCGCATAGAAATCTTCGCCACTGTTCGGCAACGGTCGTATTCCCCGAGCGTCGGAAGACGATATGTATATAGAGTGGTTAAATGCATTTTCTTCATGCATAATTTAGTAAGATTATGTGTTTTGTCCTAAAAGAGATAAATATTGTTTTATTAGTAACGAAATTTGATTCAATAATTCCATGTAAGTAAATAGCGAGCTATAATTCATATAAGCCTAAATCTGATTTTTAATATGTTTTTCTAGTACTTAATATGTATTTTACGAAGGTATTTTTAATTTTTTAATATTGAAAAAACGTGAAAAATGTTAGTATATTTAAATATTTTACAAAATTAACTATTTAAATTTGAATAAGATAATTAAAGTTGAAATTAAATTCACCTTTGAAAACAAAACCAAGAAGGGTGTGTAATAGCAGCTCTATATAATTCCAGACAAAGAGAACACGTGCAGTCACCACCAATATAACAAGACGACTGACGGACCTTTGACTGACCGCCGACCGCCGCCGACCGCCCGAATTGTTTTCGATTGTGTACACATGATATTGACGCCTATTTCTTTCGAACAAGGTGCAAAATGCAGTGCATTGTTAAGGACTCGAACGATTCAATGATTCGGGTGTTTCCGGGAATACGACAATTAGCGAAGATTTGCATGTGCATTATTAATTTGGGAGTACTGTAAGTAATTTTGGTTCAGGATCAATGCTTCCAGCTCAGCTTTTCGTTAGGTAAGTATCATCTCTTAAATGAATTTCATTTTATTTCGCAATAATCCTAATAAGGGTTGTTACGGAAGAAAATTTGAAAAGTTGTCAGGAAAATGCGGGAAAATTAAAAGTACATTTTGTATGAATCATTTTGTATGATATTTTTTTCTATTATTGCTTCTCTCAATTAAAGTACAGAGGCCAGCACATCAAGTTACCACAATCTGTTAAATTTCTTTGACAGTATTTCAACTTTATTGCAAAGACATAAGGTTCATTTACAGGTTTCATTTTTTAATTGAGAAAATTTTACAGTTAGCTTGATGTGCTGGCATCTGTACCATCCATCTAATCTATTCACCACCCTTGGTTGACTGGTAAGGGAGGCCTAAGGCATTATAATTCCGCCTTTGTGTCTTTATTGTGTAAATAAATTTTAAATAAATAAATAAATTTCGACATTTGGCCAGAACAACGTCTTCGGATGAGCAGAAAAAAATATTATTATAGCTGCATTGCTAAAATTGCTCATCATTGAAAGAAACGTAGAACTAATTATATCTGTTCTATGAACGGCACAAATTCTTCGGCGCAAACCTCGAAGTACTAGGATATCACAAAGCGAAGAAAATGTTTACTGTTAGCCTGAACCAACACCAGTCATCGCTGTCTGTAGGGGTGTGTACCCTTCTTGTTGAAAACTGGACAAAGTATCGTTAAACTGTTTATCTCTCTCTAACTAGCACCGTACAAATTTCAGTGAGCAGGACGGATTCAATCTCCCAGTACGTAGTTAAAACTTAACACATGAATATTACTAGTGTGCATGCAGTAAATCTACTACTATTTTTTACGTACGTGAGGATTGCTACATTTCATACCAATCAACTTCAACCTACGTTAAGGAACGTCGTTCCAAAAATTTAAGCGAACATCAAAAACAAAACTTATTCAAGATATTCGCGGTCAAGTTTTCTGTTACAAAATACCTAATTGTGATGATTTTTAGTAAGGCGAATGATTACAATATAGTTTTGTTGTTTTTTAAATCCTGACGAATGATGTCCTTGAACTGAGAAAGGGCTAGACAGAAGTATATATAAAAATAAATTTGCACAATATTATTACCCCAACACATCCAGGCGTTCATGTGCCACTTGTGCAATTTTTCATGTTCATTTCAAAGGTAAATATACAATTAGAAGAAAATCAAAAAAAAATCATTTATGTCCAATAACTTAAGTTTTTTTCGTTGCACGTTATTTCCTGCTCAGTTTTGAAAAACAAATACGGACCTAGTGCTCGCTTTCTTATACTATATTCGGTTAGATTAAATAAAAAGAAAATAAAGAATGTAAAGAGAAAATGCAACGTAGAATAACAAAGTATCGGACGCTAAATCTGTTCTATTCACCTTTCCCTAACTTGAATCTGTAATAATACCGCCGAGGCAGCTGAAACTTGCAGTACGTAAACAATTAATGATCACTTCCTTGCAACAACATACAATTATTTTAATAAGTGTGTATTTATTTATTTCACGACTTGCACAAACACGTAACGTCCGTTTTTTGATAAAAGTTTGTAATGTAGTTTATTTGTTTGTAGTTTGCAAACCGAACCAATAAATAATATTCAATAAGCAACGGGTTAGGTTAAGTAAACACTAACAAGTAATATTTATACTTCGTTGACAGAAAATGCCTATCACTATGACAGCCAACATAAAAAAAATGGTGTAACAATCACTGACATAACCTTATTAAAACTTTTTAGTTTCATTGTATTCCAGATACAAGTGTGTTTTGAATGCAGTTCTACATAGGTAAAATGCTCTAAGAGTTCTATTGTATTTACTCCGTGGTTCTACGCAATATTTTAGTATGGTAAAAAAAAATTCCCAGGCCGGGCGTATTTATTGAGTTTCTCGTTAGTAGTGTGACATCCTCGTACTTCGGGAAACACAAAAAGCCGTTGGCCTTGCACCAGGACAGACGATTTGAAATATAATATATTGAATATATTAAGCTTAGAATATTATAGCAAATTAATTTAATGAATAAACACAAGTGAGCTAGTGATATTCAGGTCAATAAGTTTGAGAATACAAATGGTAGACCTAACTTGGTACCCTAATTAATGTAACAACAAGCTGTGTGCCCGAAGGGATTTCACATCTGCAAAATTAAGAATCTTTAAGGTATGTAAACGTTTATTCTCTATTCAATCAACCCCTTCAGGAAATGAAAAAATAATATTATTTACAGTTTTCAGTTTAATGGCGATAACGATAACTGAAAGATTACAGTTCATTCCGTGATAGATGTGCTAAGTTGCGTAGACATGGATGTGTCTCCAATAGGATCGTTTAATAGGTAATTCTTTTAATTTTTGAGGCTAATAGGGTGAAAATCAGCACTTTTTGAAGGTCAAAGTAACATATGACTATCCCCCTTCACCACTTCCTAGTGCTTTAGCTGGGCGGAAGAAGCGGCGCAACAAGCTCCCCAGCAGTACAGCGGTCTGTTAAGTTGGAAGATCTTGATTCTAGACATTTATCGTATGAGAAGTAATTTACATTACGAAATACATTACTTAAAATCAGTCATTTGCCACATGCCAACTGGCACACGCCAATATACCAATTAAAACATTGAAAACTGACTGTACTCAAGCGCAAATAAAATAAATTTTAAGACAAAAAGAGCCTTCAGACAAAAAGGGCCTTTTTCATATTCAACGACACCCATTGAAAATGGTTTATGTTATTCTTTTATAGGGACGTTTCATGACCACCAGTGTATTATTGGTTTTAATATTGTGACCTTATTGGACCTGTGTCTTATCATAAAATGCATCGTGGACAAAAACTTTGGCTTAGCTTTAACGGCTGATTTAAATTTCCATAAGTTAACAAAAGCTGATCATAAGGGTTCCATTTATAGATGGCATGAGATAGACCCCTGCAGTTACTTATAGCATGATAGGGCGTTACAACTCTACCAACCCCTTCAAAAAGGAGTTGTGCTGTCATGAAACTACTTCGTACTCCCACACCACTTCATGTTCATGCCATCTTAGTCTCTGCCTCTATCAATAGAGTTCGGCGCCAGACGACAACAAACAATCCATAGGTCTCATAGTACGTTCATCTATTACCAACGCTCATTCACGTCTGCTGCACTAGTTGTTCTGGCTATGGACTTTATCAAACAGTCGGCTGATTCTGTAAAAATCTCGTGAAGTGAGCGTGAAGCGAACTCACCTACGTTTCACGATGAGATAGCACTACAGGTCAGTTCGTTACAATACAGAATGATATTACAAAGTGTAGTTACACATGGCATACGTATGCCTTAAAAATATATATATAGTATATATACATTATTGGCATCAGCAAACAAATTTTTATTGAATGCATTACTTATTTTAATGCGTTGTATTTGACAGTGCAGGGGGTCAAGAGAATAAATGAATTGTTTGCAAAGTGCTTGAAATCTCACTAAGGTATGTAAGTGCGATTTCTGCTTGAAAAATTCACAAAGGATTATTTAAAATAACATGATTCGGGGCTTAAAAGACTTTATTGAATTTATATAAACATACATCCTTTCGTTAGTTTACTGGTAAACTAATACTCTTATATGCGCGCTGCATGCGAATGAGGGCTAAAGCATGTGGATTTGCCAGTTCTTAACAAATACTGTTATCACTGTGTTAGGGTTATCTGTGTCTATTAGGAATATTGTATATTTATCATCGCACCAAGTAATAATAACACAGTGACCTTTAAAGTCACATACGTAAAAGCCTCTTACTGTTGCATGAAAACCTAGTACTACTAATACGCTAAGGCCTGAATGGATCAATACTGTTGCCCGAGCACGTGCCACGCCAACGCGGTTGCCATGACTACACTGCAACTAGAGTGAAGTTCGCTGTACACATGCACCTTGCTTGCTGAGAAAAATATGAATATTACATGTTATACAATTGCGTATCCCAATTGGTAAGTATTTCAGGTTTTTCAGTATTTAATTCTACTCCTAATTTATGTAATTGCTAATTGCTATTGTGTTATTTTTAGTAAGATATTTGCCAAGAAAATGTCAACCCACCCCTGAGCTGCCCTATTTCGACGTGATTCCTTCAATTAATAACTCAATATAGACTCAACGCCACCATTTAATACGAAAAAATGTATAGTATTTGTTAAGTTTTTAATAACGAGTCGTTTTCATGTTATAATGTTTAGCTTTCTTGTTATGATTCTTAATAAAATTGCTAACAAAGTCGTGAAACCTACATTTTCCAAGCAAACCATGATGGGTACTAATGAGACACGTATCAAAGTGTATACAGAATGCAAGCAAAGGTAGACTTTAGTATTATGTCGTTAAAAATGTATTTACTACAGCAAAATGACAATACTTGTTACGTTATTATTATTTCAAAATTCTTGAATCAGCCTAGACACATTTATGTGCTCCTAGTATTTTACCTCGTATTTGAGGTGATTCAAGCGTTTGGAAACGAAAGACAGAGAGGTCACGTGCTTCGCACGCCACGTGGGTTACTTCTGAAGCGGAAAAATGTAACATTTTTGACAAGAAATTAACTTAATTAGCGCATGGTAGATTACACTATTCTAAAGAGTTATCATAATAAATTTTAAAATGCTTAAAAATTCGCATTTCCTCGGACTTAAAAAAGTAGAAGGTTAAGTATAATTATAAATAATTTTACTTTGCTTGGTAGTTTTTAAATAAACCAATAAACCGCATTTTGCAAGTTGACGATGTTGTTAAAATGTCCTGTCACTGTTATTTACATGGCAAGTAGTGGGGTACAAACAAACTTGTGTATAACTTATTTCCACTGAAAAGTGAATAATATAAACTTTAGTTGTGGCAAAAACAAAAATAAAAAGCCCTCCGACAAAATACTTCCGACTGCCTAAATTGAAAGTAGTTTTTCGTGGTGTTTGTTTAGATGTCGGTTATTTTGAGACATTCAAACAATCTTTATTATTGTAAAATGAAATAAAAATAATCCAATCAATACCTATTGTCGTATTTTATTCTTATTTTCTTAACATTAAAATTTTGCGCAAAAATATTTTTTTTAGAAAATTTATACTTATTTATATTTATTTATACTTTCATAACAGTTCCGGGTTCATGGAAATGGAACATAATGTTCCGCAACCAACCAGGAGTAGAGGATATAGAGAAGGTTGCAACTGCGAACAATTCCTAAATACTCTTAGAATAACACTGGCCGGTACGTTGCTATTATGTTCTTAACACCCAAAATCAAGGTGACTGTGACAAGGTGTTAAACAAAAGGAAGCTTTACCCTCTAGTCTTAAAATTTAACATTAACGAGTCAAATAAGATGGAATACCCCTGACCTTCATAACCAATCAAAAGTACGACTACGCCCAAATAACACACACACTCACTAGACCACAATATGAGAGGCCCCTCCCAACGTCCGCACGAATGTTATCGGGCTACCAGGACTGCAGAATGTTTGAAGAGTTTAGATTCATATGACCGAGTTCGTACTTTGTTACTACCGTGGTTTTCTGAACAACTTAGGACAGAAGAGGAGGAGACCTGGAAAGCCCATTTAATCGTTTATTGGAAGATTTGTTAATTAAATAATATACCATAATATACTAATATTATAAAAAGAAAAAAAAAAGTTTCAACCGAATAGTCTCCGAAGGTACCATTTATTTACTTTAAGAATGTAAAATTTTAATGAAGTAACATAGGCTATAATTTATTTTCAAAATATTAGGGACTTTTAAGAAAATTTCACCTGTTTCAAATTTCATTTTGTAACCCAAAGTAGCAAACTTCGGCCTATAAAAATCATTATTTGGCGTGCGCTGAGAAAACTATTGATGATAAATAAAAATGATGTACTACATGATTAAAGCACTCATTATTATCTACAAAAGGGGGGTAGAGTTATTCGCGTCCGTAGGAACTACCTAACCATTACCCTACACGTGCCCCCTGGGTGGTGCTAAATGAATAACAACGCCGAGTCTCGGGCGGCGGATAAGTAACCTGACCAAACCAGCCTAACCAGCTTGGTCTAACAGTGAGAGTAGGAAATGACTCCCACAAACCGCAACCCTGTGAACGCTGCCTGCAGGATCGGTAGTCTTGGCTTAATTGCCCGGACTATGAAGAAGACAACTTCTATAAAAAATGACCCTAAGTCTACGGTGAGATTCGTGCCAAGGGACTGCATGGCTGGTGGGAGACCAGTCGCAAACGATCCACTTCGACGGACCTGGCAAACGTCGTTGTATTAGCCTTATAGGGAGAATAGGCGTCACCTTCCTAGCGACCTGTTATATTGGCCTTACTCGTGGGACTAAAATGAACCAATTAAATACAAATAATCAACAAACCTCACCAAACTCTAAAAAACCGACCAACCTTAACAGCATGATCCAACAAACTTTGCATGAAAGCATGTTTATTCGGTACAGAAGCAACTCGACATCGTCTCTGCCAACAAAACTTAATGACTATAACTCCAACCAACAAAACAAGGAGAAAGACAATCTGGATTCACAAACCGAGACCCGATTTGGCAGTGGCAACACAACCTCAGACCATGAAGAATGGCAAAGGGATGAAATTCCCACCAGGAGAAAGAAAAGGAAAGAAACAAGTCCAATTCACAACGACGGCAATAAAAAACAGAAAAACTCCACAGATTTTGTGATCCCTACACGCAATAGTTTTGAACTACTTGATACGGAGCCTACAGATAAAATCAACAATACAGATAAAGTATATGTACCAAAGCCAGAACCCATCTTTGTTACTGGCGTAATTAATGTAAATTCTCTTAAGGATGTACTAAACAAATTTGTAAAGAGCGAACTTTACCTCATGACCACACTTAGATCTGGACACGTTATAAAAATTATACCTAAAGACATCCAGACATACAAAACGATTCGAGAGAACTTCATTTCCAATAATATCTCACACTATACTTACCAGCTTACAAAAGCGAGAGAGCATACAGAGTAGTACTACGTGGACTCCATGCATCAGAAAATACCACAGACATTTCAAAAGAATTGTATGAAATCGGACATGAAGTGAGACAAATAGTCAATATCAGACATCGAGCTACAAAAGAACCATTGCCTGTATTTTATGTCGATTTAGAACCAAAGCCATTTTCGATGTGAAATACTTGAATAACATGAAGATTACTTCCGAAGCACCATATAAGAAAAAGGAAATCATTCAATGCAAGAGATGTCAGAGATTTGGGCATTCCAAGAACCAATGTTTTAGGCCCTACCGATGTGTTAAATGCGGTAGCGCTCACCCTACAACAACATGTACTAAAAAACCAGACACTGAGGCTACTTGCGCGAACTGTGACGAAAAACACCCCGCTAGCTATAAAGGATGCAAAGTATACAAACAGTATAGAGAGAGAATTCTTAAATTAGTCTCTAAGTCAAAAGAAAAACCAATGCATAACAATTTAGAGATCAAAAACCCGTATCCCCACCCGGGTTCTAAGTCTAACCGTATAGATAATCAAAACTTAATTAAAACTTATTCAGAAGCAACGAAAACCAAAGACCAATGTACTTCGCAAGATACAAAGAACGACTTGGCCGACCTTACTGATCTAATGGACATAATGTTTGGAAAACTACAACATTCAATGTTGACAATGATGGAAAAAATCATGGACTAAATGATGGACCGCATGGTCCAGCTAGTCAGCAGTCTGGTGAAAAAATGACCCGAAACCTCCAAGTAGTTACTTGGAACGCCAACGGCTTGACGGAACGACGTCAAGAATTAGAAACTTTTCTCAGAACAGAGATGATCGACATAGCACTAATCTCTGAAACAAGATTCACACCGAAGACACACATTAACTTTAATAACTATACAGTGTACACAACCAATCATCCAACTGGGAACAGCCATGGAGGAACAGCAGTAATTATTAAAAGTAATATTAAACACTACCCTATAGAGGAATACCGAACAGAAAAAATACAAGCAACATCTATTAAACTTGTAGACAGCAAACAAGAAACTGTATTCTCCGCTGTGTATTGCCCTCCAAAACATACTATATCAGCCAACGACTTTGCAAAATATTTTTCCACATTGGGTAACAGATTTATATGCGCTGGCGACTGGAATTCTAAACATTTAAATTGGGGCTCTAGGCTGATTAATACTAGAGGAAGACAACTTTGTAAAGCCACAGAAGAGATGAAATTAGAATGTCATTCCGGCAGACCTACCTATTGGCCTACCGACAGACAAAGAATCCCAGACTTATTGGACTTTTTTATTGTTAAAAACATAGATAGTAACTACTTAAACATAGAACCACGAATAGATCTCACATCCGACCACACACCAGTTATACTGAGTGTTACTACAACAGCTGTTAATCTGGTAGCACTACCCCTAAAAATATACAACTCGAACACCACAGACTGGACAATCTATAAAAATATAATCACGACAAAGACAGAACTAAAGATCAAAATTAATACAATAGAAGAACTTGAAAAACAACTGGAACAACTTAATATGACTATCCACATTGCTGCCAATTCTGCAACTCCAAAAAGTGCAGGTAAAGGACAACCCCCGAAACATAACTCATATCCAAAGGATATTAAAGAGAAAATACAAGAGCGCCGTCGTTTGAGAAAAATCTGGCATACTACAGGATATCCAAGTGATAAAGCTGCATTCAATAGTTTCTCAAATGAACTCAAAGCCCTTATCAGCACCCTAGAAAATGATAACATTCAACATTATCTCTCAAATCTAGATCCAACGAGAGACACAAACTACTCGCTATGGAAGGCTACCAAGAATCTAAACCGCCCGAAAATCCACATATCACCTATCAATGATGAAAAAGGAGGATGGGCTAGATCAGATAAAGAAAAGGCAAAAATCTTTGCGGAACATCTGAAAACAGTTTTCCAACCACTCCCTGAAAACAATCCCGAACATACCATGGAAGTCAAGGAATACCTCGATTCAGCGAATCAAATGTGTCTACCACTAAAAAGTACCAGCCCAAACGAAATTGTGAAAGAAATAAGGAACCTCAAGGATGGTAAAGCACCCGGCTATGACCTTATTGATGCCACACTACTTAAAAACCTGCCTCATAAAGGTGTTATGAAATTAGTTAATATCTTTTATGCCTGCTTAAGACTTGAACGTTTCCCTGGGCAATGGAAAATTGCACGTCATGTGGTAAACCCCCACATGAAGCTACTTCATACAGACCTATCAGCCTGCTACCGGTTATTGGAAAACTGTTTGAAAGGATATTGCTTAACAGGATGAAAGAACATCTAACTACAGTGTTACCGAACCACCAATTTGGATTCCGGGAAAAACACGGGACAATTGAACAGGTTCACCATATAGTTGACACCATTAGCAGATGCCTTGAAAATAAATTATATTGCTCTGCAGTCTTCTTGGATATCAGCCAAGCGTTTGATAACGTATGGCATGACGGCCTACTATTCAAGCTGAAGAAACATTTCCCGCAATGTCTATTCCGAATACTAAAATCCTACTTAGATAAAAGATGCTACCAAGTAAAGTACAGCGATGATCTCTCAGAAGTACACGAAATAAAATCAGGTGTCCCTCAGGGCAGTATCTTGGGCCCTATACTATACCTCATTTTTACGACAGATATCCCAACAACTGACTACACCACCACTGCGACATACGCTGATGATACGGCGCTACTGTCGGCTCATAGCAACCCACAAACGGCATCATCACTGTTGCAAAATCACCTGACAGAAGTTGAGATGTGGCTGAAGCGTTGGAGAATAAAAGCCAATGAGAGCAAATCGGTACATGTAACATTTACACTGAGGAGAGAAACATGTCCACCGGTAACGCTAAACTGCAAAGTTATCCCTCAAGATAATAACGCAAAATACTTGGGCATGCACCTAGACAGGAAACTTACGTGGCAAAAACATATTTGGACAAAGCGCAAACAACTAGATGGAAAACTGCGGTCACTGAACTGGTTATTGGGACGCCAATCAGAACTAAATCCTAACAGCAAGATGATAGTGTATAAAACTACCATTAAACCAATCTGGACTTACGGAATACAACTGTGGGGAACGGCCAGCAACAGTAACATAGATATCCTGGAGAGATTCCAGACCAAAGCTCTGAGAATAATGTTTGGCATCCCTCATTGTATAAGTAATAGATACATATACCTCGCCCTCGGCCTAAAAACAGTTCGACAGGAAATAGGTCAAAACAGTTTGAAATACCAGGAGAAACTGACCGTCCATGTAAACAAACTAGCACACGCTCTGAGCGGAGAGTCGCTCTTCAGCATACGC
This sequence comes from Hyppa rectilinea, assembly GCA_951799385.1. Classification (NCBI taxonomy): domain Eukaryota; kingdom Metazoa; phylum Arthropoda; class Insecta; order Lepidoptera; family Noctuidae; genus Hyppa; species Hyppa rectilinea. The sequence continues at coordinate 25,719,952 of OX637300.1, read as the reverse complement.
GGCTAAAAAGAAGTAACATACCGAGCCTACACAAAAGATTTCCCACTTGACATCAAGCCTAGCAGTCCTAATTCCGCCCAGAAGAGAGTCGTGTGAAAAGAATTTTCATACAAGTATGGCTCTTGAGGATAACATAAACTGAGCAATCAAACAAAGAAGTGGCTTATTGTTGGAAAACAGATTGCCATGAAGCAGAAAAACCAAAAAAAAAAAAACATCTACAAAAAAGTATCTAACTATCATAATCACAATTGCAGCGCGTTTGTGTTCGAAAATTTAATTAGGTTGTTACTTCTTATTCAAATAATGTTTTGTATGTATGTACATTTTCTTACTCTTATCTATTACATTCAGATCATCAATTACAACACACAAAATAAATCATAATTTATAGGTATAATATTGCGAGTGGGCCATAATTATTTTAGCTCTTATGCTTTAAATAACCGTCAATAAGTCAAAAGAGGGCTTAAAAAATTATTTGATTTTGTGTACTAGGATTCGTTTGTGAGGATCCGATAGGCGATAGAGAGTCACTCCATGTAAAATAATGGTATTCGGCTGCATCAGGTTACACCGGAAGCCGACCCCAAGATAGTTGGGAAAAAGCTAGGCAGATGATGATGAGACAAAATTTTAAAAGGAAAGAAAAATTAGAAACTTTTCCTAGAAAATTGAAAAATTCGAGAAGAACTAAAACTGATTATGTTATAGAATTTATGTATGAACTCAAGATCACAGGACAATGCCTATCGGCAGCTAGTTAATATCTACTTAATTCAGACATCAAAGCTCAGATATTTCGATGTTTTGAGAGGTCGCTACTTTATGAAAAACCACTAAACTAACGCGGTGGTGCAACTGTTTAAATCAGTGCTAAAATCAAAGTTACCTTTAGTCTTATTACGATTAGATTGCTCGCGGATTGATGGCAAAGGTACAATAACTGCAGTTATTTCCATATCTTCAGAGAGGTCGGGCAGGTTACCACGCGCATCGCCGCCGTGCTTTCAGTCAACACAAGGCTGACTACACGACACGTCCGTCAGGGATGGTTTATCCCTCGCCTCGACCGGATGGCGAGAGATAAATCTCCCCTATAAAAAACATACTAAAAAAAGTAGGCGCAGTTGTGTTTTCGTGAAATTATTTGTGTTGTTTGTTATTATTCCAGGTTTCCATATTAGTTAATTTATTTATCTTCGGGAAAGCCACGATTTTATTTTATAGTCCGATCAACGCTCTTGATTGATGAAAAGAATGGTGTGATGACTAAATAGTACATAGGACCTACATTATGATATACATCATTACCTTTCTTTTCAATAATATTGAATATATTCAATAGTCAAAAAGATGTGTGCCAAATATACATCAATCAATCTGTCTAGCGTTTTCCTACTCTGTTGGTGGCTTCCAGTCTATCCGGATACAGCTGAATACCAGTATTCTACATGGTGCGACTGCCTATCTATCTCCACAACCCAGTAACTGGGTAATACGATACCCCTTGGTAAAACTGGCTGTCATATTTACAGGCCAACCCATAACGACAGTCAATGATGCACAAATTACCGCCGAGACCAACGGCTTAACGTGCTGCGTGAGTGGATGGGGTGGGCGGCCATCTGCCGACGGAGCAACCCCGGCCAGCGTAGCTTGACCCGATGGATTGACCCGTGAAGATGTTATTAATTAGCTACGAGCTCCTCCAATTCAATAACTTTATACGAGCTAAAAAAAACAGGGACACCGGGCGTAAAGTTTTTTCGTTACGCTACCACATACTACGTCAAAGAACTTTGTCCAGCTTTTGTCTAGTGATAATAATATCCTAACCAACAAACCCGATTTATTTTTCTTATAAAGTAGATAATTATATTGGTGTTCCAAGCTTTGCTACTACAACTGTTTCCCACTGTGAGTCTGCAATTTCGCAGCTATAGAAAATTGCAAACAAATATCCAGCTTCAACAAGTTCTGTGTCCCTAGTATTTTAGTGCCGTGAAAAGGTACCATTGGTTCGTGGACGAGGTAAGTTTCAACGAAAACAGTAATGGAATTGAAACAAATTGTTCAATTCCATTGAGTGTAAACATGAGGTTCTGGGCTCGATTTAGGGAGTGTTATAGGATTTAAGGCACTAGAAAATTCTCAGTAGCAGTCTAGAGGTTGGATTTGTGCCCGATTGATGGCGATAGGCTTCTCCCTATTTAGATGGGAGTTACATTTGATGCGGAGAAATATGGGTGGGTGTAGTTAAGGTTCTTCCTAACCTGTCGGGTATTACAGTGTTGTTAAATTCTTACTTGTGACGCTTTTCAATTTCTTGTATGCAGGTTGTCTTGCCAGCGCCCAGCAGTCCCAGCGCCATGATGCCGTAACGAACACTTCGAGTCTCATGTAACTGGAATCCATATTTATAATAATAAATTATCTCGTTTGGAACACATACACCAAACGCAAACACATGGCGGATTTAACCAATGAAACTGAACGTGATCAGTAAATAAACCACGTTTAAGTCCTGGCAGTGTATTTATTTTATATGGAAATTGTTACGTGCCAACTATTCAATATTTATGGTCTATTAATAGAAAACTTACACGTACAATATGTAATATAATATACATAATTATTCAAAGTGATGTTCAAAGGATATAATAATTAAAAGTATCCCGGAAAATCTGCAAATTCGGGAAAAACTGAACGCCGAACTTTTTTAAGTGTTTTTAAAAATAAATATTTACAATCTGGACGGGACATCGTCTGTCGGGCAGCTAGATAATAATATAAATTAGGTTTCTTTTTATTTCTTATGGACAATGTTTTGTTGTGATATGAAATTACTTAGTTTGAATATCGATTACATGGTTCGGAAAATCGATTACAAGGGGCTGGAGGTGGCAATTATTTAAATAATTATTACTTAAACCCTAAAAAAAGCTCTGTTACTTATTTGTTTTTGGTTTGTTATTTCACTAGCGACTGGTTAGATGGCTTGTAAAAGGTAATGCGTGTTGGTGGATTTTGTGCGGTATGGAAGATTTTTAACCAATTACCAGAAGACCTTTAACCAATTTTATGTGTTTCGGAATCCAGTATTTTTTTTAATTATCTATATTGATAACAATGTATTGATGATTGAACATTGAAATGAATTTGATTTTAAAGGAGATAAATTTTGGAAAATCTTCCCGAAACGTTGGAAAATTCGGAAAAACAAAATATCCTTTTTCTCTATGGAATTTTCGTATGTATTTAATTGATCAGCCACTTACAAACTTTTCAATTTTGTAGTTGTATAGATTACACAAATGTGATGTGATATGATTAAACAGGAACAAAAAACCGCACGCACGCAAACAATGACAAATTTATAATAATTGGAAATAGTATCCATATCCTTATCCATAGAGGTTTAAAGCTATAAAAAATATTAAGAATCTATTTTGCAACTGACCTCTTTTGAATTAGAACTTATTAGATAATCGTAATTTCTAAAAATCTGCCCGACCTGACTGTACGAACTACATTGAAATGTTTACGTTGTTGTTGTCTGTCGGATAAGCTACGGATTAATAAGAGGTACATCAGAATAATCTAAAGCAGTCTTGGTTGCACTTTTACCTGTATAATGTTCAACAACCACGGCGGATGACTGATAAGGCCAAGTAAATCCACTCGCTTCTTGATTACCTCCTCCAAGTCATTGTAAGTTGTCTCCTCTAGAGTCTGGTTCCGAAACAGGTCAGCTACTAACGAAGAGACGCGGCTCATCTTCAGTTTGGAAAGGTTTATGTCTCGGAAGACACGCAAGACAATGGTACTCTCATTGTCTTTACAGTTGACTTGGTTCACAGCGCCCGTGAGGATGTTTCGCTGCCCGATGTCGTTGTGGACCTGAAGTAGTGTAAAGATATATAGAACGGGGGGACTGAATTTCACGGTCAAAATAGTTTTAAAGTACTTTCGGGTAAGTGAAAAGTAAGGTATCGTGTTCCCTGATCACGAATATCTAGGGTCATCATGAATTAAGGTACATAATTATAGCATCAGTGAAAGCACGAGCACCCCATAATAGTCGTACATTGGTAATATCAATGCAAAACCTACTGACTCTTCGATATATACATAATACAATATAGAAACCGTAGGTTTTTAGTTACTAGGACGACATAAGTGCTACACACGTGGTGCGGTGTCGCAGTATGTTCAATATCGGCCACATAGTGCCAATACAGTGCACTCTCTTCTAGATGTATTGTTTTTCAGTGTTTTTATGTAAAACCTGACCACATAAAAACCAACACACTACTAACTGGATTGCAATGCTTTTCTCCCTTTTCTTTTGTACACAATAATTAAACCTGAGGTATAAACTACTTAGAATAGAGGGCCGACCACCAGCTCTTAAAATTATTATTTTTAATTATTACTTCACAATGGGAAAAAGAAGGAGCTATACGTCCTGTATAGCACCGTCTGATTCTCACACTGAAGTAATACTAAAATGATACTGCATTAGGAGGTGTTGGTTCAGGTCAAGACCAACCTGTTTCGTCAACTGTTCCTCACACAGTTTGTATAGTGTGAAGAGCCGTTCTTCTCCATAGGTACCTACTGCTTTGAAATGGGCAACTAGCTTCATCTTTCTGACTGACCGACACCTTGCCTATTCAAAAGTGTCTGTAATTGGTTTACTTGAAATAAATACTTTGAGTTTGAAATCTATGACAATGATGGGCAGTGACAATGACTATGAAAGAAGAAAATTAAATTAAAAATGAAAATTATACATTAAACAATTATTAAACATCATGTCCATTACAGTTTATTATTCAATACACTCTAAATTCAGACTGTCTTAAAAGTTTACCGCTGCTTCCGGGCAATTGATGATTTCACATCCCAAAAAAAGAATAAATGTACGTAATTCTTCTTCACGAAAAACCTAATGAACGGATTGCGATGAAACTTGATAGGCAGGTAGGTACATAGCTGTTACTTTTTATCCTGATATTCCCACGGAATCGAAACCTACGCGGGTGAAACCACGGGGCGCAGCTAGTTAGAAATATACGCCATATCCTGAATAATAAATAGGAATTCGATAAAAATATAAATAAGTACGCATATTGGTTTATTTTTTCCCTCCTGTTATATACTTGTACATAGTTATTATTATTTTTAAGGTATGTAAATATTAAGTTTAAGGTTGTATATTGTATTTAAGATTAGAGTACAAATAAATAAAACATTAAATTCCAATTTATTGTTTTCTACTTTGTAAGGCAATATTTTGGTAAGGGCGGACCCCGGCCGCTCGTTGCCCGGTTGTTTTAATGGGCATGAATTTTTTTGACCCAAAGTCGTGTGGGTTGGTTAATATTTTTGGATTCTTACCATAATGACAGAATATTTAGGAACTCGATAAAAATATATCAAATACGCGTATTGCTTCTACCGAAACTTCTACCAACTTCTGTTTTCTACTTACTTTTTTACTATGTAAAAAGTTTGCCCCTAAGTACTAGCACAACATAAATTTAAAGGAGCACTGTGAACAATTACAAGCTTATTTAAGTACTAGCTTCTGCCCGCGACTTCGTACGCGGACCCTGTTGCTTATGCCAGCGACAACGGGATCGCCATTTATGTTATTATTTATCATTTTTCCCATTTAAATCTTTTATCACACTGAGCTTTAGTTTTATTTCATTCCAACAACCACCAAAACATACAGTCCATTTGTCATCGTTTTCATTTTGGTAACCGCATTATTATATTCCCCACTTGTCTCTAGACACCTTGAAGTCAATGCGTAGATACGGTTGGAACTCAAGCACAATCTCTATCCGTGAACGTCTCCGACTCGCGAGACAATACATGACGTTCACGATCAGCGGTCAGTCGCACATCACGTGCTCCACTTGTCTCTAGAGACCTAGAAGTCGATGCATAGATACGCTTGGAACTCAAGCGTAATTATCTTTCCGTGAACGTCTCTGACTCGCGAGACAATACATGACGTCCACGATCAGCGGTCAGTCGCGCATCATATTCTTCACTGGTTTCTAGAGACCCAATGAATACGCTGAGAACGCAGGCGTGCTTCGCGACCCGAAGAGGTTTCCACGGAGCGAGTTGCAGCCTAATGTTCTCGAACAGCATCAAGTCTCTCCTGCTCTTCGGTAGATTCTTGGGATCTTATGATCCTCAATCTTTTAGCTCTCTTGGAACATTGGGAAAGATTTGACCTCTTTCTAGGCATGGTCATAGTTTTATTGTGACGATACCTGATCAATAAAAATCTAAATTAAAATGACTGCTCCCCTGCGTTACCGGGTAGGCTACCGTGTCACGAAGATAAATGGAAAAGGAAATTAAACACTCAAACAACATAAGCCCGAAGGCATATTCAAAAAAATAAATAGGAGTTTTGGCCAGTCGAGTCAAATTTTCAATGATATACCATCGTCATCAAAAATCAGTCCTAAACTGTTACCGCCTTCACCGCGTGCAGGTACTCCCAGTTTATGTTATTTTATAATTACACAGTAAAATTAGTGATAGCTTTGATTTCCACATCAGATGTTTCTGATCTTCGATTTTTATAAGTCAACAGGAAATGCCCATCAGATTGAACAACAAAGACGTCATTCCTATATGTGTTATGTTGTAGCTAGGCTCTTGGAGTTCCACAACAGGTGTTCCAGATCTTCGATTTTTATAAGTCAACAGAGAGTGCTCATCAGATTGAACAACTTGTGCTAAGACGTTATTCCTATACGTGTTATGGTGTAGCTAGGCTCTTGGAGTTCCACAACAGGTGTTCCAGATCTTCAATTTTTATACGTCAACAGAGAGTGCTCATCAGGCTGAACAACTTTTGCTAAGACGTCATTCCTATATATGTTACAGTGTAGCTGGGCTCTTGGAGTTCCACATCAGGTGTTTCAGATCTTCAATTTTTATACGTCAACAGAGAGTGCTCATCAGGCTGAACAACTTTTGCTAAATTTATTCTCTCAGCAGAAAATGCTAATCACGTGGAACAATTTTTGATATGGTATAATTTTTGTATCTCTTATAGTTTAGCTGGTCTGTTGCGGTTCTGCATCAGGTGTTCAAGTTTCCAAGATAAATTATAGCCCATATGTTGCCCAGACTTAATACCTATACAACAAAAAAAAAACATTCCAATCCGTCCAGTAGTTCCGAAGATTAGCGTGTACAAACAAACAGACAAACAGACAAAATTTTTTTTTTGGATTCGTGCTCCATTACTGTTTCTAAACCTATTTCAATTATTTTAACCTGTTTCAATTATTTTTTTTTAATATATTCAATGTACAGACACAGTTTTATTACTGTTTTATTATAATTATGTATATACATAATTATAATAAAACAGTAATAAAATGTAGATATAGATGTGGTGAAATGTAGAACTAACATGTGAAACGCACTGGATTTGTCATTTTTTCTTAACCAGCAGCGCCACTATTAAACGTACAATATGTTTGTATGTTTGTCGGTCGATATTCTAAGGTGATCATCGACTTGTTCTGACGGTTGAGGAGAAATCAATGAGTCCCACAGTACAAACGTGGCATAAATGTCGAAGAGGAAAATAATTAGCATTTTAATTCTTGTTTTATTAGTTGTGAATTTAGTACTATACTCGGAATTTTAATTCGATTCCAGATTTGACAATTTCAGTGTTGCAACGTTATGACAAGTACTAAATAGTGACGTTGTGAAATTATTCGATACGGAAATGGAATATTTCTGGATCGATTCCTCTCGTTTCTAATAGTATATCTAAACAACTACTACTTTAATAGAAACTAAGTAGGTATATCAGGAAATTAAATTAAATTTAGTTTTCTTTAATAATTGTGTGTGAAATAAATAAAAAAATGTGATCATGAAGGAACATGAGAAATAAAACAAATAGATGTATTATGATAATATTTTATTTTATAAACAGTAAAACGGGGTGAATAGGGTTGCAGGGGTGAACAGGGTCGAAACTTTAAAGGCGATTAAAGCATTAAATAATATATTTTGGTGCCAACCAGAACAATTGATCATTAATTATTATACAATAAACACATTAGGAGTCCTTTTTGGCCACAAACTATATTATTTAATGCTTAAATCGCCTTTAAAGTTTCGACCCTGTTCACCCCTGCAACCCTATTCACCCCGTTTTACGGAATCGTCGCCGTTATCGCTATCGCTATCGCTGTCACTTTCTGTAACATCTATACTAATATTATAAAGAGGTAAAATTTGTAAGTTTGTATGTTTGTATGTAGGGGGTAATCTCCGGCACTAATGAACCAATTTCAAAAAAAAATTCACTGATAGAAAGCTACATTATTCTGTGTGAGTGCTATAGGCTATAAATTATATTTATATCATACATATTAGCCGAGCTATCGCAATTTTCGTCTAGCAAGTCGGAAAGATATATCTCCGAAAACAGAATTATTTGCATGCGCTGCCTAAACAGTTACAGTATATCGCAATTTTCCGCGGACGAGGTCGCGGGCAGAAGCTAGTTTATTATAAATGTGTCTGTGATATTGTCAATTAACATAATTATCTAGCCTACTCATTTTTTCCTCTTCTTTGACAACATGGGATACGCATTTACACCATTCGGTAGCCGTAATTTTTTGAAAATAAATTTCTCACGTCTGTCAATTTGAAGGTTCTATTATTTTGAGCTACATGCCCCTTTACCTGCGCCCATATCAATTCGATAGGGTTCAGCTCGCAATGGGCAGTCTTAAAACCGTGATCCCATGTTGTGCTGCCATTTCGTCTACAGCGTACTTATTAAAAGACTCGTTATGTGGAATCAGTTCTAAAAGCGTAGCTTTAACCATATCTGGTTCGTAATTAATATTTTTATTTAAAAGCCAGTCTTGAATGGCAGCTTTTTTCCAGCTCATTTTTGGAGCCTTTTCCAATTTTCGGGAGTGGTAAGGTGCATTATCCATCACCACAATTGAGTTTGGTCTTAATTTTGGTAAGACTCCAGCGAACCACTCCTCAAAACAAACTGCATTCATCTCATCATGGTAATCTTCACAATTTTTTTTATTAAATAAAGCAGCGGTTACTAATTAATAAATAATTATTATGAATAATTATGTATTTATTTAAATAAAAAACAATAATTGAGTCTTTAATTGGCACACCAATATTATGATTACATAAACATAAATTGCGATTGTTTAACGATATTTGTGTCCATCACTACACTAATAAATGTGGTATCATTATTTTACAAAATGACAGTAGCTTATGTCAAATGTGGAATCGAATTATAATTCCGAGTATAGGTAAAAATTTTAATGACAGCATCAAATGAGATGATAAATTTATTTTTTGGTTTCTATTTGAATTTTGTGATATTATTATTTTAATCAGTGACCTAGCATTATTATCTCAAATGTATTGACGTTTGAATGATTCCTAATGAATATGCAAAATAATTTATATTTGTGTGTAATCTTAATTACTGTAATGCCAGTTCCTTTTTACTTTATTTATTTTGAATCGTGCTACTTCTCATATTTTATTTAAGTGTTGTGGCCGACAGGGTCCATATGTACATTTGTAATAATTTGAATTTAATTAAATTAAAGAGCCTCCGAGAACGAACTAGTGGATAAACTAGTGCAAATTGTGCGTAAAGAGTTTTACCTTTAGATAAGACTTCGTATTGAAATCTTCTAGTAGGTACTTTCACTTGTTGGAATTGATCTTACAAAACTAACAACGACAATGAAATAAAGGCTTGCCTTATAACTTACCTGTCGGTCAAAGGCGTAATCACAAGTCTGTCTGTGCAGTCCAGGTATTTGTTCTGATAGGTGAATGTGACGCCAGTGACAGAAACCCGAGTCTTATCAGCGTCTATCTTGTAGTAGAACCGGCACTGCTTCACCCATTCGAAGTCAATCGCCGAGCGGACATCAGGGGACACTGAAAAATTATTTGACAACTTGGGTGATATTTAAGGGTACTTATTAATTACATTTACAGTTGTTTTTAGAGTTTTGTATTTCGATTCAACTAAACAAACAAATTTATTCGCTTCTTAGATAAGCGACTCAAAGCGATGGTACTAGTATATGAGCGTATAAGCGTGATCACGCTGCTACGAGATGCGCGTGTGGCAAAGGCGCTCTTTAACGAAAGCCTACACAGTGTAAGTGACTGTGAGTCGATCTATTCTTACAATAGTAGATAGGCAGTTGAAACTTGCAAATGATCCACTATACAGGTCCTTCTATTCTATGATAAAAAAGAAAAGTCAACGTTCGTACCAGAAACCAAACAAATACATTTTTTCGTTTGTTGTTTCTGGTGACATTTTTTTAAGAATACAAATGGCAGTTGACCGGTTCCTTTTATTTTTTTTATCTTCGCAATTTTAATGAGATACGCCTGGCGGATTCATTTATTGTCAAAGTTCTGATCCTTTGATCAACATTGACAGCTTTTAACACCAGAAAGGTAGACGTAGCTCATTGCAGTCGCTGTGGCGTATGTGTCAATGGATGCATAAGTGAGATAGACTAACTGCCGATCGTTATTTATAGATGCAGTTACTAGGATAGCACGAATACGAAGGGGTGGCAAGAGTGAAATAGTTTCACTTTCAATGAACCCGTATTCATGAATGGATGTCTCGATATAGATCGGTTTATTTATTCCACCCTAACAACATAAAATAGATAAAGTTAGCCTACCAGCATATCGAAAATGTCTCTTTGATGGACATGTATAGTAATGAGAGTCTTAAATTTAATTCTCTCTATTTACGAGTACATTAGGCTCCTTGTAGTGTGGTCGATGAGCATGTTCAGTAATTCAAAGATTTCATTATTGGTTTCCATCATTATCTTCTTATCCTGGCAAGCCGACATCAGAGCTTATTCAGCATCCCTCGTCCATATTATTAGCTTTACCAAGAGACAATAAAAATGGAACGAGATAAAAATTTGACTAGTTCAAAATCAGCGCTGTGCTTTTGTAAATGAAAATCCGAAGCTAAATCCTTTGCAACATATAATTTTGTCAAAATCTTCCAAGCCTTTTCACAACTATGCTGGGGTCGGCTTCCATCCAATGGGATCCAGCTGAATACCAGAATTTCACATGAAGCGACTCCGAGGCCGAGCTGACGAGCTTCTGACAAATAATTCATTGAGTGCATCACTACTTAAAATTTAGTTAAATAGTGATCGGAAGTCAGCATACACGTTAACGAAAGCGACTGCTTCAGGAAACCTTAACAATTTTAATAGGATCTTTGATGATGATCTTTCATGATCTCACTACTAAATAATTTGAAGTGTTTTGTATACAACCTTATTTTGGCATATTTTTTTTAATGCAGTATGAGTAAGCAAAATATGTGAAACTACATTTATATTAAAGACCTTTCTTTGTACCACATTATATGCAAAATAAAGATACATTTTTCAGTGGTACACCGAAAAAACAACTACTGCTATGTAGTTTTGCATGTAGTAAAAGCATAATATTATAGACATCGTTATGCCTCCCTTTCTTGTATTAATTTTCTCTTTTTCGCTATATCAGGTACCGCCCCCGACCCACCCCTATTATTTCCCTTTCAGCTAGTTGCTAGGAAGGTAACTGGTCTCACGACACTCAACTTCGTCTCCACATCTTCCTTTTCCTGTTACCCTGGTACGCTATGTGCAATAACAAGTTGTTGTCAGGCAAATAATAAATTGGGAAATGAAGTCAAAATACTTACTGTGCTATTTGCTGCCCTGGTACCGGCACGTGATATTTTTTTACATTATTCAATAACAAAAAATATTTTTAGTAAGACAGAATTGAAGAAATATTCTGTCTTACGAGTCTTAAAGACAGAGGAAAACCGAAAATGCGAAAAAAAACGCAAGATACTCCCAAGGTGGCTACATTAAAGAAATCACCATTATATAGACACAATATTATGTATATTATTTAAACTATTACCGGAGTACATCTTATTTAAACAAAAAAAGATTTTATGAAAATTTGGTAAATATCGTTCTTTACTGCTTTATCTCCATGCTGTCCTTGTACCTACAGCGCCACTTTTACCTACTACTTGGGGTTGGCAATACCAAAGCTACGTTAAATTAATCGAAAAACTGATGAGAGTGGTGATACACTTTTTAATTGCACTTCTTTAAAATCACATTTTGTAAAGGTGGTTCCATGTTGACGATTCCATTTTTTTTGCGGGTCTGTTAGACTACTGACTAAAAACCAACCCGGTGTTTCCCATCTCACACTTGTGCAGGGGGTAGTGGGAATACCTGATTACCTCCAAATTTGTCTGTTTTAGAATCAAATCTCAAATAGCCAAATTTGTTTATTTAGGTCCCGAAAAGATATAATAATAATATATCAAAGATACATCCATGCTTGAGGAAAAATCAATGGTTCAAAAGAAGATAAATAATAGTAATTAGCATCCATATTACTTTATTCTCTTTAATAAAGTAATATAATAAATATTATCTTCATTAATAAAATTCAAAAACACTGTTTCAAACAAAAGTGCTTACTAGCACGACTAAATGTATGGAACACGATGAAAATCGTTATGATATTTCTCAAACAGCAGAGCAGGCAGGGTTTACATAAAGGGATTGTCCGAAAGGGTTACCGCTACGCCAGCTCATAAAGGGCTCAGCTACACCCAGAGCGGGAGGAGTCATTTGTTGACTATCCACCCTCAAAAGAAAAAGGCAGGTTTTTTACAGGGGAAGGCTTTTTCTCGAATCTTTGGCTGTAGGTATTGGCTATGTATGAACTGAAAGTGAAACCGAAAGTGGTTCACACATAGCCTAGGTCTAGTGATGTCACTATATACGATAAAATATCTTATACACGTGAGTTCGTACCTAGGTTAGGAGGTAACCATATAATTCGGTACTTGCATCTATGCCACTCTTGTTTTGTAAATAGTGCGATAAGACGGCAATCTGACATGATCAGAAACAGATTAAAACATTTAATAAATTTTGTTGCTCTAAATTCATAACGAGAAGAATTTTAAATCAATTTAAAGAGCTAAAAAAAAACAAAATCAGGAAGTAAGCTTACAGAATCCATTATTATTTTTAAATATTTGCGTAATTAATACATGGTTTGTTCTGTGTTATACTGGATGCAAGTACTCAATCTGTACTCTTGAATTGACCTTGAAGCTTCTGGCTTAGCCAGAGAACAGTAGTTATTTTTACATCCATCAAGCATCTCTCTTCTTGTTTTGCTGACCCGCCATCATACTTTTGTACCGGGGTGCAATGAGTCGCAGAAGATCATAAGAGCTCTTAAAACGTCAGCGGGTCAGCAAGGAATGAAAATCGCATGTACACGCTTCCTCTCCACAATCGCCCCTAACCCCCAACGAAAGTAAAGTAACGCCATCTTGCGAAGGGATGCAGCTACGAAGAGCTTTCAAATTGTTAAGATAGATGAAGCTAAGTCTTTATTTAATAAGTACAAGCAATTTATTCGTACGTTAGTAATTTAAATTCATTATGCCTGTCTGCCGTAGTTAAGCTAGGGAGGGCTTTGTTTCGTGCATGTTGTTGAGGTGGTATTTCTACGCATGCGCATTGGTAAGCAATCCACGTGTATCGGACGTCCTTTTCCACACTTCAAACCTACTGCTGCTTCATGGGCTCCTAGTAACAACACGTCCCAGCGTCTGCACGTGAGCTGCCACCGTTACCGTGTTGGCGATATAATTTCTTCCGGCTTTCGTAAATTGGAACTGAAGAGTATGTTTGTTTGAACGCGCTAATGTCTAGAACTACTCAGTCGGATTTAAAATTCTTGCATGTTAGCTCAATTCTTGAGAAAAGACTATTTTAAATCACGATACGACTATATGGAGCCAAGCAAAAAGAAAAAGGGTCAAAAGAAACGCTAAGCGAAAACGATTTAATGATTTTGGTAATCGATTTACATGTAGTTTCTTATATACTTATTCGTGGATTTTCTAATAAGAACTCTTTCCTATATTTTCTTACATTATTCATCATGATCTGCTACCATTTTGTTTTAATAATGTCTGGATAGGCAAGGCCTTGTTCTTATAGGTAACAAATAGTGTCGTCGGGTGAATGTAAATTTTCAATTATCTCACGGAAAAAATAATAGCCAATAATGACTTAGAAAGGACAAAAACAAAGTTAAAGAAGAAACCACAAAGTTATGCCCTGTTAATTATGTTTTATAGCCTGTGGCAATAGTTGGGTTGGCTTTAGTTAGGGGACGGTATTATTAACTTGGTCCCATTTTTCTTTTTTCGAACTAATAAGTACTTAAAATTTAAAATCAATTAAATGATTCGATTAAATATAGATATTTTAATATTCTAAAATTATGAGCTCAAGCAAACACGGAAACGTAGAAAACTAGACAGGCCGAATCACGAAACGTAGCGAGAGCTATAAAACTTAGTAATAAATGACGTCACGACGAAAGTTAAAGTGAAAGGAAGCGTTATTTCGCGTCCCAATAGAGTGGTTCCATGGTGTAATGGTTCACACTGGACTTGGTTCGTTTCATCCTTCAGCGATCCGAGTTCAAATCCCGGTGGAACCCATTTTATATTGCTTTGTTTTTAATTCGATAGTGATGGATGTTTGATTAAGCGCAGGATATGTTAAGTTTTTGTCATCAAAAATTTTTTTTGGTAAGGTCAAAACAAGCAAGTTGGTAAGCTAGGTTGGTTGGCAAGTTGGTAGATTAAAACTTAATAAGCAGTGTGTATACATTACCAAAAGGATTACTTTTTTTACTTTATCTTTAAACTAACACTATGTATCTCATTCTTTTTTTTTCTGTATAGTTTACCAAATCTGTATTTACTCTTCTTTTAAGTATTTTGCATAACGAAAGATAAAATATACCAAAATTGTGATCGCACAATCTTGATATATTTAACAATAGTACCAGTAACAGTTATATATCGATATAACTGTTACTGCACTAATGTAGAGAAGTAAATTCACCACGCGGCGTTCATTCAACATGGAGTGCTCCTTATTGCGCTTGCGTGGAAAATACTACGTTGTAGAAAATACTATGTTTAATACTAGGAGCTTATAAATCACAAGAGTTTCGAGTCCTTAGATCGTCAATGGTCGGAACAAAAAAGTGGTATTATGTAAACATCTCAACTTACTCAAGAAAATAAAAGCCACGTGGTATTCAGTCCACATGTAGTGCTACTTACTGCGCTTGCGTGGAAAATACTACGTTGTAGTAAATACTATGTTCAATACTAGGAGCTTATAAATCATGAGAGTTTCGAGTCCTTAGATCGCCAATGGTGGCCTAAAAGTCTTTCATTGATACTTTGATTTTATTCGTTTTCAATGTAATTACGATTTGTACCAGTGTTCCTGACGTCACATCGGGCCACACACCACACACTGCGATCACGCGCGCCCCCACCAAGGGACTCGCTCGCCGACACCCAGAGCGTGCGCACATATCGGTCGTCTATTATCAGTGTCTCAGAAATACAGTCTTTTAATCGAAGCTAAGCTAGTTTTATTTATTAAGTCAAGATCACCAGCAGCACACCTGGAGCTTGATACTCAACATATGGTCCTTCGAGTTAAAGAAGATTGCCGTTTTTGTGTTACGCACGCGCCTCCTGTGGACTTTGACCTGGCCGCGTACTCACCTACGCCGTAGGCCTTAAAGGACACTTGAAGGACAGTCTACCCAGAGGGACATTATTCTGAGTGAGTCCGTTCCATTATCCTTATCCTACTTCCAGTCTTTTCGCTTTTTCCATCCAGGAATATTAAGATAGTGTTAATTTGTTAAAACATTCATTTGACCGCTTGCCGCACGTGTTTGCTCAACGAGTAAACAACCTCATTAGTGTTTTTTGCATTGTACTTATTGCACCGGATAAACTTACCGGGCTCAATAACAATAACAGCTGATTTTATTGTAGTCTTGGCCAGCATTTTACGCATAATATTATAACTTACATTGTATTAGTTTCTTTGTCTTTGTTTGCACTTCAGAATTTTTGCTTTGCCTTATCGACCTGCTTACCTTCTCATTATGTCTGATGCAAAAATAAGGGAACTTATAAAGAGGCGTGGTGGCTGCAAAGCAAAGCTTACGCATTTTAGCAACTGTTTTAGATTATTACCTAGCACGGGCAATGATTTCGATAGAGCTTCCAAGCGACAGAATTAAAAAACCGTCTTAATTTAATGGAAACATGATATAAGGAATTCGACGTGTTACAGACTGAGTTGGAGCTGTTGTCGGAGGATGTGGACGAAATGTATAACGAGAGGGAGCAGTTTGAGTCGCAGTATCACGCGCTGGTGGCCCGCGCAGTGGCAAGCCTCGGCACCGCGCGTGCCTCCTCGCTCGCGCTCATGTCTGCCACTTCCGTCGATGATCTCCAGCGCCACGGCTCTGCCTGCAAGCACGACTTCGTTCGGCTGTTCTTCGTAAGATAGACTTGCCTCACTTCAACGGGGACTATCAGCACTGGCTTGAATTCCGAGATACGTATCTTTCCCTTATTCATAATAATGACAGCATACAAGATATCAACAAATTTCACTACTTACGTGCAGCTTTAACTAGCAGCGCGTCATTAGTAATAAAAAGCATAGATTTCAAAGCAGACAACTATGGTACAGCTTGGCAGTTATTATCCGAAAGGTATGACAATGAAAGACTACTTATTAATAATCACGTGCAAGCCTTATTTAATCTAGAACAAATTCAACATGAATCCTGTAAATCGTTACGGCACATGATTGACGTCACAAATAAAAATCTTCGTGCCTTGTCCACTTTAGGGCAGCCTTCTAAGCAAGGTGGTTTAGGGAAAACCCTTATAATATACATGATGTCAGAAAAACTTGACAAGGTTACACGAAGGGAGTGGGAAATATATAAAAATAATTTAGATGCCTTTCCAAATTTAAAAGATTACATAAATTTTTTACCGAACAGAACAGATTTACTTGAATCCTTAAATTCTAATAATAACACAACAACATCAAAACACACTAACGAACCTAACAAAACTAAAACCTTCCTAACAACAACAAAAACAAAAAATAATTATAACAATTCAGACAATGTTAAATGTCCTATGTGTTCTCAGAATCTTTTTTTATTCAGTTGTCAGCCTTTCAGAAATCTTGACATTGAATTACGCATTAAAAAAGCTTCAGAAAGCAATGTTTGTATGAACTGCCTTCGACCTGGTCATACCGAAAAGCGTTGCAGTCTCTCGCATTGCAAATATTGCAAGATCAGACACAATACCCTCTTACATAGGGAATCAACAGAAAACCAGACAGGGGACAACATTGTTTTGTCAACAAACGTCGTATTACCCTGTTCAGAAAATAATCAGGATCACATTTTGCTCTCCACAGCCTTGGCAAAGGTGACAGACGTCAGTGGAGAGCTTCATACTGCCAGACTACCGTTGGACAATGGCAGCACCTCCAACTTCATCACCCAAGAACTCTGTGGGAAGCTGGGCCTGGTAAAACGCAGCACAAGCTCCACCGTCTCTGTTGAGCGTCATCGAGCTGCAGTCTTCATTTGCAATCTTATGATGGTGGCTATCAGGCGAAAGTAAGCTGTTTTGTTTTACCAAAGATCAAACTATCGCTGCCTGGCTCTAATGTAGATAAAAGGTGTATTACCACCCCGCCAGGCATTCAATTGGCAGATCCATCATTCAATGTACCTACTGCTATCGATATTTTAGTAGGCGCTGAGGTATTCTGGGATGTCTTAGGTTCCGAAACTATTAATTTAGGCAGTGATCAGCCTAGATTACAATCATCTAAGCTCGGTTGGCTTATTTCGGGCCGCGTCAGTCGGTCTCATCGTCGTGTACAACCTTCTGTTTGTCACTTTCTTTCACATGAGGAGTCAGATCAGCTGACTCGCTTCTGGGAACTTGACACAGTGTCGTCTGCAAACTGTTTGTCTTCAGAAGAACAGACCTGTGAAAAACTGTTTGAAGAGACCACACGTCGGGACACGCATGGTCAATTCGTTGTCACCATACCATTGAAGGACTCGCTCAAGTGCTTAGGTGACTCTTACGCGATTGCTAAGCGTCGTTTTCTCTCCCTAGAGCGTAGGTTTGAGCGGGACTCCACCTTTAAAAACAGATACTTACAATTCATGCAAGAATATATTGACCTTCATCACATGACAGAACATTCAAAAACAAATCATTCAGAAATTAATTATTTTATGCCTCATCATGGTGTTGTGCGCGAGTCAACCACAAAACTTCGCGTAGTTTATGATGCTTCGGTCTCCAGCACTTCGGGCAAGTCCTTCAATGACATCCAGATGGTAGGTCCAACCGTACAGGAGGATCTGCTATCCATCCTCTTGAGATCTGTATCTGTACAAACTTGTGTTGCCTGTGCAACACAAGTTTGTTGTAACGGGTGACATTGAAAAAATGTATATAGCTATTTTAGTTGAGCCATCTCAGCGCCCGTTACAACAAATTGTTTTCGGATTCAATTCCTCAGACTCTTTAAAGACCTATGCACTGAATACAGTGACATACGGTACAGCTTCAGCCCCGTACTTGGCCACAAAATGCCTAGTTTCACTTGCAGATCAATGTTGAGGTCCGTCCGCTCCGCCGCAATTTGCTGCGGAAACGGAGTTTCTCCCCGGCTTAGTACCTCCACGCGCCACTCGTACAGGCGCGCGAGGACCAGATCCCACGGCGGCAGTCCGGCAAGGAGGCTTGCCGCCTCGCCCGTGATCGTGCGGTACCCCCGCATTAGCCGAATGGCTACCACCTTTTGGGGCGCGTTCAGATAGTGGGCGGCTCGCCGCCGCAATGAACGCGCCCACACCGGGGCCCCGTAAAGGGCCATGGACCGCACGACTCCCGCGTAAAGCATCCGGCAGGAGGCGTTTGGCCCCCTCAAATTGGGCAAGAGCCGCTTGAAGGCGGCCCCAGTCCGTTCCAGCTTGGGGGCCAAACGTCGGAAGTGCTCCACGAAATTCCATCGGCTGTCGAAGACCAGACCCAGGTATTTCATCGTGGTTTCGACGCCGATGTAAACCCCTCCTACCGTAAGTTGGGATCCCGATGGTGGCCTATTCCGAGGCCCATGAAAGGACATGGCCTCGGGTTTGTGCAAAGCCACCTCGAGACCCAACTGCCGGATCCTCTCAACGACTGTCGCAACCCCGCGTGTCATCGCGTCGGCCGCCGCCTGATGCGACCTCCCGTGCGCCAGGACCAGCGTGTCGTCAGCGTAGCAAACTACGCTGACGCCGTCAGGGAGTTCGGCCCGCAGCACCCAGTCGTAACCGATATCCCACAGGGGCGGCCCCAGAACTGATCCCTGTATGACACCGCACGACATCTCTCGCCGGTTCTATTCCCCATCGCGACCGGGGTAGATGACGGCTTTGTCCGTCAAGTACGCCCCGACTATTCGACGGAGGTAGGTGCCGGCACCCGGTGATACCGGAGTGCTTCCCCAATGCAACTCCAGGGCAGGGTGTTGAAGGCGTTGGCGATGTCAAGTGACACCGCCACGACGACTCTACCCTGGGACACCGCGTCCTCCGTCGTGAGGGCTCTAACGCGCATGATGGCGTCCACCGTCGAGCGCCCCTTGCGGAAGCCAAACTGGCAGTCCGCAAGGTCCGGCCCCGTCCTTCCAAGGTGCCCGAAGTCGTCGGGTCCTGGGGCGGTATTCTTGGCCTTGAGCCTTCCTACCGCCGCTCTCAGATCTACCTCGGTCACTTCGGGGATGTCGTCGTCGTCCTCGTGGTCCGCTTCGGGCGGAGCCATAGGCCGGGGAGTGTGCTCCCCGCGTGAAGGGAACAGTGCGCTCACCACCTCCTCCACCAGCTGAGGGCGGAGACTCTGCGTCAGTGGGGGGGCCCAGGTGCGGAGCTTGTTCCACACCATTTTATATGGGCGCCCCCATGGATCTCTGTCCAGAGTCCCCACCATCTCCTCGCGGGCCGAGTCCTTGGCCCGCTGGACAGCCTCTTGGAGGGCGGTCTTCGCCGCTCTGTACCCCTCGTACAGCTCCGCCTCCGTGGCTGCCGCATCCGGAGGGCGGATGCGGAGCCTGCGGTGCCTGGTGTACAGGTGGCGCACCTCGACGCACGCCTTGCGAAGTTCTTCCACCTCTTGCGACCACCACTACACCTGACGTCGGGCGCATCCTGGCCGGACTCGGGGCATTGCCACGTCGCAAATCTCGGACATGGCCTCCCGGAACCACTCTGCCTCGTCGTTGATGTCGGCAGGCCTGACCAGTGATGAAACCCAGGCCTGCACGATCGAGGCTTCCAGGAGGAGCTCCCGGTCCAGCTGCTTCAGCGCCCACCGCGGACCACTCGGGGCCTGTCGGACCGGCGCGCTTGAGGTCTGGGTGGAGACGTCGAACCGGATATACCGGTGATCGGAGTAGGTCTCCACCTCCTCTACTACGCGCCAGTCAAGGACGCACTGTGACAGAGCGGGGCTAGCAAACGAGATGTCCACAACGGACTCACCCCGCATCCGCACGCACGTGCGAACAGAACCCCGATTGAGGACGGCTAGGCCTGCTTCCAGAGCTAAGTCCTCCACCATCCTACCCCGCACATCCGTGTAGCGGGAACCCCAGGCCAGACTTTTGGCGTTGAAGTCCCCGAGCACTAGCACGGGGAAGGGATGGCTTCTGGAGACGACGAAACCCAACTCTGTGAGAGAGTTGTGAAACTCGGCGAGAGTTCGGTTCGGAGAGTAGTACACTCCCACTACTACGATAACCGTGCTGCAACGCACCCCTGTCCCTTCGAGACACCCTCGAGGGACGGAGTGCCGGCGGCGGCCGACGAAGTTATGGCCACCGAGCCGCTCAGGTCCTCCACCCAGTTATCCCTGGGCGGGACAAAGTACGGCTCAGTGACCACGGCGATGTTAATCGACCACTGCGCCATGCTCTGGAGCAAGAGGTCGGCGGAGTGGGGCCATCACTCCTCCATATTAACTCCCCCCTGGGTCCCCTGCGAGGGGCCCTCGGCAGTGGCAGTGGCGGCGGCGGCGGCGGCGACAGTGGCGGCAGCGGCGGCGGCCGAACCCTAACACAATGATAATAGTATGTGTGAAGAACCGCCTATTTAATGTGTCTTTTCAACTTATAACGCGTTTTGAAATAGCTATGTTGTAGCGTGAAGGCCCAAAAGTTAAGGCGTCAGCTTTACAAGCAATTGTGATTTATGCGAAACGACACAAACTGACTTTCGTTGACTTCGCAAAATTTTGAAACAACATATTTGGATAATTTGGATTAGTCTGGGATTTTTGTAGGCCTCAATTTGTCTGCTTTAGAAATGTATGCGAATGATAAGGTTACATATACTGATAATATGAAAGAATACGATAACCGGTGACTAAGTTCATCTTGCTATTAAGATGATTAGAAACACAACCATGAAAAAATAATTTGATGTGACTGTAGTTATTGCTATGGCAGTCACGAGTACTCACAGCTGAATAAATAGCTATACTTTGTAGGTTAAACTGTGTTTTATGATTAACCATTAAAATTCTTCGTAATTATCATCAGCCACGGTAGACTTTAGCTAGACATTGACCACTCCTATATAATCCTCGGCTATACTTAACTAAGCTTTTATCCAGTCACTTCGATAAACGTCACTTTACTTAAGTATGAAGGCGTAATGGCAGGTCAGTTTTTAGATTTGCTGTAACATTATTATTAAAATCCATACCTAATATTATAAATTCGAAAGTAACTCATCCTGTCTGTATATTACCTTTTCACGAGTAAACCACTGAACTGATTTCAATACAATTTGGCAGAGGGATAGATTATATTCCGGGGAAAGACATCGGCTACAACGCGGGCAAAAGCTAGGAGTATATAGTTAGGTAAGTGACTCGTCACAACGGTTACGGACTAATGATCTGAAGCTTTGCAAATAATATAATTCATTTTCTTAGCCTTACAAACGGTTAAGTTAAAAATCATGTACCTACACGCTAATCATAATGATATTGATGAGGTTGGACAAAATTTTATTGAAAATGTGTATGTTGTTTTCAGCTTGAAAAGTGGGAGTTTTCGTCCCGATAAATGGCGATTTTGTTAAGATTTAAAAACCGTGCGAAAGAGGAGCAAGTCGCTAGTAATTAATTAATTAATTTAAATTGCTCGAAATTGGAAATCCTATGTCTTGTTGGATGTGTGTGTGCATGTACATTTGTTACTCAATCACGTCAGAACAGCTAAACGGATCTGGATGGGCATACATTGAGTTAATACCCTTGATTAACATGAATTATAATTTCCGATATCCACTTGGGCGAAGCCGCTGGCAGAAGCTAATAAAAACAAAAGCTAACATTTCAAATTAGTTCCAAATTCTGCCACACCGCAGCCAAGTCAATGGGGGTTGGGCTTGTGTAGGAATGTGTGAGTCTGAGTGAGGATGTGTATTTCAGTGTTTATAATACATGTCTGGAATCCCCGCATGTGTGCAGCTGCACTCATACCAGTCAATGAATGGGTTCGATCGATCTGTGACGTCACGAGACGTTATGACCTGGATAGTCCGACCATCTCTTCCATGCTTATAGAATCCTAGTAACACTGCACCGGGAACAAAATTTTTTTTATCATTGACGGGCCTAGTTTTAATCTACAACGTAATGTATGTATGTCGTGATGTATGTGTAACATCCCTACATAGTATAAAGCAAAGTCGCTTCCTGTGTCCTAATGTCTGTATGTATGTATTATTGTTTTTGTCATTCAGTCAAAAAAGTATCGGGAATGGATGATTTGTTTATGGTTCCAAATTCAAATTTTTGTTTTGTTGTAGTTGTTAGATTGGCACAACTGTTTTCCATTTTGGCGCGGAGTTTGAGTTGCATCTTTTATTTATATTAAATACAGTGCTGGTTTTAGTAATATCATATATAGTGTGTATTGCGAATTTCATAATGGACAAAAATATCGAACAAAGAGTTTGTCTTAAATTTTGCATCGCCAATGGAATTTGGTGTTCGGAGTCACTGAAAATGATACAGAAGGCTTACGGTGAATCGACTTTATCAAAAACTCGTGTTTATGAGTGGTTCAAAGCGTTCAAAAGCGGTCGAGATGTGATGGAAGATTTGCCTCGCTCCGGTAGGCCGTCAACGTCTGCAACTGAAGTTAACATCGCAAAAGTGAAGAAAATAGTGACTGAAAATCCCCATTCAACTCTGAGAGAGATAGCCGCTGAACTTTCTGTATCTCACGAGTCGATCCGTACCATTAAAACTAATCATTTGGGTATGTAACATGTAGCTGCTCGGCTAGTCCCAAAAGATCTGAATTTTCTCCAAAAACTCAATCGCATGAAAGTCGCTGAGGACATGCTAGAACGAGTCAGTTCGGACCCAACATTCATGAAACGCATTGTTACTGGTGACGAGACGTGGGTTTACGAGTTTGACATGCAAACTAGTCAACAAGCTTCGGAGTGGCGCCTTCAAACTGAACCGAAACCAAGAAAACCACGCCAAAGTCGATCAAAAGTCAAAGTCATGTTGACTGTTTTCTTTGACTATCGCGGTGTTCTGCACTCTGAATTCTTACCGGAAGGTCTAACGGTAAATAAAGAATATTATTTGAGCGTTATGCGGCGTTTAAGAGAGCAAATTCGACGAAAAAGGCCAGATTTGTGGAAAGAAAATTCTTGGATTTTGCACCACGACAATGCGCCTTCGCACAAGGCTATCATTGTGAACGAATTTTTGACCAAACACTCAACAAATACCATCCAGCAACCACCATATTCACCAGATATGGCTCCTGCTGACTTTTTTCTTTTTCCTAAACTCAAATTACCACTTCGTGGCACCCGTTTTCAATCGATAGAAGACATAAAGGAGAATTCGCGGCGAGAACTGAACTCAATTCCGGAAGCAGCGTTTAAAAAATGTTTTGATTGATGGATTATTCGTTGGCGCAAGTGTATCGTTTCTAAAGGAGCATACTTTGAAGGTGATAAAATAAATTTGGATGAATAACAGACATTTTGTGTATTATTGATCTTTTCCCGGTACTTTCTTCACAGAGTAGTATGCTTAGATCTTTAAAACCACATAACGGATTTTGATGCAGTTTTTTTAATAGATAGAGAGATTCAAGAGGAAGGTTGATTATGTATAATTACATACAATTTCCGTCATCCACGCGGGCGAAGCCGCGGGCAGAAGCTAGTAATTTATATAGCGGCTTACCCCTGCTTCGCATGGTGTTTAAGACTTGCAAAACATGGATTTATTAATAACACTGAAATCTAAAGGTGCTACCACGCCGGAGTAACTTTTTGTGGACCAACATTCAGTTAGTGGGCAATAATAGATAACTAAACATTATAGTAAGGGCCCCAAAGGTTATAGAAAGTTAATTAAAGTTATCATGTAGATAAATGTTGATCACCAAAAAATTACTTTGGTGTGTTTTGTTAAAATGAAAACTGCTTAAATTCCACCTTTTTCCCTCAGCCTTTGATACATATGAAGTGCACATACTGTAACGTGGTTTATAATAATTATATTTTTCTTCAAATATATAAATATTAGAAAAAAAATATGGAAGAAAGCTTTGCATAAAGTAATTATAAAAAATACCAGTAATTTCCTACTAAGTGCGGTACTGCAATGTGGACGAATGCTTTGTGTGAATGACGAATGAATGTAGCTACCGATTTATACACGGTGATTTTTAATGCACTATTAACCTTTCAGGACGTAATTACGATTGTTTTTAACTATGGGCCAACTCTAAAATATCGAAAAATAATAACGGTTTTTCCATAGAAAAGTGCAATATTTGAGCTGTCATTCCGATGAATTTTCAAAATTATTGCCTTCTAACGTGCTTCTAGACAACATTTAAATTTAGCTTGGCATGGTCCTTGTTAAGGCGTCGCTGCCATGAATGGAATCCAAATCGATTCCGTTGCTATGAGACACAAGGATAACAGAAGGATACGAGAGTGCATTCAATAATACGTATTTGATATTTACATGAAAATACACGTAGTGTATCTGGAGTGATTTTGTAAAGTGTGTCACTAGGAGATGACCCTACATAGAGGTTCGTACATTACTTCCTTCCGCTGCAGTGTGCAAGACGTGTTTACTTTTACTTGTAGGAATTTCACTTTTTATGATATACTTGAAATAGACAAAATATGTATAAACATTAATATTTACAAAATGATTCGTAAGTATTTATGTGGTTATAAAATGCAAAAAAATTAAAATATATTTGTCAAAAAAGAGGATACAAACCACGCAAATTAGGTACAGAAATCCAAGCATAACGTGACAAATATTGAGTTCCCTGCGTACGTCCTTATCCTAAACTAACACCATCATCGTTTGTAGAAACATGATGGTAGCTTCATCCATTCTCATTCGAATATCTACGGTTTGTTGATTTTTTTTTCTATACAAATACTATTCTAAGAGATAAACCTCTTTTCCCACACTTCAGTTAGGTGTGGAAGTTTTTTTTATGGAGCCATGCACTTTTATGTTCAACGTGCGAGCAGTGTATTCTTTAAAATGAAAGCTGTAATGTAATGGGCTATTTTATATTCCTAGTTTCTTTTGAAAGACATTAAAATAAATACAGAAGCCATTGGAAAATTGGAAAATTACGGCCTAAAATGTTATCTTTGTTACAGAACAATTATATCACGTTTGCACCATGCCACGTGTACTGGCTGTTTAATGCGCTTGCGTGAAAAGCGGACCAGACACGTACGGTGCACAGTATTAGGAGCACATGACGCATCAACACGTTGATATTGCAATCAACAAAGGTCAAGATCAAGTTCAAAGTCATCTGAGACCTGCGCGTGTCTCTGCTGTAAAAGTGAAGTGAGCTAGCTGTCAAAAGTATCAATCCCGTTCAGTGCAACGACAGCTCATTTCAATTAAGTTTACACGGTGAGATTTTTACAGGATAGACCGGATGAGTAAGTTATGCCAATTGTTTGCATATAATACTAAGACCCAGCCAATGTGTCGATAACCAATACCGCTCTAATACTCTATGCGAGCTTGTATAACTCCGTCTGGCTACTACAAGTGCGCGAACTGGCGGCAGCTGAAAAACCACACATCAGTGCGGTGTCGTTTTGCGTAAGTGTTTTGGGTAAGCGGGATTGTCTGAAAGGGTTACCACTACCCCGGAACATAAAGGGCTAAGGAAGGAACATGGATGGTTTTTAGTCAGTAAGAGTCTGACACTCCTTTCCGCTCCACCCAGAGCGGGAGAAGTCATTGGATGATTACCTAGCCTTAAAAAAAAAGGCCGCGAACTCACCGGCTACTAGCCGTACCGTCAGCACGCACAGACTCACGAGCTAATTCGCCTCTCGTTCGGGCGGTTACCATGCTTAATGCTCTTCTGACATCAACACCGGAGTGTATTTTGTGTATTTTGTTTTTTTATTTATTCAGCTTTGTTTAGGTTTTGTTTTTATTCTCTTTTTTATTATTTTTATTTTCAAACAAATTTAATGTTTGTGAAATGTATTTTTTTTTCTCTATTTTATACTATACAACGCCGTAGAGAGTTGAAATTTAGTACACCGAGTAAAAATTTAGTAGGATACAGGTAACCGAAGAGTTTTTTATAAAGAAATCGAAGGAAAGCCTTTTGAACTTTTTCAAGAAGTAAAGCGTAAGTACTCTCATAACGGCTCCAAAAAATTGCAGCTGTTTGCAGCTTGCTCCTGACTAAGGCCATGTAGACTAGTTTAATAGCTAGAGGATTATTAAACTCGCGCATATTTCGGTTATCGAAACCTAGTCTCCGAAACGATTCAGCAGCTAGCGACCTCATGTGATCATGAAAAGTTAATCTTGCGTCAAATAGTACTCCGAGATCTTTAACAGAATTAACACGGGCCATCGGTTCCTTGCCTAGGAAATATTGTACATGCCTAAAGTGTGAACGACTAAAAGATAAAACACTGCATTTAGCGATGTTGAAGAGTAATTTGTTGTCTATGCTCCATTGATAGACAGAGTTAATGTCCTCCTGCAAACATGTTGAATCAGCTTCATTTTCCACGCTATATATTAATTTACAGTCATCAGCATAAAGAAGAGAACCTTTTCGAGATCATTAACCATGATCCCAAATAGTGGAGGTCCCAGAATAGAGCCCTGACTTACTCCAGACCGAGTGTTGTAAGGTGCAGACTCAAAATGGTCTAAGTGGTGGTGGGTTAATTGTGCTTGTTAATAGAACGATATCCGCTGGTGTAAACGAATCTGGGACCGGAGACCACTTATCGGCAAGACGCCGCTCAGCGAGATGGAGCAACGACCTTAAGATGATTTACTTTCGTATTTTCCTATTGCAGTAAAAAAAGACGCGGAGGCGGTTTCATGGTTCCGTTTTAACCCTTTTAGTAGGAGCCGAAAAACCAGGAGATAGACTAAACGATTTTTACGAAATGCGGTTTCAGTACAATAAACGTATATTCCTCAAACTACGCCCAAGTTCAATGCCAAAAGTTCAACACCCTATTGATTTTCCGATCAATGTCCGCACCTACGATATACACTGTTGCCCTTGTATTTACTATGAGCATTGTGACGTCAGATAAACTGAACCAACACCCCACATGTTCGAATGACATCAACAGCAATGTTGACGGACTAGTAAAGGATGGAACTTGTTACAGCATGCCATCTCTTTTAATACTGGTTAAAATATGATGAGAGTAACTGTGACGTATTATTGCACAATGTTATGAATGGATTCAACCCCATTTTATTAAGTATTACGTTTAGTTGCGATACACCTGTTGTAAAATCTGCGTGTCTGGTATAAGAAAATATGATAAAGTTAAAAAAAAATCTTAACCTGCTACATTTCATGATTACGGGCTATTCGGAAGTTTTTGCGGGTAGTGGCGGATTTACTCGCTTCCTTTTGAACATGTTAGTCATCTTATCCACATCTATCTCACAAATCTCAGCATTCTGTCATACTTCTCGCATAGTTTCATGATTATTTTGGCTCACTTAAAAATTCAAAAATACAACATTTAAGCCAGGTTGGAACTATACATATTGAGTTGCGTAGTTGTCTTTGTATTTAGACGGCCGCGCTGAGGCTTGTCCAGGACACAAGTTGTAGATAAAATCACGGGGGCGAAAGCTAGTAGTGATATTAATATAGCCTATGTTACTCAGAAATTATGAAGTATTCTAATGCTTTTGAGTTTTTCTCACAAATTATGAGTTCATTCTTTACAAACAAAATACAAATCCTTCCTCTGTATAATATTAGTGTACATAAGACTTAAAAAACAGCCTAAGGAACGAAGTGGATTAAGGATCATTTTGGCGCTGTGGCTATGTCTCGCATGTGGTCGAAGCATTATGCTGAGCGATGGCCGTTTTTTTACTGCGTTATGTTTGCTGCAAAGCAACGTAATTTCTTTCTTTCTTTCTTATTTTTAATTAAAAGAACCAACCAAGTAGCTTTATTTATCTCAATACTCAATACTCAATACGTTTATTTGCATTCCACAATGTGAACTTAGGTGGTAGGTACATTTAGTTTTAGAGCATTGTGGGCCCTGTCGGGCATAACAAAAACAATAAATAGGAAGAGGGCTATTATACATTTTTACAATTTCAATAGGTATTAATCTACTCTTTTGTTTTGTGTAGGTAGGTAGATAATATCTATTTATTATGTATTTATATGTATTTTAAGATTTGTGTTCATGTGAGTGCTTATAAATAATTGTATACATATAATTTTACTGCTCATATGGATTTATATACTAATATTCATTTAAACTATGTATTATTATTATTGGTTTTAATATATTATTATTTATTTTTTTATTATTGGTATTAATGTTTATTTATTTAATTTATCATTTAAATATTCATTTACATTATAATAACATTTACGGATTAGAAGTTGTTTTAGTTTATTTATAAAGATATTAAATTTTTCTTCATTTTTAATTGCGTCAGGTAGTTTATTATATATTTTAACTGACATTACTAAAGTGCTTGTGGAGTGTATTTTCAGCTTAGAGCCTGGTAGGTTTAGTCTATTTTTGTGTCGTAGTGTGTATTTAGTTTGTATCTGTTCGCGTGTAGTGAAGAGTTTTTGGTTATTCCTAACAAACTTGCACATTTCCAAGATGTAAATACAAGGAAGGGTTAAAAGTTTATGTTCCTGGAAATGGGGTTTGCAGCTGTCTGTGTCATCTATGTTGGCTAGTATTCTAATCAGTCGTTTTTGTAGTGTGAAAAGTGTTGGTGCGTCTGTACTGTTTCCCCATAATATTACGCCGTAGTTTAACCATGCGTATGCATAGGCATAATACGTAACTAGAGCAGTGGAGAGATTTGTGGTTTTTTTAATTTCGCGGAGGGCATAAGCAAATTTTGACAATTTTGACCTAATTTTTTGAACATGCGATTTCCAATTTAAATTTGTATCTATGGATAAGCCGAGTAGGTTGAATTCTTTTACTGTTTCTAGTTTTGTGCCGTTGTAAATAAATGTTATGTCTAAAGGGGTTTTCTGACGTGGATGGAAGGACATGATTTTAGTTTTATTGAAATTTAGCTCGAGGTTATGTTCTGTCATCCAAGTTGTTATTTTGTTGAGGATACTTTTAAGTGTTTCGGTTAAGTTGGTGTTGTCTTGACATGAAGTTAGTACTGAGATATCGTCAGCAAACAGAACACATGACTCATTTATGATTGTAGGGAGGTCGTTAATATAAATGATAAATAGAAGGCATCCAATAACACTCCCTTGGGGGATTGAGGCATTAATTTGCTTGCTATCCGACCGAATGTATTTAATTTGGTTTTCATGTTCGTTGTAGTATTCTACTTCGACTTGGTGTTCTCTATTTTGCAAATATGATTTGAACCATTCGTAAGATTTCCCGCGGATCCCTATTCCTTGTAACTTACTAAGTAGGATGTCGAATTGTACTTTATCGTATGCTTTTGTCATATCTAACAGTAAACCTACGGCGTATTTTTTCTTATTTATCATATTAGTAGCTTCCTGGATAAATTTATATACTGCTAGAACTGTAGAGTGGTTTTTACGGAAACCATTCTGGGAATCATTAAAAATTTTATATTTTTCGCAAAACGAATAAACGCGGTTACACATCGCTTTCTCAAAAATTTTCGAGGCTGTAGGTAGAAGAGCAATAGGGCGGTAATTAGTGGGGTCGGTTTTTGAGTCTTTTTTGTGAATTGGCTTTATTACGGCTTTCTTTAGATAGTTCGGAAATCTTCCTTCCTCAAAAGACTGATTGACTAGCAAGTAAAATGGTAGGGTAAGCTCATCTGCACACTGTTTTACTAGTGTTGGTGGCATTTCATCTATTCCATAGCTGTGTTTGTTTTTCAGGCTTTTTATTATTAAATTTATTTCGGCGGGACCTACTGTACTTAGGAACATGGTGTTTTCTGTGTGGTGGGCCACAGAAGTCCTCCGCGGCTCCCTACCGGGGGTTTTGGCGTTTCGTTCTCCGATAGATGCAAAGAAGCTATTAAATATATTTGCTGTTTCTTTAGGGTCCAAGATAATATTGTCATTTAGATGTAGCGTTATGTTTTTTTTTACTTTTTTTACGTTTTTATTCGTTCGTTCATTTATGATTTTCCACATAGTCTTTACTTTGTTATTAGATTTCATTAATTTATTTATATACTGTAGCTTTTTGGCCTTGTTTACAATTTGTTTTAAAGTCTTTTCATATATTTTGTAATGTTGTTTAATTAGATGGTTATTTGTTTTAAAGGAAAGTATTTTTTCAAGCCTTTTATTTTTACAAGAAATTTTGATGCCTTTAGTTAGCCAATGTTTTTTATAGTTCGTTTTTAGCTTTAGTTTTGTTTTTGGTATGGATTGATTGAGTATGCCAGTAAGTGTATTGTTGAATGATTCATAGTTTTCGTCTATGTCCCTATCGGGCTTTATTATATCGTTCCATTTTATTTCTTTTAGTTTAGATTTGAAACATTGTATGTTTTTGGTATTGAATAACCTCTTTTCAACACACCAGACTATCTGTTTAGCGTGCCGGGGTACAGCCAATTTTATAATTGTACCACTATGGTCAGAGAAACCCAGCTCTTCCACTGTGGTGCGTGATCTGATATTGGAATTTGTGAAAATTAAATCTAGACACGTTGAGGTAGTTTGGGTCACTCGTGTTGGTACTTGTATATGTTGTACAAAGTTAAATTCCAACATGAGGTCTAAGAATTGGGTTGTTTTCAAGTTACTATCCAATACATTTATATTAAAATCTCCTCCTATAACAATATTCAGTCTGGAGTCTTTCTTATTTAAATAATCTAATATTTGTTTTAATTGTTTATAAAATATAGCTTCCTCTCTCCTATTCCAGTAAATAATTATTAATAATAAATTCTCTAATTGTAACTCTATTGCACACACTTCTATTACATATTCAATTGACATGTCTGTTATATCTGTTCTCTGTAAGCATTCTATGTGTTCTTGTAAAAGAATACAGACGCCACCACCAGCACGAGTTTTCCGGCAGAATGAAGCCGCAACCTTGTAGCCACCAAAATTTATTAGATCCAGTCTTTCCTTTGATAGCCAGGTTTCCGATACACATATAGCATGGTATTTTGGTGTTTGTTGAATGAAGGCTTCTAGTAAGTGTCGTTTATTGAAGAGGCTTTGGATATTTTGAAATAATATTCTAAATTGTAGGTCTTTGTTTTCGAGGTGTTCTGTATCTGTCTCCTGTGTCGGTGTAGCAACGAAAAAAATTATTATTGTTTTGAGAAGATGATAAGTCTACTTGTGTATTCCATTTATTTGTGTTCATTTGGTTTTCGGAAGTATTATCTGTTTTATTATTTATTTTTCCATCAATAAATAGTTGATTATCGCGGATTACTGCGTGAAGCCCTTGCTTTCTTGCTTTCAGCATTTCTTCGCGCAGCAATTTCCTTTCTCTTCGTGCTTCTTCATCTAAGAATTCCGATAAAAACAGTCTAGTTCCCCGAAATACGTTGCTATTTTCCTTGAGATACGATACCATCCTTTTGCTTAATATCTCTATCACTAATGGGCGGTTTTTCGAGCTTCGTTTGCCAATTCTATAGGTGTCCTCGATGTAGCCCATCAGGTCAACGTTCATAAATTCGCGAAACAAGGTGATCAATCTCATGTGTAAGTTATTTACAGGCTCCTTGTAATATTCATCAAAACCGTATAATACTATTTTCTTAGAATAGCTTTCAGTGCAATAAGTTTGGCAAGTGTTTGTTCGTATCTTCAAGCTCTCTATTTCAGTTTTTAATTTTTCGTTCTCTATTTTTAAGTTTTCAATTTCCGTGTTTACATGTAGGATGTCCATTTTCCTCTCTTCATTTTGCCTTTGTAAGGAATTTGTTTCGCGTTCAAAATCGTCTCTTAACTTTGAGATGGCTTTATTTAACTCTATTTGGATAGTATTTTGTAATTCGGTGATGATTGATCTATTATTTTCTTTCAAGCGATGCATTATCATTTCACTTATGTTCTGCAGTGTTAGTTCTGTTTGTGTAATGGATTGGAGTGTTTTCCCTTCATCTTGTGCGCATATTGTGTCACCCAATAGACTTAGATCCAAGGAACTTGTAGTGTCATTCATAGGTTTTGTTGTTCTCCTAATTGTAACATTGTTTATTTCTGGTGGTGATATTATCGGGCTTGAGTTATGTTCTTGTGTGCGTATGGGTGTGTTAATGTTTCCTCGCTTTGGTATTTTACAGTAACAATCTAGGCACGTCCATGTTTTAATGCTCTCTGTTTTCACCATTTTTTTGAAACGCTCATTATTAATATTGGCACACACCAAGTCATATACATTTTTACATAATAAACAGGTTAAGTAGTCAGTGTTGGATATGTTTTGTTTACAACCAGCACATAAAGCCATTTTGCAAAACAACGCTCTCTAGCGAAATTTTACGAATTATCTTCGATCAAACTTTATGGGACTTGCTACTCGCCGATAGATGGCGCTTTTCACAATCCTGTTTGTGCCTTTATTCGCACTTTTAAAATTTACTTTTAATATGTATTCCACAAATATCAAATTTAAAGGGATTCTGCGTACCTTTTCATGGTGGTGGGAATCAGTACCAAAGTTTTCTTCATTATGTGAGTTTCAGATAATGTGTATTTCAAAAATCCCACCGTTTTTTCCACTGGTTTGAAATATGGTCGTTATTTGGCAGAAGTTTAGTTTTCTTGGGTTTTAATGAAGTTAAGCTTTGTACTACATTTCAAGTCACTGACGGTCTTTATTCACTTGAATTTTATCAACTTTTTATCACCAATTAAGCACTTAAACTATTTTTAACATTTTATTATCTACGGAGCTGATGTTTATGTGCGCACAGTAGCATCTATCAGTAAGATGGTGTTACTGTCGTTGAAGGTTAAGGGTGATCGTGGCGAAAAAGCGTATACAAGTGCTTTCCATCCCTTTCTAGCCCTCTGACGTTTCTCGGCTCGTCATATTATCTTCTGCGCCTCATCGCACCCTGGTACAAAAGTGTTACAGGCAGCGCCAGCAGTACTGTACGAGGCCGGTACCGGAACAAGTATCAAAGGTGATACGAGTATTGCGACGTGTTATTGGTCACTTTAAATGTCTAGTATTGTTACAATGACAATGACAGCACAGGGTTAAGTTGTTTATTTGCTTTTTCTGGCTAGGGAAAATAAAACAAGCTGTTTGTCAAAAGAGATGAAACTTTTACAATAAATTACAGATATAACAATTTATTTTAACTAGCCTTTAACATATCGTTATAGATCCCTGCCTATAACGATATTCTCTATCACCGTAAGGCCAGGTGATCCCATTCGAGAAAACTGATTTTATTTTTAACAATATTTATTTTAGATTTTCATATAAAGAAGAGTGCCTACTTTTCAAAGGACCAACGCTTCCGTAATTTATTTACTTCGGAAATCCCTGCTTGTGTGCAGCTGCACACATACCAGTCACTGTTTGGCCTCGATTGATCTGTGACGTCACGATAAATAATACATTAGATCGTCAAACCAACCCTTCCAAAATTATGGAATCCTAGTAACACCGGAAACAAAAACTCTTTTTGTCATTGACGGGCTTTGCATACGTGACCGTGATTCAGGTTATATACATATACTAGCTGACCCGACAGACGTTGTCCTGTCTTAACTATGATACCTACCTTACCTACCCTACCTACCCTACCTACCCTACCTACCCTACCTACCCTACCTACCCTACCTACCCTACCTACCCTACCTACCCTACCTACCCTACCTACCCTACCTACCCTACCTACCCTACCTACCCTACCTACCCTACCTACCCTACCTACCCTACCTACCCTACCTACCCTACCTACCCTACCTACCCTACCTACCCTACCTACCCTACCTACCCTACCTACCCTACCTACCCTACCTACCCTACCTACCCTACCTACCCTACCTACCCTACCTACCCTACCTACCCTACCTACCCTACCTACCCTACCTACCCTACCTACCCTACCTACCCTACCTATGCAAAAATGTGCAATAAAAATATTTTTCTCATACAAACTTTGCCACCCCTTGTAATCCTTTTAGGGGTTGAATTTCCAAAAAATAATATGCCTATGTCCTTCTCATGAATGCAAACTATCTACATACCAAATTTACCAGGACTCGAACGATTCAATGATTCGGGTGTTTCCGGGAATACGACAATTAGCGAAGATCTGCATGTGCATTATTAATTTGGGAGTACTGTATTGTCATACACAACAACTAAATATTACGTTTGCACAATGACACGTGAAAATGCTTAATGCGCTTGCGTGAAAAGAGCAGACCAGACATTTCGGCGCGGCGCTCAGTCTTAGGAGAGCACATGGCGAATCGAAAGAAAAAAAAATTGCTATCAATGGTCAAGGTCAAAGTCATTCCGAGACCTGCGCGTGTCGTATTTTGTCTCCCCTATCAGCTCCTCGCGCGTATAGGTACATACGTCGAATTACAAGTTAGCCTATAAGAGATGTCAGCATATGAAGGGGCCCCCAGGGCCGCCGGGTAAGCGGAATTGCCCGAAAGGAAGGAACATGGATGGGTTTTAGTCAGTAAGAGTCTGACACTCCCTTCCGCTCCACCCAGAGCGGGAGAAGTCATTGGATGATATTCCAGCCTTAAAAAAAAAATCTTATAATCCACACTTAATATTATAAATGCGAAAGTAACTCTGTCTGTCTGTCTGTTACCTTTTCACGCCTAAACCACCCAACCGATTTTGCTGAAATTTGGTATGTAGATAGTTTGCATTCATGAGAAGGACATAGGCATATTATTTTTTGGAAATTCAACCCCTAAAAGGATTACAAGGGGTGGCAAAGTTTGTATGAGAAAAATATTTTTATTGCACATTTTTGCATAGGTAGGGTAGGTAGGGTAGGTAGGGTAGGTAGGGTAGGTAGGGTAGGTAGGGTAGGTAGGGTAGGTAGGGTAGGTAGGGTAGGTAGGGTAGGTAGGGTAGGTAGGGTAGGTAGGGTAGGTAGGGTAGGTAGGGTAGGTAGGGTAGGTAGGGTAGGTAGGGTAGGTAGGGTAGGTAGGGTAGGTAGGGTAGGTAGGGTAGGTAGGGTAGGTAGGGTAGGTAGGGTAGGTAGGGTAGGTAGGGTAGGTAGGGTAGGTAGGGTAGGTAGGGTAGGTAGGGTAGGTAGGGTAGGTAGGGTAGGTAGGGTAGGTAGGGTAGGTAGGGTAGGTAGGGTAGGTAGGGTAGGTAGGGTAGGTAGGGTAGGTAGGGTAGGTAGGGTAGGTAGGGTAGGTAGGGTAGGTAAGGTAGGTATCATAGTTAAGACAGGACAACGTCTGTCGGGTCAGCTAGTATATGTATATAACCTGAATCACGGTCACGTATGCAAAGCCCGTCAATGACAAAAAGACCTAAATCTTTCGAAAATCTCTCAAAGATAATTATGTTAACATTACCATAAATGTAAAGTTTTATTCCCTAAAACCAGAGGGTTGTATCGGTGATTTTAATGATAACGGTTTTAAAAATACGTAGTTGCTACGGCCGCGAATCATATTTTGATTAACATAAAACCCGACACTGACCTCCAAATTGCCTCTTCCTTAATTTTTAAAGCTTGTATTTTTCAAGAAAATAAGTCACGTTTTAGGTCTCGATATGAATAGAGCATTTCCACTTGCTAGTAGGAGCAATGGTACCTATTTTTTAAAAATTAGTTACAAAATAAACCAATATTATTAACGAATTTACTTTTATTCGTTACCTAATACCAAAACGAAACTCCAAACTGATATGAATAAATTACAGTTCATTTGTGTTCAATAGCCTGATACTAGGCATTGTATACATAATATATTAAAGCTCGATATTATATTACATATAATATTATTATGGGGTAAAATAGAAAATACTTTTTTATGGTAATAGTTACTTCCCATGCAACCTTCAAGTTGACCTTGGTTAAGTTTTCAACGAAATGTTTTAGATTTATCAACTAATAATATTATAGCCATAAACTGGTCCTTTATTTTGATTGACAGCGCCATCTGTTGCAGTTTAATGAAAGTCTATCTAAACTCACATAATTGCCTACTACATTTTCACGCGTTGTTCTATTCAGCCAGAATATACAGCTCTTGTGATTTATCTGCTCCCAGTACCGTGAGAGAGTTAAAGGCATTCAGATTCCAACTAAAGATGCCAAACTCTTGGACTACAAAATCACCCGATATACTCAATATTGTTTAGTTCTTTATTCATTGGTTAAATTGTCATTATTAATTAAATTTTAATATTTTATGTTTAAAATTGATTTAATTTAGAGATTGCGTGCTTGATGCGTTTTTCTATAGTTACTTAATTTACTTTAAGTTTGTTTTTACTAAATATCTTACGGAAAATAACAACATTGCAATTTGAATTTACTGACGATTGGAGCAGTATTAAATAATGAATAATAGGCATTACTTTTCAATCGGGATACGCATTTGTTTACGTCGTAATTTATACTTTTCTCAGCAAACAACGCGAATATATTCAGCGTACTTGTTGCATGGTTGTCAGGGAAACCGCTTTGGCATGGCGAGTGTCTCGGGAGGCTGTATTGATCCATCCAGGCCTTACAATATTCGAAGCACTAGGCTTTCATGAAACACTAAGAGGCTGTCAGATTTAAAATGTTAACTGGTGAAGAAACAGGAAGGTAAATAGTAAATTGAAACCGATAATTCGTATTGAAATCGCGTGTAGGAATTATTGTTCATGTTTTCATGTGCTGTGGACACCTGGGGTCTTTTATTTGTGTTGTGAATTTATAGACTCAAGTACTTTGCCTTAACTTAGCCTTCTTTTTTAAATCTCTCACTTCTCATAAACTTTGTCCTGAATACCTTTGCACATACATGTTTCACGTAAAAATCGACAATCGAAGAAAGAATGCATCGTAAAGAGCACGATCAGTATAAAAAGTTTAGTTAAGAGATAATACAAAAATCAAGTTAGATTAGCATAACACGGCAGTGAGTGACTAGAGAAAGGCTTGCACCGAAAAGCCAGGGATTACTTATTACAGCTCCGTTTTTAAATCAATATTATTCAGATATTCACTGAATGATGCGGTTGCCAGCTACATTCGAGCTATGTTGATGTTACTCTTGGATTAACCAACCAGCAATCAAGATTGAGAATCGTTAGAAGAAGACTTGGTTTTTGTTTTTAAAGAGGATTTGATTTTTGGGGTCTAGTCTGGCTTTATTTAGAATTATGAAAATGATTACTGGTTTATAATGATCCTATAAATGACCAACTCGGCGAACTCTTGAACATATTACGGGTTGTGGAGGTCAGATAGGCAGTCGCTCCATGTATAATACTGTTATTCAGCTGCATACAGTTAGACTGGAAGCCGACTTCAACATACTTGGGAAAACTAGGCGGTTAACGTTTGTACATATTATTATTAAAATTATAAGACCGTCGAATTGTGTAAATATATCAGTATAAAAGTAGAGTAATAAGAGCTGGCCATCAAAGATTTTCGCTTACAGAACATTTAGCAAGCTACCTGATACGTATGGAGGTTATTGAGGTAAGAAAAACTTATATAGATCTTTTAAGCATCGCTAAATAAACATTTGTAATGAGTTCATTCTAATTCCGTTGCTAATTTTGTTGCAAAGAAAAACTGAATTAATGCAAAAGGAAGATTAACCTCTAGTATTTAACTTTTCACTAGCGAATCAAATAAGATAAAACACCTCCCTGACCTTCATAACCAATCAAAACTACGACTACGCCCAAATAAAAGCAACCCTAGCTAGCCATAATAAAGCCCCCCCCTCCCAACGTCCGCGTGAATTTTATCGGGCTACCAGGACTGAAGTAACTTTGAAGAGTTAAGATTAATATATATGACCGAGTCCGTTCTTTGTTACTACCGTGGTTTCCTGTACAACATACCGAAGACCTTGAAACGGCGTTTAGTCGTATATTTGAAGATTTGTCAATAAAATCTATAATACACTAATATTATAATGAGAAAAGATTTTTTTGTTTGTTTATTTGTACCGGTCTCTGAAAGGAACGAGACCGATTTCAACCATAATTATATTCCCACGGAATCAAAACTTACGTTTATAAGTGTTATTAATAAGTAATTATGGGACGTTTGAAGTTATTCATCAAAACGCAACGCAGCATTCTTTAGGACCTTTTTTCTTTAACGGTCGTAACGTAATGGTAAATAAGCCTTTTTCAAGTTTGGGCTATAAAATGCGAAAAATGCTTTTTTATTCGGATTCGAAGGATTAGCGCAACAAACGAAATCGTCAGCTTCTATTAACAAAAATTAAAGAAAATTTGGATATCGCGGGTTTCAGCGCACAACGCTACTTAACATGCTATATTGTATGTAGATCAGCCCGTTAAGTAGTGATGTGCGCTGAAACAAGTCCTTGCGCGATGGTCGTGTTACTAGGAGCCCATGAAACAGCTGTAGATTGAAATAGAAGAAAAGGACGTCCGATACTCGTGGACTGTTTACCAATGCGCATGCGTGAAAATAAAAAATCAAGGACACAAAGCATAATTTTGCTGCCACCTTTTTAACCCCAAGTTTTTATACAAGTTAAGAAATATATTTATTAATCACACTATTATTTAATAACATTTTCTTCATTTTTTTTCAACTTTTGAGTTTACTTTTCTATTAAAGCGTGTTTTATGTTTTTTTTTAACTATTATTTATTAACTTTGTTATTCAAACAAAAATCTCATAACTTCGACCACTACTTCGAAACTTGTCCTGTTGATAGCGAAAAAAATATATGTGTAATAATACATATTATTTTAGTACGTATTGATATTTAGCTTTTATATGTAAATATGATTAGATCAACATTATATTAATTTAATTGCAATAAGTAACTGCTGTAGTTTGATTTAGTTAAATAAAAACACTCTATCTTTCTGTATTTATTATTACGATTCCTTTAATTTTGCCATGACACTCTGAATCTTTTTGCATTTACGGCGCTGATTTACGTTGTAAATGATGCTTTAGAGGCGGAAACTTTAAGCTGTTATC
Source organism: Hyppa rectilinea (assembly GCA_951799385.1). NCBI lineage: Eukaryota > Metazoa > Arthropoda > Insecta > Lepidoptera > Noctuidae > Hyppa > Hyppa rectilinea. Next base: position 25,680,126 of record OX637300.1, on the reverse strand, counting down.
ACCCTATTAGCCCTCTGATCACGTGAAGTGTCGCTCAACCGCTAGGAGATGCCTCGACCACATTTTTATCATCATAGATTATTTATTACGGACGGCCTCAGATTTTGTACAATCAATATTATTAACAACAAGCTTCACCGGGGCATTGAACCCAGTACCTTGCTGGCCAACATTTAGAGGTCCTACTTTGGGAATGCCTTTAGTTTTATTTTAGGACCACTTGCATCACAAATAGTGTATGCGTTTAGCGCTATCTAATAGCTTATATTCTGTCTCTGACGTTTTCAACCGATTGATAGAAGCAGACCTATGAGTTCAATTCTATTTAGGACTTACTACTTAGCTCTTATATGTAATTTGTGGCGCATTAAACACATACATACGTTTTACAATTTTTTGTCATGTATGTAAACTAGGCTGATAGCTTCATTTTAACGCTAATGTGAACTCTGCTATTACATTTGACGGCTCACCGCAGTAGAATAAAAATAGCCAGACTCTAAATATCTTTTCCTTTTTTCTTGATGGTGACTTAATAACAAATACCAATTTAAAAAAAAAACAGTGGTGTCCAAGCATGATAGCTATTTAACGAAATGAGATATCGTTGCAACTGATGAACGTGTGAACTGAGATTAAGTTTTTGTTGTACTGTCAAATTCCAACTAACCTAAGAAGAACCACAACGGCCAGACCTACTAGGGTAACAGAAGAAGAAAGGTATCAAGAGTCATGAAGCTCGGCTTTAATGTCAGCTGAAAGGGAAATATGTAAGTGAAAGGAAAATAAGAGGTGGGCCGGGGGCGGTACCTGCTTTAGTGAAAGAGAGAAAGTAAGTGGACGAAAGGGATAAGATACAGTAGAGCAATACGCCACTTTTTACCATGGTAGTACCAGTTTGCCATGGTACACCATGGCAAACTTAAGTTAGGTATATTATTGGATTTGTTCTACTTTATTTATTTCTAGCTAGTACAGACGCCAGCACATCAAGCTGTCCCTAACTTCAAATTTTCTCAATTAAAAATGAACCTTATGTCTTTGCAATAAAGTTGAAATGCTATCAAAGAAATTTGACAGATTGTGGTAACTTGATGTGCTGGCCTCTGTACCTCATTACTCTGTATGTTTGAGAAGTATTAAGCTGAAAATCTATATGGTCAAAATCGGTAAATATAGTCAAAACTATCTATCTACCGAAGTACCTATAAATATCAAATCAGTTTATTATGAACGTAAGTATTTTTTATGAGATAATAAAGATAATCAAACTGGCTGAAAAAGCCAGTATCAGAATAAAACAGTTTTAAATAAGCTGACGAATTCTCTGTCAAAGAACATTTATCAAATTTATTGAGGTATTAATTAGGTACTTAAAAGCTTCAACTATTCAAGTTTTTTTTCAAGTATTACATTTACACAGTGGTGATTAAGTTTTAAAACGACTTCGAAGGACCTTGGTATGCGGTGAATTAATTTTATTGGGGTGTAGATTTTAGCGTGGTGAACTGTTGGACGACACAGAATTGAGCTTTCGGGATATGATGGTTTTCAGGAATATGGATGGATGGACTTACTTGAGACTTTCTGGACGAAACACGTGGCAAGGACAGCCCTTTGCAGACGTCTCACGTGTTCCCTGGTTTCTTCCTGATGCACTTTTTCACTTGTTTAAATGTCACACTTGTGTCGGCCAACACTTATTACAATAGTTATACAGTTTGATGCGGATGCGGGTTGAGTAAGCGGTATTAGCGAAGAGCGGTTTGCGGGTCAGTATTCACACTGGAGTCTGGACCTAGACTGTTTATAAAGCGGCGCGTGCGAATGCAAAAATTACACTTTTTAAGTAAGCTAGACGAGACTAGCTCACTATAATTAGAGGTTATGAGCGGTGAGCGGTTTGAATGCGAAAAACGCACTGACACTTTTTGGTCGCGCGCAAATGAGCTTCCAATCTCGTTCCGAACGATAAGGAATGTATGGGTAAGGAGAAAGGAATGATTAGCTCAATTCTGTGTTGTAAGCGGAAAAAACTTATAAATAAAAACTTGCGCGAGCATCCTGCCCGGCTTTGAGGATATGTAATATTCTCAAAAGGAAAGAAGTTATAGTAAAGCGGACTTAAAAAAAAATATATTCTAAGCATATTAACTAAAGATAAATTATGGTTTAATAACGCGGTGATGTTATTGAGAAGGTAAAGGACATAGTTTGACAACGGGTCTCTTACAAGAGCCACTGCATGTCCTCACCATAGCAACGCGGGTTGTCCCATCCTTGCCGGGAAAACCTTCGGTGATTATACCTAATGGCCAACGTAAAGGAGGGACATCATCCTGATGTATGAGAACCACTGTACCAATCTTAATACTGTCTGCGGCACTCAACCATTTTTGTCTAACTTGAAGATTATGTAAATATTCTATACGCCATCTCTTCCAGAAACTACAAACCATCTAGTCTAGCAATTTCTTGCGGCAAGTCAGAGACTTCGTCGTTTCGGGAACATTCACGACAGGCAACGAAGTTAACGGAGAAGCCATTACAAAATGAGCGGGAGTAAGCGGTTCTGGGTACGGATCCTCATTCAGGACACAGAGCGGTCTGGAATTTAGAACTGCCTCAATTTCAGTGAGAACAGTCGAAAGCTCCTCGTAGGTAAGAAGCTGAGAACCGATAACACGGTATAAATGCGTTTTAGTAGATTTAATATGAGATTCCCACAACCCTGCAAAATGGGGTGCGCGGGGTGGAATAATTTTCCACTCTATGCGGTAGCGGTTAACAAGTAGTTCTTGTTGTTGAGCCTTGGCTCCAACGAAATTTGTTCCGTTGTCGGAAAAGGCAAAATTAAATATTATATTTTTAATAGCGGTACGAGAGCAGTAAGTGTCATAAACTAATTTAATTAATTTAGACAAAAGAATAGCAGCACAGAGCTGTAAACGAGCTAGAGATATGACCTTAACAGGTGCAACTTTGGATTTAGCACACACCAAATTTACGTGTGTGTTACCATTTGTATCAATGACATGTAAGTATATGACGCAGCCATATGCATTCAAGCTGGCATCAGCAAAACCTACTATATTTGTCACGCAACCCATAGTAACGGCTACATGACGAGGTAATTTTAAAGACGAGAGTAAAGGTAGTTGCTCTTTAAATTTTTGAAAGAGCAGTATAATAGAATCGGGTGGAGTTTCATCCTCTGATAGCTGGCGCACAGTGCGCATGGCTAGGAAGGGACTAGGTTTAAGACCAAATTCAACTCGATTAAATTGAAATTCGCGAATAGGTTCAGCGGTATTAAAACGAAACAATATTGTTTGGTATTTTCGATGCTCATCAATAACAGCAATTCGAAGATACATCTGTTTTATGTCAGCTGTAACTGCAATAGGGAACAAGCGGAATTTTAAAAGTAATAAAAATATGTCAGCCTGTAAATTCGGCCCTGTGTGTAACAAGTCATTCAATGACACGCCATTATGAGACTTAGCGCTTGCATCAAGAACGATGCGAACCTTAGTGGTTTGTTTATCATTCCTAACAACAGGGTGATGCGGTATGTAATAACCTACAGTCTGATTAACAGAACTAGGTGTAGTTTCAGTTAAATAATTTTGATCGATATACTCTTGGATTATTTCATTATAACTAGCGCGCAAAACAGGGTCGCGAAGCTTAGTTTTTTCTAAGTTAATTAAACGTCGATAAGCGACAGCATAAGAATTTCCAAGTGAATCTGGATTTTTACAGAATGGTAACGCGGTACAATACCTACCACTGGAGTCACGTGACACAGTAGAAGCGTACAGCTGTTCACACTCCAGTTCAGCAGGGCTCATAAAATGTTTTGAAGGTATTTCTTCAATGTTCCAAAATTTATGTAAGGATTCGTCTAACGACAGAAAACAATGAAAATTATCTATATTTAGCGCGGTAGAAAAATATGAAGCGGTATTTAATTCAGCGGGACTATAATTGTTATTAGATGAACTAGCGGGTACCTCACCCATAAGAATGTAACCGAACACGGTTTCAATAGCGGATGGAGCGGTAGGTGAGATAATTTTATTGTGAAGTAATAAATACGGGAACAGTTTTGCCCCTAGAAGCAATTCAACCTCACCAGGTACGTGCCACAGTGGGTCAGCGAGCGGTAAATCAAACAAATGTTGCACTGCAGTAGTGTCAACAAAGTGAGATGGTAAGTTATCTGTAATACTATCGATAACTAGTGCGGTAATGTTAAAAGAATTATTTTTAATTTTAGCAGTAACTTTTATCTCAACGTAACCTATAACAGGCCGCGAAGATGATCCGACCCCTTTTATAACGGAGTTTGAAAGTGGTATAATGTTTAATTGAAGTTTTTTACAACAAGCGGAAGTAATTATATTATTTTGCGAAGCGTTATCTATTAAACATCTCACAGAAACGTGTTTGCTATATTTGTTATCAACCTAAACTTGGGCAGTAGAAAGCAGTATCGATGTAAGTGGTTTGTTTACATTATTGATACGAGCGGACGCACACAGCGCCACCTGTTGCGAATTTGCGGCAACGTCAGTTGAAACCGGTTGCGACGAGCTATGTTCTAAATGTAAAAGCGAATGATGTCTTTTGTTACACGTCCTACAGTTATGTATAGATTTACACTGTGAAGCAGTGTGCGTTATACTAAGACAGTTTACACATCCACGTTTGTTTTTAATAAAATCCAAACGCGAATTGGCTGAGAGGGATTGAAAGGCTGGACAAGTGTAAAGTTTATAATGATCAACTTTACTGCAATACAAACAACTTTGATTATTATCGCAAGCAACAAAAGTATGCACTGTACTATTACGTGACTGATTACGAGAAGGATTATTTTTATTAGGGTTGTTACTCACTAACGCGGTTCGAGATGAAATAGTGCGATCCAATATTTTAACTTGTGATTTTATAAATTTTACGAAATCCGTATAAGTAGGAATTTCCTCATCTCTCATATGCGCTTCGAATAAATTTACGATTGCGGGGTCTAATTTTTTCAAAGCTAAATTAAGCAAAATGAAATCCTTTAAATCTTTTATTTGTAATTGTTCTAAAGCAGAAACGGACGCGTGAAAACTTTCAATAAAAACATTTAAAGATGCGGAATTATTAATTGCGGGTTTAATATTTAATATGTTAGACATGTAATGTGAGCCTAGTGCTCGTTTATCTTGGTACTTTTGAACTAAACTGTTCCAAATAGCGGCATAGTTATCTCCTGAGGGAATAATTCCGGCGGTAATTTGTAATGCGTTTCCCTTTAAATTACCTATCAAATACTGCACACGTTGAGAATCTGTAAGGTTTAAGTTACTATGGATATTTGATTTAAATGATTCATAGAAAACAGGCCAGTTGTCAATCCTACCATCAAAGAACGGAATATGAATAGGTGGCAATTTGACGGTGCCTTTATATTGTTTAGCGTTATCATTAGAATCGCATGTATGTTCTAATGACCTTGAACGGTTCGCGGTGATTAACGAACGCACTCTCTCTATACGAGAATAAACTTCGTAGTAAGATTCCTGACTGCTATAATCAATATTATGATTAGGATTTAATTGCAAGGAATATGTATTTATTTTATCTAAATTGTTACTAAATTCTTGACGAGTTACTGAGAGAGCCTCAGAGTCTGCCATAAATGATTCCACCGAACGAAGCTCAATATTAGTTGTATTTATTTTCTTAGAAGTTTCGTATAGCGATGTTAAATATTTGAGGATTGAATTATTTTTAGCTTGAAGTAATTTAACCTTCATTTTAAGATCTTCCATGTTGGAGTAGTTCTAGAAAATATAGCGTACAAAATAATAGGTATAGCGGGTAGACTTAGAATAATTGTTTTATTCTAAGTGGGTATACAAAAGAATAAAGTTGAATAAGTTAGTTATACGAGACCAACTCACGATAATAGGTATAGCGGGTAGACTTAGAATAATTATTTTATTCTAAGTGGGTATACAAAAGGAATGCGGATGAATATACGTTGTAAGTAAGTTAGACAAGACTAACTCACGATAATTAGCGGATTGAATATGTACCTATGCTATTTCAATGCAGCAGGCGAAATATTAAGTTGATACAGTAATTCTCAATGAATAATGTACCTAGCGGGGAATGTACGAACGCAAGTAGGTTCGTTCAATATGGCGATTTTACGAACGTTGTATTTTAGGTATTTTAACCTAAATCCTAGGTATGACCTATATTAGGATCGTTGATTCTTTGAATCCGACTCGATTGGACCAAATAACTTATGGTGATTAAGTTTTAAAACGACTTCGAAGGACCTTGGTATGCGGTGAATTAATTTTATTGGGGTGTAGATTTTAGCGTGGTGAACTGTTGGACGACACAGAATTGAGCTTTCGGGATATGATGGTTTTCAGGAATATGGATGGATGGACTTACTTGAGACTTTCTGGACGAAACACGTGGCAAGGACAGCCCTTTGCAGACGTCTCACGTGTTCCCTGGTTTCTTCCTGATGCACTTTTTCACTTGTTTAAATGTCACACTTGTGTCGGCCAACACTTATTACAATAGTTATACAGTTTTTTGATGCGGATGCGGGTTGAGTAAGCGGTATTAGCGAAGAGCGGTTTGCGGGTCAGTATTCACACTGGAGTCTGGACCTAGACTGTTTATAAAGCGGCGCGTGCGAATGCAAAAATTACACTTTTTAAGTAAGCTAGACGAGACTAGCTCACTATAATTAGAGGTTATGAGCGGTGAGCGGTTTGAATGCGAAAAACGCACTGACACTTTTTGGTCGCGCGCAAATGAGCTTCCAATCTCGTTCCGAACGATAAGGAATGTATGGGTAAGGAGAAAGGAATGATTAGCTCAATTCTGTGTTGTAAGCGGAAAAAACTTATAAATAAAAACTTGCGCGAGCACACAGCCTTTAACGAAAGCTTGATATTGCCAAACTTAGTAAAAAAAGGAAAGAGTCATTTAAAGTAATAAATTTTCTGTTTTACTAGTAGCAATATTTTATTTTTTGTAGATCAGAAATCAAAAGAAAGTAGTAGATGTGTTGTACCGGCCCTAAATACATTGGGTTATGGTATGATGATGGTTGAATGTTACCATGTACATAACTTTGGAATTTCAATCTTTTCAATGCTTTATATTAACGTCCTACAATCTTTAAAGCCTCTTTGCTTTTATTATCTCCTAGTACACGTGCGGATTCGGAAACGTGCGGATACGGCATAACGCGTAATTTTGTACTGGATCTGGTCAATGCAACACAGAGCCAATAACAGGTTCCCACGGTTAAAAATAGTAAAGTAGTAGAGAACTTAGGATCTAACAAGCACGTGAAATATAAAAATAAGTTTAACTACGGTAAATAAAAGATTATGGCCCTTTGAAAAAGCTCGCATTCAACTGACTGCGTACAGAGTAGGATTTGGTAATAAAAAAAATACTGTAGAAGGATGTGGTCACCGTTTCCGGCACAGAGAAGTCCAGTTGTGTAGACAAGGATTTATTTACAACAACGTACAGATTATGTAGGACGAATCCACACAACTTTTCCCAGAAGGGACGAAGAAGGGGATGAGGGGTCCTCTAAAGTTTAGAGTCTAAACCAAAAAGATGACAGTATTTTGTCTAAGGGTTAGGCTAACTTAGTAGCGGAGTCTCATGTAACTATTCCAAGTAGGACGTAGTTCACGAATGCACCACTAGTTCAGTCTTCAAAAAAATTAAATAGACTAGCGGAGGTCATTAACCCTCGGAGACTCTTAACACCGCGATTCAGAAACGTGACGTAATGCGACAGCGCCATCTAGCGTCGAGAAGCGGCATGTTGTAGTGTCTCTCTTTTATGATAGGTGGCGTTAGTGAGTTAAAATAAGGTTTGTTACAATCTCCCCCTTAGTTCTCGAAGACGTCTCGGCGAGAAGAACTGGAGAGTTATTGTTTTCTAGGACGTCCACGGCCTCTTTTATTAGCGGGACGTGTGGGCTGCGTTACGAACTTCTTCCTTCTCCCCCTGTACTGGAACTGCTCCGAGTGCAAAAGCACTGGCATCTGTCTTCAAGATGTATGGTTTGGTTCCATCTGAGCTAGAGAAGAGATCTATTTCGCGCGCTGTTAGGGTGTCTTCGGCTTCTCGAATGTTGCGCTCTGCGCCTATCATCATGTAATCAGCAAAGCGGGGTGAGTAACCATCGAAGATGGTTCTGGGTCTTTTTATCGTCGATTCGTCTAGCGGGATCAGTTTATAGGTATCTGTCCGCTGCGGCAAAACAGCCGTTTGCTTAGACGTCGAGTGTGCTGAAGAATGATCTTGTGGAGGAGTCATGTCTACACAGCTGCTTGCGGTATCAATGAAAGCTACAAAGTCCTCTTCGTATAAATCGTAGGTTATAGAGCTGCCAAGGAATTCCCAGGTGAACTGTGCTAAGTTCAGCACCATCTTTGCATCCTGAAGGAAACCAATCCCTAGCAGGGTGCGGTTATCTTTAGACTCAGGCAAGACTATGAACGAAGTGGGAATTATCCTATTTTCTAGTTTAACTGGTACAACCGTTTTCAGAACCCTTTGATACTTAGGTATCCCATCTGCTAGCGTGACCCGAGCGTGTTCACTAACGAACTGCTGTTCCTTTGCTTTCAGTTGGTTATATAATTGATATGAGGCAATGCTTGTTTTTGCGCAGGTATCAATGTACGCGACTCCTTTGATGCCGTCAATATCCAGATATATCACTGGTCGTGCTCTGACGTCTGGGCGGAAGTTAAGGGAAGAGAATTTTAGGTCCGCTGGTGGCTCCCGTTCCTTTTTAACAGCACACGTAGTACAACTGCTGCGAACTACGCTTGGTGCGCCGCATCCGTAGCATCGTATTGCAAGTGTTGAGGGCGACGGAGCTTGTGTCGACCTGGTTTGTTCAGTTTTGGGGCGTAAAACTTCTGGAGGTTGAACTGGGACTCCAAGTTCCTCCTGCTTTTTCTTCAGCTTTCTGCAATCTTCGGTACGGTGTCCAATGAAGTGACAGAAACTACACTTTTTCTTAGGCTGCATACCGCTTGTTGGTTGCGTTTTGCCTTGTGTGTTCACGGATCTTGATTCTTTCGCTTGTTCATTCCACAGCTGTTCAATGACTCGTGAAATATTCAATAGTTCGTCAAACGTCTTGAATGCGTTTCGAGGAATTTTATCTTGGATCTTACTCCTCAGTGACCCGCATATCATATCCAGCTGATGAGACTCGGGCGGATCAGGAGCCGGAAGCTGAGATAATAGCATCCGCTTGTAGGCTACAAAGTTTTCTGTAGGGGTATTCGCGTCCTGTTTCACGCCAACTATCTCCTGATATAGGACATACCCTGGTTTCTTAGGAGCAAAGCTGTAGCGCAGGCGTTCCTTAAATTCCTCCCATGTAGTAACATATTTCTTCACGCCTTGCCACCATATTGCTGCTTCTCCTTTCATCAGTAGCGGAATACTGGTAAGGGCATCAGCATCCGTAATATTTTCAATTTGTTTGAAAATTGTAACCGCTGCCAGGAACGCTTCTAGAACTTCAGAGTTCTTGGTCCCGTCATATTGGGCGGTGCACGTCGTGAAGGATCCTTGCTTAGACGGTGAGATCTTCTCCAGTAAGGTTTGGAACTGGGTGTCGGACAGGTTGACTGACATCGCTTTAGGTGAGTTCTTCACGGTTGACGTCGTTATTCTGCCTGCGCGAGTGACGTACTTCTGTTGATCCTTGTCGGGCCCCACGTTGGGCGCCAGTTTGTAGAAGGATGTGGTCACCGTTTCCGGCACAGAGAAGTCCAGTTGTGTAGACAAGGATTTATTTACAACAACGTACAGATTATGTAGGACGAATCCACACAACTTTTCCCAGAAGGGACGAAGAAGGGGATGAGGGGTCCTCTAAAGTTTAGAGTCTAAACCAAAAAGATGACAGTATTTTGTCTAAGGGTTAGGCTAACTTAGTAGCGGAGTCTCATGTAACTATTCCAAGTAGGACGTAGTTCACGAATGCACCACTAGTTCAGTCTTCAAAAAAATTAAATAGACTAGCGGAGGTCATTAACCCTCGGAGACTCTTAACACCGCGATTCAGAAACGTGACGTAATGCGACAGCGCCATCTAGCGTCGAGAAGCGGCATGTTGTAGTGTCTCTCTTTTATGATAGGTGGCGTTAGTGAGTTAAAATAAGGTTTGTTACAATACGTTATTATACTACGATATTATACGTTATCAAAGTAACAGAAAAATAATAGAATACTGTGTAATAATTTCCGACATCCAAGCGAGCAAAGCCGCGGGTAGAAAGAAGCTAGCTAAGAAAATTCAACAATTGCACTAGGTGATAAAAAATAAATGACAATCTGACTAACGAACTTTAGACAAATAAATACGAAAACCTTTAGAACAGTACTGACCAGTCTATGTAATGACATTCATTCATGGTTGCTTACTAAGATTATGAAAGTGGAAAATATTGAAGCAACATAAGACGCAAGTCTATTCGTATAAATAAAAAGCAATTGCCACATGGATGACGGAATATCATTTGAAAACGGCTGATCGATTTTGCCTTTTTTTGTAATCGTAATTTAAGCGCCAAAAGATTGTATTGGGGTTTATATTAAAAAACCAATAAGTAACCGAATCTGTTTCGCCCTTTTTCGTGCTACTTATTTTTTAATATCATGAACAAAAGTCTAACATTAATAACTCAACAGCCTTATTTTCTATAAAGTTAGCCGCATGTCACTATCACGTTCGTGTATTTTCTTTCCCCTACTTTCAATGAGGAAGAATTGTGAAGGAAAGTAAAACGTATGCTCAAGAAAAATGATTGCATTCCACCCAGTTTTTAATTACACCTTAACTCTGTGTTATCTTGTACACCATTTCTGTCATATTTTGTAAGACATTAGCAAAAAAGTTACAAAATGCACCTGAAAGCGCCATTTTCGATTGTCATTTCTTGAAAACCTAACAAATATAGTCGTTATGAAATGGTGTTCTTAGGTTCTTTTTGCAAGCATTTGTTCAATATTTAATAACGTATCATTTCCATATGATAATTGCGTACTTTAATGTCATAATTTGTAAGAAATCAACTAAAAAGTCACACGCTTTCATAAAATCACGGGAAACCGTGATTCAGACCGCACGTTTAAAAATCAATATGATAAAACATGGATCCGATTTAAAACCTTAAGTGATAAGAACAAAGGTGAGTTAAGCATAACGCTACAGCGGTAGTTGTTACGTTTTGACTGCTGTAATTTACTGAATTGAGCTCGAATGGTTTATGGGCTCCTAGTATCCTGCATCGTATTTCAACTGACTTCACGCAAGCGCGTTGAGAGAAAAGACACGTGGGGCAACCAGCGGACACCGACCACGTAAATTGTGCAAATACTCAAACCTTATTGGGATTTATATGTATGTCCAAGCCGTTTGGGGTTTAACCTTTTGAACGCCACTGTCACATTATACGTAACAAGCAAGCGCATGCCCTGTACGCCAACGATGCATTAATTATGTGACAATGGCAACCACACTACAACACGAAATAAACAATTAAATCATTACTTTTGTGAGTGTTTATATAGATATCTTCAAAATTGAAGCTCTCGTACGTTTTAATGACATAAAATAAATTAAAAGACACAATGGATATTGGGAAATTCATGATAAAAAGAATAAATAAAAAGTAGCTTGGCGTGGAGGGCATGCGCCCTTTAAACTTTTAACGCCCACGCGTTTTTAAGGCTGGGAAATCATCCAATGACTTCTCCCGCTCTGGGTGGAGCGGAAGGGAGTGTCAGACTCTTACTGACTAAAACCCATCCATGTTCCTTCCGTAGCCCTTTATGTTCCGGGGTAGCGGTAACCCTTTCGGACAATCCCGCTTACCCGGCAGGCTTGGCCCTGAGGGGCCCCTTCATATGCTGACATCTCTTTGAGGCGCGCGTGGAACATATACGTGCCGTCCGGCACGGGTCTGGTGCTGATCGGACGGTGAGTCACCCATTACTCACCGTCCGCAGGCCCGCGCCTACGGTGGCCGGGAGTCGTCACGTGGCTCCCGACGCCCGGGGCGTCTCCTGCGGCGGCTGGGACGGGAGGACCTTTCTCTCTCCCATCCCGCCACCTCCTTCGCGAGCATAACTTTTTCGCAGAAGGAGGTGACTGCCTCCCACTCCCTCTAACCCCGGACCATGGCTTGCACCAGAGCCGGGCGCGAGAGGTCGCCGCCGCCGATCGCCTCTACGAGGACACGGCGGTGCTCTGCCCATGCGGGGCAGGTTTGCACCGTGTGCTCTACCGTGTCCTCTGGGCGATCCTCGCAGTGGTGACACCCGGGCGTTTCCTCCCGCCTGATGATGTGCAGGAACCTCCCGAAACATCCATGTCCGGTGAGGACCTGCGTCAGGCGGTAGGTGAGGGCACTGTGACGCCTCTCTAGCCACTCCTCAAAGAGGGGCCTTACCGCCACTATCGTGGGAGGGCATGCGCCTGCGTTTATGCTCTGGCATTCAAAAGGTTAAACACTAAGGCTCGAGTACCTACTTTGTTTTTCGAGACACCGCCAAGCAATTGATTAATTCGTCACGTGACCAGAGGGCTGTCCTATTTTTTGGTAAAGAATCAGCATTGCCATACAACTTGGCAATGCTATTTAGGAACTTTTTCTGTTGACAGCGATGTAGACGAATTTGTTGATGCCTTTTAATTATAATTTACGTTATCGTGAATACATTTTTATGAATATTTATAGCTGAGACATGAGTTTTAACAATAACCATTGTGACGTTACATACATAATCTTCTATAAAGTCAAAAACATAAATAAGTATTCAATAAACTCTGCCTAATATAGGTGGGTATACAACTAAAAGTCATATGAACAGTTGTTATAAGAAAACTTCTTAAACTTTGGTAAAAAGTAAATTTCACAATTCTCATAAAAGTTTGTGATTTTATACATTACTAAAACGTTTTGTTTCCTGCTTCAAATACCGAAAATATAAATAAAAAAACTCACAAATGGTTAAATAATAATACAATTACTAATATACTTTCATCGTTGGGTCATTAGATGATTTAAATACAAAAAGGATCATTTGTAAATACTTAGTTTACCCCTAACAGCTAACAAATAGCTAGAATTTTTATCAATGGAATGGTAGGAATGGTGGGTCGCCACTATGACGCGTAATCTAAATAAAATCGATATTTATTGTTATTTAGCGTAGTGCGATGACAGTTTATTAGTGGGTGTTATCTGTGGAATGTTGAAACATCACGCACACACGCGTCTGTATTGTGCTCGAATTTATAGCAATGTGACAAAATTCCATCTGCATGCCTGAACATGCTGATGAAGATTTGTCACATTTACTTGTGCATGTACACGTTAATAAAACTAACTAAAATATGGCGTCCAAAAATTCCTCCGCATTGCTGTCGATTGACGACATTGCCCCGTTACCTATAATAAAGTAAGTATAAATTTATTCTATAAAGATGGATTTTTTAGTTAATCAGAAACATAAGTGTTAACTTTCGAACAGGGTTTATATAAATATGGACAAGATAAACTCATAGAATTTACGGAACCGTTAATTGTGACCAAGCGGTGCCATCTAGTCTATGATTTGAGAGATTCAACAGCACTATCTAGCAGTAGACTATAATTGGAGCTTGTTCGCAATGCAGCTAACTTAGTTCTTTGTTGGTTCATGGAGCCTACGAGCGCTGGCAACAAAAATATACTTCTTTAAACTAAGTAAATGGCGGACTTTTTCAATGTTTCTTACAGTAAAATGTTTAGTTTAAAAAATAAAAACCATGTAGCAAAATTAATGAAAAAAGGGCGTATGAAGGATTCGAACCAACGACCTCCTCGCCCAGCTGCCTTTCCTGGGCGAGGCGCTCTGACCACTGAGCCAATACGCCGCTGCTGTTCATCTCGAAATACGCGAATATGTCTTGCAGCGAAACGCAGGGTAAATGCTGATTTCGTCATTAGTATATGCCTCGCACTTAAAAACTCACACTCACAAAGTCACACTCACAAAGCAATGTATTTACGACATAAAGTAAAATAAGAGGTTGTCTAACCCCCATTTGTTTTTATTTTTTTATGAATGTTGATAAATTAAGTTTAATATTTTTTTAATGATTTGAGTATTTTTGCATTTCAAGATAAAAAAATACGTTTGATATAGCCCTGTAAGTATTCTTTATTGCACTCAATAGATCAGGGTTTTTGTATATAGCATTTTTGATTACCTATGCTGTTACAAAGAAAACTAATAACTACATCCCGCTGCTACGGCGTAACAACACGCTACGGCGTAGCAAATCGTTACCGACGACTTCCTAAACGGTTATGAAACCGTTTATTTATTAGCTTTTGCCAGCGATAAAGTATCCTGTGTAAAACCAGGTTATAAAGTATCTGTGTGTCAAATTTCATTCAATGTCATTTTCCATGATTGAGTAATAAACATCATGACGATTGTAGTAAATGTTTTTCACACCTCGGGGCTAACTTTCAAAAAATAGTTCCTTACTTGTGTGTAAGTGGTATCAGATTTTCCGTACAAACTTTCAATTCCTTTAAAGTAAATCGATCAAGTAGCACACATGTATCTTGTCGAAAGCACCAATATTTAATTCGTCGCGCTTTACTTCAAACTTGACGGGCATTCCATCCCTTATTTCAACCGCCTAAGGTTAAGAATACTAATGATCTATACATATAATAAAACAGTAAAAAAACTGTGTCTGTACATTGAATATATTAAAAAAATAATAATTGAGGGGGGTTTAGAAACAGTAATAGAGCACGAATCCAAAAAAAAAATTTTGTCTGTTTGTCTGTATGTCTGTTTGTCTGTTTGTTTGTACACGCTAATCTTCGGAACTACTGGACGGATTGGAATGTTTTTTTTTTTGTTGTATAGGTATTAAGTCTGGGCAACATATAGGCTATAATTTATCTTGGAAACTTGAACACCTGATGCAGAACCGCAACAGAGCAGTTAAACTATAAGAGATACAAAAATGATACCATAGCAAAAATTGTTCCACGTGATGAGCATTTTTTGCTGAGAGAATAAATTTGAAGATCTGGAACACCTGATGTGGAACTCCAAGAGCCCGGCTACACTATAACATATATAGGAATGACGTCTTAGAGAAAGTTGTGCGGTCTGATGGGTATTTCCTGTTGACTTATAAAAATCGAAGATCTGGAACACCTGTTGTGGAACTCCAAGAGCCTAGCTACACCATAACACATATAGGAATGACGTCTTTGCAAAAGTTGTTCGGTCTGATGGGCATTTCCTGTTGACTCATAAAAATCGAAGATCTGGAACACCTGTTGTGGAACTCCAAGAGCCTAGCTACACCATAACATATATAGGAATGACGTCTTAGAGAAAGTTATGCGGTCTGATGGGTATTTCCTGTTGACTTATAAAAATCGAAGATCTGGAACACCTGTTGTGGAACTCCAAGAGCCTAGCTACACCATAACACATATAGGAATGACGTCTTAGCAAAAGTTGTGCGGTTTCATGGGCATTTCCTGTTGACTTATAAAAATCGAAGATCTGGAACAACTGTTTTGGAACTCCAAGAGCCTAGCTACACCATAACACATATAGGAATGACGTCTTAGCAAAAGTTGTTCGGTCTGATGGGCTTTTCCTGTTGACTTATAATAATCGAAGATCTGGAACACCTGTTGTGGAACTCCAAGAGCCTAGCTACACCATAACACATATAGGAATGACGTCTTTGCAAAAGTTGTTCGGTCTGATGGGCATTTCCTGGTGACTTATAAAAATCGAAGATCTGGAACAACTGTTGTGGAACTCCAAGAGCCTAGCTACACCATAACACATATAGGAATGACGTCTTAGCAAAAGTTGCTCGGTCTGATGGGCATTTCCTGTTGACTTATAAAAATCGAAGATCTGGAACACCTGTTGTGGAACTCCAAGAGCCTAGCTACACCATAACACATATAGGAGTGACGTCTTAGCGAAAGTTGTTTAGCCTGATGACCACTCCCTTTTGACGTATAAAAATTGAAGATCTGGAACACCTGTTGTGGAACTCCAAGAGCCTAGCTACACCATAACACATATAGGAATGACGTCTTACCAAAAGTTGTTCGGTCTGATGGGCATTTCCTTTTGACTTATAAAAATCAAAGATCTGGAACACCTGTTGTGGAAATCAAAGCTATCACTAATTTTACTGTGTAATTAAAAAATAACATAAACTGGGAGTACCTGCACGCGGTGAAGGCGGTAACAGTTTAGGATCAATTTTCGATGACGATAGTATATCATTGAAAATTTGACTCTACTGGCCAAAAGTCTTATTTATTTTTTTATTTTATCGTATGAATATGCCTTCGGGCTTTTGTTGTTTGAGTGTTTAATTTCCTTTTCCATTTATCTTCTACGCAGGTAACGCAGGGGAGCAGTCATTTTAATTTAGATTTTTATTGATCAGGTATCTTCACAATAAAACTATGACCATGCCTAAAAAGAGGTAAAATCTTTCTCAATGTTCCAAAAGAGCTAAAAGATTGAGGATCATAAGATCCCAAGAATTACCAAAGAGCGTCAGGAGAGACTTGATATTGTTTGAGAACATTAGGATGCAACTCGCTCCGTGGAAACCTCTTCGGGTCGCGAAGCACGCCTGTGTTCTCAGCGTATTCATAAGGTCTCAAGAGACCAGTGAAGAATATGATGCGCGACTGACTGATCGTGAACGTCATGAATTGTCTCGCGAGTCAGAGACGTTCACGGAAAGAGAATTACGCTTGAGTTCCAAGCGTATCTACGCATCGACTTCTAGGTCTCTAGAGACAAGTGGGGCACGTGATGTGCGACTGACCGCTGATCGTGAACGTCATGTATTGTCTCGCGAGTGGGAGACGTTCACGGATAGAGAATTGTGCTTGAGTTCCAAGCGTATCTACGCATCGACTTCTAGGTCTCTAGAGACAAGTGGGGCACGTGATGTGCGAGTGACCGCTGATCGTGAACGTCATGTATTGTCTCGCGAGTGGGAGACGTTCACGGATAGAGAATTGTGCTTGAATTCCAACCGTATCTACGCATTGACTTCTAGGTCTCTAGAGACAAGTGGGGAATATAATAATGCGGTTACCAAAATGAAAACGATGACAAATGGACTGTATGTTTTGGTGGTTGTTGGAATGATATAAAACTAAAGCTCAGTGTGATAAAAGATTTAAATGTGAAAAATGATAAAAAATAACATAAATGGCGACCCCGTTGTCGCTGGCATAAGCAACAGGGTCCGCGTACGAAGTCGCGGGCAGAAGCTAGTACTTAAATAAATGCCTAATAATTAATAAAAAATGTGTTTAATTTTTTAAGAGATTTTCGTCATAAGTTTAATTAATTAAGTATTATGTATGTGATACAACATTTTGTAATTTCATTGATATATCAGTTTTATTTACAAGCGATAAAAGCAGGATTAGTAAAAATGCACATACATGCACATTGCTAGCAGAAAAATATAAATTGCTACATAAACGTATCCCGATTTAAAAGGTATTTATTCCGTTTCATTCAATATTTAATTCTGCTCCAATTGTAAGTCATTTTAAATGATAATCCTTTTATTTAACGTAAGATATTTGGCAAAAAAAAGGTCAACCAACCTGAAAAAATGCTATAAATATAGGATTATTAATTATTATGTACGATTATTTGGAACGTCCACGGGCCAACGCGGGGTGCGCGACGTTCATATCGTATTTACAGTACCAGGATATCACGCGCTAGTAGGATGTGCGTTCTGAGTCACGTAGTCTGCAAGCCAAGTCATGGCATTGATAAACTCAGAAACAAGTAGCGACACCTGTGACTCATTCACAGAACCGTTTATTGTTATCATTGTTAAAAATCAACAGAAAATGCCGTCCTGTTTAAAAAAAGCCCAAAGAAAAAGAAGTAACATCAACTTAAGTTTTTTTAATAATTCATGTAAAATAGGTATAATGTCTTACATTAATGTTCATGCCTTCAAACAAATGCTTGCACACACTTACTGTAAAAAAAGTGTTCAGTGTGTCCTAATTGTTATAGTCACGAAATTCGGTTTAATACCATTGTTTTGTAATGTTTCTCGCCTTTGTTTTTTAAGAGCTTCGGGCTGTTGAAGCGATGTCGAAGGTTCGAACCCCGTGAGTCAAAGCTTCTTGCTATCTTGAAATATTGAGGAATGCTTCAAATTTTTAAATTTATTAATCGTAGGTGTTATAGTGGGAACTTGAATAAATACTTGTAGGGTAAGTTGTAAAGATTTCTAGCTCAAAATACAGTATGAAGGCATGGTTTTAGCGAACTCTGTTTTTTGCACAAAAATTTTACATTTTGATTAATATCGCCTCTCTGTTTGTAATTGTAAGCACATGCACTTATCACGCTCAAAAAAAGATTCTGGCATTTTTTTAATGTACCTACAATATTATTATTATATTATCTTGGGTGCATACTACAAACGTTTTCAATATCATTTTAAAATAAAAAAACGGCCGGCACATGAGGGATTTGAACCCCCGACCTTCGCGTCTAAACCCCGGACGCGACGCTCTATCCCAGCTGAGCTAATGTGCCGTATACTATTTGTGACCAAATACGCTCCCCTCAGTCCATTGAGCGAACAGCGCGCGGTGACCTTTAATTAATATGTATACAGCTGCGGAGGTCATCGAAACTAAAACAAAATTATTATAAACTTCTGTTGCACGACTTTTACTTGCCAAAACACTGATATTTCAAATTATATACTTGTTTAATATTAACGTTTTATGTAAAAACAAATATTCACAAAAACTATTAAAATACTCTTCAAGTTTTTATGAGGTAAGTCTGGTATAACAACAACAAATAAAATAGCAAGTATACAAATTCTCCTGAGGTTATTGTTTAGTTGGAAACAATATTTAATAAAATTATGACCGTTTACCGGGTTACAGCAAAGACCGCGCAAAATAAATTTATAATATAATTAAAAAGTTTCTGCAATAGGCTATAATTACCCTCAATTTTCCGATTTTATCCTTCGAAAATGAAGTGTTTTTATCATTGGTAGTCAACGGTGTAGTTGACATTTAATCGGACTGTGCGGCGCCAGTGTTCTTGGCACTGCCAAATAAGGCACCACTAAGGTACTAGAGAAACATTACATGGTAGAAGATAATATATCATTTATTCTTTATTGTTTATTCAGAGAAAAAGCTCCATCTAGACGGAGAGGGAAAGTGAGGGCCGTTTTTCTACCCAAATAACCCACGTGTTCCGAAAAGCTTTAATAAGATGGCGCTGCCAGCAATAGCAGGTGTCGGAGATGGAGTAGTAGAGAAGCTGTAAGACTGAGCCCAAGAAAAACATTTAACAAAGTTTTGTGACCTAAATAAAATATGATTACACCTATCGAAGAGTTTATATATGAAAATTGTAAAATGAAATCATTGGTTGGTTGTAAATTTATAAAATGTTTTGCTTAGGTTTTTATTGCGTTTAAGTAAGGCACAGAAATGTCGACGTTATAACATATGCTGCACCTGCTTCCTTGAGGTCCTCTCACTTAAATGAGGCGATCGACAAATCAATCAACTCGCTACGTACTGGTTGGACAAGATATTATGAGGAATATTTCGTAGAATGCCGTTCAGCAAAAGCAAAAGCGGGTCTCTCATACATTAACATAATAGAAGTCACCCGGTGCAAAGTTAGTTCGCTTGCTATGATTAGTTGTTTGAAAGTTTAGAGTCCACGTGGTGTCATACGTAGTCTGCTCTCCAATGCGCGCGTGCGTGAAGTGAAAACTCGACACGAAGTGAGCGCACAAATACTATGAGCTACCAGGAGCCCATGAGAAATCGCCGGTGCAATGATGATTCCTTTGCTACGTGTATGTATGATATTTGTTTGAAAGTTCAGCGTCCACGTGGTTTCCAACCAGCACGTGCTCTGCTCTTTAATACGCTTGCGTGAAATGAAAACAGGACGCGAAGCGAGGGCAAATCCTGTGAGTCACCAGGAGCCCATGAAATCGCCGGTGGAATTCGATTCGCTTGCTAAGATTTTTGTTTGGAAGTTCAACGTCCACGTGGTATCCACTCGACACGTGCTCTACTCTCAAATGCGCTTGCGTGAAGTGAAAACACGAAGTTTGAAAGAAGAAAATTGCTGTTCATAACGTAATAAGGGTTGTAGTGTCCAACAGCAATGTTGTAAACGATTAATTATACCCGACGACGTGTAATAAGATTGCGAACAAATATTGAGATAATGTAGGCCGCGCAGTTATTTACAGAAGTACCTACTTCAATTCAGAATCTAATTGTATGCGACTTACTGCAGCGACTGTCTGTGATTGTGACCACCACGATTTGCGCGAGGTTTTTTATTTCTTCATAGATTTCTCTAATCATAATAAAAACTGCTACTTTAAATAATAGTAAACCTATTATTTTGCAGACTAAAATTTTCTGCAGATTTATTTTCAATTCTAAGATATATTATTGAAAGCACTGACATCTTCTGTAAGCACATTGAAGTGTTTTTATTGACACTAGTATCTCGTGGTAGTCGTGTAAAATTATTGAAATCAGTATATAAAAAGCGGTTCCATACTGCAGATCGCATAGCAACATTGAGGGTCTTATGTGGTCGCGAACAAGAAGAAAAGAACCCCTAACAGGAATACGATTTAAGTCGGTACTATGAAAATGTAAAAGTCGTATCAAAGTGACGTCATTTACGGCATACCCCCTGCGTAGCCGCCTGATTCTATTCCTCGTGTTATTCGCAACGAAAGCATTATAATGATGGGTTTACTAATTTCAACAACGATAGAACTTGAGAGTTTTGTAATTAAATGCCGCTCGCCTGCTCACTCAAAGGTAAAAATCACGTGTCTGGCGCACCCACTTTAGCTTTAAGATTTCTCAGTGTCAAGGATATTACTAATCGATATGTACTATACTATATCAATGTCTTTTTGATTGTAGGTTGCTACCTACAGCCACAGCACAAAATGTCACTAATTCATATAGCTTCTTAATGGGTCCGATAATTAGTCGTCTATTGGAAAAAAGAAGACTGTCAAGAACTTTATAGGCCCTCCTCTTAATGGCGTCGCACTACAGTGCCAATACGAGGAACGTTCGTAAATATTGTTTTTTGTTTGGCCTATGACTTATTCACACGTAAAATAAGAAATAAATATAGATGGCTATGAAACCAAGTGCAAAAACATTTTTCAATTCTATGTGGCTCAATTTTTGAGTACAGTCTAGGAAATCTTACAGATCCGTCAAATTATAATGAACTTTATTACCCTTCGCATCAGGGTTGTTGATGGTAATCGGGAAAATGGGAATACATGATGACCTTTCTTATGTTTAATTTACTTATTTTTAAATGATCACAATACAGGTTTGAGGCATAGTATATTTTAATTTAAGTTTATTTTCACTACGCTAACGTGAACAATGGTATTTTTTAATTTAAAATTATTGTTCTAATACTTTTCTTTCGGCAAACGTTTTTGGGGAAACGGGGAAGATAGCACCCGCGGATAACGCGTGCGTTAATCGGTTGCGCTGAGACGTTAGCCCCATATGACGGCTTGAACGCAGTGCAAGAACAAGTGAAACTTCCAATATCTTGTAGAGGTATGGAATTAATTACAATCGCTTTCATTGTAACAATATAATAGTAGGTAATCTTATTGCATATTTTATAACACCCATTTTTATACCTTTGTTTTACAAATAAATCTTTGATTTTGCTTTGATCTAGTTACTGAATGTATGATTTTTTATTAACAATGAATAAAAAAAGAAAAGAAGTATTAAGAAAACAACGTCCCTGCTTAACAAATAGTCAAACACATACTATATTAATGAATTCTATTGCGGAAATGTCACCACCTTTTTTTTTTTTAAGGCTGGGAAATCATCCAATGACTGCTCACGCTCTGGGTGGAGCGGAAGGGAGTGTCAGACTCTTACTGACTAAAACCCATCCATGTTCCTTCCGTAGCCCTTTATGTTCCGGGGTAGCGGTAACCCTTTCGGACAATCCCGCTTATGTCACCACCTTGCTATAGGCAAAAAATCATCTCAAAAAATACTTTTTAATACTTCAAAATTTGTTGGTAAGCAAGTGAAATTGCATGTAACGTAATAGTGCAAAATAATGTCCACCCAAGCAACGAATCTCTTTCTGAGCCACCCATAATCATCTTGTTCCCTCTGATAAATCAACGCTAAGGTTCCAGATCCTTCACTATCTAAGTTTTAACGCCTACGGTTTATGTTGTGCTGGTGTTTTTGGCATGCGTGCTGTTACCATGGCAACCAATGTGCGGCGAATAAAATTGATGCCATATCATAACATACCTATGAATGCAAGTGGAGTGTTGTGATCCCTACTACTGCTGTCTCATTTCTTCTTTATATTTTCATATAAGGCTGTCGCAAGTGCATCTCCACCCAGAGCGGGAGCAGTCATTGGATGATTTCCCAGCCTTAAAAAAAAAAAAAGTGCATACAGACGATATACGCCGTGTTTCGGTGTGCGTACAATCACGTGCCAACTCCAGAGACAGTAAGGAAACTACATCCTGATATTCATGTTATCTTAGTGCAACGAATCTACTCATAGTTGTCAAGTCAAACTAGGAGTTAGAAGCCCGACCCGATGTCCATTCCATTTCCACACCAAAAAAAACAAAAGGGAATATAATATGACTGTTTTGCATTAAGACAAAACAGGTATTATAATTATGTTGGAGAAAACACAGCAATGATTATCAAGATGCAGTCCTTATGATTCTGTGCAAATATGAGAATATCCCCCTAAATCAGTAGGAATATCGAGAATACCTTCTTATTTCTGGCACCAGAGGGCGCTGTAATTACTTTACCGCCAATTTAGCTGCCAAGCGTCATTGCAGTCTTCATCACATATAATACCTGTTTTGTCTTAATGCAAAACAGTCATATTATAATGTATTCGAAAACACAGCAATGATTATGAAGACCTGTTTGATATCTGCTGGTGACAGAAAAAGTAAAACACAAGAATGCAATGTGAAGTAAATTGTTAAATTAATCCAAAAATTAAAACCCTTTTTTATTAACTTTCATTTATTAATCTTTAAGTTTTAATATTGGGAAAACTTATTAAATCAAATTTAACAATTATTCAGTCATCTAAAGTCACTAGATTTAGCTGACTTTGTAAGTAAACAAAACTTATTCTTTTCTATAAACTCATGAAATTATGCAGTACCTACTGCTAAAATATTTATGTATTAAATACTATTTATGTATTAAATCACGTTGCTAATTTTGTTGCAAAGAAAAACTGGTATGCAAAAGGAAGCTTAATCTTCTTATAATAGGAAACTTTAATTTAATTAGATGAAACACCTCCCAGACCTTTATAACCAATCAAAAGTACGACTACGCCCAAATAAAAGCAGGCCTAGGACAAGAGAGCCGCCCTCCCAATGTCCGCGCGAATGTTATCGGGCTACCAGGACTGCAGTATGTTTGAAGAGTATTAGGTTAATATGACTGAGTCCGTACTTTATTACTACAGTGGTTTCCTGTCCGTATTATATTTGAAGGTTTGTAAATAAAATAATGTATAAAAGTTAAGTTTTATCATAAATCAATCGCCACGTACACTTTATTTATACCAAATAAGAACTGTTGTGATCTTAGTAGCTATTCTTAGTCAAAACACAACGATAAACTTAACAGCAAGATAATTATGATTTCAATACTAAGTTTCAAATTAATCGGACATATTGATATTAATTAAAATAATTACATATTAGTATAACTATAATAATTACAATTATTGTTTAAAGCTGTTGCCGTGCCCTAATCGGGTTTCATGTTGGAACTTATTTACTTCTGTAACACCTACATATGTGCACATGAATGCAATAAAGAATTTGAGTTTGAGTTTGAGTTTGACTGATTTATTAATAAGATTTATCCCACGGTGGGTAAGTAGTTTTAGAATACTAATAATGCCATATCTTATAGCTCAGTACTTGCCATATTACATCGCATATAATGCCGCCTGTGCTATATTATTTTTTTTACTTCATATTCGCGTAGCATTGTTTCGAATATTTTTTCTAACGTTGTTAAGGATCGTAACGTAACGGGATGTTAAATGAGCCTATACCTTTCTCAAGATGGATGGGCTATAAAATGCATAAATAGCTTTTCTAATCCGATTCGCGGGATTTATAGTTGAGAGTCTCTTCAGCTCCAATTTACGAAAACCGAACCGACAAATTTGGATATCGCGGGTATGGTGATATGCTGTTGATAACATCGTAGCCCACGGCGTCGTTAGGTTGTGCGCTGAAACAAGTCGTGCGCTGAAACAAGTGTTGCGCAATGGTAGTGTCACTAGGAGCCCATGAAACAACTGTATTATACAGCTGGATTTAAATGGAAGAAAGGGACGTCCGATACACGTTGTCTTCTTACCAAAGAGCATGCGTGAAAATATAAAATCAAGGACACAAAGCAAAGCCCCACCCCCCGCTTTGAAGGCGTTACTTTCGTTGGGGGATGGGTGATCGTCACGGGAAAAGTATACGTCATGTGCTTTCTGGCCTGCGACGTTTTTACTATTTAGATCTCCTACGACTCATTGTACCCTGGTATAAAAATATTACAGCGTCAGCATTACGGAGCGTACTGCAACGAGTTATTGGATACTATTTAAATGTTTCAGTAACGTTGATACCACAGGGTTGAGTAAGTTATTTCTATTCTTTTATGGATTATATTACATAAACGAATGATTAACACAAAAAAATATTTGCGGCACTCTAGTCACCATGTGCTTAGGGAAAATGTCAGATGGTTCCCGGGGAAAAGTAATTTGATGAATATAAAAAAAATGTAGATAAGTTTTGATATATTCCCGCTAACGGATTCTGTTACGGACGGAGATTCTTAAACGGCGTGAGTTTTTTTAGTACTCCTTCATAATATATTATTATGTATTATTTAGCTTTACGTTGTATGATGTATTAAGACTTGTGTTTAATTAGTATTAGCTTGTGTTTTTATACATTTATCTTTTTTTTAATTAGTTACCACCATTATAAGTTCGAGATAATAATTTAAAATTTAAACATTATTATTTGTATTAACTATATTTATTATTGTGATTCCTTTAATTAAGCGTTAAAAAACGTAAGGAATTTTGAAAGTCCCAGATTCAAATTTTACGTTTTTTTTAACCAATTGGAGCTACCTCGACCCCACTTTTATCATCTTAGATTACTGACGAAAGAAATCTTATTGAAATAACAACTAACTTTGTTGGGGCATTGAACCCAGTACCTTGTTGGCCATAATTTTGTGGTCCTACTCTGTGAATGCCTTAAATTTATTTTATTTTAATTCACTTTACTTGCGCCACAAATAGCTAAATTAGCATAATTATAGCTGTCTAACAGCTAATATTCTGTCTCTGTCATCATCGACCAATTGACAGAAGCAGAACTAGTTCAATTCTATTTAGCACTTACTATTTAGTACTTATAAATGTGATTTGTGGCGCATTAATAACGAAAATGATTGCATTCCATCCAGTGTTTAATTGTACCTTAACTCTGTGTTATCTTGTACACAATTTCTGTCATATTTTGTAAGAAATTTGCTAAAAAAGTTACAAAACACCCTTGAAAAGCGCCGTTTTAGATTGCCGTTTGTTGAAAACCTAACAAAAATAGTAGTTATAAAATGGTATTCCGAGGTTTGTTTTGCAGGCATTTGTTCAATATTTAATAACGCATAATTTCCATGTGATAATTACGTACAGATAAGTCATAATTTGTAAGAAATCAACTAAAAAGTTACACACTTTCATTAAATCACGGAAAAACGTTATTGAGACCGCACGTTTAAAAATCAATATGATAAAACATGGATCCGATTTAAAACCTTAGGTGATAAGAACAAAGGTGAGTTCAGCATAACGCTGCAGCAGTAGTTGTTACGTTTTGACTACTGAAGTTTTCTGAATTAAGCTCGAATTGTTTATGGGCTCCTAGTATCCTGAATCGTATTTCAGCTGACTTCGCGCGGCTTTGTTGGTTCGACTTGACGCAAGCGCATTGTGAGGAAAGCCACGTGAGACAACCAGCGGACACCTACTGCGTGGAAATATCCCATTTTCCTAGTATGGCGGCTGGTTGTGCTGGAGCAGCCGCTGAAAACCTCAAACGGCGCAAATGCTAACCAACCTAAGAATTTATATGTTCGAGCTGTTTGGGGTTGAAACACTTATTACAGGTTTTTTTATTAGCTTCATCTGTATGTATGTTTGTTTGTAACAGACTTCTTAAGTCACGATTTTGACCCACTTTACACGGCCAGATTTTGTTCAAACTTTGTAGATGTATCGAGGACCGATGACTATACACTAATTAATTTGATAAAATTATTCCATTTTTCAATTTGCAAAATAAGAATTTTCATCTATAAAAGGCAGGAATTGATGGTAATTTTAAATTCCAACTGTTATCTTTAACCGATTTAGCAAATTTTCGAATACCCAAAAGAATTTTTAATACAACAAAACAAATAATAGTTGAAACAAACTAAAACACGCTATTGTAGAAAACCGAACCGAAATAATTTTAATCATTTAAAAAAATATGGGGTCCAAATGCCCACTTTGTTTTTGAGACATCGACAAGCGGTTGATCAACTCTTCACTTGACTGTCATATTTTTTGGTCAAAGAATGAGCATTGCAATACAACGCGGCCTCCTCGCCGAGCTACCTTCACTTAGGCGAGGCGCTCTGTCCACTGACCCAATACGCCGCTGCTGTTTGACTCGAAATACGCGACCTCTTGCAGCGAAACGCAGGGTAAACAAACTGACACTCCCTTCCGCTCCACCCAGAGTAGAAGAAGTCATTGGATGATATTCCAGACTTAAAAAAAAATTGTAAACAAACTGATGTTTTCATCATTAGATATGAACTCACAAAGCAATGTCTTAAGCACATAAAGTCAAATAAGAAGCTGTTGACCCCTCATTTGTTTGTTTTTTTTTTGTGAATTTTGGTTTAATGTTTTTTAATAATAATCATTTATTTCGGATATGAGTAAAAATCCATAATGTGTTAGTAACAGAAAAACCTACAACTATGTTAGTAACCTGAGTAAAACAAATTAAATAAAAATTTCCTACTCAACGCGCTACAGAACCGTTTGATTATTAAATAGTTTTTTCTTTAGTTGGGTATATGTTTTGTTTATTTCATTCGTCAAAAGTAGATTACTTTCGAACTTAGTTAGATGTTATTACGTCATTATTATTTGCTGTACATTTGGATATTAACTTGGTACCTGAGAACATTAACTTCTTTTGTTTATTTGGTAATAACGAACAATCTCAGTACTTACAATTTATTTTGTTTTTGTGAATCATACATAATTACGTGTGTATTTTCTTAATTAGCTATTTGACACAGTCAAAAATAAAATATGAAATCACATTCACAAAAGTCCGCTCGTCTTAAAAACTTCCATCACCGTACCGATATGAAATAAAATACCACGATATAATTTATTGTAAAATTGAATTTAATATTAATAAGTATTCCATTTGATTCCACAAATCTATGACGTCACATTTCAATATTTCATACAAACCACGTAAAATTCCACGTTTTGACAGTTCAAAAAAAGTAACGTTCTTGACTACCCTATCAAATACCCTACTAAGGAGGTTTGTTTTGCTTTGATTATGTTCTTAAGTGTAACAGTTTAGAGGTTTTGTTAATTTACCCAAAGTCAATAAAAATAGTTGAATATTACTTAATTTAGATTCCTAAATATAATTTAGGGTCTTATATAATTTTATAACTGTAAGTAAGTTATTTTCGTAATAGGAAGTTTTATTTCATTATAAAAATATATATTATGTAATATATTATGTATGTAAATATATAATATATATTATACCTATATATTATGTAATATTAATTTTATTTATACGCAACCATTTATTTTCTCACGTGTATTAAATCCGCAAAATCAGTGTTTTGGAAAAAGATTGAAAAACAAGAATCGTGGTTTATAAAAATGTACTTAAATAAACTCATATTATTACTTTATGCCTTATGTACGTATACACTTAAATAACTGAATTGAATTGTGTCATTAAAGTATTTATACGTATGTGTCTTATTTGTAAAATAATTAGGCTAAATAATTAAAAATGCTACTGTGACTGTTCCTAAATTACCCCAGGCTGATAAAATTTTCATTTTTCCTAACTTCGTTAATATTAGTGTTTGGGTCGGTTCCCCCTAAGGGGGAAGAGCCGCGCCCCGCCTTCCGCGCGACTCTGTAAGGCTCGTCCCGGACTGGTCACCCTCCCACCGACATAGAGATTAAATGAATTCCAAAAGTGAAGAAGTCCAATACCTTGTCTCAATAATAGAGCAAGGAAAGGATTGAAAGGAATGGTAAATGAAGCTTAGGAATTCATAGTAATGAAATTGGAAGTGGTTTTAGAAAGTTAACAATATAATAGGGGAATGCAAAGTATATTATTATAGAAACTTGCGAGTAACCCATACACTAGTGTAACAGGTATTTAGACAGACATTACTCACACGATACCTCGCATTTGCAAGGCGCGTGCTCGTATAATTTAGACTCAATTATTGGCTTGGTATAAAAGATACAATATTCAAGAACTACTGGATAAAAGAGTTGAGAATCTCGGGAACAAGAGTCATTATAATTATAATAGAGTTTTAGATAAAACTCTCCTAAAGGTCTAATATTATTGATCTGAGGAGAAGGTGAAGTTAATAGAGTAGATAATTGAGACTCAGTAATGATTGTTATAGTAGAGTCTTGGGATAAAAGATCTAGTAATATTCAAGAATTACTAGTTATTAGAGTAGAGAATCAAGTCCCGAGAATAATCATTATTTATGAAATGTGCTGTGGAGAAGGTAAAGGAATCGTTACGCTTGCGCTTTAATTCATTATTTATAGTTACGTTAATTTATATAATTACAATGTACCCACTTCAGTGAGATCGGGAACCGTTTTACAACGTTTGTCTCTTTCTACGTGTTCTGCTAGACCTGACGCATAGAGCCTAACGACCCTAATACGATTCTAAGAGAACACGCTCCCTAGGCATAAACTAAATGTCTTACTCAATCCTAAGGCAGAGTGCTGCGAAGCCCAACTGCATTGAGGAAGACAAGTATTGAGTAGTTCTAAATGCAGACTACTGTGAATTTACCCTGTGAAATTACCCTTACGGCGGTTTAGCCTCCTTCTTTACTATGACAACACAAATCTAGCACAAGCGCACCGTAGACTCAGTCTCTAGCAAAATGCATTACGATCGTACTTGGTGAGCGCCGAAGTGGTATTTCGTCACCTCACATTTCCTTAATCTTCCCCATTTAGAAGATGCGGTGCGGCTAGTAGCGGCTTTGCATCAAAGTAACGTGTCTCGCTAAATAGTGACGATTTAGTAATAGTCCTACTGAACGGACGGTTTTGTTTTAACGAGACAGGCTTCCCTAGCGTCTTTACGACGTCTACCAATTCAGTTTGGGGTACTTGGTGAAGCCTACCCCCGCTCCCTGGAAATGTGCGTCAACAAGCCTCACGCAAAGCATTCTGTGGCAAGACCTTTTTGGAAGCAGATATTATTAGTAACGTTTGGTTGATTCATGTATTTACAGATTGGCTTTATAGCCTAGTAATTATGATATATACGGTTCTGCCTTCCAGGTCTGGAGGGTTAGTTAAAGTCAATAGTCAGGAGCAGTAGTGCTCAGTGTCAAGTATAGGGGAAGGCCTTCCCCGTCTCCCTAGAACCAAACGTAACTGACAATTATCTGTCAAGGTACGGATTAGGAGATGGGCAGATAATATAACCCTATCCTATCAGCCTAAGATAATTATTATAGTAAAAGACTCACCCAGTCGCACCAACACGCACACACACACACACATATATATACTACGTTAAGCATTAGATTGGTCTAATCTGGGCTTTTACTCAAGTATATCTAACTTAATAATCAATACTCGCTGTCTTGCGACAGCCCACTAGGACGTAGCCTCTTGGTATACACCAAGCTTCCTATCCTAACTACTCTGGACCAGGACGTCCGAATCGTGTAGCGTCTCCAAACCGACTGTCTTGACTGATTGCATCAGTCTCCCCAATTCCTCCAAAACACCACGCTTAACCCATGTTCCCACACTTTCGCAGGTATATGACCGTTTTTGTGCAATTGTTTCAAGGGTCCATTTGGGCACCGATGGGCCCGACTTATGATAACCAGATGTGATACAAGTATTGTAAGTGGCGCTTAGAAATCAGATATTTTACTCGTTTCTTTAGAATTTGCTGAATTATTGCTTTCGACCCGTCGGCTGTCATTATCCCTAGTTTGCCTGTCATTAAATAGAGAATTTATGCGTTTCTAAGTGTCCCGAACCAAGTGTTGGTTTTAAAATAAGTATAATATTTTGTTATTAAATAGGAGTACGTGACTAACAGTCACACTACCCAAAGACACTATTCCACGCGAACGAAGTCGCGCGCACAGCTAGTATAATAAAAAAATATATAAATAAATATATATAATAAATAGTATAATAATATACCTAGTTATATGCAAACGTTAGGTATATTTACTTCCGTACCACAAAATTTTGTAATTACATAGTTATATCAGTATTAAAAAGCAATAAAAGTAGTAGAATAAAAAAAATGGACGAATTCAACTGTTTTTGATTTCTCAGACATCTCAGACTCAGAAACATTATGCCAGGTGCCCTTAACTTTAATATGCGTGTCATCCATAAACCAGTTAAAAAAACATATTGCAGTTCAAATGTGTGGGACTCGCACCCACGACCTTCACGTTTCAGAAAACGCGATGCTCTACAATCAATGTCAATCAACCCCTGAACTGCCTTATTTCGATATGCTGCTTCAAACTAATCTTTCAAATATAGGCTGAACGACACGGTTTGCTAAGACAAAACTTAAAGATATTTGTTCAGTATTATACAACAATTCAGTTTTATAATATTTTGTTTAACTTTCCTGTTATAATTCTCATGAAAATTGCTAACAAAGTCGTAAAACCTACCTTTGCCAAGCTAACCGTGGTTTGCACTAAGGCGACGTGTATCAGAGGTACTACTGAATGCAAGCACAGATGGACTTTAGCTCGATGCTGTAAGTAATGAATTTACTACTGCACTATGGCAATACTTGTTACGTTATTACGATCTAAGAGTTCCTGAATATGCCTTTATATATTTATATGCTCCTAGTATTGTACCACGTATTTTAGCAGCGTTTGGAAACTAACTGAGACAATGTGCTTCGGACTCGACTCAGGAATGCGGAAAAACTAAAATTATTTTGGTATAAAAATAAATCTTATTTTTGCCCCTTTCATTTCTTTGATTTTTTTTTAAGAGTTATATTATTTATTGGTTTTAATAATTTAATTTGGTTTTTTGGTTTGCTTGGTAGGTGACACGCAATTCAGCATTGCAATTAAGCTCATATATTTTATTTTAAAACCATTTAACCAACTTCAAGAAGAAACTGGGTGGTCCCATATAATTTATACTTTTCTTGGTAGTTTTTAAATAAGATACAATCATCTTGTGTCAGTTGATGACGTCATTTGGAGGTCCTGCCAAAGTTCTTTATTTACATAGTGGGTACACTTCTTTACAAAATGTAGTACTATTATTTTCAACGTTCACGGGCCAACGCGGGGTGCGCGACGTCCATAACAATATAATTAATAACAATTTAATATTAATTTACTAGAAAATAACTCGAATACTGTCAGATTATTAAATCATTTGATTTATCCTATGTTTTTATGGAACCAACCCGAGTCACTGCTTCTTCTGCCACTTGTATAGATAATATTTTTTGTAACTGTGAATACTTACACAAAGACATTTTAAATAAGTTGCCATCTGACCACAGTGGACAAACAATAACATTTTGTTCCTATATACCTTTACAAAAAATTCAAATAATGTTTAGGCCAGTTACATGTACAAATTTAAACAAATTCAATAACTCTTTGGCCAGTAATTTATGTGTTCAGAATTTTAATAACATATCTGACCCAAGTGAGTTCTACACCGGGTTCTTTTTACTATTAAATAAGCAATTTAATGACTCTTTTCCACTACGAACTAAAAATATTTTCACAAAGTTTTTATTTAGCGATTGGGCAGGTATTCGCCATAGCAGGGCAAAACTTTTTGAACTTTATGGCCTCAAGCAACATTATGAATCATACAAACTTTCATCAGTATGTTGCAAAATATTAAATAGCTCAGGAATTTGAAAACTTTTTTGCTAATATTCCTCTTAAAACTACTGCATCTTTAAATTCCTCAGCGGCGCTTTCTGCTACTTTACTTAGAAAAAATGTAAAGGCATGTCCTAGGGAATTTACATTTCAGCATACAAACCCCCAGGCTGTCATAAAAGCTTTTAAAGATCTCTGGGGAATGTCTGTTAAAGTCTGTAGTTCTATCATCGAAATGATTGCGCCCTATTTAGCTTTCATATTTAATACTAGTGTGGACCAAGGAGTCTTTCCGGATCTTATGAAACACAGTAAAGTAGTGCCATTGTTCAAATCCGGTGATAGTAAATGAAATTTTCACCATAAATATGGGTATTTCTCGGGGAAGACTAATCAGTATATGATGTTCATATAGATTACATATTAACCGAGCTACCGCATGTTATGTAAAAGAAGTCTTGAGAACAGTTGCCGCGTGAAAAAAGAAAAAGTCCTATGTTATCACTAGCTTTTGCCCGCAACTTTGTCCGTGTAGAAATCGATAACATGTTATATCTACAAAACTTCTTTAAAGACTACATTCTATACTCATCTATTATCACTTACAAACCAAATGAATGTCATCTTTTCTACAAGTAGTTTTAGTACACTTATGTACGGATTATCAGTTTTCTTTAAATCCCATGAAAACGGGACCTAGAAAAGGATACTACTGACAAATCCAGACACTAAGCTGCTATTGAAGTATTCTATATCGATCGATTTTCTACGCCGTAGCTGCTACAGCGTAGCGTGGGGCTGCGGCGGACGGACTTCTGTCCAAATCATTCCAAGTCTTCCATCTATATACTAATCTCAAAAAGTACTGGATGGATTTCCATAAAATTTTCACCATTAGATAGAGCGATTTTCGGAAAGGCTTTGGCGTGTCTTACAAACATATAGATTATATATTAACTGAGCTACTGCACGTTATGTAAAGAAAGTCTTGGAAATAGTTTCAAGTAAAACATCAATGAGTCCGCTAATATAATACTATAATAATAATAATATCCTTGGACATTTCACACAACGCCATATCGTACCAAGCTAAGCAACCTAATGCTTGTGTTATGGTAACAAAATGGTTGATAAACTACTTATATACATTTTTTTTTTTACTATGGTAACATAGCGAATCTATTAGTGGTATATTGTATAGTAATAATGTTCTTACCAATAGTTTGATATTTTTGTAGTGACTAAAATTAATTGTCATTCTTATTAATGTAATTATATTGATAATTTATTGTATTATATTTAACGTTTATTATTGTACTCATTGTCAAAATTTTAATAATGATATTGTAGTTTTGTTTCTTTCATTTAATTTTTCTATCTCCGAGCCGATGAATAATCAATGTTATGTACGCCGTTATTGTCATGTGCATCAGACCGAAAACATGAAAATGTTTTATTAATTGAATGTTGAATGTATGTGATTTTTTACAAAATTTTCACCATTAGACAGGGTTTCTCTCGGAAACTGTTTGCGTATACATTCTAAAGTGATAATATATGTTGTGTTATATCTGAGCTAAAGGGAGTATTCCGTTCAGTGTGAAGCTGGGCAGCTTACGCCATTCATATTTAATAATATTCCTGACGGTTTCACAAAAGTATAAATCAAGTATTCTACATGTCTACTGTTTGCGTTTATACTTTTACGATACATGTTTTGACAAGTCTTTTGAAAGATAGAAAAAAATAAATGTACCTATTTATTTACTTTCAGCACAACCCATATTACATACATTTGTTACTTTACTAGTTATTGCTGGCAAAAGATAGAAAATAAATAAAAATACACCTAAGAAACCGTTTAAGAAGTTGTCGGTAACGAACTGCTACGCCGTAGCTGCTGCGACGTAGCGTGGGGCTACGGCGGACAGACTTCTGAATATCTATATACTAATCTCAAAAAGTACTGGACGGATTTCGATAAAATTTTCACCATTAGATAGAGCGGTTTTCGGGCAGGATTCGGTGTGTGTTATAAACATAAAGATTGTATATTAACTGAGCTACTGCACGATATGTAAAAAAAGTCTTGAAAGTAGTTTCAAGTGTAACATCAATGATAATAGTAAATTATTTTAGTAGCAGTATAATTAATTTAGCCCTTATCGGCTTTCATTTTTGACACAAATATAACTGTTTGCAAAGATTTTAATTCTGGTAATTACTATTACCTGAATTAAAATTAAAATTTTACAAACTTGATATTTAGAAAAGTTAGTAACTACATGATTTGCAAAGATTAAGATATATTAATGCCACATAATAGATTAGAATTTTTCAGAATAAATTTACGGCAATGGATTTAGAAGATGTTCAGTACCTTACAGACAAGGCTGCGTGTTCTCTTTGAAAGTACGTATACTAAACTCAAAAACGACTCGATCGATTTTTGTGTTAATATAAATATATATATATTCAGTAATATAAAATTTTACAAATTTGATATTAAGAAAAGTTAGTAAATACATGATTCGCAAAGATTTAAATTCAGATAATTACTAGTAGCCAGTTATGTTTCAAGTTAATATAAGAATAATAGGGATACTTGAGCAGCTAAGTTGGCTGTCTTACAATTTAAAGGAAAATCAATAAGGGCAAAATTAATTTGTTTTCGCATCGTGATTAGCCACACGAATAGGCTTTATTTACACATTATTATTACTCATTTCTTTTTAACTCGCTAGGAACTTCAAGTATTGATATGGAATTAAGGACCTTGGGAAGGATTTTTTTAAATATTTCGATGAGTAGAATATCACTCAATATGCGATTTCCGTAGAACCTAGAATCATATTGCAATAACAAATCTACTCCGATTTTGAACAGAACAGTTTTGACTTCCCTCACATTACATGCGGTAGCTCGGATAGTATACAAGATATTGATATATGATATACACGTAAACATTCTCTGAGAGACACTGCATCTCATGATGAAAATTTTATCAAAATCCATCCAGTACTTTTGGAGATTAGTTCTTTTAATCAGTTCGCCTGCGACGCGCCACTACTTCGCCGTATTCCTCGATTTCTACTTTGTGTAACTGCCAGGAATATTATTTATATATGAAAGGCTTAAGCTGCCCAGCTACGCACTAAACGAAATACTGCCTTTACAGAACCCGCATCAGCTCAGATTCAGCACAAAATAAAACTTTAGAATGTACACACAAACAGTCTCTGATAGAAACCCTGTCTTATGGTAAAAAAAATCCTTTAGAACTTATTGAGATTAGTACTTTTAAACAATTCGTCTGCGACGCGCCGCCGGTTCGGCCGCCACACTGCGTCTTCGCACATTACGCTTGTATTTCGCGAAGGATGAAGCAGAGGCGTTATAACACACACCGAAGCCTTCCCGAAAACCGCTCTATCTAATGGTGAAAATTTTATCGAAATCCATCCAGTACTTTTTTAGATTAGTATATAGATATTCAGAAGTCTGTCCGCTGTAGCCCCACGCTACTTTGTAGCAGCTACGGCGTCGCAGATGGTTACCGACAACTACATAAACGGTTTCTTACGTGTATTTATTTTATTTACGTATTTTCTATCTTTTGCCAGTAATAACTAGTAAAGTAACAAATTTATGTAATATGGGTTGTGCCTAAAGTAAATAAATACATTTTATTTTTCCTTTTCTACAAAAGACTTGTCAAAAATGTGTACCTATCGTAAAAGTATAAACGCAAACAGTAGCCATGTAGAATACTTTTTTTTAAGAACAAAGTTCCTTAACGCGCGTTGCGAAAGGGGTCTAGACGGAAATTAAGACCAAAAGTTGTAACGACACTTTTTTTGGAGCAAAATATGATGTCTTTTAATCAATATTTTTTGATTGGTTAATTTTAGATCAGTTTTTTTTTATTATTATAACTTTTTTACAATTCCTTTTTTTTTTTGAGGGTGGGAAATCATCCAATTACTTATCTCGCTCTGGGTGGAGCCGGCAGGCTTGGCCTGAAGGGGCCCCTTCATAAATGCTGACATCTCATTGACGCGCGCGTGGAACATGTACGCACTGTCCGGCATGGGCTGGTCCTGATCGGGCGGTGAGCTACCCATTATTCACCGCACGCAGGCCCGCGCCCTCGGATATAAAAATTCCTATAGAACTCATTGAGATTAGTACTTTTAAGCAATTCGTCTTTGACGCGCCGCTTGTATTTTACGAAGGGTATCGCAAGGGCGTTATACGTAGTACACCTATATATCATCAAAAAAAAATTTGTTAATCCTTAAAATATTGTCGCCTAATGGAAATTCGCTATGTTAACATAGTATTATAGTAGCGGACTCATTGATGTTTCACTTGAAACTATTTTCAAGACTTTCTTTACATAACGTGCAGTAGCTCAGTTAATATACAATCTATATGTTTATAACACACGGTACAGCCTGCCCGAAAACCGCTCTATCTAATGGTGAAAATTTTATCGAAATCCGTCCAGTACTTTTTGAGATTAGTATATAGAGATAACCCTGAAGAAGTTCAAAGGAATACTCTTTAAACACCAAATTAGTTATTATGTTGTTGTTTTGTTATGGGTACTTAATATTCTTGGCCCATGTTGCGTCTTCACGGTCACGTGGCGCCCGAAGCACGGTGGTACTCAATGGGCTTGCGTGATAGTGTGAAATCAGTTCAATGCGTGGCAGAATACTAGGAGCTCATGAACAATCCTGAGCCGGAGGCAATGTCAATAGGAAACGTAACGAGAAACTTTACTCACTACTGTAAATGTAGCGCGGTAGAATTACTGCATTTTCATTTTGTTCTAATCGTAACAGGTATAATAATTTCAATAATTAGAGACAAAAAAGAATACACTTAAGATAGCCAGAGAAAATTTAAATATCCTGCAGTTATTTTTATATTATCTCTGATTTTGCACACATAATTATGTTTCTTAATTTTTTATAGGTATGATATAATATTATGGTGTATCAAATACTCTATGTGCATTTTGTGGACTAACGCACTTTTTAAATATAGCCTGTGATACTCTGGGACAACGTTGCTTGTCATTAGGGAAAGAATATTTGGAATAGTTCTGAAGATTACCCTCTACATACAGACTTACTAACTACTTCTTTATATTATTAGTACAGACAGAGATATCATGTCACATCACCTTCATTAATGAGAAAAATAAATGTTGACGGCATAAAATGGATGTCCAAAGTTTAAGACGTTTTGTATAAATTCAGGAATTATCCCATATTTTGTTACTCATTAATATAATATTTTTTTAATATAATCGGGTGACCCACAGGAAGAAAAAGTGATTTTTCAATTAATAGGCGCGTTATTAATTTTATTTGTGACGTGCAGATATCGTATTCTATTCGTAGACATGTTAGTTTTTTTCGCTTCTATGCCATAAAAAAAAATTGTCGTTATACAAAAGTGATAAACAGAATATTTCAAACATAAGGGTAAGTAATATAAGGAAAACAGTAAGAAGGTGAAGGAGGTTGGTTTTTCCTTCAAATAACTCACTTGTACCAGGAGGGAATGAACACAGAGCAGTAATTCCGCCTCTGTAGTACTCGGATGTTTCATTTAAACGCTGAATGAAGTGGTGCTTTGGGTTGGGTAAGTGCCGCCCCATACTTAAGGGAGGGAAATGTCTGCAATGTAGTTGTTTCACTCTTACTATAATACTCGTTTGGCTAATGTTCATTGAATCAGAAATAATGCGTATATTATTATGATAATTCTCTCGAACGCAACCTCGATGGCGTCCGGCATGAGCGGAACGCATGCATGCAAAATGAACACAAGGATAACATAAACGAGAAAGAGTTTACGTTGTAAACTTATGCATGGACATCTTTATTTCATAAAAAAACACGTGTCGAGAGATTGTCTCAGTAATTTATTGAAATAGAGTGAATTTCAAGAAAAGGTCTTGAATTCTCTTCCACCTGCTAATCCCAGGGACGAGGCGGGATGTGACGATGCCCCCAGACATTATGAAATTGAGTTTGGGTTTTTTTTTTTTTTTTATAATATTTTTCCTAGTAATATTAGCGAAGATATAATGATAAACACTTTTACTGTAGGAAAATACAATACTACAATAGAAATTTTAATTTACAAAAAGTTTAAAACAAAGCTCAATCTAATGTACTCGTAGCCACGTTTCATTATAAATGAAAATATCCTTGCTACAATTTCACCGGTTTCGATGCACTAGGCAAGGTAGGGTATTGTTATGTATGGTATTATTAAGCATCCAAAAGAGTACAGAAATAGGAAACGCTTTGTTAATGTTCTCTTAAACTGAACGCGTAAAAGCTATTACCAAATTCTCATTGTTTTGTGACGTCTGTTATGCTAAAAACTCTGCTAAAGTCATTTTTGAAGTATTTTTTTTTAGTTTATTGTTATTTATTGTAGCCACTTTGGCATTTGCAGAAGATTGGCATGTATGACGTCATTGTGATAAATATGTTTGTTTATTTAGAAACCAATTACGGCTTACCTACGATTTAATTACTAAATTACGCGCTTTAGGTGCTTCGGTTACTGTTTAATGCTCCGCTGCGTGTATGGTGGCTGCTATTAAACCGATGAAAAATGTAGTATAATTGCAAAAGGCTCAGACGTTTGGTGTAACGCTATGCAACTAACGTGAAGCATGTCAGAGCTAGGCTAACCAAGCAAGCTTTTGCTTGGCTTTGGCCTTGATGCTTGAATATATTTTTTCTCATAAATGTACACCAGCACCCGTGATTCCAGTAAAATATTTAAATAACACTCACAGGGACCAAATACCGGTACAATGTTCTACGTTGATTTTTGTTTCATCAAGCAACTTATTTGGAAAGCCTAGCCATGTAGTCTATTTTGAGAAATATGACATCGTAATAAAAAATATTAGAAAAAAAATGGAAATGTAGGGGACACCCGAGGTTGAACCGAAGACCTCTCGATCTGCAGTCGAATGCTCTACCACTGAGCTATATCCCCACTGACATATAAGTCTAAAATTATCGCTCTTATAGCTGATTGCTTTCTATAGATTCTAGATGGAAACTCCCTGGTCTCATAGGAAAAATAATTGAGTTTATGTATATAATTATGTATGTATGTAAGTTTCGCAGCCATCGAAACTTAATTTATTCGTTGCTAAACAAAATATGCACATCAGACACGCTTAATAGAGATGATGATTTCCAGGAACACAGAAACGTGTAAGAGTTTAAAAAAATGACAATTTATAAACGTTTTAAATACCTGCTAGGCAAAACGGCACTAACACAGAAGTCACATAACGAGTCCACTATGAAACTTCAAATTAGCGCCATACATTGCCGTACCGCGCGAAAAGTAAACAAAAATCCTCAATCAAGCAATGCATAAAATGTCCCAGCACTGTTAGATCATATGGCTAATGTCAAAGGTTGCCGCTCTTTCTTTGTCTTTATTTTTGACGGAAAATAAAATTAATGAAAATCACATAATATACTACCGTAATAAAAATATAATAATATAGGTATTTCTAACCAACAATTTAAAATACAAAAAAGTCCTCCCCGGCAGGGAATCGAACCCTGGTCGCCCGCGTGACAGGCGGGAATACTAACCACTATACTACCGAGGATTATGACTGAGAACCTGAAATTAAGGGTCTATTGCTTCTTTTCGTGATACAACACGTTGAATTTCAGCTAAACTACGCATTTATTTCTACAGTTTTACATTAAAACATAGCGAACAGTTTAAAGATGTACTAGTAGTAAGCTGATTACGTTTGTTTTAGCAACATTTTCATAGAAATAATGTTGTACCTTGCCTTCCACCTGACGGATGAGAAGCGTACTGCATAGACAGCTACATTACGAGCAAGTACCGATACTGTTCGCTAGATAGTGCTGAAAGATAACTCACCCGGCAGGTTAGATGGCACCACCTGATGAAAATACATTACATTGATAAAAAAGACGTTACATTGTTGTTCTCGCAAATGAAGTAGACTTAAGGAGACGTTAGTAGCTGTAAGTTGGGATTTATGATTTGGTTACTTCGAATATATCACAAAACAAGCCCGGTGGCCAATGAGCTTTTTCATCGAAAAAAATTACAAATTACATCTCCCATTTAAGGGAAGAATTTTCAAGAATCCTTCCGTTATGCCAATACATATGGAATTCATGTGCAACATTTTATTTCTATGACTCAGTGGTTTAAATCGTGCGATAGATAGTACGTACTTGTAGTCGTATTCAATAAAGTTTTCAGAAGTAAATTTATTAATAAACAGTATTTCCCGTTCAATTCCAAATTCAGCCCAATCGATGTTGACATTTCGATATTTTTTTCTGCAATTTGTTTTGGCCTATTAGATAAACAGCTTGTTGTAGTAAAAATATGTTTTCCTGCATTACCACGATCTATTTCCTCGGATGGATAAAGCCCTGGTAGCTGAGCGACTTACACCGTAACGTGGTACCAGTCGAATTTCAAATATTTGAACCTGGTACAGGGTGAGCTGGCATTGTAGTGATTAGAGACATGCAAAATAATGCACTATCTAACGGTAGACTATTGCAACTTGTTCGCAATGCTGCTAACTTTCTTTTTTTGTTAGTTCACAGAGCCTGGGCAGGCAACTAAAATGATACTTTTTTTAATTGAAATTAATATAACTTATTCATTTCAATTAAAAAAAGTTTCTCGTTTCTCTTTGTCTATGTTTCTTACATCAAGTCATAAGTCCTCGCCCAGGAAGTTCGCCATAATATGCCCATATTATGACGAACTTCCTGGGCGAGGACTTCTATCCACTGAGCTAATATGAGCACCGATGTTGTTTGACTCGAAATACGCGTTCTCTTGCAGTAAGACGCAGGGTAATCAAACTGTTGTTTGCATGGATATAAAATGAAATTGAACTCTGACCCGCGTTTCATGCGTGTCACAACTCGATTCGTGGTGACGTGAGCCTCGATTGACAGGTATGTAACAACTCGAATAATGGAAACGTAAACTTTCAAAGAGAGTACTGTAACCCCGCAGCTGACCAAAATTATGACAATTGGAAAACCCTTATGACAAGTGTTTGAATTCTGTTTTCTCTTTATTTTTATATAGGTACTAACTATAGCCCGCGACTTCGTCCGCGTTAAGCTCGGTTAAATCGCAATTTATTTGACAAAAAGTATCCTCCCCAGTCCTTCCCCGGGATGCAATCTATGTCTCTGCCAAATTTTATCGAAGTCTATTCCGTGGTTTAGGCGTGAAAAGGTAACATAAATCACTGGCTTGTAATTTACTACCATTTATTGAAAAGTTTCCATTTCGACCATTTTCGGTCACCGAATCTACAGAATTTTAGGGGACTATCCTGAACATTGTCAATAAATTCTTCCTTCTGCATTTAACATTTTACAGAAAAACGTTTGGTCAATCTAGTTATACTACTGGTCAAAACTTTACTCCCAGTTTATTACTAACAGGGTACGATCTCAAGCTTCGACTACGCTACAAGTACAGTCTTCGAATTACGCCCAAGTTCAATGCTAAAGTTCAACAGTCTATTGATTTTCCGGTCGAGGCCCCTACGATGGACGTTGCCACCCTAGTAGTGACGTCATCGGCAACGATGTCAGACAAGTAAAGGATGAAGGTTACAGCATCATGCCATCCCTTTCTTTACGCTCAAAATATAATAAGACTGAGTGTGGGTGGTAATATATTTGCTTATTTTTAAGTTCTAAAGTGTTTTAGGCCTTTTAGGTGATGAGAGGTTTTAACTTGTAACAGGCACAATTTAACTAAAAGGATATAATTATGTTAATAAAACTGCTAGTCATAATTAATACTGCTACATATAACTAATACTGTTTTATTCTGAAATCTTATCAAAATGTTATTACAATCTTATAACCTTGTTTTTTATGGAGTTTGATTGCGATACACCTCTAGTAAAATTTGCTTTCCTGGTACATCAAATTTGATTAAACTTAAAAAACAACCCCGCGACCGTAACTTAATTTAAACTTAAACTTGTCAATGAGTCGGCACTCATTGACAAGTTTAAATTTTTAATTGTTTTACCAAAAGTAAATGTCAAAATAGTTATTTTATCAATATAGCGTCAAATACAAAGTTTGTACTAAGCAAAATACGTAAATTCACCCCCCACGTGAAATTGTAGAAGATCCCTCCTACAAATACGATGCTTGATACTAGGAGTTCATGAACGATCACAGGTTTGAAGCTTATGCTTTAACCAGTTTTACACAATGGCTTATCATACAAAATCATTTATTACAAATGGGGAATTTGATATATTTTACGTTTGAATGATTGATGTTTATTTCTGGATGAAATTCGGCACAGATAGTTTACAACCCGTTTCAGGATACTTTATCGCTGGCAAAAGCTTGTAAAATAAATAAATACACTTATGAAACCATTTTGAAAGTTGTCGGTAACGATTTGCTATGCCGTAGCAACGTGGTGTAATTATTAGTTTTCTTTGTAACGACATAAAGCAAGATGCATTTTTAAGGAATCCTGATCAACCGAATGCAAAACAGAACACTCGCCTCGCGTAGAGGTTTATTACGTGGTTAAAAAGATGTCAGGAATTCAACATATTTTGTTAATTTCAAGTTAACTCAACACCAGTTTATTATTTAATTATCCATATCCTTATTAACTAATCATTTAATTTACAACTGAAAAGTGATTTTCAGATAGTGTTACCGTAATTAAATTTTGCTAAACAGTGTTGATTATAAACGTTCGAACCGAGAGCTGCATCTAACCAAAATGTCAAAATCCTAAAATAAATTGAAACGCATTTTTTAAATTTATATTAAATCATATGTATTTGTTTGGATGTGTAGAAATTAAAAATACGTAAAAACACTCAAATCATTTAAAAACTTATAGTTTTACCAACATTCACAACAAAAACCTATACAAATTGTACCTACGTATGATATTTTAGAGAAGAACGTAAGCTTTTGTTAAAGCAATATAAATAAATCTACATCTCATCTATAATTTCATTTGCCAAATTATTACTTACCGAAAAATCTCTTTACAAATAATTGTTACGAAAACCTATGTTTGGCAAGTGAACGTTTGAACAATAACTTGTTCACCAACTAGTACTTTTACCGTTTTTTATCTAGTCAAATATTTCAGTTGGTATAACATATTTTACGCAAAATTAAATAAGCCAAATATTTGGTGTCGTCAATTTTAAACTTAATAAGATCTAACGTTGAAGACGTTTTATTACAAGGGTGCTTTTTCCACTTGGGACAAATTCTAAACCGGTAATAATAATGTTATTATAATTATATTATTTCTCTCGAAAGCCTCCTAAAAATAATCTCTTTTTTCCATATTTTTCTATATAATCTAGTCGTTTCTGGCACTCGCCGGCCGCTTCCGCGGCACCACTCGCTTCGCTCGCTCGGCTCGTGCGTAGGTGGTCACAGTTTTAACCTAACCATTTTTTTTAAATTAATAACCTGCTGTAACTAGTTCCATAAATAACCTAATGTCTAGTAACCATAAATTTGACTTGTTTCAGACAAATTCAAGCACATAAGCTTACAAAGAAATACGCAAATGACATCAAGTTTAACAAACAAGTAAAATGTTTATTGTTGCCTTTATATTTTTTGTCATAACAAATCATTTGACTAAACGTTTATTACGTTTACGTGTATAATTATCACTTGCTTAAAATCGGTGAAGGAAAACATCGTGAGGAAACCGGCATGCCCGAGAGATATTTCTCAACAGCATGTGATGCTAAGTCAGAGGCCCATGGGCAGCATTAAAACTCTGACACCAGGTTAGTCA
Source organism: Hyppa rectilinea (assembly GCA_951799385.1). Taxonomy (NCBI): domain Eukaryota; kingdom Metazoa; phylum Arthropoda; class Insecta; order Lepidoptera; family Noctuidae; genus Hyppa; species Hyppa rectilinea. The sequence continues at coordinate 25,635,702 of OX637300.1, read as the reverse complement.
CTAACCACACGAAGAAGAGAAGAAGAACGTTTATTGTCTAAATATTGTTTGCTGTAATAAATCATTTGATTAAAGACCAAAAGCCTTACTGACATTATCCTTGGTAATAATCTGCCAAGTAAACATTTGACCAAATGATAATGTTCGTACTAAAATTATTCCAAATATTACATTGGTATAAAAAAAGGTTGCTAAAATTTGTTTGGGTAATGAAAATTTGGCAAAATCTTTTCGGCAAAACGGCAGGATCCCAGTAAATTCATTGCTAACAGCATCGAGCTAAAGTCCATCTTTGCTTGCATTCAGCAGTACCTCTGATACACGTCGCCTTAGTGCATACCACGGTTAGCTTGGAAAAGGTAGGTTTTACGACTTTGTTAGCAATTTTCATGAGAATTTTAACAGGAAAGTTAAACAAAATATTATAAAACTGAATTGATGTATAACACTGAACAAATATCATTAAGTTTTGTCTTAGCAAACCGTGTCGTTCAGCCTATATTTCATGGAAACCGCTTTGGCACGTGCTTGGGAGGCAGTATTGATCCATCTAGGCTTTACAGTATCCGAAGCACTAGGCTTTCATGCAACAGTAAGAGGCTTTTAGCTTGTCCCTGTGTCTCAAAATGATTTGTGTGTGTGTTAGTAGTTCCGCGTTTCGCCGCAGCTCCAACCATTTATTTTGAATGACGTCGGGCGCTGTTGTCGCTGAATGCGCTAATAGAGACGATACAGGCCGCCAATTTGGAAACCATTTCTAGGCTCATCTGGATGGTGTAGAGCATCGCGTTTTCTGAAACGTGAAGGTCGTGGGTTCGAGTCCCACACATTTGAACTGCAATATGTTTTTTTATCTGGTTTATGGATGACACGCATATTAAAGTTAAGGGCACCTTTTTTTTTTATCATGCAATGACTGCTCCCGCTCTGGGTGGAGCGGAAGGGAGTGTCAGACTCTTACTGACTAAAACCGTTCCGTAGCCCTTTATGTTCCGGGGTAGCGGTAACCCTTTCGGACAATCCCGCTTACCCGGCAGGCTTGGCCCTGGGGGGCCCCTTCATATGCTGACATCTCTTTGAGGCGCGCGTGGAACATATACGCGCCGTACGGCACGGGTCTGGTGCTGATCGGACGGTGAGTCACCCATTACTCACCGTCCGCAGGCCCGCGCCTACGGTGGCCGGGAGTCGTCACGTGGCTCCCGACGCCCGGGGCGTCAGTTAAGGGCACCTGGCATAATGTTTCTGAGTCTGAGATGTCTGAGAAATCAAAAACTGTTGAATTAGTCCATTTTTTTATTCTACTACTTTTATTGCTTATAATAAAACTGATATTTCTTTGTAATTAAAAAAGTTGAGCGATTGACTGCTGCGCACTATGTCGCGGGTTCGATTCCCGCACGGAACAAATATTTGTACGACCTGTAAGTATTTGTTACGAGTCTGGGTGTTATTCTATCTATAATATGTATGTATTTACAAAAAAAAAATGTATATAAGTAGTTTATCAGCCATCTCGTTACCATAACACAAGCATTAGGTTGCTTAACTTGGGACGATATGGCGTTGTGTGAAATGTCCAAGGATATTATTATTATTCTTCTTATTCTTATTATTCTTATAATGAAATGAAATTTCCTATTTTGAAAATAACTTATTTACATTTATAAAATAGTATAAGACCCAAAATTAAATTTAAGAACCTAAATGAAGTAGTATTCAACTAGTTTTATTGATCCAAATAAACAAAACCTCTAAAGTTTTACACTTAAGAACATAATCAAATAAAAATACACCTCCTTAATTGTTTTTAAGAACATGAAGAACACAAAAGATTATAGAAACGTATTACGAAAATACACGTATGTATGATTCACAAAAACCAACAAAAATCTTATGAAAAACAAAATTGTACTGAGATTGTTCGTTATTACCAAATAAACAAAAGAAGTTAATGTTATCAGGTACCTAGCTAATATACAAATATACAACAAATAATAATAACGTACTTAATCCAAATAAATTGGGATAAGGGCCGGAGAATGATGATAAACATCTAATTAAATTCGAAAGTAATCTACTTTTGACGAATGAAATAAACAAAACAATTACCCAACTAAAGAAAAACTATTTAATAATCTAACCGAAGCCTTTACCTAAACGAAGAGCATCTATTCAATAAACAAAAATCGTGTAAGCAAATCGAATTGTAATAAATTTGCAGCGGAAAAAGCAGTATTTGCATGCGTTTGGCACAGTCGTCTGCCTTCACTTGTCTGCCCGTTCTGGTAAACTCGAACACTTAGGTATAAATTTCCCCTCTTACACTACGCGTACCACGCCGCGCTCAACCCCCTCCCCACGCGGCTGCACAGCGCTCATTGTGTACGGCGGCGCGTTTACAGAGTTACTTTCGCATTTATAGTATAAGTAAGGATTAATAATTTGTATATAATTTATATTTGTAATTAAATAAATATTTATTCTTAATGTTATCTATTGTACAGTCACGAGCACCAATATGTATACACTTAGAATCATTCAAAAGCGATTTTCTCTTGGAATAACCATAACTTTGTGATAATAGAAACTTTTTCATATTATTATGGGTCCCCAAATACTATGTCCGTAACAACGTATAATTACAACAAATGCAGAAGGAGAAAATCACTTTTTAAAGTTGCTCAGTGTATACATATTGGTGCTCGTGACTGTACCTACCACTGTTTATCTCTGGTTAAGTGGTTGAAAATGCTTATGGCATTAAGTCCGCCGCCGTACATTTCTGAGCTTAAAGTATTAAATAAACTAATTTACTCAAGTATCATTCTTAAACTTAGTCGGTTAAAATAAGGAATGACATGCCCGTCAAGTTCGAAGTAAACAGCATCGAATTAAATATAAGAGCTTTTGATAAGTATTACCAGTCGACCCAATACCACAATATAAATATGATATTGTGGCAATACGGAGTTATTTTTGGATGCCATATTTTAGTTAGTTAGTTTCATAAAGGTGTACAGTACACGCACCAAGCAATGTGACAAAACTTCATCTGCATGTTAAGGCATGCAGATATAAAGTTTTGTCACATTGCTATAAATTCGAGCACGACACAGACGCACGTGTACTTGTATGAGTGATGTCTCAACATTCCACAGGTACCACACACTAATGAACTGTCGTCACACTACGCTAAAAAACAATATATCTCGATTTCATTTAGATTACGCGTCATAGTCGCGACTCGTTCTTACCATTTCATTGATAAAATTCGCGTAATGTTATTGACTTTACGCATGTTTTGTTAAAATGTATGTCTCAGTTATTAATATTAATAATAAAATAAAACTTGAGAGGTGTCAAGGGACACCCGGATGGAACGAAGTTCCTTTCGATTAATTAGTGAAGGAATTGTAATATTTTTTTTTTTTTTTTAAGTTATAATAATATATAAAAATACATACGCGATTTTACGCGAAAGATAAATAGGTTAGGTACACAACTACACAAATAAAAACACGAAAAGCGAATTCAGACTTTATTTATTAACAGTAAACGGTAAAATTTAGAAATACCAAACTAGGTACCTAAATACGCAGTTTACTAAAATTATTCTGAGAAACCTATTGTCTCGTGTCGGACCCGACTTTACAAAGATGCACAACCGAATTACGCGGTTAACTTAATAAAAATAAGGTCTTAATTCGGTCCAATATTTTCATAGAGAAAAGCTCGTCCAAATAATAATGAACTCTATTCGACCGACGAAACAATTCATTTTTCTGTTCGAATTGCTTGCCTTTGTAGAAGCCGCCAGCATTACCGCTATAGCAAAAAGTGTCGTGACAACTTTTTCGTAAGAATTTTTTCCGTCTAGCCCCCTTTCACAACGCGCGATAAGGAACTTCGTTCCAATACATAATAATATGTAGGTATAATAATCAAAGGACACCAAAAAATTCATCCACATCACTGTCAACAGAAAAAGTTCCCAAATAGGATTGCCGTGTTGAATTGCAATGCTCATTCTTTGACCAAAAAATATGACAGTCACGTGAAGAGTTGATCAACCGCTTGCCGATGTCTCAAAAACAAAGTGGGCACTTAGACCCCATATTTTTTTTAATTATAAAAATTCAAATTTATTGCAATTTATTTTCTAATTTTTTGTTCGGTTTTCTACAAAAAGCGTGTTTTTTAGTTGGTTTTAACTATTATTTGCTTTGTTGAATTAAAAATTCTCTTTGGTATTCGAAAATTTCCTAATACTAGCTAAATCCGTTGACGATGGAATTTAAAATTAACGTCTTATATGGATGAAAATTTCATAAATTAAAAAATATATATTTTGCAAATTGAAAAATGCAATAATTTTATCAAATTAATTAGTGTATAGTTATCATCGGTCCTCGATAAATCTACAAAAACAACATTGTATACAACGGGTCAAAATCGTGACTTAAGAAGTCGGTTACAAAGAAACATACATACAGGTGAAGCTAATAAAAAAGCGTGTAAGTATTTCAACCCCAAACGGCTCGAACATACACACATATAAATCCCAATAAGGTTGGTTAGTATTTGCACCGTTTGAGGTTTTCTGCACCAGCAGCGGCTGCCCCAGCACAACCCGCCATACTAGGAAGATGGTATATTTCCACGCAGTCGGTGTTCGCTGGTTTCCCACGTGGCTTTCCTCTCAACGCGCTTGCGTCAAGTCGACCCTACAAAGCCGCGCGAAGTCAGCTGAAATACGATGCAGGATACTAGGAGCCCATAAACAATTCGAGCTTAATTCAGAAAACTTCAGTAGTCAAAACGTCACAACTACTGCTGCAGCGTTATGCTGAACTCACCTTTGTTCTTATCACTTAAGGTTTTAAATCGGATCCATGTTTTATCATATTGATTTTTAAACGTGCGGTCTCAATAACGTTTTTCCGTGATTTAATGAAAGTGTGTAACTTTTTAATTGATTTCTTACAAATTATGACTTATCTGTACGTAATTATCACATGGAAATTATGCGTTATTAAATATTTAACAAATACCTGCAAAAAAAACCTCGGAATACCATTTTATAACTACTATTTTTGTTAGGTTTTCAATAAACGGCAATCTAAAACGGCGCTTTTCAAGGGTGTTTTGTAACTTTTTTTGCAAATTTCTTACAAAATATGACAGAAATTGTGTACAAGATAACACAAAGTTAAAGTGTTATTAAACACTGGGTGGAATGCAATACTTTTTCCATGAGCCTACGTTTTACTTTCCTTCACAATCCTTTTGTCATTTTAAGTAGGGGAAAGAAAATACACGAACGTGATAATGAAATGCGGCTAACTTTATAGCAAATCAAATAATATAAAAGCAAACTACATGGAATTCAGTAAAATAAGGTTGTAAAGTAATTAATCGTTCCTAATATTAACAAAAACCTGTAAACACGTAGCTCGAAAAAGGTTTAAATAGATTTGATTAATTTAATATAATCCCCACAAGAATATTTTATTTATTTGTATAGAGTTAGATAGTCATTTAATTTTTATTTTAGTAAGTACCTTACCTAGCCTGCCTACTTTAACAGTTTAATTTTATTTTCTACCCGCGGCTTTGCCCGCTTGGATCTCGGAAATTATTACACAGTATTATTATTTTTCTGTTACTGATACCGTCAGTGCTAGCCTTAGAGCATTTTAAATGCTCTAAGAAAAATTGCACTGACCAGATTCAGTGGAAAATTACGGGTTTTTCCGTATCCGCAGGCTTCTGAATACGCACAAGTACTAGGAGATAATAAAAGAAAACAAGCTTTAAAGGTAGAACGTTCATAAAAAACGTCGTGTTCTTTATCCTGAGTAGCCCACGGTAAGAGTACTCAAGGGGAAAATGTGTAAGTATGTGTTATTACCACCATTACCATTTTATTAAATTTATTTAAAGTGTTGATCAAATAATAAACTTGAACAGTATTTCATGGTGTATCATATAAATTAAATCGTATCGCTCTACTATGTGCTATCCCTTTCGTCCACTTACTCTTTCACTGAAGCAGTTGGGTGGGCGGGGGCGGAACCCCCCCGGCCCACCCCTAATATTTTCCTTTCACTAAAATATTTCCCTTTCAGCTGACATTAAAACCGAGCCTCATGCCTCTCAATATCTTCTGTTACCCTAGTAGGCCTGGCCGTTGTGATGTGGTTGAACTTAGCAGACCACTTGCAGAGCGCAAAAAAACATGTTAAAATTATTTAACAAAATAAATAAATACCACTTATGTATGTATGTGTGAATCGAGATGAAGTTTTTGTTATAATTGTTAAATTTCAAATATCCTAACAAGAAACACACGGCATGTGGGTGAACTTAGCAGAGAGTAAAAAAACATGAGTTCTATTCGCATGCGGCCGAGTTCTAGAGTTCCTGATACTTAAAAAAAATAGATCTGGCGTTTTACCTGCAAAAAAGTCGAAGGAAAATATTTATTTCTTTATTTTAAGTAACATGGGAGACTTACAGCTAAAACAAACAGATCAAGGACAGTATAATAGTGAGAAAGCCAATTACAGGTCTCCACTTATAGAATACAGAAAAAAAGTAAATTCAACGGACATAATTTGCTCTGCTAACTTCCGATAGCAGATAATTTTTTCCAAAATTAAAATTAAAAAACTGTTTTAGACGCACAATGGTGAGTTCTATAGGTCCTTATAATTTTCCGAAAGGGTTCTGCTGACCTAACTTAATAAAACATAAATACATAATTATGTATTTATGAATATTGAGACAATAATAGAACTTACTGATTCTATAAAATTTCATTATAATTTGTGCGGCTGAGGGATCAAATACGGCATCTGAATAAATAATCATATGTAGTTTATTTTTCAAAATATTGTTGCAGGCTTGTTACATACATAGTTTTAAAAGGTCGTTAACATTTACAAATTAATACATTTCGGGGTTTAAGTTTGTTAGATATTTTAATTAAAAAAATTAAGATAACATTAAAATCGCAAATGAGTCAAGTATAGATATGGAAATGTCAAAAGAATTAAATTAAATCTTAGTAATAAGCAGAGAATAAAATTAGCTCTCAATATAAAATCATTATTCGAGTAAGTCGCATTTAAGTATATGCGACTTACTGGCCTCACTATTGGCCTGTAAGCCAATAGAGTCCTCCATTGGTATTGGCGTACTGACCGACATTCAAATACTCAAAAAAAAAAAGTATTTTGTGTACTAAGATTCCATACAACGTACAACTGCTATGTTTGTGATCAGTTCCTTACTACTTAATGGGTTTTGATACAATTTTTAATGTCGATTTGGCTATATTTGTTTTAAAATGTTCTTAATAGTCGGAATTTCGTTTGTGAAGATAAGTATACTGCTTCAGATTAGACCGGAAGCCGACACCAAGATAGTTAGAAAAAAGCTAGGCAGATGATAATGAGATTGAATAAATAAAAAAATTACTGGAAAATTGAAAAATCGAGTAGAAATAAAACTGCTTTTGCTATAGAATTTTTCTATGAACTCAAGATCACAGGGCATTGCTTTTAAGGGCGACTAATTAGACTTCAAAGTTTAAAAAAAAAACATGTTTTGAGAGGTAGCTACTTTATTAAAAACCAATAAAAAAAACAGAGCGATGTTTTTTGCCTACAGTAAAGTAGTGTTCGGGGTGGCATGCAATTATATTATTATAGTATGAGACGGTAGTGATTTTTAATCACACACACACAATTTGACACCGATTAATCAACTGTTTATTAATCAGTGCCAAAATAAAGGTTACCCTTAGTTTGCTGCTGGATTGGTGTCAAAGGTAACTGTAGTTATTTCAATAACTTCAGGAGGGTAGGGGGGGGGGGGGGGTCGTTACTGCGCGCGCCGTTCTTTCAATCGACACAACGCTGACTACACGGCACGTCCGTCAGGGATGGTTTATCCCTCGCCCCGATCGGACGGCGAGAGATAAATCTTCCCAATAAAAAACATAAGTACAAAAAAAAAGGAAGCGCAGTTGAGTTTTCGTGCAAACATTTGTGTCGTTTGTTATTATTCCAGGTTTCCATAATATTAGTTATTTTATTTATCTTCGGGAAAGCTACGATTTTATTTTATAGTCCGATCAACTTGGCTGTAATTTGTGCATCAGTCCTTGAGGACAAATTACAGCCTAGACCAACGGCGTTACGTGTTGCGTGCGCGGATGGGTGGGAGACCATCTAAGGAGAAACCGCGGCAAGCCCAGCTTAACCTAATGGATCGACCCGTGCGACTGTTATTACTTAGCCACGAGCTCCTCGAATTCAATAACTAAATACGAGCTAAAAAAACAGGGCATAACGGTTTTTTCGTTACCCTACATTTTCTGAAAGTTGACTTCTACCATATACTGCGTCAAAGTAACTTTGTCTCAAAAATAGCCAAATCGGTCCAGTTTTTGTGTAATGTTATGGTAACCAACGAACCCGATTCATTTTTATTATATAGAAGATAGGTCTTCCCAGCTTTGCAACAACTACAACAGTTTCCCACTGTTAGTCTGTACTGTCGCATTTAAAGAAGATTGCAAACAAATATCCAGCTTCCACAGGTTCTGTGTCCCTAGTATTTGGGAAGCCTTACTTAGTGTCGTGGAAAAAGACCATTGGTTCGTGGACGGGGTAAGTATCAACGAAAACAGTACAGTAATGAAATTAAAACAAACTGTTTCATTTCTTCATACTCCTTCGATACAGTTGCTTTGGTCCAAAATTTACATATAGCCTTCGTTCCTTCCCTCTTTGGAAGCATTCACCATTTTTAGAAGAAGTAGACCAAACTATTAGAACTACTCAAACTTCTCAGCTAAATGTGGCCCTGGACGACCGAGTATGGCAGCAAGCCAGACTTCCCATTCGCCTGGGTGGTCTCGGTGTCCGCAAAATTACAAGTATAAGTTTACCGGCCTTCCTCTCGGCCCTCAGTACCGATATAATATCCGGGAATATTTTATCATTCTCACTGGTCAATTTTGAAGTACCGTGTTTGTTCGATGCGCTTGGAAAATGGCTTGTCCCAATACGGATTTGCCCGACAACCTGTCCTCCCAGAGACGGTGGGTCGTGTCACTCTGCAGTATTGTTCGGCATAAACTAGTAAACACGTTACCTAATACTGTTGAGCGTGCCCGTCTGCTGGCTGTGGGAGAATGGGAGTCAGGCTTGTGGCTTCAGGCGCCCCCGTCACCCACCATAGGCACTATGATGGATGACTGTTCGTTTCGGCTTGCTACGTGTCTCCGCTTGGGCGCACCTTGTGTTGCTCTGCATCGGTGTCAGTGCGAAGAGCCTCGAGTGGAGAAGCCTTCCGCGGTGGTGAAGCTGTCGACAGTCTCGGGCACCATGGCCTGTCCCTGCGGCAAGAGTGCAGGTCGCGTATCAAGCCACGCCAGCAACAACGACATTATTCGTCGAGCCCTTGCCACCGTTGGTGTACTAGCGGTATTAGAACCAAACGGCTAGGTAGGTGACGATGGAAAGCGACCAGACGGCATGACGTTGTTGCCTGTGTCGACATCCTTGCGCCATCTCATGTTATTAGCACGGCGGGCTGTGCTGGCGCCGCTGCTGCTGCTGGTGAGAACCTTAAGCGGTAACCTGATGTGTAACTTCAGTTTTGAGCCGTTTGGGGTCGAAACTCTAGGGTCATGGTGCCCGAGTGCGCAACTCCTTTTTAAGGAAATTTCTCGCCGATTAGTTGTTATTTGTAAATAGTCAGTTAGATAGTCATGTAATTTAAGTATGTGTAAGTTGTTATCGTATGAGGTAGATATTATTGTAATTAAGATTTGTATTCTATACTCTTAAAATTATATACGCGATTGCTAATTAAAATTTCCGTTTGATAATTTAAATAATATAGCGAAATTAGGCGATTTCACTCGTTACGAAAGGCATTATATATATATTACTAGCTGACCCGACAGACGTTGTCCTGTCTTAACAGTGATACCTACCCTACCTACCTGCCTACCTACCCTACCTACCTAGCTACCTACCCTACCTACCCTAGCTACCCTACCTACCCACCCTACCTACCTACCCTACCTACCTACCCTACCTACCTACCCTACCTACCCTACCTACCTACCCTACCTACCCACCCTACCTACCCTACCTACCTACCCTACCTACCCTACCTACCTACCCTACCTACCTACCTACCCTACCGACCTACCTACCTACCTACCCTACCTACCTACCCTACCTACCTACCCACCCTACCCTACCTACCTACCCTATAGGAGGAAAATCAGCAGCTGATCGAAAAAAAAAAAAAATTAAAATGTATTCTGCTATTCAGGGCGGAGACAAATTCAACAAAACAAAAACCATGAAAATTGGTCCAGCAGATCTCGAGTTATAATGGAGGGAACAAACCCGACTTTCTTTTATATATATAGATGAGATTAAATTTCATTTCTATTGAGTGTGAACATGAGGTCCTAAGCTCAATTGAGGCAAAGTGTTATTGGGTTTTCCACTAGAAAATTCTCAGTAGCAGCCTGGAGGCAAGATTTGTGCCCAATTGATGGCGTTAGGCTCCCTCCTATCTACATGGAATCTCCTATCTACGTACATATAATGTGGCGCAATGTGGGTGTGTGTACTAAAGGTTCTGCCTAACCCTTCGGGGATTACAATGTTGTTAAATTCTTACTTGTGAGCGTTTTCAATTTCCGTGAGTACACTCATGAAGGCTTGTATGCAGGTTGTCTTATCAGCGCCCGGCGGTCCCACCGTCATGATGCCGTGATGAACACGCCGAGTACATATAACGGGAAATACTGGAATACATATTTATAATAATTAATTATCTATTTTGGAACACACATACAAAAGCATTTCTTACATATAAATATTAGGTCTTGTGATTTCACCAATGAAACTGAACGTGATCAGCGCATAAACCACGTTTAAAAGCTTTAAGTGAGTTTCTTTGTATATGGAGTATGCGACAAAAAAGAAAATATCATCGCATCTGAAATAGTTAAGTGCAAACTATTCAATATTGATCGTCTATTAATGAACAACTTACACACTTAAAATATATAATATAATATACATAATAATATTCAAAGTGATGTTCAAAGGATAATCTTTAAAAAAAGTCAACGTATCTCGGAATATTCTCAAATTCGGGAAAAAGGGAACGTCCTTTTTTAAGGGTTTTTAAAAATAAATAATTAAAATATGGACAGGACTACGTCTGTCTGGGCAGCTAGATGATACCTACTGTCAATGAAGTGTCTTTTTACTTACAAAGGACAGTGTTTTTGTTTTGTGATAATGAAATTAATTAGTTTGAATATCAATAACATGGTTTGGAAAATAGTGAAGTTTTACCGATTGTATAAAAAATACTGTAAGATGGTTCGTTGTTTACCTAATTTCAAGGCAGTGTACCTTGACGGCATGAAACTCGTCAACTTGGGCTTCAACCCAGCCCCATCAGCATGCTAGTTATACGTTGTTTCCCTAATTCTACGTCAAGGTACACGCAAGTTGAAATTAAGTTTAAATTTTTAAAACACGTTTATGTTTCTTTTGAAGTTGCAGTCTATTTATAGTGAAGGTTGCTTTCAGGAGCAAAAGCAGGGAGGACTGTGTATGTACATCTGACAGGAAAGCATTTTCTCATCGACCGGACAAAAACACAATATTATTTTTCCTTTTATTGAACACTCGATAGCTTCCAATCTACCTGCTAACATTTGTTCAAAGTAAAAATATGAAAAATGTAGTTACCATCGTAATGAATATTTCAAACTCAGGACACATTCCAGAGATATCCGTCCGTAAAGATAAAGCTCTTGTTCTTCTTTTTCTTGGCAGCGAGCACCACGGCGACCTGCTGTGCCGCTACCGACAGTACCGGCAGCTTGATGCGGCTGAACTCATCAAAGCAGCCCCACGACCCTGACTGAGCCAGTCCTTTGTAGATGCATCCCAGACCTCTGGAAACAGTATTTGGATAGTTTTTAGATTTCAGAACCCACTGCCTTTTAAGATGCTACCCAGTACGTGTGACTCATGAGCGCATAATATATGACGGTAAGTAAACTATCCCCTAATCCACTCCGATTCCAATTGCATAAAATAAAAATGATCATTCGACGACTCTGTATAATAAATAATGTTATGTTCGTTTTATGTTATAAAATAATAAATAATATATGTATATGACGGCAGCCGTTGTAAAGCAGCTGCAAGAGACAGCGTCTAGATAACGCTAGTGGAACGTGCACCGGACGCATCATTCACTCTATCCGTCATTTGGCTTAAAAGACTTGATATCCAAGCCAGTAAAATATTGTAACGGTCTCCCTCCTACTAAAGTACTAACGATCGCCTTTATAAGGAGCCGCACCGTTGAGTCGGCACGCTACAGATACAAATTTCCGTCGTTCCGTCCTCGCCGTCGAGGCCCGTCGCGACGACCCTGTCCACTCTCACCCTCCCGACCCTTGCTCGAGCCAGCCCGCGTTGCCGCTGAGCCAGTAGTTTTAAAAACCCCCGATCCAGCTGTCCCTTGCTGTCCCCCCCCAGCGACGCCCTAAGCCGAGGTCCGAACCCCGCAGGGGGTGCCCTTAGCGTGTAGTCGCTTAGTTTTGTAAGTTAGCTTTAGTTTTTATTAAGCCCTGGCTGGAGGCTACAATTCTTTTGTGGCAGCCACAGGCAAGCCCGGTTAAGCAGTAGACAACCCTTTGGTTGAACTGCGAGATGCCATTTCAAAAAAAAAAAAAAAAAAAGAGAGTCGGCACGCATTTCCAACGGATGCGTCTTGGTGCACGGACCACTGTCTCTCGACAGTCAGTACTGCCCAGTTAGTGGATGTGGAACACTGTCTCCGACAATTAGTACTATCCTTATTGCGGTGGGTGCACGGACCACTGTCCCTGACAGTCAGTACTGCCCCATGTGACCGCCCTCACTGCCATTATCATTTGTTTAGTTTATTTTACTTTATTGCCATATTATTTAAGACTGATTATTTTATTGCTATAATTTTGATTGAAATAAATTTGTGTGTTGCCATATCTGAGTTTTACTTCTGATGCCTGGGCCAAATCCGACATCAGAAGTGGGATCGGATTCTCCGCCCACCGGTGGCACTTCATCATCACAAAATATGCAGGAAAATATTCCGTTACCCTCGAATAGTTTAGAAGCATTTCTTTCAAAATTAACTGATGCTCTACTACCTCGGTCCAATGCACCACCACAACCTTTCACGGCATTGGTACCGTTTGATCCTGACGACCCCAATTCAGACATAAAGGGCTGGTGTCAGCTGTCAGATACCATAATTAAGAGCAAAAATTTGAAAGGTGTCGATCTTATCATGACACTGACTCATTGTCTTCGAGGCCGCGCAGCCACATTACTGACCAAGATACCTCCCAATCAGTATCAATGGGAAGATATACAGGCAACTTTAAAAGCTCAGTTCTCTTGCCCTATGCTTATTCAGGACCACTTTGACGGTATCCTCAAATTTCAAATTACTTCTAATGAGACCCCCGTCCAGGCATGTTTACGTCTTTGGCAATTGATTGAAAATATCCCGGACGCGAGATTATCTGAAAATGTCGTGACAGGCTTTGCCATTTCCATACTATCTCAGTGTGATGTTCAAATACGTCGTGAATTAAACTCGACTGTGGTAAATGACAAATCCCAACTATTTCGAGTACTGCGAGGCATTTCCTTGAAAAGAAAGTCAGAATTGCCTGAGTCACACGATTCTGATGTCAAACGCCCTCGTTCTACGTTTGGTTTTCGTGGCACCTGCAACGTATGTGGCAGAACTGGGCATCGTGCGGCTGATTGCCGTGAAAGAAACAAACAACATAATCGCCCCATAGTCGCGGATAAACGCGTCAACCAGAAGCCACAAGTCACGTGCTACGTCTGCGGGGAGCCAGGCCACGTCGTCTCCACCTGCCCAGTGAGGATTGACAACACGAAGAAGGAACAAGTCGCTACTGGAAGCAAAGAAGTCAACGTGTGCTCAAAGATTGTTCGAGGTATTATGGACTGTAATAGTATGACGTTTCCCTTTATTTTTGATTCCGGTTCAGAGTGTAGTTTAATAAGGAAAAGTTTTTCACACCTTGTTATTGGACAAAGATCGTATGACCTTATCAACATGACTGGTATTGGAAAGAGTATCATTAGTAGCACAGAGCAAATCGTTTGTAACATAAAAGTCCAGGGCGTCGAAATTAGCGTCACTCTTCATGTAGTCCCGGATGATTGCCTACGCGATGCTATTTTATTAGGTAGAGATATACTTGAGCGCGATATTCTTGTTGAAATTTCAGAGAGCGGTTTAACATTCAAGCGATGTAGGGAGTCTAATATGTGTACCAAAACCAAACCTGTTTTTGACATTGAATCAATTAATACTGACTTGACAGGACCTGATAGAGTAAGACTTTTTAACATATTAACGCAATATGCAAATAATTTTATTGAAAATTTTCCTACAACCAGAGTTAAAACGGGACAGTTGAAAATTGATTTAATTGATCCTCATAAAGTAGTACATAGGAGACCGTATAGGCTATCCCCTCAGGAATCTAAGGTAGTTGATGAAAAAATTGAACAATTGTTGACGGCAAATATCATTAGGGAAAGTTCATCCCCATTTGCGAGCCCTATCATCCTTGTGGAAAAAAAGGACGGGAGCACACGCATGTGTGTTGACTATAGGGAACTGAATAGTAATACTCAACCGAATCATTATCCTTTACCTCTGATTAGCGAACAAATTGATAAACTTAATGGCGCTCATTATTTTAGTAGTATTGATATGGCTTCCGGATTTCACCAACTACCGGTGCATGAAAGTTCCATAGAAAAAACTGCATTTGTAACCCCAAAAGGGCAGTTTGAATATTTGGCTATGCCTTTTGGGTTACGCAATGCCCCTTCCATTTTTCAAAAGGCTATTAATACTGCTTTAAAGCAGATGAATGACGAAAAGATTTTAGTTTTTATGGATGATGTACTTTCAATTTCAAAAGAAATTGATGAGGGGCTCAACCGTTTAGACAAATTACTTAAAACACTGTCTAATGCAGGGTTCTCGTTTAATTTAAATAAGTGTTCATTTCTGAAAGTCCAAACTGAGTACCTTGGGTATATAGTTTCAGCTGGGGAGATAAGACCAAATCCAAAAAAAATACAAGCCTTAATTAATGTCCCAACTCCAAAGACTGTCACGCAAGTTAGGCAGCTCATAGGGTTAGCAACGTATTTTAGACAGTTTATTCCTAATTTTTCCCAAATAATTCGGCCCTTGTATCCCTTAACAAAAGGAAAAGGCAATGTTAAGTGGACCCCAGAGCATGACCAAATACATCAAAAAATTATTCACATTTTAACGTCTGAACCAGTCTTAAAAGTTTTTGACCCTTCCTCGCCCATTGAACTCCATACCGATGCAAGTAGCGAGGGATATGGTGCCATTCTTATCCAAAAACATAGTGAGACCCCTCATGTAGTAGCGTATTATAGTAGGAAGACCATAGATGCAGAGACACGATATCACTCTTATGAGTTAGAGACCCTTGCGGTAGTAAAGGCAATCGAACATTTTCGTCATTATTTACATGGACGAAAATTCACTGTATTTACCGATTGTAACTCCCTTAAAGCTTCTCACTCAAAACGTGATTTGACTCCAAGGGTTTACCGTTGGTGGGCTATATTGCAGGCTTACGATTTTGATATCGTGTACAACGAAGGTCGAAAGATGGCTCATGCAGATTTCTTGTATCGCAATTTGTCAAATACAAATTATTCTGAACCCCGTGAAGTAAATTTTCTTGAATTAGATAAAGGTTGGTTGGTTGTAGACCAGGAACGCGATTCGGAACTTTCTGAAATTATATCAAAATTACGTAATAACCAGTTACCTGAAGAGATATCACATACGTACGATTTAAGACAAGGAATATTGTTTAGGAAGATAGAACGTAGAGGAGCTTCTAGTTGGCTACCTATTATACCCCGTTCTTTAGTTTGGTCACTAATTAATCATGTTCATAATGAGATAAAACATTTAGGTTTTGACAAGACTTTAGACAAACTTTATGAATTTTATTGGTTTCCTGATATGGCTAAATTTGTAAAAAAGTTTATTAATTGCTGTGTAGTATGTAAAACTTCTAAAGGCCCTTCAGGCGCACAACAAATGCAGTTGCATTCAATTCCAAAACACCCAATTCCTTGGCACACAATTCATTTGGATTTAACTGGAAAACTTTCGGGAAAAAGTGATAGAAAAGAATATTGCTCAGTTTTAATAGATGCCTTTACAAAGTTTGTACTGCTTGAATATACTCCGGCCTTAAGTTCTTCGTACGCTGTAAGAGCCATAAAAAATGCTGTAAGCTTATTTGGTGCTTCGAAGCGCATTATCGCAGATAGAGGACGTTGTTATGATTGCAGTGAGTTTAAAAACTTTTGTAATGTTAATAAAATAGAGCTCCATTTAATAGCAACCGGTTCTAGTAGAGCTAACGGGCAGGTTGAGAGGGTCATGCGAACTTTAAAAAATATTCTTACTGTTATAGAATGTAATTCTAATAGTGCTTGGAAGGACGAACTAGGAGAGATTCAACTTGCTCTTAATAGTACACGTTCCAGGACCACAGGTTTTACGCCTATGGAATTGATGTTTGGCATTCAAGGTTCTTCACTTAATCTAGCTAAAATAACTCCTAGTTCTTCTGAACCCACTGTAATTAATGTTGAAACGGCTCGTTCATCAGCATCAGAAAATATTCAAAGAGTGGCTAACGCTGACACTATACGGTTTAATAAGGGAAAAGCCCGGATTAAACCTTTTGCAGTAGGTGAATTTGTTTTCGTAAAATGCGAAGAAAGACATCAAACTAAGTTAGATAATAAATTTAAGGGACCTTATAAAATAGTCACTGTATTAGATAACGACCGTTATGAACTTAAACATATTAACGGTTCAAACAGAATTTATAAATTTGCTCATGAAAATTTAAGGGGAGTACCTAAAGGACAAGAAGGTTATTTAGAAATTTGTGAAAATTATAGTGATGAAAATGATGATAATGAACGGACCGTGACGGCAGATGATGAATTCAGTATGTCTGTTGTGCCTGTAAATGATAATATGACCTCGAATTCAGAGGAAATTTGTACTGGAAGCTCTCATACATTGACTGCAGATGATTCAGAGGAAACACTTTCTGTAAGCTCTCGTACATTGACTGCAGGTGATTCAGAGGACACACTTTCTGTAAGCTCTCGCACCTTAAGTGCAAATAATTTAGATGACTCTGAAGAAACTTTATCCCTTGGCTCTCGAACATTAAGTGTAGATAATTCCGAAGTTGTAATAGAATCTTTGGATTGATCAATTATTGATACTCTTCTACACCTATGTGAGATGATAACTTCTGCAAATAAAATATTAAGATCACTCCTGCTGGTATGGGTGGTGATCTGTGATACGCTGTAGAAATCTCACCTGCTTTTGTGGGTGACGATTTAGACCAGCATGTTTAAACTGTGATGATTTTCTAATCAGATCTTTCCTACTGCTGTGGGTCATGATCCGTGATGCGCTGCAGGAATCTCACCTGCTTTAGTGGGTGACGATTTAGACCAGCATGTTCAAATTGTGGGGGTTTTCTGGTGAGATGTCTCCTACTGTTGTGGGTAATGATTTGTGATGCGCTGCAGGAATCTCACCTGCTTTAGTGGGTGACGATTTAGACCAGCATGTTTGAACTGTAGGGGTTTTTCTATTGTAAAGAAATACCTAGACCAGTGCTATTTTGATATGTAACGATGATATAGACTAAGAAAAATCTTCTTTTTTTGTTATAGATGAATGAATACACTCGAGGACGAGTGATTTGTCAGAATGGCCGTGACGGCAGCCGTTGTAAAGCAGCTGCAAGAGACAGCGTCTAGATAACGCTAGTGGAACGTGCACCGGACGCATCATTCACTCTATCCGTCATTTGGCTTAAAAGACTTGATATCCAAGCCAGTAAAATATTGTAACGGTCTCCCTCCTACTAAAGTACTAACGATCGCCTTTATAAGGAGCCGCACCGTTGAGTCGGCACGCATTTCCAACGGATGCGTCTTGGTGCACGGACCACTGTCTCTCGACAGTCAGTACTGCCCAGTTAGTGGATGTGGAACACTGTCTCCGACAATTAGTACTATCCTTATTGCGGTGGGTGCACGGACCACTGTCCCTGACAGTCAGTACTGCCCCATGTGACCGCCCTCACTGCCATTATCATTTGTTTAGTTTATTTTACTTTATTGCCATATTATTTAAGACTGATTATTTTATTGCTATAATTTTGATTGAAATAAATTTGTGTGTTGCCATATCTGAGTTTTACTTCTGATGCCTGGGCCAAATCCGACATATATGGCAGATAGATGATATTTACATTGTGTTTCTTATCTTATTAATAAATAATGAAATAAACATATTTTATTGAATTATTTGCTTATCATAATCGCAAACTGAAAGATTTGACAGGAAATTCCAGTGAAGGTAAAGTTTCACGAAAATCAACAGGGCGGACGATCAACCACAAATATGTCGTGAAATAAGTTTAAGTACCTAGGGCCATTTATTATAACAAAATAAAATATACCAAGAATATTTCATTCATTGTTTATCTTTTAATGTCTCCTTCTATTTTGGTTATAGCTTTGTGCAAAGCATAAATGGCTTATGACAAATCTATGACAATGATGGGCAGTGACAATGACTAGGTATAAAAAATTCAATAAAAATTGAAAATAATACATTAAACAATTACTTAACATCATGTTCATTACAGTTTATTATTCGATACAATCTAAATAAACTTTTGATATTTTAACGTGAAATTATAACAATTCTTAAAAATAACATGTCACAATTACTATCGCATTTCAAAAACTGGCAACATAACTACTATGTATTGTGTATACATAAATTCCTATGGTTACAAAATGTTTTAATTTGAAATAAAAAATAACGTAAACTGGATTTCTTGTATCAGTTATTTTTAAATTGTTATTACTATTTGTCTGTCCCGGGCTTACTTAATGCATGTTCTTATTTGTGTTTTCTTTTTTGTACTTTGTACGCCAAAAGGTAAACTAGGGTGATAGCAAGTCCTCGTAGAGGCGATCGGCGGCGGCGACCTCTCGCGCCCGTCCGTGGTGCAAGCCATGGTCCGGGGCGAGAGGGAGTGGGAGGCAGTCACCTCCTTCTGCGAAAAAGTCATGCTCGCGAAGGAGGTGGCGGGATGTGAGAGAGAAAGGTCCTCCCGTCCAAGCCGCCGCGGGACCTCTCGCACCCGGCCCTGGTGCAAGCCATGGTCTGAAGCGAGAGGGAGTGGGAGGCAGTCATCTCCTACTGCGAAACAGTCATGCTCACGAAGGAAGTGGCGGGATGGGGGAGAGAAAGGTCCTCCCGTCCCAGCCGCCGCCCGAGACGCCCCGGGCGTCGGAAGCCACGTGACGACTCCCGGCCACCGTAGGCGCGGGCCTGCGGACGGTGAGTAATGGGTGACTCACCGTCCGATCAGCACCAGGCCCGTGCCGGACGGCGCGTATATGTTCCACGCGCGCCTCAAAGAGATGTCAGCATATGAAGGGGCCCCTCAGAGCCAAGCCTGCCGGGTAAGCGGGATTGTCCGAAAGGGTTACCCGCTACCCCGGAACATAAAGGGCTACGGAAGGAACATGGATGGGTTTTAGTCAGTAAGAGTCTGACAGTCCCTTCCGCTCCATCCAGAGCGGAAGCAGTCATTGGATGATTTCCCAGCCCGAAAAAAAACAAAATCGAATTGCTTATAAAAAAAGGGTGATAGCAAGACTGTGATCCACACTAATAATAATATATGTAGGATCAGGAGAGCCGAGAGGTATATCGTCAGGGTTTGGAGTTCCCATTTTAGTGGGATAAACAAGGCTGTATAAACAATTTCAGAATTTAATTACAGTACTAGTTACACAAAAATACACAATACAAAAGATAATCAGTAATAAGTTAAAAAAAGATAATCAACACAAAATACAGTAAATCGAACAAACCCTTAAGGTTACAGTTCGTATAGCGGCGTAAGCCACCCAAGTACAAAGTGTATCGCTATCAGTAAGCCAATACAGCTATGTCAATATACAGCAGCGCTGTACCAAGTAAACCGACAGTTTTGTCGGGAGCCAGGAGCTCTGTAATGCGTCGAATCCGAGGATCGACTCACTTATGCGTTTTTTTTTTTTTTTTGAAATGGCATCTCGCAGTTCAACCAAAGGGTTGTCTACTGCTTAACCGGGCTTGCCTGTGGCTGCCACAAAAGAATTGTAGCCTCCAGCCAGGGCTTAATAAAAACTAAACCTAACTTACAAAACTAAGCGACTACACGCTAAGGGCACCCCCTGCGGGGTTCGGACCTCGGCTTAGGGCGTCGGACAGCAAGGGACAGCTGGATCGGGGGTTTTTAAAATTACTGGCTCAGCGGCAACGCGGGCTGGCTCGAGCAAGGGTCGGGGGGATGGTAATGGACAGGGTCGTCGCGACGGGCCTCGACGGCGAGGACGGAACGACGGAAATTTGTGTCTGTATGCTGATCTAACAGTGCTAGTAGCCGGGCTGCTCTCCTGGAGGAGAGTGGCTCACTTATGCGCCCAGTGTGTGGCCTTTTATAGGAAAATGTCGCCTCGCATTCCACGACAACTCTGCCCGATGACGCATTGCGGTACGTCTCGTGTTTACTTGATACAAAACACCAAAATGAGCTTAAATCGAATATGACTTACTTAAAATGTAATCAAATAATTCAAGAATAACTATAGCAAATAAATAATGGTTATTTCACAAAGTAAATCATCTTAAAATTACAATATTATCATCTATTGTTTTGAACAAATATCCTCGGTTACAATTATCGAAGTAAGTTGCCAAAAATCAATTAGTGAGTACAATGAGTACTCAATACATTATGTTCCGATTCTTGAAACAATATTTGATAGCAAAATAACTTAAATTAGGTGATAATAACGGAAAAAAACAAATCATGATAAATTCTGTTGACTACCCATAATAATTGTCCTTGACAACCAACTCCGACACGGCCAGAACTGACGATCACACGTCCTCGTGTGGTTCTGTAACAAAGAAAATAACGATCGGCCTTTCTGACAAACAAAAATCATAACAAAGTTATGGTTAAGAGAAAAATTCCTGAATTTATTAGTCAAAAACAATAGCAGTTGCATCGCAACTATTCCAAATCATCATACTGTTACTGACAATACATAGCTCAACTAAAGTAGAGACATAGTCTCCCAGCCAAATCAATGCCACGGGATTTGACAAGTTGAATAGACAACCCGCATAGGCGTCAACATAGACAACCCGCATAAGCGTCAAGTTCAACGAGTAATTTGAAGTCGAATAGACAACCCGCATAGGCGTCAACATAGACAACCCGCATAAGCGTCAAGTTCAACATCCAAATCCAGGAGTCAACATAGACATCCAATTCAAGATAGACATTCCATACAAGAGCCATCATAGACATCTTGTCAATCCAGCTATAGTATGTCAGCAGCAGACGAATCATCATCAGTGTCAACATTGACATCATCATTAACAGTGACTGGACATTCAGGCATTTTTCGTACACGATCATGAGCATACTTGTAAATTCTATTGGTACTTAAAGATTTCAACAAATATCTATCACCATCCAATAGTTCTAAAATTCTATAGGGACCTTTAAATTTAGGATCTAATTTAGTTTGGTTTCTTTCCTCATTAGCAATAAGTACAAAGTCTCCAACTTGAAACTTTTTCAAAATAGCTTTATTCTTATCATATCGGAGTTTATCATATTCGGCACTTTTCGTTATACCCAGGGCTGCTTGTTCTCTTACACGAGACAGATTTATTTCTATCTCCTCATTGTCAACATTCATCAAAGCCAGAGGTCTAGCAACTCGCCCAATTAATAACTCTAATGGACTAGATTTAGTAACCCGATTAGTTGTGCAATTAAGAGCCATTTGAATGTCTTCAATAGCATCTTGCCAAGATCGCTCACTGGTTTCAACGGCGGTAAGCATACTTTTTAATGTTCTCATTATGCGTTCAACCTGCCCATTAGCCCTACATGCACCGGTAGCTATTAAATGCAATGCAATATTATGGGAATCACAAAAATCTTTAAAGTTTTTGCTAGCAAAGCAACGACCTTGATCAGCTATAACCCGAGAAGGTGCTCCAAATAAAGAGACACTGGACTTAAGAGCTTTAATGCAATTTGACGCGTCAATCTGGGTAGTATGGTACAGTAAAACATACTTTGTAAAAGAATCGATTATAACAATGATGTATTCCTTGAGATCACACTTTCCACTAAGTTTTCCCGTAACATCTATATGCACTGTATGCCAAGGTATACTGACTTTAGGTATAGGGTGTAATTCTGCTTGAATTTTACCTGAGTTAGATTTCGAGACTTTACACGTGATACAGTTATCTACAAATTTTCTAACATATCTGGCCATTTTATCAAACCAGTAATGCTCATAAACCTTTTCAAGTGTTTTATCCCAACCTAAATGCATGATTGCCTCATGGATGTGGTTTATAACAGACCATCTAAAAGCTCTTGGGACAATAGGTAAACAACGAGTTTGTCCATTGCGTTGTATTTTACGGTACAAGGTTCCCGATCGTAATTCATAGCTTTGGGCAACATCAGGGGGCAGAGAATTATTTTTCAGATTAGAAACGATCGCTGAAATTTCAGAATCGCGCTGTTGTTCGGCTAAAAGCCAACTATTAGACAAAGTTGTAATATCTACACGTTTTTGTTCTGCTTTTTCGATTGATTGTGGAAGGGGGTTTCTTGAAAGAAAGTCTACGTGGTTCATATACCGGCCTTCTCTATACATAATGTCAAAGTCATAAGCCTGCAGAAAAGCCCACCATCTATGTACTCGGGGAGTTAAATCAGTCTTATTGCGTGAGGCTTTAAGGGAATTACAGTCTGTTACAACGGTAAATTTATGTCCTTGCAGATAATGGTGAAAATGCTTAACTGCGTTAACAACGGCCAAAGTTTCTAATTCATATGAATGATATTTACTTTCAGTGGCAGTCGTTCTTTTACTATAGTATTCTACAACATGCATTTTTCTTTCAACCTTTTGAAAAAGAATGGCACCGTAACCATCAGCACTAGCGTCAGTATGTAATTCGGTGGGATATTCAGGGTTATAAATCATTAGAACTGGCTCATTAGTAAGAATTGAAATTACTTTTTGCCTAATTTTCTCATGTTCATCAGTCCACTTAAAAGTCTGTTTACTAGTGGTTAAGAAGAACAGAGGTTTCATAATCTGTGAAAAGTTCTCCACAAATTTTCTAAAGTACGATGCAAGACCAATGAACTGTCTCAATTGGTGAATTGTTTTAGGAGACTTTAAGTTAGTTAAAGCTTCTATTTTTCGTGGATTTGGGCGAAGTTCTCCAGAAGTGATTTCGTACCCAAGATATTCTACTTTACGCTTTAGGAAAGAGCACTTGCTAAGATTTAAAGAAAATCCTGCTTTAGACAATGATTCAAGAACTTCTTGTAGTCGATGTAAACCTTCACGGGGGTCTTTGCTGGGCACCATGATATCATCGATGTAGATGATTACGTAAGAATAGACCAACTTGCCTAATGCATTAGTTACAGCACGTTGGAAAACACTTGGAGCATTTCGTAAACCGAATGGCATAGCCAAATATTCAAATTGGCCATCGGGTGTTACAAAAGCTGTGGCCTCAACACTATCAGGATGAATAGGTATCTGATGGAACCCAGAAGTACAATCAAGGCATGTGTAAAAGTTAGCACCGCATAACCTTGCGATTTGATCAGATATAAGAGGTAGTGGAAACCTATCTGCTACAGTATTACTATTGAGCTCACGGTAGTCTACACACATTCGATCAGATCCGTCACGCTTCTTTATCAATAAAATAGGACTTGCAAACGGAGAGCTACTAGGTCTAATTATTTGAGCGTCTATCAAATCATTAATTTTGGAACGAACTAACTGCCTTTCATCAGGGGTAAGTCTGTACGGTCGGCGATGGACTGTTTTATGAGGATCTAAAAGACGAATTTTAAGTTCACCCGAAGTGACTCTAGTACGTGGTAATCCCTTTACAAAAGCATGAGAATATTTTTGAAGGAGTTCAACCAACTGTGGTCTAAATTCTGATGGAATGTCAGTATCAATATCATGAAAATTTGGAGTATCAGGAATAGAGCATTGATCAATAATCTTATTTTTTGTAATAGTAAGACTATTTTCAGTCATATTGACCGCAAAACCTAATTTTAATATCTCACGGCCTATCATGATACTATGACTTATGTAGGCGTCCGGTATCACATGAAAGAGTATCTCTAAATGGTAACCATCTATTTCTACATCACTCAGAATTTGTTCGGTACATATTATGTTAGAATTTCCTATTCCCATTATATTAACCATACAAGAAATACGTTTGCCAGACAACTTTTCAGCAAATGTTTCAGCAATAAGAGAACATTCAGCCCCAGAGTCATAACAAAATGAAAGTGTCTCACCAGATTGTCTTAACACACCAGTGATTGGTCGCACGTCACAAGCTTCAACTCGTTTCACGGATGGTTGGCTGCTCGAAGGTCGCCTGCTGGGGTCTTCGCTCGAACCGCCTGGCCTCCTTCCGGTCGCCTTGGGGCAGCGAGGAGCGACGTGTCCCGCCTCCCCACAGCGGTAGCAGACGATTTTCTTGGGTACCGCCTTATGTGACGAGCTGGCTGTGGTTTTTTCGGCCTTCTTGCGACAATTTGTAGATTTATGGCCTGATATACCACAAAAATGGCATACTATTGAACCTGGTTTAAACCTCTTAGGCTGAGAAGAATCGTGCTGGTCAGACGAAATCTGGGACTTTCTCTTAAGATGAGACAAGACACTGAGTTCTTGTTGAAGTTTTTGCCTAGTAGGTACTTCGGTAGTAAATGCTAATCGATGAGCACGGGAATCAAATTTGGAGACATGGGATAGTACAGTAGAAACAGCAATGTGTTCGACATTCAGGTTATTCCATTTAGATGTCAGTGAAGTGACCTGCCGACTGGCATATGCGGCTAAAGATTCTCCTTCTTTTGGTTGGCTACTATGAAGGTTAATGAGGGTAGCGGCAATAGTTTCAGAGACGTGATATCGAGAGAGAAACAGATTCTTAAAGTCTGTCCAGGTCATGCCTTCATACGCTACTTGGGAAAGCCATGCGTTAGCAGTGCCTTTTAAAGCTTTAGTGAGGGCTATAATGAGGTTGCCACCTTCAAGACGTTTTTCTGATAGGCAAATATCAACGGTAGTACTCCAAAATTGAGCATTGGAATCGGGTAGGTCTGGGTCAAAATCGGGCAAGCGAATTACAGTAGACGGAACAGACTGCGTCTTAATCGCTTCAATTAACTGAGGCATATTATGGTTCTGAAGCTCTAACATTGCTCGCCATGGATCACCAACACCTTGCGATTCCTGGGCTAAACCTAATCCCACTTCTGATGTAGGATCAGGAGAGCCGAGAGGTATATCGTCAGGGTTTGGAGTTCCCATTTTAGTGGGATAAACAAGGCTGTATAAACAATTTCAGAATTTAATTACAGTACTAGTTACACAAAAATACACAATACAAAAGATAATCAGTAATAAGTTAAAAAAAGATAATCAACACAAAATACAGTAAATCGAACAAACCCTTAAGGTTACAGTTCGTATAGCGGCGTAAGCCACCCAAGTACAAAGTGTATCGCTATCAGTAAGCCAATACAGCTATGTCAATATACAGCAGCGCTGTACCAAGTAAACCGAAAGTTTTGTCGGGAGCCAGGAGCTCTGTAATGCGTCGAATCCGAAGATCGACTCACTTATGCGCCCAGTGTGTGGCCTTTTATAGGAAAATGTCGCCTCGCATTCCACGACAACTCTGCCCGAT
The DNA here is from genome assembly GCA_951799385.1 of Hyppa rectilinea. NCBI lineage: Eukaryota > Metazoa > Arthropoda > Insecta > Lepidoptera > Noctuidae > Hyppa > Hyppa rectilinea. Next base: position 25,609,575 of record OX637300.1, on the reverse strand, counting down.
GACGCATTGCGGTACGTCTCGTGTTTACTTGATACAAAACACCAAAATGAGCTTAAATCGAATATGACTTACTTAAAATGTAATCAAATACACACATCAAAAGTGTCTAGGGATCAACATATATTTTTGCAATAACTTTTCTCTTGATTGATATTAATTTAAATTTTCTTTAAGGATTCATCAAATAAAGTGTTTTCGTTTGTCACAGTAACGATAAACCAAGTCACCTTTGCATTAATAAAGAAATTTGCCATTTTCCTAATAAAGGGATTTTTGACATTTGAACCACTAACATTAAAGTTCGAAAAAAAGACTGAAATAACAGTTTTCTTTAAAATTTTATTGGGTAACTTAAACAATTAATAATCCGTGTTTCTACCGCGAACACTAACAACACAAGAACATCGGTTTGGCATACTCAAAATGAGTTCATCCAAATCACGCTGTGGAATGGCCGCCCATGTTCGTTGCAACAACAAAAAAAGGTCTTCTTGCAACTGGATACCCTCCATATTCGGCAGAGCTCTTCTCTGTAGCATATCCCATGCATGCTCAATCGGGTTCAAGTCTGGCGACTGAGCAGGCCAGGGCAGGACATTGATGTTAGCTGCGGCGAGAGTCTGTCTTACAACTCTTGCGGTGTGCGGTCGTGCATTATCATGCATTAACTGAAATAAGGGACCGATTTGCACTTGTAGAGGAACGATGACGTCAGATACAATCGTCTCAGCATAAATTTGAGCGTTGAGGTTGCCTCTGATCCAAATCAACTCAGTTCTTCCGCCGATCCAAATACCCGCCCATACCATGATGGTTCCACCACTATAAGGATGGACTTCCTGGCAGGATTTTAATCGCTGTTGGCGTCCAGGGGTTCTCCAGTGTCGTATACGTCTTGTATCCGGTCTCATACCAAAACGAGACTCATCAGAAAAGCACACGAAACGCCATTGTTCTTCTGCCCAATTTCTGTGTTCAAGAGCCCATTGATATCGAATCCTACGATTGTGCATTGCTATAGGTGGTACCCGTAGCGGTCTTCGGGAATGAAAGTTCACTTCATTCGTTCCTCTACAAGTGCAAATCGGTCCCTTATTTCAGTTAATGCATGATAATGCACGACCGCACACCGCAAGAGTTGTCAGACAGACTCTCGCCGCAGCTAACATCAATGTCCTGCCCTGGCCTGCTCAGTCGCCAGACTTGAACCCGATTGAGCATGCATGGGATATGCTACAGAGAAGAGCTCTGCCGAATATGGAGGGTATCCAGTTGCAAGAAGACCTTTTTTTGTTGTTGCAACGAACATGGGCGGCCATTCCACAGCGTGATTTGGATGAACTCATTTTGAGTATGCCAAACCGATGTTCTTGTGTTGTTAGTGTTCGCGGTAGAAACACGGATTATTAATTGTTTAAGTTACCCAATAAAATTTTAAAGAAAACTGTTATTTCAGTCTTTTTTTCGAACTTTAATGTTAGTGGTTCAAATGTCAAAAATCCCTTTATTAGGAAAATGGCAAATTTCTTTATTAATGCAAAGGTGACTTGGTTTATCGTTACTGTGACAAACGAAAACACTTTATTTGATGAATCCTTAAAGAAAATTTAAATTAATATCAATCAAGAGAAAAGTTATTGCAAAAATATATGTTGATCCCTAGACACTTTTGATGTGTGTATTTCAAGAATAACTATAGCAAATAAACAATGGTTATTTCACAAAGTAAATCATCTTAAAATTACAATATTATCATCTATTGTTTTGAACAAATACCCTCGGTTACAATTATCGAAGTAAGTTGCCAAAAATCAATTAGTGAGTACAATGAGTACTCAATACATTATGTTCCGATTCTTGAAACAATATTTGATAGCAAAATAACTTAAATTAGGTGATAATAACGGAAAAAAACAAATCATGATAAATTCCGTTGACTACCCATAATAATTGTCCTTGACAACCAACTCCGACATATATATAATAATATTATAAATGCGAAAGTAACTCTGTCTGTCTGTCTGTTACCTTTTCACGCCTAAACCACCCAACCGATTTTGCTGAAATTTGGTATGTAGATAGTTTGCATTCATGAGAAGGACATAGGCATATTATTTTTTGGAAATTCAACCCTTAAAAGGGTTACAAGGGGTGGCAAAGTTTGTATGAGAAAAATATTTTTATTGCACATTTTTGCATAGGTAGGTAAGTAGGGTAGGTAGGGTAGGTAGGGTAGGTAGGGTAGGTAGGGTAGGTAGGGTAGGTAGGGTAGGTAGGGTAGGTAGGGTAGGTAGGGTAGGTAGGTAGGTAGGGTAGGTAGGTAGGTAGGGTAGGTAGGGTAGGTAGGGTAGGTAGGGTAGGTAGGGTAGGTAGGGTAGGTAAGGTAGGTATCATAGTTAAGACAGGACAACGTCTGTCGGGTCAGCTAGTATGCAATAATTACACGAATAAAAATATTTGCACTGTTTACTGATATTTGCAAGTTAACGATTTTGAGCGAGTCAAGTGTTTTAATTTTGATCTCATGCAAGTTCATGACGTGCAAAGTACAGCGTTGTTAAAAAATACTAGGGAGACGATATCGTTCAGTGTCTGTCACACTATTCGTTCTCTTCAATTCTAACTGTAGCACTGATAAAGGGTTGATATTTGTTTACCTGTAGTTGAAGACCACGACGTACTTGGCCAAAGTCTTGGCTGACCATGACTGTCTCCATCTTGCCTGTACCGACAGGACCGCACGGCGCCCAGCCCATGCTCATGGCTAGCGCCTGAGCGAGGGTAATGTAGCACCTGAAAAATATAGGTGGACGTGCATGAAATATATTTTTTTTTAAATCACCAGGGTGTTCCTGCTTTGCAAAGTTGTGATTTTCTCTGGTCCGATCTGATTGTGCGCGAAGACATTGATACATCAAGATTTCAGTGGGATGGTAAATATTTTTGGATTCTTACCAGAATAAACTCTATAAATTATGATCTTTATGTTGTACTTGTATGCATAAGTTGAATTGAATTTACTTCCTTAATTTTTATTCTCATTTTAATTAATGTATTGTTAATAACATAACGTCCACTTTCTGATACTAAATATATTATTATTTATTTATTTGAAAGTACAGTCTGTTACAGTAAATCTAAAAAAAAACGAATCCTTTTGTAACAAATAATAAAAGAAGAGAATCTGGCGTGACAACTAGGTTCCATTAATAACCTGAATTTTGGTTTTATACAATAAATCCCGAAAAATGAATGCATCGAAAAAGCGTTTCTGAGCCAGAGAGGAATAATTAAAGATGAATGTGTACGCTTTTCCGCCACAAATACATCATACCCCACTCAAAGAAGTAAGCGCCTTTTACGGTCGACTTGTGCTTCTGAATTGTCTCATAAACACGGTAATGTGACTGTCTGTCACGTACTCCTATTTAATAACAAAATATTATATTTATTTTAAAACCAGCACATGGTTCGGGCCACTAAGACGCGCATAAATTCTCTATTTAATGACAGGCAAACTTAGAACAATGGCGGCCGACGGGTCGAAAGCAATAATTCAGCAAATTCTTAAGAAACGAGTGAAACATCCAATTTCTAAACGCCACTTACAATACCTAGTATCACATCTGGTTACCGTAACTTGGGCCCAGTCAATACCCAAACACACCCTTGGAACAATAGATGAATTGTACAAAAACGGCCATAAACCTACCCTGCAAAAGTGTGGGAACATGCGATAAGCGTGGTGTTTTGGAGGAATTTAGGACACTGATGCAATCAGGCGGGCAGTCGGTTTTGAACCGCTTTAAGAGACGGACGTTCTGCCCCAGGGCAGTCAGGATAGGCGGCTTGGTAGATACCATGAGGTTATGTCCGAGTGGGCTGTTGCAAGACAGCGAGTATTAAGGTTTAAGTCAAGTAAAGGCCCAGATTAGACGAAGCAAGTACTTAACGAAGTATACGTGTGTGTTTGTGTGTGTTGGTGCGACTGGGTGAGTCTTTTACTATAATAATTATCCTAGGCTGATAGGATAGGGTTATATTACCTGCCCATCTCCTAATCCGTACCTTGTCAGATAATTGTCAGTTACGTTTGGTTATAGGGAAACGGGGAAGGCCTTCCCCTATACTTGACACTGAGCACTACTGCTCTTGACTTTTAATGACCATGACTTTAACTAACCCTCCAGACCTGGAAGGCAGAACCGTATATATCATAATTACTAGGCTATAAAGCCAATCTGTCACATGAATCAACCAAACGTTACTAATAATATCTGCTTCCAAAAAGGTCTTGACACAGAATGCTTTGCGTGAGGCTTGTTGACGCACATTTCCAGGGAGTGGGGGTAGGCTTCACCAAGTACCCCAAACTGAATTGGTAGACGTCGTAAAGACGCTAGGGACCGGGTCTCGTTAAAACAAACCCGTCCGTTCTGTAGGACTATTACTAAATCGTCACTATTTAGCGAGACACGTTACTTTGATGCAAAGCCGCTAATAGCCGCACCGCATCTTCTAAATGGGAAGAGTAAGGAAATGTGAAGTGACGAAGTACCACTTCGGCGTTCACCAAGTGCGATCGTAATGCATTTTGCTAGAGACTGAGTCTACGGTGTGCTTGTGCTGGATTTGTATTATTATAGTAATGAAGGAGGCTTATCTGCCGTAAGGGTAATTTCACGGGGTAAATTCACAGCAGTCTGCATTTAGAATTACCACAATACTTGTCTTCCTCAATTGCGGTTGGGCTTCGCAGCACTCTGCCTTAGGATTGAGTAAGACATTTACTTTATGCTTAGGGAACGTGTTCTTTTAGAATCGTATTAGGGTCGTTAGAGGCTCTATGCGTCAGGTCTAGCAGAACACGTAGAATGAGACAAACGTTGTAAAACGGTTCCCGATCTCACTGAAGTCGGTACGTCGTAATTAAATAAATTAACGTAGTTACAAATAATGAGTTAAAGCGCAAGCGCAACGATTCCTTTACCCTCCTCACAGACAAGACCGTGTGTTGATCCACAGCTCATTAAATTAATAATGATTATTCTCGAAACTTGATTCTCTACTCTAATAACTAGTGATTCTTGAATATTACTAGATCTTTTATCCCAAGACTCTACTATAACAATCATTACTGAGTTTCAATTATCTACTCTATTAACTTCTACTTCACCTCAGATCAACAATATTAGACCATTAGGAGAGTTTTATCTAAAACTCTATTATAATTATAATGACTCTTGAGCCTAGATTCTCAACTCTTTTATCCAGTAATTCTTGAATATTGTATCTTTTATACCAAGCCAATAATTGAGTCAAAATTATACGAGCACGCGCCTTGCAAATGCGAGGTATTGTGTGAGTAATGTCTGTCTAAATACCTGTTACACTAGTGTAAGGGTAACTCACAAGTTTCTATAATAATATACTTTGCATTCCCCTATTATCTTGTTAACTTTCTAAAACCACTTCCAATTTCATTACTATGAATTCCTAAGCCTCATTTACCATTCCTTTCAATCCTTTCCTTGCTCTATTATTGAGACAAGGTATTGGACTTCTTCACTTTTGGAATTCATTTAATCTATGTCGGTGGGAGGGTGACCAGTCCGGGACGAGCCCTACAGAGTCGCTCGGAAGGCGGGGCGCGGCTCTTCCCCCTTAGGGGGAACCGACCCAAACACTAATATTAACGAAGTTAGGAAAAACGAAAATTTTATCAGCCTGGGGTAATTTAGGAACAGTCACAGTAATATTTAAGATATCATTATCATTGCCCGTTTTGAATTATGATATTGTAAACGATAAACTTTGCCTAAGACATAACTAAGACAAAATTTGTATGAAACTATTAACACAAAATAGAATTGCATAACAAATTGGTGTAAGTAAGCCACCCAGATGCGGAGGCCACGAGGGCGGAGCTGTAGGAGGGTTACAGAGCGGCGAAGACCGCCCTCCAAGAGGCTGTCCAGCTGGCCAAGGACTTGGCCCGCGAGGAGATGTTGGGGACTCTGGACAGAGACCCATGGACCCATATAAAATAATGCGGAACAAGCTCCGCACCTGGGCCCCCCACTGGCGCAGAGTCTCCACCCTCAGCTGGTGGCGGAGGTGGTGAGCGCTCTGTTCCCTACACGGAGGGAGCATACTCCCCCGCCTATGGCTGCGCCACTTGCGGTGTCCGAAGCGGACCACGAGGACGACGACGACATCACTTGTAGATCTGATCTGAGCGGCGGTAGGAAGGCTAAAGGCCAAGAATACCGCCCCAGGACCCGACGGCTTGCCAGGTAAAGCCTGGGTCCTGGCCTCAAGGGCTCTCAGGCCCCGACTGGAGGCGCTCTTAAGCGCATGCTTGGAGAGAGGCCAGTTTTCGCTCCGTTGGAAGACGGGGAAGCTGGTCCTCATACAGAAGCTAGGGCGCCCTGCACTCACCGTCCACATTCCGGCCCATAGTGCTGCTCGGCGAGGTCTGCAAGCTCTTCGAGAGAATTATTGCAGGTCGTCTCGTTGGGCACCTTGGAAGGACGGGGCCGGACCTTGTGGTCTGCTAGTTTGGCTTCCGCAAGGGGCGCTCGACGGTGGACGCCATCATGCGCGTTAGAGCCCTCATGACGACGCGGTGTCCTAGAGTAAGGACGAGCGTTGGCGATGTCTAGTGACACCGCCAACGCTTTCAACACCCTGCCCTGGAGTTGCATTGGGGAGGCCGACCTACCTCGGTCGAATAGTCGGCGCGTACTTGACGGACAGGGCTGTCATCTACCCCGGTCGCGATGGGGAACCGGCGAGAGATGTCGTGCGGTGTCCCACAGGGATCGGTTCTAGAGCCGGTCCTGTGCTCATGGCGGCCTGGAAACAGCGACTGTCGCAACCCAGCGGAGGAAACGCCCGGCTGTCGCCACTGCGAGGATCGCCCAGAGGACACGGTGAAAACTTGCCCCGCTTGGGCGGAGCACCGCCGTGTCCTCGTAGAGGCGATTGGCGGCGACCTCTCGCACCCGGCCCTGGTGCAAGCCATGGTCTGAAGCGAGAGGGAGTGGGAGGCAGTCATCTCCTACTGCGAAACAGTCATGCTCACGAAGGAAGTGGCGGGATGGGGGAGAGAAAGGTCCTCCCGTCCCAGCCGCCACCCGAGACGCCCCGGGCGTCGGGAGCCACGTGACGATTCCCGGCCACGTAGGCGCGGGCCTGCGGGCGGTGAGTAATGGGTAGCTCACCGCCCGATCAGGACCAGGCCCGTGCCGGACGGCGCGCACTAGTTCCACGCGCGCCTCAAAGGAATGTCAGCATAATTATGAAGGGGCTAGTTAGGGCCGAGCCTGCCGGGTAAGCGGGATTGTCCGAAAGGGTTACCGCTACCCCGGAACATAAAGGGCTAAGGAAGGAACATGGATTTTAGTCAGTAAGAGTCTGACACTCCCTTTTGCTCCACCCAGAGCGGGAGAAGTCGTTGGATGAATTCCCACCCTCAAAAAACCAAAATCGAATTGCATAACAAATCGGTACTTATTTTTAACTTATTATGATTATTACAAATATTCGCCATACCCTAAGTAAATAAAGGAACTCGATAAAAATTATATAAAAGCGTATTAGTTCTACCTTAACTTTTACCAATTTATTGTTTTCTACTTTGTAAAACAATATTTTGGTACAGGCGGACCCCGGCAGCTCGGGTTGTTTTAAGGGGCATGAATTTTTTGGCCTCAAAGTACTAGCACATCATAAATCTACAGGAGCACTGTGAACAATGACAAACTTATTTAAGCATTTGGTGAAATGGAGAACTAACATGTAACGCACTGGATTTGCCATTTTTCCTCAAACAGCAGCGCCACTAGTAAACGTACACCATGGTTGTATGTTAGACGGTCAATATTCTAAGGTGTTCAATGGCTTGTTCTGACGGTTGAGGAGAAACCAATAAGTTCGTCCCACTGTACATGCATGTCATAAATGTCGTAGAGGAAGAGGAAAATAATGAAAATTTTTTTAATTGTTGTTTTATTAGTTGTGAATTAAGTACTAGAGAAATATACTAACAGTCTTATTCATAAAAATCCCCTAAAATAGGTTTTAAACACTCACTAGTTAAAATGCTCATTAGAACTAATAAACCTATTATAAAATTCTCTATTCATAAACGTTCAATAAACCCGTCATAGCTAAGTTGTCGTTTTAACGTGATTATGTTGTCGTTCTGATGAATCCATAGATTAAATGCCAAAATAACTAGTGTCCACGGCCAAAAATCGCAAAAAAAAAAGTTAGACAACGTCATTTGTGACATTTGGAGAGCTTCTTGGATTCTTGATTCGTTTTTCGTTCACGTGTTTAATCCTTTTCTATTTATATAGTATTGAGCTGCGTCACCACCATATTTCTTTATTTTTATATAGGTGCAATCTGTACAACAACAAGGAAAATCTCTTATTCCTAAAAAAACCCTTATAACTCTTTGCTGTTCTGCCAGGGACTCTGGCATTTTTATGTAGGTATCAGAGTGGCGAGCAATCGCGCGTGCTACTCTGGCACAAATGCGACTTATAGTTGGTTGAGACAACCCATGGATATCTCCTCCATCATCATGAACCTAAAATTTTACACGAGATTTAAAAACGTTAACAAATAATACTTAGGTAGGTATATTAAAATGCGGGATATATAAATACTTGTAAATGTGCTTCCTTCACGACGACCCCTACATCTTATAGCGGTAAGCACCTGTAACTCTGGAGACGTTCCACAACCTCTTGAGTCCAGTTGCAGGTCTTGCCTGACGAGATCAATTATAAAGGCCATAGTATTTTTGTTGAAACGGTATCGGCCTTTGAACTCTACATCGGGCAACGAAACACATCTCTCTTGGTAAATCTTTCGACGGCGTGGAACATGTTCTGCTCGTTCAAAAGCATGTAATGCTTGCAGAGCTTGCATAACTAACACAAAACACGATTTCACATTTTTTTAAATGAAATTGTATCTACTTCCCAGCTAGCTTCAACCAACACTAACACTAAAACGGTTCGGACGCGAAAAAAATAACAGCTGTTGCACATCCTTGCAAAGTTCTGATCCTTTTGACGAACATCGACAGCTTTCAACACCTGAAAGGTAGACGTAACATTGCAGTCGCTGTGACGTATGTTAAATCGATGCATAGGTTGGATAGACTAGCTGCCGATCGTTATTTATAGATGCAGTGACTAAGACAGCATGAATACTTTCAATTAACCCGTATTCATGAATGGATGGCTCGATAGAGATCGGTTCATTGATTCAATCCTAACAACATAAAATAGATGAAGATAACCTACCAGCGAGAGCGTGAGCGAGTTAAGTAATTCCAAGAATGTATCATTCCATCATTATCTTCTTATTTATTTATTTATATTAAAGTTTACAAAAAGTCTTAATCTAAACTATGCCCCACAAAACCGTTTTCACGGTTATCTTGGCGAGTCGACATAAGAGCTAATTCAGCATCCTTCAGCACAGCATTCATGGTCACGGCATCACGCGTGAATGGCTGGACTGATTTCACTAATTCTTTTATTGTTGTATTTGTTATTATTAGGATAAGGTTTTTACGGAAAAAAATATTAAGAAAATCTCTCAGAAATATTGAAAAATATACATTTAATTTTGCATATTTAAAAAAACGCGCGTAACGAATGTCAATGTCATTCACAGCCATAGACTATATTGAAAGAGCATCGTTTGTTCGGAAACGTGGTTACTTAATTAAATCTTCTTATATATAAAAATGAATCACAAAATGTGTTGGCAAGCGCATAACTCAACAACGCCTGGACCAATTTGGCCAATTCTTTTTTTGTTGTGTTTGTTATTGTCAGGAGAAGGTTCTTACATACAAAAGGGTAGTAGGTAGGGTAGGTAGGGTAGGTAGGGTAGGTAGGGTAGGTAGGGTAGGTAGGGTAGGTAGGGTAGGTAGGGTAGGTAGGGTAGGTAGGGTAGGTAGGGTAGGTAGGGTAGGTAGGGTAGGTAGGGTAGGTAGGGTAGGTAGGGTAGGTAGGGTAGGTAGGGTAGGTAGGGTAGGTAGGGTAGGTAGGGTAGGTAGGGTAGGTAGGGTAGGTAGGGTAGGTAGGGTAGGTAGGGTAGGTAGGGTAGGTAGGGTAGGTAGGGTAGGTAGGGTAGGTAGGGTAGGTAGGGTAGGTAGGGTAGGTAGGGTAGGTAGGGTAGGTAGGGTAGGTAGGGTAGGTAGGGTAGGTAGGGTAGGTAGGGTAGGTAGGGTAGGTAGGGTAGGTAGGGTAGGTAGGGTAGGTAGGGTAGGTAGGGTAGGTAGGGTAGGTAGGGTAGGTAGGGTAGGTAGGGTAGGTAGGGTAGGTAGGGTAGGTAGGGTAGGTAGGGTAGGTAGGGTAGGTAGGGTAGGTAGGGTAGGTAGGGTAGGTAGGGTAGGTAGGGTAGGTAGGGTAGGTAGGGTAGGTAGGGTAGGTAGGGTAGGTAGGGTAGGTAGGGTAGGTAGGGTAGGTAGGGTAGGTAGGGTAGGTAGGGTAGGTAGGGTAGGTAGGGTAGGTAGGGTAGGTAGGGTAGGTAGGGTAGGTAGGGTAGGTAGGGTAGGTAGGGTCTGTCGGACTCTTACCGACTAAAAACCGAACCCGACTGTTCCCTCTCTCACCTGCGCGGGGGTCGCGGGAATCAAAAAGAATTCTTCCAACCTAACCTGGCATTTTATCCAAGAACAGCAGTAGATTGAAGGAACGGTTATTTTACGTTAATCGCTGCCACTGCGTTTTGATGATGGAGTGTAGCTGCCCTGTGGTGACTGCAACAGCGAGGTGAGCCACGTCGCCACAGAACCCTCGGCCCGTACAGGACGTCAAACATTATTTTATAAGTATTATTTATACTTTTCAACAATATACAGTACTCCCAAATTAATAATGCACATGCAGATCTTCGCTAATTGTCGTATTCCCGGAAACACCCGAATCATTGAATCGTTCGAGTCCCTTGCATTTTGCACCTTGTTCGAAAGAACTAGGAGTCAATATCATGTGTACACAATCGAAAACAATTCGGGTGGTCGGCGGTCAGTCAAAGGTCCGTCAGTCGTCTTGTTATATAGGTGGTGACTGCACGTGTTCTCTTTGTCTGGAATTATATAGAGCTGCTATTACACACCCTTCTTGGTTTTGTTTTCAAAGGTGAATTTAATTTCAACTTTAATTATCTTATTCAAATTTAAATAGTTAATTTTGTAAAATATTTAAATATACTAACATTTTTCACGTTTTTTCAATATTAAAAAATTAAAAATACCTACGTAAAATACATATTAAGTACTAGAAAAAACATATTAAAAATCAGATTTAGGCTTATATGAATGATAGCTCGCTATTTACTTACATGGAATTATTGAATCAAATTTCGTTACTGATAAATCAATATATTTTATCTCTTTTAGGACAAAACACATTGTACACGCGCAAGTGTACCAACGGAGGGTGCGGAGAACGGAACGTAGCCGCGCTCCCCGTTTCGTCATCGCCGGCGCGGCGGCGTCTATAAAAGACGAGCGCCCACGCAGAGCGTTCCTTTTTTCATCAACTCGAACCAAACGGGAAGAACATTAGGTCGCGTGTCAAGGCCGCGCGGCCAACCTATAAAAGTGTGATATATGTAATCCAATAAATGGAATTAAATTATTTTATTATAACGTTCACCCGTTTCATTTATCACACATTTGGCGACCGTGAGCAAAAAGAAATCTGCAACCACAACTACGAGAAAACTGCGACTCGGTAGCGTGTTCCGGATTCTTCGAACCGACCACGTGCGCGCGCCGTGCAGGCGCTAAACCGCCGGCGCCGCCGCTGCCCATCGAGAATCGCAACCGCGTGCATCAGGCGACATTGCTGGGAACACGAGGAGGCTACACAACCACGGCTGTCGAAGATCTACCTGGATACAGCGGGCATCGCGTCAGGAGGTCTGCCGAAGGGAAGTGAGCTCGTTCCTATTTTATATTTCCGTCCCCAATTTCCGCCGCTTTGTTTGTGTGTTTAGAGCGTCCTCCTCGTAGAGTGTATTCCTCGAGGTTAGGGGCAGCTTGCAAACAGAATTTTATTGCATTGTGGTAAATTTAAAATCTCGTGAGTTGTGTATCTAAATAATTTGGTCGTAACTCCAGACTAATATGAGGAGTACATTTCGCCCCTAAGGCTACCCACTGACCTTTTAAGCATATATATTTATGGCGACCATACAATAGGTCCCGCATGCCCGCATGGGTTATAAAATAATACACGTGCCTCTGTGCTGTGCCGTGCGCTGTGAGTGAAGGCATATAATTTTGAACGCTTATTATACATCTAGTGTTTATATTCCGGTACTAAATACCCAATTCCGTGTTTCATGCACCAATAACAAAGCTTAAGCCTTGCACTGCATTCTTGCTTCAAATAGATTTGCCGAACACTTCCAGGAAATCTGCGGGCTGCGTCTGCACGCTGCCTCCCAGCGTCCGTCCGACCACGTGGCGAGCAGGGCTCCGCGGACCGCGGCGCGGTCGCAGAATAGCAGAGCGGCCATCTTGTGTGCCTGTGCGGCGTGCCTGCCGTAACAACGCGTGGCTGCGAGCTGCGACTGGAGTGTACGCCTAACCGGGCGTTTGGTTTGATGCACATTTATTGCTTATTTAATTGTTTGTACTCGGTTAGTGTAGTATATTTAGTGCAATCATGGACAAGGATGCGTGCAAATTCAGTGAACTAATTCGGAAACGCGGTAATATCAGAGGGCGTTTAACTAAATTAAATGATTATGTACAGGATATGAAAAACCTAGAATCTACTTTAAGTAGCGTTAATTTAAAAGAGTTAGGTAGACGTTTAGAAAATTGTCAAGAATTATTTAGTCAATTTAACGACGTTCAAACAATAATTGAGGACACTTGTGAGGATTGTGACACTGAGGAACAACTCACATTAAGAGAGTCCATTGAATCAAAGTTTATTTCAATAATGTCAGTCATTGAGGACATTTTAGAAAGGCAAGGGTCAGACAAAGAAAAGTTTGGTGATGCATGTAGTAACAAAGGCTCCCATTCAAATTGCCTACAAAATGGCTTACAGTCAATAAGATTGCCCACAATTAAATTGCCAACATTTAATGGTTCCTATTTAAAATGGTTAGAATTCAGAGATACCTTCTATTCATTAATACACAGTAATGAGTCTATACCAAATATAAATAAATATCACTATCTGAGGTCTTCACTAGAGGGTGGTGCTGTTGAAGTTATCAGATCCTTGGAGTTTACCTCTGAGAATTACAGTGTTGCATGGCAATTACTTAATGATAGGTATAATAATAAAAAACTCTTGGTTAATAATCACTTAAAGGCGCTTTGTAGCATTGGCAATGTTAATAAAGACTCTGTTAAGGAATTGAGAAATCTCATTGATATTATTTCAAAAAATTTAAGAGCGCTCAACAATTTAGGTCTAGCAACCAATGGGATGCTCTATTAATATTTATAATAACTGGGAAGTTAGATACCAGTATGGTTGTACGTTGGGAGGAATACAGGAATATCTTACCTGACTTACCAACACTAAGTGATTTTTTTAATTTTATTCGTAGTCGTGCTGATGTTTTAGAAACAACATCAGTCACATCACAACAAAGTGACAAAGGGAATATTAATAAATTTAACCAAAATAAATCAAAAGCCTTTGTCTCTTCAGTTGAAAACTTAAGTGAACTTTTATGTTTAATTTGTAGCGAGCAGGGTCATAGAATCCAAAAATGTCTCAAATTTAATAATATGAATGTTCAAGATAGGCTTAAGGAGGTTAATAAATTAAAGTTATGCTTAAATTGCCTGCGTGAGGGCCACAACTCATTTCGTTGTCGTATGAAGGGTTTATGTAAATTTTGTAAACACAAACATAATAGTTTAGTACATGTAAATAAAACTAATAGCAACAGCAGTTCTGAAAATACTACTGCTGCACCTTCTACATCAACTCAACAACAACCGGTATCACTGTCTGCGGTATCCATCAGCCAGGTTTTATTGTGTACCGCTGTTGTAAAAGTATTTAATGAACATACTAATGAAACTTACTGTGTAAGAGTTCTATTAGATACAGGATCTCAATCCTCTTTTGTGACAGAAAACCTGAAAGGAAAGTTAGGTCTGTCCACTAAAACTATTGAACCGCTACGGATTTCAGGTATTAATAATGTTTCTTTTAATATATCCGAGCGCTGCAATATAATAATAAAATCAAGACTAAATTCATTTAATTTAGAAATAAACTGTCTTGTAGTTCCACAAATTACAGGAACATTGCCGAGTGCACCTGTTAACATTCAGGAACTGAATTTACCAGAAAATATCGTGCTTGCAGACCCAAAGTTCAATTATCCCTCTAACATAGATATGCTATTAGGGGCAGATGTTTTTTGGAACATTGTAGGGACTAAGCGTATTTCACTAGGTGTAGGTAAACCTATCCTACAAAATTCACAATTTGGATGGTTAGTCAGTGGACGTTTAGGAGAATGTAGCCTTAGTAGTCACTTGACATGTAACTTCACAAAAGAAATTCATAATGACCTAAAAAAGTTTTGGGAAATTGAAGAAATTAATTGTGTTGATAACACTTCACTCCAAGATAAATTGTGTGAACAACATTTTTTAGAAAATATGAAACGTCTTCCCAGTGGTAGATTTTCTGTTAAAATGCCATTCAAGGAGATTCCTGAACAGGCACTAGGCGATTCGTATTGCTTGGCGAAAAAACGTTTCCTTAACTTGGAGAAGAAATTACATAAAAATGCTCAGCTCAAACTAAGTTACACTGCATTCATTGAAGAGTATAAAGAGTTAGGGCATTTAAATGAGATTAAACGTCCTTCATTTGGATATTGTTTGCCACATCATGCGGTGTTGCGAGAGCACAGTGAAACCACAAAATTACGCGTTGTTTTTGATGCCTCTGCCAAAACTACTTCAGGAAAATCATTAAATGAAATTCAGTATGTTGGTCCAGTTCTACAAGATGACTTGTTGTCTATTTTATTAAGGTTTAGAACTTACAAGTATGTTTTAACAGGGGACATACAAAAAATGTACAGGCAAATAGAAATTGATCCTTCTCAGAGACATTTACAACTAATTTTGTGGAGAGATGATTGCTCACAGCCAATTAAGGTCTTGCAGCTAAACACTGTCACCTATGGGACGGCATCTGCACCTTTCTTGAGCACCAGGTGTCTAGTTCAACTAGCTCATGAATGTTCTAACCCCATAATTTCTAATATTTTAAAATATGATATTTATATGGATGATTTAAATACAGGATGTCAATCAGAAAAAGAAATTAAAGAAATATATGAAGACATCACTAATATATTATCATCAGCTTGTTTCCCTCTTCATAAAATACGCACAAACTGCCCCCAAGCATTGCAAACAGAGACTACATCTAAATCACTTGATCTGAGTAAATATTCCACAGTTTTAGGATTAAACTGGTCACCGTCACCAGATACTTTACATTTCACTGTTGATATGGATATGTCTAAGAAACTTACTAAACGGGTTATCATATCATTAACTTGTAAAATATTTGATCCATTAGGGCTGCTATGTGCATGCATAATTAGAGCTAAAATTATTTTATTTGCACCTCTGAAGGCTATGACAATACCTCGCCTTGAATTGTGTGGCGCATTACTTGGTGCTAGGTTGACCACAAAGGTAATCCAGTCCATTAGATGTCATAAGATAACACAAAAGGTTATATGGACCGACTCAACTGTAGTACTTGGTTGGATAAATTCACAACCAAACCTTTTAAAAGCATTTGTAGCCAATCGAGTAATAGAAATTAATGAGTTGACACAGGGCTTTTCGTGGCGGCATGTTCCCACTCACCTTAACCCTGCAGATCTTGCTTCTAGAGGTGTAGATCCTCAGCGTCTGCAGGTTAAACCCTTGTGGTGGGAAGGACCCTCCTTCTTAAAGGATGGATCATCTGCTTGGCCACAGCAACCTCATAAGTCAGTGGACTTACCTGAACTAAAGGTTCATGTACAAACAAATATAGCTCACGACGACAGTCATAAATCTATCATTAATTTTAGTAATTATTCAAAGTATAATCATTTAAGTCGCGTGTTAGCTTATGTATTGCGGTTTTTATATAATTGTAGGAATAAAACCAAATTATATGGTCCACTACAAACTAACGAAATAAATAAATCTCATACCTTTCTATGTAAAATATGTCAACTCGAATCATTTGATACAGAATTAAAATCTATTAAAAGAGGTCAAGGAATACCTAAAAAATCTAAAATATTCAATTTAAATCCTTTTCATGACTCTGAAGGTCTACTAAGAGTAGGAGGTCGTCTTGACAATTCAAGCTTTGATTACAATAAAAAGCATCCTATCATATTAGATTGTAAACATAGATTCACCCTTTTATTAATGCAAAGTGAACACCATCGCTTATTTCATGCAGGTCCACAATTATTATTAGCCTCCGTAAGAGAAAGGTACTGGCCTGTAGGTGGGAGGGCCTTAGCGCGCAAAGTATATAAACAATGCGTTGTATGCACTAGATTTCGTGGTAAGACTATACAGCCAATAATGGGAAACTTACCATCAGCGAGGATGCAACCTACTTTCCCTTTCCACTCTACCGGTACCGACGACCATTTCAAATCTCTAGTAAAAAGGGAAGAGGTAATCGAATAAGTAAATGTTACCTCTGTATATTTGTTTGCTTAAGTACCAGAGCTGTGCACCTAGAGCTGGTGAGTGACCTCACTACATCTGCATTTATTTTATGTTTACGACGATTCGTGTCGCGCAGAGGTAAGCCCTATGAGATTTGGTGCGACAATGGCACTAACTTCGTGGGGGCAAACAATGAACTAGGTAAGGTGCTACGCTCCAGTCGTGACTCGGTCATTGACTATACGGCTAACGAAGGCATTTTATTTAAATTTAGTCCAGCTTATTCACCGCACTTTGGTGGACTCTGGGAGGCAGGCGTAAAGGCGGCCAAATATCATTTAAAAAGAACAGCCGCTAATGTTTCTCTTACTTTTGAGGAGTTGTCAACTCTATTCACTCAGATAGAGGCGATCCTAAATTCTCGCCCTCTCTCCCCTTTATCTTCTGATCCCTATGATTTGAACCCTTTGACCCCCGGGCACTTCCTTATCGGACGGCCACTGACGTCGGTGCCCTCTTTTGCAGCTGAAGACTCCAGACCGAAGTACAACCTTATCTGCAAGCTACGCCTAGAGTTCTGGAAAAGATGGTCTCAAGAATTTATAGCAGAACTCCAGCAGCGATCCAAATGGAAAATTGGGTCTGCCGGGCCGAATGTTGGGGAGATGGTGCTCATAAGGGACCAGAATCTGCCTCCGCAACGCTAGCGGCTAGGCCGCATTACACGTCTACACATGGGCGCAGACAACACTTGCCGGGTGGTAGACATCTACACATCCAAAGGAACAGTCCGCAGAGCTATCCACTACATCGTCAGGCTGCCGGGTGAAGAAGAACCTGTTGAAGGCTGACTCCTTCAAGGCTGGGAAGATGTACACGCGCAAGTGTACCAACGGAGGGTGCGGAGAACGGAACGTAGCCGCGCTCCCCGTTTCGTCATCGCCGGCGCGGCGGCGTCTATAAAAGACGAGCGCCCACGCAGAGCGTTCCTTTTTTCATCAACTCGAACCAAACGGGAAGAACATTAGGTCGCGTGTCAAGGCCGCGCGGCCAACCTATAAAAGTGTGATATATGTAATCCAATAAATGGAATTAAATTATTTTATTATAACGTTCACCCGTTTCATTTATCACACACACATAATCACACTAAATTATGCATGAAGAAAATGCACTTAACCACTCTATATACATATCGTCTTCCGACGCTCGGGAAATACGACCGTTGCCGAACAGTGGCGAAGATTTCTATGCGCATTATCACTTTTGGAGACCTGTAAAGTCAAAGCCAACTGCCATCATTGTCCTGACGACATACGACTCTGCGGCCGTGATGTGCCGCGGTCATCGCTCTCAAAAACTATTGTACGGATCTGAATTACATTTGGCACAGACATAATTATGTAGATTATTAATTATTAGAATTATAATAGAATAGGTTACTTTTTATCTCGGAAAAATTTAAGGTTCCCGTGAAATAGATTCCTATATACACGCGGACGAGGCTGTTGGCAAAAGTGAGTATAATTGTAGGTATATGGAAATTAAAAAAGTATTACCTCATGATCTCACGTGTAAATAATTTGAAGTGTTGAGCTTCAAATTATTTATTAGTGAGATCATGAGGTAATACTTTTGCTAATGCAAAATAAAGATATGTATTTTAATCCCTTACACATACACATAAATTCAGCTTAATACCTAATACTATTGTAATTGTAAGTGAATATAAATTTTTCATTGGCACAACAAAAAACAACTACAACTACTACATTGTAGTTTTGCATGTAGTAAAAGCATAATATTATTATACACATCATTATGCCTCCCTTTCTTGCATTAACTTTCTCTTTTTTGCTATATCAGGTACCGCCCCCGGCCCACCCCTATTATTTCCCTTTCAGCTAGGTGCTGAAAGGGAAATATTAGAGGTGACTGGTCTAACGACGACTCGACTCAACATCTGCCTTTTTCTGTTACCCTGGTAGGCTATGTGCAATAACAACTTGTTGCTATGCATCATTTAATAATTATAAAATTGGGAAAAAAAGACAAAACACCTATTGTGCTATTTGCTGCCCTGGTACTACCGGCACGGAACAGTGTGATTTTTTTTGTTCAATAACAAGAAAATATTTTTGTTATCAATAAAACAGTAAAAAACCGTGTCTGTACATTGAATATATTAAAAAAATAATAATTGAGGGGGGTTAGAAACAGTAATAGAGCATGAATCCTAAAAAAAATTTTTGTCTGTTTGTCTGTTTGTTTGTACACGCTAATCTTCGGAAGTACTGGACGGATTGGAATGTTTTTTTATTGTATAGGTATTAAGTTTGGGCAACAAGGCTATAATTTATCTTGGAAACTTGAACACCTGATGCAAAACCGCAACAGACCAGCTAAACTATAAGAGATACAAAAATGATACCATAGCAAAAATTGTTCCACGTGATGAGCATTTTTTGCTGAGAGAATAAATTTGAAGATCTGGAATACCTGATGTGTAAGTCCAAGAGCCCAGGTACACTATAATGTTATAGTGTAGCTGGGCTCTGTATATGTATATAGGAATAACGTCTTAGCAAAAGTTGTTCAACCTGATGAGCACTCTCTGTTGACGGATAAAAAATTGAAGATCTGGAACACCTGTTGTGGAACTCCAAGAGCCTAGCTACACCATAACACATATAGGAATGACGTTTTAGCAAAAGTTGTTCGGTCTGATGGGCATTTCCTGTTGACTTATAAAAATCGAAGATCTGGAACACCTGTTGTGGAACTCCAAGAGCCTAGCTACACCATAACACATATAGGAATGACGTCTTAGCAAAAGTTGTTCAATCTGATGAGCACTCTCTGTTGACGTATAAAAATTGAAGATCTGGAACACCTGTTGTGGAGCTCCAAGAGCCTAGCTACACCATAACACATATATTAATGACGTCTTAGCAAAAGTTGTTCAAACTGATGAGCACTCTCTGTTGACGTATAAAAATTGAAGATCTAGAACACCTGTTGTGGAACTCCAAGAGCCTAGCTACAACATAACACATATAGGAATGACGTCTAAGCAAAAGTTGTTCAATCTGATAGGCATTTCCTGTTGACTTATAAAAATCGAAGATCAGAAACATCTGATGTGGAAATCAAAGCTATCACTAATTTTACTGTGTAATTATAAAATCACATAAACTAGGAGTACCTGCACGCGGTGAAGGCAGTAACAGTTTAGGACTGATTTTCGATGACGATGGTATATCATTGAAAATGTTACTCTACTGGCCAAAACTCCTATTTATTTTTTTATTTTATCGTATGAATATGCCTTCGGGCTTATGTTGTTTGAGTGTTTAATTTTCTTTTCCATTTATCTTCGTGACACGGTAGCCTACCCGGTAACGCAGGGGAGCAATCATTTTAATTTAGATTTTTATTGATCAGGTATCTTCACAATAAAACTATGACCATGCCTAGAAAGAGGTCAAATCTTTCCCAATGTTTCAAGAGAGCTAAAAGATTGAGGATCATGAGATCCCAAGAATCTACCGAAGAGCGTCAGAAGAGACTTGATGCTGTTCGAGACATTAGGCTGCAACTCGCTTCGTGGAAACCTCTTCGGGTCGCGAAGCACGCCTGCGTTCTCAGCGTATTCATTAGGTCTCTAGAGACCAGTGAAGAATATTATGCGCGATTGACCGCTGATCGTGAACGTCATGTATTGTCTCGCGAGTTAGAGACGTTCACGGAAAGAGAATTACGCTTGAGTTCCAAGCGTATCTACGCATCGACTTCTAGGTCTCTAGAGACAAGTGGGGCACGTGATGTGCAACTGACCGCTGATCGTGAACGTCATGTATTGTCTCGCGAGTCGGAGACGTTCACGGATAGAGAATTGAGCTTGAGTTCCAACCGTATCTACGCATTGACTTCTAGGTCTCTAAAGACAAGTGGGGAATATAATAATGCGGTTACCAAAATGAAAACGATGACAAATGGACTGTATGTTTTGGTGGTTGTTGGAATGAAATAAAACTAAAGCTCAGTGTGATAAAAGATTTAAATGGGAAAAATATTGTCCTTTAGTGCCTTATCTCCATGCTGTCCTAGTATCTACAGCGTCACTTATACCTACTACGTGGGGCTTAGCGATACCCAAAGCTAAGTAAGCTAAATTATTATTTTTTTAACACTATTAAGTAAATTGGGCTAAATTCGCTCGTGCCCAGTGTCCTGCGAGACGTCATCGGTGGTGGACCTGTGTAATTTTTTTTAATAAATCGCTCTTCACGCCATGGTTCTAAAAACAGGAATAAATGAAAAATATCACGTAAAACTACAACAGCTTAGATGTCTCGTAATTATATTATAGTTTTAATACCTAATTTTTTTTTCAAACAATTATTTATGTGCGGTATGATGACGTTTAATTGTCATATTACAAATAGTTATGGACACATTTCAAGTTATTATCGATGCAATTATAGTCAAATGTGTTTGGATTTCTCTTTATCCTTGTTTATTAAAACACTTTTGAATATGATTTTATATATTATTTAATTCTCATTTGAAGTAACTGTTCTCACTACTATAATGTCTACAAAAATAACACTGTTTCAAACAAAAGTGCCTAACCTACTAACACGACTTTTTGAAAATATTGCGATGGGACGGTAATCCAACATGATTAGAAATAGTTTAAAATACGTTACATAACTTTTGTTCTTCTAAATTAATTCAATATAATTCTAGCTGTAGCAGTAGGTACATCACTGACCAAGAAAAAAAGTAAATTGTTCCTTTATAAGCATTTTCCAATCATTACGGATCTTCATGATCGGTGGCAAACATTAAAAACAATGAAACACAACAACAATAACATCGGCGAACAGACTAATCGCAAATACAAAGTGACGAATTTATAATGAGAAGAATTTTAAATTGATACAAATATCTAAAAAACAACACATTCAGGAAGTAAGGTTACAGAATACATTATTTATATATTTTTTTGTGTAATTAATACGGTCAGTGAGGAGCTCGTGGCTAAGTACTAACAGTCGCACAGGTTGATCCATCAGGTAAAGCTACGCTTGCCAAGTTTGGCCGAGGATGGCTGACCATCTTTACACACCGAGACTCCTCCGTGCGCTCGGAAAGCACGTTAAGCCGTTGGTCCCGGCTGTGATTTGTGCATCTTTGACAGTCGTTACGGGTCGTCAGAAGCCCGAAAATCTGACAACCAGTCTTACAAAGGGGTACCGTATTGCCTAGTTACTGGGTTATGGAGGTCAGACAGGCAGACGCTCCATGTAAAATACTGGTATTCAGCTGCATCCGGTTAGACTGGAAGCCGACCCCAACATAGTTGGGAAAAGGCTAGGCAGATGATGAATTAATACGGTCAGTATAAATATTATGGTCAGTTTTGTGTTTATATTGTTATACTGGATGCCAAAACGCTGGTTCAAGAAAGGTACTTTCTTTCAATCTGTTCATTAATATAGCCACCATCAGCTCCATTTAGAATAAAACTAAATCTGTGTTCTTGGATGGACCATGAAGCTTCTGGCTTAGCCAGTTATCAAGCCCAATCTTCTTCGGTAATAAACACTAAATTGTGTGTTACTGCATGGACCGATAGTGGCGTGTTTCTTCTGAAGCGTTGCGCAGAGGTGTACCTGTAGCAGACCATCACTTTGCAAGCTCTTTTCATGGGACTTAAACTTTGAACTCAGTTTGACCGCAAAACACGACAACCACAATGGGTATCGCACACCTCCTTGAGATTCATAAAATCCTAATGTCCGCTTGTACTGGTATGTCTCTTTGATTATCGAACATGCGCATTACGAGCATGGTCACGTGTACTGCTGATAATATATTTTCTTAGTCTATTACCACGTGCTTTTGCAGTCTGTTGTCCTAGTTTATCGTCTTGTGACCGTGACCCTGTCTACAGTTATTTATAGGTTGAACTTTGAGACTGGGTTAGGTCGGTAGGTCATATTTTGTATGTCAGAGTCGGAGTTTATCCGGCGGAATAAAGAACATCGTGTTTGTACTCAAGCGTAACTATGTTAAATGTAAAATAATTTCTACAAGAAAATTATTTACTAATCAACAATAATTATGATTATTTAGCCATCGTTATTTTTACATTCTTTATGGCCTTGTTTTTTTATACCCTCTAAAGGCAAAAAAATAATTTCTATTTAGTTTACCACCTATTTCAGACAGGTTTATTGCAGTTTTTATACATCACTGCTTTATTGGCCGCAGGGTCCCAACCAGCGCAGGGCACGCCACGATAGTCCCCTCTTTGAGGAGTGCCGCCTGACGCAGGTCCTCATGACATGGATGTTTCGGGAGGTTCCTGCGACATCATCAGGCGGGAGGAAACGCCCGGGTGTCACCACTGCGAGGATCGCCCAGAGGACACGGTAGAGCACACGGTGCAAACCTGCCTCGCTTGGGTGGAGCACCGCCGTGTCCGATCGGCGGCGGCGACCTCTCGCGCCCGGCCCTGGTGCAAGCCATGGTCCGGGGCGAGAGGAAGTGGGAGGCAGTCACCTCCTTCTGCGAAAAAGTCATGCTCGCGAAGGAGGTGGCGGGATGGGAGAGAGAAAGGTCCTCCCGTCCCAGCCGCCGCAGGAGACGCCCTGGGCGGTGGGAGCCACGTGACGACTCCCGAATGGGTGACTCACCGTCCGATCAGCACCAGGCCCGTGCCGGACGGCGCGTATATGTTCCACGCGCGCCTCAAAGAGATGTCACCATATGAAGGGGCCCCTCAGGGCCAAGCCTGCCGGGTAAGCAGGAATGTCCAAAAGGGTTACCGCTACCCCGGAACATAAAGGGCTACGGAAGGAACATGGATGGGTTTTAGTCAGTAATAGTCTGACACTCCCTTCCGCTCCACCCAGAGCGGGAGCAGTCATTGGATGATTTCCCAGCCTTAAAAAAAAAAAGGGTCCCAAACCTTGCCAGGGTTTGATGCCAACGTCTGTTTGATATTCTCGAGGTCTGCATTGTGTGTATAACAAGGCTTCTCCTGGTCTGACATCCGTAACAGAGTGAAACGTAACAAGTCGTTTACTTTATGCCAAAGGCAGAAATAAATGTGGAATTATGAATAAGTCATAAAAAATTTCGACAATGTTTTAGTTCTTGTTCTGGTGCAGGCACGCAGGTCGTACGCCGATGCTACACGCCGCACGCCGTACAGTAAGAAAAATTATTGTTCCCAAATAACCGAAACGTTTGCCACAAAGCGGTTCTATTCTCGTCTCTCGTCGTCATTGTAACAGCATTAAACGTTTTTATTAGTATCTGTTAGAAAGCACTTCGTAATAGTCTTATCTCTTTAGAACCAGTTAAACTTCGTTTTGCTGACGCTGTAATACTTTTGTACCAGGGTGCAATTAGTCGCAAGAGATAATAGAGCCGTTAAAACGTCAACGGGTCAGAAAGGGATGAAAAGCGCATGTTTACCCTGTCCTACCACAATCAACCCTAACCCAAACGAAAGTAACGCCATCTAGCGAATGGATGCAGCTACGAAGATCTTTCGAATTGTTAAGATAGATGAAGCTTAGTTTGTATTTAATACGTACAAAAATTTTCATAGTAATATATACAGAAATATTAAGTATATAATCAAAGAGCATCAAAAAATTCTTCCACATCGCTGTCAACAGGAAAAGTTCCCAAAAGGCTGGCAGCATTGCCGCGTGCTATGCTGATTCTTTGACCAAAAAATAGGCGATGTCTCGGAAAACGTAGTGTGCACTCGGACCCCATGGCCCTAGTGTTTCAACCCCAAACGGCTCGAACATGTAAGTCCCAATAAGGTTGGAGTATTTGCGCCGTTTGAGGTTTTCTGCACCTGCAGCGGCTGCACCAGCACAGCCCGCCGTACTAGAAAGGTGGGATGGCGCAAGGGTGTCGACACACGTTGCGTCCCACACCAAAGGCCTACCCACCTTCCAAGGCATCAGTGTCATTCCGTCTGGTCTCTTCCCATCGTCGCGTGCCAAGCCCTTAGGTTCTAAAACAGCTGGCACCTCGGCGGTGACAAGAGCACGACGGATGATGTCATTGATGCTGGCGTGCCGTGCTAACCGGCCTGCACTCTTACTGCAGGATAGGCCATGGTGTCCGAGGCAGTCGACATCTTCACCGCATTGGCAGCGATGCGGAAATTGATACGTACAAGCAATCAATACGTACGTCTGAAAATAAGTTAAAATTCATTATGTCCGTCTGCTGTAGTTAAATTAGGGAGGGCTTAGCTTTGTACTGATAATGATGTATTTTCACGCATGCGCATTGGTAAGCAGTCCACGTATATCGGACGTCCTTTTCCTCAGTTTAAATCTACTGCTGCTGCATGGGCTCCTAGTAACGACTCGTTCCAGCGCGCAGCTCGGCACGTGAGGTGCTAACAGGTGTTACCATGTTGGTTATATAAACTCTTTCGGTTTTCGTAAATTGGGACTGCAGAGTATGTTTTTGAACGCACTAATCTCTACAACTACCCATTCAAATTTGATATTCTTGTATCTTATAGCTCAATTCATGAGAAAGGTTATAGACTATTTTTAATTACGTTACGACTCTTAGGAGCCGTGCAAAAAGAAAAAGGTTACAAAGAACGCTAAGCGAAAAAGAGTAAATAAAACAAGGTAGAACGTACTTAGTAAGTACTTAATGCAATGTGACATTATTAGTTTTTTGGAAAAGTTTCATTGAATGAAACTTTATAAGCTGTGTGATTTTTTAGAAAATCACTCCAAAACATAATTAACATTACATTACGCCTGTATTTTATAAAGGGTTAGGTACAAGTAAAGCCACCTCTTGCTAGCTGATGAATTGATTTAATAGGGGCCGAGCGAGCCTATTTTCGTCAACCGAGCACGGATCCAGGATCTCATGTACTACTTGCATAGATTCTGATAATTAATGTCTTTAGGAAAGTTCATCCATTTTGTAGATGATAATGAGAAATCTCGTCGGCTTATAAATTTATAATCATGGTACCTACTTTCCAGCGATTTTTAATATCTTAAGGTCAAAAGGAGACAAGAAGCTGAATTTTTGCACCTTTGTATGTAGATATAAAGTAACCATTTTATCTCTCTTTGCGAGGTTACCATCTGGTTGAGTGACGAAAAATAAAAAATGACAAAAGAAAATTCCCTAAAATGTAAATTTATGAATAAACAAACCGAAAAATCTATGTACAATATTTCAGTTTAACATAACAGTATTTGATAAAAAGAAATTGCACGTAATGTTTGTAATATGATTAAGCTTAACTGAGGAGTGACTTTTCAAAACGGCTTATTTCGGGTTCCCAATTTTACTTTTTTTTTTAATGCCAATCGGGACTTTATGTACACTCACATTATATGACGTGAAGTGTCCGGTTCTAAAGTACTTTAATCTCGAAGAAAAATGGCCATAGAAAATGCTTTCCGCAACAAAATAGCTTAATTCACGTTATTTCTCGGCCCTACTAATTGTGATAGGAGTTTTTTCAAAATAGCTCATTTCTAGAACATTTTGTATGGAAATTTTGTTAATACGTATCAAAATGGCTTATTTCTAATCTGGTATCACAGGTTATTTTGGAGGGTTGAAAGATAGCTTTAATATCTGGAAGTGGATCCGCAAATATATTTTTATACATTGGCAACACTTTTTATTTGACTACGGCCAATTAAAAAAATATTAAACGTCATGTGTCACCTTGCTGTCAACTTCTCAATACTTTCATGTCAAGGCTGAGTGTCAAGGTGAAAAATATTTTCTTGTATCGTTGCTCGTTGGTGTTTTTGTTGCTAATCCGAATAATTTTGAGTAAATAACGGTGCATAATGGCAGATAAGACCGTGGAGGAGTTAAATTCAGGCACCAGAAAAAGGAAATCAGGACAAACAAAATGGCTTATTTCTTAGGAGTGCTGAAACAAAACATCTTATTTCTTGGAGTTTGCGACTAAATGGCTTATTTCCTTAAATCATATGATAATAACTCATAATTTAGAGTATTAAAAAAAATATATACACTGTGAAACGATCTATTAACGTACCTAGATTATGTACATAGAAGTTTGTTACTAAAAATATTCATATATGAAAAGTTTTCGTATTTTTCTTGGTCCTGAAAAAAATGACCATACAGAAATAAGCCATTTTGAAAAGTCACTCCTCAACTATAATATATTATTTTATTTAAAAAGCTTTTAACATACTCAATTGACTATTTGAAACGGTCAAAAATAAAACATGAAATCACATCGATAAAACACCGCTTTTTTTTTTTTTTAAGGCTGGGAAATCATCCAATGACTGCTCCCGCTCTGGGTGGAGCGGAAGGGAGTGTCAGACTCTTACTGACTAAAACCCATCCATGTTCCTTCCTTAAAAACTTTGTCTTAAAAACTTCCATCATCGTACAGAAATTCAATCTTATGCGAAGATATTATTGTAAAATTGCATTTAATGCCAATAAGTATTCCATTTGATTCTAAAAATCAGTGATGTCACCTAAAAATTTCATACAAAACACAAATGCCGCGTTTTGACAATTCATAAAAAGTAACGTTGTTGACTACCCTTTCAAATACCTACTCAGTAGTACGTACGTACAGAAAACCACGTTAAACTATAAAGTAGGTACAATTCGGTCAATTGTTAAACTCTTCAAAGATTCTGCAGTCCTGGTAGTCCATTAAAAATCGGGCGGGCGTTGGGAGGGACCTCAGCGCCTTGTGCTAGGGTTGCTATTATTTGGGCGTAATCGTGATTTTGATTGGTTATGAAGGTTCGAAGGAGGGTTTCGTCTAATTAATTTGACTCATAAAGTTTAACAATAATATACCTTATTATGAGGAGGTGAAGCTTTCTTTTATATAAATTAAATGCAATTTTTTTTTGACAAAATATTAGCTACGTGACTATTATTTGCTCCTCACCATTTTGGTACGTTTGAAGCTTTTTCCATATGCCATCAAAACGATTCTAAAGAAATGAAAAGGTTTTTACCGTTTCAAAACCAACCTATAAGATAGATAAAATATTAATAATATTTTATAGATAAAATACATAATTTGCAAACACGTTTGTTGAAAGTTGTAGTACCAACCTATATAAAAATTGAATACCAAGACAAATACACAGGGTTATTGAAACATTGCAAACCTGTCAGTTCTTGCGCACGCTGAGTACATGTTCCTGATAGAACATTTTGAGAACACTGATATTCAGATTCCTGTCAAATATGACGTGAAAACGCGTTAAGCCAAATCAAAATCACTTCATAAAAATAACTTTTATGGTGGGCGTACCGCTTCCTTTACATAACCCAATTTACTAAACCAAATACCTGTAGACCTTAGAGACTCAATGAACAGCAAAAACAAGAAGTGTAAGCTGAACACTTCACACTAACTCGATTATTACCTAAATGTTTATAGCGCGTTGATCTAAACCCAGGCTATGGTAGATAGGACAGACCTCCGAGGTCTAATTGTCTGCTCTGTGTAAGTGTTTGTAAAAATAATAAACAAATAAATATATAAATCATAACATTTAAAAATAGCTGACCCAACAGACGTCGTCCTGATCGAATAGCGACAAAATTGTACCTGGAATAGTATCAGAAGTCTATCAGAAGCTTCTGTAGGACTAAATGAAAAACTCCCTGGCTGCTTGGGGCCACAAGTCGATACTCATGGACATACTCCGAATTATCTTCTCTAATCCTGTACGGTTACTGTTGAAGTCAGCTACCAGCAGTGGTTGCATCTTTAGCAGCGTGAAGTGTGATGCTAAGGCCCTGGCTAGTAGCTGCTGCCAGGTGTACCTGACATTGTACTATATCTTCTTTGCTGACGGGTAACTCGTTACGGGTTATAATGTTGAACGTTTCCTGTAATTGTTTGTTTACTTTATCAGAATGATTGAGAAAATTTTATTTAACAGAGCTCCCCGTGTATACTACAATCACTGACCCAAATATTTATTGGAGGCATCATCGCCTAAAATGTTAAATAAAAACCATTATCTAGCACACTACGGTGTATGTGAATATTTGCGGGATAAATTAAACGATTTATTTTTATACTTTATCTTTAAACTAACTAACATTATCGATCTCATTCTAATTTTGTTCTGTTTAGTTTATGAAATCTGTATTTTCTCTTGTTTACAGGTAAAATATGGTAATACCAAGATTGTGTGATATTGTTGGTAGCAATGTGAAAAAAACTATACATTAAGTAATTATTGTTGTGCTATGTTGGCAACACTGCTGTCATGGAGATTCTAGTGTGTGCGCTGTGCTGTGTAAAACATTCTCTCACGTTTTAATAAAAGTCTTCTGAGGTTGAAACATTGTTGTGCTTTTATTTCTTCAGGTTATGGGCCCAGTCACATAATCCTGACAGGAAAATGTAAAAGACAACAAACTAAATATTTTTTCTTTCGTCATTAAAACAATATACTGCCGGTTGTTGAGGTTAGAAACCGACGGGAAAACTTGCGAGCGCGTGAAGCAAGCAAGGACGGGACGACGAACAGGAAGATGGAAGACGACAATAGTTTCAGAATACAGACGCACATAAAGCTCGAAGGAGCATCCAATTGGAATATTTGGAAATTCCAAACCATCGTTTTATTACGGAGTCAAGGCTTGTTCGAAGTGACAGACGGGAGCAATGTGAAACCAGAGGCGGCGGTTGAGAAAGTTGCATGGGAAAAGAAAGACGCGAAGGCTCAGTCATGGCTTGTTACAAGGATGTCAGAAAGCGTGATGATGCACATTATAACATGTACTACGTCAGCGGAAATGTGGAGGAAACTTGCGAGTGTGTATGAGCAAAAATCTCAAACTAGTATCCATATTGTATAACAACGTTTTTTCCAATATAAGTACGAGGAGGGCACCGCGATGTCTACATTCTTTTCAAAAATAGAGGAATTAAGAAACCAGCTCAAACAGATGGGAGAAGATATTTCAGAAAAATTCGTCATAACGAAAGTGCTACAATGTTGTGTGCAGCAGGTCTGCCGAAGAAGCTGTGGGCAGAAGCTGTTCATACTGCTGAAAAAACCCCATATGAAACGTGGACAGGCAAACAATTTGACATAACGGGTCTTAAAATATTTGGAAATCCTGTTTATGTCCATGTTCCAAAAGAGAAGAGGAGAAAATGGGACCCGAAAGGAGAGAAGGGAGTAATGGTCGGCTATGGAGAAGATGTCAAGGGCTACAGGATATTCTTCTCAGAAAAGAACAGTGTTGAAGTGAAAAGAGACATTGTATTTCTAAAAAAAGGTGAAGAACAGAATGGGCAGTTAGTCATACTGGATAATACTATAAACAAAAATGATGACACTAGTCAAAAGCATCCTAGAGACAGAGAGGAGATGACTGTAGATAAAGGAAAAAGGATGGAGAAAGAGAAGGAAGTACAGCCTGAAGAGGAAGAAAAAACCCTAAATGTGTCTAGCGAATGTGATAGTGTCTACATACCATGCTCCAGTGATGAAGATTCCAGCTATGATGAAAATGAAGTGGTACCGACATGTGCAAAGAGTACTCGAACTAGGAAACAAACTTCGTTCTACAACTGTCATCATGTCTATGTCGAGGGAAATGAACCAAAGGCTTACCAAGATGCCATGCAACGGAACGACGCGAATAAATGGCAAGAAGCAGTTCAGAGAGAATTGAAAACCCTAAAAGAAAACAATACTTGGACCGTTTGTGAAGAGCCTGTAACGGGAAAGATAATAAGTAGTAAGTGGGTATTTAAAATCAAAAACTCTAATAATAATAATGTACAATATAAAGCGAGATTAGTGGCGAAAGGTTTTGAGCAGTGTGATACAATGAACTTATGTGATATATATGCACCAGTAGCAAAATTGTCAACCTTTAGGTTATTTGTTTGTATAGCAACAAAGTTAAATTTGCCAATTAGTCAAATGGATGTTACAGGGGCCTTCCTATATGGAGATATTGATGAAAATGTATATTTAAAATTGCCAGAAGGTGCATATTGTAGTGATAAAAAGATAGTTAAGTTAAATAAATCTTTGTACGGGTTAAAAAAATTACCAAAGTACTGGAATGACAAGTTTAATGCAGTAATTATAAAACAAGGTTTAGTAAAATCAAAAAGTGATCCTTGTCTGTACACAAAATGTGAAGGCAGTGCTAGTACATAATATGTTTTATTGTATGTCGATGATTTACTAATATTTGGTAATAATAAAAAGCAAATATGTGACCTTAAGTCATTACTGAATAATGAATTTAAAATGAAGGATTTGGGCTTTGTTTCAAACTTCTTAGGTATTCATGTAAAACAAGATTTAGATACAGGTATTACTGAATTAAATCAAAAAGAAGATTTGGAAGATGTATTACAAAAATTTGATATGCAAAATTGTAAAGAAATATGTACACCAATGGATCTGAATTTTAACACTAACATTTTAAAAGAAAAAAATTTGTCTGTAATTGATAAAAACATAGACAATAAATGTAGACAAATGATAGGTTGCTTGTCTTATGCTGTTTTAGGAACAAGGCCTGATTTGTGTGTTGCTGTGTCAATTTTAAGCAGGTACCAAAATAGTGCAAATAACACATTATTAACTGCATTAAAAAGAGTTTTAAGATATGTAAAATACACTATTAATTACAAACTTGTTTACAAAAATGTAATAGCAATTTATTATTGGGATATTGTGATGCTAATTGGGGAGGAGACATGAAAGATAGAAGGTCGACGACTGGTTATTGTTTTATGTTTGCAGATTGCTTAATTTCATGGTCTTCTAAAAAACAAGCCAGTGTCAGTCTGTCTTCTACCGAGTCAGAGTACATAGCAATTAGTATGGCTGCAAGTGAGGCATGTTGGCTAATAAATTTGCTCAAAGATTTTAATATTGTTGAAGTGTGTCCTGTCACAATGTATTGTGATAATCAGAGCGCTATTATGGTAGCAAATACTGAAAGTGTTAAGAGGTTAAAACACATTGATATAAGATTCCATTATATTAAAGAATTAATTAAGAGGGGAAAATTAATTTTAAAATAATATTAAAACTGAGGATCAAACTGCAGATATGTTCACTAAAGCATTAAATAAAAATTTATTGTTAAGATTTACTAAAAACTGTGGTTTGTATTGAATAAGTTTCTGTTTAATAAATATACCTAAATGTAAAGGTTATTTTTTGGTTTATCACATTGAAGGGGGGTGTTGGTAGCAATGTGAAAAAAACTATACATTAAGTAATTATTGTTGTGCTATGTTGGCAACACTGCTGTCATGGAGATTCTAGTGTGTGCGCTGTGCTGTGTAAAACATTCTCTCACGTTTTAATAAAATTCTTCTGAAGTTGAAACATTGTTGTTCTTTTATTTCTTCAGATATATATACAACTACGACATACATGCAATCTCTGTACATTTGCGAATAAATTATTTTTAATTTCAATTTTATAATTATTTGACGATATACCTACATATTTGATCACATATCTAACTGAAAATACTCAAAAATAATTTGTTTACTAAAGACAATTCAGACTTCTCAAATAAGAGCTATGGTTCACGAGATTGACCCACTTAAACACAAACTCACAGAGTATTATTAGCGGAGAGATGTAAATCCGCGTTGTGATGTTAATTCCACTTATTGCGCTTGCGTGGAAAATACTACGTTGTTGTAAATACGATGTTTTACTAAAACCTTATAAATCTTGAGAGTTTCAAGTCCGTAAATCGTCAATGGTAGTCAGAACACCCAAATATTGGAATAAGGCAAACATTTCTAGAAACTTACTTCGCAAAGTAGTTAAAAGCCATGCGGTGTACAGTCCACATGGAGTGCTACTTATTGCGGTTGCGTGGAAAATACTACGTTGTAGTAAATACCAAGTTTAATACTAGGAGCTTATAAATAATGAGAGTTTCGAGTCTTTAGATCGTCAATGTTTGGAACGAAACAAGTGGTGTTATGTAAACATCTCTAACTACTTACTTCGCAAAGAAAATAAAAGCCACGTGGTATTCAGCCCACGTGTAGTGAGTGGTGCTACTTATTGCGCTTGCGTGGAAAATACTACGTTGTAGTAAATACGATGTTTAATACTAGGAGCTTATAAATCATGAGAGTTTCGAGTCCTTAGATCGTCAATGGTCGGAACGCCTACAGAGAAATTAAGTAAACACCTCTAGCTACTTACTTCGCAAAGAAAATAAAAGCCACGTGATATTCAGTCCACATGATTGTAGTACTACTTACTGCGCTTGCGTGGAAAATACTACGTTGTAGTAAATACTATGTTCAATACTAGGAGCATATAAATTATGAGAGTCTCGAGTTGTTAGATCGTTAATGGTGAAAAGTGAAAAGCCATTCATTGATACTTTGAGTTCAGTGGTTGGCATACAATAATTACGATGCGTACCATTCATTATGATATCTTTATCCCAATTTGGGGTTGAGCCAACCCAGTACACCTATGTGTTTTTCTTTCATATTTACTATCTATCAGTCGTCATGTTTTAATCTAGTTTTTGTAGATGTACTTGCTGTTATTATTTATTAATATCGCAACGTACTTATTAAATAAATAAATTTCCGTGTCAACGATAAGATTCATTTCTTTGCCGTATAAAATCTTTCTAAATATAATATAGACACACAAGTCTAGTTTTTGGATACTTATTTATTTTTGCCTTCAATTGTAATACATAGTATTTTTCTGGGCTATACAACCACACTTTCAGTTTATTATAGTTCTTCCGTAGAAGATTTTTTTAGAAATGTCTCTAAAATTGGTTCAAAAGGCCTTAAACGAGCGGTGCAAGATGTGGAATAGTGGCGGTGGCTACTAATCTGAGTTGAGGTCAAGGAGTCAAGGCCATTAGCAGCCAACAACCCGTGGCCAAAATCATTACTGCGCCTGTGCAGGTGTATGTATAGTCGGGATTCCGTGCTGAGTTGCAGACACATATCTACTGGGACTATATGACCACTGAGGAAGTCTATCTAAATGACACACTAACAGTACTGACACCGTTTCATTTCAAGGTTAAAGAGAGGCAATTTTACATGTTTTCATGGCGATTGAATTAAATGGAAGTAACATATGTGACAAGTCCCTTATAATGTTCTTATTTATTCTATATTCACAATTTTTACTCTCTCACAACTTAAAAAATCACCGATGTCCGTATCGGAATTGGTTAGAACCGCAAGACATCGCCATTTTTTTCTTAAATCACTCAAAGGTTTTACATATGTATACATCACAATTTAAAATTTTAAACCAACCCATATCAAGCGGTTTTTAACAACAAAAAGAACAGAAATGTGATTGCAGTGCATTTTGTGAACAAAAGATTTGACTATCTTGTAACTGTTTAACTGATGGTCCAAACATAGTTCATTTACATAAACTTGTTGCCGATTCACTAAGTACGACTTCAATCGATCGGAATTAATGAACTTTGTTTCTACTCACACAGAATGAGATACCACGTGGCTCCTCTAAACGCGCGTGCTTCAAGAGAAACCCGCCAAGCCGCGCGAAGTCAGCTAAAATACGATAGAAGATATAAGGAGACCATAAACATTAGAAACATAAATCGGAAAATTTCAGTTGCCAAAACGTAACAATTACTACTGTAGCGTGATGCTTAACTCGCCTCTGTTTTTATCGCAGTAACTTTGTTAATCGAATCCATGTTTTAGCATATTTATTTTTCAACCCGCTGCTGTCTCAATCATAGTTCCGATGATAGAATGCAAGTGTACGACTTTTTAACTAATTTCTTACAAATTATGATATAAAAGTAAATAATGTCTTATGGAAAATGTGCGTTATTAAATACTCAACAAATACTAGTAAAAAGAACTATGGAGCAACATTTTATCACGGCCATTTTGTAAGGTTTTCAAGAAGCAGCAATCGAAAATGGCAGTTTTTAGGGGCATGTCGTATCTTTTTTCACACATTTCCAAGAATGTTATTTTTGGAGGAAGTGGCGTACTTGCCATAATAAACAAAGGCTGCTTGCCATATTTTTATGTACGAAGCCGTTGTTTGTTCCAGTAAAAATATATAACTAACTATAGATAATAAATTGTGTTTTCACCGATCAAAATTAAACATCATTCACATCATCAATGTTCATTTTACCTATTGAATATTCATGAGATTATTTCTTTTAAGGACAATTTTTACTTCGGGAGTTCTATAGATGATTTTAATGAACTAATTATTCTGCAAATACATATTTGCTATCGTTGCGAATAATATTTTGTTCTACATTTAATAATGATCTGCAATTGGCAAAAAAAGTAAGAAAGTTTGAATCTCGTAGGTTACGTTAGCGCTTCCTTCTGGTAAAAACGTAACCAAACACTGTTCACATGACATTATAGCATTGAATGCAAGAGGTACATAGATTTTCATGAAAACTGTAACATTTATACATTATTTCTTCTTTTTGAATCACAGTAAACGTAAATAAAAAATACAAAGTTTATAAATGAACTTACTACGTTACGCTTGTTGCTATAGAAACGAGCTGCTGAACGGCAACCGCATTCGCCGCGCGTTCAATTTACCAGTGGAAAATTTTCCGACAGGCTTTTTGAACGTTGGCGCACTAGGATAACAGAACTAACCAAGAGATCTACGATAAATAAAAAAACGTTTGCTTAAAAATATTCTAGGTAATTTACCAGTGGAAAATTTTCCGATAGGCTTTTTGAACGTTGGCGCACTAGGATAACAGAACTAACCAAGAGATCTACGATAACTAGGAACACGTTTGCTATAAATATTCTAGGTAGGTATTTATTATTATTTATATACCTTTCTATTAGTAGCTCTCGGGTTACCGACCGATAATAATAGAATGGCTTAGACGGAATATCCCGATTTCATAACCTGAATTAAAAAGTTAAAATTGCACACATTATTTTTATTTTTAAACCGTTTCATATTGATTAATCACACAAACATTTTGATTATTCTAAATATTAAAAACAGGATGCGACCTAACATTTTACCTAGTGCTGAGGACTCTAGGCGCGGGCCGTCGGACGGTGAATATTCTCGGTAGCTGACCGTCTGATCAGGACCAGGCCCATGCCGGACGTGTTCGTGTTCCACGCGCGCCTCAATCAGATGTCAGCGTTATGAAAAGGGTAGGGGCGAACTACTTAACCGATTGCGATAAAACTTGATAGGCTGTTACTTTTTGTCCCGATATTCCCACGGAATCAAAATTTACGCGGGTGAAACCGCAGGGCGCAGATAGTTATTAATAAAAACATCGGCGCTACTTTTTTCCAATACACTCCCCTATCCTAAGAAAATGTGGTACCAGGATCTTCGACGAAAACACGATTTATTCTTCTTTAAATCTTCTTACGGTAGCAGGGACACATAAATCACAAGCAGGTTTTGGATTCAACTGAAATCCTATCTGCTGACATTATAATAGTACGTAGCTATAAGTCCTTGTGCACTGTCTGAATACTGCTAAAGATTTAAAGCAACGACCTTTGGGATAAAACAACAAAAACGTCTTCATCTAATCACTACGCACTGTAAGATCAGTTGGTATATTTTTTTTTAAACTTGTTTACTTATCGACGTCCAGTTTGGACGTTTTCAATATACTCTTCTACTGACTACGGTGTTTCTTCTGTAAATTAATAAAATAAATATAATTTGCCATTAAAACACATAAAACATAATTAAACCACCGCACAATTTTGTATCATTTAAAAACGCACGGCAGTTCAAATTTCATCTGTTATTTTGTATGCCTCGGCAGATATATTGCAAATTAGCTGACCCGACAGACGTTGTCCTGTCTTACCCTACCTACCCTACCTACCCTACCTACCCTACCTACCCACCCTACCTACCCTACCTACCTACCCTACCTACCCACCCTACCTACCCTACCTACCTACCTACCCTACCAACCTACCCTACCAACCTACCCTACCTACCTACCCTACCTACCTACCCTACCTACCTACCCTACCTACCTACCCTACCTACCTACCCTACCTACCTACCCTACCTACCTACCCTACCTACCTACCCTACCTACCTACCCTACCTACCTACCCTACCTACCTACCCTACCTACCTACCCTACCTACCTACCCTACCTACCTACCCTACCTACCTACCCTACCTACCTACCCTACCTACCTACCCTACCTACCTACCCTACCTACCTACCCTACCTACCTACCCTACCTACCTACCCTACCTACCTACCCTACCTACCTACCCTACCTACCTACCCTACCTACCTACCCTACCTACCTACCCTACCTACCTACCCTACCTACCTACCCTACCTACCTACCCTACCTACCTACCCTACCTACCTACCCTACCTACCTACCCTACCTACCTACCCTACCTACCTACCCTACCTACCTACCCTACCTACCTACCCTACCTACCTACCCTACCTACCTACCCTACCTACCTACCCTACCTACCTACCCTACCTACCTACCCTACCTACCTACCCTACCTACCTACCCTACCTACCTACCCTACCTACCTACCCTACCTACCTACCCTACCTACCTACCCTACCTACCTACCCTACCTACCTACCCTACCTACCTACCCTACCTACCTACCCTACCTACCTACCCTACCTACCTACCCTACCTACCTACCTACTACTGATAGAAAAAAAAAAAAAAAAATTATTCTGCTATTCAGGGCGGAGACAAATCCAACGAAACAAAAACCATGAAAATTGGTCCAGCAGATCTCGAGTTATAATGGAGGGAACAAACCCGACTTTCTTTTATATATATAGATTACCTGCTAGTTCAGTCTTAATTACTTGACGTACCGTAAATACTTGACGGAATAATTAAAAAACTTATTAGTAAACTTATTGATGTTAAACTGTAGAGTGCACTAACCAGGTAAAGTTATTAAAGTTACTTCTTGCATTCTATTTACCATACATATTTACGGTTAGTACATATATCGCGTGGGCCCTAGTTACTAGGACATCAAGGCGCAACGGTCCACCCCACAAACCGGAGGCCGGGGAGTATAAGAGACGACAAGCGTACCACTTTTTTTTTTTTTTAAGGTTGGGAAATCATCCAATGACTGCTCCCGCTCTGGGTGGAGCGGAAGGGAGTGTCAGACTCTTACTGACTAAAACCCATCCATGTAGCGTACCACTTGAGGGAGAAATAGCGAGCGAACCTCGAGTTTCACATGCCGTACTGTGTGAAGAAGGTCCTCTAGGAGGGAGGACCTGAAAAATTGTATTTTTTTAAATTTAACATATTATTTAATCAAAATAATTACCACTATTATCCATACATTGCTGCCATCTAATAGGAAGGTCATTTAATGCCTTTGCGATAGAACTCTCGTGATCTAGATTCGACTAACTGTGTAAGACATTTTGTACTGCCTCCTAAGTAGAAAATTTTTTATCACGTAGAAAATTGACCAGATCACTAAAAAAATGGCAGTCCGTTGGAGCAAGGTCTGGCGAATACGGTGACGGGTATGGCGAATACGGACGAGGGTGACAAATGGTTTCTAATTGTAGTTCCTGTAGAGTTAAAACGGTTTCTCGTGCTGTATGAGGTCTTGCGTTATCATGGAGTAATAATGGTGAAGATCGATTCATGAGTTGGGGCTGTTTCACTGCTAGTTTTGCTAGCATTGTTCGGAATTCGGCACAGTAGATGATATCTGCCGTTATTGCTTGACCAGATCGGAGAAAGCTATAGTGAATAACACTATGCTGAGACCACCAAACAGTTACCATTACCTTTTTATTGGTACGCTTAGCTTTACGACACTGTTGCAGCGTTTGACCTGGGGTCAGCCATTGCATTTTTCGCTTACGGTTATCGTAAAGAATCCACTTTTCATCACATGTCACAATTCGATCCAATATTCCTTCATTTCTGTATGGATTCAACAAGGCAACACAAGTTTCAATACGCGTTTCTTTCTGCAGATCTGTCAAATCATGAGGCACCCATTTCTCATATTTTTTTATTTTATTGATTTGACGCAAATGAGGCAATATTGTTGGTAAGGTAAAGTTAAACCATGCCGCTAATTTCTGGGTAGTTTGGCTCGGATCGTAGTCCACCATCTCTTTCAATTTATTGTTATTCTTCTATGTGGGCGGTCTTTCACGTGGTTCGTACTTCAAATCAAAGTTTCTATCACGAAAACGCAGTTTCCTCTCCAAACGCAACATTGATATTGCGAGCTGTTTCTGCCGCGTCTTCTCTGTTTCTCTTCTTTGTCTCTTTTCTCTCGTCTCAGCTGAATAAAAAAAATAACTGAAAGTCTATTATCGAATGTTGCACATTTTTTAAAAGAAGAACTTCATAGGTACCATGTAAAAAAGTTTCACTCAAAAATCTCAAACCATGAAGGTTCCATGTCAATTCGAAGTACCTCATACAATAAAACGGCAACTTTATACTTTAACCCCTATTATTTTAGACGAAAGTAGGCCGAAATTTTGTTTACTAAACTTTTACTTGAGTAAACCACTCAACTGGATGGAACACGGCGCGGGTGTGACGCATATTTTCCCACAACTTGTTTTTTTGTTGTTGGTTTTTTTTTACTGCGTCCTGTTTGCCACAAATAAACGCATTTTCTTTCATTTCTTTTTAATTATTTAAACTATTTCCAACTCAGTTGTAAAGAATCATTGAAGAGCGTAAAGTACTTTTTCTTAGTACACATTGGGTAACTCGACGCCCATCTTGACAAGGCAGTCGGATTCTCTTATTAGGATTCGTACTATGTGGTCGAGGTTTACGACGACGAAACCACTGTTATCGATTCCTAGTAGCGTGTTAAGGCTGTCTTTGCCTCATCCCAAAACATTTTTTTTTTGCATCATCCAATGACTTCTCCCGCTCTGGGTGGAGCGGAAGGGAGTGTCAGGCTCTTGCTGACTAAAACCCATCCATGTTCCTTTATGTTCCGGGAAAGCGGTAACCCTTTCGGACAATCCCGCTTACCCGACAGGCTAATCAGAAGGCAGGTCTAGTCAGAAGTTGGAATGTCTAAGTGCCCGTTCACCTGCACCTCGGATGACCTAAAGAAGTTATTCATCTACTGAATTTAAGGTTAATATTTGGGAAACCAAAAAGTGATCTGAGAATGCATTACTTTTACGAAACGCGCTTTCAAAACGATAAAATTGTATTCTTCGAATTACACCCAAGTTCGATGCCAAAAGTTCAACACCCTATTGATTTTCCGATCAATGTTCGTGTGTGTCGCCCTTGTATCGATTACGAATAAAGTGACGTCAGAGAATTACAATCACCATCCCTGTATTTGATTAACGTCACCAGAAACGTTAACGGCAAAGTAATGGATGGAACTTGTTTTCAGCAAGCTATCTCTTTCTTCGCTGGTTAAAATATAATAAGGGAGACTGTGAGGTGCAATACTTTATACAGAATCGACCCCGTTTTATATAGATGGCGATTGATTGTGATTGACCTTTTGTGAAATCTGCTTTCCTGGTAAATACAAGACGGTTTAGCTTAAAAAAAAATTGTTTACTATCTTCTGGCAAACATGTATCCCTCCATGGTATCGACGTTGATTTCAAACACGTATCGTTTTATAATTGTATAACATTTAAGATGTAAACGATACGCACTTAACCGTGGCAAGGTATTAGGAGATCAAAAGCGAACATGATGTCGATACTTACTCCAGAAGCGGTCGCTAGTCATTATTTTTGGTAGTAAACCTTAGTCATCATCATCTACGGATCTACCTATACTAATCCCGAGTTACTTGGGGTTCACTCACTTCTCATCTATACTAATATTATAAAGAGGAAAACTTTGTTTGTTTTTTTGTTTGTTTGGTTGTAATGAATAGGCTCAAAAACTACTGGACCGATTTTAAAAATTCTTTCACCGTTGGAAAGCTTAGTTTTCTAGGAGTAACATAGGCTACTTTTTATCCCGGGAAAAATAACGGGTCCCACGGGAAAACCACGGGAGCGAAGCCGCGGGGAAAGTGCTAGTAAAATATAATTCCTTACGCAATTCACCCTGCCCTGTCAACAAGTACCAGGGCCTTAAAAATAGGAAACGTCAACAAATAAATTCATCTGTAAGGCATTCACTAAATAAATATTTAATCTAAATAAAACAAATTGATATTTTTATATGTAATATAAAAATAAATTTAGACACATTATATCTGATTTACATAGGAGGTAACTATAAACATTACTACAGTGTGCCTTTTAATTTTAAAGCGTAGTTTAAGAGAACGACTTTTGTGTTAACACAATTTTGGAGTGTATTTACATCAGATCAGATTAAAATGTCTTGACATAAAGCGATTCTATCTTATACAATGTTAATTGCAACTGTTAATTTGAATAACACGTTCAGAGAGAGCTACTTTACATAAGTACATGCTGTGACCCCACCCTGAAGAAAAATTAGATATCAGTAGTTTTTTTTTTTTTTAAGGCTGGGAAATCAAATTCATCCATGTTCCTTCCGTAGCCCTTTATGTTCCGGGGTAGCGGTAACCCTTTCGGACAATCCCGCTTACCCG
Organism: Hyppa rectilinea; assembly: GCA_951799385.1. Taxonomy (NCBI): domain Eukaryota; kingdom Metazoa; phylum Arthropoda; class Insecta; order Lepidoptera; family Noctuidae; genus Hyppa; species Hyppa rectilinea. The sequence goes on along the minus strand of OX637300.1, from coordinate 25,568,157 downwards.
GCAGGCTTGGCCCTGAGGGGCCCCTTCATATGCTGTCATCTCTTTGAGGCGCGCGTGGAGATATCAGTACTTGAGGTAGACCACCTAAACGACTAGGTTGGGTCCTTGTCAAATACTGCCTCACGCTGCATAGTACGGGCCCTTTTATACAAGTGAGAGTTGAATGATACATAGTTTCCTCTTTGTCTTACACTTGAATATTCCAGGTAACCTACGTCAGCCTGGGCCCCAAGTCTGCTAATTTTAATAAATTCGTCATTCCAACACGATCCCATTGTCATTTTGCTAAAAGTTCGTAATCTGCAAATTAATAATGGTCGATCATTGATCGGTCAATGGTCTCGTAATAGAATTGTGTCATAATGACATTGTCGTATTGCCATTATTATAAAAACCGTTGGTAGAAATGATTTCCTAAAAACTACTAAGAAAATTTGAACATTTATTCATTCCAGGTTTCATTTATATATATTTTTACATATTATCTATTAGTGTTATAAGTAATCTGAAGTAGTAAGAAGTTCGTCAATAGCAAAAAAACATTAAATTTATGTGCAACGCGGATAAAATATGTGAAACTATACAACTCAATATTTTATCTGTTTAGCTGTCAAAGTCAAATGTGACATTACTGCTTACTGACGTTTTATCTGTTTGTATTTATGTTAAATGAATGATGATTACATTACATTAAAATATAGTAAATGGCTATATATTTTATTTAATGCCTCTAACTTCATTAATTGTTCTTGATTTGTGAAACATTATGGATGGAACTCTGTCCAATAAAATTTTGGTAGGACCCTGATGCATAAAATGCAAGTGCTATTAGAATCTGCAATAAAAAATTACGATTAATCAACTTATTTCGTGTTTATAGGTATAGAATAATAAATCATTGACAAATTCAGTTTTCTCACCTTCATTTCTGCCGATACGCTATCGTTTCACTTTTCGTCTGGCCATAATGGTAATGACTTCTTCAATTAACTTCCTTACTGAGTCCTTTTCCAATCATTATATATTCCGCAAACACAATACTAGTAACTTGTTAACCGACGGGCCAATCGACGTTGTTTGGATTCCCTGCATCTTCTTTCTCTAGCATCCACTGCGTTAGCTAGTTCCAAGATGTTAGATCGCACTGAATGCATCTTGGATGCAATATTACTCCACAAACACGATTTAAATGCAAAAACTTTATGGACGCACAGTATTGCACGTATTTAAAAGCTATGACTGCACAATGACGTTGGAATGGTAGTTCAATGATCAAAGGAACTGTCAAAATTTTAGCAGATTACCGCTTAAGTCTGACATTCAACTGTCATTACGTACGAGATTACCAATTTAAGCCATTTCTTTCAATGGTGTGTCAGTGGTTGACCATTGGAAAGTCATAATGACGCCATTATATTAGTAGATTACGAAACTTGTCAAAATCAACAATTTTGAAATCAATGATCGACCATTCTGACACTATTGTAATAGCAGACTTGAGCCCCTGGTCTATTGATTAGCGCAATTAATACGTTCCAAATAATACGAGTTACAAGGTAGCAATGAGTTATAAAAGTTCTCATTATCAAATAGGATAATAATTGATAATTGTAGGATATACACGATGCATTAACATTTAACATTTGTAAAGGACCATGGGCAAAAATGTATGAAACTTGGGCTCATCCACCAACAGGGATGAGATAACGCTGAATATACTCGTACAACACTAAATAAATATAAAGATATAAACTATTTTTTGTGAAGAGTCCATGGGGTTATCTTATATATATAACTCTTCTGTGCGTGTGTATGTCACTGAACTCCTCCTAAACGGCTGGACCGATTTTAATGAAATTTGTTGTATGTGTTACAGTGGCTTTGAGGATGGTTTCGATTTAAAAAAATAAAAAAAAAATTATAAGGCGGAACGAAGTTCGCAGGGACAGCTAGTTTTGCTATAAATATTTTCTTCTACCATAATAAGCTTTAGGTAATCCTGAAAAGTAATGCTGTTATGACATTGTAGTTTGATATCTCACACTAGTTTTAATTCCAGGTGCAAAAACTACATTAAAAAATAACATAACATCACGCCTGTAATCCCCGAAGGGTGAGGCAGAACGGCGAAAGGCGGGCTTACTATTAGGCACAACTGTATCTAATAGTACGCCCACCTTTCGCCAGTTATGTTTAATTACCATTTAATAGGGGGCGAGCTAATTGTCATCAACCGGGCAAAAATCCAGGCTGCGTGGTTGCTACTGAGAATTTCTTGATGAAAAAACCCAATAACACTTTGCCTGACCCAGGAATCGAGCTCAGCAGTCGCGCCAGATCAACAAAGCTAAAAAATATAACAGCTGTTATCAGTAAAATTAATAACAATAGCATTTAGATGACCTGCCATCGGATTAAATTGTATGTACCTGCTTGACCATAAATACCATATTATTGAAATGGTATGTGCACAACTTCCTACTGTGCATGTTGACATCTCGTTCCATTTCTGTTGACCAGAATAATATACGTGATCGAACACGATCGTCTTGATTGATTATTCTTCCTCTAAATAGCCACACATTTTAGTGTTGGATATTTCATGCTGCTAAATATTGTAATTCAATTTCACGATATATTTCTATCGTATATAAACCTGAATTTACTGTTAAAACACAGTTTTATGGCTAACAAGTGTATTTCTCTACGATATTTATTTAGGTATATATCTTTTTTCTGCAATGGAATTGAAGGTAGTGCCGATAGTAACAATTTAAGTGCGAACAAAATCAGTCCGTACTTTAGTTTTTTCAGCTCTACTACGATTGCGTCTGCTGCGTAGGTGTAGCCTTGTAATGAAAACCTTTTTTGAAAACTGTTAATTATTCTCCCACTTTTATCATTGAATTGTTTGATTGCAAAATGCGTCATAATCTGCTCTAGATTTACCCACTTTTGGGTCATGGAGAGTAGGCATAATGCACCACGCGGCCGCGGGGCCAGTGCAGGTTGGTGGATTTTGAAAAATGCTTATTAATTGCTATCTACATGCTATGTCGGGGAGTTGTAGACACCAGCTGATACATTGTATTCCTATTTTGTATAGCTTCCGATGTAATCCTTGGCCTCGATCATGGATCTTCTATCAGCCACTTTCGAAAAATTGCAGCAGATTGGTTATTAATTAGCTAGTAACTCTGCTTGATTCATGTTGTGCTAGTACTCCTGCCAGGTACCGTATCCGTGGCAACAGGTGCTGCGCGTTTCTATGCCATGCAGTTTTATTTGTCATAATTCAGGTTTAACACAAACAATTTTGAGGAGTATCTTGAGTATGAGTCGGACCCAACTAACTTTATTAGCTTTCCAGTTAAAAGAATAGCCCTTTTACTAAACCGCGCCGTTCAACGAAATTAACTTTGCCTGTAATATTAAACCACCTCTTTTCAGTTATGCTGTCCTGGTAGTTTCCTCAACGGTAATTATGTACCATAATGAGCAATTGCCGTCCCTACAATTTATTATGAATTGCTTGCGTGAAACAATTAATATTGATGTATTTTTTTCAAAATACTACTTTGCTTACCGTATCGATTAAATAACGTGTGTGCTTTGTAGCTCTATCTTGTTGTGTAGCCTTTCTCCTGTGCCTTTAGGGGATGAATATTAAAAACTCAGACCTACGAGGCAGTTCTAATTAGATTAAAAACTAGAAACACCGTGATAAAAACAGACTGTATGTGGTAAAATAATTAATGATTAAGTTTATATCATTATAAATATAAGTGTTGTGCCGTAGCCTGGGAGAGGCCTTTGTCCAGCCGTGGACTGCGTAGTTTGAGTTTATTGATTGAAGAATAATTTTGTGGTTCCAAAGTGCCTACAATTGCAACTCCCTTCCTGCCCCCGTTTAGCGTAAGAAGTAAAGAGTTGTTCTGCACACACTGTGTAGAATATTAGAACGTGATGAAAATGTGTGTGACATGTTTTTGTGTAGCAGTTATAGAGGTTAAAACACTTCGTAGCAGTTGTGTACGCTTTCCTGTTGATATAATTATTCTGAAGAGTAGCACTTCGCGACGTCGTAGAAGCTACGCCGTAGCAAATCGTGACCGACTTCTTCAAACGGTTTCTTATTATGTATTTATTTTTTTTCTTTACTAGATTTTGTCAGCGCTAAAAGTATAAGTTTACACTTATAATAATGTTTATTACGATAATCCATAGTCATTAATCAGAAAGTGTTTTGAAGAAAGTTTTTATCCAAGCCTTTGACAAAATTCGTAAAAAACAGTAAAATATGTTCTTCTTTCCGTATAATTATATTTTGCAATATTACAAACAATACATACACAATAAATAAAAACTGATTATTTACCTTTCAAATAATAGTATTTTTTATTTATAGCCACATTATCACAAACAGTAGCATATTAGAATTAAAAAAACATAATGAGAAAAAATAAAATTGTAGTCACCTTACTAATGTATATTAAAAACATTATCTTCAAATATGGACAGTCTGCAGGTTAGTAAATTTTCGGTTTTTATATAAGTTAAAAGTTTTGTCACATTATATAAACATAATTTAATAAACTTAAATATTTTTAATAACTATGTACAAGTATATAAAATAGGTGTGGAAATAATCAAAGGGCATACAAAATCCATACTTTTGGTTTGCTAATTAAACACACTTCCACTTGTACCCCGCGTCTGAGCGGCTCGGTAGCTTCAGGTTTAGCATCATACATATAAAACATTATATTATGTACTTGTGCTACAGTGAATTGACTATTAAAACTTGGCATTCTTGTAAACTTTTACATATTTTTAAAAATATTTTTTGCACTATTTGAAAACTGTATTTTCGATAGTCATCATCTCTATTTAATTAATCATTTTTAGTGGTGAACTAAAATTCATAATCGCAAAGAATTACCTTATCTTGCAACGATTACATTAAATTATAACGAGTGAGATACATACGTACCTATATTATTCATAAACCCTCGTTTTCTTCAAAAAGGAGTAGACAGAAACTATAGAGCGCCACCAGTAATCAGTACGATATTTTGAGCCACACTGTAAGCGGGGATATAGCTCAGTGGTAGAGCATTCGACTGCAGATCGAGAGGTCCCCGGTTCAAACCCGGGTGTCCCCTAGTATTTTTATTGTGTTTATGTACTTATGTTTTTTATGTGGGGGTTTAATAAAAAAATATTATTTCTTCTAACTTTGGGTTTACCTTAGACATTGTGAAACTAGTAATTATTCAAGGTCAAACTAAATGAAGTAGCTAAAGTTTGTGTGATTGTATGTTTGTTAATTCAAACAAAAACTGCGAAACGGATCTGGATGAAATTTGGCACAGATTTAGATTGTAACCTGGCTTTACACATAGGATACGTTTTTTTTATCCCATTCGTATGTCCCCGTGGGATAATTTGCGACTTCCACGCGCGCGAAGCCACGGGCTCATTTCATTTTCATTCTGAATAAATTTGAAAGCTGAGAAAGAATAATGTTTGATGGAAAGTGGTATATTAACTTCTTAACATATTTTATAACTTAATTGGTACATTTAAGTAGTAAGCACATGAATAAACCCTGTCATAAACTTTTCATCTTCTTATATTACAATACTTGATTGTATTTTGCCATCACATTAATGCATGATATTATTTTTAAAATAAACGTACAATAAACGGCTTTGAACTTAATAAATCACATAATAAACGCGTTAACTGAGATCAACTTTTTGTGACATTGTATTTCGCCTATCCTAACAAGAACGACCAAGAACATGCCTACCAGGATAACAGTAGAGGGAAGATATCGAGGGTTATGAAGCGAGGCATGAATGTTAGCTGAAAGGGAAATATAAAATGAAAGGGAAATGTTAGGTGTGGGCCGTGGGCGGTAGCGGATTGAGCAACAAAGAAAAGGTTAGTGGAAGAAAGGGAGAGAAATATAGTAGAGCAATACACACACCGATGTAATGTTTTTCAAAACGAACTTCTTCCACATGAATAAGCGGGATTGTCCGAAAGGGTTACCGCTACCCCGGAACATAAAGGGCTACGGAAGGAACATGGATGGGTTTTAGTCAGTAAGAGTCTGACACTCCCTTCCGCTCCACCCAGAGCGGGAGCAGTCATTGGATGATTTCCCAGCCTTAAAAAAAAAAAAAAAGGGCTTTAATGAAAAAGCTACATATTTGTGAAATTTTGTAAAAAAAATGTGAGTCATAATGAGTTTTACTAGCAGCAATCTTTAATTTTAATTGAACCGAATCAAGAGAAGAAGAAAACATGCTGCACCGACCCTAAATAAGATAAGGACGAGAGGACGATGATGGTTAACTGATAATAAGAAATGTTTGGATACCTGTTATTCATCATTTGTAGTTAATACACAAAGTTTAATCTGTGAACGTTCTACATTCTATAAGCTTCTTATGTTTAATTATCTCCTAGTAGACGTGCGGATTTAAGAAAGTGCGGATGACCAATGCGTGTTTTGCACTGAATCGGGTGACCTTTGCACCGAATTGGGTCAATCATCAAAGAATTTTTCTGCAAACAGTTTCATTAATATTATGTATTCGATAGATAGTATAAAAGTGACAGTAAAATAGGATATACGAGAGGCGTTCAATAAAAAAACTAAATGAGTGAGTTACAGCTAACTTTTACTTAATGTTTTTTTTTAATTTTTTTATATAGTCATCTTTTAATTAATTGCACTTGGAATACGATTTTCCTAAACTTCTAATATCTTTCCTGAAGAAATCCTTCTCCTCAGTACCTAAAACCGGCGACTACTGCTTCATCATCTTTGCCCTATCTGATAGTTCTTTAACTTCTGAAATAGACAGAAATTACAGGAGCAAGATCTGGTGAGTAAGAAGAATCTCAAGTATTTCAAAGCATATTGAATTCCGGACGACAATTTTCAAGGGGATTATCTTTGTTTGTGTAGTTATAATTATTTAAATAAGCACACTGAGCTTTAAAATTTAGAAAAACATCTGTTTTTTTTCCATCAATTTGTGAGGAGCTTCAATATTTTTTTTACAAATAGGTAACTGAAACTTTAACAATAAACCATAACAATAAAATGGAATTGCTGGTTGTGTATTTTTTATTTGACCTCAATAACCAAAGCAGTAGAGACTGATTATCAATATTAAATGGACGACAATTCTGAGTCATGTGATGCTGGTACTGTTTACGTGTTTCGTATATATGCTGCATAACGCTGTATCTTGCCGCATAAACGAGAAGAAATTAAACTGGAACCAACTGTTGGTACTATCATTACTGCTTCTTGTTCTCACTAAATGAGTGAGTTACAGCTAACTTTTACGTAAAACTTACTAAAACTTACTTTAAAAAAAACATACCCACTATTTTTTTGACAAAAAGTGATAAATGGGTGAGCTTTCTTGTTACAGGTTCAATTAATTAGGTATGTGTAACTTAATACTTCTGTAACATTTTGTAATTAAATAGAAACTTTCCGTTTTTAAAGCAATAAAAAATTTGGAAATTTGCACAACAGGAACAGACAGATATCTTAGACATTGTCTCAAGTACCGCAAAAGCAAAACTAATATAAAAATAAAGGTACAAAAGGACACATGTGATACTCGGATTCACGATAACACGTTTTAGCAAACGCGATGTTCTGTACCATCCAGGTGAGTCAAAGGTTTATTTATAAGCACATTGAGGGACGAAAAGATGAACATAATCTATTCAGTTTTCGACGGCTGTGTTTCTATGAACCAAGTGTTTATGACAAGAATTAGCTACTTTCGATCAGGCATAATTTACTTCAATATTTGCGTTCACAAATAAGCATACTTACTATAACTTTCAAAACTTATAGGCCTTTTCATAAACCTACACAAAAAACATAATCATTGATTACCACACCCGTGCTTAATACGAATTTTCCAAAATATTTACCTTCGAAAGTAAAGGTAGTTGTCACGTATTTGAACCCAGACGTTATAATCTCGATCACACTGCAAAATAGTTATTTCAAAACGCTTATAAGTCTTAAAAAGTATTTGCTTAGACCACCTAGTCTAAGCAAATACTGTCAGTGTCAGTCTGATATCTGTTAATAGAAATACCGGGTAGTATTTATGGCGCCAACATTGGCTACGACCTTAAAGTTCACATTCCTGACAGCCTCTTAGTGTTACATGAAAGCCTGGTGCTTTGAATATGTAGGGTCTAGATGGATCAATACCGTTACCCAAGCGCATGCCACGCCAAAACGGTTTCCATGACATCGATGCAACTTAAGTGAAATACGCTGTAACGGACGCTTTCTTTCTTTCTGAGCAAAGAAAGCACGCGGTTTAAGTACATTTTCTTGGAAGCCAATTGTTTTTTTTTTGTAAAAAAGAAAATCATTGCGAGGCAACCTAGACTTATAGATATTATTCATTTCAAATCGCCAACCCATTATGGGCAAGCCTGCCAGTCTATTTCCTAAAAATCACACAGTGAAAACTTAGATGAAGTGAGCGTGAAATAAGCTGTCGTTCCACCTAACTGAAACTTTTGTCAGCTCACTTTATATTTAATTAACAGGCCGATGATACAGACCTTGACCCATGTCTCGTTTAGTCTCTTACATGGAGCTTACATTGAGTGACCCTACCGGCAAAGCTCCAAGATTATTCAGGCACGCAAGTCCTACCACGACGACAACGTGAATACACCCTCGGTGCGTGAGGCAGTGTACCTACCTTGTTTAAGTACATAATAAATAACAAAATAAAAGTCCCTTTATATTATGTGTCATTAGATCCTTGAGTTACACACGTGTTACGGGCACAATTGATTTGAAAAGGTAGTCAATAACGTTACCTTTAATGAAGTGTCAAAACGCCGGGTCTGAAAGACCCCGCCATCCCCTTCTAACCTAACCTGTCCGAGTCGGGGTAGGGCAAGGCGGTTTTGGATATTTTTCGGATATTCACAACACTTGCACTTCACTACACTCTTCAGACACAGAAGCATAGGGCTTCGGAGACGCCATATTTGGTGACAGATCTACCATTCTGAGCACAGAGCTATTATTTAAGTAACAAAACTGTTATTATAAGAACGAAGTTTATATTCATGTAATGCAATATAATTTTATTGGTTATCGATCTCTTATTTTACACATATATTAACATTAATTTGATAATTCATACCTGGGAACAATTTTTGTTTATCTGAGAACGAAAATATTTCGTGGCGATAGATCTATTTATTAGGTGATACAACTTGATGACAAATATAAATTTTGGTGATAGAAAATGTAGTTCCCTTTTAGAATCAAATGGAATACTTATTGGCATTAAATGCAATTTTACAATTACATCGTCGCATAATATTTAATTTCTGTACGGTGATGTAAGTTTTTAAGACGAGCGGTGTTTTCATATTTTATTTTTGACCGTTTCGAATAGTTAATTGTGCGGCGATAACTATACATCTCACAATGGATTTACTCTTTGTACTCGTTAAATGTAACACCTGACCGGTTTCCAAACTACTTCTTGGTTCATTGTGTCCCGAACATCGTAGAAGAGAACAAGTTTCTTATTATTCGATATGCAGACAGCTGTACGACGGTAAATGCGTAAGGTCTATGTTACTAGATATTGGAATTGGGTATTTGACAGGGTAGTCAATATATCCTGATTTTTTATAAATTGTCAAATCGCGGATTTTGTACGTGATTTGTATGAAATATTAAAATGATTTTTTGAATCTATAAGTATTCCGATTGGGATTAATTTAATTAAAATTAAATCTAATTTTACAATATAATTATGTCTTCGCATAATTTAATTTTTGCACGGTGATGGAAGTTTTCAAGACGAGTGGCTAAGTGATTTCATATTTTATTTTAGACCGTGTCAAATAGTCAATTCTAGAAAGAAAACGGAAGAAGGACGAGCGTCTGTTCGCAATTAATCCTTGAGCCAAAAATATAGAACGAAAACATGAACATTAAATTAGTATTATTGAGCATTAAGCTGGTTGGTGGCTATTTTGCGTGGATGATACTTTCATTTCCCCCATTTTTTATTTTTAGATCTTTACGTCGTGCGTGCCGCAAATAAACGCAAAGTTTACCGTAAACATATGTACCACGTATGTCCCTAAATGTTTACACAAAAAAAAAACTATAAAAAGTCCTCCTCGGCAGTGTTTTAATTAAGTGGTGCCATCTAACCAACCAGTTGGAAGATGCTTCAGCACTATCTAGCGTACAATATTGGAACTTGCTCGTAATGGAGCTGCCTGAACAGTTCTCTAAGCATCCGAAATGCGATAGACTCAATTCAACATCATTTCTATTAAAATACTGCTAAAACAAATGTAATAAGCTTATTATTATACCTTTTCACTATTTGCTATTTTTTAATGTAAAAATTGTACAATCAAATTGCGTAGTTTCGCTGAAATTCAATGTGTGTGCCACGACAAGAAGCAACAGAACCTCAGTTTCAGGCTTTCATTCACAATCCTCGGTAGTATAGTGGCTAGTATTCCCGCCTGTCACGCGGGGGACCAGGGTTCAATTCCCTGCCGAGGAGGACTTTTTATTATTGTATTTGTGCGTAAATGCGTTAAAATGATAACAGCATTAATTTTCTTAATTGAGGTGCTGAGTAAATTTGCGTTGTTCAGGTTTATCAATATAAAAAAGTCACTATAGTAACACTTGTGGGTTCCAGTATGTTCCTTAGATTACAGTTTTAAACAAAGTGGGTTATTGAACAGTTGGCTGTTACGTATCACGACTCAGAGGGACTTGCGGGCTTTACTGGTGATTTGATTAATGTGTAATTTTATAATTTTCTATCACGTAAAATATACAAATACATTATATAGATATTAAATGCGGTCACATTAATACTTATAATGGGCGGCTACAGCCAAACGCCGCTACTCTTTGGTACAGTGGGTAACTTCATAAACATAATTCCATTTCATGCCCTTTTAACTTTTTTGAAAATATCTTTAGAATGCTTTTGTTGGTTTCTCTCACTCGGTATATTATTGTGCCACTTTTTTGCGCATGATCAACAAAATTATCATCAGTGTGTGTTCCTTTAACAAACCATCTTTTCAGGACCAACCAGATGTCTTTAATTTTTCTGTCAATCATTTTCAATACTGATGACGCGTTAGGTTAGAATAAGGTTATTTAAAGAGAGGGACAAATAAATCTAAGCTTATGATTGCTGTCGACCTTTTAGAATCCTAGTGCTTCGAGTATTGTAATGCCTTTTCTTTTTTTTTTAATGCATGGATAGATCAATACTCAAATTCAAATAGATTTTTTATTATTTAGCAGCATAATATATCAGAGTAGCGTCATCGGCCGGTTTCTCATATATTTTGAGTTTTGATACCAGGACAACAGGAACAATCAGGACGTTTTGAGTCCACCGTTACAGAAATGGACGACGCAACGCCACTTCCGTTGCCATTATAGTGACATCTAGCTTCGCGTTTTGAAAACTTGTTTGCGGACATTTCTGAGATGGAGTGTGTTGGTTTGTGATTCAAGTGTGTGGTGACAAACGTTGCCGTATTGCGGTTGTGTTATTTTTTATCCACCCATCCATATAAATAAAAATCAATTGCATCATGTATGACGCAGCATCACTTGATAACTTTTTGCACCAATTTGTCTGATTCAACATGCTTTTGTTAGCTTACACATCACACAGCTTCACATTTAACGAAGAATATTCCCTAGGAGGCCAAGAAATTTTGTTAATGCATATTTTTTCGAGCTTTGTCTCATCTGGTTTAAAAAAAGTATTTATATGTATATTGAAGACAAGCAATGATTTAAACTGTTGCGCTGTCGCCTCTGCGGTCTTCAACCAGTGCACGTCGTCACTGACAGTCACGCTGGTTATAAATTCAAGATCCTTTCAGCGCGCTATGAAGCTAGCCCATTCCAAAAAGAAACTCCGAACATAAACATGCTGGGAGTTTCTTGGAGAATTGAAAATCACTACATAGTATAAAACAGTAGTATAAGTCGCTTTCTCTGTCTCTATATCCCTATGTATGTGAAGGCACAGGATCAGACATATTGTAAAATAGAAGACGTTAGGTTAACAGTAAGAAATAGAATTATTTGATCAATGAATTTTACAGCTACTCACTTAATCAGTTTTCAGGGAATAATTAATTCAACACCTTATAATAATAGCCACGACACCTCAGTAATACAGTAACAGCTTAGTTCACACAAAATAGCAAGAATGTACAGAGAGGCAGAGTAACAATAATTAAGAGCAATACAACCTGTGCACCGGGCGACGCCTGTAGTCAGAATGCCGTTTTACCGCCGTGCGGCCCCTTTTATACGCAGTGCTACGACGTAGCGCATACTAACTCCGCCCCGTAGCAAGGAGGCGGGAGAATGATGCAGCGCGCTACGGTGCTACGGCGCCACCGCGTGTTGTTTATAATGCGACGCCGACACGGCCATGCTGACGTGCGGACGTCCTCGTACGCTTAGCTTAAAATGTCATATCTAGAACAGAAAACTGATTAGGCACCGTTTGGTCATCCTGCTATATTTTTTTTTTTTTTTTTTTTTTTGCCCGGTCTACTTAGACCCTTCAAAGTAATCCCTTCAGAGTAATAATCTGGTCCGGTCTATCGACCCTTCAAAATTATTACTGCTTCGTCCGGTCATACATGAACCTTCAAGGCTTGTTTCTTGGTCCGGTCAACTTTTGACCCTACAAGATGAGCTCCTTTTTTTTCTATTTTTTTTCTTTTATTTTTTTTTTTTCTTTTCGTTTTTTTTTTTTTTTTTTTTAATGTCCCTGGTCCGGCTACTGCCCTTCAGGTATATCCCTTCAGTTAAACTGGACCGGATTTACTCCCTGGTCCGGCAACTGCCCTTCAGGTGTATCCCTTCAGTTAAACTGGACCGGATCCTTTTTTTTTTTTGTATCCCTTCAGTTAAACTGGACCGGATCCTTCTTTTTTTTCTTTTGTATCCCTTCAGTTAAACTGGACCGGATCCTTTTTTTTTGTATCCCTTCAGTTAAACTGGACCGGATCCTTTTTTTTTTGTATCCCTTCAGTTAAACTGGACCGGATCTTTTTTTTTTTTGTATCCCTTCAGTTAGACTGGACCGGATCTTTTTTTTTTTTTTTTTTTGAACTGGTAGATATAGTGTGACTTTTAGCAGACATGGTATCACTATTGACAGAGAAAGTATCACTATTATCAGACTGAATATCATCATTGCTAATCTGGTGCCTAGTCTCATGAACCTCTGTGTTATTATTCGCCGACACGTCATCCTCATCATAATTTTCCGAAAAGAATGACTGACCACGTGGTACTTCTCGCAAGTTTTCGTGAGAGTATTTGTAGACTATTGTTTCCATTAATGTGTTTTAATTCGTACCTATCATTTTCCAAAATAGCGGTTATTTTAAAGGGGCCTTTGTATTTACGGTCTAATTTCGTTTGGTGTCTTTCCTCGAATTTAACAAAGACAAAGTCACCTACTGAAAAAGGTTTTACTATAGCTTTACCCCTGTTAAATCGACTTATGTCATATTGGGCCAGCCTTTTTATACTAGCAGAATCATCGGATCGAATGGTTTCGAGGTTTAACCTGTCTTCATCAGGATGATGGGTAGATACTTTTGATATCCCTAATGAACTACTCTTAATACCAAACATTAATTCCAAGGGCGTGAACCCTGTTACTCTACAACGAGTACTATTGAGAGCCAATTGGATATCGCCTACATGATGTTGCCATAAGCTATCGGTATCTGTGTCAGCATACTTTTCAAGGTCCTCATGACACGCTTGACCTGGCCATTGGCCCTACTGGAACCAGTGGCTATTAAATGTAAATCAATACGATTATCTTTGCAAAAATTCTTAAATTCAGTATTGTCGTATGACCTACCACGATCTGCAACTATTCTTTTAGGAGCGCCAAACAAGTTCACTGCATTTTTAAGTGATTTAATAGCATCTGATGCATTTAGGGTTAAGGTATGTTCTAACAAGACCAATTTTGTAAAACCGTCAATAATCACGGAACAATACTCCTTACGCTCGCTTTTTCCGCTGAGTTTGCCAGTTAAATCTAAATGAATTGTATGCCATGGAACGGCCAATTTAGGGATTGGATGTAGACGGACCTTTGGAAGTTTAACAAACGACGAATGAATCTACAAATAGATCGTATAATTTATCTACTGTTTTTTTCATAACCAAGGTGTTTAATTTCGCTGTGTACGTGATTAATCATTGACTAGGTTAAAGAGTGTGGCAATATTGGTAACCATTTAGTGGTTTTATTACGTTCGATTTTACTATAAAGTACGCCCTGTTTAATATCGCATGTGTGTGACATTTCAGATGGCAAGTCATTTGAACGGAATTTAGAAATAATGTCTGATATTTCAGAATCACGTTGTTGTTCCTCAGATAACCAACTTCTCTCCAGTTCAGATAAATTTACAATTTTAGCTGGCTTATGAGTAAAAGATGGGTCAGCATGATTACGTGAAAGGAAATCTGCATGTGCCATATTTTTCCCCTCCTTATAGATGATATCAAAGATCTGTGTCAATCGAATTAATGTCAACAGGCATTTCTAATTTAGAGCTAGGACATGACATTTTGTTTTTTTTGGAAAAAGTTAAGGCATCGTTACTAACCACAACGGATATTCCTTGCCTCAAAATATCGCGACCTAATAATATGTTTTCATTGAGACATTCATCAGGCAATATGCAATGATATGTAACATCGAGAAGACAGTTTTGTACCAAGGTTGGACTTTTTATTTGGAGGGAGCAATTAACGTTATTAGAACCAACTCCCTTTAAACTTGTTAATGAAATTTTTCACCAGTAATAAGATCACAGTTACTTTCTTTCATAAGGCTACACTCGGATATGAAAGGAAATTGCATACTGGGTGTCATGTGGCGAGGTGTCATATTATCTGATATTTTTTTTTTTTAATAGATTCCATACTAGCCGAAAAAAAAACGACATTTGTTCCTGCAATAAATTGCCGGCAGTCCCAGATATAGGTGGGAGTGGGTCTGATCCCACTTCTGATGAAGGCACAGGATCAGACATATTGTAAAATAGAAGACGTTAGGTTAACAGTAAGAAATAGAATTATTTGATCAATGAATTTTACAGCTACTCACTTAATCAGTTTTCAGGGAATAATTAATTCAACACCTTATAATAATAGCCACGACACCTCAGTAATACAGTAACAGCTTAGTTCACACAAAATAGCAAGAATGTACAGAGAGGCAGAGTAACAATAATTAAGAGCAATACAACCTGTGCACCGGGCGACGCCTGTAGTCAGAATGCCGTTTTACCGCCGTGCGGCCCCTTTTATACGCAGTGCTACGACGTAGCGCATACTAACTCCGCCCCGTAGCAAGGAGGCGGGAGAATGATGCAGCGCGCTACGGTGCTACGGCGCCACCGCGTGTTGTTTATAATGCGACGCCGACATATGCTTAAATCTTTAAAACTAGGCAACAGATTTTGATGCGTTTTTTTTAATAGATAGAGTGATTCAAGAGGAAGTTATATGTATAACATGCAATTTCCGTCATCCACGCTGGCGAATCCGCGGGCAGAAGCTAGTTATCTCATAAAATAAGAGAATGATTTAATTATGCAGAGTAAGCAAATTGAATGGTGGGTTAGTTGTGCTTGTTGAAGTAACGATAGTTGGTGGAGTAAACGATGAATCTGGGTGAGGGGACCGCGTATCAGTGAGCGTAGTGTAGTGTGGGACGCCTCTCAGCTAGATGGAGCAACGACCTTAAGATCATCTTCTTTCGTATTTTACTATTGCTTTTAAAAAAAGACGCGGAGACAGTTCAGGGTTCCGTTCTAACCCTTTGAGTAGGAACCCAAAAATTGGAAATAGACTTAATATCGTTTACGAAACGCGGTTTCAGTACAATAAACGTATATTCCTCAAACTACGCCCAAGTTCAATGCTAAAAGTTCAACACCCTATTGATTTTCCGATCAATGTTGGTACTGTCACCCTTGTTTTGACTATGAACACAGTGACATCAGACAAACTCGAATACCTCCGTACGTATTCAAGTGACGTCATCAGCCACGTTTACGGACAAGTAAGGGATGGAACTTGTTACAGCATGCCATCTCTTTCAATGCTGGTCAAAGTATGATAAGAGTGAGTGTGAGGAATTTTTGTCCAATTATGGACGGAAACAACCCCGCTTTTTAGTATCATTGCAATACACCTGCAGTTAAATCTGCGTCTCTGGTACATGAAAGATGATTCGGTTTGCAAAAAATGTTTACCAGCTATTCGGATTACTTCCCAATAGCAATTTTTTGCTTACGGGACAACAGTGGATCTTGTGGTTGCCTCTTGAACATAACGAAACGAAAAATGTAACAGTAATAAATTTCGGCTTTGGCTATTTTCATTGTCCATCCTAAAGTTATAGTTGGACTTTTAATTTTTGCAGTAACTTGTCAGTAGTTGTTATATATTTTTGAAAAATAAAAGGCGTGAGGTGAAACAAAGAATGAATGAAATCTAATGAACTTTGTGGTGTACATAAAGTGCATAGTTTTCATTGAATTTAATAACTTAAACTTGGAAATACGTTACATTATAATGTATACATATATAACATAACTAATCACTTAATCAGAAATTCTTAGAACTATATACAGCGAGTGATCTAGATCAACTTTTTGTGATAAAGTTACCTTCTGACAATCCTAACAAGAACAATCACGGCTAGGTTTACCAGGATAACAGGAGAGGGAAGATATCGAGAATAATGAAGAGAGGCATTCATGTTAGCTGAGAGGGAAATATTAAAGTGAAAGGGAAATGTTAGGGGTGGGCCGTGGGCGGTACCTATATTGAAGAAAAAGAGAAGGTTAGTGAAAGAAAGGGAAGGGAGGGTTAGAGCGATATTCAAACGTTTTTAAAGTATTTATACTTTTTGCACTGATTATTATGAAAGCTACTTAATTCTTAAACTTAGTAAAAAGTAAAGAGTCATTTAAATTCATTTAATACTGGGTTTTACTGGTAATAAGGACTAGTGGATAATGATTGTTGAATGTTACTATTTATAATAATATATTATATAATTTGATTGTCTACTATTATTATAAAAAGGAAAGATTTTTTTTATTTGTTTGTTATACAATAACAACTTATACATACTTAAATTAAAAGACTATATCTAACTAACTATATATACAAATAAAACCAAAAAAGACAAAAAGGACACTTAGGCGTCGAAGTACTCATCCGCATCGCTGTCATCAGGAAACGTGCCCAGAAGACTGGCAGCATTGCCACGTTGAATGACAATGCTAATTCTTTGGCCAAAGAACAATCCAGCCCTCTGGTCACGCGAAGTGTCGACCAATCGGCGAGAAATTTCCTTAAAAAGGAGTTGCGCACTGCGTTTGTTTGTTTGTACCAAAAAAGCTCTAAAAGCCAATTTTAACCAGTTTTTTACCAAAACAAAGCTAAATTATCAAGAAGTAACATAGGCTATAATTTTTAAATAATAGAGATCCTTAAGAAAAGGCTATAATTTAAAAAAATAGACATCCAAGTAAATGATTGAAATAATCTAGCAAAATGTTGTCTATAAAATTCATTATTTGCCGTGCGCTGAGAAAACTATTGATGATACATAAAATTATGTACTACACGATTTAATTACTTGTTACCTACAAAAAAGTCTGCAAAAGAATATATCTAACTACGAGTATCATAGTTAAGTCACAATAGTAGCTTTTGTGTCATACAATTTAAAAAGATTGCTGTTAAAACCAAAAGTTTGTTTCATTAGTATCGTAGTACTAATTCTTATTTATAGAATGGTTCTATCATCAAGTGTATTTATGTAGCAGTAAAATACTATTTAACACGTTAGCTGCGGCACCAATTTTTGCAAACTTTCCGTTCCTACGGCACGAGGTTTTATCGGCCCGCACCGTGACCAGACGTTAGGGTGACACGCGGTCTATTAGACCCCACCTCCTTTAACAGACTAAAATCCATTTTCTGGCGCGAAATCAAAGATAAATGAAAAATTTTGTCCTTATCGATATAGACAGTGAATTGATGAACCCTAATCTACCGTCGCCCCGGGATCTGATAACTTGTTTAGGAATTATTGGCAAAACAAAGTATGGGATCTTATACACCTCGTAACGCACTGAAATAGGGTAAATTTACGCTAAGATTAGTGATGGAAAAAATAATATCGACGCAACGACGTTTACGTATTTTTGTGTGAAAATCTTAATGCGGTTCACAGAATAGAAAAAAAAGAAAACCTGAAGTACAAAAGAAACTATCCTATGTATTCTGCCTCGGGCTTTAAAAATACACTTATTAGAACTTGAATTAACATAAAAAAATCAGTAACAATATACTTTTTTATAAAAAATCGCAATCGTTCTGTTTCTGGGTTTTTTTTTAAATTAACTTCTTCCGACATCGTTTAGACATGTTCGGCGATGTAAAAGGACGTGCTCTCCAATCGACGTGATGCACAACACTAGTCGCGGGAAGCTCTCGTTGGGTGCGGTACGAGGTCCGGGAGGATATGGACGTTTTAGCCTCGTTCCGCACTGCATTAAAATTATATTAATTCAGTGCGGTACGAGGCCTAAGACATCCGGTACCAAGGTAGGTATGCCACCGAGTCCGGGACCATTAGCGCGTCTCAAATATACATTTATCTCTTATCTATACTGGACCAAACCAAAGCTATGCCCTTCGCACGACAGAGATGTTCACGTTTTTCCTTGCCGCACCACAAGGAAGTTGCATGAAGGGTGATTTAGGCCTCGTTTCGCACTTAACGTGTTAATTTATTCTAATCGGTCATTTCATCTTGAATTTATCACAAGTATAAAATGCAAAACGCGAAGCGTTCGTCACCTCCGCGACGTTCCCTACTATATAGAATGTGCGAATGCTACATGATGAACATCCACAGAACAGATTATTTGGTTTTCCCATCCTAAAAGAAAGTATGTACTTAATATGTTTGTTAGTTTTCAGGCAAAAATAAATGACCCGATTGCGATGAAAATTAGTAGGTACAGAACTGTTACTTTTTTTCTCGATATTCCCTCAGAATCGAAAATAATATTTATAAAACTTATTACGTTTCTAATTTTTCCAACATGTTAAATTACTACAAGAAAATGATAATCGTAGTACTAATTATTACATTTTTTTCCCGTTGGATACTTTTTATTTACCAACTTGAATAAATAACGCGAAGTTCGAACGAACGAACGAGCTATGACCGTTCTTCATTCTGTGAGCCCTCTCATGTTTCATTATCTCCTAGTACGCGTGTGGATTTTTCGTGTGGATTTTTTGCACTGAATCAGGGTGTCATCAGTAAAGAGAACTAACTTTTAAAATTACAATTACACTTTTCAAATACGACTTTAAAAAATAATCTTTTCAAGAAATTCTTCTCCTGAGTACCTAAAATCAGCGACTACTGCTTCATCATATTTAAATTTATTTCTTGCCAAATAGTTCTTCAACTTCGGAAATAAATAGAAATTATAGGGGTTAGATCTGGTGAATAAGAAGGATCTCAAATATTTCAATGCAACTTGAATTGCGGACGAGGATTTACCACGGGGATTGTGTTTGGTGGTCATGTAGTCAAAATTATTTTAATAAGCACAAAACAAAACACTGAACTTTAGAATTTAGAATAACTTCCGTTTATTTTTTTTTTCATCAAATTAAGAGAAAATACAATAAAAATTGTTATGTTGAATGTTACCATGTACATAACTTTCTCCAATACTTTTAATAAACGTTCTACAATCTTTAAAGACTCTTTGCTTTTATTATCTCCTAGTACACGTGCGGATTCAAAAACGTGCGGATACGGAACAACGCGTAATTTTGCACTGAATCTGGTTGGTCAGTGAAATGTTTTTCCGCAAGCTGACGTTATCAAAGTAACAGAAAAATAATAGAATACTGTGTAATAATTTCCGACATCCAAGTGGGCGAAGCCGCTGGCAGAAAGAAGCTAATAAAGAAAATTAAACTATTGACACTAGGTGCTAAAAACTAAATGACGATCTGACTAACAAACTTTAGACAAATAAACTACTACCTACTGTTTTAGAGGTTTCTCCTTTAGAACAGTAGTTTGCCCCTAACTTTATATTTAATGCTGTTTTCTTACTAAGAGTGTAAGAGATGAAAATACCTAAGCAACATAAAACGCTAATCTATTCGTATAAATAAAAATCAATTGCCACATGTATCACGGAATATCATTTGAAAACGCACGATCGATTTGGCACTTTTTTGTATTCATAATTAAAGCGCCAAAAGATCTATTGGGGTTTATATTAAAAATCAATAAGTAATCGAATCTATTTCACCCTGTTTCGTGCAACGTGTTCACAGGTGTTTTTTTTAATATCATGAACAAATGCAAAACATGAATAACTTAACAACCTTATTTTCCTTAATAATTCTAGGTTGTTTGCTTTAGACTCCATTGATTTGCTAAAAAGTTAGCCGCATGTCACTTAAATGTATGTATGTGTGTATTTTCTTTCCCCTACTGTCAATGACAAAAGAATTGTGAAGTAAAGTAAAATGTATGCTCAAGAAAACATACTGCAATCCACCCAGTGTTTAATTACACCTTAACTCTGTCTTATCTTGTATACCAATTCTGTCATAATTTGTAAGAAATTCACTATAAAAAGGTTCAAAATGCCCCTGAAACCGCCATTTTCGATTGTCGTTTCGTGAAAACCTAACAAATATAGTAGTTATTAAATGGTGTTTCTAGGTTTTTTTTTGCAAGCAATTGTTCAATATTTAATGAAGCATATTTTCCATATGATAATACGTACATTAATGACATATTTTGTAAGAAATCAACTAAAAAGTCACACGCTTTTAAATCACAGAAAACCGTGATAGAGACCGCACGTTGAAAAATCAATGTTAAAACATGGATCCGATTTTAAACCTTAGTATCACTTAAGATTTTAAATCGGATCCATATGAACAAAGGTGAGTTAAGCATAACGCTGCAGCGGTAGTTGTTACGTTTTGACTGCTGAAATTTCCTGAAATAAGCTCGAATTGTTTATGGGCTCCTAGTATCCTGCATCGTATTTTAGCTGACTTCGCGCGGCTTTGACTTGACGCAAGCGTGTTGAGAGGAAAGCCACGTGGGGCGGCAGACAGCGGACACCGACTGCGAGGAAATATCCCATCTTCCTAGTACGGCGGGTTGTGCTGGGGCAGCCGCTGCTGGTGCAGAAAACTTTAAACGGCGCAAATACTCCAAACCTTATTGTTACAAACGGTCAGAGTGCCCATTTTGTTTTTCGAGAGATCGCCAAGTGGTTGATCAATTCTTCACGTGACCAGAGGGCTGTCCTTTTTTTGGTCAAAGAATTAGCATTGCCATACAACGCGGCAGTCATATGAATGGGTTTTACAAGAAATTTTTTTTTACTTAGGTAGTACAAATTATACTTCTCTTAAAATAAGTAAATGTTCGTCTTTTTCAATGTTTCTTAAAGTAAAATGAATGACAAAAGTAGACGTATGAAGGATTCGAACCAACGACCTCCTCGCCCAGATGCATAGGCGGATCTGGGCGAGGCGCTCTGACCACTGAGCCAATATGCCGCTGCTGCTTAACTCGAAATACGCGACCTCTAGCAGCGAAACGCAGGGTAAACAAGATTTTTTTTTAAGGCTGGAAAATCATCCAATGACTTCTCCCGCTCTGGGTGGAGCGGAAGGGAGTGTCAGGCTCTTACTGACTAAAACCCATCCATGTTCCTTCTTTAGCCCTTTGTGGGGTAAACAAGCTGATGTTTCATCATTAGTATATGAACTCACAAAGCAAAGTTTTGAGCACACAATTCTAATAAGAAGTTGTCAATTCCCCCATTTGCTTTTTTGTGAATGTTGGTAAATAAAAGTTTAATAAGTTTAAAAGGTTTTTAAAAGATTTGAGTATTTTTGCGTATTTTTTATTTACTTACAAAAAAAATACGTTTATATGTACAAAAGGAATAAAAGCGTTTTGAATTGATTGTAGACTAATGCATTTTGGTTTGACCGCTTTGGGTTTGAACGTTTTCTAACCATGTTCAGCAAAATTCAATTACGGATACACAGTCGTAAAATGATTAATTAATATAAGTCACTATAGTGCCACAGGAAAAAGAAAGAAAGAGTTAATTCTCAATAAAAGATAATCAAATAATAATCCTGGGTGTTTATTTAACTTAAAATTTACAAATTATGTTATATAATATATAATTAGCATAATTTTCTTAGTAATATAGCCCTGTACGTATTCTTTACTGCACTCAATTGATCAAGGTTTCTGCAAAATAATAGCATTTTGCATTATGTTGATACAAAAAAAAACAAAAACTACACCCCGCTGCTACGGCGTAACAACACGCTACGTCGTAGCAAATTGTTACCGACGTCTTCCTAAACGGTTTCATAATGTATTGATTTTAATTATTTATTAGCTTTTGCCAGTGATAAATTATCCTTTATAAAACCTATAACTCCATTGAGGTCAATCGAATAAGTAGCACACATGTCTCTTGTCAAAAGCTCCAATATTTAATTCGTCGCTCTTTATTTCGAACTTGACGGGTATTCCATCCCTTATTTCAACCGCCTTAAATTAAAGAATACTAATTGTTCAGCCGTGAACATATCATAGTTAAAATCAATGTTAAAACATGGATCCGATTTTAAACCTTAGTATCACTTAAGGTTTTAAATCGGATCCATATGAACAAAGGTAAGTTAAGCATAACGCTGCAGCGGTAGTTGTTACGTTTTGACTGCTGAAATTTCCTGAAATAAACTTGTAATAAAAGAACTTGACGGGTATTCCATCCCTTATTTCAACCGCCTTAAATTAAAGAATACTAATGATGATCCTTAACTAACAGTTTGATCAAAAATGTGTTCAATATTTTGAAAAAAAATTCGTTGCACGTTAATTTAATTAGATGTTTACTTCTGTAACAGGAAATTTTGTATCTATATAGAAATAATTAATAACATTAGCAACAAGTAGTAGTAGTAAAAAATGCACAAATTCAACAAGATTAGATTCCTCAGACATCTCAGACACAGATTTATTATGTTTTGAGATGTATCGCATCCATATTCAAGTATAAAACAAAAAGTTGCAATTCAAAAGGACACATCCACGTTCCAAAAAACGTGATGCTCTTTACCATCCAGCTGAGCTAATGTGCCTCTAGAAATGGCTTCCAAATTCGCGTGCTGTAACTTCTCTATGAGTGCACTCAACGAAGCTCACCTGCGGAGAGGCGCGGAACTACAAACACACACATAAATCCTTTTGAGCGACAGGGACAATCTAACAGCCTCTTAGTGTTGCATAAAACCCTAATATTTCGAGTGTTGCGAAGCTTGAATGGATCAATACTGCCTACAAGCCTATGCTAAAGCAGTTTCCAGGACAATATTGCAACTAGAATGAAGTAAGCCAGCACACATGTACACACATACATGCACTTTGCTAGCTGAAAAAAAATATAAATCTATACTAATATTATAAAGCTGAAGAGTTTGTGAACGCGCTTGTCTCAAGAACTGCTGCTTCAAATTGAAAAATGCTATTTTTGTGTTAGATTGTCCATATATCGAAAAAGGTTATAGGCTATATTACATCCCGCTATGACCGGATAGGAGCGGAGCGGTCGACGCCAGTTTCGTAGTCATAGACTACAAGTGTTTCCTGTATACTACTGCCTTTTTCAAGGAGGTAGTTACAGTCGCTATTTCGTAACAGACATTTTGTCAAAACGTTATCGTCGGTCTTGACCCCCTTTTGGTAAAACCATAGTTTCGTGGTCCTCGGTTGAAACCTCACGAAGCCGAGTGGGGTGTTGACCCAATCACACCCGCCGATCCCATTCAGGGTTAGGCAGTCAATTGGAGCCGGGAGCTAGAAGTTTGGCCTTGGGTGATCTCCTAGTCAACTCTAGTTTCTGACTTCGTCCACAGCTACACACCTAGTGTCGGTTGGGAGTGTCTACCCCTTCGCACTAGACCCGGTCAGGGCCCGTGCGCACAATAAGATTGGCGAACGTTTATAAGCTTAGGGCTCACCATAGGTACTCACCTCCCTGTCTGCACCCGACAGGGAGGCTACACATCCCCGGGCCTACCCACCCGGGGAATTAGGTTGTAGGGCCGATAGGTTGCGAATGCTGTGTGTTTTCGCATCTAGGTTATAGTTTTCCCTACCGACAATGTCGGTCGACCCGAGATGGGTCAAGTATTTCCTCACGGAATTGCTCCCGGACCCGAACTTCGTGGCCCTGCATTCGGGCAGGACTAGGACTACTACTAGGACTATTACTAGGACTCCACTGTCCGCCCATCTGTCCATTTGTCCCCGGGCTACGGAAGGAACATGGATGGGTTTTAGTCAGTAAAAGTCTGACACTCCCTTCCGCTCCACCCAGAGCGGGAGCAGTCATTGGATGATTACCCAGCCTTAAAAAATAAAGACTGTATCTCATGAACGACGATAGTTAGACACTTGAAAATGCCACGGATGATGTATTTCTGTTCCCGTTATAAAAAATATTACTTAAAGAAAATTGAAATTAAAATTTTGTTGTTGTTGTGATATGAGTAGATTAACGGCCGACATGAGACGACGAACACGATAATTGCTACAGATTTTTTTACGGTTTCTCACTGTGCTTTAGCTATTGTGATTACTCGACAATAGCCTTAAAAATATTTTTTGTGTAAGTTAGATGGACTCCATCTAACTTACACAAAAAATATTTTTAGATAGTAGTCACTATGAGTAGAAAGGCCGAAACCAACTCAGGGGTCTATTTTTAAGTTTATACATAGTTTTACGCTTCTTTTTAATACAATCTTTCGTTGGATGTTTTGCATTTTGGCAAATGTTGTTCATAAATATCTACCTACCTATCTTGCGAATGTTCAGCCAATATTCTAACATTTAAAGTCTCGTAGTTATTATCGTTTGAAATGTTACATGTTTTGTCAGACAGAAATATTAAGCTGACCACCGGTACACCGAGCGAAAAGACGTTATTATGTCAATAAGAAACACAATGAATGATATTTCATAAGAAATCTTAAGTAATCACAATGAAACATACATAATGTTGTCCCACTAGGCACCATTTATTTATAAATAAAAAAGAAATTGTCAAATCTGACCGAGACTGACAATATTGGTTTAGTTTTAAGCGCATGTCTTTGTATAGTCGATAAGTCCTACGTATGGAGGATTCTTTAGTCGACTGCATGCATTTTATTAACTGACATGTCGCTAGGATTGTGGTGACCGCCCAGCGTAATCTATTTCACTTTCAATTGCAATCCAAAGAATTTGATGGAAATTTCTAGTCCAAATAAGTGAAGTCGTGGTAAAAAGTTTATAGAACGTCCATTAAGGGCTCGAGGAAAATAAACCATTCCAAAAATTTGACAAATGGTTATTGGTCTACGTCTAATAAAACTAAAGATATGATAACTAAATGGTACTTTATAAACACACAATCATGTTCCATGACCGTTAATTAATTATAAATATATAAAGTTTGATATGAATTAATTATTTAATGTAATGACTTTTGATGGTGGAACAACGACTGGCGTCTCTGGCGGCACAAAGAGGAGACGCGGGCGCTTCTGGCCGGCCCAGATGCATAGTGCACCATCAGGAGACGGCGGGGCCGTCACAATGGTAAACATGACCCGTACCCTAACTAGTAAAAGTCAACCGTCATTCCAGTTGACATTTCTAACGATATTGTCTTTGCAAATCATTTGTATAAAGTCTAAATACGCTTCGTATTTGTACGTCTGACGAATCATGACTGTTTTTGGGTCAACATTAAACGTCATGACCCTTTTCTATGCTAATACTACATCTAAACTTTCACAGCATTGTATTTGAGTAGTGTAATACTAAGTTTCCCCTTTCATTCTTATTTAGAAGCCCAGACATTACGCTCATCTGCCGAACTGGTCCAGGCAGATGAAAAAATTGGCGAACAAAAGGCAACTCGACCCTAGTGAATTATGTATAGAAGATTTTGTATTGAAACTTTGAATAACTGTTATCAATTACAACTGGATGGTCCAGATTCAATTTTGCCCGATTTCGTTTAGCATGAAATGATTGTGATTTAACTGAATTATTCTTTTATGTAAAACCGTGCCACTACCCCTTTGGAAGTACGTTTTTGAAAACTTATACAGTTTGAATACCTTTCATAACATTTAATCCACTATTTTGTCAAATAACCGTTATACCTGTTTATGTGGTGAAAAGTGAATTGAAACGTAACTAATACGATCCTGATATCTAATATTTTATATACTTTAACACTTTCTAATTGAAAGTTCAGCACAAAATTGGAACTGAATGTCATATTTTTATAAAACTCATTCTACTTAATACAGTTTCAGATAAAATGTGCTCCTATTCATTTATGACGTGCTGGTACTCGATGACGTGGAATTCGTTCGCCCCGCCCATTAGAACTTTTTATAGGGTGAGCTTTGAAATACTCCCTTTAAATAACATGCAGTAGCTCAGTTAATATACAATCTAAATGTTTATAACGCACACCAAAACCTCCCCGAAAAGCGCTTTTTGTGATTAGTACTTTGCAGCCCCATTATGTGATACTGAGAAGTTTATCCACAGAAAGGGACGTATAACTCAACTTTGAAAAAAAAATACATATCAACTATGCTTACATACACCTGACCTTTCTGTTTTCAATAGCTATATGGTAATTTTCAGTAGTTTTAGTCAATATGATAGGCAGTTAATTTACCTGATTTTAAATACAGAGCCGCTCCGGTATAGAACTAAACTGTTGGAACTTGTTTTACATAACATGCGGCAGCTCTGCTACTAAACAACCATTATGTTCATCATAATATTATACACCTTAGTCTTCCCCGAGAAAGACCCTATCTTATGGTGAAAATTTCATGAAAATCGATCGAATCGTTTTTGTGATTAGTATACACATACTTTAAACAGAACACGCAGTCTTGTATGTAAAGTTCTGAACACCTTCTAAATCTATTGCCGTAAAATACTTCTGAAAAATTGTGGCCACCACCAACCAAGTGGTTCCACACGTAGACAGTGATTAATCAGATGCAACTGTACTGTTTAGCAGTAGACTATTTGAACTTCGTTCTTTGTTGGTTCATAGAGCCTGCGAGTGCTGGCAACTAAAAATATACTTCTTTGAAAATAACTTAATGTTTCTGTTTCAATGTTTCTTACAGTAAAATGTTAAGTTTAAAAAACAAAAACGATGCATGAAAAGTGGGAAGGATTCGTACCCTGCTACCTATGCCTGGGCGAGGTAATCTGGCCACTGAGCCAATATGCGGTGCTGTTTGACTCGAAATACGCGTTCTCTTGCAGCGAAAGCAGGGTAAACAAACTGTTGTTTTCATAATTATTGTATAAAACTGGCAAAGCGCAAGCGTATTGTCAATAAAAAACAATAAAAAAGCAATGTCTTTAGCACTCGTACATAAGGATGAATGTGTAAGCTAAACCGCATATGATATACCCGACTCACGTCGACTAAATGGCTCGGCGGCGGCGTTATGGTTAAGGGGTTGTTTTGTAAGCTAAGTCACATTTGATGTACCAGGAAAGCAGATTTTACAAGAGGTGTATCGCATGTGTTGGCGGTTGTACATGGCTCACTTCTATCTACTCCACCTGTATTATAATTTAACCCACATTCGTAGCAAATAAATGATTAAATTGATTGATGAATTAAATAACTATTAAAGGCTATTAGAACAATCATACAATAACGAAACGATAGATTGTCCATATTCACGTAAAACCTTTTACATAAAATATTCTAGCATTATCAGAGTAGCGTCATGTATTAAAATTCATTACGGAGGCTGTTTGAACCGCCTACCTACTACAGCGATTGACGACGCTACGTCACTTCCATTGCAATAATAGTGACATATTAGCTTTACAATTGCACCATGTATGACGGAACATCACTTGATAACGGCTGGACCGATTTGCCTGATATAACATACTTTTGTTAGTTTCACTTTAACTAACAATATGCAAAAAAATTAAAAATATTTTTTGTATTTATGAAAAAATCGAATATGTACTTCTAGTGAATCAAGCCGAAGATTGCATGAAAGTTTGTTGATGATTATTTTTTGAGCTTTCTCAGTTTCAATCAATTGTTTAAAAAAAAGTTATTTTTTATATTGAAGACAAGCAATGAAAATGATAGACTTCATGATTTTTACGAATAACGTGCGGTTTCAGTACAATAATATTCCTCAAATTACGCCCAATTTCAATGCCAAAAGTTCAACACCCTATTGATTTTCCGATCAATGTCCGCTCCTAGGACACCCGACACCCTCACCCTTGCATTGGCTAAAAACATTGTGACGTCAGACAACCTGAACCAACACCCCACGTATTCAAATGACATCAACATCAATGTTGACGGACTAGAAAGGGATGAAACTTGTTACAGCATGCCATCTCTTTTGATGCTGGTTCAAATATGATAGGAGTGACTGTGACGTATTATTGCCGAATGTGTATGGATTCAACCCCATTTTATTAAGTATCACGTTTAGTTGCAATACACCTGTTGTAAAATCTGCGTCTCTAGTACATGAAATATGTTTCAATTAAAAAAAAATTGTTTACCTGATAAATTTATTGATTTTTGCGGAGCAGTGGCGGGTTTTCTCGCTTCCTCTTGAATATCTCAGCACTTTATCGTACTTCTCATTTAGTTTCGTTGGCATGATCTTTTGGCTCACCTAAAAATAAAAAAACAAAATTTAAGTCAGGTTGGTGGAACACAACATAATATATTGAGTTGCGTAGTTGTCTCTTTAGATGGATTGCCCCGCCGAAACTTGTCCAGGATGAGGACACTACAAGGTACGAATTGGGGTAGCTTTAGTAAAAGATGTCTGGAAAGATTTGGAGCCCTTTATTCAGCAGTGGGACAATGAGGGCTAATTATGTAAAAAAAAACTAGTAGTCTGTCAGTATCTTCGTTTCCAGATAGCTTGGTATTCAGTGCGTTTAGAAAACCTTAAATACCGCAAACATAAAATCTCGTCGAGAGTTCCTCTCCTATTTATAGAAATCACA
Organism: Hyppa rectilinea; assembly: GCA_951799385.1. Taxonomy (NCBI): domain Eukaryota; kingdom Metazoa; phylum Arthropoda; class Insecta; order Lepidoptera; family Noctuidae; genus Hyppa; species Hyppa rectilinea. The sequence goes on along the minus strand of OX637300.1, from coordinate 25,538,794 downwards.
AAACTAATGCTTGACACTTGCTGAGATCCAAGGGTTAATTTGGCCTTGGTCAGAAGATAAGCATTACCAGTCAACGTGGCAAATTACTAAGATGCGCTAGGTACCAGTTGACAGTGGTAAGGCTTTTAGATGCCTTATTTTAGCGACCTACCTAAGCTTCGCATATGTGCAATGTAGATACTATCACGCGGGCGAAAACTAGATACTTCTAGTTTTCGCCCGACGAACGACATCTTCTTATGGTTCCTTACCAAAATGGTAAAAAGGAATCCTTAATGTGCGATTCAGTCTGTCTGTCCATGTGTCACAGCTGGATATCTCAAGCACTACTAATGCTATTGTGGCACCGTCCATGATCGGAGGATGCACCTGTATGGAGCGCACGTACATAGCTCGCACCTTCGTCGACCGCATGACGTGTGTCCCCCGCCGCCCGCCGGGTCTTTAAACAGCGATCTCTCGGTCATCCGCGCCAGTCGCTAGCCTACTCGAACAGTGAATGCACGCGCTAATTTTCCAAATTGATAATTAAGTTTCGAAACCTAGTTTACCTAAAATCACAGTCTTATTTCTAGTTCGTGCTACTGTATACTCCTAGTGCTTGTTTCCTAATATTATTTGAAACTAATCTCCATAAACCCAACTATTTTTATAATTCAATTATTCATAATTTATATTGTATAAAAATCACAAACCTGATACTTAAACTTTACCTAGAAAAGTACTCATGACAAGTTTTAAGTTTCTTTAACTCAAGGAGTAAAAATTTTCATATAAACTTTCATCTCACCTACACTGTAAGGTATTTATTTATGTGCAAAATCTCAAGTCTCTAGGACCAGCGCGCAGCGGTTTAAGCTATGAGTGGATATATCAGATAGTCAGTCAGGATTTCTTTTTTTTAAGGCTGGGAAATCATTCAATGACTTCTCCTCTCTCTTCTCTGGGTGGAGCGAAAGGGAGTGTCAGACTCTTACTGACTAAAACCCATCCATGTTCCATCCCTAGCCCTTTATGTTCCGGGGTAGCCGTAACCCTTTCGGCCAATCCCGCTTAAGTCAGTCAGAACTTGGAATTGTATTTTAAAGATTGTATGACAATAATGTATGCATTGTACATCTATCTACTCATTTTTTAGGGTTCTTTTTGCAGTAATTGACAAACTACAAAACAATTTAATTATTTTCAAAGTTCACAGCGCATCCAATTCCAAATCATAAAGACATAGCAAGCAAGTAATGTATTTGCAAGTAACCAAATAATAGGTAATAATTATTATGAACATTGTTATTTAATTCTCTTAGAAAAGACGTTATCATGTCAATAAGAAACACAATGAATGATATTTCATAAGAAATCTTAAGTAATCACAATGAAACATACATAATGTTGTCCCACTAAGCACCATTTATTTATAAATAAAAAAGAAATTGTCAAATCTGACCGAGACTGACAATATTGGTTTAGTTTTAAGCGCATGTCTTTGTATAGTCGATAAGTCCTACGTATGGAGGATTCTTTAGTCGACTGCATGCATTTTATTAACTGACATGTCGCTAGGATTGTGGTGACCGCCCAGCGTAATCTATTTCACTTTCAATTGCAATCCAAAGAATTTGATGGAAATTTCTAGTCCAAATAAGTGAAGTCGTGGTAAAAAGTTTATAGAACGTCCATTAAGGGCTCGAGGAAAATAAACCATTCCAAAAATTTGACAAATGGTTATTGGTCTACGTCTAATAAAACTAAAGATATGATAACTAAATGGTACTTTATAAACACACAATCATGTTCCATGACCGTTAATTAATTATAAATATATAAAGTTTGATATGAATTAATTATTTAATGTAATGACTTTTGATGGTGGAACAACGACTGGCGTCTCTGGCGGCACAAAGAGGAGACGCGGGCGCTTCTGGCCGGCCCAGATGCATAGTGCACCATCAGGAGACGGCGGGGCCGTCACAATGGTAAACATGACCCGTACCCTAACTAGTAAAAGTCAACCGTCATTCCAGTTGACATTTCTAACGATATTGTCTTTGCAAATCATTTGTATAAAGTCTAAATACGCTTCGTATTTGTACGTCTGACGAATCATGACTGTTTTTGGGTCAACATTAAACGTCATGACCCTTTTCTATGCTAATACTACATCTAAACTTTCACAGCATTGTATTTGAGTAGTGTAATACTAAGTTTCCCCTTTCATTCTTATTTAGAAGCCCAGACATTACGCTCATCTGCCGAACTGGTCCAGGCAGATGAAAAAATTGGCGAACAAAAGGCAACTCGACCCTAGTGAATTATGTATAGAAGATTTTGTATTGAAACTTTGAATAACTGTTATCAATTACAACTGGATGGTCCAGATTCAATTTTGCCCGATTTCGTTTAGCATGAAATGATTGTGATTTAACTGAATTATTCTTTTATGTAAAACCGTGCCACTACCCCTTTGGAAGTACGTTTTTGAAAACTTATACAGTTTGAATACCTTTCATAACATTTAATCCACTATTTTGTCAAATAACCGTTATACCTGTTTATGTGGTGAAAAGTGAATTGAAACGTAACTAATACGATCCTGATATCTAATATTTTATATACTTTAACACTTTCTAATTGAAAGTTCAGCACAAAATTGGAACTGAATGTCATATTTTTATAAAACTCATTCTACTTAATACAGTTTCAGATAAAATGTGCTCCTATTCATTTATGACGTGCTGGTACTCGATGACGTGGAATTCGTTCGCCCCGCCCATTAGAACTTTTTATAGGGTGAGCTTTGAAATACTCCCTTTAAATAACATGCAGTAGCTCAGTTAATATACAATCTAAATGTTTATAACGCACACCAAAACCTCCCCGAAAAGCGCTTTTTGTGATTAGTACTTTGCAGCCCCATTATGTGATACTGAGAAGTTTATCCACAGAAAGGGACGTATAACTCAACTTTGAAAAAAAAATACATATCAACTATGCTTACATACACCTGACCTTTCTGTTTTCAATAGCTATATGGTAATTTTCAGTAGTTTTAGTCAATATGATAGGCAGTTAATTTACCTGATTTTAAATACAGAGCCGCTCCGGTATAGAACTAAACTGTTGGAACTTGTTTTACATAACATGCGGCAGCTCTGCTACTAAACAACCATTATGTTCATCATAATATTATACACCTTAGTCTTCCCCGAGAAAGACCCTATCTTATGGTGAAAATTTCATGAAAATCGATCGAATCGTTTTTGTGATTAGTATACACATACTTTAAACAGAACACGCAGTCTTGTATGTAAAGTTCTGAACACCTTCTAAATCTATTGCCGTAAAATACTTCTGAAAAATTGTGGCCACCACCAACCAAGTGGTTCCACACGTAGACAGTGATTAATCAGATGCAACTGTACTGTTTAGCAGTAGACTATTTGAACTTCGTTCTTTGTTGGTTCATAGAGCCTGCGAGTGCTGGCAACTAAAAATATACTTCTTTGAAAATAACTTAATGTTTCTGTTTCAATGTTTCTTACAGTAAAATGTTTAGTTTAAAAAACAAAAACGATGCATGAAAAGTGGGAAGGATTCGTACCCTGCTACCTATGCCTGGGCGAGGTAATCTGGCCACTGAGCCAATATGCGGTGCTGTTTGACTCGAAATACGCGTTCTCTTGCAGCGAAAGCAGGGTAAACAAACTGTTGTTTTCATAATTATTGTATAAAACTGGCAAAGCGCAAGCGTATTGTCAATAAAAAACAATAAAAAAGCAATGTCTTTAGCACTCGTACATAAGGATGAATGTGTAAGCTAAACCGCATATGATATACCCGACTCACGTCGACTAAATGGCTCGGCGGCGGCGTTATGGTTAAGGGGTTGTTTTGTAAGCTAAGTCACATTTGATGTACCAGGAAAGCAGATTTTACAAGAGGTGTATCGCATGTGTTGGCGGTTGTACATGGCTCACTTCTATCTACTCCACCTGTATTATAATTTAACCCACATTCGTAGCAAATAAATGATTAAATTGATTGATGAATTAAATAACTATTAAAGGCTATTAGAACAATCATACAATAACGAAACGATAGATTGTCCATATTCACGTAAAACCTTTTACATAAAATATTCTAGCATTATCAGAGTAGCGTCATGTATTAAAATTCATTACGGAGGCTGTTTGAACCGCCTACCTACTACAGCGATTGACGACGCTACGTCACTTCCATTGCAATAATAGTGACATATTAGCTTTACAATTGCACCATGTATGACGGAACATCACTTGATAACGGCTGGACCGATTTGCCTGATATAACATACTTTTGTTAGTTTCACTTTAACTAACAATATGCAAAAAAATTAAAAATATTTTTTGTATTTATGAAAAAATCGAATATGTACTTCTAGTGAATCAAGCCGAAGATTGCATGAAAGTTTGTTGATGATTATTTTTTGAGCTTTCTCAGTTTCAATCAATTGTTTAAAAAAAAGTTATTTTTTATATTGAAGACAAGCAATGAAAATGATAGACTTCATGATTTTTACGAATAACGTGCGGTTTCAGTACAATAATATTCCTCAAATTACGCCCAATTTCAATGCCAAAAGTTCAACACCCTATTGATTTTCCGATCAATGTCCGCTCCTAGGACACCCGACACCCTCACCCTTGCATTGGCTAAAAACATTGTGACGTCAGACAACCTGAACCAACACCCCACGTATTCAAATGACATCAACATCAATGTTGACGGACTAGAAAGGGATGAAACTTGTTACAGCATGCCATCTCTTTTGATGCTGGTTCAAATATGATAGGAGTGACTGTGACGTATTATTGCCGAATGTGTATGGATTCAACCCCATTTTATTAAGTATCACGTTTAGTTGCAATACACCTGTTGTAAAATCTGCGTCTCTGGTACATGAAATATGTTTCAATTAAAAAAAAATTGTTTACCTGATAAATTTATTGATTTTTGCGGAGCAGTGGCGGGTTTTCTCGCTTCCTCTTGAATATCTCAGCACTTTATCGTACTTCTCATTTAGTTTCGTTGGCATGATCTTTTGGCTCACCTAAAAATAAAAAAACAAAATTTAAGTCAGGTTGGTGGAACACAACATAATATATTGAGTTGCGTAGTTGTCTCTTTAGATGGATTGCCCCGCCGAAACTTGTCCAGGATGAGGACACTACAAGGTACGAATTGGGGTAGCTTTAGTAAAAGATGTCTGGAAAGATTTGGAGCCCTTTATTCAGCAGTGGGACAATGAGGGCTAATTATGTAAAAAAAAACTAGTAGTCTGTCAGTATCTTCGTTTCCAGATAGCTTGGTATTCAGTGCGTTTAGAAAACCTTAAATACCGCAAACATAAAATCTCGTCGAGAGTTCCTCTCCTATTTATAGAAATCACAAAACTAATGCTTGACACTTGCTGAGATCCAAGGGTTAATTTGGCCTTGGTCAGAAGATAAGCATTACCAGTCAACGTGGCAAATTACTAAGATGCGCTAGGTACCAGTTGACAGTGGTAAGGCTTTTAGATGCCTTATTTTAGCGACCTACCTAAGCTTCGCATATGTGCAATGTAGATACTATCACGCGGGCGAAAACTAGATACTTCTAGTTTTCGCCCGACGAACGACATCTTCTTATGGTTCCTTACCAAAATGGTAAAAAGGAATCCTTAATGTGCGATTCAGTCTGTCTGTCCATGTGTCACAGCTGGATATCTCAAGCACTACTAATGCTATTGTGGCACCGTCCATGATCGGAGGATGCACCTGTATGGAGCGCACGTACATAGCTCGCACCTTCGTCGACCGCATGACGTGTGTCCCCCGCCGCCCGCCGGGTCTTTAAACAGCGATCTCTCGGTCATCCGCGCCAGTCGCTAGCCTACTCGAACAGTGAATGCACGCGCTAATTTTCCAAATTGATAATTAAGTTTCGAAACCTAGTTTACCTAAAATCACAGTCTTATTTCTAGTTCGTGCTACTGTATACTCCTAGTGCTTGTTTCCTAATATTATTTGAAACTAATCTCCATAAACCCAACTATTTTTATAATTCAATTATTCATAATTTATATTGTATAAAAATCACAAACCTGATACTTAAACTTTACCTAGAAAAGTACTCATGACAAGTTTTAAGTTTCTTTAACTCAAGGAGTAAAAATTTTCATATAAACTTTCATCTCACCTACACTGTAAGGTATTTATTTATGTGCAAAATCTCAAGTCTCTAGGACCAGCGCGCAGCGGTTTAAGCTATGAGTGGATATATCAGATAGTCAGTCAGGATTTCTTTTTTTTAAGGCTGGGAAATCATTCAATGACTTCTCCTCTCTCTTCTCTGGGTGGAGCGAAAGGGAGTGTCAGACTCTTACTGACTAAAACCCATCCATGTTCCATCCCTAGCCCTTTATGTTCCGGGGTAGCCGTAACCCTTTCGGCCAATCCCGCTTAAGTCAGTCAGAACTTGGAATTGTATTTTAAAGATTGTATGACAATAATGTATGCATTGTACATCTATCTACTCATTTTTTAGGGTTCTTTTTGCAGTAATTGACAAACTACAAAACAATTTAATTATTTTCAAAGTTCACAGCGCATCCAATTCCAAATCATAAAGACATAGCAAGCAAGTAATGTATTTGCAAGTAACCAAATAATAGGTAATAATTATTATGAACATTGTTATTTAATTCTCTTAGAAAAGACGTTATCATGTCAATAAGAAACACAATGAATGATATTTCATAAGAAATCTTAAGTAATCACAATGAAACATACATAATGTTGTCCCACTAAGCACCATTTATTTATAAATAAAAAAGAAATTGTCAAATCTGACCGAGACTGACAATATTGGTTTAGTTTTAAGCGCATGTCTTTGTATAGTCGATAAGTCCTACGTATGGAGGATTCTTTAGTCGACTGCATGCATTTTATTAACTGACATGTCGCTAGGATTGTGGTGACCGCCCAGCGTAATCTATTTCACTTTCAATTGCAATCCAAAGAATTTGATGGAAATTTCTAGTCCAAATAAGTGAAGTCGTGGTAAAAAGTTTATAGAACGTCCATTAAGGGCTCGAGGAAAATAAACCATTCCAAAAATTTGACAAATGGTTATTGGTCTACGTCTAATAAAACTAAAGATATGATAACTAAATGGTACTTTATAAACACACAATCATGTTCCATGACCGTTAATTAATTATAAATATATATAGTTTGATATGAATTAATTATTTAATGTAATGACTTTTGATGGTGGAACAACGACTGGCGTCTCTGGCGGCACAAAGAGGAGACGCGGGCGCTTCTGGCCGGCCCAGATGCATAGTGCACCATCAGGAGACGGCGGGGCCGTCACAATGGTAAACATGACCCGTACCCTAACTAGTAAAAGTCAACCGTCATTCCAGTTGACATTTCTAACGATATTGTCTTTGCAAATCATTTGTATAAAGTCTAAATACGCTTCGTATTTGTACGTCTGACGAATCATGACTGTTTTTGGGTCAACATTAAACGTCATGACCCTTTTCTATGCTAATACTACATCTAAACTTTCACAGCATTGTATTTGAGTAGTGTAATACTAAGTTTCCCCTTTCATTCTTATTTAGAAGCCCAGACATTACGCTCATCTGCCGAACTGGTCCAGGCAGATGAAAAAATTGGCGAACAAAAGGCAACTCGACCCTAGTGAATTATGTATAGAAGATTTTGTATTGAAACTTTGAATAACTGTTATCAATTACAACTGGATGGTCCAGATTCAATTTTGCCCGATTTCGTTTAGCATGAAATGATTGTGATTTAACTGAATTATTCTTTTATGTAAAACCGTGCCACTACCCCTTTGGAAGTACGTTTTTGAAAACTTATACAGTTTGAATACCTTTCATAACATTTAATCCACTATTTTGTCAAATAACCGTTATACCTGTTTATGTGGTGAAAAGTGAATTGAAACGTAACTAATACGATCCTGATATCTAATATTTTATATACTTTAACACTTTCTAATTGAAAGTTCAGCACAAAATTGGAACTGAATGTCATATTTTTATAAAACTCATTCTACTTAATACAGTTTCAGATAAAATGTGCTCCTATTCATTTATGACGTGCTGGTACTCGATGACGTGGAATTCGTTCGCCCCGCCCATTAGAACTTTTTATAGGGTGAGCTTTGAAATACTCCCTTTAAATAACATGCAGTAGCTCAGTTAATATACAATCTAAATGTTTATAACGCACACCAAAACCTCCCCGAAAAGCGCTTTTTGTGATTAGTACTTTGCAGCCCCATTATGTGATACTGAGAAGTTTATCCACAGAAAGGGACGTATAACTCAACTTTGAAAAAAAAATACATATCAACTATGCTTACATACACCTGACCTTTCTGTTTTCAATAGCTATATGGTCATTTTCAGTAGTTTTAGTCAATATGATAGGCAGTTAATTTACCTGACTTTAAATACAGAGCCGCTCCGGTATAGAACTAAACTGTTGGAACTTGTTTTACATAACATGCGGCAGCTCTGCTACTAAACAACCATTATGTTCATCATATACACCTTAGTCTTCCCCGAGAAAGACCCTATCTTAACCATAAGATTCGATTCGATCGATTTTCATGAAATTTTCACCAGAAAATTTCATGAAAATCGATCGAATCGTTTTTGTGATTAGTATACACATACTTTAAACAGAACACGCAGTCTTGTATGTAAAGTTCTGAACACCTTCTAAATCTATTGCCGTAAAATACTTCTGAAAAATTGTGGCCACCACCAACCAAGTGGTTCCACACGTAGACAGTGATTAATCAGATGCAACTGTACTGTTTAGCAGTAGACTATTTGAACTTCGTTCTTTGTTGGTTCATAGAGCCTGCGAGTGCTGGCAACTAAAAATATACTTCTTTGAAAATAACTTAATGTTTCTGTTTCAATGTTTCTTACAGTAAAATGTTAAGTTTAAAAAACAAAAACGATGCATGAAAAGTGGGAAGGATTCGTACCCTGCTACCTATGCCTGGGCGAGGTAATCTGGCCACTGAGCCAATATGCGGTGCTGTTTGACTCGAAATACGCGTTCTCTTGCAGCGAAAGCAGGGTAAACAAACTGTTGTTTTCATAATTATTGTATAAAACTGGCAAAGCGCAAGCGTATTGTCAATAAAAAACAATAAAAAAGCAATGTCTTTAGCACTCGTACATAAGGATGAATGTGTAAGCTAAACCGCATATGATATACCCGACTCACGTCGACTAAATGGCTCGGCGGCGGCGTTATGGTTAAGGGGTTGTTTTGTAAGCTAAGTCACATTTGATGTACCAGGAAAGCAGATTTTACAAGAGGTGTATCGCATGTGTTGGCGGTTGTACATGGCTCACTTCTATCTACTCCACCTGTATTATAATTTAACCCACATTCGTAGCAAATAAATGATTAAATTGATTGATGAATTAAATAACTATTAAAGGCTATTAGAACAATCATACAATAACGAAACGATAGATTGTCCATATTCACGTAAAACCTTTTACATAAAATATTCTAGCATTATCAGAGTAGCGTCATGTATTAAAATTCATTACGGAGGCTGTTTGAACCGCCTACCTACTACAGCGATTGACGACGCTACGTCACTTCCATTGCAATAATAGTGACATATTAGCTTTACAATTGCACCATGTATGACGGAACATCACTTGATAACGGCTGGACCGATTTGCCTGATATAACATACTTTTGTTAGTTTCACTTTAACTAACAATATGCAAAAAAATTAAAAATATTTTTTGTATTTATGAAAAAATCGAATATGTACTTCTAGTGAATCAAGCCGAAGATTGCATGAAAGTTTGTTGATGATTATTTTTTTGAGCTTTCTCAGTTTCAATCAATTGTTTAAAAAAAAGTTATTTTTTATATTGAAGACAAGCAATGAAAATGATAGACTTCATGATTTTTACGAATAACGTGCGGTTTCAGTACAATAATATTCCTCAAATTACGCCCAATTTCAATGCCAAAAGTTCAACACCCTATTGATTTTCCGATCAATGTCCGCTCCTAGGACACCCGACACCCTCACCCTTGCATTGGCTAAAAACATTGTGACGTCAGACAACCTGAACCAACACCCCACGTATTCAAATGACATCAACATCAATGTTGACGGACTAGAAAGGGATGAAACTTGTTACAGCATGCCATCTCTTTTGATGCTGGTTCAAATATGATAGGAGTGACTGTGACGTATTATTGCCGAATGTGTATGGATTCAACCCCATTTTATTAAGTATCACGTTTAGTTGCAATACACCTGTTGTAAAATCTGCGTCTCTAGTACATGAAATATGTTTCAATTAAAAAAAAATTGTTTACCTGATAAATTTATTGATTTTTGCGGAGCAGTGGCGGGTTTTCTCGCTTCCTCTTGAATATCTCAGCACTTTATCGTACTTCTCATTTAGTTTCGTTGGCATGATCTTTTGGCTCACCTAAAAATAAAAAAACAAAATTTAAGTCAGGTTGGTGGAACACAACATAATATATTGAGTTGCGTAGTTGTCTCTTTAGATGGATTGCCCCGCCGAAACTTGTCCAGGATGAGGACACTACAAGGTACGAATTGGGGTAGCTTTAGTAAAAGATGTCTGGAAAGATTTGGAGCCCTTTATTCAGCAGTGGGACAATGAGGGCTAATTATGTAAAAAAAAACTAGTAGTCTGTCAGTATCTTCGTTTCCAGATAGCTTGGTATTCAGTGCGTTTAGAAAACCTTAAATACCGCAAACATAAAATCTCGTCGAGAGTTCCTCTCCTATTTATAGAAATCACAAAACTAATGCTTGACACTTGCTGAGATCCAAGGGTTAATTTGGCCTTGGTCAGAAGATAAGCATTACCAGTCAACGTGGCAAATTACTAAGATGCGCTAGGTACCAGTTGACAGTGGTAAGGCTTTTAGATGCCTTATTTTAGCGACCTACCTAAGCTTCGCATATGTGCAATGTAGATACTATCACGCGGGCGAAAACTAGATACTTCTAGTTTTCGCCCGACGAACGACATCTTCTTATGGTTCCTTACCAAAATGGTAAAAAGGAATCCTTAATGTGCGATTCAGTCTGTCTGTCCATGTGTCACAGCTGGATATCTCAAGCACTACTAATGCTATTGTGGCACCGTCCATGATCGGAGGATGCACCTGTATGGAGCGCACGTACATAGCTCGCACCTTCGTCGACCGCATGACGTGTGTCCCCCGCCGCCCGCCGGGTCTTTAAACAGCGATCTCTCGGTCATCCGCGCCAGTCGCTAGCCTACTCGAACAGTGAATGCACGCGCTAATTTTCCAAATTGATAATTAAGTTTCGAAACCTAGTTTACCTAAAATCACAGTCTTATTTCTAGTTCGTGCTACTGTATACTCCTAGTGCTTGTTTCCTAATATTATTTGAAACTAATCTCCATAAACCCAACTATTTTTATAATTCAATTATTCATAATTTATATTGTATAAAAATCACAAACCTGATACTTAAACTTTACCTAGAAAAGTACTCATGACAAGTTTTAAGTTTCTTTAACTCAAGGAGTAAAAATTTTCATATAAACTTTCATCTCACCTACACTGTAAGGTATTTATTTATGTGCAAAATCTCAAGTCTCTAGGACCAGCGCGCAGCGGTTTAAGCTATGAGTGGATATATCAGATAGTCAGTCAGGATTTCTTTTTTTTAAGGCTGGGAAATCATTCAATGACTTCTCCTCTCTCTTCTCTGGGTGGAGCGAAAGGGAGTGTCAGACTCTTACTGACTAAAACCCATCCATGTTCCATCCCTAGCCCTTTATGTTCCGGGGTAGCCGTAACCCTTTCGGCCAATCCCGCTTAAGTCAGTCAGAACTTGGAATTGTATTTTAAAGATTGTATGACAATAATGTATGCATTGTACATCTATCTACTCATTTTTTAGGGTTCTTTTTGCAGTAATTGACAAACTACAAAACAATTTAATTATTTTCAAAGTTCACAGCGCATCCAATTCCAAATCATAAAGACATAGCAAGCAAGTAATGTATTTGCAAGTAACCAAATAATAGGTAATAATTATTATGAACATTGTTATTTAATTCTCTTAAAAATAAAGCTTAGTTAATTTAATTTAATGAGGCCCAGAAACTAAGTTCATTCTGACGTATGAATTTAAAAAGAAATAATAATTACAACAAGAAATCCCGTTGCGGACGAAGGACTACTACGCACTGGCGATGACATCGAACTCGCAGCATTGGTACTTGGATATAATACATTGTGAATTTGCCCAACGGATAACGTCTTTGCACAGTAGTAAAAACGATCATCGGTAATACACTCGGGAGCAATGAATCCGGGTCACTTAAAGAATCCTAAAAATCTCGGAAACTAAAAATGCTAGGTTAATGCAATAAATTGTATTTAATAGACAATGTAATACTCCTTAAATGAAGGTATTAAAACTTCTTAGTTATTGTAAAGTTATATCATAAAAAAATCAAATTTAAAAAAAGGGCCACTTTCGAAGATGGAACTACGAAATTACAGCATTTGGTTTTGCTTTTGTTTGTAATCTGTCATTTATGTAGGTACATAAACCATGTTGATAGTGCTCTATATTCATTATTCAAGCTGAAATTATGTCGCTTACGCCTGAAGAATGCACCAGAATACTTACAATGCTGGAAACCGGCCGGAGTCAGCGCGATACAGCCAGGACTGTCGGTGTGTCGCTGTCAACAGTACAAAGAGTTCTCCGACGTTACGAAGAAACTGGTTCTAACCTACGCAGACCAGGAACGGGCAGAACCAGGTGTACCACAGCACGAGAAGAGCGATACTTGGTGAACACCATGCTTCGAAATCGCTTTCTCACAGGAACTGAACTCACAAATCAGTTTCGACACCTCGGAGGAAGTAACCCAAGTGCATGGACAGTAAGACGTCGGCTTGCTGAATCTAACTTAAAACCCCTTAGACCTGCAAACGGCCCTAAACTGGAGCGTGGGCATCGTATTTCAAGACTAAGATATGCCCAGGGCCACGTAAATTGGAGTATTGAAGATTGGTCAAAAGTTATGTTCTCCGACGAATCAAAATTTATGCTCTACAAGCACGATGGAAGACACAGAGTGTATCGAAGACCAGGGGAAAGATTCAAGCAAGCATGCATCGAAGAAAAAGTAGCCTACGGTGGTGGGTCTGTACTTGTGTGGGCCGGAATTTCTTCTGAAAGTCGCACAGAGCTGGTGATCATAGAAAACGGCTCTTTAACTAGCGTAAGATATGTGGAAGAAATCCTCAATGATCACGTTGGTCCATTTATGGTCAATTTAGGTGAGGATGCTATATTTATGCATGACAATGCCCGACCTCATACAGGTAGGATTGTGAATAACTACCTTCAAGAGATGAACATTACTCGTATGGAGTGGCCAGCGCGCAGCCCGGATATCAACCCGATCGAGCATGCTTGGGACGAGCTAGGCAGATGCGTAAAACAACGAAACCCTCCCCCAATCACGCTTCGTGAGCTCAAAATTGCTCTCACAGAGGAATGGGAGAATATTCCCCAAAATCGTATAAGGAACTTAGTGTACAGCATGCCAAACCGCGTAAACGCAGTAATGGAAGCACGAGGAGGCAATACGAAGTATTAAAATTCAAGAAAATCGTAATAAAGTTCAAAAATTTCATGTTTCCTATTTTTGTTTTAAGGAGAGATCAGCAGTTTTTTTCTTTAAGTAATTTTGTGTTAATAAAATGTATGGTGACTCATATTTTTTTTACTTTCATTTAAGGAGTATTACATTGTCTATTAAATACAATTTATTGCATTAACCTATCATTTTTAGTTTCCGAGATTTTTAACATTCTTTAAGTGACCCGGATTCATTGCTCTCGAGTGTATTTACTGTTTCGTGTGAGCAAAACTTTAAAAAACGCGTGATTTTCCAAGTAGTATCAATACCGGTTCAAACGAAACGCAATTTTCCGCACTAACACTAGGAGATCATAATGAAATAGAGGAAGTTGAAACAGCCAACTGTTGGATAGCGCCACGCCAAAAGTTACGACAGTGGGTTTTATAACGACGTAGTACAGGGTTGGATCGGGAACTAATACTAAGCTCCCCACCAGTCACAAGATTTTTAGGAAAGTTGTCAAAACGATAATTGAAGAATGTATGATTAAAAATAAATGTAAATACATTATAATGTATTTGTTACGATCGCGAATCACAGTATTTTGATCTCCATACAACCTTATATTAAACTCAATTTTGATTTTTATATCACCACGTTTGATGATACATGGTGCATAAAATTCGTTGTAAAATATCCTACGTGTGAACAAAACACCCACGAATTTCTGTTATTTTCGTGTCACGCTCGTTAAGCAGTTACCATGGCAACTGGCAACGCTACGCGTTCGTATTACCAGGAGGACAGGACGTGTAAAGAGTTCATATCAACCATAATTTGTTGGTAGCCCGGCCGTGAACAACAACAACAACTTTCACTATGGGAACAAAACTGCGAAAAAAATCAGCTGACCCATACATTATGCTCGCAAAGCTCAAGATGTAGGGAAAAGCTGTTTTTTTTTACCTGACCTCTTAAAATAATGCCTATGAATTCAATTTCACCTGTTTATTCATTATCGTTTAAAATTGTGACAAAAACAACCATTGAAATATAGTAACATGTAAGTACATCGAAATAGTTTATCAAAGAAAAGGAGACATTTTAAGCTTAATTTAAAATTCTGTTATGGTCCCGATTAATTTTATGTGAAAGTAAGATAAGTTTTGTATTTATTAAGTCTCACAGTGTTCAGTTCGTCTAAATAATACAAAAACTATTATGTATACTGCGACAGTTTAGAATGTGGATTAAAATGAAAATAAATGTTTGGTAAGCAACATATTCTGACATGTGAAGTAATTAAGGCAAATTGATTGAGGTAAATAAATACAAGAGAAGGAACACTTTCTATACAAAAATGAAAAGCGCTCTATTTTACTGTGAATAACTTTAGTTATTTAATGATAATTTATATAATCAGAAAAAAAACCTTGTTAAAATGGTTTACGATTAATGAAATAAATACAAAATTAAAACATGAACATGTTTTATCAACGCTTTGTTTTATTGTATTTTAGTGTTATTTTGTTTATATTGCTTTAGAAAATAAAATGTTTACTAACTGAAATACTTTTTAGTGAATTCCAACAACGTGTTCAACAAAAATGACTATATTAGCGGATTTTGACTTGGCTTAAAGTCGACCGGAATCTCATGGCATAAAAAAGTCATAGATTGTGATTTTAAAATAGCAATGCAAATTGTCACCTGTTAAACCAAATATTACTGTAAGTTGGACTGCGTTTTGATAGTTTAAGACTTTTTTTTTCTTACTTTGACTGTAGCTTCTTTATAGAGGTTTCCAGTATACGGCGAATTGCAGAGGAATGGCGAATTGCAGAGGAATGGCGAAAATGTTGTGAACATGTACAGAAAATTGAAAGCAAGTTCATCGAGTTAGGCAAAATAATTAAAATGCTGGAAGAGTGATTTATAATAAACACAATTATAATAATAGCAATTTATAATAATCTTCGACATCTATTGAAGAACAAAAAGTGCTAGTGCACTTCTTGGAATCGTTTATAGTTTTGAATGAGGTGTTATAGACCAGCGTCGATAATTTTTGAAAACAAAAAAAATTATAGTAGGTTGAAACCCATTGGAAAAGGAAGAGAATATATCAAAAATTAAAGGAAAAATAATTTACGGGCGATCTGAGGTGGAGGAAGTGGATGGGAGTGCATTTTTAAGGGTAAAAAATGGTTTATCTCTATTTCTGGCAAAACTACAAGTCCTATGGAAAAAGTTAAATAGCAAAGATGTAGGTAATAAATTATAATAATCTACAAATTTTGTGTTCACACTTTTTTCACATAACCTCAAAATTAATGTGAAAAGTTCAAATAACCAAGTTTTTGGTTTTTTATTTTTATCTCTTACAAAAAATATTTTTTATCCACGAAATTTGGTGAAAACTTACCTTTTGTATTCCAAACACACTGTGATTTTTTTGATTTAAAATAATTATTTGATCACCTTATTTTGACTTAATATCGAAAAATCACCCTAATTTTCGATCGAAAATTCTCCGGTCAAAATACCAGCTTTTTTAAAAAAGTTGGTAGGCTTTATGTTCGTTGACATCTCTACTTTTTGATGGTGTGAAAACAATATACATTACTATAGTAAACGTTGTCTACATCTTTGCAATTTAACTTTTTTCCATAGGACTTGTAGTTTTGCCAGAAATCGAGATAA
This sequence comes from Hyppa rectilinea, assembly GCA_951799385.1. Lineage (NCBI taxonomy): Eukaryota > Metazoa > Arthropoda > Insecta > Lepidoptera > Noctuidae > Hyppa > Hyppa rectilinea. The sequence goes on along the minus strand of OX637300.1, from coordinate 25,522,362 downwards.
ACCCTTTTTTACCCTTAAAAACGCACTCCCATCCGCTTCCCGGCCTCAGATCGCCCGTAAATTAATTTTCCTTTTATTTTTGTTATATTCTCTTCCTTTTCCAATGGGTTTCATCCTTCTATAATTTTTTTTCACTTTTTACAATTTTCAAAGGCTTTGGCACTGGTCTATTAGTTTATTAGTATGATTTAATTGATATTAATAAATTAGTACATAAAGTAAAACAGGATTGATTTACTTTTTATGACATACATCATGTTCATTAATATTAAAGACATAAATAAAAATAAAATAGTATCATGATAAGTATTGCACACAACAATTTTTTATTTCTCTATTTGCCATGAGATTCCGGTAGACCTATACTAACTTATTTTCATATTTATAGAGTTTCAGTGACGTCATTCACCCCGTAAATTGTTGACACTATATGACCGCTTTCGATGCAAGTAGGCAATACCAACACTGTCAAGGTTAAACGTACTCGGGGATTAATGGTTGTAGAAAATTTTATAGGATTTTATAAGCCCGGAAAATAACAGTGTTTACTACTAAGACGGTCGTCATTGTCACCAACCCACACTTGGCCCGCCTGATGGAGTATAGTCAACTCCTCTCGCGAAGAGAAGAGGACTTTGTCCCAGCAGTGGAAACATTATCGGCCCGATTACACAGGTGTTCTGCCTATAAACGTGTGCCGGACACCTAAGAAGCCGGGTTGGGACCTCTTAGCTGTATAAATAGCAAGTATTTTCTCTAAAGTTCTTAACATATTAAATTGGTCTGAAAATTACTAAGGCAAACTATTTGTTCCATTTCCATTGCGTGCTGATTTTATCGAGAGCGACCACGTACCACGAGCAGACAATATTCCACTATTCCACCTCGTTAGTACTAGGGACACAGGACGTACGGAAGATGGATTCGTATTCTAGATCCAAGTTACGGCGCTCGCTATAAGTTGTCACAAACTGCGATTTTACATAATTTCCAAACAATAATAAAAAATAACCAATCTCTGACGAAGGTTATGTTAGAGCTTTAAAAGAGACTGAGCTCTGAGTTTATTTCGGCCTTTCGTCATCAGAATAGTCAGATAGAAAACATCATCATCGTTTCATCTAGTTTTAAAAATATGATTGCAATATAAAAATCTACTTACAGAAAAAACATCATATCAATCAATTATCATTTAACACTTAGGCTCGTATTACAGAACCTTACTCAAGATTGATGATTGGTTGAAACTAGTTTTAAGTAACCCAAGCATTACTTAAAACTAGTTTCAACCAATCAAATGGCTTTAATCGGGACTCAAGCATTGCTTGAGTATTGAGTGAGGTTCTGTAATATGGGAATTAGAGTGGGAATCAACGGACATATTTTTGCAAGAATCAGCCATCCAACGTGGCAACGCTGCCAGCCTTTTCAGCACTGACAGCGATAAGGACGAATTTTTTGACGGCCAATGAGCTCTGCCCTTTTTTTCTCTTTATATACTTTTATATAATATATTTTTTTTAGTTTGTATATATGTATTAAAAATTAGTGTACCACTCAATAAGACGCTTTTTTTCTGTATAACCGGATAATTCAATGACTAGTATACATACTCTCGAAAAACATTACCCTCCTGATGGGGTAAAAAATAAAAGTTTCGCGCACTACTACAGCGCATCCCTCACAGTTTACTCTTGTTTTTGTGTTAAGCGTCCACCAGGCGGGAACGTTGCTTGGCTACGCAACACGTGCATACTACACTACCCCAACAGGAATGAGAAGTAGTAATCATCTAATAGCCATAGAACTTGGTATGTAGATCAGTGTAACTTCGTCTATCCGCGAGGTGGCGTAACGTCAGTTGGGGAGGGGTTATTTCTAGAGGGAAAGGAAATACATGCGCTTTCCATCCCTCTCTGACTCACGGTTACTTTTCCGATGTTTCACCTCCTACAATTTACTTGTTTCCTGGTATACGAGTAACAGCTAGAGTATTCGTCGAGTATTCCAAAACGGTTACGAAATACGAATACCGTTACCGTTAATCTTTTGTTTGGATTCATACGTTCGTTCAGTCATCACGTATCAGTAACCCATATCGGTTAATAAGCAAGAAAATGTATTTAGCAATTTAATAAACTAGCACTGTGCATTGTAGCATGTTGAATATTTTTTATTTCAATAGCGGTATTTAGTTTCAGTATAACAACCGGAAATTAATCTTAAGGCCAATTTTTTTTTGAATAGCATGGCATGATTGCTAAACGCATTATGCATGATTCAAGTGACACCTGCAGATAAACGTGAAACAGTTTTACTCATATAATAAAGACAATGATAAATTGACGGCAACTTCTTATAGTTTTGGGCTTCCAGTATTCAGAACGGTAGTCGCACTCACTTTACTTGTTCCGGTCAATCAGTCACTGTCAAGCACGCATTGCCGAGATAACACTGATTGTATTAAGTAACTACTGGGAACTACTTGACGAACTACTCAAAGTTTATATTTTACTCAATAAAATGAGTGACGAAATATCAAAATAAAATATTGTATCAAAATAAAAATATTATTATTAATAGCATTTAAACATTGGGAACAGCCGTGACTTACGAGGTACAAACTGTAGGTCGACCCTGGCAGGCATGTTACTTTATGTCAACAATGTCATCACCACTGCCCTAGGACAAAACATTCATAGACATATGATATCCACCAACCCGCACAGGGGTCTTGTTGTACCACAAGATTCCAGAATGGTATGGTACGGATCTTTTAGAGAAAAGGCCTAAGTCCCAACTGTGGGAATATTATAGATAAAAAAATATGTATTTGGCAGCGATGGAATTCGAACCCACGCCTCCGAAGAGACAGGTGCCTTAAACCAGCGCCTTAGACCGCTCGGCCACGCTACCAGTTATGAAGGTACAGCAAATTCAGGTACACTTGATTATGTAATAAAGGATTTCTTGCTCCATTAACCTGTACAAAACAAGTGTTTAACATTATAGCGGATGATAGATGATCATGATAATCGGACGTCATACTGCATATTTTTTTAAAGTATGAATGAAGAAGTTAGTACATATTTGGTCCTGCTCCACAGCACAATCTAGTGTCTAGACAAAATCAAACTGGTTGCTAAGTAAATTAGGTAATTTGTACCATATTATTTTATTATATTGGAATAACTTCTCACACATTGATTAATTTATTATTATTAACTTTTAGAATGTTTGTAAATATGTGAGCACCATGCACTTATGACATAATTAAGTTTACTTGCCACTGCTACATGTGTTTTTCTTTTCACCTTTTGTGATGTATTGTTTTTATTCTGGGTACATCGTCTTCACATATAATGTTATAATACATGTATACAAAACATTGTGAAACATTTTAAAAGAGTAACGGTGGAGTTTCTTGCCCATTCTTCTCCACACGAAACTACTTTTTGGAAGGGGCGACTAGAATCAGTTCTATTTCTTGTTCATTTTGACGTTCAAAAGTGCCATTCTTGTGCCTATTTGAAATAAATGATTTGACTTTGACTTTGACATAATAATATCAACATAAAATAAACGACTAACACCTAGTTTTTAAATAGGTCTAAATATTTATCGACTTCACAAACCAAGATGTAAACAAAAATAACTGACTTCTTGAAAAATTTTCCTACGATGATACAGAGAAATTCCTTTAGTTAAGTACATATATGTCTTGTATAAAAAGAAAAACTTAGATATTCACAATGACATACACATTCACCTCAACTCACCAAACACCCTTTTGACTGCTATTGTTGATTTAATTTTTTGTTTTTTTTTTATTTATTTACTGTTTTTTAATTGTTGAGTACAAATACACGTTACCTGCCTGCATAATCATGCAGGCAGGTAACGTGTATTTGTACCCATTCCACTAAGTGAGGCCTGGTGACCTGTAATACAGTTTTTTTCTATAACCTCAGGAACCAGCTCAACACAATGTGAAATTATATTGTTCAAAACCTAGTAAAAGTTAAAGTGCTAGATAGCTAGCTAGGATAGCGATTTCTATCGAGCCCTATTCATGAACTACCATTAAAACTTATGAAATCCTCGTTACGTAATAAAACAGTAATAATATGAAAGCTTGAAATAATAGTTGATGGATCCAATAAATAATAAATGAATACATTTGTTTTGGTATATAATTGTATAGTTTGTAGATACTAATTTAGTGTAAATAATTAATATAATTTATTAATTAAATAGAGTAAGTGTTTATATATTTTAAATAAATATTTAATCATAACCAATAAAAATAATTCATTTCAGTACCACCAAGTAAAAATATAAAAATCTGTTTGCGAAAAGCGTCGCATTAAATTGGTAAGAATGATATTATAATGTTCGTATTTTAACGTTGTAGTTGTTTTAGTACAAAGTCACCCTTTTTCTGTTTACTCTATCATTACGTCTTATGGTTCTATTCGCAGTTATCGGCAATTTTATACTATGCCCTATAAAATCGCGTTACTGAAAGCCTCTTAGAGTTACATGAAAGCCTAGTGTTTCGAATATTGTAAGGCTTTGATGGATCAATACTGTCTTCCAAGTCACGTGTTACTCCAAAGCTGTTTCCATGACAACGATGCAGCTAGCGAGACACATGCACTATGCTTGCAGAGAAAAACATAAATTACAACATAAAAAAATGCGTATCCCGATTGAAAAGTATTTCCTTATGTTCAGTATATAATTCGGCTCCATTAATAAGTAATTTTTAACTGCAATCCTGTTAGTTTTCGTAAGATATTTGCCAATGAAATGACAGCATACCGCTGATCCGCCCTATTTTTACGTGTTGTTTTTAATTATTCATTGAATAAAATTATTTTTAAATAAAAAACAAGAACCGACTTCAAAAACCTAATAAACACTAAAAACTTAAAAATAATATTAAATTGAATAACTATAATCAAGAATTATTAACCTAAATAACCGTTTTTTTTTTTAAGGCTGGGAAATCATCCAATGTCTGCTCCCACTCTGGGTGGAGCGGGAGGGAGTGTCAGACTCTTACTGACTAAAACCCATCCATGTTCCTTCCGTAGCCCTTTATGTTCCGGGGTAGCGGTAACCCTTTCGGACAATCCCGCTTACCCGGCAGGCTTGGCCCTGAGGGGCCCCTTCATTATGCTGACATCTGTTTGAGGCGCGCGTGGAACATATACGCGCCGTACGGCACGGGTCTGGTGCTGATCGGACGGTGAGTCACCCATTACTCACCGTCCGCAGGCCCGCGCCTACGGTGGCCGGGAGTCGTCACGTGGCTCCCGACGCCCGGGGCGTCTCCTGCGGCGGCTGGGACGGGAGGACCTTTCTCTCTCCCATCCCGCCACCTCCTTCGCGAGCATAACTTTTCCGCAGAAGGAGGTGACTGCCTCCCACTCCCTCTCGCCCCGGACCATGGCTTGCACCAGGGCCGGGAGCGAGAGGTAGCCGCCGCCGATCGCCTCTACGAGGACACGGCGGTGCTCCTCCGCCCATGCGGGGCAGGTTTGCACCGTGTGCTCTACCGTGTCCTCTGGGCGATCCTCGCAGTGTTGACACCCGGGCGTTTCCTCCCGCCTGATGATGTGCAGGAACCTCCCGAAACATCAATGTCCGGTGAGGACCTGCGTCAGGCGGTAGGTGAGGGCTCCGTGACGCCTCTCTAGCCACTCCTCAAAGATGGGCCTTACCGCCACTATCGTGGCGTGCCCTGCACTGGGTTGCGACAGTCGCTGATTCCAGGCCGCCATGAGATCGCGCCGGAGGTCCGTCCGCTCCGCCGCAATTTGCTGCGGAAACGGAGTTTCCCCCCGGCTTAGTACATCGCCAAGCGGTTGATCGACTCTTTACGTGACCGGAGGGCTGGCCTATTTTTTGGTCAAAGAATCAGCATTGCCATACAACGCGGCAATGCTGCCAGCCTTTTGGGAACTTTTCCTGTTGACAGGGATGTGGACGAGTTTTTTGATGCTCTTTGATTATTTAAATATTGTTTCTGTAAATTAATATTTCGTTATTAAATATTAAAATGTGACGTCACAGATTTTTAGAATCAAATAAATTTAAAATAAATAAATTAAATAACATTACATTTTATATCATGTTTCACACAAAAAACAGAATCAATAGAAAAAAATCATAGTTAAGTTTTTTTAAGTAGGTATGTTATGTATCAAAGAAAAAGAATACTGAAGTCAATTTCAAAATAAAAATTATTTATTCATTATTAAATATGTACGAGTACCTACGCCTGTATTTGTCGCACATGGATTGCCGAATCCGCTATTTTATATAGCCGCACAAACAGCCTGGTATACTTATAAAAAAGGACAAGAAATGCAATTTGAAATAATAAAACAAATAATTTCAATGTAAATGTTAATTAATGTATAATTTTTTTTACCCACTTCAATAATATCCGATTTCTATTACCCAATTTTGCTTTACATAGCATTACATATTGATTTGCTAATACCATGCTACGTCAAGGATCATTTTTTTTATTCTGAAAATTTAAGTTCACATTCTCAGCCCGGATAATCAAATTCCCAACTCACAAAATCAAACTCCTACTCGTGATTCCTAGTTACGGCTTCATGGTAACGGAACGGGACGCGACGGAATGAAAATAGACTGACCAAATCGCGACGTGAAAACTTCTTAACAGAAGTAGTGAACAGGTCTAAGGAATCTTACCTAACTTTATCCCAACGAAATAACAAAAATGCGAAAGTTTGCTGTTCAGTCACGTTAAAGCGACGGAATGAATTTGGATGAAATTTTTATCATGGATTTCGACACATAGGATATTTTTTATCCCGTTATTATTGCATTCATACAAGACTTATCCACGACACTCGAGGCAAAATTTTAGAGCAGTACAACACATGATATAGTTTCTGAATCAATAGTACTTCTTTACAATTATTAAATACATAATTATATTTAAGTCGCGTCTTTTTTCCATGGGGATAGGCACAGACAACAGAACGCCGTCTGCTGCGATCCTAACCAAAATCCTTTTACATTGTTATTATTAATATTGATATTGTTATTATTGTTTATCCCATCCTCGTCGCCAATAATAAAAATATGCAGATTATGCGGGAGGCGATGGCCTAGGACTTTGGAAGGAGTAATGAAGTACGGCAAGCTGATAGCACAGTGACTTTTATTTATCAAGTCAAGATGACAGATTAACAATACCATAAATTAAACAAACTATATATTATTCTTATTCTGAGTTCTTAGATTCTACCCATCCTACGTTGTGTGGTGTAAATGTTAGTCAAAAAATGCTCATGAAAATTGAGCATTGATGATGAACATTGATCGAATTTTTAAATTAAATGAATTAAGTCATCTGTCGCTCCATTTAAAACGTGAGTCTGTCAATCAATCTGCCTGGCCCCAACCCTTCCCCAACTATGTTAGGGTCGGCTTCCAGTATAACCGGATGCTGTTAATTACCAGTATTTTACCGTTTTCTTACCTCCAGAATCCAGTCAGTAAGTAGGTAATACAATACCCGTTGGTAAGACTGGCAGTCAGACTTTCAGGCTGTAGTGTCTGTCACACACGTTTCAAATGGAACAACAGATGACTCAGTTGCGTCAGCGGTCGTGAGCCCTAAGAAGTGTGGAAATTTCGAAAACAATTCAATACTATTAGACATTATATTCAATAACAATAATGGCAAAACGTCTAGAATGGACGGAAAAAAGAAAGAAAGATTCAAAAAAAAAAATTTTGTGCCTGTGACGCACTTTTCACACGTAACACTGACCCTCATAACTCAAGTTCGGGACATTAGATTCTTATTTGTTGTATTTTTTTAGGAAGCCTAGATGGTCCTCTATTGTGTTCCCTAATTTTTTTATCCATATTTTTTTTTTCCTAATCATCATTTGTCCGACTGATAACTTGCCCGAACTTAATGTCACATAATATCACAAGCCAAGATTTTGTATTTGAAAAAAATCCCACTAAAGATTCTTATAGGTATTTAGTCGTTAGAAATGCTGTCTAAAAAGTCCATAAAGACAAAATGTGCGAATAAACAATTATTTATTGTCAAAGATTTCAAAAGTCAGTCATTTCGTTTTACATGAACTTGTGTTTTCTAAGACTAGTCTTAGTATTTTATGCTTTATATTCAAAATCAAAACGTTTTCTTTGGTGTATATCTTTGTGTCAATATAAGTACAATAGCACACATTGCTATAATAAGACAAAACCTTTTTGTAAATAGTTTTTAAAACTCTATCGGACCTATGCCCGGACTTTTTTTGACATACGGTTATTTAAAAAATAACGTTTTTTTTTTAAAATATGGTTCGAGGGCTATGTAATTGCAACTAACCCACCGAGGGTTGTTGTTTGTATTGATTACGACTTTAAATAAAGACGATATTTTTATAATTTAATAACGAATTTATAGTTTCCAGATTTTTCCCTGTACTTGTAGTTTAGGACGATATTAATTGCCAAATTTCATAGTTCTAAGTCAATGGAAAGTATAAATGATTCCATGTAGAATGTCGAAATATACGCTCCGTTTTTTTTCTTTTGAGGTACAGAACGGAAAGAAAAGTAATACCTGTCATAACCGTAACATTAACGTATTTATTTTTTCGCGATAGTTACTATTTATGTGATTCGTTTAATATTGCTACGATCTCGCTGCTCACGTAGACCAGGTGTCTGCTACGTCGTAGTCACAGCTACGCCGTAGCAGATTTCACGTCTGTATCAGAAGTCCAGCGTTACCGGCAAACCTAAGTTTGTGATAAAAGGACAGGGATAATTATATTTCCCCTCCATTAGATCGATATACGTAATTAGGTATAAAGTGTATGATTAATTGGCAGATTTTTTTTATCGACGCTAACTCAGACATGAGAACAAAACTGGGTTTTAGAATAGTTTATTGTTTGTTCTAACTTTGTAGGAAATACCAGATAAATATAACGACTATACAGATTATAAAGACACACAGTGAAATTATCAATAAAATGTAACAAGGGTGAGTGCAACGGTACAAATACCGTGCGATTATTAAAGTTAACATTAAACATATACCACACAACAGCAAACATTTTTCTTTTCAGACAAAATAAAAAAAACAACTTCGAAATTAAATATCCCCGAAGACAGAAAGTTCTCTTCATGGATATAGCCCAGTCACAAACAACGAAATACCATAGATATAAAAAAATATTAATTATTTCTACGCCTTTAGTTAAGAGTATTCGCAGAAAGTTACCAGATAATTTAACTGCGGCCACATAGCCGTAATCTATTCTTTTTTCGAGATAAAAGGAAACCTAATGTCCAAAATAATTGTAAAATGCAAGTCAATCCATGATTAATATTTTAATATATTATTATATCATTGCGCATAATACTTGCCCCCTTACAACTAATATACTGCTATCGCTATGTACTTTTGGCGAGCAAGCATTTCTGAACATTTAGCCGTTGCAACGTTCTCTTAAATCATGATCTCCTAGTACAGGTGCGGAACATTTCGTACTGGAGCCGGAACAAATATTTTCATGCCAAGTATTTTGCAGTACTCTTTCGAAATGTTGCTGATGAATATAATATTCTATATATATCTAGGAAATTAGACATGTTAGGAATTCAAGGTTTTACTCCAAGTACATAGACCATTTTAAATTTGATTGCAGGTAGGAACAATTTATTTCTTGGCGGTCCTTTTAAAACTGATTAGTTACAAAATAAATCTATGTTCTTTACCTGCGATGACGATACATAAAAGCCCGAAACTCCTCTAAACTGAGATAAGTAACTTACAATTTATACACAAAAAATGTTTGAAGTTCATTTTGTGTAAAATTAGGTTGTAATATTAATAGGTGTGTGAGTAATTATGTACCTTACATAAATTGCCGTGAAATCAATACTTTATTTCCGTACAAAAAAAAACCTCACAGTCAGTATTAAGCTTTTTCTTGCGAACATACTTGTGGTTGACGTTCTGCATAGCAGATTAAAAAAATTAAGTAAAATGTAAGTTTATTTTTATTGGTTGCTTGGTAGCGGACGGCATAACAGTAGTCGATGAAATTTTGCGTATGCATGAAATTCGGGAATTTACATCAACTTTCTAAAAATGTATGTATTTAGCCTCGCTAAAGGCTAAATAACCTCGACATAAAAATGGCGATTATTGCGTTTACAGATTTAGATTCTATAAAGGTAAACTATTTTACTTGCACGCTAAATATGAATCATTAAATGGCGATAACTTATCGGTTTTTTTTACAACTCTTAATTAACACACATACACAAGGTTTTATTGGTTATAAAATAAATACTTAAATCAATCGACGGTGTCAATAATTAATGCTATCATTCTGGGGTCCACTTAGACCCAAAACCAACCCGACGGAAGTTCGTGTGTTCGGGTCTGATCGGGGGCGCTTCCGTTTAAGTAAGTATTTTACTTAGTCAATCACTAATAGCCATTTATGTGATTTAATGTATATTTTGGTTAACAGCGCCATCTGTTAGTTCAGTTTAGTGAAACTCTATCCTTACTCACCTACCCACCTACCAACTACAATTTCAAGCGGTGTACCATACAACCAGAATATAAGTACATCTCCTGTGATTTATGTGCTCCCGGTACCGTGAGAAAGTTAAAAGGCGTTCATGTTCCAAATAAAGCTCCCAGACTACGAAATACTTCTATGATTTTGAATCCTTTACAACAGACATAGATTATTGTGAAAGAAAAATAAAGTCCGTTTTTTGCGGACCAGATTATTGGAAACCAAGAAACATTTTCGTCATAATTCGACTTAACAAATTAATTTTAAAAAAATTAAAAAAAAAAACAGTCTGTTCAGAATCTTGATTGTTGGTTAGCGCTAATCCAATCTTTATTATATTTGATCAGAACGTGGCTTGAAATTAGCAGTAATTGCTTTTATATTTCGCCCAGCACCTTTCACCTTGAGTTTTCAGACTGATTTCATTTGACTTTGCACATTTTCTTAGATTATCGTTTTTACAATAACCAACAGACTTGCAGCCAATGTGAGGAGAATGAAATATGTATTTACAAAGGTATTTGCATCAATAAGTTTTTTCTACGGTTTCCGATACTACCGTGGCTATTTTATTTTATTTGCTTCGTCTTAGTAGGCTTAATGATCATCAAATAATAGGGAAAACTAACCTAATCTTGGCACTCTACCACTCTATTGACACCGTACGTACACTTTTACATCTTTAATAGGATTTCATAAGTAGAATTCATACTATATTTTTATTACTTAATTATGTGCCGTAGTTTTATATAAAAAGATGAGTTTTCAATATGGCGTCTCACTTGTACCAGGAGAGAATGAACGCGGAGTAGTAATCCCGTCTCTGTAGTGCTCGGATGTTTAATTCACACGTGGAATAAGGCATTTGTTGGGGTTGGGTGCTTGCCACCCTTATCTTTTGGGAGGCAAATGTGGTTGTTTCAGTCAATCAATTTGTTATTTTGTAAATGTAATATTGAATAAGCAACTATGTATGAGGTACTATAATCAGTTTGTTTTAGCGAACGCAACCTTGTTGGCTTTCGGCGTGAGTGGAAAGCAACGCGTGCAAGTAGAAAAACAACATAACCGAGCAAGAATTCACACTGTCGAAATACGAAATTATTTATTTTTCACCCCACAAAAAAAAACAATAAAAAAGATAATTGGCTATTCCTCCTCAATAAATGGATTATCCAACACAAAAAGACATTTCCATTCCAACCCGTAGTTGTTAAGATAAGCGCGTTCAAACAAACAAACTCTTCAGCTTAACTATTAGTATAGATGAACTCGCCACACCACAAGAATGGGCCAGTTAACGCTTTTGAGAAACCAATTAGAATCTATATTGTTTATTTACTCCAAAATATAAATATTTCATCTTAATAGAAACATTAAACTAAGAAGAATTACTTGATGCATGTTTTCAACAAGAAGGGTGGTTTTACCCACCCCTATGGAACAAGTATGACTGGTGTTAGATCGGGCTAACAGTACATTTTCTTCGCTTTTTGATATCCTAGTACGTCAAAGTATTTGCCCATGCATGCGTTGCTCAGGACCAGCGTTCGTTCCATAGCACAGATAAAATTGGTTCTATGGTCCCAGCAAAGTTCCTAGCGAGTTGAAAAGGAAATGTGTCCAAATATGTAAATGAAGACTCTTCGTGTGGCTAATCAGGATGTGAAAACAAAAAAAGAAAATCCTTATCCTTATCATTTAAATTGTAAAACAGCCAAATTAGCTGCTACTTAAGTATCCCAATTCTTCAGTTTGTTGACTGGAATCGCTATAATAATAGTAGTTAATTATCTAAATGAAAATCTTTGCAAATCATTTAGTTACCTACACTCTTTTCTAAATATCGAATTTGTAAAAGTTGTCATTACTGTCTCAGAATAGATTACCATTTTTCAGAATTCTTTTACGGCAATGGATGAAGAAGATGTTCAGAACCTCACAGACAAGACTACATGTCTTGTTTGAAAATACTAATCACAAAAACGAATCGATCGATTTTTATGAATTTTCCACCATAAGATAGGGTTTTTCTCGGGGAAGACTAAGGTGTATGCGATGTACATATTGGTTGTTTAGTACCAGAGCTAACGCATGTTATGTAAAACAAGTCGCAACAGGTTAGTTCCGATACCGGGGTGGCTCCTTCTATTAAGCCGGGGAATAAACTGTCTATTAAATTGACTGCGTACTTAAATTTACCATATTATAGCCATTGAAATCAGAATGGTCATGCGTATGTAAGCATAGTTGGAAAATCATTCTTTTTACACGCTTTTTATTAGCTTCACCTACATGTTTGTGTGTATGTTTGTAACCGACGCCTTTGGGCGCGAACTTGACCCACTTTCAATAGTCAGAATTCATTCAAACTTTGTAGATATTATTTATCGAGGACCGATGACAATACACCAATTCGATAAAATTATTCCATTTTTAATTTGCAAATTAAGGTTTTTGTTAATTTATGTATTTTTCATTTCAATTTCCAACCATTATCTTATTAGGAAATTTTAGAATATCAAAGAGAATTTTTAATTCAAGTGTAGGTAGGCTAGGTAGGGTAGTAAGGTAGGGTAGGTAGGGTAGGTCGGTAGGTAGGGTAGTTAGGTAGGGTAGGTATCATAGTTAAGACAGGACAACGTTTGTCGGGTCAGCTAGTAAACAATAAACGATTTCGTAAATGGACGTTGTTGAGGTATTTATGTACAAGTATTATTCATAGTATTATTATTAGTTTGCATAGAGATTATTCTAAAATTATTCTGTGTAATGTAAATAAAAGTTTATGTAACAAACAGAGAAGAAATAAAACGGTCCCTAAATAGCACTTTTACAGAAATCACCAACGAAGTTACGGAATCCGCGGTGCGAGTCCGACTCGTTCTTGACCGGTTTTGTGTTTGGGTTGTTTGTGTTAACTTCGCAAATGTCGTATGAGCCCCGTAGGTTTATAAGAAAAATACACTTGAAACAACTATAAATACAAAAATTTAAACCGTTGTGCTCTAACATGCAAACAGGTTCAAGTAGGCGACCATTTGACGGGTTAGATAAAAATATTAGTAACGAGGAAAAATGACACAATGAAAATTACAATTACTTTTAAATTCTGCATCTTATACTATCAGTTAGTACCGACTATGGGGTGATTTTTAAAATTGGCAACACTCCTTTAATTCGTCATTTATATAAGGGTGTAATCAAATCTTATAAATTACTAGTTACTAACAACCCGCCCCGTCTTCGCACGGGTGCAATGTAGATACTATAACACGGGCGAAGCAGCGAGCGACAGCTAATAATAAATATAACCTATGTTACGCAGAAATAATGTAGCATTATAATATTGAAAGAATTTTTGAAATCCGTCCAGTACTTTTTGAGTTAATTCTATATACAAAAATACAAATCTTTCCTCTTTATTATATTAGTGTAGACTAACTAGCTGATCCGCGCAATTTCACCTAAGAGAGAAAGTAGATTAGATATCTCCTAAGATGTTGATTGAAATCAAGTGTTGTAAAGGACAACTTTGTTCTCATTTAAGTACATGCGATTAATAACATATTTATTTGGATAAGAATTAATATTATGTTGATAAAACTCCTTCAATGCATTATTTCGAACTCGCAAATAATGCATTGAAATTCGTTTTTCGAACGAATTTGATAACCTTAAAAAGATTATGGTAAGTCAATCTTAAACGATATACATAATATGCTGTCACGGACTTTTTTTTTAAATTTTGGAGTTGAAGCTTTTGAGAAACCAATTAGAATATTTTATACTATTATTTTGAGGTAAATATCCTCAAAATATAAATATTTCATCGAAATAGAAGCTTCTAACAAAGTAGATTTACACACACACTGGTAACATTCATGTGCTAAGTATTATTAACTACGTACTGGAGGGTTGAATCCGTCCTGCTCACAGAATGTGTACGGTGTCAGTTAGAGAGAGACGAACAGTTTCACGATATTTCGGTCAGTTTTTAACAAGAGGTGGTTTTACCCATCCCTATAGCGATGACAAACAGTACATTTTCTTCGCTTTCTGATATCCTAGTACTTCCTAGTTATACTCCGGAGCATTTGCCGGATGCATTAGGACCAGCGTTTGTTCCATATTCATAGTACTGATAAAATTGGTTCTATGATTCTTTTAATGATGGGCAATTTTAGCAATGCAGCAATATGAATTATCTTCTACTGATCAAAAGACGTTGTTCTGTCAAAGTGTCAACATTATTTTTTTACTAATTTAAATTTATTTATTGCACATAACAAAAAGCAGGAGCTTTTTACTATCTAAACTAACACGATATATACACACATCAAAAGTGTCTAGGGATCAAGCATTTTTATGCGGATTTCTTGAGATTGAGATGTGGCTTTGTAATAAATTTATGATTTTATAAATTTATATGGATCCTTTTTGGTGCATTTCATAATTTGAAACAGGAACTGTCAATCAAATTCGAGTAAAAGATGAAAATCAGCTGTCAATATTTTCCCTATAAAAACATACAACGCATTGAAGACATTATTAGTGCTACTGTTTCCCTACTACTGATTAAAACCAACGTTATTATGGAGCGGCGACGTCATTTAAGCAGGGAAGAAATGCTCAGAGCCGTGGGAATGATAGAAGCTGGTTCCCGGCAACGTACTGTGGCTTTAGCTCTGAATACATGTCAGAGTGTTATCAGTCGACTTTGGACACGTTACCGAAGCACTGGTACCGTGGCTGAGCGCCATGAAGGACGGTATCGCTGCACCACACGGAGACAAGACCGATACATTCAAATCTTAACTCGAAGAGCTCCAACAATAACCGCCATGATGTTAGCCGTGAGGCTTCATCACTCTTCAGGGAACTTAATTAGCGACCAAACAGTCAGAAACCGCTTGCATGAAGTGAACCTTCATTCCCGAAGACCGCTACGGGTACCACCTATAGCAATGCACAATCGTAGGATTCGATATCAATGGGCTCTTGAACACAGAAATTGGGCAGAAGAACAATGGCGTTTCGTGTGCTTTTCTGATGAGTCTCGTTTTGGTATGAGACCGGATACAAGACGTATACGACACTGGAGAACCCCTGGACGCCAACAGCGATTAAAATCCTGCCAGGAAGTCCATCCTTATAGTGGTGGAACCATCATGGTATGGGCGGGTATTTGGATCGGCGGAAGAACTGAGTTGATTTGGATCAGAGGCAACCTCAACGCTCAAATTTATGCTGAGACGATTGTATCTGACGTCATCGTTCCTCTACAAGTGCAAATCGGTCCCTTATTTCAGTTAATGCATGATAATGCACGACCGCACACTGCAAGAGTTGTAAGACAGACTCTCGCCGCAGCTAACATCAATGTCCTGCCCTGGCCTGCTCAGTCGCCAGACTTGAACCCGATTGAGCATGCATGGGATATGCTACAGAGAAGAGCTCTGCCGAATATGGAGGGTATCCAGTTGCAAGAAGACCTTTTTTTGTTGTTGCAACGAACATGGGCGGCCATTCCACAGCGTGATTTGGATGAACTCATTTTGAGTATGCCAAACCGATGTTCTTGTGTTGTTAGTGTTCGCGGTAGAAACACGGATTATTAATTGTTTAAGTTACCCAATAAAATTTTAAAGAAAACTGTTATTTCAGTCTTTTTTTCGAACTTTAATGTTAGTGGTTCAAATGTCAAAAATCCCTTTATTAGGAAAATGGCAAATTTCTTTATTAATGCAAAGGTGACTTGGTTTATCGTTACTGTGACAAACGAAAACACTTTATTTGATGAATCCTTAAAGAAAATTTAAATTAATATCAATCAAGAGAAAAGTTATTGCAAAAATATATGTTGATCCCTAGACACTTTTGATGTGTGTATGTTGATCCCTAGACACTTTTGATGTGTGTATTTGCGTCCGAAATTAAAAGATTCTATTCTAAAGAAAGCAATCGCCATGATGGTGTATTTTCCACGCCTGGAAGGAAGAAGAAAATCTACTTGGACAGCCTCGATTTAGAGTAGTTGCGACACCATTATCATGATCTTTGGCGTATATGTCAACTACTTGAAGTAGTGAAATAAAATATGTCTGCGCCCTTATAAGAGATAGATGAAGTTTAAAGGATCCCACCTAATCGTTGTACAGTGAAACCCATAGAAATACTTTGGGTTAATCCTACTATTATCCTACTATTATTATAAATGCGAAAGTTTGTGAGGATGGATGGATGGATGTTTGTTCCTCTTTCACGCAAAAACTATTGAATGGATCTGAATAAAATTTGGCACAGAGATAGATTATAGTGTAGAATAGCACATAGGCTACTTTTATCCCGGCAAAATATACGATTCTCGTAATATATCTTATATATATAACTCTTCTGGGCGTGTGTATGTCACTGAACTCCTCCTAAACGGCTGGACCGATTTTAATGAAATTTGTTGTGTGTGTTACAGTGGCTTTGAGGATGGTTTAGACTAAAAAAAAAAAAAAAAAGTTATAAGGCGGAACGAAGTTCGCAGGGACAGCTAGTATAAGTATAATGAAGCAAAAAGTTGCTGAAAAAAATGTTAATAGGCCTGCAAGTGACATTAAATATTTAACTGATGAAGTTTATAGATAAATTAGTGCAGAAGAATGGCGAAAATGTTAAGAAAATTAATAACGATGTCATCGAGCGAGATAGAATAATTGACAAGTGGAACAGCCGTTAATAAAAAATCTTCATCAAATTCTGATGAAGAACAAGAAATGCAAGAGAAGTTCTTGGAATCGTTTTTTAGTTCTGTGTAAAGTTATTAGTATACTTGAAATTATATAAAAAAGTAACTAATTATTATAGTAATTTACGATTGAGATATTTTTCATGAAATATTTTTCTATGAATTAGAACCCGATGTATACCAACATTATTCATAAATATACCTAATACACTTCGTGTTTATTATTACTGAAGACATGACATTCCGATAGGCCTAACTTACATTCTTAAGAAAATTGACTGATACTAAAGATACATGTACCAAAGTGAGTACAAAATAATAATCCATACTAATATTATAAATGCGAAAGTAACTCTGTCTGTCTGTCTGTTACCTTTTCACGCCTAAACCACCCAACCGATTTTGCTGAAAGGACATGGCCAGTATTTGCCCCAAGCTGTACATAATTAAAAGTATTACAATTAATTAAATTCAAATAAACAAAGAACTTATAATATCTAATAATATTTCATAGCAGTCTCTGAATAAAATACTAAAATAAAAGGATTGTAAACGATTTTATCCGTTCAATGGCACTTTAAAGTATCTTCAATGTTGCCATTTAATAATATTAATGCTTAGAGGAAAATATAACTAAACGCATGTAGCAATTAATATATTCATAACAAAATATTTATTTAAATATATTTTTGACGGTAAGTAATCCATCAAACCAACCTTCTCGTTATGATTTTATAGATCAAAAGTCAAAGTACGCAGACTGATAGCATATTTTAATACAGTTACGTCGTGTATTGTAGCATTACAATATTGACATAAAGGTATTACTTGACTTAATTACTAGTAACATTCAATGAATCCGTCAAACGTCAAAACTGGTGTTTCCGCGGTAATCGGTTGCTTCGTGTTTGTGTTAGTATTTTATTGCATCTTTATTTTATTGTGTCGTAGCCCCACGCGAGTGCTCCACTAATTATAATAAACGGTGTAATAACCTAATAAGTAAGGAAAATGGACCTTTTACAATCGTGTGTTAACTGTGGTATCGCTATCAGAGAACGCATCAGGCGGCATGAAACATCATCATTACCCCCTGATATGACTGTTCTTTTATCGGAATGGTTAACTTTTGAGGTAAGCTGTCGTTTATTTTTACACTATTATTTTTATTTTATCATGCAACATCTAAAGGAGTTACGTTGTAATCATAAATAGTTACCCAATAATCTGTCATGGGTTTAAAATCTTTGATTATTAAGTTCATAATTTATCTTTACAGGTATCACCTCACACCTGCGTTTGCGGCCCCTGCTATGACACGATGACCAGATGTCTTGCAACTAATTCAAGAGTCAGACAACTTGGACATATCAGTGTTTGTTATGGCTGTGGTAGATCCGTCACCCGTGCAAGGAGACACAGCATTTCGGAATCTAGTCCTCTCGCCTTAGTTGTATCATCATGGCATCAGCATGTAAGTAAATTATTTTTATAGTATGTAAGTAAAACCACATGCACTGAACTGGGAGTGTTGATCTTTAAATTCTAAAATATAAGAAGTTCCTGTAATAAACATAATGATACTGTACATCATTACATATTGTATAAAATCATAGTTATAGTAAAGTACTAGATTATTGTATTTATTGTGATCATATTATGAATAATTAATCAATCAGCATTCAGCAGTAATGCTAAGTAAAGCTATTTACTTTCCATAAATAATATACCATTCATCCTTACCATGTGTATTTAAACAGCTTACCTCTTTTTTATGTAAACAGTTTTATGGTTTTGTTTTAGGTTAGAGCAGCCAACTATTTGTGTCATGGTTGTTATGTGAGAGCTAACAGAGAAATAGCCCGAAGAAATGTTGTTGATGATGCTAGATTTGAAATTGTGGAAGGAAACCAAGCTGTTCAGGAAATTCAAGCACCAGTTCCTCCACCACTCCCCCCTGGCCCAGCTATAAGGAATGTTCAAGATGCATCTACAATTGTCCTACCGAATTATAGACGCTGTGCCAATACATCTAGAAGATGCATATTCGATCAGTTTCAGCGTAGTGCAGGCCATTTAGTGCCTACCCTGATTAAATCAGCATTGCTGTTGAATAATAAACTTTATGTACCTCGAAGTGCCAAGAAATTCAGCTGGTGGAACAATGCTTTCTTGGTATCTCGCCCATCCCAAGTACCAAAGAGTTGTCATTATGTGTGCACAACATCCAACAGTCCGGTTTCCAGCTATACAATTACACCAATATCCTAAGATTGCATTTCTAGGATGATCTTGACTCGAGGGGTGCTCATCATAAACTATATAAGTATAATACTCACGTCTAGAAGTATGTCTAGATTTAATACGACCTCTTAAAAGGACAGGATGATTACCTCCTATGTGCATTACAAGTTCCTCGGAAAACTCTAACTCTGGACTTATCTCTATTTCATAAATACCTCTGTCTCTGATATGTTCACCATAATACGAGCGAGCCTGCTTAACCTGGTATGGACCTAGTGAAATAAGTACCAACTCAACCAACTCATTTGTACTTAGTTTTGGAAAGTATTAAGCGCGGGCAGGTTTGCATGAATACTTCTAAATAACACTCTTCTCCTATTTAAATTATAATTTTGTACAAACTGACCTAAATAATTAGGCAAGTTTAACCTTGTGGTTGCTATTTGAGCAATTTCATCAGCATTGTTGGGATTTTCTATTACTTTGTGAAACTTATTTATAAGGGCAGCACCAATCCTAAAATCTTCCATCATATGTGCAGAAGCCAAGTTAAAAAACACATTTCTAAACAATTTATAGTCACGCTTAAACCTGCCGTTTACTACCTCCACAACCCATCTACAAAGTGTCACACATCTGCTTTTATTAGCTTGTAGAGTACTTAGTTGCATTTCTCCTTCATCTCTGGTTTCAGGTTTGTGCACTGTGAAACCAAGAGCTTCTAAGTTAGAAACAGCATCCCTAAAGCCACGGTCTAAAATAAATACATCATTTTGACGAAAGTATTGATGCAAGCCGCCATCGCTAGAAACTAAAAAGTTCATAATTTCTGCATCTGTTTGAGTTGCAGCAAAAGGTCCAACCACGTCTATAATAATATGTCCATCACAACCAACTACCAAAAATGGTATTGTTAAGTTGTGATACTTATGAAAACTATATGTCTTTTTTGGTATTTATAATTAGAACTTTTTTGCACATAGAGGTAGGTACCATCACATTGTATAATAGCCCACCTTTCAGCAGAATTAGACTGAGGATTTCCAAATAATTTCTCAGGTATTGTAGTATTTCTTTCGGCTACTTCTTGGCGGGTTATATGAAACACTCCAAGATTGAGCGGAACAAAGTAATTAGTTAGGCAGTTCCTCACAAGCATCATCTTGTTCTGTAAAGTTGATTTGGGAATCCTAAAAAGACTAGATATCCTAGCGTCACTGTCACCAGTCCTATATTTCATTAAAAGCATTGCTAATGCAGTTTTCGAGTTTTTGGAAACAACCGACTGTATTGGTATGCTAGTATGCAATTCTATGAATTCTTGTGTAGTGCGCCCTGTCCAATAGTGACATATATGACTAGGCATTGATTCCATCTTTTCAAAATCAATAACATTTTATTCTTGTTTATTATCTAATAAACTTTCAATTTGAATAGCTGTGAAAGTATTTGTTAAACTTGTATTATCCAATAATAATTCCCATACATAACATTAAATGATTAAATGGATTTAAAAGGCACTTATGTGGTTTTATTGTGTCTAGTATACTTACCTATGCTACAAAAAAGTTCAGTAACTGCTGTGCCAGTTTTTCCAAGTTATAATAATGATATTAACTCATTACCTAAGACAAATATATATACACCTCAACCTATTAAACGGTCAGGAAATTATAATTTTATGAATACATTGTAAAATCATGGTGAAACCCGAGTGAAAAAATCAAGACTTTCAAATCTTCATAACTTTGTTCCACGACTGCATAGCTATAAGTAACTTACAATTCTTAATAATTGAAGATATGACCTATTGAACGACATTAATTTCATCTCTGTACATTCTGGGGCACAGGTCCTAAGAGATTCTGGCCATCTCCTTTGGTATGTAGATAGTTTGCATTCATGAGAAGGACTATGTCCTTATACATATTATTATTTTTTTTTTTTTTTATTGCACATTATAGGTAGGGTAGGTAGGGTAGGTAGGGTAGGTAGGGTAGGTAGGGTAGGTAGGGTAGGTAGGGTAGGTAGGGTAGGTAGGGTAGGTAGGGTAGGTAGGGTAGGTAGGGTAGGTAGGGTAGGTAGGGTAGGTAGGGTAGGTAGGGTAGGTAGGGTAGGTAGGGTAGGTAGGGTAGGTAGGGTAGGTAGGGTAGGTAGGGTAGGTAGGGTAGGTAGGGTAGGTAGGGTAGGTAGGGTAGGTAGGGTAGGTAGGGTAGGTAGGGTAGGTAGGGTAGGTAGGGTAGGTAGGGTAGGTAGGGTAGGTAGGGTAGGTAGGGTAGGTAGGGTAGGTAGGGTAGGTAGGGTAGGTAGGGTAGGTAGGGTAGGTAGGGTAGGTAGGGTAGGTAGGGTAGGTAGGGTAGGTAGGGTAGGTAGGGTAGGTAGGGTAGGTAGGGTAGGTAGGGTAGGTAGGGTAGGTAGGGTAGGTAGGGTAGGTAGGGTAGGTAGGGTAGGTAGGGTAGGTAGGGTAGGTAGGGTAGGTAGGGTAGGTAGGGTAGGTAGGGTAGGTAGGGTAGGTAGGGTAGGTAGGGTAGGTAGGGTAGGTAGGGTAGGTAGGGTAGGTAGGGTAGGTAGGGTAGGTAGGGTAGGTAGGGTAGGTAGGGTAGGTAGGGTAGGTAGGGTAGGTAGGGTAGGTAGGGTAGGTAGGGTAGGTAGGGTAGGTAGGGTAGGTAGGGTAGGTAGGGTAGGTAGGGTAGGTAGGGTAGGTAGGGTAGGTAGGGTAGGTAGGGTAGGTAGGGTAGGTAGGGTAGGTAGGGTAGGTAGGGTAGGTAGGGTAGGTAGGGTAGGTAGGGTAGGTAGGGTAGGTAGGGTAGGTAGGGTAGGTAGGGTAGGTAGGGTAGGTAGGGTAGGTAGGGTAGGTAGGGTAGGTAGGGTAGGTAGGGTAGGTAGGGTAGGTAGGGTAGGTAGGGTAGGTAGGGTAGGTAGGGTAGGTAGGGTAGGTAGGGTAGGTAGGGTAGGTAGGGTAGGTAGGGTAGGTAGGGTAGGTAGGGTAGGTAGGGTAGGTAGGGTAGGTAGGGTAGGTAAGGTAGGTATCATAGTTAAGACAGGACAACGTCTGTCGGGTCAGCTAGTAATAATAATAATAATGTTTATTTCCAGTAAAAAGATTACAAAGGTTACAAGTACAGTAATATGGTACAACATAAAGTGCATTGAGTATTATCTCCTGGCACCCAAACTAGGTTTATAGCCTGTGACTTGGGGACCAGTGATTCCTTATGGGTAGATGATCAAAATTTGCAGTAAACGGTTTCCACCAGTAACATGGTTGACATAACAATATAATTATTATTTAAGGCAATAGGAAAAATAAAAAGTAAAAATAATTAACAATAAAACAATAAAACTGTTTGTGAGTGTTTGAGTTAGAGTGAGTTGGTCGTGGTAGGTGTAGTAGGTATGTTGTGTATGTGAAGGTAATGTGAAAGTGCGGTTTTTGTATGGTGTGAGTATGTTTATTTAGGTGTAGTAGTGGTGGATGTGTGAGTAAGTGTGAAAGTGCGGGGAGTATAGGAGTGTTTTTGTGTGAAAATACTTGAATAAAAATCTGTCTTAAGCATGTGGGAAGAGAAGTTTTTCGGTCCCGTCATACGATTTCTCAATAAGCCATTTTTTAATTGGGCTTTTGCATTGGTGATAATTTAAACTGTGGATATGGAGAAATTTATTGATTTTATTATATAGAATATAGCTGAGGTAGGTGAATTGGTGTTGTGCGAAGGAGGTTTTGTGTCTAACTGGTGGAAGGGCAATGTCTGCGCGACGTTTAGTACTTGCTGTGAACGGCAGCCGATGTTTCCTTAGTACACATTGCAGCACATATAAGCCTCTCACTGTCAGAACCCTGCTTTCCCTAAAAAGTTCCAAGTAGGGTATCTATAGGGCTTGCAGAACATAACTTTGAGAACTGCTCTCTGGGCTCTCTCTAATTTCAAAAAGTATGTTTTGCACGCGCCACCCCAAGCCGGCAAACAGTATAGGAGAAGAGACTGACAGAGTGAGTAATAGACCATCATAAGTGTCTCTGAGTCAGCCGAACAACGGAGTTTCTTAAAGATGGAAATGAGTTTACGCGTTCGGATGACTAGATTATCAATATGACTATACCAGTTCAGGTGTTTGTCAATTTGCACGCCCAAGTATTTTATACAAGATGTGGTTGCCAGAGTGGGACAGGTACAGCAGGAGTCTTGAGAACAACTATGTACCTTAACAATAGGCGTTATGATTGGCTGAGTCTTATTACTCAAGGAAAAAGAAACAAGCTTCGTTTTTTCTGCATTCAAGGTCAACAAATTAGTGCTGAACCAATTCATGACAATGTCCAACACCATCTGAGCATATTTTTCTGTTTCACTCCAATCATTCCCATGAACAAGTAGGGCTGTATCATCAGCATAGGTAAATATGAAGCAGTTAGTTAAAGGAAGTGAACACAGATCATTAATGTAAATGAGGAACAAGGTTGGACCTAGAATGCTGCCTTGTGGGACGCCGTATTCTATTCTAGCTTTACCGCTTATTGCCTCATCCAATTGAACATGTTGGAAACGATTCTCCAGATAACTAGAAAAAATGTCAAGTGCAGGACCACGAATTCCCATGCGTTCCAGTTTCGACAGAAGTATGGGCGCAGAGACAGTGTCAAAAGCTTTCGAGATATCTAGAAATAAACCAATACACCGCTGCTTCTTATCCATGAGGTGAGTCACTTTTTCAGAGAGTGCAATGACTGCATCCTCGGTTGCAATTCCGGCTCTGAAGCCATATTGGTTTTCGGATAGAAGTTTATGAGCATTAATGTAATTAAGCAAACGGTTGTTCAGTATCTTCTCCAAAATCTTGGAGATGGTGGGTAGAATAGATATAGGTCTATAATTTTTGACACTGCCTCTGTCCCCTCCCTTATAAATAGGGTGGACTAGAGCTGTTTTGAAACCGTCTGGGAAAACACCGGTAGATATTGCAAGATTGCAGATATGTGTGATGTAGGGGAATAAAATATTGCGCGTTAACTTCAATATATGTCCAGAAATACCGTCAATTCCAGCTACAGAACTTGATTTCAAGTTGATTATGATTCGCTCAACTTCTGAATCGTCGGTTTCCAGGACACACATTGAGTTACAAGTTGAAGCTAAACTTGATGGGTGAACTGGCATATTCCGACACTGCCGTATATTTGTAGCTAGGTCTTTGCCTACATTAACAAAGTAATTGTTGACTCTGTTTGCTGATGAAAGTTTGTTAGGTTCGAGTTGTTGCAGTTCTTTCAATGGTGAGGGTGTGGATTTGGAGTACGTTATGGATTTAATTCCATCTTCCATGTAGAGGCAAAAGTTTAGTAGAAACTTTTGCCTCTACATGGAAGAAGAACCCTAAGAAGTTAGGGGATGAAAGTTCAAATTAAAAATAAATCAGATTATTGTAAACATATTGTAGATACAGAAGTTGAAAATAGATTAAAGGGGAAAAGAATTATTTTGGAATTTTTCAGAAAAAGGCCAGGAAGTTGAGAATTACTCCTAGTCAAGTTATACAAGTTCAGGTATAGATACTCTTTAGTAGCGTTTGTGTGAAATAAAAAAAGGAAACATGGCATGGGGACGCACGGCGCATCTGTTTCTACGGGAACGGTTCGCCCGCCAAAAGCACTAGCATAACATGAAACAGGAAGAGTTACTATCTAATAAATTACCAACCTGCCTTTTGTCCTTCCAGGTGAGACGACCTCTACATGGCTTTAGTAGGTGAACAGAAAGAGAATGAATAAACTTAGAAAATTAATAACATAAAAAACAGCACGAATCTCCAAACTGATATAAATAAATTACCGTTCATACAGGAAAATTGTATTCAATAGCCTGATACTAGGCATTGTATACATAACATATTAAAACTTGATATTATGGGGTAAAATAGGATATATATTATAGAGAATAATATATTATTATTTATTTTTGTAAAAGTTACTTCGTATACATATTTTTATATGATTATTAATCTGATATACCTATGCAGTTATTTTATTTATATTTTGTATATCATTTTTGAAATTTTATTAATATAGGACTAATAAGTCCAAGAATATTGTAGGCGATAATTTTGTGCAGAATTATTTGTATAATAAATAACTTTGTAATAATAGGTGTGTGCCTAACATAAATTGCCTTAAAACCAATACTTTAATTACAAAAACCTTAAAATCAGGACCTTTAGTTTTTTTTTTGCGAAAATACTCGTGGTTGTGTTTCCATAATTATCTAAGATTGAAAAATGTGAACAATATATTTATTTTTTGTTGGTAACTTGGTAGCGGGCGGTATAATAGTAGTCAGCTAGTACCGACGTGGAACTTTGGTCGCAACAGCAACAGCCGATAGAGTAGTAGGCAGACTTGTCAGTTATCAAACCTAAATAACTGACAAACAGCACTTGGTTGTAAGTCAATGTCTTACTTCTTTATTTCCGGTACTTCAACATTTTTATTTTTTAAAGTATTTAATATATTTAGTAAAAAAGGCAACAAAAGCGACATCGGCAATTACCGTCCAATCAGTTTAACATCTCACATTTACAAAACTTTTATCAAGGTAATACATAACCGCATACACGGGAAACTGGATAAACATCAGCCACCAGAACAAGCCGGATTTCGCCCTAGCTTCTCAACAACCGACCACTTACACACCTTAAACCAGCTAATAGAAAAACATTCCGAATACAACAAAACACTCTACTTAGCCTTCGTTGATTACACGAAGGCCTTCGACAGCATCAAACATTCAGAAATATTCAAGTCGTTAGAAACCCAAGAGCTAGAACAGCAATATATAAATCTGCTTAGGGATATATACCACAACAGCACTGCAAACATCAGACTGAATACTACAGGACCATCGTTTAGAATACACAAAGGTGTTAAGCAGGGTGACCCACTTTCTCCGAAACTATTCACAGCTACTCTCGAAGAGGTATTTAGAACACTGGCAGCCTCATGGATGACCAAGGGCATTGAAGTCGGCAGCAGGAGACTGACAAACCTCCGATTTGCCGACGACATAGTCCTTTTTGCCCCCACAGCTCTGCAATTAGAGACTATGCTTCAAGACCTAAGCACGGCAAGCCTCAAGGTTGGACTCGTGATGAATCGGTCCAAAACTAAAGCCATGACCAACAATGCTAAGCATAGGATCGAGCTGGATGGGCAGGAAATACTTTATGTCGATGAGTACATTTACTTGGGCCAGTTAGTTTCTTTCGAAAACAGGCAAGAGAAAGAAATCGATCGCCGCATCGAAAATGGAAAGGCCCGCCGGCCCAGGAAGAGGTGGCGAGACGACCTAGACGCATACCACAAGGGATGGATCGAGGTGGCTCAAGAGAAAGATGTCTGGAAGGATTTGGGGGAGGCCTTTGCTCAGCAGTGGGACAGTATAGGCTAAATAAAAAAACAAAAAAAAAAAAAAAAGTATTTAACGAAATGTATTAGATTTATAAACTAATAACATTAACCTTGGTCCTTTGTTTTGATTTACAGCGCCACCTGTTAGCAGTTTAGTGAAGGTCTATGTAAACTTACGTGCCTACAACATTTTAAAGCGTTGTGCTATGCAACTAGAATATACAGCCCCTGTGATGAATGTGCTCCCAGTACCGTGAGAAAGTTACAGGCATACAGCAACTAAAGATGCGAACTCCTGGACTACAAATTCCCCCAAAATACTACAATATTGTTTAGTTCTTTATTGCATTCGTTTATTGTCATTAATTTATTAATTCTTTAAATTGTATGTTTGAAATTGTTTTATTTATTTATTTATTTACTTAACATCACTATCAATACAGGAATTTCCTAATTCAATAGTGTGGCCATAATTACAGTTTTATTATTTAAGTACCTACCATAACATATTCTATACATCGTTGTTTTTGTGAACTCACTCAGAGAACAAGTAAACAGATCTTTCCTGTCTGCTACGTCATTAAGTACAAGCAAGGTGCGCGTTATAGGGTTTAATTTGGGGGTTTGCATGCGTTTTTTTATAGTTACTTAATTGTTTACTTTACGTTTGTTTTTGCTGGTTATTTTATTTAGTGTTTTATTTAGCCCAAAAATGTTTTCTTAATTTAAAAACTAACTAACTTAAATAATTATTGGATGATGTGAGTTTAGTACGAAACGTAGGGATAGTTAAGATAATTTTTCACCTCACTACAGCGAGGAAACTGCTAGGTGCAAGAAAACAGGTGTTGTTGAGTTTTATTTTGTTCGAGCGTCTCAGATACATTGACCCATGTGAAGAAAATAACAGATACTTGGCAATGTGTCTTATGAGTTACATAGAATATCTCCAAAATTAAATACCCTGTATTTTGTTCTATATCCTACTAACTTGTTCTCTAAGGAGAATGAAAAAAAAAAACTAATTTAATACAATTATCTAACTAATTTAATTTAATACATATGTATTTTTGCCCAGCAAAAGATTAAATAACATATTATATTAGTATTTATTTTATTTAAAAAATTAAACTTAAATTACTACACAATTGGGTATTTGACAGGGTAGTATTTTATGGCATATTCAAATGTGACGTCACAGATTTTTTTAATCAAATGGAATACTTATTAACATTAATTCCAATTTTACAATTATATCCTAGCAAAATATTTAATTTCTGTACTGTGATGGAAGTTTTTAAGGTGAGCGGTATTATTTAATATTTTATTTTAGACCGTGTCATGCATTTTCAGTGGACTGGCAGTATAGAAAATTATTAAATAGAAAGGTTCGAATTTTAAAAACTCTTTCCACGCTAGAGAGCAAAAATCGATTTTCGGCTCAGATTTCGAATGACAAACAGACTCTTTCCGAGCCTGTGAGGTGAAAAATATATTTCGAACAAAAGAAGGATCATCGAAACAATGGACTTTTGGTAAAGATATCGCTAAACCTTACATAATTTTTTTTATTATACAGATGAGTACAGAACTTCTTTTTTGAAGTCAGTTTAAAATACTTATAAAATAACTTTATTAGTTATGGGTATCGAGTAAGGTTGGCGAATAGGAATTAACAAAAAAAAACACGTAGCAAAAGAACCGATCGCTACGTAAGTTATATCATTGTGATCT
Source organism: Hyppa rectilinea (assembly GCA_951799385.1). Taxonomy (NCBI): domain Eukaryota; kingdom Metazoa; phylum Arthropoda; class Insecta; order Lepidoptera; family Noctuidae; genus Hyppa; species Hyppa rectilinea. The sequence continues at coordinate 25,493,624 of OX637300.1, read as the reverse complement.
CAAAAGATAAAGAATACCTCAAGTATAGCACAAGTACTTGTACGCACACCATTATCGTTTTTATGTACGCTTTCTAATGACGCTCAATAATCAAAACAGCTGCTCCGTTTTCTTGGCTCCTTACATTTATTGGGCCCTGAAAATTTTATAGACGTTATGTAAGGTAAAAGAAGTTACTATTTAAAGGCAGCCACTTCTTTATCTTTCATAATTATTACGTACATTGTGTACGTACATTGTGTATGTATTTTGTGTGTATGTATTGTCCTAGTTGTGTGTATGTTATTTATGCTTGGCACAGGAACCTTCACATGTATATTATTAGCTACTGCAATGCGCTGGCGTGAAAGTGCGAAGTCAGCTGAAGTTTGAAACTAATACTAGGAGTCGATGAGATATCAGGAGCATTATCTGAAACTTCGAAGAGAAGTTATAACTTTACAATACTGTTACGCATCTGCTTTCTTCTGCGCTCTCTTGAACGGTTTGGCTGTTTGTTCTTAACCCGTTAAGTTTTTACTGGTTTCTTTAGGATTACTTTTCTTTTCTGTTCATCGAATTATCTGTTAATGTAAATACACTAAACTGCCTGTGAAAGTTGTCAAAAGATTTTTTTTTCTTTTTCAGAATGTGGTAAATCGCAATTAGGTAGAGGAAGTTACTAATAACTCTAAAGGAACGTCTCTACTAGCCTTGATAATGGTTCCAGTCTTTAATATAAAGCGAAGGGTTCTAAAAGTTGAATCTGTTTTTGGTCATCATTTTAATTTAAAGACTAAAAACTACTTCCTTTAGTGCAGAATTTCCAATTTGGGTTCTTCGCTAGTTGATTGTATTGCAGTGTGCAGTAGTGTGTAGTTAGAAAGCCTCTTGTATAATTTATATAATTGTATGATTCTGCATTTCCGAGGATGCCGCCTTAAGACGATCGCATGATTAGTGAAAATTGACATACTACGCCTTATAACGCCTTTCTAGTATAATTAGTAACAACAATTTGAACAACGCTCTGACTAAGCTTTTCCTCGACACTTCAAGCGTTTTGTTTTCTTAACAAACAAACAAATAAATACGTTTAAATGTGAAAAATAATAAATTTAAATTTTAAAATAAATAATAAATTAGTCTGCAATAAATTGATATTTATTGCAGACTAATTTGTAAATAATAAATAATAAATGCATTTTGGTTTGTGACAGCTTTGGGTTTGACCAACACTCACTGTTCAGTATAATTCAATTACGGATACACTAACGGGAAATCAGTTTTCAGTTGTAAATAAAATGATTAATTAATTTTTCTTTAACTCTGACACCAGGTTACTCTAGCTACTAGCCACAAGAAAAAGAAAGGAAAGAGTTTATTATTAAGAAAAGATTATCAAATAATAATCTGGTGTTTATTTATTTAACTTTAAATTAACAAAATATGTAAAATCTCGACATGATTTCCTTCGTACCAGTTCTTCGTTGCATTTTCTGACAACATTTACCATTGTAATGTATTTTTTTTTACACCATAAGAAAGTAGAGATTTCAACGAACATAAACCCCACCGATTTTTTTAAAAAAGCTAATAGTTTGATGTGTGAATTTTCGATCGAAAATTAGGATGCTTTTTCGATATTAAAAAAATATATTATTTCTTTTTTCACCTTATTTTGACTTATTTTACCTTACTTTAAACTTTAAAAAAAAATACAGTTTGTTTGGAATGTAGAGAGGTAAGTTTTCACCAAATTTCGTGAAAAGAAAATATTTTTTAATAAAATAAAACTAAAAACTTGAACCAAACAAAATACTAAAGTAGTAGATCTTATTACCCAAATCTTTGCCAATTAACTTTATCCCATAGGACTTGTAGTTTTGCCGGGACGGGAGGACCTTTTTCTCTCCCATCCCGCCACCTCCTTCGCGAACATGACTGTTTCGTAGAAGGAGGTGACTGCCTCCCACTCCCTCTCGCTTTGGACCATGGCTTGCAACAGGACTTGGTGCGAGAGGTCGCCGCCGCCGATCGCCTCTACGAAGACACGGCGGTGCTCCGCCTAAGTGGAGCAGGTTTGCACCGTGTGCTCTACCGTGTCCTCTGGGTGATTCTCGTAGTGGTGACACCCGGGCGTTTCCTCCCGCCTGATGATTTGCAGAAACCTCCCGAAACATCCATATCCGGTGAGGACCTGCGTCAGGCGGTAGGTGAGGGCGCCGTGACGCCTTTCTAGCCACTCCTCAAAGAGGGGCCTTATCGCCACTATCGTGGCGTGCGCTGGGTTGCGACAGTCGCTTTTTCCAGGCCGCCATGATATCGCGCTGGAGGTCCGTCCGCTCCGCCGCAATTTGCCGCGGAAACGGAGTTTCCCCCGGCTTAGTACCTCCACGCGACACTCGTACAGGCGCGCGAGGACCATCGCCTCCAGATCCTACGGCGGCAATCCGGCAAGGAGGTTTGCCGCCTCGTGCGAGATCGTGCGGTACCCCTGGACAAGCCGAATGGCTACCACCTTTTGGGGCGCGTTCAGATAGTCGGCGGCTCGCCGTTGCAGTGAACGCGCCCACACCGGGGCCAGCTAGCAATGCCTGGTCGAGGCGCTCTGGCCACTGAGCCAATATACCGGGCTGTTTGACTTGAAACACGCGTTCTCTTGCTGCGACATGCAGGGTAAACAAACTGTTGTTTTTACAAAGTGTAAGAAACTGGCAAAGCGCTAGCCTATTGATAGTCAATAGAAAAAGCAATGTCCTTAGTACATAAAGTCAGATAAAAACAATTTTGTAGACTAAATCGTATTTGCTGTACACCCGACACACGACACGGTCGAGGGGTTGTTTTGTAAGCTAAGTCACATTTGATGTACCAGGAAGGCAGATTCTACAAGAGGTATTTCGCAATCAAACACCGTAAATAAAACGGGTTAAAACATCACAGTAACTTTTTGAAAATATTCCGAGCAGGTAATAATATTTCGAATAGGTAGTAATAATTTACCATATTAATTATGAGTAGCAATTTTATAATTATATTGTACTTTTAGTCTTAATTGTGCCTGTTACAAGTCGAAACCTCTCATTAACTAAAACACTGTAGAACTTTAAAATAAGCATAATTATGCCACCCACTCAGTCTTATTATATTTTGCCGCGTATCGAAAGGGATGGCGTGATGCTGTAAGAATCATCCTTAACTTGTCTAATATCGCTGCCGATGACGTCATTCGTTACTACTTACTAGGGCGGCAGCGTTCATCGCACGGCATTCAAGGACTATACATACTTGTAGCGTAATTTTTGCTTTTTATTAAACGCAAAAGTAATTTATCGTTTAATAGCAACTAGCAACCCTCTTCTGTTTCGCATCGAAACATTGACCTTGACTATTGCAATATCAACGTCTTGATGGGTCATGTACTCCTAACGCTGACCGCCGTATTTGTCTGGTCTGCACTTTTCACGCAAGCGCCTTAGCGAAGCGAAGCAGTGTCGACGTAGCATTGAGCTGACGTTACCTCTTTGCTCCCTTTACAATTTAATTTAAATTATAATGCATTTTTATAGCATTTTTATAGGTTTTCTACTTACAAAATGTTTTTTGAATATATTTAAGTATTAAGGGATTTTCTCTATTTCAACGAGTAATTCATGAAAAGTCAAGACTAAGTATCTTGCACAATGCAGCAGAAAGCAGTTGTAATGCAACCTAGGTAATATAAAACCAACCTAGGTAATTAGTTGACCTCGTAACACACTTTATAAATAGCGATCAGGACCACTCAACATCCATACAATATCAGCTTTATACAATATCAAATACGTATTGGATGCAACCCCGCTTCCTTCTGTTATCCTGGCATTTCATGGCAACGGCATCGATTTGGATTCCATTCATAGCAGGGACGCCTTATAAAGGGCCATGAAAGGTTTTCTTAATTTAAATTTTGCCTATACCACGCGCAAAATTTATAGTCGGGGTACCTACTTTTGTTATGGAAACTCCATCTAAAAAACGTGTAACTCTCGTTGTGCAGGGAGATGATACTAAAAGGGGTCGTGCTATAAATTAATATGAATTGATATTGGTTTAAACCGAAACTTTTGACTCAAATAATTATTATCTAAAGTAAGAAACCTTTGACTAACAATTATGTAATTTATTGTTCGTATATAACTGTAACAAAACTAAACTACTTAACTATAATTACTTTGCCTGAAATAAGCAGAGGAAATCATAGTAGAATAATTGTTCTCCTTGTCTTGTACCTATAACGTTGTTATACATTAGAAATAGCAAATTATTATTTCGAGTATGGGACACCGCTTAATTTTTTTTTTTAATGAGGGAAATTATCAAATGGCTCTTCCCGCTCTGGTGGAGTGGAAGAAAGTGTCAGACTCTTGCTGACTTATACTCATCATCACTTTATGTTCCGGGGTAGTGATAACCCTTTCAAAACAGTTGTAGCCAATTAATTTAAGTCACTTGAAGATTAACAGTAAACCGGTCTATCCATATTACCAGTACCTCACAAATTGCTGCCCATTCTGTTCACCGCGACATTTTAAGCCAATCATAGATAGTAAATGGTAAAAATAATGAAATAATGATGACATTACTGGTAAAAAACATCTGATGGGTGCGTCAGGGTAGTCCGCGAAATTCGAATATCTTAATAATTTGCAGGTCCATGTCAGGATGTACGTTAATTAAAATTTGATTTGCGGCCGTATCAAGTATGTACTAAAAATGTAAAAACTAATGTAAAATGAAATAATACCGTTATCTCGATCGCGCTAGGAACAATTTCAAGGTTGATAAGACCTTTTTGCAAGTCCTGTTCTCCGCGTAAAACGAACGCGTCGCGTTACTATGGTAACGGATTCACAGGCTGGAAAACGAGCGTAGCAGGAATGATAAAAAATAATCTTTTAACTAGCTGACGTCTGCAGCTCCGCTCTCGCTATCCCGTGGTATGAAAATTAAAAAAAAAACTCCTATTCAAGTCTGGTCCTGTCTATCACGAACACAAAAAAATACTAAGCCAAATTGTTCGAGCCGTTCTCAAGTGTGATGCTCCGTAATACATGTGGCAATTGTTTTTTTAATTATATAGTAATTTAAAGTAAGTTTAGTTACTAGAATATCAGACAGAGCCTATTCAGACAAAGACTAGCTGTCGACTAGACGACTAGACAGTCGCACGTATTCAGCTGCACCCCCCGGTTATATTGGAAGCCCAACATACTTAAATCGGTAGAAGCTACGCAGATTTATTGATTTGATACTGTGTAAAACCGTCTACAATCATAAATCCATTCTTAATAGTTGTTTTATGACGAAGGCTGGAAAACACGTGGATTTTTTTTGGCGATCATAAATGTCTCATAGTATATCAAAGTTTAATGGCTACTCAGAGTAAGTTAAGAGATGCTGCTCAGCTTCCAGCAGATTTGACACAAATTACCCTTCCTGCAAAGTGAATTATCGGTTATTTTTTCAATAAATCTTACTGTCGTGTCGGCGAGTAAAAAAGTAGGTCATCTCTTTTGGCACGAAACTGTTCTGAAAAGTTGGCTGCTGCAACCTCCTCTATTTCGTGATCTCCTAGTGCAGGTGCGGATAGTTGCGGTTTGTTTATGAACCGGTACAGACTTAAAACAGTCCTACAACGTCAAGCACAACGTAAATTTTTTCTCTGATTTTGACAGTTTAGAATAGGAAGCTGTCTTCCAAAATAGACTAAATATGCAACAGACCAAAAAAATATAAATTATATCAGCGTTCAATATATTCATGAACTCAAATAAAAACAAATAGGTGCTGTTGTTATAAACAACTTAGCACATATTAAATTTTTCCTTATCTAAATCTGTTTTCGTCAATCAACAAACTTAATCTCTGAGGAAACCACATACAATACGATTAAAATGAAATGTAATGTCAAGTTATAAAATTCAAAGACAAGAAAGTATTTCATAACGTAATGTAGTTTAAACGATATAGATGTGCAATATTTCCGTTATTTGCTCCTTCATTAACTATCCCTTATATTATTTATCTCAGATGAATAAAACGTACAGTTACCATCACATCAAATTACTACAACCTGTCAAATCTCAATCGATTTTGAACTTAAAAATCTACCGCTTAAGGTTTAAAATGATTTGGAGAAAATTGTCATTTAGTATAACTTGATGCGCTGGTTTGGATGGTTTGGTGTTTTGGTTTGGTTTGGTGGTTGGACGATTATACTTTTTATTCATCTGACATGATAATATTATGCGAAGGGCCAACTTATTATTTATTTTATTTATATCATTAAAGTAAAGTTTACAAAAAGTCTTAATTTATCAACTATGCCCCACAAAACCGTTTTCACGGTTTGTCTGTGGGAACGGAACATAAAATCACTTTATAACTTAAGTATAACTAAGTAACAAACAACAACAACAAAGTAACTAAGTAACATACAATTTATAACTAAGTACTATATTTCATATTTGTTCTACCTCAACTGTGGCCACATCTAATATGGTGCTAGCTGCAACACTGCTGCCGAAAAAAGTGTCAAATAAACAGAGTACTTAAACATTCAAAAAGTCTGCAAATAAAGTTGAGAATTTTATAGCAAAAATTTTAGTCACTTATTCTTTAAAGAGGATTCATAAGAAATATTGCAGTTATTTCGCAGAACCCTGTAAGTAATTTATTTAATGAATAAACTTAAGTGAGCTAGGTTATTCAGGTCAATAAGTTTAAGAATACAATTGGTAGACCTTACTTGGTACCCAAATTAATGTAACAACAAGCTGTGTGCCCGAAGGGATTCCACATCTGCAAAATTAACAAACTTTGAGGTATGTAAACGTTCATCCTCTATTCAACCCCCCCTTAGGTAATGAAAAATAAATATTACTTGTAGTTTTCGGTTTAATGGCGATAACGACACGAACTTTAAATTTCCATAAGTTAAGTACTGATTTTGGTTCAAGTAACAAAAGGTGTGTGATGCTGATCATAAGGGTTCGGGATCGTAAGGGTAGTTTAAGACCTGTAATCCAACCCTTACGATCAGTATGTCAAAGGCCCCCGCAGTTACAAATGGCTGGATAGTGGTTTACACATCTACCAACCCCTTCGGCAACATGCGTTTGCGGAAGGCGTGCTGTCATGAAACTATTTCATACTCTCACACCACTTCATGTTCGTGCCATCCTAGTCCCTGCCTCTATAAATAGAGATCGGCGCCAGACGACAACAAACCACCCATAGGTACCGTACGTTCATCTATTACCAATGCACCTTCACGTCTCTGCTGCACTAGTCGTTCTGGCTATGGACTTCATCGAACAGTCAGCTGATTCTGTAAAAATCTCGTGAATTGAGCGTGAAGTGAAAGTGAAGATGAAACTATCAAATGCTAGGGATGGCCACTATTGACAGCTCACTTGAAACTCACTTCACCTATGTGTCACGATGGGATGTTAACCCAATGGCACTACAGTAATGCTATATTTTGTAAAAATCTCACCGTAATAACGTAGGTGAAGTGAGTTTAAAGTAAGCTGTCAGTAGTGTCAACCCCTACCATTATATAAGGTGCAACGACCGCTCATTTCCGGCTCGCTTCACCTAAGTTTTTATGGTGAGATTTTTACAGGATCGACTGACTGGTCAGTTCGTTACATTACAGAACGATATTACGAAGTAGTCAGAATTTACATGTACATCTTCTTCTTAACGTAGGGCCCTTCTGCTCCATTCAGAGTGGGTGGAGTCATGTGATGACTGCCTTAAAAATATGTATATACATTTGTCTAGGAATCAAAAAGCAAATTCCTTTCCTATTCCTAGCTATTGCTATTTCCTATTTTTTATTGAATGCATTACTTATTTCAACGCGTTGTTTTTGACAGAACAGGGGATTATGTGTTTGCAAAGTGCTAGAAATCTCACTAAGGTATGTAAATTCGAGTTCTGCTTGAACAATTTATAATTAATAATTTAATTTTAATATGATTCGGGGCCTAAAAGACTTCCTTGGGTTTATATTAACATACATACTTTCATTAGTTTACTGGTTAACCAATGCACTTATATGCGCGCGGCAAGCGAATTGAGCGCTCATGCTCGCCCCTTCGAAATATAGGCGTGATGTTATGTTACATTCAAAAAAGTTAAAAGGCACGACGGGAGTGAATATATCTTGTTTAGATAAATAAAAATTTAAAAAAAAATAGTTTAACTGCAGGTTTTTATATTTTATTAATGATGACGCTATTGCCTACCATTTCAGTGTTAGTATAAGGCTATGTGCAGGGAGGCACGAAAAGATGAAGAAAGTTGGACGGTTAAGTTCAGGCGCACAATGTACTTCAGTCTATTGTAGAAATAACAGTAGTAGTAGTTTGGTACATAAGGCCTTTTCTCATACACAGAAGACATGAGCAATGATGTTATTGCATAATCACACGCGTCCTTAATACAAATTGTCGGTTGTTTAACACGGAGTAGGTATTATCTTATTTGAATAAATCACAATTGTTTGTAAAGCTGACGCCTTAACCTCTGGGCTATCACGCTACATCATAGCTATTTCAACTTATAGGGCAAGTTGAAGACACATTAAATAGGCGGTTTATAACAAGTACTGTTATCATTATGTAAGGGTTATCTGTGAGTTAGTATAAGGAATAATGTATACTTAATATCGAACACTACGACCTTTAAAATGGCGTACGTTCTTACCGTTGCATGAAAACCTAGTATTACGAATACGGTAAGGCCCGTATGGATCAATACTGTTGGCCGAGCACGTGTCACGCCAACGCGGTTCCCATGACAACACTGCAACAAGAGTGAAGTTTGCTGTAAACATGCACTTGCTTGCTGAGAAAATTATGAATTACATGTTATACGAATGCGTATCCCGATTGATAAGTATTCTCGATTTTTCTGTATTTAATTCTTCTCCAAATTTAAATAATTTCTAATTGCAATTCTGTTATTTCTCGTAAGATATTTTCCAAGAAAATGTCAATCCACCCCTGAACTGCCCTAGTCCGAGGTGATGCTTTGAATGAATAATACAATTATAGACTCAATGGCACGGTTTACTAGGACAAAATTTTGTAATATTTGTTTAGTATTTTATAACGGTTCGTTTTTATGTTATAATGTTAAACATTCCTGTCATGATTTTCAAGAAAATTGCTAGCAAAGTCGTGAAACCTATATTTTCCAAGCTAACCGTGATCGGTACTAAAGAGCCAGGTATCAAAGTGTCTTTAGAATGCATGCAAAGGTAGACTTTAGTACTATGTCGTTAGAAATGTATTTACTGCAGCAAAATGGCAATACTTGTTACGTTATTATAATTTCAAAATTCTTGAATCAGCCTAGACACGTTTATGAGCTCCTAGTATTGTAGCACGTATTTGAGGTGATTCAAGCGTAGGGAAACGAAAGAAACTCGTGCTTTGCACGCCACGTGGGTTTGTCTGGATCAAGATTTCAGGAATGGGAAAACGAAAAATTTTTGATTTAAAAATTAACCTAATCAGCGAGCGCTTGGTAAATTACACTACCTACTAAACAGAAGTTAGTTTTAATAGCAAAATAAACTTTAAAATGCTTAAAACTTCGCATTTCGTCGGACTTCACCAAGTAGATGGTTAATTAAGCATGCGTCGATTTAGTAATACTATAACGCGGGCGAAGCAGCGAGTGTCAGCTAATAATAAATATAACCTATGTTACTCAGAAATAATGTAGCATTATAATATTGAAAGAAATTTTGAAATCCGTCCAGTACTTTTTGAGTTTATTCTATATACAAAAATACAAATCTTTCCTCTTTATTATAATGTAGACTAACTAGCTGACCCGCGCAATTTCACCTAGAGAGAGAGTAGATTAGATATCACCTAAGATGTTGATTGAAATCAAGTGTTGTAAAGGACAATTACTGATTAATAACATATTTATTTGGATAAGAATTAATATTATGTTGATAAAACTCCTTCAATGCATTATTTCGAACTCGCAAATAATGCATTGAAATTCGTTTTTCGAACGAATTTGATAACCTTAAAAAGATTATGGTAAGTCAATCTTAAACCATAATTATACATATGCTGTCACGGACTTTTTTTTTTAATTTTGGAATTGAAGCTTTTGAGAAACCCGGTAACGCAGGGGAGCAGTCATTTTAATTTAGATTTTTATTGATCAGGTATCTTCACAATAAAACTATGACTATGCCTAGAAAGAGGTCAAATCTTTCCCAATGTTTCAAGAGAGCTAAAAGATTGAGGATCATAAGATCCCAAGAATCTACCGAAGAGCGTCAGAAGAGACTTGACGCTGTTCGAGAACATAAGGCTGCAACTCGCTCCGTGGAAACCTCTTCGGGTCGCGAAGCACGCCTGCGTTCTCAGCGTATGCATTAGGTCTCTAGAGACCAGTGAAGAATATGATGCGCGACTGACCGCTGATCGTGAACGTCATGTATTGTCTCGCGAGTCAGAGACGTTCACGGAAAGAGAATTACGCTTGAGTTCCAAGCGTATCCACGCATCGACTTCTAGGTCTCTAGAGACAAGTGGGGCACGTGATGTGCGACAGACCGCTGATCGTGAACGTCATGTATTGTCTCGCGAGTCGGAGACGTTCACGGATAGAGAATTGTGCTTGAGTTCCAACCGTATCTACGCATTGACTTCTAAGTCTCTAGAGACAAGTGGGGAATATAATAATGCGGTTACCAAAATGAAAACGATGACAAATGGACTGTATGTTAGTGGTTGTTGGAATGAAATAAAACTAAAGCTCAGTGTGATAAAAGATTTAAATGGGAAAAATGATAAAAAATAACATAAATGGCGACCCCGTTGTCGCTGGCATAAGCAACAGGGTCCGCGTACGAAGTCGTGGGCAGAAGTTAGTAGTAAATATACGTATAAATGAATGCACCCTCGCATCCTTCATCACAGCGACGCTATAACTCGGATGAGTTATAGCGTCGCTGTGATGCATCTGCCTCAATTTTAATTTGACGTATATCATGTGCAAAGGTGGAAATTATTATTAGTTTAGTAGAAACTTTTGCCTCTACATGGAAGAAGAACCCTAAAGAAGTTAGGGGATGAAAGTTCAAATTAAAAATAAATAAAATTATTGCAAACATATTGTTGAAGAATTATTTTGGAATTTTTCAGAAAAAGGCCAGGAAGTTGAGAATTACTCCTAGTCAAGTTATACAAGTTCAGGTATAGATACTCTTTAGTAGCGTTTGTGTGAAATAAAAAAAGGAAACATGGCATAGGGACACACGGCGCATCTGTTTCTACGGGAACGGTTCGCCCGCCAAAAGCAACATAACATAACATGAAACAGGAAGAGTTACTATCTAATAAATTACCAACCTGCCTTTTGTCCTTCCAGATGAGACGACCTCTACATGGCTTTAGTAGGTGAACAAAAAGAGAATGAATAAACTTAGAAAATTAATAACATAAAAAACAGCACGAATCTTCAAACTGATATAAATAAATTACCGTTCATACAGGAAAATTGTATTCAATAGCCTGATACTAGGCATTGTATACATAACATATTAAAACTTGATATTATGGGGTAAAATCGAATATATATTATAGAGAATATATAATATAATAATATTATATTATATATATATTATATTATATTATTATATTATTTTATTATATTATATTATTTATTATTTTATATATAATATTTTTTTTTTTTTGTAAAAGTTACTTCGTTACTTCGTATTTTTATATGATTACTAGCTGACCCGACAGACGTCTTAACTGTGATACCTACCCTACCTACCTACCTGCCTACCTACCCTACCTACCTAGCTACCTACCCTACCTACCCTACCTACCCTAGCTACCCTACCTACCCTACCTACCCACCCTACCTACCCTACCTACCCACCCTACCTACCCTACCTACCTAGCTACCCTACCTACCCTACCTACCCTACCTACCTACCCTACCTACCTACCTACCCTACCTACCTACCCACCCTACCTACCCTACCTACCTACCCTACCTACCCACCCTACCTACCCTACCTACCTACCTACCCTACCCTACCTACTTATAATGGAGGGAACAAACCCGACTTTCTTTTATATATATAGATAAATCTGATATACCTATGCAGTTATTTTATTTAAATTTTGTATATCATTCTTGAAATTTTATTAATATACGACTAATAAGTCCAAGAATATTGTAGGCGATAATTTTGTGCAGAATTAGTTGTATAATAAATAACCTTGTAATAATAGGTGTGTGCCTAACATAAATTGCCTTAAAACCAGTACTTTAATTACAAAAACCTTAAAATCCTTTAGTTTTTTTTTTGCGAAAATACTCGTGGTTGTTTCCATATCTAAGATTGAAAAATGTGAACAATATATTTATTTTTTGTTGGTAACTTGGTAGCGGGCGGCATAATAGTAGTCAGCTAGTACCGACGTGGAACTTTGGTCGCAACAGCAACAGCTGGAGCAACCCAGCCGATAGCGTAGTAGGCAGACATGTCAGTTATCAAACCTAAATAACTGACAAACATCACTTGGTTGTAAGTTAATGTCTTATTTCTTTATTTCCGGTACTTCAACATTTTTATTTTTTTAAGTATTTAACGAAATGTTTTTGATTTATAAACCAATAAAAAAAAGAATTAGCCTTGGTCCTTTGTTTTGATTTACAGCGCCACCTGTTAGCAGTTTAGTGAAAGTCTATGTAAACTTACGTGTGCCTACTACATTTTAAAGCGTTGTGCTATGCAACTAGAATATACAGCCCCTGTGATGTATGTGCTCCCAGTACCGTGAGAAAGTTACAGGCATACAGCAACTAAAGATGCGAACTCCTGGACTACAAATTCCCCCAAAATACTACAATATTGTTTAGTTCTTTATTGCATTCGTTTATTGTCATTAATTTATTAATTCTTTAAATTTTATGTTTGAAATTGTTTTATTTATTTATTTATTTACTTAAGATCACTATCAATACATGAATTTCCTAATTCAATAGTGTGGCCATAATTACAGTTTTATTATTTAAGTAACTACCATAACATATTCTATACATCGTTGTTTTTGTGAACTCACTCAGAGAACAAGTAAACAGATCTTTCCTGTCTGCTACGTCATTAAGTACACGCAAGGTGCGCGTTATAGGGTTTAATTTGGGGGTTTGCATGCGTTTTTTTATAGTTACTTAATTGTTTACTTTACGTTTGTTTTTGCTGGGTATTTTATTTAGTGTTTAGTCCAAAAATGTTTTCTTAATTTAAAAACTAACTAACTTAAATAATTATCGAATGATGTGAGTTTAGTACGAAACGTAGGGATAGTTAAGATATTTTTTTTTATGTATTCCGTGGGAAATGTTTTTGGTAACATTTAACAAACTTTGACATAAAAATCTAGTAGGTTCGTTTTTAGTTTCAGCAATTTTTGTCGTTTATCTTTTAAGGTTGTTTTCGCACAATTTATTTGCAATTCAGCGAGTTTTTTATACTGCTAACATAATTTTACTTGCCAATAAATTATCGCTAGTGTAATCGGAAGCTTTCTGATATAAATAGGACATAATTATGTGTAGATTATTTCGACGGTCCTAACAGATTCCTTTACCCACCCACCCCTCTTTGCGATCAAGCAACTGGTTGCCTGAGTTATGAACATTTTGCCGTTGCTACCTTCTCTTATATCATGATCTCCTAGTAAAAGTGCGGAAGGTTGCGTTTCGTTGCCATGGAACAAGTATTCCACGGTACACTTTTTTTTTAAAGTTACATTTAAAAGCCCTACCGGGAACAGATAAATAAAGTTTATTTTTATAATTTATTAATAACGGGTGATTTTTTAAGAGGTATTTTTTTCATTTTCAAAAAAAACAAAAAAATTGAAAAATTTGATGAAATCTTTATTGGAATCGATAGAACGATCAATATAATTTAATGTTTGAAGATGATTTCATGCAAATGCTGGCCGCGGCTGCTGCGGTTTAGATGGCCCATTCGCAAGGCCCAATTTCGGCACACTCTCTCCAACATATCAGCCGGTATATCACGAATAAATGCTTCAATATTGACTCCCAGTGCTTCAATCGTTGCTGGTTTATCCCTGTAGACATGAGCCTTAACATGGCCCCACAAGAAATAGTCCAAAGGCGTTAGATCACACGATCTAGGCGGCCAATGAAGAATGTTAACTAATTTTGATTATTAGCACTCCATATTCTCTGTCAAAAAAGTAAAACAAGTAGTAACCGCACGACGCGGTCTGCCGGTGACAGTGTGACGTCATCGTACAACACGCTCAGCTGGCTCGCTTAGTCCGCTAGCGGTCGCGCGCCCGTACCGTCGAAATTATACCTAAATACTTTTAAAAATGTCAAATCCAAATACTAGGAAATCATGTGTTGTGCCTAAATGTAAAAATACAACTACCAATTCGCCGGAAAAGTTGTTTTTTATTGTTCCAAAGGACGTTAAAATGCGAAATAAATGGATAAAAGCTATGAAGAGGTTAGATCCATTTGGAGATAAAAGTACAGTTTATTGTTGTGAAGACCATTTTGACGTAAGTCTAATGATCATATTTTATATAGGTAGGTACATAAGTAGGTAATAATTATTATTTTCATATTATAACGAAACAATTTCTAACGGGATTAATCGCGTGTTTATTGATTTTACATTGGCAGGAAAAATGTAAAATCGATAAGTACCTACCAGCGAGTAGGTACCTACGCGATTAATCCGGTTTAAAATAGTTTCATTTTAATAGGTATACATCATCATCATCATCATCATCAGCCTGTAGAAGTCCACTGCTGGACATAGGCCTCCCCTATAGGTACATGTCCAGGAAGAACGATTCTGAGCCCTCTCCATCTTCCCGCGATCTTAACAATGTCGTCGACTTAGCAACGAAATCACTATTTGTTGATAAATAATGCGCAACCATTAATCCATTAAAGGAGTGCTTCGATGTTACGGCGATTCAGGGGCAGCCCGAACAGTATTTTAGCTACACTGGCGGACAAGGTCGATGGACCTTTTATCAGGCTCTGGGCTGGCAGACATGTGCGTGCACATGTTCATGTAGCCAATTAGTATATTTAAGTTATGTTTTATGAGTGTACTAACATAGGCTAAGCTCATACTAACACTATATGGATCCCTTTGATCTGAAATAAAAATTTTGAATTTGAATTAATCCATCTATTATAGGTAGATTATCCGATTGCCCTTTTTTGAATCCTTCATCCATTTTATGAATCGAATAATATTTACTATATTATTAGACTAGTAACGTAATACGCGTACGAAAACACAACAAACTACTGCGCAAGCTACTACACCTACTATAACCGCTGGCGATTTGATACTAAGCGGAGCCCGGCCCGGGCGGTGCGTTGTAACATGACGTCACAAGTGGTCACGTGGCTGTTAGCGGGACCTGGTATTTTTCGAAACTTTGAAAGCCTATAAAATCAAAACTACTAGGTATTTTTGACTACAACAAAAACTAATGTATTTGTATACGTACAGGCTTTACTGAGACAAAATTTCAAGCGATTTGGCATACCTAGTAACATTCTTCATTGACGGGCCCAAAACGTGAGATAAACTGTTCACCGAAGGCGGCTCTCAATTGGGCCATTGTTTCGCGTGCCGTGTGGCATGTGGCACCGTCTTGTTGAAACCTCATGTCAGGCATGTCCAATTATTCCATTTTGGGCAAAAAAAATCGCCAATCATCACACGGTAGCGCTCGCCATTCACAGTAACGTTTCGGCCATTGTCGTCTTTGTAAAAGTACGGCCCGATGATGCCACCGGCCCATAATCCACACCAAACAGTAAATTTTTCGGGATGCAGTGGTAGCTCTTGCAATGCTTCTTCACTCCAGATGCGGCAATTATGCTTATTGACATATCCATTCAACCAGAAATGAGCTTCGTCGCTGAACACAATTTTTCGATAAAAAAGTGGATCTTCCTCCAACTTTGCCAATGCCCATTCACCAAATGTTAGACGTTGTGGGAGGTCGTGTGGCTTCAATTCTTGCACCAGCTGTATCTTGTAAGGTTTTACACCCAAATCCTTTCGCAAAATTTTCCAAGTAGTGGAGTAGAGAGAGGCCCAATTGCTGCGAACGGCGGCGAATCGACATTTCACGGTCATCACTAACACTGGCGGATACAGCCGCAATATTTTCTTCGGTCCTCACTCTACGTATGCGTGTTCGTGGTTTAATGTCCAATAATGTAAACTGGGTTCGAAATTTAGTCAAATGCCTCCGAATGAAAGCTGCCTCAGTAGGCCGACCAAACTGCCCATAAATTGGAAGAAGTGCGCGATGCACTCTCTTAACCGAGCATGCATTTTGATAGTAAAATTCAATAATTTGCAAGCGTTGTTCGTTTGTAAGTCGATTCATTGTTAAATTATAGACCAAACTGAACAAGTTTGACAATGACACAAGACACGATTCACGCGTGATCTTTCAAAAACAGTGTTGCCAAAAAGATACCAATAAAAAAATCACCCTTTACTTTACCATAATAAATTACATAATAGGTAATAATATTTAAATTATAATTAATTCTTTGAAATCATTCTTTTTCGAATTTCCTTTGCGACCTTTACATCGCAAAGGAAATTTTGATCAATTACAACTGAACATTGACCTAAAAATTGCAAAAACGAAATATGAATTTCGCCGGCCAACGCGGGGTTCGCGACGTTCTTAGCGTATTTTTAGTACTAGGATATCACACGCTAGTAGGATGTGCGTTATGAGTCACGTGTTCTGTAATGCTGTTCATGAACTCCAAAACTCAAAGGTGAGACCTGTGATTAGATAGATACTGATCGGTGAGACTTACTCGCAGAATCTTTTATTGTTTTCGTTGGCATCTTCAAAGCCAAAAGAAAATACTGTTCAGTCAACAATATCGCCAGCATAGAATGGAAATTGAAATCTGACCTGACAATTTTAAAATAAATAAATTAAACCGAATCGTGGAATAGTTAAATCCTTTCAATCATCACTTTTTGTCGTGGTTTCTTCCCTACACTACTTGATATATTATATAAACACGATAGGCAGTTTCTTAACATCAGCGGATTTAATACGTATAATTGAAACTAACAAAAACTACCCAAACAAAGTAAACAAAATTTTAATAGGTCGGAAAAATATATTTCGAACAAAAGAAGGATCATCGAAACAATGGACTTTTGGTAAAGATATCGCTAAACCTTACATAATTTTTTTTATTATACAGATGAGTACAGAACTTCTTTTTTGAAGTCAGTTTAAAATACTTATAAAATAACTTTATTAGTTATGGGTATTGAGTAAGGTTGGCGAATAGGAATTAACAAAAAAAAAACACGTAGCAAAAGAACCGATCGCTACGTAAGTTATATCATTGTGATCTCAAAAGATAAAGAATACCTCAAGTATAGCACAAGTACTTGTACGCACACCATTATCGTTTTTATGTACGCTTTCTAATGACGCTCAATAATCAGAACAGCTGCTCCGTTTTCTTGGCTGCTTACATTTATTGGGCCCTGAAAATTTTATAGACGTTATGTAAGGTAAAAGAAGTTACTATTTAAAGGCAGCCACTTCTTTATCTTTCATAATTATTACGTACATTGTGTACGTACATTGTGTATGTATTTTGTGTGTATGTATTGTCCTAGTTGTGTGTATGTTATTTATGCTTGGCACAGGAACCTTCACATGTATATTATTAGCTACTGCAATGCGCTTGCGTGAAAGTGCGAAGTCAGCTGAAGTTTGAAACTAATACTAGGAGTTGATGAGATATCAGAAGCATTATCTGAAACTTCGAAGAGAAGTTATATCTTTACATACAGATAACTTTACAACACTATTACGCATAGTTATCTGCTTTCTTCTGCGCTCTCTTGAACGGTTTGGCTGTTTGTTCTTAACCCGTTTTAAAGTTTTTATTGGTTTCTTAAGGATTACTTTTCTTTTTTGTTCATCGAATTATCTGTTAATGTAAATACACTAAACTGTCTGTGAAAGTTGTCAAAAGATTTTTTTTTCTTTTTTCGGAATGTGCTAAATCGCAATTAGGTAGAAGGAAGTTAGTAATAACTCTAAAGGAACGTCTCTACTAGCCTTGATAATGGTTCCAGTCTTTAATATAAAGCGAAGGGTTCTAAAAGTTGAATCTGTTTTTGGTCGTCATTTTAATTTAAAGACCAAAAACTACTTCGTTTAGTGCAGAATTTCCAATATGGGTTCTTCGCTAGTTGGTTATATTGCAGTGTGCAAACTCAAACTCAAAGTATTTATTTCAAATAAACCAATTACAGGCACTTTTGAATTATCAAGGTGTCGGTCAGTCCGAGAAATGAAGCTAGTTGCCCATTCCAAAGGAGTAGGTACCTATGGAGAAGAACGGGCAAGAAACTCCATGGACACTCTTTTAAACAAAATATGTAGTGTGCAGTAGTGTGTAGTTAGTAACATAATCATATAAATTATACAAGAGGCTTTTCTTGTATAATTTATATGATTATGTATGATTCTGCATTTCCGAGGATTGGCCGCCTTATGACGATCGCATGATTAGTGAAAATTGACATACTACGCCTTATAACGCCTTTCTAGTGTAATTGGTAACTACAATTTGAACAACTCTCTGACTTAGCTTTTCCTCGACACTTCAAGCGTTTTGTTTCCTTTTAGTTTTTAGTTTCTTATTATTGAACTAGCGACCTGTGGGCCGTGCCTATTTTGCACGGTTTCTATGAATAAACGAAAGATAGTCATTTCTTTATTATATTAAATAAATACTCCTTGTTTCTCTTACCCCGGAGCACTTATGAACTTTTCAACGCAGTCCTCGAAAGTAGACAGGACCTACGAAAAAACTTGCAAGTACGCGAAGTTGAAGTTGGTAGACACTGAAGGAGGTCGGTTCTTTCTGCAAATAATTTACTTGTACCAGGAGGGAATGAACGCGGAGCAGTAATTCTGTCCCTGTAGTACGAGCTCGCATATTTCATTCAAACGGAGGTGTACGATGGTTGGATCGCTGGGTTGGGGGTTTGTCATCTCTACTTGGGAGGGAACGGCCAGCAATGTTGTTGTTTCATTCTCGCTATCTTGTATTCATTGAGCCGGCAATCTGTGTGTGTAAGTTCTCTCGAACGCACGCAACTGCGTTGTATTTAATTTAGTAGCGTCCGGCATAAGCGAAACGCATGTATGCAAAATAAGTACAAGGATAACATAAACGAGTGGGACCTCGTATTGGAAAACTATGAAAGATCATCTTTATTTTCTTACAAAACCGCGTGTTAAGAGGGTCGTGTCCAGCAAGGAATTAAAAAAGTTGATTGATACTTTAAACAATAACATCAGTAGCTCAAAACGTTTGAGTTACTTATGTCAATAATTATGCCAATCGTCTGATTTTCGACTCTTGATTGTGCCAACTATTAACCTCAACTAGTAATTTTAGAAACTCTTGGCTAGAGAGATACTGATAAATACTCAGACGATTAGATTAATGTCCTATCATTGGATATTTCTGTTTTGATATTTTTCATGATATTTAAACAGATAATATTTATGTAGATAAGAATTGCTACACACTTGACAGTCCTAACAAACACACTCTTTTAAGTTGCTTTCATACTATTAGTGATATGAGTTTGATTAGTATACCTTACAAAGGCAGCAGAGGCGTAGCAAGGTAACCTAGGGTCCTGGGGCAAAAAATAAACTGGGGTTTATAAGTCAGCCCTCCGGTTATTGTATTTCTCATGCGCAATGGCGTCGGATACAGAATACAATAATGAAATGAAACATTATCTCTCTTACTAACAAACGTTTTATAGCGTATGTTAAAGCAACGCTTTTTCTTCTTTTTCAAATGTCATATTTCTATATTTCTGACGACTGAAAGAGAACAATCGGTGTGTAACTATTCACCTGATATAATACGTTTATTATGAAGAGAGTTAGTGTGGAAACTTAGTTTTAGATTCTGCAATTAATATTAAACAGAAAATACTCCATAAATACCTACTTACTACAAAAACTGGCACGGCAAAATTTTGTAATTTATTCAAACCAAGTTCCATTGATACATTGTATGCGTATTCAGTAAATTGTGAAGAGCTTACACTTTCAAACCATACTGTTTCTAACTCCGGTTCCTGAAAATGAACACCGGAACCTATTTTGTTCAAATTTTGACCTACTTTTATGTGTAAATACTGGGTAAGCATCTTTAAATTATGCTATTTGAAAGGCCGTTACTTAAAAGTAGGTACATACGCATTTAAAGGTACTTTAGCATGACATACTGATGATACTCTTTTAATATCGCGCTAGGCTCGCGAGGCAAGTACTTGCAACTAGAGAGTTATCTGAATAGTTTTGTCACTATTTTTAATTTAAAATCGCACTGTCCAGCAGGATAGTTGCATAAGTTAGACAAGGATGGTATCAGTGTAACAAGTGGTATATTGGTGATTGCTATTTCACACTCACGGCATTCACCTCGTACCAACTGCAAGTTTTGAATCAGAACTGGTATCAAGTTTACGGTGGTCTACGTATCACTCAGTTACCAGGGTACTATTAATCACTGGAGCTAGATCGTAAAAAAGCAAGAACTCTTATTTGGGACTTGGACTAGATGAAAGTCTTTCCTGTTATCTCTCAAGGATGCTATGGATTATGCTAATTATTTAAAAAAAAATAGCGTTTAATGACCAAAAACGTGTACTTTTGAGAGGTTTAAAGTCACAAAAAAATGTATTTAATCTCCCCTCTACCCCGTCTTTTAACAAAATAAACTGTATTTGAGAAACTACTAAGTGCCCAGTACTAAGTGCTAGTGTGAACTACTAACTACTACTAAGTGCCTATAAAAAAATTCTCGATTAACATTGATCGAAGATTAACACGCTAAAATGGCGAGACACAAAGTAATAAAGTCAAATGTAATAAAAATTAATGGTATCCCACCTATGGTCGACGAAACCACTTTTAGGAGCGGAAAAACAATGCCCAGAATTCCAGAGGAGGAGGCACTGTTGGCAGTAAACATTTTGTGAAACTTCTCGTAATAAATTGAAAACACAATAATATGACCGCGATACTTCCGATATTGGCTACGCTCTAAAAGTTTCTTGTATAAGTAGACATACATACGAGACTTGCCTGAAATAAATATTAAACACTAGCTGTTCGTACCCGGCGTCGCCCGGATGGATTTCATTAAAGTTACCTTTGTTAATTTCCTACGATCCTAGTGAATTTTACAAAAAGTGTTATTCATAAAAACTTTAAATAATTATGAATAGAACAAAAAATAAAACAGTCGAATTGTTCCCAAGTGATGCTCCGTCATTCATGTGGCAACTAATGTTTATTTTAAAGATTCGGATCTAGTTACGTAATAGAAATATTAAGTTCACTGACTCACAATGCACAGCCAAAACCACAGTCCAAGACAACATTTCGACATATTGCACAAGAGTTCCTTACAATAATAGCGATAGTAAGTCATAATGTAAAATTTTTGAAAATACATTATGTCCACCTTTTGCGGTAGTAAACTTGTGTGGAAGAACGACAGTTTTGTCGATGAAAATTTATATCAGGTGTAAAGTTTGTAAACTTAAAACGTAACACGAAAGAGATTTTTTTTCTGTTAGCTTTTTTACTTTATCCTCGCGCGCTCTTTATCTATCGAATGTGTTATCAAGTAAAGCAACAATATTCCAACAGTGTGCCATTGTATGCCAAATGAAGTGGTGGTATTACAGAGAACCAAGTTTTTTCCGCAATAATAACGTAGTTTGTACAAATGCTACCGGGTCGCATTCTTTAAGTAAAATCCTGGCAAAAACATAGTATCACGACCCCGCCACGCCAGAGTTCGAACCTGGAATCTTCTGATCCGTAGTCAGACGCGTTATCCATTGCGCCACGGGACTGCTCGACGTAAATATATTGTGTTATTTTACTTTTAATGTATCGACCATACTGTACACTGAAAACATTTAAGTGAACGAATTAATTAACCCTTGCCAAGTGGTGCCATCTAACCGGCCCGGTAGGAGATGTAAATACTGCACTATCTAGCGAAGTATCGCAAGTTGTTCGTAATGTAGCAGTCTATGTAGTTCGCTCCACATCCGTGAGATGGCAAACCAAATAACAGCCAATTTCTATTAAAATACCGCATATATATCGTTAGCAACTTGCTTGCGCCACCTTTTTACGGTTTGCTTCTTTTATACGAAAAATTCAATTAAAAAAATGCGTAGTTTTGCTGATATTCAACGGTATATACAATCACGAAGAAGCAACAGAACCTGAATTTCAGCCTTTCAGGCACAATCCTCGGTAATACAGTGGTCAGTATTCCCGCCTGTCACGCGGGGGACCAGGGTTCGATTCCCTGCCGGGGAGATTTTTTTCTATGCACTTTTTTTTTGGTTAGGTAGTAATAGTATCATTTAGTATAAGTCGTGCTACCCATTTAACTGGTAAGAGAACTGATTTAAAATACAATTTAGGCACGTTCGTCTGGACCAATAACGAAGTTGTTTAGCTAGCATTTTCATTTGTTAAAAATGTTGTCATTACGGATTACCTACTTTCTTGGACGGCAATCACTTGTTTGATTTATTAACGGGACAGATACTTACATAAAACCAAACAAACACTCTTAATTTGGCTCATAAACAGTTTTTTTTAGTTTCTGTATTTTTTTAACCGACATCAAAAAGGTTTTAAATTCAATTGTTTTTTTTTTAATGTATGTACACCGATTACGCTGAGATTTACGATCCGATTTACATGCTTCTTCTTTGCACGGGTTAATGGTGTTTTGGCGAGAAGGCTAGTCCTGCCAACCGGTACGGCCTGCAGTGGCGGCGGCGCCGGAGACACGTATCGGTCGGGTACGCGTACACTCAGGCGCAGTTGGTGTTACTAGGTAATACAAAATGTTAACAAAAATCTATTAATCGATTCTATAATCGAGTCTAATCGAATGTAAATTAATTAACATAGAGAAATACAACTGTTTTGATTGTTTTAATCTGATTACAGATACATAGATAAGAATAAAATATGGTCCAAATCTCTTGAAAAGTAATCGTGCTTAAGAGAGAACCACATTTTTTTACCCAAATCCTAGCAACCGATTTTTATGTCGAATAACTTACAAAAAATCAAACTTTCACTTTTGTTTCTGTATTTTTTTTACTATTTTGATAACTCAATCGCACTGTTTAGTGTATTTTAGTGTAATTATGGAACAACGCTCTCGTAGCGCTACGGCGCCAGCGTAGCGGTGTAGCGGCCACAGCATAACTATTTGACTACGATTTTCTAAGGGACTGCACACACGGTTTTTAGATGGTTTTATAATGAATGACCCCAACGATGAATACGTTGACGTCATGATGAGGCTTGCGCGCTCCGAACTGTAGGGCTTTTTTTTTTAAGGCTGGGAAATTTTAAATCCATCCATGTTCCTTCCTTAGCCCTTTATGTTTCGGGGTAGCGGTAACCCTTTCTAGGCTGTGCTATTGAGTTTGCTGGAACAGGTCTAGGCTTTTTTTTTTTTTTAAGGCTGGGAAATCATCCAATGACTGCTCCCGCTCTGGGTGGAGTGGAAGGGAGTGTCAGACTCTTACTGACTAAAACCCACCGTAGGCGCGGGCCTGCGGGCGGTGAGTAATGGGTAACAGGTCTAGGCTGACTGTTTTATTTTCTAATATTAATGTTTCACCCTTATAATATGAAAAAAGGAAAAAGGAATCCAAACAAATCTACGTTTCGATATGGTATTCAAAATATTTGTAAAACTGAGTATCCTTGTTTTAACACTAAATACTTATCTCCTTTAATATTATTGATGTTTTGATAGCTTTTCAATACAGAAGTTGTCAGTAATCAATTTAAAAAAAATTAAAAAGTGCTCTTACTTGATGTCATGACATTGGAAAATATAGGTCCACACATATTAATTACTAAATTAATATGTGTGGACCTATATTTTTAATCATATCAAAATTAAATAAAAAGGCAAGTAAAGAGGGCCTCGACATACCTATTTTAAGTTTGCTGGCTTACTTATTTCTATCATTTTAGTCTTTAGTTCTACGAAAGGCCGCGGGACTACTCTGGTGAGACGGTCTCTAAGTACTCACTTCATTAGTTTAGGAAAGATCTAACGACCGGGTATGATCCTTCTGCACTGTACAAGTTTTGCCGTCTTGAATGAACATGGAAGGACGTACAAGTACTAGGAACGCAAATCATCCTGGAGGTAGTTATTAAGGTGCAGCACACTGCAGCACTGGCACAAACACTTTCAAATCAGTGTGGTTGAAGGTGCCCGGTACGTGTAGTTCGTATTAATCGTCTAAATGTGCGTCAATGAGAAGGGAAATATATGGTAATTTATAAGTATTATTATTAATTTATTTATATTAGTAAGTAAGAGGAAAAGAGAGAAATATATTATGGTCAGGGTCGCCTTACGACATACTCGTGCACACACACCGAACTACACTAGCGTGCATAAAATCTGGCACATTTGAATTGATTTTTAGAGATCTTGTTTACAATATTTTATGGCATGGTACGAAAATGTTATACAAAATATATACAGATGAAGAAATAAAGAAATACGACTTACTTTCTATGATTTCCCCAAACTTCTGCGACTTTCTGTGCTATGGAATATTTATAAGATACTTGCCGATACTCTCTGAGCTGCAATATTTTTATACATTCAAACTGCATAGGTACACAGAACAAGCCAATCATTTTTCATATTTTGTAGATTCTAAATTGACTGATCAATAAGTGCCACTCTGATACCCTGGACTTAGGTCACCATTGATGTTTAGGTATTCTATGTGAATAATTTGCGACCCGCCCGGCTTCACGCGGTCGAAGCCGCGGGCTGGAGCTAGTTGAAGAATACGTTTATAAACCTTCCTCTTGAATCACTCAATCAATCTATGAAAACCACCTTAAAATCCGTTGCATAGTTTAAAAGATCTGAGCGTACAAAGAGACAGACAGCTTGTAACGATTTGGTTTTATACTAAATAGTCATTAAAAACGTTTCATCGAGTCCATCACTGCCCGCAATGTATTCATTCACATATAGCCTGAGAAAAAGTGTAATAAGTATCGACGAGTCAATAATTCCTGACTACTGATTTTGTGGATCTGAAATCATATAAGTAAATTAAAGTATAATTATTATATCTGCTAAATATTATGATTGAGATCTGTTTCTTATGTATGGCTTCGTAATAATAAAACATACATTTTTTTGCAATGAAGTGTATTCAAGGCACAAATGGCAAACTCTGCGTATGTGTTGCTCCGCGGTTGTGTCGTTACAAGCTCAGTAAGCTCCGCCCTATACTTTATACGATACGATTCGCAGAATGTTTGCATCCGACTCGTGCGAGTTTCCGAAAAGTTAATCCCAGGCAAACGTAGCCAATATTATTAATTTTGCGACATAAACATTGCGCTAAAAGCGAGTCGGACTTGCGCACGAAGGGTTCCGTACCATTATCTATAAAAACGGCAAACAAATCACATTTGTTGTATGAGAGCCCCATTTAATATTTATTTTATTCTGGTTTTTAGTATTTGTTGTTACAACCGCAACAGAAATACATCATCCAATAGCTTTTTTAAATTGTACCATGCTTCTCAAAAGTTTACTTATCAAATTGACATCAATGTTAAAATTAGAAAGGCGGATTGACCTAAAGCAAAATTAAGGTCAATCCGCTTTTCTTGTTTCAACATCAATCACAATCCACCAATAAGCCAAAATGATGACAGATCCGTCATTTTTATCGGAGAGTATAAAAGCTAAACTGCGCAGAACGAAAGTGAAAACACTTTCTCTTTCAATCTGCGCAGTCAAAAGCGCGGGAATGGTTATCGATTACCTCTCATACGTTACCCCCCAGCTAACGTTGGTTTGCTGTCCACCCATACTTAAAGTACGCGTTCACGAGTTGATACTACCAGGCCATCACAACCCTTTGGAGAAATCACTAAAAAGTTTCCAATGTTCGCACGACACGTCAACCAATATTATTTTATTTTTAACAAATTTACGTTTATTTATAAATGACTAAAAACATTTACTACTTGTAAGTAGGTTGACATGTTTTATAAACATCTTGGGATGCTCTTTGAGTAGTTTTTGATAACATGTTTAAGCAAAAAATTATATTATTTCATGTGTTGTTTTGGCTTTATCATGATTTTACTGAAGATTTAAAGAAAAGGGCCATAAAATAATAGGACTTAATATAATAAATTAGGACTTAGGTACACCAGAAACACAGAAACAGACAATTTATAACTTATAAAGGCAGAAAAAATATCTGTGGTTTTAGATTTATTTTTTTGTGATTTTGTTTTTAATCCTGTGCTGTCAACAAAGTATGTTAAAAGTTCATAATAGGGTGTTGAAGTAGTACATTATTTTCAGAAAAGTTGGATTTTTCCCAAGTTTTTCGGAAACTCGTCACGATTAGGCGGATGCAAACACTCTGCAGATCGTATCGTATAAAAATATAGGGCGGAGCTTAATGAGCTTGTAACGACACAACCGCGGTGCAACACATACGCAGAGTTTGCCATGTGTGTCTTAAATACACTTCATTGCAAAAAAAATGGATGCATGTTTTATTATTACGAAGACCAAATATGAGAAACCCATCTCAATAATAATATTTAGCACATATACTAATTTAAACCTATGCATTTTGAATGTATAAAAATATTGCAGCTGAGAAAGTATCGGCAAGTATCTTATAAAGATTCCATAGCACTGAAAGTCGCAGAAGTTTGGGAAAATATAAAGTAAGTTCGCATTTCTTTAATTTATTTATTTATCTGTACATATTTTGTTTAACCTTTTCGTACCATGCCATAAAAGATTGTAAACAAGATCTCTACAAATCAATTTAAATGTGCCAGTTTTTATGCTCGCTAGTGCAGTTCGGTTAGGGGTGGAGGGTTGTGCATGAGTGTGTCCTAAGGCAACCCTGACCATAATATATTTCTCTCTTTTCCTCTTACTATAAAAACGATATAATATCCCTTTTCATTGCCGCACACTTAGACGACTAGTACGAACTACGTGTACTGGCCACCTTTAAACGCTCAACCACACTGATATGAGAGTGTTTGTGCCTGTGCTGTAGTGTGCTACACCTTAATAACCACCTCTAGGATGACTTGCGTTCCTAGTACTTGTACGTCCTTCCATGTCCATTCAAGACGGCAAAACTTGTACAGTGCAGAAGGATCATTCCCGGTCGTAAGATCTTTCCTAAACTAATGAAGTGAGTACTTAGAGACCGTCTCACCAGAGTAGTCCCGCGGCCTTTCGTAGAACTAAATACTAAAATTATAGAAATAAATAAGCCAGCAAACTTGTAATAGTAATTTGTTGTACAACATGTACAGAGAAAAGGATGGGATGGAGTCGTAAGCACCAAAACAATTTTCAAAAAGATCCGTTTCCTTACCTCTATCGATTAAATTTTTAACGGATCCTTTACTTTATAAATTTAATACATAGATGAATTCTTTGTATTTTATGTATGAACTAGTTTTTGCCCGTGACTTCGCCGGTGTGGAGTTCGGTTATATCGCAACATAGGGATAAAAAGAAGTGTTCCAGGTATCAAGTTTTTTTTGACATGGTATACATTTTTAAAAATCTTCATACACTTCATTCTATACTAATTTATTAAAAGGTGTCAACATTATCAAACTACCGGGTAAGCTTACGCAATTAGCAAAGCACATACAATTTTTCGGGAGCCGTGTGTCGACTCCTGGCCACCGTTGGCGGGTGTGTAACGATTGACATAATAACAAAAGTTCTAATGATCATAAGACCTAATTTCATTTAATATAATTTTCTTTTAATATAACGATCAAATGATATAATGAATTATTGATATAATTTCGTTTTACCTAATTTCATATGGTATAATGAACAGTTTATATAATGCACCTTTGAAATAATATTCAATTAATATAATATTCAGTTGCTATAATATTCAAAATCCATAAGTAACTTTTAATATAATTTAGAAAATCTACTAAAGATCCTTCCACCTGCCACCCTCAACTAATGTTACCGGGAGAAACTAGATACAATCTGGAATTTAGGGCACACCGACTCGGACAGGTTAGGTTAGAAGTTATTTTTTATAAACCACCCAGAAGTAGGAGCCCCGCGAAGCGGGGCTACGTCGACCAAGCCCACCCTCAACGTTGCATAGAATATTTTAAGGTTTGTTTAGGTGCCATTTCAGTTAGATTAGAACTGTGACCATTAAACATGAAAATTTTGTCAAAAGAACATTAGGTCAAATGAACGTTATAAAAAATGAATATTATACATAATGAAAATTATATAAAATGAACGTTATACTTAATGAAATTAGAGTAAGTGAAAATTATAGCATATATAACATTAGATCATATGAAATTAGGTTAAATGTTTTTAATGCATATGAAAATTATATCATATATAAGTTATGTCATAAGAAATTAGACTATCTGTTATTATAGCAAACATTACACACCCACGGTTGGCGTGGGTCTGGGGAACTATGTATCATTTCTGCCGCGCTCGTTTTTTGTTGAGTCTTTGTATCCGTAACCATAGTAATGCTACGCGTTCGTTTTACGAGGAGCACAGGACTTGTAAAGAGGTCTTATCAACCCTGAAATTGTTCAGAGCGTCCGAGAAAACAGTACTATTTAATTTAACAATAGTTTTTACACTTATAAACTACGTACTTGATACGGCCGCAAGTCAAATTTTGATTAACATACAACCTGACACTGCAAATTTAATCAAATCAAAAAGTTTGAATTTCGCGAGCTACCCTGACGCATCCCCCCCCCCCCCCTCCTTAAGTGTTGTTAATTATTGCCTAAATTAGATGTTGACCATTTATGTATTACGACTTTATGTGATGGGCTTAAAACGAGTCAATTTTTGAGGTAGGTACTGGTAATATTGGTAGTCCGGTTTACTGCTAATCTTCAAGAGAGACTTAAATTAATTGGTTACAACTGTTTTACGGTATAGGACACATCAAACTCAAACTCAAAGTATTTATTTCAAATAAACCAATTACAGGCACTTTTGAATTGTCAAGGGGGTCGGTCAGTCAGAAAGATGAAGCTAGTTGCCCATTCCAAAGCAGTTGGTACCTATGGAGAAGAACGGGCAAGAAACTCCATGGACACTCTTTTAAACAAAATATGGTTACAAAATATTGGTTACATAATTCATATTATTATTATACATGTGAGAACGATGCAGAACGGTGAAAGCATCCGATATAAAATATGTAAAAAAAAAGTTTAAAAATTAAATTAAAACAAGCCATGGCCGCTAAGAGATGACCAGTCTCTACTGACAGCGCCCGTTCACGAACATGAAAAAAAAAAAAAAAAAGTTATTTAATACTTTTACATTGTACATAAACACTTAAATTTTAACAACTATGCTTTAGAACAGCGTAAGTGTTTTCAATGAACTCTGGCACCCAATGTAAGATTTAACTTGTGTTTAGGGTGCCAGCGTCCTCGCCTACCAATTAGACATAACGTAGCAGTAGTTGTTACACAATCAATCAACATTATGTACTAAAAGCCAACTATTTATTTCGCAAAGCAACTATTGGGCTGTATGTTTATATACTACTTTGTAAGTACGTGTGTGTAAATATGCGTGTGTGTGAGTGTGCTTGTGTGTGAGTGTGCGTGTGTTTGAGTGCGCGTGTGTGTGAGTGTGCGTGTGTGTGTGTAATTAATAGTCATAAATATACTAGAACGTTACCCTATTTCGTTTAAGCGATCGATATTTGGAGTAAATCTTCAGTGTTACAATAATTTAGGGTTAGTAGCCAGTTCAAAACCTCGGCCTTACATTTACTTAGGCACATAGGAGCAATGGCGCAGACTTTATTTATTTTGTTATAGAGGTGGTTTGACAGCACATCGTAATGACGCTGAGCAAGGGCCGTCCTACATCCGTGTGTTGGGCATACTTCGAAGTACCTGCGTTTTTTGGTAGCATTTGGGTCATATAGCACTGAGGGGTGCTTACGTAGAATTGTGCCGAGAACAAAGAGCTGTCTCACAGTGAGGACCTGGCATTCGGTGTATAGTGCCGAGGTGGGATATCTAAAAGGTTTCGAGGTCATAACCTTGAGGACAGCTCTTTGTGCACGTTCCAGAGGAGGGTTGTCTTGGTGGTTCCACCCCACACAGTGATGCAGTAGTTTATTATGCTTTGGCATAAGGCATAATAAACGGTCTTAATTGTCTTAAAGTTTGCAGAGTGCCTTAATTTTTTAAATATAAATATGCATTTGCGAACTCGTGATAAAAGGGTACTAATCTGAAGTTTCCAGCTCAGTGAGCTGTCTATATAGACCCCGATATACTTGATAGACTCAGTTCTTGTGAGTTGAGGACAGGTGCATTGTAAAGAGGAAAGGCTAAGTGAGCAAGTATGAGCTCTAAGCATCATTGAGTCAGCCGGAGGGAGTTTGGCAGGTTGCAAGGAAAAAGGTACTGATGATACTGTTTTCTTTAGATTTAACATGACGCATGGATCCTCATCCTCATTGGTGTCCCATGTTCGCAATAAAAAGTTGCTATATCCAATGTATTACGACGTTATACAAAACAACGAGAACAATATTCGACGGTAAAGGATAGTATGTACCTTAATGCCGCAGTTTTTTATGATTGTTAACAATAATAAAGATGAGCGCGATTTGGAGAATGATTCATTAAAATATGAGTTAAGGAATTTTTTTTAAACACATAAAAAGTAGGAAGAAACTTTAACCAAGAAAGAAATAAATGTTTTTGTACATGTATGTACTTATACATACTTAAATTGAATGACTATCTAACTAAGTGTATACGAAGACAAAAAGGACACTTCGGCGTCGAACTCATCCGCATCGCTGTCGTCCGGAAACGTGCGCAGAAGACTGGCAGCATTGCCACGTTGAATGGCAATGCTAATTCTTAATAGGCCAAAGAACAAGCTAGCCCTCTGGTCACGTGAAGTGTCGACCAATTAGCGAGAAATTTCCTTAAAAAGGAGCACTCGGGCCGGGAGTTTCAATCCCAAACAGCTTAAAACTGTAGTCAATTCACTGTAGTTAAGTCATCAATTACTGTATTGACGCCGCTTTAGGGTCTCAGCAGCAGCAACAGCTGCGCCAGCACTTAAGTAAGTACTTAATCCATTATTTAACCTTTTTCTTCATGGTGTAGTGACACATAAGTTTAGTTTATTTCGTGGCTTTACATTGATTGTTGTTTTCATTACAATTAATCAGCTATGCTGCAAACTACTCTCAAATATGCTGCAAGCTAGGAGTTCATGAAGCATTAGGGGCTGAGACCGTGAAGGTAATGTATACAAGTGCAACTTTTTCAATTTAATATCAAGGTGCGCTTGCAACACCCTGGGAAGCAACACAACTCTAATATCCATTTTAAGGTACAATCCAATTTTGGTCCGACCGGTTTGTCACCGTGGTGAATTTAGTATAAGTAGCCAAGGGTTGGAGTTGTGCACAAGGGTCGTATTAGGATCGAACTAGATCGCGCTATCGTTTGCTTAAAAGAGATTTTGGACTACCGGCAACTCGTAACCTTACAGTTTACCTACAATAAACTAGGATCACTCGCGTGAGCTATTTTTATTTTACTTGGCTATCTTATGAAAAATTCATGAGCAATAAAATATAACGCAAGTTTACTGTCCTTGAAAGGGCACATAGCGTAATTTGTATGGAAGTTCCTTCAAAATGCACATCGAACCACCTCAAAACTGCGGGTGTTACGACTAAAAACTCTCCGCCTCATTTCCATTCGTATGGTGAAAAACGCCTTTAAAGAGTTTACGAACCCTTGTAAACTTTCTGCGCTTATAATTAAGGATTTTTATTTTAATAATTGAACCTCTTTTGAATTTGTCCTTTTTCACAGTTAGTCGCAGTAAAAAGGTAAAGTACACAAACCATAGTAGTAATCTCAAACACTCACGTGCGGTCTGGTTTGACGAAAGTCAATTTACTGTCCAAACCAAACAAAATGGTCGGTCACGTTCGAACCGCACGTGGCGTCGTCAATTTGTACCAAGAGCGCAGAACTTGGCAGAAGGTTTTCCACGACAATAATGATTCAGGAGTTCTACCGAATAGCGACATCTACAGTTCCTCATAAATACTAAGAGAGGGCAGAGCCCAGCCCTCTTACTGCTCGAATGTCCAATGACGTCATGACATACGAAGAGATGCCGCTAGGTGAGAACGAGAAACCGTCGGTTTTGATTAGTCAAAACTCCATGAAAATTAAAAACTTTACACAATTTGGTACATGGTAGCTCTAGTAATGTTCATTGGTGGAACACCTAGTGATTTGCTTTTGTTAACGTGCGCCTGTCATTCAAATTTTATACCTTTTTAAACTAGCTTTTATTTAACTAAAAGTACTACGTTCGTAAATATACCACTTTAACATCTTTATCCGAAGAATGATTTTGAATTTTGGTCAACTTTTCATTGAATACCTAAACTATCTGTTTTATTCCACGGAATCCACTAGCCCCGTCGTTCGTGGTTTCATTAGTTTTGTCTTGACCAGTGCTGTTAAATATTGTAAGACGATTCAAGATTTTTGTTTAATTTCCACTAGTAGTAATAAATGTTAAGCATCATAGATAATAAGAAGTAGGTGGTAATAAATGTATCATTAGAAATGAAATCATGGTTACAGTTTATTTTTTAGATGTTTCCTTGGCTCTAAATAATAATAAAGTGAGGAACAAATTAACTCGCTGTTAGGTAACTGCCAAATAACTCACTTGTACCAGGAGAAAATGAACGCAGAGTAGTAATTCCGTCACGTGTAGAACGCAGCGCGTAGGAAATAAGAACAAGGATAACATGGCCGAGAAGGAGTTCGCATTGTAGTTTGAATTTATTTATTTTCTTTTGAAAACCGCGTGTGTCGGCGGAAACTGTGAGAGAGAACCGTCCTGCAATGGACTGAAATAGCATTTATTGATATTTTGACCACCAAAAAAACGTTTCAATTACATAATTGTACATAAATCATTGTTGTTGGTTAGTCTCGCTAGTGTTTTGTTCGCTATACTAAAGAGGTTGTGTAAAAAGAAAAATAAAAAAATTAAAAACTCAAGACTTGTATGGAAGAAAATTGTTGGAAAACCACTGGATCAGCAAGTAGTATAGGAAGGTAAGATAAGGTAAGAAAGGATATTAGGATCAATAAGTATGTTGGGTAGGATAAGTAGATCATCGCAAGGCTACGTGTAGCGTGCGTCGCGGCGAGGCGCCCGTACACCCACTATCGAAGACGACGTCGTCGGGTCCCTGACGAAGAAGCCGCGCTGTATGAGGTGTACCGCGCGGCTAAGCAGGCTCTGTGGCTGGCCATCGGCGATGCGAGATCGCGAGCCAGGGGGGAGATGCTGGAGACTCTCGACGGAGATCCGTGGGGGCGCCCCTATCGTGCGGTTCGAGGGAAACTGAGAGCCGCCGCGCCCCCACTCACCGAGAGCCTCCAGCCCGAGCTGTTGGAGGAGGTCGTTGCAGCCCTCTTCCCGGCGAGAGCGGAGCACACTCCGCCGCCGATGGCTATGCCCACAGCCGCAGAGCCTCCGGAGGAGTAACACGCCATCGACGTCCCAGAGGTGACACAGGCAGAGATGAGGGCAGCCGTGATGCGGCTCCGGGCCAAGAATGTGGCTCCGGGGCCAGACGGCATCCACGGCATCGCGCTGGCCCTCGCTCTGAAGGAGCTAGAGCCCCAGCTGAGAGGACTCTTCACCGCGTGTCTTGAGCAGGGCCGGTTTCCAACATTATGGAAGACCGGCCGGCTAGTCCTGCTCAAGAAGGCGGGGCGCCCCGCGGACTCGCCGTCCGCGTACCGGCCCATTGTGCTGCTCGACGAGGTGGGCAAGATGTTTGAGCGAATTATCGCAACCCGCCTCGTCGGTCACTTGTGTAGAGAAGGGCCGGACTTGAACGAGTGCCAGTTTGGCTTCAGGC
This sequence comes from Hyppa rectilinea, assembly GCA_951799385.1. NCBI lineage: Eukaryota > Metazoa > Arthropoda > Insecta > Lepidoptera > Noctuidae > Hyppa > Hyppa rectilinea. The sequence continues at coordinate 25,459,360 of OX637300.1, read as the reverse complement.
ACGGGCGCTCCACCATTCACGCGATCTCGCGGGTGAGAGTCCTGGCGGAGGAAACGGTGTCTCGGGGTGGGGTGGTGATGGCGGTGTCGTTAGACATTTCCAACGCCTTCAACACCCTGCCCTGGAGTTGTATCAGAGAGGCACTGCTCTATCATCGAGTGCCTCTCTACCTCCGTCGCATCGTTGGGGCTTATCTGTCGGAGAGGTGTGTCACCTACGTGGGACGTGATGGCGGTCACCAGCACCCCATGTCGTGCGGTGTTCCGCAGGGATCGGTCGTCGGACCGCTCCTGTGGAACATCGGCTACGACTGGGTGCTGAGGGGTGAGCTCCAGCCGGGCGTGCAGCTGGCGTGTTACGCTGACGACACGTTAGTCACGGCTCGGGGGAGCTCGCACAGGGAAGCAGCGTTGCTGGCGACGGCGGCGGTCTCACAAGTTGTGAGCCGCATTCGGCGCCTCGGCCTGGAGGTGGCCCTCAACAAGTCGGAGGCCATGGTGTTCCATGGTCCCCGACGGGCGCCGCCGCCGGGATCACACATTGTGGTCGGGGGGGTCCGCATCGCTGTCGAGCCTACCATGAAGTACCTAGGATTGGTGCTCGACAGCCGGTGGGACTTTGGCCCCCACTTCCGGCGGCTTGCGCCCAAGTTGTTGGGCGCGGCCGGGGCGCTATCAACGCTGCTTCCCAATCTGGGGGGCCCGAGCGCCACTTGCAGGCGGCTCTACGTGGGGATCGTGCGATCGATGGCCCTCTACGGGGCACCGATCTGGGCGGCTGACCTGACGGCCGGGAGCATCTCTGTCTTGCGTAAGCCACAGAGAGCTATGGCCGTCAGAGTCATAAGGGGATATCGCACGATCTCCTACGAGGCGGCATGCGCACTGGCCGGATCCCCGCCCTGGGACCTGGAGGCGAAGGTCCTCGCGTCACTGTTCCGGTGGCGCGAGGAAATGCGGGCGCGGGGCGAACGACCGATGCAGCAACAATTGGAGCTGCGTCGGTCTCAGCTCCACGAGGTCCTGGTGGCGGACTGGCGGGACAGGCTCTCACGCCCTACCGCCGGCCTCAACACCATCGAGGCGATCCGACCAGTGCTCAGCGAGTGGCTCGGAAGAAGGCACGGCTCCCTGACCTTTCGGGCGACACAGGTTCTCTCGGGGCATGGTTGCTTCGGGAAGTTCCTGTGTCGCATAACCAGGGAGCCAGACGCTCGGTGTCACCACTGCGTCGACTGTCGGGAGGACACGGCACGGCATACGCTGGCAGAATGTGCCGCATGGCTGGAGCCGCGCCGTGCCCTCATCTCAGAAGTAGGCAGCGACCTGTCGCTGCCGGCCGTAGTGAACGCCATGGTCGGCAGTGAACAGGCCTGGGACGCGGTGGTATCCTTCTGCGAGCAAGTCATTTCGCAGAAGGAGGCTGCGGAGCGGGAGCGGGAGATCACCTCCCTCAACCCGGCCCGCAGCAGGCGCACCGGGCGTCGGAGGAGGGCAGACAATGCCCTCTTCCAGCCCCCCTAAATGGGTCCAGGGGCGACGGACGCGGGGCTAGTCCGTCGCCCCCCACAACAACATCTGGACCCGAGGCGGCGGCGCGTAGTGTTCCACGCGCGCCCCTCCAAGACGGTACGAGGGGAGTGTCGTACACCTCACTCCCGCTCGGCCGAGACGAGGCCCGCTGCGGCGGGCCGGCACCACGGGGGTTGCGGAAGAATTCTTTTGATTCCCGCGACCCCCGGCGAAGGTGTGAGAGGGAACACCCGGGGTGGTTTTTAGTCAGTAAGAGTCTGACAGACCCCTCCGCCCTCCCCGGGGCGGGGGACATCCATGAGGATTTTCCCCCCGGATCAAAAAAAAAAAAAAAAAAAAAAAAAAAAAAAAAGGATAAGTAGATCATAGGGTTGGGTAGGATAACTAGGTTAGAGTAGGACAGGTAAGTACCTAGGGTTTGGTAGTTGAGCTCCCATAATAATTACCAAATTGTGGAAAGTTTTTCTGAAAATTGCCCACTTTTTGCTGACTGCACCTTTTTTAGGGTTCCGTACCTCAAAAGGAAAAAACGGAACCCTTATAGGATCATTTGTTGTCCGTCCGTCCGTCCGTCTGTCAAGACCGTTTTTCTCAGGAACGCGTGGAGGTTTCAAACTGAAAGGACAATGCTCACGAAGTATGAAAAAAAAAACCCAGGCTTGGCGCAAATGAAACGTATCTCAGATTTTTAGTATAACTGTTTAATAAAATGCCACATAGGTGGCATCATCGAAATAGGTGGCTAAATGTAAGAAATTGCTATTTGTTTAGTGGCAGGGTTAACGTTCAGGTATTTCAAAATGTAATTGAAATATTTACAATTAGCATATACTAGATAACAAAAACAAACTCTTTACATTTAAACTGATGACTGAATGCAAAAACATGCTATTTATTTTATGGCAGGGGTAACTTTAAGGTACCAGTTACATCCGGCATACTTACTCGTCGAGTTCATGGGCACCATCAAAAATAACGGGAACGATAAAGTTCTGAGATAAAGTACTTAGAGTAAAAAAAAAAAAAAAAAAAAAAGTCTTGATTGTATGCGACAAGTATAAAACAGAAAGAGAATACTCAGTATTTTGGAGAATGAAGGAGATAACCTCCTGTTGCCGGTGCGCACACGCTCTCTCTCTCGCTCACGCTTCTTACTTAGACATCTTATGGAGCGCTGTAGTGATGCGTACGATGAATACGTACCAATAATAAAAGAAAGTCATGTGGTTTCACGTACTTTCACACAGAAAAACAATTAAGTAAAAATAATCCCTGCCACTAAACAAATAGCATTTTTTTACATTTAGCCATCGATTTTAATGATGCCACCTGTGTGATATTTCATTTCACATTTATACAAAAAAAATGAGATCCATTCCGTTTGCGCCAAGCCTGGGTTTTTTTTGAGCATTGTCCTTTATATCTAACTACCTACCTACCTGCCTACCTACCCTACCTACCTAGCTACCTACCCTACCTACCCTAGCTACCCTACCTACCCACCCTACCTACCTACCCTACCTACCTATCTACCCTACCTACCTACCCTACCTACCCACCCTACCTACCCTAACTACCTACCTACCCTACCTACCTACCCTACCTACCTACCCTACCTACCTACCCTACCTACCCACCCTGCCTACCCTACCTACCTACCTACCCTACCTACCTACCTACCCTACCTACCTACCTACCCTACCTACCTACCTACCCTACCTACCTACCTACCCTACCTACCTACCTACCCTACCTACCTACCCTACCTACCTATCCTACCTACCTACCCTACCTACCTACCCTATAGATTATCAATAACGAAACGAACAGGAGCAAAAGACATAGTTCTGATTACGTACTGGAGACGTCATGTGGTTTCATTTGTGATAGCAAACAAGTAGCTCAAGAATTTGTAAATTTCTTTACCAGTATTCCCCTAAAAACTACTGAAACTCTAAATTCCTCGCCTTCCCTCTCTTTTGATTTATTAAAGGCAAACGTTTCAGCCTGCCTAATTGAATTCAACTTTAAGCATGTTAACCCCATAATAGTACTTAAAACTTTTAAACAAATTAAAATCAAATTGACCGAAGATCTTTGGGGAATGTCCAGTAAAGTCTGTACCTCGATCATTAAGACGATAGCACCTTATTTAGCCTTCATATTTAATTTATGTGTGGAACAAGGCATCTTCCCGGATTTAATGAAATACAGTAAGGTAATACCACTTTTCAAATCCGGGGACAGTAAAGACACCAATAATTATAGACCCGTATCCGTGTTGCCGGTTTTCAGCAAGATCTTTGAAATGATAATGCTTAATCAAATGCTTAATCATTTTAACACGAATAAAATACTTAACGATCAACAGTATGGTTTCACCAAAGGACGTTGTACAACTGACGCTGGTGTGACCTTATTAAAACACATTTTCAATGCGTGGGAAGAGGCTCAAGACGCCATCGGAATCTTTTGTGACCTCTCCAAGGCATTTGATTGCGTTGATCACGAAACCTTGCTGTTGAAGCTAGAGCATTACGGACTTGGAAAACTTGCGCTTAGTTTGGTAAAATCTTATTTAAACGATAGACAACAGCAAGTTCAAATAAAAGGTGTCAATTCACTCGGTTTAAAAGTAAAAATGGGTGTGCCACAAGGTTCTATATTGGGTCCTTTCCTCTTTTTAGTATACGTAAATGATCTTCTCCATTTACTAAAAAATCAACCACAATGGTGTTATTTGCTGATGACACTTCTTTAATTTTTAAGATAGATAGACGTGCAAAAAATTTTGACGACGTAAATAACGCCCTACTGCAGGTCCAAAATTGGTTCACTGCAAATAATTTAGTATTAAATGGAAAAAAAACGAAGTGCATTAGATTTTCTTTACCAAATGTAAAAAGTAGTGATTGTGAGATAGTATTGAATCAAGAGAAACTTGAATTTGTCGATAAAACTGTTTTCCTGGGGATCACGCTCGACTCAAGGCTACAATGGGGTCCTCATTTAACATCTCTTGCAGGACGGCTAAGTTCTGCAGCATATGCTGTCAGAAAGATCCGTCAGTATACTGATGTAGATACCGCGAGGCTAGTCTATTTTAGTTATTTTCATAGTATTATGTCTTACGGTATTTTACTTTGGGGACGAGCTGCAGACATCGAGTCTATTTTTATTCTGCAGAAAAGAGCTATCAGAGCCATTTATAATCTTCGTAGGCGCGATTCTCTAAGGGAACGGTTTAAGGTTATTAACATCATGACTGTACCTTGTCAATATATCTATGAAAACATCATGTACGCACGGAAAAATCTGCATCTTTTTAGTAAAAGAGGTGAAAGACACAACTATTTCACTAGAAATAGGGACCAATTAGTTCAACCAGGTTTCAGGCTGGCTAAAGTAGATTCATCTTTCATGGGGTACTGTTTAAAATGTTACAATAAAATACCTCCCCACATTCTTGAACTTAATGAAACAAAATTTAAAACTTGTATAAAACGCACACTATGCAGCCAAGCGTATTATAAATTGGGAGATTACATTGCTGACAAAAATGCTTGGGTCAATGCTAGTCCAGCTCCACAAGGGCGCATCAACTAATTTATTAGACTACTGAAAACTGTTGGAGCTGCGGAAGATCAACAACAACAAAAAAACATCTTTGCATTGTATAAATTCAATCTCTTAATATTGTATAACTGCTTGGCACATATGTGAGTACTATGTACCTACTATAAAGCGACCAGTCTCTGGGTGCGTCTTTCATTGACTTGAATATGCCCTGGCGGCTGAGAGTATGCCATGCTCACTTTAATGTCTCGCTGATGGTGGCGTGTGTGTTGGATCATTTAGCTCCCTTCAAAATGGTTGAGCTAAATGGTGCTAATATATGCGTCATGTTCGTGAACGGGCGCTGTCAGTAGAGACTGGTCATCTCTTAGCGGCTAAGGCTTGTTTTAATTTAATTATTGAATAGTTTTTACATAAGTATTTTATATCTGATGCTTTTAACGTTCTGCATCGTTCTCACATGTATAATATTAATATGAACTATGTAACAAATATTTTGTAACCATATTTTGTTTAAAAGAGTGTCCATGGAGTTTCTTGCCCGTTCTTCTCCATAGGTACCTACTCCTTTGGAATGGGCAACTAGCTTCATTTCTCGGACTGACCGACACCTTGACAATTCAAAAGTGCCTGTAATTGGTTTATTTGAAATAAATACTTTGAGTTTGAGTTTGAGTTTGAGATAGGAGGAAAATCAGCAGCTGATCGAAAAAAAAAAAAAAATATGTATTCTGCTATTCAGGGCGGAGACAAATCCAACGAAACCATGAAAATTGGTCCAGCAGATCTCGAGTTATAATGGAGGGAACAAAGCTGACTTTCTTTTATATATATAGATACTCAGGTCTACTGTTCCTTGCAGCTGTGAAAAAATCAAACTTCTAAGCCAAAGCAATCTAAAGATACAGCCGTTTGTGCCGCAAATTGCCTTCAATATATAAAAATACCATAACTGTGACTCGATTGTCGTGATGGGTGAACTTCTACTTGTATACCTACAGGTTTGTACGGAACCCTCGGTGCGCGAGTCCGACTCGCACTTGGCCGGTTTCCTGTTGTCTATAACGGCTTGATATAAGTTGGTTTAAAATTTTAAACTGTGATATATCCACACTAATATATAATAATATAATATATAATAGTAGTATTTATAAATGCGAAAGTAACTCTGTCTGTCTGTTACCTTTTCACGACTAAACCACCCAACCGATTTTGCTGAAATTTGGTATGCAGATAGTTTGCATTCATGAAAAGGACATAGGCATATTATTTTTTGGAAATTCAACCCCTAAAAGGGTTACAAGGGGTGGCAAAGTTTGAATGAGAAAAATATTTTTATTGCACATTTTGCTAGGGTAGGTAGGGTAGGTAGGATAGGTAGGGTAGGTAGGGTAGGTAGGGTAGGTAGGGTAGGTAGGGTAGGTAGGGTAGGTAGGGTAGGTAGGGTAGGTAGGGTAGGTAGGGTAGGTAGGGTAGGTAGGGTAGGTAGGGTAGGTAGGGTAGGTAGGGTAGGTAGGGTAGGTAGGGTAGGTAGGGTAGGTAGGGTAGGTAGGGTAGGTAGGGTAGGTAGGGTAGGTAGGGTAGGTAAGGTAGGTATCATAGTTAAGACAGGACAACGTCTGTCGGGTCAGCTAGTACATAATAAAACCTTTGACAGCTGTTAGAAAAAAAATGGCACCGATGTGCTAGTCTAACCAATTCCAACCCCGGATAACGGTGATTTTGAAATTACGTAATTTAGTTAAAATTCTGAACAATTAAAATATAGAAAGAATCAAACAATCTAACTAGCCTTTGCCCAACTATGTTGTGGTCGGCTTCCAGTCTAACCCGATCTAGCTGATACCAGTATATAACATGAAGCGACTGGCTATCTGACCTCCACAGCTCAATAACTAACACTATTATAGAAAGAATAAGAGCATTATAATGAGCTTGTCACATATATTATGTTACTTCCATTTTAATTCAGCCGCCATGAAAAAGTGCGTCAAGTGAAACGGTGTTAGCTATAGCTATAGGCCCAGTAGATATCTGGCTGCAACTCAGTAGGGGATCCCGTGTCTCCATCCATGCGAGTAATGAATTGTGCCACGGGTCGTTGGCTGTTAAAGGCCTTGACTCCTTGACCTCAACTCAGATCAGTAGGCGCCGCCACTATTCCGCGTCTCATACCGCTCGTTTGAGGCCCCTTGAACCAATTTGAAACCCATCTCTAAAAAAATTGCTACGGAAGAACTATTATAAACCGAAAGTGTGGTTGCTCGGTCGTTTGCCTCATTAAGTTCTGTTATTCTAACAAATCGAGCCTTTGTCGTGTGTGGATCAGAATGTGGGGCCAGAAAAGAAAAGAATGGAAGATAATAATTGAATGCAGCAGACTGACATAAGATTGCTAAGAGCGATGTGTGGTGTTACGCGAATGCGTATTATAAGAAATGCGAGGAAAGGGAGTGGCACCTTTCACTGGAGTGATATAGAGGAATTTAAAAAATGTCGTGAGGCACGTTTCGAATATGTATGATGGGTGGACTATATGGAAGATGATATGCTGACTGAAAGTTTTATGTATTCAATAAGCATCATTCAATATATGTAAAAGTATTCTGACAGACATGACATTTATTTATTTATTTATTTATAACATAAAACGGCCAACGCCAATTACATTAGTTACACGTTATTACGTCAACAGTTTTTGCATTGTCTGCTGCGTGGCAATCAATAGTCTTATCACATTACATAAATGTAGTAAATATGTATACAGTAATTCAACAGTCATACGCTTATCTCACAGTACTCCAAACATACTGACAAGATCTTCTTCCATTCATCCGCGAACACATCACAGTCAGGCTTAGCATCCAAGAGAGCGTTGAGCGCAGAAAGTGTGCGAGACTGGGCTCGAGCGACGGTTCGAATTCGAGGCACAGCGAACAATCTCTGGCTCCTGTTACGGTTATAATTTATTGGAGCAAAAAGATGGAACAATTCGTCGTGCAATTCAGGAGCATCTGTTTTTCCGTAAAGGATCTTACAAAAATTTATGATTTGGTCATTTTTTCTTCTCACTTCTAGAGAATTATACCCTAAACAACCTAAAAGAAATTTCGAGGGATACATAAACGGATAATATCCATTAAAACGTTTATAGATATACCTTAGATAAGCTTTTTGAACCTTTTCTAAGAGTAAGGTGTACTTCTTTTCATGTGGGTTCCAGACGCATGCACTGGACTCCAGTTTGCTCCGAACCAGCACATTGAAAATAGATTTTATAGTGCTGATGTTACTGAAATCTTTTGCATTGCGTAGTATGAAGCCTAATCGCCTAAATGAGTCTTTTGCTACCGAAACCATATGATCATGAAACGTTAATTTGCTATCAAATGTGACACCCAGATCCTTCAATCCAGTTGTTCTAGTAATTACATTATTATTAATTTTATATGTAAGGGTGATAGGGTTTCTTGCTCGAGTGAAACTCATGACAAAGCATTTGGAAGAATTAAATTCCATTTTATTCTTAACGCTCCACTCCACTATCGCATCAATATCACTTTGTAGTGCCAGACAATCAGCTTCAGAATGAATTTCGGAAAAAAGTTTTAAATCATCTGCATACAATAGACTTCTGGCGTGATGAATAACTGAAGGAAGGTCGTTGATCATTATCAAGAAAAGAAACGGTCCAAGAATTGATCTTTGACTGACTCCGGAACGAGTATGATAAAGCTTGGATTCATAAAGGCCCAGTCTGACAAACTGCTGACGATCGCGGAGGTAGTCAGCGAGGAGCCGTAAAAGACCTAGCGGAAATCCGATGGCACATAGTTTTTCTAGCAGAATATCATTATTGACCCTATCAAAAGCTTTCCGGAAGTCAAAGTATAAGACATCAACCTGTCCTCTACAGTCCATACGTTTTGATATATAGTCTACTAAGGTAAGAAGATTAGTATTTACTGGTCTTTTTGCTCTGAAACCATGTTGTTCGTTACACAGATACTTTTCAACTTGGGAATAGATATAATTATGTAATATGTTTTCAAAATCTTTAGCTGGTGATGACAAAATGGCAATGGGACGGAATTCTTCTGCTAATGTTTTATTCAGGCTCTTGGGAATAGGCGTGACCCTGGAAACCTTCCACTGTGGTGGATATATTCCGGTTTTTAAGGACAGATTAAAAATATGAAATAAAGGTAAGCAAAAGTGTTTTTTACAACTTTTTAAAATTTCTGGAGGAATATTTTATTATTTTATTATTTTCTGGAGGAATATACCTAATATTATACATACATGCAACTTCGTTTTAGCACAGATATTCACAAGTACACATACAAAAATTATATTAAAACATGATAACTAATAGATAAGCATGGAAGAAAAACACGTAGGTATACTGGGCTGGGCCAACCTCAAACGAATTGGTATAAGGACAATACAATGATAGTGACTGGTACGGATCTTAATCTATATCTATATATATAAAAGAAAGACGGGTTTGTTCCCTTCGTTATAACTCGAGATCTGCTGGACCAATTTTCATGGTTTTTGTTTCGTTGGATTTGTCTCCGCCCTGAATAGCAGAATACAATTTTTTTTTTTTTTTTTTTATGTAGGGTAGGTAGGTAGGTAGGGTAGGGTAGGGTAGGTAGGTAGGGTAGGGTAGGTAGGTAGGGTAGGGTAGGTAGGTAGGTAGGGTAGGTAGGTAGGGTAGGTAGGTAGGGTAGGTAGGTAGGGTAGGTAGGTAGGGTAGGTAGGGTAGGTAGGTACGGTAGGTAGGTAGGTAGGAAGGGTAGGTAGGGTGGGTAGGTAGGGTAGGTAGGTAGCTACGGTAGGTAGGTAGGTAGGGTAGGTAAGTAGGGTAGGTAAGTAGGGTAGGTAGGTAGGGTAGGTAGGTAGGGTAGGTAGGTAGGGTAGGTAGGTAGGGTAGGTAGGTAGGGTAGGTAGGTAGGGTAGGTAGGGTGGGTAGGTAGGGTAGGTAGGGTAGCTAGGGTAGGTAGGGTAGGTAGGGTGGGTAGGTAGGGTAGGTAGGGTAGCTAGGGTAGGTAGGGTAGGTAGGGTAGGTAGGGTAAGTAGCTAGGTAGGTAGGGTAAGTAGGGTAGGTAGGGTAGGAAGGGTAGGTAGGGTAGGTAGGGAAGGTAGGGTAGGTAGGTAGGGTAGGTAGGCAGGTAGGTAGGTAGGTAGGGTAGGTATCACAGTTAAACAGGACAACGTCTGTCGGGTCAGCTAGTTATATTATAAGCCAACGACTGAAATCAAAGTATTATTGAAAGACTTTTAACTTCGCACCATTGAATATCTAAGGACTCGTAAACTCTCATGATTTATAAACTCCTAGTATTCAACATAGTATTTACTACAACGTAGTATTTTCCACGCAAGCGCAGTAAGTAGAACTACATGTGGACTGAATACCACGTGGCTTTTATTTTGTTTGCGAAGTTAGTAGCTAGAGATGTTAACATTATACCACATTTTTCGTTCTGACCATTGACGATCTAAGGACTCAAAACTCTCGTGATTTATAAGCTCCTAGTATTGAACATAGTATTTACTACAACGTAGTATTTACCACGCAAGCGCAATAAGTAGCACTCCATGTTGAATGAACACCACGTGGAGGATTTACATCTCTACACTAATATTATTTTGTGTGTTTGTGTTTAAGTGGGTGGAGAGGTAATCTCCGGAATATAAAATATTATAGAATATTAAAATTTCATGACGGTTGGATAGACAGTTACATTATAAATATTGATTACTTATACACGGATCTTAGGTGTCGTAGGGTGTTACTACGCACTACGTGTTGCAAGTCGTACCCTACGCTACAGCCACAGCGTCCGCGCTAACATTGTAGAGAGCCGTGCAGAGTAAGGTCGAGCGCGGGGTCAGTGAAGTCGACAGCACTTGCACTCCAAACCACCCCTTACAGCAAACGTAACACTCATTTTGCGTCTTTTCATTTTATCAAATCTTGAATTATCTGTTTAGTTGAAACTCTTTATGTGACTCATAGAAGCCTTTCTTAGCTCCCAATAACCCCGATTCGATAAGTCAATAGCAATTACGTTATGGCAGGTTTATCACAATCATAGTCGTTCAGTTTTTTTACCATAAAATTATCAATCTGACTAACTTTTTCCCAAGTAACCCCTGCAAGCGTAGCCAACTGAAATCCTGAGCAAACAAATGCAACACAACTCTTACCTTGCACAGAGGTTTTTGCAAAGGTTAAAGATGTCAGGAATTTTACACATTAAATTATTTTCAAGTTATTACAACACACAATCATTAATTTATTGGTTATCTTTTTCTTAATAAAATAATTATTAATTATAATTTTTAATCCTCACAGTGAGACATTCATAACTGAGTAAGTGATTTCAGAAAGTTATGAAGACACTGTTCGCGAATGCTTTTGCAATTGGTTCCCTTATGTAGTCCCAATAATTTTAATAGATACGCTAAATCGTAACATTGCAAAATACTATGTACTGTCCTAAGACCACCAACAGACTAGGTGATTCTGTATTCAAAGCATGTTTATGTTTAGCCATGCAATACTTCTTTATTTGTCAAAAATTTATCAACAACTTTCGTTAAATTTTACTTTTAGTTTATCTAATTACTATCTGGCGTTGTTTTACTTTAAAACTTAAGTACAGTTTTATTGTGTGAAAACACAGTAGCACCTTTCTTAATACAATGCATGCAAAGTTAAAAATTAGTAAATCTTCTTCTCCTATCGTGTGGTTAGTGACTAATCTGGTGTCTAGAGTTTTATGCTGCCCATGGGCCTCTGACTTAGCTTCACATACTGCTGAGAAATATCTCTAAGGCATGCAGGTTTCCACACGATGTTTTCCTTTTACGATTTTTAAGCAATTGAAAAATATGCACATGAATCCGTAAAATCAGACGTGCGTGTTTTGGACTCGAACTCGGGACCTATGACTTGGCAGTCACACCACTAAGCTATCACTACTGAATTGTAAATTATTTAATTATTTTGACATTATCTAAACTTTGAAATTACTTTTTAATTTGAATCTATGACATTATGTATCAGATTAATTTGATTTTATGATATTCTTTATGGTATTCTTTTGATTTTATTTTTTCGCCGACTTGGTTATATTTATTAGACTTTAATAAATTGTATACCTAACTATAATTATAAATGTTACATGCCTGAATTGGTACAATACAGTGAAATGTACATTCACTTGACATCTGGAAATGTAAATGTACTGTGTTGAGCAATAAATATTTGAATTTGAATTAAATACTTTGGCAAACCAATGTAATGTGTATCTGTTGTTAGTCTTAAATAAATAAAAGCATGGTCTTTGGCGGGCAGACCTGGTAATTTTTCCCAAAATTGACTTCGCTACTTCAAAAGCGCCTAACTACGTATTTATAGGCTAAAAATAGTCAAAACTGCTTTCCCTTTTTCGACAATTTACAGGTTAAATATTTATTCTAATTATTCTCCTATATCCTCCATAAGCGTTTGATATGTTTAGACGTTTAGATGATTGGATTTTTGTTACACACACACGCAAAAATGGCTAAATGGATTTCAATGAATTTTGTAATAAAACTTAGTTTTTAGTCAAGATTTAAAACAATCATTATGATAAGGTTTGCTACGACGTAGCTGCTACGACATAAGTGCTACGACGCCGCTGCTACAGCGTAGCTGCTACGAATTAGTGTATTGCAGCCCAGCGGCATAGCGTGAAAGCAATAGTTTATATCAACAGGAAAGCATACCTTCCATAGAAATTTAGTAATTTTGATCTCTGTTTTGGAACTAGAAAATCATAGTTGCAAGGGCAATAATATAAACGAAATAACGGTATATGTATTTACAATTTTTGCTGTGGCGCTTGTTGCAGCTCTTTTTTTTTTTTTTTAAGGCTGGGAAATCATCCAACGACAGCTCCCCCCGCTCTGGGTGGAGCGGAAGGTCCCCCATTTCATTGTTCTAAATCCTATAATCCTCATAATCAGCCTGTCATGTTCCCACAGCTGCGACAGAGATCTAATAACGAAAGTCCATTATTAGAAGACTACCTATAGCCTTAGTATACCTGTATAGTCTTCCACCGCCCACCTGCGAACACCTGGTGAGTACATGCCGTGGCAAACTTTTACGACCAGGCTGAGATGATCCAGTCAGTATTTTATCTGCCACTTACCTGTAGACAAAAAGTTTTTAATAACACAACTGGATGTAATACTTAAAATATTTCGTTCTGTATTTTGTTTCGTTGAAAAAACGATTTTTGCAATAAAACACAATGATTGTATTAAAAAAATATCTTTCTATTCATTATAATGTAATAAAAAATTACGACACATATATAAATTTATTTGCGCCATTAGTTTAAAATTAAAGTGTGTGTCGTGTAACTTGTAGATTTTGAACGACTTTAGTAAAATTAATAAATAAAATGTTTCTAGTAGAATTTCTTATCTAGGATCGTGCCGTAGCCAATTACTACGGCATCTACCAACGTCTACCGCACCATTACCCCTGAGCGACCCACACCTACAAGTAATTGTGGAGAACGGATTGCCTAATAAAGTCATCAGTACGCCGGAAATCTAGAAAATACTCCTTACGCCTCATTTTTAACCGACTTCAAAAAAAGGAGGAGGTTCTCAATTCGGTTGTATTTTTTTATTTTTTTTTATGTTTGTTACCTCAGAACTCCGTTGTTTATGGATGGATTTGCAAATTTTTTTTTAAACTTTAAAGGATATGCTTCCAGATTGGTCCCATTTTTTTCAAAATCCAGTTCTGATGATGGGATCCATGAGGAATCGAGGGAACTCCTCAAATATTATAGGCAACTATATAGTAATTTTAATATTTTCATCGAGAAATCAAGCGTTTACAGTCAAAAAGTAACATTTGATGAAGTGGAACTGGTGAAGAAGATCAGATATGGCTAACGGAACTTGACACTCGCATAGATATCACAATCAAGATAGTTAAGCAACTATGACAATACAAATAAACATACAATCCTGAATAGTTATGTTGAAAATTTTATCATTGAACTTATCTGGTGATGATGATGGAGCCGGAAGACAGGCACCTGAACTCCGTAACTAATCGATGTATTCTAGCCGTGTTTGGGCTTATTAGAATTGTCATGAAATGCACTTTGGCTATAAGGTACTATCGAACTGATCTGATGATGGAGCCGGAAGGTGCAAGGTTGGCATGAGAACTTCAAAATAAAACAATGTATCCTAGCAGTATTTGGGTTTATTAGAACTGTCATAAGATACATTCTGAATGAAAGATGCCATTGAAAATTTAGTTCTGATGTTATCATCAATGTGTCCACAAAACAACTTCTGAAATATTAACGGCATTTTGCTTACACTATAAAAAAAAGTCGCTTCTATTTATTTACTAAAATAAAATTGTATTCTTCGTAGTATGCACACGTTTCCTCGCCACCTATGAGGTAGTGTGCTGGGCGCGTTTTTTTTAATGTGGTTTTTCTTAAAGTAACAATTGCGTCAGTCTCTTTGTATTTTACCGGCTTATCTATGCACGTGTGTATTGAATAATGCTAAAATAGACTACATTCCGTTGGAGTCTTTGAATTTTACCTGTCTGTTGAATTTATACCAAAGATTAATTTAACTTTTTTATTGTAACTATAGGAATCGACAGTATTTCATGCGTCATATTATCATCTCTCTACGGGATCAAATTAACAATCAGAAAGTAGACAGTAATATGTACCTACTTGTATGATGTTGGTACCTTTTTCAAAATAATATTCTATGTAGGAAAGATATTAACTTCGTTGCCATTATCTAATATATAAAATTCTCGTGTCACAGTTTTCGTTGCCATACTCCTCCGAAACGGCTTGACCGATTTTGATGAAATTTTTTGTGCTTATCCGGTATCTATGAGAATCGGCCAACATCTATTTTTCATTCCCCTAAATGTTAGGGGTAGTCCACCCCAAATTTTTTTTTTGTAGGGTAGGTAGGGTAGGTAGGTTAGGTAGGGTAGGTAGGGTAGGTAGGGTAGGTAGGGAAGGTAGGGTAGGTAGAGTAGGTAGAGTAGGTAGGGTAGGTAGGGTAGGTAGGGTAGGTAGGGTAGGTAGGGTAGGTAGTTAGGGTAGGTAGGAAAGGTAGGAGGATATCATAGTTAAGGCAGGACGACGTCTGCCGGGTCAGCTAGTATTATAATAAAAAAACACTAAACGGCTAGACATAAAAAAAAAATTACAAAAAAAAAACCACCTTCAAAAAAAGGGAACAAAAACGTTCCTGCACTAAAAAGTAAAAAATAAAAAATTGAATTCCTGTAAAGAAACTTAATTTAAAGGTAAACTTATTCGACATTAATATTTTGCAAATATTCAAAATTGTTTACTGCTTTTTGGAGTCGTTAACCTACCCTACCTACCTACCCTACCTACCTACCCTACCTACCTACCCTACCTACCTACCCTACCTACCTACCCTACCTACCTACCTACCCTACCTACCTACCCTACCTACCTACCCTACCTACCTAACCTAACCTAACCTACCCTACCTACCTACCCTACCTACCTACCCTACCTACCTACCCTACCTACCTACCCTACCTACCTACCCTACCTACCTACCCTACCTACCTACCCTACCTACCTACCCTACCTACCTACCCTACCTACCTACCCTACCTACCTACCCACCCTACCTACCTACCCTACCTACCTACCCTACCTACCTACCCTACCTACCTACCTACCCTACCTACCTACCCTACCTACCTACCCTACCTACCTACCCTACCTACCTACCCTACCTACCTACCCTACCTACCTACCCTACCTACCTACCCTACCTACCTACCCTACCTACCTACCCTACCTACCTACCCTACCTACCTACCCTACCTACCTACCCTACCTACCTACCCTACCTACCTACCCTACCTACCTACCCTACCTACCTACCCTACCTACCTACCCTACCTACCTACCCTACCTACCCTACCTACCTACCCTACCTACCTACCCTACCTACCTACCCTACCTACCTACCCTACCTACCTACCCTACCTACCTACCCTACCTACCTACCCTACCTACCTACCCTACCTACCTACCCTACCTACCTACCCTACCTACCTACCCTACCTACCTTCCCTACCTACCTACCCTACCTACCTACCCTACCTACCTACCCTACCTACCTACCCTACCTACAAGTGCAAATCGGTCCCTTATTTCAGTTAATGCATGATAATGCACGACCGTACACCGCAAGAGTTGTAAGACAGACTCTCGCCGCAGCTAACATCAATGTCCTGCCCTGGCCTGCTCAGTCGCCAGACTTGAACCCGATTGAGCATGCATGGGATATGCTACAGAGAAGAGCTCTGCCGAATATGGAGGGTATCCAGTTGCAAGAAGACCTTTTTTTGTTGTTGCAACGAACATGGGCGGCCATTCCACAGCGTGATTTGGATGAACTCATTTTGAGTATGCCAAACCGATGTTCTTGTGTTGTTAGTGTTCGCGGTAGAAACACGGATTATTAATTGTTTAAGTTACCCAATAAAATTTTAAAGAAAACTGTTATTTCAGTCTTTTTTTCGAACTTTAATGTTAGTGGTTCAAATGTCAAAAATCCCTTTATTAGGAAAATGGCAAATTTCTTTATTAATGCAAAGGTGACTTGGTTTATCGTTACTGTGACAAACGAAAACACTTTATTTGATGAATCCTTAAAGAAAATTTAAATTAATATCAATCAAGAGAAAAGTTATTGCAAAAATATATGTTGATCCCTAGACACTTTTGATGTGTGTATATAAGAAGATATATATATTTATAGATTTAATTCTGTTTTAATTAAATGTCATTTTAAATTTGTAATCATCCTTTGTGACGGGTGCGACGGGTGCGACATCTATTAACCAGTCACAAACGCTGCTTTAACTGGTTAAAACAGGGTTACAAGAGGTTCAGTTACTCTAAATCGCTCCTGTTGTGTCAATGCGTAGCTAGATGGCACCAATTACTGACCTCCTTCGATATTATGCTATTCTGGTACCCGTAGTTAAATTGCAATGTTCTAGCAACATAGCAATATGTTGCAGCAACATTTCTCTACGCCACATTCCAGTTTCTCAAACATTTTGAGTTTTAGTCACACACAGAATCAGTCAGGATATTATTATGTTGCGGGAACATTACCATTATTTGTTGCACAACGCCACATTCCGGTTTCAAATAGTTTTATTTAGTCTTGTTATATACCAGGACAGCAAAATAAGTCAGGGTTGATTTGAGGGTTGACTTCCTAGCCACTATAACGTTACCAGACTGGTAAAGACTGATTCATTCATTTGGTATTCGCTTGGTAAATGACACGATTCAGCAATGCAAATAAGCACACATTGAGGCAAGGTTTTCCGGGCCTGTAGGCATTTGAAACACTAACCCCGCCTCTTCCTAATAAAGCGCGACTTATATAGATGCATCGCTGACCTTTCGCAAAAAAACCTATACTATTGCAGTTAATGAACTTAATTTTGTATGTACGTGACCTACATACATATAACACATCTGCCCTTTTGGTGAATTCAGGCGTGATGTGCGGCGGCGCGGTGCGGTGTCACAAGCGGTGCGTTGCGATTAAAACTTTACTAGTTTTACTAATTTCAATAAATTCTGTAGGCATTCAAAAAAAACACCATTATTCCACCCATTACTCACCGTCCGCAGGCCCGCGCCTACGGTGGCCGGGAGTCGTCACGTGGCTCCCGACGCCCGGGGCGTCTCCCGCGGCGGCTGGGACGGGAGGACCTTTCTCTCTCCCATCCCGCCACCTCCTTCGCGAGAATGACTTTTTCGCAGAAGGAGGTGATTGCCTCCCTCCCTCCCACTCCCTCTCGCCCCGGACCATGGCTTGCACCAGGGCCGGGCGCGAGAGGTCGCCGCCGCCGATCGCCTCTACGAGGACATGGGCGGTGCTCCGCCCAAGCGGGGCAGGTTTGCACCGTGTGCTCTACCGAGTAAACTCACATGCTTTTTTTTTTTTTTAAGTCTGCGAAATCATCTAATGTCTGCTCCCGCTCTGGGTGGAGCGGGAGTGTCAGACTCTTACTGACTAAAACCCATCCATGTTCCGTCCGTAGCCCTTTATGTTCCGGGGTAGCGGTAACCCTTTCGGACAATCCCGCTTGAAACTCACATGCTTAAGATTGTCTTTTGTGTTTCCACTCACCCCTTCGTGGTTTCATTAGTTTTGTCTGGACAGACAGTGTTAATAAGTAAGGCGACTTAAGATTTTTACTTGATTTCCCACTAGTGGTAATAACTGTTATGCATCATAAGTAATGGAAAGCAGTTAATAAATGCGTCATTAAAAATTAAAAATCACGGTTATAGTTTATTTTTTGGTTCTCTGCCTGTTCGCCGAAAATTGTTTGCCAAATTTTCACTTGCCAACCAACGTTTCGCAGAATTTTATTCCGCCGAATAATCATTTGCCAACTTATCATATAATTTTGTTTTATTTCCCAACCTCACAGTTACCAACTGTACGTTTGGTCTGCTTTTCATAATGACACTTTTTAAAATGCCAACTTTCATTTAGCAGAATTTTTTGCAATTAGTTATTGTAATTATAATTTTTTTTACTTTATCTTTAATATGCCCTAACCTAACTGTTTCCTTTTACAAAAGCGATTCGCTTCTGGCACATCGCCGGCCGCTGCCGCGGCACGCTCGCTTCGCTCGCTCGGCTCGTGCGTTGTTTGTCATACTCTAACCTAACCTAACTTAACTGTTTCCTTTTACAAAAGCGATTCGCTTCTGGCACATCGCCGGCCGCTGCCGCGGCACGCTCGCTTCGCTCGCTCGGCTCGTGCGTTGTTTGTCATACTCTAACCTAACCTAACTTAACTGTTTCTTTTTACAAAAGCGATTCGCTTCTGGCACATCGCCGGCCGCTGCCGCGGCACGCAGACTAGTAATTCCGTCACGTGTAGAACGCAGCGCGTGCAAAATAAGAACAAGGATAACATGACCAAGAAGGAGATTGCATTGAATATTATTTCTTTCTTTTGAAAACCGGTGTGTTGGCAGAAACTAAGGCACTGTTTATCTTGGTCTTTTTCAGTTTGTCCATCAAAATAAAATCTCGGAGGTCGGTCTGTAGTGTCCAGTGATGGACACTCCAGACCGACCTCGACCAAAATAAAAGAATATTCAAAATGGCGATGGAAAAAACAATTGTCATTTTCTAAACTTTTCTAAATGTCTGTTTACATTCAAATTTCAGAATGAATGTTTTTACGTTTTTCGTGGAAGTGACTCACGTTTCCCCCAACCTTTTCTAACATTCTTTTTGTTTTCCCCAAATAAACGTATTTTCTTTGTTTCTTCATTACACACTTAAATGTCATATATCATGAAATAACAAGGGTGAGGTGTTTATGCATAGTAGGTGAGTCATTATTTTCTTTCATAATGATTGTTACATCAACGTCTATGGACAGACTTCCGAATATCTATATACTAATCACAGAAAGTACTGGATGGATTTTGATAAAATTTTCGCCATTAGATAGAGCGTTATCCGGGAAGGTTTCAGGGTGGGTTATAAACATATAGATTGTTTACTAACTGAGCTACCGCAGATATAATGGAGGTCTTCTAACAGTTTTGCGTGAAACATGAATGAGTTCGCCAATATAATATTATGTTAGAAAGAAAGAAAGAAGAAAGAAAAAATATTTATTCAGCACAAACAGGACGCACAATTACAAAAATAAACAAAAAAAAAAAAAAAAGTCACTTACTATATCCGTGCAAATCAGCTAAAAAACCTCGTATTCAGAAACAACAAAATCATTGACAGTTGGTATCGCAGCCATGGACAATGTATGGACCACAGACAAAAACTGACTATTGCATAACATAACAAGAATGACAACATATTACATAACAAACAAATCTACTTAATTAATTCTGTTCTAAATACTACAATGTGCGAGAAACAGAAATGCCGATTGCAGGGTGATAACTCAACCACTGTTTATTTCTACGACTAACACGTTGAAGCCGTGCGTCGCATCTGTTAACATAGTGATTGTCCGTTAGGCGGCAATATTTTAAGGACTTACACAACTGATGATATGTAGGTTTACTACACATAATGTGTCTGCTGTTTCCTTTGGGAAATACAAGCGTGATGTGCGGCGGCGCAGTGTGGCGGCCGAACTGGCGCGTCGCAGACGAACTGTTTAAAAGTACTACTCTCAATAAAGTTTATAGGGAATTTAATAAAATTTTCACCATTAGACAGGTTTTTTCACTGAGACTATTTAAATCTACATTTGATAGTTTAGTTATGTAGTGCTATAATTATCTGAGCTGATGCGGGTTCTGTAAATGAAGTATATCGTGCACTGAAATACCAAATAATATCTCCGTCGTTTACACAAAAGTATAAAACAAGTATTCTACATGTCTACAGTTTTCGTTTATAGTTTAACGTTATATATATATATTTTTTTTTTTTTGGTAACGTTATATAAGTATTTTGGAAAAAAGAAAAATATGTGTTTATTTACTTTAGGCACAACCTAATTACGTAAAATATAATACAATTTTGCAACACTGCCACAGTGTAGATTAGAATGAAATGTCAGTTTTGATTAGCAGTGCTAGTTCTCATTATTAAAGCATAATTTCCGGCAATGGCTGTAGAGATATTCTGAACTTCACAGACAAGTCTGAGTGTTCTGTTTGGAAGTAAGTACTAATCACAGAAAGTACTGGACGGATTTTGGAAAAAAAACCTCAGTAGATATAACGTCTCTCAGGGAATGTTTGGTGTGTATTATGTACCTATATCTCGGCACACTATCTGAGCTAGCGCAGGTAATGAAAAGAAAGTCGTAAAACTGTTTCGTGCAACTCAGAGTGGGTTTGTTAATACAATATAACCCTACATTTTACGGCAGTGTTGACAAAAAGTTTACCAAAATAACGAACGAACGTGGCTTTATCGATTAAAATAAATTACTCATAACCATAACTTTGCTAATTACGATTATTAATCATTCATCATTATAAAAAATGTATGAGCTGGTCTGTAAGCCTCGCTACGTTTCCTGTCCATTCCATTTCCCACACTGAGAACAATTATGTTACCGTACATCCGGTAAGGTAAGTCATTGTTCTGTTTTTCAAGAAATGGTCACAGTTGTCAATTACATAAAGTCGAAACCGCCCCATTACTCTCGTACCCAGTGGAGTACGTAGGAGGACCACCATAATATAAGTTATATTTAGGTCCCTAAACAACCACACGTCCTGATCGACATCTAATCACGTGGGGGCGGACACACGACTGAAAAATTACTGGCGTGGCTAACGTCGCTCTAGAAAACCACGGCGGCATGTTGCGAGCTGTTGGGCAGTAGCGACCCCAAGGACCCTACCTCCCGAAAGAAGTCTTATTCCTCACCTCTGGCTTGCCTTTATCGGCCGGCTGGAGTGAACTGACGAGGAACATAGTTCACACCTCACTCTTGCCTTGGCTTGAGTGGAGATTCGCAAGAGCAAACGTGCTCCGAGGAAGGAAGTATTCCAGTTAGTGTGCGTGCTCTTGCATCTTCCGCGGGCTCTGGAATAGTTCTGAAAGTCTTGAAATACCTCTCTACTCCTCGTAAGCACACGTTACCCCTTGTGGCTACGACACTTTGTACTAGTGACTTTTTCCGGGGCCCCATTATTGAGTGTGCCAGTCAACCCCTGCCATTTTAACTGTGTATATAATATATTACATTGGTCAGGCAGGGGCCATAGTCTTTCCATAGACTTCAGTAACCAGTACACTAGCCATCTTAACCTATGGGTTAAAGTTTTTGTTTCCAAGTTCTGCAATAATCCTGTAGTAACCGGGGGGTTGTCCTTGGGTGCACTTGCATAGTGCATACAGGGATAATCGTCGGGTGGTGCCTCCTCAACATTTAAATAGTCTAAGGGGCCTCTGCGAGCTGGCTTCGGCCCCTCGTACGCCTTCAAAAGATCCGGGACCCCAGGGTCCGGAGAGAGAGCTTGAATAAAATAAAACTCAACATATAACAGCTGTTTTCTTGCACCTAGCATTTTCCTCGCAGTAGTGAGGTGAAAAATTCTGTGTTTCGCTCGGCAGCACGGTTTTTCAGCGTCTAGTACCTTTGAACCTTTGCTACGCTCAGTATTCTAAATTTGAACTACTCGCTTCGCTCATGGTTCAATCCATCAATTTGAAGATTTGCTTAACAAATAACTATTTTTGGTTAGGCGATCGCACCCCACTTATTCTTCGTAGTGAGATTTCTGATGCCGAAATTGAAGGTTACTTGCGTTCGTCGCTGCAGCAGTGTCACAGAGTACGAGCGCGAGCGAGACCAAATGTAGTTTGTCTCTTTTACCCGCGGGGGTGAAGAGCGCCACTTGTTGGCGACGCAGTGCTGTTTAAACTATGCTTAATGGAGTTAAAAACCAAATTTTTTTGCACATTAATTAGCACGATAATTAGCACGGTTACTTTTTAATTTTAAGATTTAATCTAGAGTGAACCGTATTTGTTTTTAATAAACTGCTTTGCTTCGGATGTGAATTGATTGACAAAAATAAATACAAATTTTATGATTGTTTAAATCTAATCACAGATAAATAAGAATAAAATATGGTTCAAATCACTTGAACAGTAACCGTGCTCAAGAAAGAACCTCATTTTTTTCACTCAAGACTAGCAACCGATTTTTATATCGAATAGAAACCAAAACCAAATCATTATTTTGTGGTAACCCAAAACCATAGCCAAACCAAAATTGGCAGTGATTTGCGCGTGTAGTCGGCGTAAATACTTTTAGTACAACTTTTTTACATAAGACTTTCCTGCTTAAAATTAATTATATTTATCTGATAAAATACTTTTTATTGAACAAATTGACCCAGTAAGCCAAGAATGGCGATTCCCTTTCATATATAATGAAAGCACAAGGCAATGGCGTATAGCATAGTAGGTGAGTCATTATTTTCTTCCAAAGTGATTTTTACATCAATGGACAGCCTTCTGAATATCTGTATACTTATCACAAAAAGTACTACATGGATTTTGATAAAATTTCTATCATTATTAGATAGAGCATTTTTCGAGAAGGTTTTAGTTGTGTGTGTTATAAACATATATGTAGATTGTATATTAACTGAGCTACCGCAGGTACTGTGAAAAAAGTCTTGAAACAGTTTCGCGTGACACATGAATGAGTCCATTATGCGGCAATATACAATATACTACATATAACGCTTCTGCCTTACTACACTTTGGATAATACAAGCGTGATGTGCCGCGGCGCAGTGTGGTGGCCGAACGAGCGCGTCGCAGAGGAACTGATTAGAAGTAATAATCTCTAAAAGTACTGGACGGATTTTGAAAATCAAAACATCAGTGGATAGAGCGTCTCTCAGGGAATGTTTGGTGTGTATTACGTACCTATATCTTGTACACTATCTGAGCTAGCCCAGGTAAAGTCGTGAAGGTGTTTCGTTCAAAATCAGAGTGGGTTTCTTGGTACAATATGAACCTTTGAACCTATGAACCTTTCTACGGCAGTGTTAGCAAAAAGTTAATATGATTAACAAATAAACTTGGCATTTTAGATTAAAATTCATTATTCATAATCAAAAGTTTGCTGATTACGATTACTAATTGTTCATCACGGCTAACTAAATGTATGATTTACTAGCACTTTGCCCGCGGCTTCGCTCCCGTGGTCTTTCCCGTGGGACCCGTTATTTTTCCCGGGATAAAAAGTAGCCTATGTTACTCCTAGAAAACTAAGCTTTCCAACGGTGAAAGAATTTTTAAAATCGGTCTAGTAGTTTTTGAGCCTATTCATCACAACCAAACAAACAAACAAAGTTTTTCTCTTTATAATATTAGTATAGATGAAGGAAAAATGTGTAATATGAAAGTGGCACAAGTGGGTGAAAATTAGTACGCCATAACAAAGGCAACTAATTTTCACCCACTTTCCTTGTTTAATTCACTATCCTACTGTCATAACTTTTGGCTCAGGCGCCATCTTAATTTGTCTCTTTCCGACGGACACTTTTTCAACACAGATTGTGCTCCTTACCTCTACACTCCACACTACATCTACTAAAGGTTATTAAATGTTTTGCTTGTTTTAAGAAACTGTTAATGAGAAATTATCCGAATGAAAATCTTTGCAAATCATTTAGTAACAAACTTTTCTGAATATCAAGTTTTTAAAATTTTACCTCGATCGAGAACACATTTCAATTTTTCAGAATTATTTTACGGAAATGGATGAAGAAGGTGTTCGGAACTTCACAGACTAGTCTGGGTGTTCTGTTTGAAAGAACGTATGTACTAATCACAAAATCAACTCGATCAATTTTCATGAAATTTTCACCATAAGATAGGGTCTTTCTCGGGGAAGACTAAGGTGTATACGATGTGTGGAATGGTTGTTTAGTGGCAGAGCTACCGCATGTTATGTGAAACCAGTCGCAACAGTTTCGTTCGATACTTTTTTTTTTTTTTTTAAGGCTGGGAAATCATCCAATGACTGCTCCCGCTCTGGGTGGAGCGGAAGGGAGTGTCAGACTATTACTGACTAAAACCCATACATGTTCCTTCCGTAGCCCTTTATGTTCCAGGGTAGCGGTAACCCTTTCGGACAATCCCGCTTACCTGGCAGGCTTGGCCCTGAGGGGCCCCTTCATATGCTGACATCTCTTTGAGGCGCGCGTGGAACATATACGCGCCGTACGGCACGGGTCTGGTGCTGATCGGACGGTGAGTCACCCATTACTCACCGTCCGCAGGCCCGCGCCTACGGTGGCCGGGAGTCGTCACGTGGCTCCCGACGCCCGGGGCGTCTCCTGCGGCGGCTGGGACGGGAGGACCTTTCTCTCTCCCATCGCGCCACCTCCTTCGCGAGCATAACTTTTTCGCAGAAGGAGGTGACTGCCTCCCACTCCCTCTCGCCCCGGACCATGGCTTGCATCAGGGCCGGGCGCGAGAGGTTGCCGCCGCCGATCGCCTCTACGAGGACACGGCGGTGCTCCGCCCATACGGGGCAGGTTTGCACCGTGTGCTCTACCGTGTGCTCTGGGCGATCCTCGCAGTGGTGACACCCGGGCGTTTCCTCCCGCCTGATGATGTGCAGGAACCTCCCGAAACATCCATGTCCGGTGAGGACCTGCGTCAGGCGGTAGGTGAGGGCGCCGTGACGCCTCTCTAGCCACTCCTCAAAGAGGGGCCTTACCGCCACTATCGTGGCGTGCCCTTTCGTTCGATACTGGAGTGGCTCTGTCTGTAAAGTCAGGGAAATAAACTGCCTATCATATTGACTGCGTACTTAAATTTACCATTTAGCAACTGAAATCATCAAGGGCAGGCGTATGATAGCAAAGTTGGCTAGTCATTCTTTTATCCATAACTAGCTGACCCGACAGACGTTGTCCTGTCTTAACTGTGATACCTACCCTACCTACCTACCTACCTGCCTACCTACCCTACCTACCCTAGCTACCGTACCTACCCTACCTACCCACCCTACCTACCCAACCTACCTACCTACCTACCCTACCTACCTACCCTACCTACCTACCCTACCTACCTACCCTACCTACCCACCCTACCTACCCTACCTACCTACCTATCCTACCCTACCTACCTACCCTACCTACCTACCTAAAAAAAAATAAAAATTTAAAAATGTATTCTGCTATTCAGGGTAGAGACAAATCCAACGAAAAAAAAAACATGAAAATTGGTCCAGCAGATCTCGAGTTATAACGAAGGGAACAAACCCGTCTTTCTTTTATATATATAGATTGATGTTTACGACCGTGTCTGTGGGTAGACTTCTGAATATCACAGACTGGGGCTGCCAACTGAGCTAACGCAGATAATGTTAAGGAAATTCTAACAACAGTTTCACTTAAAACATAAATGTACAACATTTTAGATTTAAATGAGAAACGAAAACAGTGGACAAAACATTTAGATTAGATGTGGAATAATATTTAATATTAAAGGCGCAAGTAAATGTTCTCTCCATGTTCCCTTCATGTTTTCTCTACTAAGCTGGTAGAGTGCAATACAACGGTAACGTTGTACGTAGTCGCAGGTTTCAAATTGTAGGCACTTAATCGTGACAAGGTATTATGTATTATTAGGAAATTAAAAGTGACTATGATGGCGGAACTATCTACAGAAGCAGTCGCTGGTCCTGACGAACTGAGAACCTCCTCCTTTTTTTTTTAAGGCAGTCAACAATACATTGTCATGTGATCGATACGCGCACAGCTAGTCGCTAGATAAGGTTTATTCCATGTTCAACTCAAAAAAAAAACTATGCAAGGCCGCGGGAAAAACTAGTCATACATCAATGGAAACAAACACGGCGACCTCTTGTCGTATTATGAACTCTTGTCGGTGTCTGCTCGCTACTATGAGAAGCTTCGCCTCAGAGGGGGTGGGCGACGGAAAATCAATACTGGACCTGCGCACATTGAATGTGGAAGCCTACCCCTTCTACATTCTGCGTGTACATTGTTCTGTACGGCACGAGATTTTTCATACTTTTTATGAAAAGGAGCTGAGCAGAGCTTTTACATACGGATGTGTTGGTTTATTCATCATATGAAACGAATTGTTAATGTCATATTTACAACCGTAATGGTCGGATTAGAGATAAAGTCAACTGTAATTTTTACCCGACTGCAACAAAAGCAATAATGAGGATGCTGTGTTTGACCTGTAAGTGAAAAAGGAAATTACGCCTGATTACCGAATGGCAAAATTTTAATTTTATTTTTATTTATGAAAACATTATGTACCTATGTAAGAAAAATCGACATCTTTTTAACAAAATAAGTGATAGGCATAACTTTAATACTAGAAATAAAGATAAAATAGATCAACCCTTTTTTAGGTTATCAAAAGTACATACTTCTTTTATGGGGTTCTGTGTTAAATGTTACAACAAAATACCTTGTGACATTCTGCAATTAAATGAAAGAAAATTTAAAACTCACATTAAAAATACACTTTGTAAACAAGCATATTACAAATTAGAGGATTATAGGATGCTTGGAAACATGCTGGTCCTGCTCCACAGGGCAATCTAGTGTCTAGACAAAATCAAACTGGTTTCTAAGTAAATTAGGTAATAATTTATTATTTATAAAATACTATTTTAACATGTTGAAATAACTTCTCACACATTGATTGATTTATTATTATTATTAACTTTTAGAATGTTTGTAAATATGTGAGCACCATGTACTTTTGACATACTTAAGTTTACCTACCATTACTATACGTGTTTTTCTTTTCACCTTTTGTGGTGTAGTGTTTTTATTCTGGGTGCATCGTCTTCACATATAGTGTTATAATTCATATATACAAAACATTTTAAAAGAGTAACGGTGGAGTTTCTTACCCATTCTTCTTCACACG
The DNA here is from genome assembly GCA_951799385.1 of Hyppa rectilinea. NCBI lineage: Eukaryota > Metazoa > Arthropoda > Insecta > Lepidoptera > Noctuidae > Hyppa > Hyppa rectilinea. The sequence continues at coordinate 25,431,698 of OX637300.1, read as the reverse complement.
AAACTACCTTTTGGAAGGGGCGACTAGAATCAATTCTATTTCTTGTTCATTTAGACGTTCAAAAGTGCCTTACTTGTGCCTATTTGAAATAAATGATTTGACTTTGACTTTGAATTTCAATTTCAAAAATTCATTAGATATATTACATATATGATATAATATATCATAATGTAATATATCTAATGAATTTTTATGAAAGAATAATAATATTATTCTTTCGTAAATTTTAAGACGATTGCACGAGATATCCCGATCTAATGAGCGTGCCTCCGCAATGAGTGTTTGCGGTCACTAGCGAAGCGAATTAGGAACACTTACCAAGATTTACCAAAACACTAAATGTGCAAGATATGCGTCGTCATTTTGACGAATATAAATATTTTCGAATATTTCTGCTCCAGAATGTACAAAAACTTATAATAATGAAGTAAAAAAACCGAAGAATTCTATGACAAAACCACGAGTAAGGCGCGTTTTGCTTTATGACTATTCTCTATGAGTTATTTTTGTAGTTTTATTTTTTATTTTTATGTATTATTTTAGAAACCAGGAGTTTTCAGCAGATTGTTTATTTAGAATTCAAATAATTACAGCTTACCTACAATTTAATGACTAAATTACGCCGCTACGCCGTAGCAGCGATCTACGTCGTAGCGCGTTAGGCGCTTCGTTACTGTTTAATGCTCCGATGCGTGCATAGTGATGCTGCTATTAAACCAATGAAAAATGTAATATCACTGCAAAGGGTACAGACGCTTGGTGTCACGCTGTGCAACTCACGTGAAGCTTGTGCGAGCAAAGCTAACCAGGCAAGCTGTTGCTTGGCTTGATGCTTGAATATATACATCGTCTTCTTTTTTTGTTGCGTTTCTCATAAATGAACACCAACACCCGTGGTTCCGGAATTGAAATCAACATTGCTTTCGCAAACAGTGCCATCATGAACTTCTGATATTATGCACTCTTCTCCATATCGGTGTAGAGTTTTTATGCGGTCCATGGGCATGATACTCAATACTGAATAACTCGTTGTTGGTATTGATTAAATGTACCCAATATGTTTAAAAAACACATACAGGTACCAAATAACCGGTACAATGTTCTACGAGTACATTGATTTTTGTTTCATCAAGCAACATAAATTTGGAGAGCCTTACTATGTAGTCTGTTTTGGAAATAATATGATATCGTAGTGAATAATAATAAAAAACAAAACTGGTATTTTAGGGGACACCCGGGTTTGAACCGGGGACCTCTCGATCTGCAGTCGAATGCTCTACCTCTGAGCTATATCCCCAGTGACAACCGGGTCTAAATTATCGCTCTAATAGCTTATTGCTTTTGACAGTTTCCACTTAGCCCATAAGAAAAAGATGTTAGTTTAGTTTTATATCTTTGTTTGTAAGTTTCGCACTCATCTTAATTTATGCTTCGCAAAACAAAATATAATCCTATTTCGTAGGGTCATGAATTTTAAATCACGTTCACATCAAACATGATTATCAGAGTATCAAAACTGTTTAAAAACATGACAAGTTAAAAAAGCTTTAAATACCTGCTAGGCAAGACGGCACTAACACAGAAGTGACGTCACGAGTCGACTATGTAACTTCAAACTAGTGCCATACATTTACGTACCGCGTGACAAGTAAACACAATTCCCCAATCAAGCAATGCATAAAATGTCCCAGCATGATAAGTTTCAATTAGAAAGTAAATTTTATGTAATCTAAGTGTTCCGCTCTTGAACTATTCCCTTACCAGATATTTTTGACGCAAAAAAAAATTAATGAACATCGCATATTATAGAAGCTACAATCACTTTTTCATTGTCTATAAATAAAGCTGTCTCTAAGAGCCCACTGACAGACGTGAGCTTAGTCGTCGTAACCTATCAAGAGAAAAGATTCAAGTTTATAGTAGATAATAGAAAAACAACGAAACAAGCCAACTTGTTGATTTTGGTTGAACATAAGAACTACCAATAGCTGTTCCAATATAAGCGAAACACGCAGCAGAATTTTTTTTAATCAAAATATTTAACCAAATGCAGACAATTTATTTCGTCCTCACGGTACGGATCATGTGAAGAAAACATACGTCTCTTTCCGTAATGACAAAGGTCATATTATTCAAAGAGAAATAAAACGAAATAAGACAAGAAAAATAAAAAATAGGTTGCTACACAAAGAAGACTGACTGAAAACCAAAAGTTGATTGTTTTTATAAGCAGTTTAAATCACAATGGAACATTTTCTACTTACTGGTTTAGAAAAATGACAAATATAATAATCTCTATTAGTCTCCTAGCTCTAGCCAGTGGCGTATGTAGTAGGACCAAAATAATAATAATAGTATTTCTAACCAACAATTTAGAATCCAAAAATGTTCTCCCCGGCAGGGAATCGAACCCTGGTCGCCCGCGTGACAGGCGGGAATACTAACCACTATACTACCGAGGATTATGACTGAGAACCAGAAATTAAGGTTCTGTTGCTTCTTATCGTGATACAACTCGTTGATTTCAGCGAAACTACGCAATGATGTTTTAAATTGTACATTAAAAAAAAAATAGCGACAAGTACAGAGATATACAAGTAAGCTGTTTACGTTTGTTTTAGCAATATTTTCATAGAAATTATGTTGTATTGAGTCATCCATCTTTCGGATGCGAAGCGAACTGCACAGACGGCTACATTACGAACAAGTTCCGATACGGTTCGCTAGATAGTGCTGAATTATTACTCACATGGCAGGTTAGATGGCACCACCTGATAAAAAACATTACACTGTCGTACTCGCAAACGAAGTAGACTGGTTATAGTTATTAGGTTTAAGTTTGGATTTATGATTTGGTTTCTACGAATATATCACGAAACAAGCCGTGTGCCCGATGAGCAATCGAATAAAATGACAAATTTAATGCTCACATTTACATCCCCATTCAAGGGAATAATTTTGAAAAATCCTTCCGCAATGCAATTGTTACCTACATTATGGAATTGTTGTGCAACATTTTATTTCAATGACTCAGCAGTTTAGATTGTTTGATTGATTGTACGTGCTCGTTGTCATATTCAATACAGTTTGTTGAAGTTAATTTATTATAAAAATGTCCCCCGTTTATTTATTCCATATTCAGCCTCATCGATGTTGATATTTCAATATGATTTTGTGCAATTTATTGTAGTTTACCACGTTGGTCCCTTACATAACGAGTTTGGTCTAGTAAACATTTGTTTTTCTGCATTTACACGATCTATTTCGTAGGATTGATGTAATTTTTTTTATACGTTTCTTAATATCGGAAAATATTCTTAATTCTTAAATGAATTTTAATAAGCTTACCTTCTTAGTCTTCGGCAGTTCACCAGTGTTGGAGAAGGAAGCGACACGGTTGCTGGTTTCACTACCTGAAAAGAAACATCAGTTTATAAAGTATCTATCCGGAAAGAAATTTAAAATAGTTATGTTGTTTTACCTTTGGTTTGTGCAATAAGAATCTCTCTCGTAAGCACCTATTATTGAATTAAATATTCAAACATCTCTTTTATCATAATTTACCATAATTTTTTTCAGCGGAATTCATGATAACGATGGTATTACGTTTGACACATTGACGGCGCTTGCGGTAAAGCGCCGTTGATCATACGATTTCAGTACGCGACGGTTTGAACATAATAACCAATTTTGATCAACATTAATAGGATAAATGCTGTCAATAGCAAAGCGCCCGATCTTTGCGAAATAATAAACTAGACGTTAACGAGCTCCTCGCATATTTAAGTGTAATTTAAATAAGTAGTTCTTGAGATTACTCTGTCCACTCTACATTTAATACATTGAAGAGTAAGTTATCCACAAAAATAATTGAAGATAATTTCTTCTCGATACAATATCAGCTACGTTAAGAGTGATTGCTCGTTGGTTCGTATTTTAAATTCTTGAATAAATAAGCCATAAAAAGATGATCAGTGACCTTTTCGTAGATTTCGGCAAGAGACGGCAGGAACGAATTCCTGAAAGTCCCAAAATCTAGGAAGCCACAGGAAAGATCGAGGTGATCCTAAAAATATAATTGGACTCTCAATATTCGGTGTCTCTTACATAACAGAGTCACGTATAGGAGATACATAAACAGATGACTTTATGACCAGATGGAAACGCCCCGTTGCCGACTACATTGCAAGCATCTTCTAAATGGGGTTGTTGATTAATGGGATTAAGGAAGTGAGAAGTGACGAATCGGAATAACAACTTCGGCGTATAGCAAGAGCAATCGTATGAAGCAACGCAGCACCAAAATCATACGACTTTACGTCAGAGTGTGCAAAACAAGTTGTGAAGCTCCTTCCTGATAACATCGTCAGCCGAACTTTTTTTTTTTGGTCCGGGGGAAAATCCTCATGGATGTCCCCCGCCCCGGGGAGGGCGGAGGGGTCTGTCAGACTCTTACTGACTAAAAACCACCCCGGGTGTTCCCTCTCACACCTGCGCTGGGGGTCGCGGGAACCAAAAATACTTCCGCAACCCCCGTGGTGCCGGCCCGCCGCAGCGGGCCTCGTCTCGGCCGAGCGGGAGTTAGGTGTACGACACTCCCCTCGTACCGTCTTGGAGGGGCGCGCGTGGAACACTACGCGCCGCCGCCTCGGGTCCAGATGTTGTTGTGGGGGGCGACGGACTAGCCCCGCGTCCGTCGCCCCTGGACCCATTTAGGGGGGCTGGAAGAGGGCATTGTCTGCCCTCCTCCGACGCCCGGTGCACCTGCTGCGGGCCGGGTTGAGGGAGGTAATCTCCCGCTCCCGCTCCGCAGCCTCCTTCTGCGAAATAACTTCCTCGCAGAAGGATACCACCGCGTCCCAGGCCTGTTCACTGCCGACCATGGCGTTCACTACGGCCGGCAGCAACAGGTCACTGCCTACTTCAGAGATGAGGGCACGGCGCGGCTCCAGCCATGCGGCACACTCTGCCAGCGTATGCCATGCCGTGTCCTCCCGACAGTCGACGCAGTGGTGACACCGAGCGTCTGGCTCCCTGGTTATGCGACACAGGAACTGCCCGAAGCAACCATGCCCCGAGAGAACCTGTGTCGCCCGAAAGGTTAGGGAGCCGTGCCTTCTACCAAGCCACTCGCCGAGCACTGGTCGGATCGCCTCGATGGTGTTGAGGCCGGCGGTAGGGCGTGAGAGCCTGTCCCGCCAGTCCGCCACCAGGACCTCGCGGAGCTGAGACCGACGCAGCGCCAATTGTTGCTGCATCGGTCGTTCGCCCCGCGCCCGCATTTCCTCGCGCCACCGGAACAGTGACGCGAGGACCTTCGCCTCCAGGTCCCAGGGCGGGGATCCGGCCAGTGCGCATGCCGCCTCGTAGGAGATCGTGCTATATCCCCTTATGACTCTGACGGCCATAGCTCTCTGTGGCTTACGCAAGACAGAGATGCTCCCGGCCGTCAGGTCAGCCGCCCAGAACTTGGCTCCACCTACCGGAACATGGCACCCGCAACTTCAAGATAAGGGTGCACTCTATTGTCTACGCTACTGATGAGGCGTCGACTCCTGCGCAAATCAACCAAGCATGACCCATTATTATTATTATTTAGCTGTAAGCTCTTAGTATAACTACTGGTATATCATCAACTACTTGAATGACATCCATTAGCCCTGGTTTAAGGCAGCAATTTTATAGTGGCACCCACAGGCAAGCCTGGTTTAGTAGTGGACAACCCTTTGGTTGAACTACAATACGCTTTTGAAAAAAAAATGCTTCCATTCATCTCTGCTTTGTACAGAGGCCAGCACATCAAGTTACCACAATCTTTCAAATTTCTTTGATAGTATTTCAACTTTATTGCAAAGACATAAGGTTCATTTTTAACACGTTGAGCGCCAACGCGGTCACCGGTGAGCCGCGAACAATAGTTTTTCTATTGTGTCTGCTGCGCGGCAGTCAATGACTTAATTGAGAAAATTTGACAGTTAGGGATAGGTTGATGTGCTGGCGTCTGTACCTACTCTGTTCCTTAATATAACGCTGTTGCTTTTCGCTCGGTATTTTATTAATCAACCTATCGCTAAATCGCCTCAGTAGGTTCTCTGATATATTGAGATAACCTCGTAAGTGTCATAGTAAATAAAGAAGACGGAGTAAAATATTAAATGATCACCAAAATTAAATTCCCATTTTAGCGTGAAACTATAACCAACATTTTACAACTTGCGTTCCTACTTAAAGCAACCAATTCCATATTATGTTTGTTCCAAAAATAGGTATTGACCACGAAATATTGACCAGAATTTGAATATAAAATGACATTTAAATATTTCCTGCTTCAGAGTGGTTTAGCAAAAATTGGAATTGGATTGGAGTCGCAAACAGCTGACATTAAGGTCATTTGGAAGTAAAATTAATTCTTTAAAAAAAGGTGATACCAATAACATTCGTAAAAAATCTAAATTTAAATCCATATCTTGACACAAATGGCGGTATGCGCTGGGAGGCAGGTTAGGTAATTCAACGTAATATGATTACAGTAAAAACATCCCATTATTGTAGACTCAAGACACTAACACCAGGATATCCATTTCAGATTGCTTAGTTATGTTTATTCATACGTTTTAAAACAAAGCCAATTAATTTCGAACTTGCAGGTGATTTAAGCACTGAAAGTCTCATTCTAGTTTTTAGACGATTTATTTCAAGAAGAGAGCCTTACCTTTCGAGATTTTTCCGATACTGGTAAAACTTTGTAGGGTAGTAGAGAATTAACTAGTAAAGAATTAGATTTTTTACCAAATTAAGTGATTCTGTATCAGACATTTTTTCAGTTCAGATTAACTCCCGTTTACTCACCAAACAATGGTGGGCTTTATGAGGCCACTATAAAATCGGCTAAGTTTTACATTCAACGCAATGTGGGGGACACACACTTAGCTACTGAAGAGCTTGATACTGTGTTCGTCCAGGTCGTGGCAATATTAAATTCTCGACCCTTCTATCCAATGTCATCCGATCCGTATAACCTCTCCCCAATGACCCCAGTGTACTTCCTCATCGGTTGACCACTGACGTCAGTTCAGTAATATTGCATTTTGTACCGATCCCTTCGTGGTACCTAACCTAACCTACTTTTCTGGAAGCAGCAGGCTTCTGACGGCTTAATTAATCCTAATTTTGTTTTTTTTAGCAAATCCACACTAATATTATAAATGCGAAAGTAACTCTGTCTGTCTGTCTATCTGTTACCTTTTCACGCCTAAACCACCCAACCGATTTTGCTAAAATTTGGTATGTAGATAGTTTGCATTCATGAGAAGGACATAGGCATATTATTTGGAAATTCTTCCCCTAAAAGGGTTACAAGGGGTGGCAAAGTTTGTATGAGAAAAATATTTTTATTGCACATTTTTGCTAGGGTAGGTAGGGTAGGTAGGGTAGGTAGGGTAGGTAGGGTAGGTAGGGTAGGTAGGGTAGGTAGGGTAGGTAGGGTAGGTAGGGTAGGTAGGGTAGGTAGGGTAGGTAGGGTAGGTAGGGTAGGTAGGGTAGGTAGGGTAGGTAGGGTAGGTAGGGTAGGTAGGGTAGGTAGGGTAGGTAGGGTAGGTAGGGTAGGTAGGGTAGGTAGGGTAGGTAGGGTAGGTAGGGTAGGTAGGGTAGGTAGGGTAGGTAGGGTAGGTAGGGTAGGTAGGGTAGGTAGGGTAGGTAGGGTAGGTAGGGTAGGTAGGGTAGGTAGGGTAGGTAGGGTAGGTAGGGTAGGTAGGGTAGGTAGGGTAGGTAGGGTAGGTAGGGTAGGTAGGGTAGGTAGGGTAGGTAGGGTAGGTAGGGTAGGTAGGGTAGGTAGGGTAGGTAGGGTAGGTAGGGTAGGTAGGGTAGGTAGGGTAGGTAGGGTAGGTAGGGTAGGTAGGGTAGGTAGGGTAGGTAGGGTAGGTAGGGTAGGTAGGGTAGGTAGGGTAGGTAGGGTAGGTAGGGTAGGTAGGGTAGGTAGGGTAGGTAGGGTAGGTAGGGTAGGTAGGGTAGGTAGGGTAGGTAGGGTAGGTAGGGTAGGTAGGGTAGGTAGGGTAGGTAGGGTAGGTAGGGTAGGTAGGGTAGGTAGGGTAGGTAGGGTAAGTAGGGTAGGTAAGGTAGGTATCATAGTTAAGACAGGACAACGTCTGTCGGGTCAGCTAGTTTGTATATATTTGAGATAATAAGTATTATTGGTCACAAAGCTATTTTTGGATAGGTAGACAATGAACGGTACATTATTGTACTTTCAGGTTGTCTCAGCTCGTTAGAAATAATCACTTATCACCCTCAAAATTTGCTGATCAATTTAGTCAGTTCGGGTTCATAGAACAATTAAAAGTGCAGACGTGACTGAAATACGTTTAGGCTAGGTTTTTCGAATTTAAAATTTATATTATCGTCGTTGTAGTTTCATGCGTTTCAACCCCATATCGTCTTTTTACAAAAAAAACTGTTTAAGTACCTAATGGTTCAAACCATGACTTCGAAGTTTAGGGTTGTTGCGGTACTAAAGCTAGTACTAAAATCAAATTTTTTGAGGATCAGTTAGTACCAAAGAAGGTTCATGGTTTAAATAATATCCACAGATACGAATCAAAAGTGGCATTCTTTCATTCGGTCATTCAGTCTTAATTTGAAGCAACGTTCCGTTTCTATTAATATCGATATTAAAGTAACACTGGAAATGCTTAAATAATTATTTATGAATACAAAATTATGTCATAAATTGTTCTTTGTTCAGGTTACAATATATTGAACAAGCACAACTTGTACTTCCGGCGCGTTTTTTATCATTAAGTCGTCATATTTTTTAAAGTCTCTAGCGTGAAGTGGTGTGCGTGGTGCGCGCGTTATTTAAAACAGATGTTTAAGTTGAATCCATAATAAATAAATACTCTTCTTACTTTTATTTACTGTTTTTAGTATTAATGTTGCTGTTATGTGGTTTTTGTGAGTTGTTGTTCTTAAATTGTGACTTAAATTGTGAGCTACTTCCCGACACGCGCGATGAAATGTCCGCAACCTTTTTACATGTTTTACTGAGTACACCATGTAAATGAGCTATCTACGATAAAACAACATCAGGAAGTAGGTATAGGTTATTAGGATTTGATCCTAATATGATGTTAGCATTGACCAACTCACGAATAAACCACATAACAGTAACATGAACACTAAGAACAATGAATAAAAATAAGAAGAGCATAATGTATTACATATTTATATCGTTTCGTGAACCTAAACTTGTATGAGCTCCGCAATGTCTCCAAACGTATTCAGATCATCCAAATCCATAGAGTCAATTATATTAATTCCCATTTCTAGCGATTTATATGTAAAAAATTTACGATAATAATCAAAGCTTACGTCAATTAAATTGGTACCGAAGTTAGTCCCATAGATAAACTAGGGGTCTTGGCGGACCAACTTTAGTACTACAGATAGTTACTAGGGTAACTAGTAACTAGTGATAAATTTCATTTTATAAAAGCGTTTTTTTTAATAATGGTGTAAATCTAGAAATAGTACTAGAACTAAATTTAGATCGTGTTTTGAAATAAGATGGTAAAGCATCAAAATGTGAGCATTGCTTTGTGTAACAGTGAACATAGTGTATGTGACGACGCGTCGCTAGTGCATCATGCAGGTGCCGTCAACAGCTACTGTTATTCAATTTAAGAAAATGTCATTGTACGTGACACGAAATAAGGCTCACATTTGTATCCTTTACTTTGATGCGAGTTTATTTTAACTTTTGCCGTTCTGCGACGGTCATTATGAAGTCTATCAGCTAGTTGCTTCGCTATTCGCAGCACCTATACGGACATCGTCTTGGCAGCCAGCTGGCTGCAAAAACGATTACACGTATAACCTATGGGGCGCGCGCGTGCATGATGGGAATCATCGCTTGAGCAGACTACCGCTAATCGGCGGATTGCGGTAGAAGGGTACTAAGATATACAAGACACACAGGGATATAAATGGTATACAAATGAAACAGCATTTTTTTTTCCTTGTTTTTATTATACTTACATAATAGACAGTACATTAAATTTATTTTTATATAGGTGGCACCACTATGCGCTAAATAAACAAACTGCATTATTCGCGTGTGCTTACAAATTGTAAATTATACAATATAAAACATACTACAGGCTTATCATTTATCTGTGAAGGTAAAGTCGACCTTGTTATTGCTGGACCACTTAGTACAATAATTCCCAGTATATATTTGGAAAACTCACTAAAGTTGAAATCATGTAACGACTAGAATTTAATTGAACCAATTTGAATTGAATTCCTGTTAGCGAGTGCTGTTAATGTTAAAATAGTTGCGGAATATTGATACTGACGGTTAATAGTGCTGAAGTTTCAGTGGCGGAATTCACACCAAAACGGGTATTACAGAACCTTACTTTAGACTAAAAACTATTTTCAACCAGTCATAACACCTTCAAAAAAGTTAAGTAAAAATTGAATTCTGAGTAAGGTTCGGTGATACGGGCAAGTGCCAGTTTCACCAATGAAACTGAACATGATCAGCACGACTAAATCACATATAAGAGCTATCGGTGTCATATTTCACAACAACGACGACAGGGACAGCTCTTGAATTCAGTATAGTTATACAGATCACGGTCAGTCTTTGGAGAAATTCAATCTAAGACGCACGTCTTAGATTGAATAAAAGTGATATTCAAACTTAGGTTGTTAAAACATTATAAAGGTCGACTCTATCTACTTGATAGAGTATATTTACATAAAATATATTTAAATAGATAAATAAGTTGATAAGACAGTATAATTTAGTTAACACAATACATTTACAAAGTTCGCTTAGGTATGCATAAATAAAACAATAATTCTGTAAGTTTCCAATATAATTTTTCAGTACTATTTTTAAATTATTGTCTAGTAATAAATAGTTTACCTTTTATTTTATATCACCTATTTTAACAATAAAACTATTAATTTAAACTTTGAAGGAATTAACTGACACTCTAAAATTAAACAAAACTGCCCACACTCGCGACATTTTTACACAATATTAATACACAACAAACTTAAATGTAACTTTTTTAATAACAAACAAATTATTTTACAGTTCTTTAACTACGATTCGATTAATGCTACCTAAAAACATTGAACTTAGACGAAATTCAAAATGAATAGACGGGCGACTACCACGACAATATTGCGATGACTAAGCGCTGCGGTACTTTTATGTCGTTTCGTGTATTTTCTTTCCCGCTTTCGCTTCAGTTAACCAGATATTGTCTATTCAGTCTACACGTACTAGCGGAGGGGGCCTGGTGAGCAGCGATCAAATACGTCCAACTAAAATTTTCTGTGCTTGAATTCTTTGTAATTTTGGTTAAATGTGGCTCCCTTGCTACACTACACTTTGCAGAATTTCAGATCAATACTCACTCTGTGATGCTTATGTGCGCGCGCACATCTGTAAAGGAAATAATTCTTGCTGTCGGCTCGTGGTACGAGGTCGTTCTCGATAAAATCAGCACGCAATGGATATAAAACCAACAGAAAAATTATAAAATTTAAACTTATAATGGATGGTTGGATTCCCGGTGCGGTATTAAGTTTATTGAGTGTCTTTCTAGTTTACAGGTATTTCAGTTAAGAGCTGTGCACCTAAGAATCCAGATTGGAACATCTATATATAAATAGGAAATAACGACTGATCAGTGGCAACAATTGAACTACCACCTCTTGGCTACGTTTAATATACATAGTTCGTGATGCCTACCGTACACTACTAGCTTACTAAGGCTGATCCTGCCGACTTTTCCACGGCTGTTATCGATAAAAAGTACACATTTCCTAGTGTTATTGAAAACAGGCAACGTCAAAGCACTTTTTTTTTGGAATTGAAATCTGTATTGAAAAGGTATCAAAAATTCAAATGTTAAAGGAGATAAGGATTTAGTGAAAAACAAGGATACTTCAAACAAGCTTCACCACAATTAAACGTTACATTCAATTTCTTTACAACAGACAGATATTTTTAATAACGAAACGAAGATTTGTTCAGATTCTTTGATGTTTTGATAACGCTTTTTGTTGAAATACCCACTGGAATGACGACGAAGACTTCTTTGTCAAAATTACATGAAAAGAAACCACAGGACAAGGTGTAGATCATGTGTAGATAGTTTATTGTTACCGCGTCTGTAATTTCAATTAGATTTGAATGTTTATTATAAAAGGTTCTTACTAACACGTCAACTTCTTTTTTAAAAGTAGATGAGGTTGTCGTGTCCTATCTGACTACTTTGAGAAAGGAAGACGACACAAATTCAGAAGTCAGTGTCTTTTAAAAGCCCAGACGTAAGGAAATATCAGCAGGTACACATTTAGTGGACCTGTCCCGTCAGTAAAAAAAATGCTCGTTGTGTGCACGTAATGTGAAAGAACTACAATAACGACAGTAACACTTTTAAATTAATTGCAGGCTGAGACATAACCAATATAATTTTGTATTACCAACATAACAGCTAACGCCATCTATATGTCACCGTAAGATTGTAAACATCGTTATATTACAATCTATCTAAATCTATCTAGTAAGATTGTAAACTATCGATAGATTGTGAACCGGCGTAAGACGTTTAAAAAAATGGTTAGGTTAGGTTAAAACTGTGACCACCTACGCACGAGCCGAGCGAGCGAAGCGAGCGGTGCCGCGGCAGCGGCCGGCGAGTGCCAGAAACGACTAGATTATACATATAGAAAAAAATATGGAAAAAAGAGATTATTTTAATTCAGATTGTAATTTAACGGTTTCACTTCGGTAGATTACAATATAGCGAAGAATAATGAGTCAAATTGCAATCATAATGATACGGTTCACAATCTATCGATAGTTTACAATCTCGCTAGATAGATTGTAATCTAACGATCTTTACAATCTAACGGTGACATATATAACGCGAACCATGTACCACGAACCTCGACGAACCTTCGTATCTTACAGCGCCATGATTCGTTGAAGTATTTTCAATAATTTCCGATAGATGTCACGAAATTAAGTTTTCTTTACTGTTTTTAGTTTTGCTCACAGATGGCATTACTTACATCGTTTTAGACCTGTTTTAGAATTCATTGATTTTCTCAGTTATAACGCAATGAAAACCAGCCAAATGAAAGGCCTACATACACAATAGTGTTCTGCGCAAAACCCATTACGAATTCCAAGAAAATACGACATTGATTTTCCAACCGCAAAACAAAGTTTGTAAATCTTTATTTTGATGTAGAACAAAAACCAAGCATTGTAATGCAATTCTGATAATTTTCGTGCAATCTGCACCATAATATATTTACATTCATGATTTTTTCAGAATTTTAATATTAAATTAATTACAAAAATCTTTGAAAAAAAACTTACCTGTATAAAATAAGATGCTATATATTTTTGAGATTGTGCTTTATCTAGCTTTCATTTAATATAGGTATACTACACAATGGGTGTGGGTATTTTTGGAGTAGGTGCCGACTTTCTAAGTCTAGACAGCACTCACTGACATCGGTAAAGGAAAACATCATAAGGACTTTAAATCATCCTTTTCCGTAATATTTTAAGGTCAGCCTTCCTGGTTAACCTGATGAACCGGACATAATTATTATACAGTAATATAAGTCTGGTATTGCAGAGAATAATCAGAAGTAACCAATCCGTCTTCAGCATGCTCGCGCCTTCTCTGTATATCTACGACTGAGCCTAAATACCCATGGTGAACATCAAAGTAGAAAAAGATACATTATTTGTACAAAACATGGCGCATAAAAACAAAAAAAAACATCCGACTGTCGAAAAACAAAGCGAAAAATATTTTTTAAATTCGGAAGTCGGTGTGTTTGGTTTAATATGTATTTTGGGTTTGGCCACCGACTTTGATTTTGGTACCTACCTACCCCACAGCCCCCATACTAAATCGTATCCACAACTAAACTTGGTATGTAAACAACAGTGAACTGAATTACATATAACATCAAGATAAAAATTTAAGACAAAATAATGGTTTTTTCATGGATGCCACTGTCAAAATAAGACCACACGGGAAGCACCAGCTTTCAAATAAAATAAGAATCATCAAAATCGGTTCACCCAGTCTAAATTTCTGAGGTAACAAATATAAAAAAAAATACATTAAAATTGGCAACCCGCACCTTTTTATTAAGTCGGTTAAAAAAAGGACAAACTTTGTGTTTTTGTCCTTTTTTGATGACTTGTTGGGGAGGTGGGACTAATTTCCATTTCAGTTGACGCACGCTGTGTGAATCAAAGTACTTACTGTCGGGCGTTTCTAGGTTTGCCAAAGATTTTTTTTATTTGGTTTAGTGATGTGGTTGTATGAATTTTAAGTTAATAAAGAGTATCATAAATAGAAAATTGCTAATTTTCTATGCCACGCGTCTTCTTTCCCGCTCTTCTATTATACCCTACTTCTTCAGAAGCTAATATAGTAATTCGTTATACACCTACTGCCATAATGTTCATTATTATTTAACGTACAGACGCCAGCACATCAAGCTTTCCCTAACCGTCTAATTTTGTCAATAAAAAATTAACCTTATGTCTTTGTAATAAAGTTGAAATACTATCAAAGAAATTTGACAGATTGTGGTACCTTGATGTGCTGGCCTCTGTACATTAAAAATACTCTTTGTTCATATTTTCGATAATAATTATCGATAGTCATTATTATGTCACATCACATAGTATAATGTCATAAATAAATTTCGCCGAGTAAAAAAGCATATAATGAGATGGGAGAGAGAAAGGTCCTCCCGTCCCAGCCGCCGCCGGAGCAGCTCCGGGCGTCGGGAGCCAAGTGACGACTCTCAGCAACTGAAGGCGCGGGCCTGCGGGCGGTGAGTAATAGGTAGCTCACCGCCCGATGAGGGCCAGGCCCGTGCCGGACGGCGCGCACATGTTCCACGCGCGGATAAGCGGGATTGTCCGAAAGGGTTACCGCTATAGGTATCAGGTAGTACATCAGACCCCACTAACTATAGACCTATTTCAGTACTACCTACCTTCAGTAAAATATTTGAGAAATTAATTCTAGAGCAATTACAAAGATTTTTTAACAAACATAAATTATTACATACCAAACAGTTCGGGTTTACAAGGGGTCGTTCAACTACCGATGCCGGTGTTGAACTTTTAGGACATATTTACAATGCATGGGAAGATAAATGCGACGCCTTGGGTATTTTTTGTGATTTGTCTAAGGCCTTCGATTGCGTTCTTCATGAAACATTAATCAGGAAACTCCGCCATTACGGGATCCGAAGCACCGCTCTGAATCTTCTTACTTCGTACTTGAGTAATAGAATTCAGAGCGTTGACGTTAATGGAAAAAGATCTCCCGGATCTATAGTAACAATGGGAGTCCCACAGGGCTCGATTCTTGGCCCTTTTTTGTTTCTTATATTAACGATTTGCCTTACCTCATAAAAAATAGTCATGATATAGTGTTATTTGCAGATGACACTTCACTTTTGTTTAAACTTGAACGTCAGCAGCTGGTTACTGACGATGTAAATAGCGCGATCGCAACGGTAGTTCATTGGTTTAATGTTAATAACTTACTTCTTAATGAAAAAAAAACCAAATGTATTAAGTTTACGCTACCCCACGTTAGACAGGTGAAAACCAAAGTGTTGATAAAGGGTGAAGAATTGAATCCTGAAGATACCACAGTATTCTTGGGCTTAACTTTGGATGCTAAGCTTCAGTGGGGCCCACATATAGATAAATTGTCAAAAAAACTAAGCTCCGCAGCATACGCTGTTAGAAAAATTCGTTCTTTAACTGACACAGAGACAGCCCGCTTAGTGTACTTTAGCTATTTTCATAGTGTAATGTCGTACGGTATTTGGTTGTGGGGAAATGCCGCCGATATTCAGACTATCTTTGTTTTGCAGAAAAGAGCTGTTCGATCAATTTATAAATTAAGTCCGAGACACTCTCTCAGAGAGAAATTTAAAGAAATAAATGTAATGACTGTACCTTCACAGTTTATTTTTGAAAATCTTTTGTATGCCCATAAAAATATAAAATTGTTTAAAAAATATAGTGATATCCATGATAAGAATACTAGGAACAAACACAAAGGAGATTGTTCTATACCGCCCTATAACCAACAAACATTTGACGTGTACGTTAATTTTAATTATATTTTAATATGCTTTTTAAAAATAATAAATTCAAGCGGACACTGTTTAATTCTTAATAGGTTTTTTATGGTGACCTCATTGATTTTATTACCAACTGAACTCGCCATCTTTCAAGGAATTGTCAATGTGAATGTCACAAAAGATTTGACAGTGTCACTCTCGATCATATTATATAAATATCGATATCGACGACGATGTCCATATTATCTAGTGATAAATAATGGATGTTCGATATTTATCACTTCCAAAACATTGAAAATGTGCAACATAAAAGTTTTTCATGCATATTTTTTTCATGGAATTAGTTCCGTGAACATTTAAATGGAACTTATGATGAATATGGCCTAGCACGATTATGATGAAAATATAATGAAAAAACCAACTCACAAAATGTACTTACTAGTCGAATGAGGGATTTTCTCACAAGTGAGAAAATATTAGTTCAAAAGAGGCGTTTGTAAAAAATACGTCACTGTCTCAGGTTTTTGACATCAAATAAGCTTTCTTTTTTACGTTACGACACGGTTGGCGCAGTGTTTGAGCGATTGACTGCTGCGCACTATGTCGCGGGTTCGATTCCCGCACGGAACAAATATTTGTACGACCTGCAAGCATTTGTTACGAGTCTGGGTGTTTTTCTATCTATAATATGTATGTATTTACAAAAAAAAAAAAAATGTATATAAGTAGTTTATCAGCCATCTCGTTACCATAACACAAGCATTAGGTTGCTTAGCTTGGGACGATATGGCGTTGTGTGAAATGTCCAAGGATATTATTATTATTATATTATATTATATTTTTGTTATCAGTAGCCAGTAAAACGAAAACGTATTTTTTACCCACGCCATCTATTGAACTATGTTTTTTCACTTGTCAGAAAATCTCTCATGTAACGATTGAAATGTCATTTACGACGCAACTCTAGTGAATTGTTCTCATAACCATTTCACGACTTCAATAGCCATATTTTTACTTTTTAAGTACTTAAACTCTATTTTAAATGTCGCAAACTAAAACGTTACACATTGTTCGTTGGGTACAAAATATTTTATTTTAGCATTAATTTAATTGGAGTAGAATCATAGCAACAACGTGTTTATGTTTGAAACGGAACAAATTAATTTACATTTGACATATTGATCTGTCATTTTGGTCTACTAAATTAAAACCACAGTTTAAATAGGTGGTCATTGATAATCGATATACAATTATTGATCTTCAAGAGAGCATCTCTACGTTACTACGTCAGTCGGTGCCTGTGGCTGTGTTGTGTTGTTGTGAATAACTATTATACCTATTTGGCGATTTCTTTTGGCGTTTTTGATTTTGTTTCTGTTTAACGGACTACAATTTAGATTGCTTTCAACGTGACCTGGCTTCGAATAACTGATTCACTGATCTGCTTAAACGACACCTTAGCATTTTGACAACGGATAAAGGACTTCGCTTAAAGTAAACTTCAACCAATAAATAATAACTGTAGGTACCTAAAAGGCATAATACAACTATATTTACGGTAATATTTTACTGTATTTGAAGTTTAATGCTTTGTAGAAAACAGAAATAGCGATTTTAGAAGGAATTACTTAAGTTTTCTTTTATTAAAAATAACCTCAAAATCTGTTCCTTTTCTTTAAATAAATCTTTTCTCTAAAGTGTCCGTCAAGAAACTTTGTTCTTATGGGCTACTAAGGGCAGTTTACAAATAGAAAATGATTTTTTCTATGCTGTTGGCTCCAGGGCGAATAATGTATGGGCGTAGAACAATCTCCTTTGTTGTACCCACTACAAGGCTCAAAAAAATAGGAGGCTCGTTCAGATGTCAATGTATACGCTTTTATAATAAATCTCCAAGCCACGTTCAAGATCTAAGCCTTAATAAATTCAAATCGTTCGTTAAACGCAAGTTGTGCCAGAATGCTTATTATACTGTCAAAGACTTTATTGAAGACAAAAGGGCTTGGGATTGAGCTGCTCCAATTGTTTACATATTGAATATTCTTTCTCTTCTTTTTTATATCCTAAACTAGTTGATTAGCATCTGAGATTACTCCTGGAGCTGCTGAAGATTCACAAAAACTTTTTGCATTATATAACTTCAACCTCTTAGCAATGTATAATTCCATAGCACGTTTGTGAGTACTATGTACCTACTATAAAGCTACCATTTACTGAGTACGTCTTACATTGACCTGAATGTGCCCTGGCGGCTGAGAGCATGTCATGCTCCCTGTAATGTCTCACTGATGGTGATGCGTATGTTGGATCATTTAGCTCCCATCAAAATGGTTGAGCTGAATGGTGCTAATCCATGTGTCATGTTCATGAACGAGCGCCGTCAGTAGGGACTGGTCACCTCTTAGCTGCCACGGCTGTTTTAAAATAAAAATAATTTTGAATTGTTTTTTTAAAACTTGTAATTATGGACGCTTTTATTAAGTTCTGCATCGTTCTCACGTGTAATTTCAACATGAATGATGTAACACAGTTTTTGTAAACATATTTTGATTTAAAAGAGTGTCCATGGAGTTTCTTGCCCGTTCTTCTCCATAGGTACCTACTGCTTTGGAATGGGCAACTAGCTTCATCTTTCTGACTGACCGACCCCTTGACAATTCAAAAGTGCCTGTAATTGGTTTATTTGAAATAAATGCTTTGAGTTTGAGTTTGAGTTTGAGCTACCCCGGAACATAAAGGGCTACGGAAGGAACATTATTGCTTTTTTATTTGCTTCAGTGGCTTCCACATCGTCTTTACTTGACTTGAGGACTACTTTTAAGATTAGAGACCATTACGGCTTACATGTTCTATTTGGGGTGTAGTTTTTGTAATTAATGATCGTTTTCATTAACTCTTGTGAGAACTTACTTAAAGAAGCTGATATAATACCTTCTTTTTATAACACAGTAACGTTTACTTTTATTGAAATCAGTTATTTTTACCATCTAACTTTTCCTGCCTCATGCAAATCAAATCTTTAAAAAGATTCAGTGAACCAGGATCCGATGATTACTAGAATGTAGTCTCTTGTCTGTTCTGCGCATAGTATTGATCGGATACTCATCTGTATGCACCCGTGCGATAGCCATATGCGACAGAAGCATCAATGGGGTAAAACCCCATTCACATTCGTGTATGTGTGCATCACATGATTGCTATAACACGTTGTTTGCACTTGTGTGTGTGCACTTCAGCACCGCTGACGCCACAAACGGTTAATGAACTTACTCGGTTTTGTGAGGAATAACACCAAAGTATTTCGATTGCTTCTCCCAAGTCTTTTTTAACTTTTTGCCTACTGTTACGATCAAAGTAACAAGGATTAAATAAAGCTAAAAACAAAAACGACATTTGACACAGCTTTGTTTACTTCGTGACAAGGTGGCAGCTGATGTAATAATATATTAACATTAAAGAAAAACGATAACTAGCCCAAACAGTAAGCAAAGAAGACCATTATGAAAACAAATACATATAAATTCTTATTACACTCGAACGATGCAACGGCAGAAATCTATAGATATTATATAACTGAAATATTACAATTACAGTTTTGGGGTGAAATATGATATTTGCAAAGGTATTCAGGAAAATTATGCTCTACCCAGAGCAGAAGGGGGGGCATTTGATGATTTTCCAGACTCAAAAAAAAGCAGTCATTGGATCAATTGAAATAAATGCTTTAAGTTTGAGTTTTTGGTATACCTATACTTTGAGGCAAATCACTTACCTACAATTTTTTATATTTAATAGGTTTTTAAAACACTGCAAATCTAATATTTGTAAATCAAATTTGATTTTTCTTGCTTTTATACAGTCAAGATTCTGTGATTCATGTTTTCCTGGTAGCCGGGCGATATGGGTTGTACCTAAACGTGGTACCAGTTCAGTTGCACAACTTGCAAATGGTACGGGGTGAATACCGTAAATATGACGGGTTATATAGATAGATAGCCTAAACCAATATTCCGTCTGTTATGCTCTTACCATCCCTGTCTAACTTATGTCAGTGTCCTGAGAGTGAGCCAACAAAAATATTACATGATACAAAATATTCGGGCAGCCAAGAGTTTGTCGCCATGGCAACGCAACGTACGTTCATATCACTAGCACGACAGAATTCAAGACGAGAGTTGTATGCATACAATATTATTAAAAGATTATTTATTAATTAAAAGCTCAGAGCATGAAGTCGGTATTTGTTTTCCATAAGTATAGTAATAAATAGAACTTATATTTTAGTTCAAGTAATGGCGGCGCTGCCTTAAATGAAGTAACAACTAAATAAAACGACAATTCAATTCAACTCTGTTCTAATTGGGTACTTGAGTACACACTTTAATGAGTTTTAAAAGTGCTTGGAAAAGTTTGTTTGGAAGTTGGTGATGGTGCACATTCCCAAGGAAAGGAGTTTGATGATCAGATTTACAGCAGTTATGAAGAGAAATCTATTTATTGACATCGATATTTTTTGTTACAATTGGTACAGTTTATAATGTTCATGCTTATTATTTATTTTTTATAATAAGTTGAATATTAGCAATTATATTATTTAACCATTTATGTGATTTTAAATTATCTTTTCCTTCTATTTTTTTAATCCCCTAATGACTGCTCCCGCTCTGGGTGGAGCGGAAGGGAGTGTCAGACTCTTACTGACTAAAACCCATCCATGTTCCTTCCGTAGCCCTTTATATTGTCTTTAATAATTAGAAAAAAAAAACTCAAAAATTATCGAATATTTTTATTTGTACAATTAATCAATATTTTTTATGTCATCATTTGCAATATAATCACAAGATACAATTTAGACGAGCAAAATAAGGATGACTGTTGCGAACTCCTTGATTGTGCAAACTTTTTATAAGAATTTTTATTCGAATGTTATTCTTTTGTTTTTCTGCTTTTGTTTTTATCTGTCAAAAGGTCTGGTTTGTGTTTTCCATTAACGTTATTTTTTTACCCTTTTTTCCCATTTAAATTCTTTATCACGATTAGCTTTAGTTTTATTTTATGCCAACAATTACCAAAACATACACTCCAATTGTCATCGTTTTCATTTCAGTTTTATTTTATGCCAACAATTACCAAAACATACACTCCAATTGTCATCGTTTTCATTTTGGTCCTTCGACGTTAAATTTTATCATTCATTTTCAAGTAAGTACATAGTTTTCATCTTGGTAACCGCATGACTATATGTTTTTGTATCATCATGAACACACGTAGTAAAACTAAAGCTGCCATGTCATCTCGTAATGTCGCTTCTCATGCTTCACCATCACCATCACTCATTCTCCATCACCTTCGTCATCCTCATTAGTTGTAAAGGAGCCCCAACGATTGTTTCCTCAACAAAAATTCAGGAAACTTATGATGAAGGTGCGTGCAGTATGCGCTGTGCGCAAACCAGGTCGAGCACGTCTTCGACGGTGAAAGCGCGCCAGGCCATTGCAGAAGCTTTCTACAAGCGCCGTCAATATGAAAAATTTGGAGGCAGTCGCCTAGACAAAGCAGCAGTCAGAAGAAGCAGCGTATCGCGCCGAGCTCGAACAAATAAATGCAGAGGCGGAGCTTGAAGCTACTAGGCGAAGTAGGTAAAGCGCTACGAGCCGGAAAAGGACGCAAGTGTGGGTAAAGAATAACTCATTTAATTTAATTCATGGAAACAACACGGACGAGCTCTTACAGCCTGCTCATGTAACGGGCACACAGGCTGCTGGTCCACCATTAGTAGCGCACCGCAACTGCCAGCACGGATTCGTTCCCCAAGCGCCCAAGTTTGCGGCCACAGAGCCGGACCCTCTGTCGTGGGCCTCGAGGGACAATGCCACAATGCGCCTGATAGTTATAATTTGCAGTTTTCTCCTTTGCTTTTGCAAGCAATTGCAGACACGGCCGCTGCAGCCAAATCCTTATTAGCCGTTTCTTAAGAAAAACCACAAAAACCGAAACTTTCCCTTTACTGGAAATGCGTCCAAGTGGCTTCAATTTAAGAAAATATTTAATACTCCAACCCTTCATTTACCCCTGCAGAGAATGTTGCGCGCTCCGCGGTCCTGCACGCGACGCTGTCACGTCACTGCTTATCTCCGCCGAGGACCCCGACGACGTCATTCGCGCCCTCGAGCGTAGCTTTAAGTGCCCTGAGATGACTGTCTTCGGGAAGGTTCAGGTATTTAAACAGTTGCCACGTCTAAGTGCCGATCTTAAAGAGTTGGGTGTCATATCCAATAAGATTCGCAATAGACAGCTACAATGAAGTTTCACAACCATCGGGAATATTTACATTCGCCTGAGATGTTCCATTTCATTTTAAGTAAACTAAACCCTTTGTTAAAATTGAGGTGGTATGTCGTTTTAGCGTGTCAATATCAAAAATAACACGAAAATACATAGTTAAGAAGAAGGAGCGTAGATTGACTATTTGAATCGATCAAAAATAAAATATGAAATCACAAGCCCACTTGTCATAAAAACTTCCATCACCATACAGAAATTAAATAAGATATAATTGTTAAATTGCATTTAATGCCAATACGTATTTCATATAATTCTAAAAATTTGTGTCGTCACATTGTTATATTTCATACAAATCACGTACAAATGTAGCGTTTTGACAGATCATAAAAAGTAACGTTATTGACAAACTTTTCAAATACCCAATTCTGGTCGCATTTTATTCCTTTAGGCAAAAATACTAACAGTCTTATTCATAAAAAGTTAAAATAGGTTTATAAGCTTGTTATAATGAGAATCCCGAAAAGCATTATTCATAAACGTTCAATAATACTAAAAAGCTTTGTAAGTATTCAATAGCGGCTTCGTAACTTAAAACAGGGCCGACCCTACTATAAACCTTTATTATACAGAAATATGGCCGACAATGTGCAACAGCTGTTTTTTTTTTCGCGTCGGAACCGTTTTAGGGTTAGTTTTGGTTGAAGCCAACAGGGAAGTAGATACAATTGCATAAAAAAAATGGTGAAATCGTGTTTTGTGTTAGTTATGCAAGCTCTGCAAGCATAAGGTTTGTGTGTATAATTTGTCGGCATATTTTGCGGGCGAAGCCGCGGGCGGAAGCTAGTACTATATAAATAGAAAAGGATTAAACACGTGAACAAAAAACGAATCAAGAAGCCATGAAGCTCTCCAAATGTCACAAGTGACGTTGTCTAACATTTTTTTGCGATTTTTGGCCGTGGACACTAGTTGTTTTGGCATTTAATCTATGGATTCATCAGAACGACAACATAATCACGTTAAAACGACAACATGGCTATGACGGGTTTATTGAACGTTTATGAATAGAGAATTTTATAATAGGTTTATTAGCTGTAATGAGCATTTTAACTAGTGAGTGTTTGAAACCTATTTTAGGGGATTTTTATGAATAAGACTGTAACAATATAGTACGTACACATTTATAGGATTACCATTATTATAAGTAATGGTGAGCGATGACCTTTTTGCGCGGATGTGACGCATATTTCGAAACTTGTTCCTTTGCGTTTGTGTTCTTGCTTTGCGTCATCGTTGCCGCAAACAAACGTATTTTATTTTCTTTCTGAGCGTTTCCTCCAAAACAAAAACAAAATCTATAAAAAAATCTCTCGGGCAGGGAATCGAACCCTGGTCCCACGCGTGACAGGCAAGAATACTAACCACTATACTACCAAGGAATGTGACTACGAACTTGAAATTAAGGTTTTTTTGCTTCTTGTCGTCATACGACACGTTGAATTTCAGCGACACTTCGCAATTTTTATAAAAAATAAAAAAGCGAAAAGTGAAAAGGTCCACTAGTAAGCTGATTACTAGTAAATTAAGTGTTGTTGTTTTCTATGTTTTGTCATTTTATATCGTAAAAGTAAATGTTTTCCTGCATTTATACGAACAAACACCTTTTTTGTTTTTAAAAGAATATCATAAATGGGTCATCTTTACATTATCGACACTCCTCCATGTCTCGGAAAGCAGTCTGTGATAATAATTTTCACCTTAAGGTAGGGTCTTTCTCGGGTAAAACTAAGGTGTATATGATGTTCATAATGTTTGTTTAGTAGCAAAGCTACCACATGTTATGTTAAACAAGTCACAACAGTTTAGTTCGATACCGGTGCGTATCTGTCTGTAAAGTTAGGGAAATAAACTGTCCATCATATTGACTGCGTACTTAAATTTAGCATATAGCTAATCAGAGGTTAGGCGTTGTTGGCAAGTCATTCTTTTTTTCCAATATTGATGTTTACGTTCGTGTTCGTTCGTTAAAAAAGGTTTGCGTGAATTATAAATGAGTCCGCACCTATAATACGTTAACATAGCGTATGTCCATCAGGCGAGTACTTAAAAGTCAATAGTTTGTTATTAGGGTTGCAATTGAACATGTGGGCATGGGTTCAACGCCCAGGGAACATCTGAATAGCAACTTAGTGTCTGGATTTGTCAAATGTATCAAGTTGAAGAGCCCTTTTACGTGGGAATTAAACAACACTGATACAGTACAATAACATCTCTGTCTGATCCTTCGGGGAATACGGCGAAGAAGCGGCGCGTCGCAGGCGAATTGATTAAAAGTACTAATCTCCAAAAGTACTGGACGGTTTTTAATTTAATTAAATTTTCATCAAGAGATGCAGTGTCTCTTAGAGAATGTTTAGGTGTATATTATATACCTATATCTTGAATACTATCTGAGCTTAGCTACATGCGCTAAGCTCAGATAGTATTCAAGATATGGTATATAATATACCATACGTATGGAAAGGTAAAATGTGAAATGTGCTCCTATTCATTTATGACGTGCTGGTACTCGATGACGTACAATTTGTTCGCCCCGCCCATTAGAACTTTTGAATAGGTTAGCTTCGAAAACCACGTTTTCTTTAATTAGCGTACTAGGAAAACAAAAATAAACTTGTAAAAAACCTGAGATTTATAAAACAAGTATCCTTTCAAACTCAAACTCAAACTCAAACTCAAAGTATTTATTTCAAATAAACCAATTACAGGCACTTTTGAATTGTCAAGGTGTCGGTCAGTCAGAGAGCTGAAGCTAGTTGCCCATTCCAAAGCAGTAGGTACCTATGGAGAAGAACGGGCAAGAAACTCCATGGACACTCTTTTAAACAAAATATTGGTTACATAGTTCATATTAATATTATACATGTGAGAACGATGCAGAACGTTAAAAGCATCCGATATAAAATATGTAAAAACTATTCAAAAATTAAATTAAAACAAGCCCTAGCCGCTAAGAGATGACTAGTCCACTACTGACAGCGCCCGTTCACGAACATGACGCATATATTAGCACCATTCAGCTCAACCATTTTGAAGGGAGCTAAATGATCCAACACACACGCCACCATCAGCGAGACATTAAAGTGAGCATGGCATACTCTCAGCCGCCAGGGCACATTCAAGTCAATGAAAGACGTACCCAGTAAATGGTCGCTTTATAGTAGGTACATAGTACTCACATATGTGCTAAGCAATTATACAATATTAAGAGATTGAATTTATACAATGCAAAGATAGTTTTTTTGTTCTTCTCTTCCGCAGCTCCAACAGTTTTTAGCAATTAGTTGGTGCGCCCTTGTGGAGCTGGACTAGCATTGACCCAAGCATTTTTGTCAGCAATGTAATCTCCCAATTTATAATACGCTTGGCTGCATAGTGTGCGTTTTATACAGGATTTAAATTTTGATTCGTTAAGTTCAAGAATGTGGGGAGGTATTTTATTGTAACATTTTAAACAGAACCCCATGAAAGATGAATCTACTTTTGCCAGCCTGAAACCTGGCTGAACTATTTGGTCCCTATTTCTAGTGAAATAATTGTGTCTTTCACCTCTTTTACTAAAAAGATGCAGATTTTTCCTTACGTACATGATGTTTTCATAGATATATTGACAAGGTACAGTGTGACGGTACATGATGTTAATAACCTTAAACCGTTCTCTTAGAGAATCGCGCCTACGGAGATTATAATTATATGGCTCTGATAGCTCTTTTCTGCAGAATAAAAATTGAGTCGACGTCTGCAGCTCGGCCCCAAAGTAAAATACCGTAAGACATGATACTATGAAAATAACTAAAATAGACTAGCCTCGCGGTATCTACATCAGTATATTGACGAATCTTTCTGACAGCATATGCTGCAGAACTTAGCCGTCCTGAAAGAGATGTTAAATGAGGACCCCATTGTAGCCTTGAGTCGAGCGTGATCCCTAGGAAAACAGTTTTATCGACAAATTCTAGTTTCTCTTGATTCAATACTATCTCACAATCACTACTTTTTACATTTGGTAAAGAAAATCTTATGCACTTAGTTTTTTTTCCATTTAATACTAAATTATTTGCAGTGAACCAATTTTGGACCTGCAGTAGGGCGTTATTTACGTCGTCAAAATTTTTAGCACGTCTATCTATTTTAAAAATTAAAGAAGTGTCATCAGCAAATAACACCATTTGTGGTTGATTTTTTAGTAAATGGAGAAGATCATTTATGTATACTAAAAAGAGGAAAGGACCCAATATAGAACCTTGTGGCACACCCATTTTTACTTTTAAACCGAGTGAATTGACGCCTTTTATTTGAACTTGCTGTTGTCTATCGTTTAAATAAGATTTTACCAAACTAAGCGCAAGTTTTCCAAGTCCGTAATGCTCTAGCTTCAACAGCAAGGTTTCGTGATCAACGCAATCAAATGCCTTGGAGAGGTCACAAAAGATTCCGATGGCGTCTTGAGCCTCTTCCCACGCATTGAAAATGTGTTTTAATAAGGTCACACCTGCGTCAGTTGTACAACGTCCTTTGGTGAAACCATACTGTTGATCGTTAAGTATTTTATTAGTGTTAAAATGATTAAGCATTTGATTAAGCATTATCTTTTCAAAGATCTTGCTGAAAACCGGCAACACGGATACGGGTCTATAATTATTGGTGTCTTTACTGTCCCCGGATTTGAAAAGTGGTATTACCTTGCTGTATTTCATTAAATCCGGGAAGATGCCTTGATCCACACATAAATTAAATATGAACGCTAAATAAGGTGCTATCGTCTCAATGATCGAGGTGCAGACTTTACTGGACATTCCCCAAAGATCTTCGGTCAATTTGATTTTAATTTGTTTAAAAGTTTTAATTACTACTATGGGGTTAATATGCTTAAAGTTGAATTCAATCTGACAGGCTGAAACGTTTGCCTTTACTAAATCAAAAGAGAGGGAAGGCGAGGAATTTAGAGTTTCAGTAGTTTTTAGGGGAATACTGGTAAAGAAATTTACAAATTCTTGAGCTACTTGTTTGCTATCACAAATGGAACCACATGACGTATCCAGTATGTAATCAGAACTATGTCTTTTGCTCCTGTTCGTTTCGTTATTGATAATTTTCCAAACTGTCTTTATTTTATTTTCAGCTGATTTAACCTTGTTGCTAATGTATTTGGATTTAGCTGCTTTACAAGTTTTCTTAAAAATTTTTGAGTAGGTAGCAACATACTTATTAAAAGATTCAGTGTTAATAAAAGGCTTAAGGCCATAAAGCTCGAAAAGTCTTTCCCTACTTTTCCTGAGTCCTTTAGTGGCCCAGTCACTAAATACAAATTTAGGGTTGATAGTTTTAGTTTTTTTCTTAAAACAATTATTAAATTCGGTTTGCACTACGGTAAAGAATTCCTTATACAAAATATTAATATTTTTCAAAGATAGTTCCTGATCACTTAACTTACAATTTAATGCGATATTAAATTTATTTAAATTGACAGATGTTATTGGTCTGGATTGTATTAGGATTTTTTGTATTGTTGTATTGGACTCAAAAGTTACAGTTTGACCACTGTGATCAGAAGGGAGATAATTAACTATGGCTTTATCTAAATAGTCGCAGCAACAGAAAACATTATCAATGCATGTAGCAGTAGACATAGTTATTCGGGTTGGTTCAACAAACACATTTGACAAATTAAATGATTTAAACAAATTTAATAATCTACTTGAATTGGAATTTCTTCTCCTTTTCCTTCACGTGTCACCCGTTGTTTCAAATATATATATCGTATCGTTTTATAGTTGTACAACTTATAGATATATTTGATTAACGGAAACAGTGGACAGAACATGTAGATTATTTGTTTCATACTTTTGTGTAAACCTCTGGAATGTTATTTAATATTTAAAAAGGCTGCCCTCGCACTGCAAGAAATATTCCCTTTACAGAACCCGCATCAGCTCAGATATTGCAATATAATTATATAACTATCAAATGTACACCTATACAGTCTCCGTGAGAAACCCTGTCTAAGAGGGTTTTTAAATTCCTGTATTAGTACTTTTAAACAGTTCGTTTGCGACGCGCCGGTTTGGCCACCACACTGCGCCGCTGCACATCACGCTTGTATTTCAAGAAGGGTAAGGCAGAGGCGTTATATGTAGCACACCTACATATCATCAGTTACAATACTTAAAATATTGCCGCCTACAAATGGAAATTCGCTATGTTAACATATTATTATACTAGCGGATTCATTAATGTTTTACGCGAAACTGTATCAAGACTTCCTGTGCCTAACCTGCGGTAGATCAGTTAATATACAATCTATATGTTAATAACACGCATCGAAATCTTTCTGGAAAAACCTCTATATAATGGCGAAAATTTTATTAAAATCCGCCCCGTACTTTTTGTAATAATTATGTTGAAAAATATTTGGAAGAAAATAATGCTTCACCTTCCTATATTTATATATACAACTAACCCTTGTGATTTCGTTATGTTTTAAATTTAAAAATGTAATGAAGAAAGTAAATACGATTATTTGCGGTGATTAAAACAATTGATTTCATCCTAAAAAAGGTTGGGGAAACATGCGACACTTCCACGTAAAACGAAAAACATTCTGCAATTAAATTTGTATGTAAACTGACATTTAGAAACGTCACAGACAACGAGAGCGAAGTTAGCTCTACTTCAACACATGTGTTAAGTAAACGTTAAATCTTTTAAGAAATAACAATTGTTCCATCGCGATTTCGAATCTTCTTTTATTTTGGTAGAATGTGACGTTATAAGTTTAACAGTGCCAAGACTGAGGGTGGGTGTACAGTAACATAGTTTGACCTGACCATTATACTACCGAGGATTGTGACTGAGAAGCTGAAATTAAGGTTCTGTTACTTCTTCGTGATTATACATACCGTTGAATTTAAGCAAAATTACGCATATTTTTTTGTAGAATTTTTCGCATAAAAGAAGCAAACAGTAAAAAGGTTCTCCAAGCAAGTTGCTAGCGATATATATGCGGTATTTTAATAGAAATTGGCCGTTATTCAGTTTGCCACCTCACGGATGTGAAGCAAACTACATAAACTGCTACATTCCGAGCAAGTTGCGATACTTTTCGCTAGATAGTGCAGTATTTACGTCTCTTACAGGGCTGGCTAGATGGCACCACTTGATTAAAATACAGGCAATCTCCAATAGTAAAGTTTGTATGTAGGTATTGGGCTTTGTTAGGTAACCCGATTCAAATACAATACTCCCAATTTAGTCGAATAAGATAACTAACCGCAAGGTTTACTGTATTCTTACGATGACGTTAAATTCAGTGGATGGTCATTAATAAGCAATAATAACATTTCGCAACATGGAATGTGCAATTTCAACATCACTTGTAGCGGTCCCGTGGCGCAATGGATAACGCGTCTGACTACGGATCAGAAGATTCCAGGTTCGAATCCTGGCGGGATCGTATACTCTCTTTTTGCCTGGATTTTACTAAAAGAATTTGCTACCCGGGAGCATTTTTACTAACTATTTTATTATTTACGGAAAACACTTTGTTTCTCAGTAATACTATCGCTTCACTTGGCCTACAATAATGTCGGAATAATGTTGCTTTACCTGGGTTTAAAGATTATTAATTCATAAAAAACATACATTGTTTACTTAGCGAATAAATACGTAACTAAGATAAGTGTAGCTAATAGATTAGTTGTTTTTTTTTAAGTGTCGGCAATTGATTTTTAGTGTACGTTGTTAACTTAATACATAGTTTAGTGTTGTTATTGACGCACTGTTTGAGTTTCGCTTTAAGTAAGAGGATGAGTTCTGCCGGTAGATTATAATAAAGTCAAATACAAAACATCCAAATGGCTGTATTTGGATGTTTTTATAAGACAGCCATCTAAGCTACCTACTGCTACTCAAGTCTCCCTATTATTCTTTTGTAATTTGAAACACAAAAATAACTGTTTATTAGTTATTATCTAAATGAAAATCTTAGCAAATCATTTAGTTACTAACTTTTAAAGATATCAAGTTTGTTAAAGTTTTCATTACTGCCTCAGAATACCTAGATTTCAGAAATATTTTACGGCAATGGATGTAAAACATGTTCAGAACCTCACAGACAAGACCGAATGCCCTGTTTGAAAGTACTAATCACAAAAACGACTTGATCGATTTTCATGAAATTTTCACCATAAGATACGGTATTTCTCGGTGAAGACTAATATGTATATGATGTACATAATGGTTGTTTAGTAGTAGAGCTAACGCATGTTATGTAAAACAAGTCGCAACAGTTTATTTCGATACCGGAGCGGCTCTGTCTGGAAATTCAGGGAATTAAACTGCCTATCATAGTGACTGCGTACTTAAATTTACCATTTAGCTTTTGCAATCAGAAAGGTCAGGCGTATGTTAGCATAGTTGGTAAGTCAATCTTTTTTCCAAAATTGATGTTCACGTCCGTGTCTGTGGAGAGACTTCTGAATATCACAATCTGGGGCTGCTGAATACTAATACTCAATACAAAAAGCGTTTCTCGGGAAGGTTGCGGTGTGGGTTATAAACTAAAAGGTGAACTGATTAAAAGTACTAATCTCCAAAAGTACTGAACGATTTTAATAAAACCTTCATCACGAGATGCAGTGTCTCTAAGCGAATGTTTTGGTGAATATTATATACCTATGTATAACTTGTATTCTATCCGAGCTAGCGCATTTATAATGAAAGGAAATTCAAAACTGTTCCGTTCAAAATCGGAGCGGGTTTGTTAGTGGAATATTATAATCTTCTGTTCTACGGAAACCGGAAATTCAGTGATATTACTCATCGTAACCTTAAAGAATACTTCTATTACATGTATATAGTCCTCATCAAAATTAAAAATATTTTTGAACAACAAAGACTCATTATCGCGCTTTCATTTAAATTGCCAACTTAGCTACTTAAGTGTCTCAATTATTCAGCTTGTTAACTTGAATCACAAAAATAACTATTTATAGTAATTATCTAAATAAAAATATTTGCAAATCATTCACCAAGAAACTTTTCTAAATATCAAGTTAGTAAATAAACGTTCAAAGTTTCCTAGGACTTTGATTTTTATTTGCGGACGCCGCCAGATGCTGGTGGTTTAATAAAAGCACTACTGAAATGTTTTGTTATTCATAATAATATATGTAGATTTTATTAATAGCCAGATTGTACAGGTGTTAAATCATTAAATTACAAGTTTAAAAAAAAGTATTAATTACTTACAATGTATGGAATGTTTTAGTCTGAATTAAGTGTTTGTTAAAAATAAATAACTAATTAAAGAGGATTATCTTATTCTGGTAGTACGTTTCCGTGTGATAATTTCCGACATTTATGCAAGTGAGGCCGCTGGCAGGAGCTGGTTGAGACATAAGTAGGTACATTCTTTCACAATTCGGAGAATTTCTTAATCGATATAAATCAAAGTATTTTGCCACATGTATGACGCAGCATTATTAGAAAAGGGCTCGACTGATTTAGATGTTGTTTTTTTTTGTCGTTTTTGTGTACAAAATAATTTCTTAAGAAAATATACATGAAATGTAGGTGGGCAGTTTGCACCGTGAGCTATCCGTGCTTAGATTTTACTGGAAGGTCCTGACGAACTGAGAACCTCTTCCTCTTTTTTTGAAGACGGTTCAAAAAGTGTACAATATCATGTGATCGAAACCGCGCGCACAGCTAGTCGCTATATAAGGTTTATTCCAGATTCAAGTCAAAAAAAAAAAATAAGCGAAGCCGCGAGAAAAACTAGTCAAACATCAATGGAAACAAACACGGCGACCTCTTGCCGTATTATGAACTCTTGGTCGGTGTCTGCTCGTTACTATGGCAAGCTTCGCCCCAGAGGGGGTGGGCGACGGGAAATCAATACTGGACCTGCGCACATTGAATGTGGAAGTCTCCCCCTTCCACATTCTGCGTGTACATTGTTCTGTACGGTACGAGATTTTTCACGCTTGTTATCGAAGGGAGCTAAGCAGAGCTTTTACATAAGGATGTGTTGGTTTATTTATCATGAGCAACAATTGTTTTTGTCAAATTTGCAACCGTAATGTTCGAATTATAGATCAAATTAACTGTTATTTTTACCCGACTGTAGCGAAAGCATAAGGAAGGATGCTGTGTTTGACCTAGAAGTATATTTGCTTGTAATAACTAAACACACATCCACATTGAATATGAGCACAGCCTAAGTGTTTAACTCTCTAACAGCGTCCCTTCAGCGTTTCCTTCTGCACATTATTTTACATTCTAGTCCAATCAACAAGGGGGTTGGATAAGGTGATAATTCCTCTGTCGCTGAAAATTTGCAGGGTGATAAAGTAATGTTTGGTCAACCGTTATCTATAAATCTTACAAAAAACTGTTTCATTTAGGTATAATAAGACTGATTTTTTCTCATTTAGTTAGTTATTGGCAAAAAACCGTATTGCTGTGTTATAAAAATTAACTAAATTGTGCATAGGGACACATTTAACGATATTAACACACACAAAAAAAGAAAATTTGACGGAGGAATTTTTCCGAAAAAGTTATGATACAAAATAGGTATCTTTAACTTCCTGGCTCTCTCAAATCAAAATATTGTTGGATACCGATACATACGGATACATATTAATATTCACTGGCATATACCGAAGGAATTTTGGACGGAGCAATTTTTCACCCAGTTGAGAAATGATTTTCATGTTTAGGTGTAAATACCTAACTTCTAAATAAAAAAAATGTTCGATAACTGGACAACCGTTATCTATAAACATTACTTTATCACCCTGCAAAGTTTCAGCGACAGAGGAATTAATGTAATTTCTCCATATAAAGAATGTCCTTGTTGACTGGACTATTCATTCTAGTTGCATTATTGTCATGGAAACCGCTTTGTCATGTGCTTGGGATGCAGTTTGGATCTATCCAGGCTTTAAAATACTCGAAACATTAGGCTTTGATGCAACTCTAAGAGGCTTTTTGGTTGTCCCTGTGGCTCAAAAGGATTTATGTGTGTCTTAGTAGTTCTGCGTCACAACTTGTGTCCTTTTAAACTGCAACTTCTTTTTTACTGGCTTATATGTATACGGAGGGGACGCATCTTAAAGCGACAGGCACATGACATAATTAATCTGTATCTGATATGTCTGCTTACTAAAAAATATATTATATTTACAAAATGTCCTGATATAGAATTAAACATACCTAATTAATTAAACCTGTAACGAAGAATTTCTCAAAATATTGAACACATTGTTGATCAAAAAGTTAGTTAAGTGTCATCATCAGCATTCTTAACCTTAGGCGGCTTAAATAAGGGATTGAACGCCCATTAAGTTCGAAGTAAAGCGACAAATTAAATATTGGAGCTTTCGACAAAATACATGCTTGCTACTTATTCGATTTGCCTTATAAGGGTTGTACGGAAAACCCGTTACCACTATTTGTGTTTTATTTAGGACAAATAAGGAAATGTGTTTTGAATGGTAGTAGGTGCAGTAGGTTGTAGGTGTGAAAAACATTTACTACCATCGTCATGATGTTTATTACTATGATTGAGTAATAAACATCATGACGATGCGCGATGGTAGTAAATGTTTTGCGTGACTTTGTCCGCATGGAGATTGGTTATTTCTAAATAAAAAGAAGTTTAAAACATACTGCAGTCCTGGTAGACCGATAACATTCACGCGGTCGTTAAAAGAAAGAAAAGACGTTTATTCAGTACAAACAAAAGCACATTTATATTTAAAAAGTCACTAAATACACCCGTGCAAAGCAGCTAAAAACCTCGTATACGTTGGGAAGGCTCTCTTGTGCTAGGGTTGCTTTTATTCGGGCAAGTTCGTACTTTTGATTGGTTACGAAGGTGGTCAAACTATACACGAAAACTGTAGAAAGAACATGTAGAATACTTTTGATTTGTCTTTTGTAGGCATATTATTTAATATTTAAGGCTAAGTAAGCTGCCTAGATTCGCACTGCACGAAATACTCCTCTTTACATAACCCGCGTCAGCTCAGATAAAACACTATTTATAACTATAAATATAATTAATGTACTTATTAACTGCCTCCGAGAGAACCCCTGTCTAATGGTGAAAATTTTATAAAAATCCCTTTAGAACTTATTGAGATTAGTACTTTCTAAACAGTTCGTCTGCGAGGCGCCAGTTCTGCCTCCACACTGTGACTTCGCACATCACGCTTGTATGTCGCGAAGGGTAAAGCAGGCATTATATGTATATATGTTAATCTTTAAAATATTGCTGCCAATGGACAATGGACATTCGCTATGTTAACGTAATATTATATTAGCGGACTCATTCATGTTGCACTTGAAAGTGTTTTCAAGACTTCCTCCTACATAATCCGTGGTAGCTCAGTTACTATACAATCTATAAGTTTATAATATACACTGAAAACTTTCCGGAAAACGCTCTATTTAGTGGCGAAAATTTCATCAAAATCCACCCAGCTCTTTTTGTGATGCTGTGCTGCGTAGCAGCGAACGCTGTCGTAGTAGAGCTAAAAAATTAAAGTGTGTACCCAAGATAATTTTGTTTATTTATTTAAAACTTTATAATGTCAAAAGTTTTGTGAAAACGAATGCCTAATTGAACATTCTTGGTCACAAAAGTTACAAAAGGAGTACGGTACTACCATTTTTGTTTCGTTACATTGACAAATACCTACATATAAAATGTAAATGCATCCTGATTGTCCCTCAATTACCAATTATTATGCTAATTTGTCAAAGAGCCCACTCTTAATTTCTTTTGACAAATTCTCTTTTTTTGAAAAAACCCAGTTTTTATAAAATGTTGCGTTTATTTTCATAAAAGTCTCACTTTTTGTATCTGCTATGTAATGCTTTGTAAATTAATGCAGTTTTGACAATCGCTTTGAAGATTTATTTCGTGGTGTAAAGTGTGTGACACATTAATTTTTAATTCAAATATTGTATAAAAATCTCTATATTTATTCAAGAAATGTCACCATTTAACCTATTTATAGACATAAAAGTAAGATGATGCATTAATATGGGATGGAGAAAGGAGTGATACAAGATGGAAGGAACGGGCTAAGCATTTGTCCTTAGTGGAGCTTATATAGCTCATTGCTACCTTGTAACTCATATTATTAGGAACGTATGAAATGCGCTAATCTATAAACCAGGCTGACATAGGTTTCCTGGAATATTCAGTTAGACAAAGAGGAAACTTTACATCTCTCACTTGTATAAAAGGGCCCGTACTATGCAGCGTGCGGCAGTATTTGACGGGGACCCAACCTAGTCGTTTAGGTGGTCTACGTCAAATACTGATATCGAGTGTTTTCTTCAGGGTGGGGTCACAGCACGTACTTATGTAAAGTAGCTCTCTCTGAACGTTTCATTCAAATAAACCGTTGCAATAAATAACATTTTGTAAGATAGAATAGCTTAGACATAATGCTCATACATAATTCCATAATTCGATCCATTTATGTGATATTTTTTTCTTTCATACTTACAATTAATTTTGCGCACTTTTCTAACAACTACAACATGATAATAGCGCGCCTAAATTAGGCAAAGCCGCTCCTCTTTAAACCGCTTAGTGATTATGACCGATGACCGATAAACCGCTTTAGGTATTTAGGTCTATCAACTAGTTTGAGCTAAAATCTATTTATAGAGGCAGTGATGAGGATAACATGAACATTAGAGTCTAGGAGATTTTCACTTTCCGTTCTCATGGTTGATGAGTATTTTTATTTTCATAAAATTGCATGCAAACTTACTTAAGTAGGTAATTTAGTTATTTGTTAATTGTTGAAACTTGACTGTTGTTAGTATACTTTTCAATGGAGCCACTTACTTGGGGCACATTTGAGTTTGAATTGAGTTCATGTTCAGCACTGATGTAAAAGGATACATACTCGTACAATACAGTTTGCAAAAAGTCACACTAATATTTTGGAACAACAACCATGCCGATCCATCCATGAGACAGAACAAAACACAGTCGAAATCTATGACAAGGTCACAAGATATTTTCCTCTTTATTACAATGAGAGGTTATATTTAGTTAAAATGTAAGGAGATTATGAGTGAGAAGTTTCATCATTTCGAATACACGATTGTTTTCTATAGTGAATGTTTTAGCTGTGTTAAACTAACACAGCATTAGTCGTCACAACTTAAAGTTCATGAATTTCTTTGTTATCGTCGACCGAACTTCCATTATAGTCGCCGGTAAGTAGTTCTATGCTAGAAGCTATCTCCAATTTCAATATTTATACACAGTTCATTACTATTCTCTCATTATTCGCCTACTAAAGTCACCTTGTGAAGGTTACAAGGAAGCAGGATGGT
This sequence comes from Hyppa rectilinea, assembly GCA_951799385.1. NCBI lineage: Eukaryota > Metazoa > Arthropoda > Insecta > Lepidoptera > Noctuidae > Hyppa > Hyppa rectilinea. The sequence continues at coordinate 25,394,813 of OX637300.1, read as the reverse complement.
TATATATTAGCTAGTAACTCTTCTTGATTCATGTTGTGCTAGTGCTCTTGGCGGGCGAACCGTTTCCGTAGCAACAGATGCACCACGCGTCCATTCATATTGTAATCTTTGTTTGACACAAACGAAATTGAGTGTTTGAAAGGGTAGTCAATAACGTTACTTTTTATGAACTGTCAAAACGCGGAATTTGTACGTGATTTGTATGAAATACAATTTTGTGACGTCACAGATTTTTAGAATCAAGCTGAATACTTATGAGCGTTAAATGCAATTTTACAATTATATCTTCTCATAATATTTCATTTCTGCACGGTGGTGGAAGTTTTTAAGACGACTGGTCTTTTTTCTATGTGGTTTCATATTTTATTTTTGACCGTTTCAAATAGGTAGTTGAAGATTATCTTTTTTTTTTAGCATGAAACTGAAAAGTTGTATGAAATATTATTCCGAGCGTGGTAAACAGTTTTTTAGGAATAGCCGATGGAATTTAGCAGGTAGGGCGATGTTATTTATTATTATTTACTGTCTACCATAATAACTAAGTTTAACAGTACTTAGTTCAGTAAGTTCATCAACCGTGCGTGATGTCAGCGGTGCTCAAGTTCACACACACAAGTGCAATTAACGTGTTATAGCAATCATGTGATGCACACATACACGAATGTGAATGGGGTATTTCCTCCTTGATGCGTCTGTCGCATATGGCGCTATCGCACGGGTGCATACAGATGAGTATTCCGATCAATACTACATGCAGAAGAGACAAGAGACTACATCCTAGTATTCATCGGATCCTGGTACACCGAATCTATTAATAAATTTCATTTGCATGAGGCAGGAAAAAGTTATAAAGTTAAAAAAATTGATTTCAATAAAAGTAACGTTACTGTGTTATAGAACGAAGGTATTATGCCAGCTTTTAAGAGAAAGTTGTATTGAAAATGAGCATAAATATTTTCTTAACGAAACCCACACTTCAAATAGAAGTCGGAATGTTTTCCCATCTTAAAAGTAGTGCACAAAAACAGTAAAGACGATGTGGTAGACACTGACCAAAAGCGCTAACATTGAATTTGCTTGGGAATTAAACACGATATCTGCGTGTCACTGACTAAATACGCAAAAATAGGGTACACATATTATTATCACAATCACTTATACATTCCGTGGAAGTCAAGAAAACTTCTTAATATACATTATATTCATCAATAATAGCGAAAATGTGGGACGACGTTTAATTCATACAAAACACTGATATGCATTTTTACTCATAGACATTTATTTTTGACATTAAACTGTTTTTTTTTACATAAGTAGCCCACATTGCCCCACAGTTGAGCAAAGGCCCCTAAATCCTTCCAGACATATTTTACTAGAGCCACCTCCACATCCACCATCCTGGACAAGATTCGGCGGGGTCGTCCATCCTCAGACACAACTGCGCAACTCAATATGTGTTGTGTTCCAATCTGACTTTAATTTTGTATTTTGATTTTTAGGTGAGCCAGAAGTTCATGCTAACGAAACTGAGTGACAAGTACGACTGAGTCCGAGAAGGATGTAGATTGCACGACCATCATGTTCAAGAGCAAGCGAGAAAAACCACCACTGCCCCGCAAAAACATCCCAATAGCAATATTTTTTTTTTTAACTGAATCATATTTTTCCCACCAGAGACGCAGATTGTACAACAGGTGCAGAAAACTTGAATTGATGCCATCTAGCTACGCAAAGACCCAACACGTCCGTTTATGTGTAGACTTATTGAACTCTCGTTCAGACCCTATTTCAACCGGTTCAAACAGCCTCTGAGATGGGTTAATAGATGACGCCACTCTGATAATGCTAGATTATTAATTATGTAAAAGGTTTTAAGTCAATATGGACAATCTATCGTTTTGGAGCTCAATATGCTCCTGCTTTTATAGCCTTCAATAATTATTCAATTCATCAATCAATGTGGGTTAAATTAAAATACAGGTGGAGTAGATAGGAGTACGCCATGTACAGTTGCCAACACATCAAGTTACCATAAACAGTCAAATTTTCTTAATCGATTTCGAAATTAGCATTCAACCTTTTATGGTTTAAAATCATCAGAAAAAATTGACAGTTTGGTATAATTTGATGTGGTGGCACCATACATTCTGCATAGAAATAGGTACGCAAAATTTATAAAAATTGTTTAGCTATCTTAAAATCCTAACTATGTAGGTACCTACCTACCTACGTTTCCGGTGGATTGTACAAAAAAAATATCTTCAAAACAGGATTGCATTTAAAAATCACACGATTTAAGCAGAATTAAATACCTGCTGAATAAAAGAGAATATTTCTCAATCGGGAAAATACATTTGTATAAGTAGGAATTTATGTTTCACTTAGCAAGCACAGATTTATCACTTACTCTCAAATAACTTGTTAATAGTATTTTTATCAAAACTTGTCGTACTCAAAACGAAACATATTATTTGGATACATATTTTTCAACGCATTTACGTAAGCTAACTTGTTCAGACCCTTTATTTTACTAGAGTATAAATAATACATTTCATTAATATATTATATTCAGTATAATGTACATATGTGTATGATACAAATCAACATCGAATATTTTATTCAATGTATTTAGAGCTTTGAAGTCAATGTCAAATAATTATTCAAAATTTGTCTTTATTTGCAAACACATAAAAGGAACGTTTGAACACCAAAATTTAGAAAATCAATTTTTTATTCATACTTACGAACAAGAAGTTTCTAGTGATATTAAAACATAATTTTAGTTTAGGCCGCTGAAATAAAATGCTCTAAGCTGAAATATTATGCAAGTTATCAAATATTTTTAGTATCCGAAGCAGTGCTGGTTCTACTTCAAGGATCACACTGATAAGACCTTATCTCCATCACTGACGTCACATATCAGAACGAAGACTTGGGCTGCACAGGCAGGCTTGTAACTACCTACACCTTTGACCGACAGGGAAGTTATAAGGCAAGACCAATACCAACTCAAACGTTAATGTGAAATGAGAGCAAGTATAATATTAAGAATATTCGTCGTTGTCGTATATGGGTGCTAAGTTCTGTTTAGAAAATCCTAAAATTTTTGTCACAAGAATGTGCAACATTGTAACATGTTTTTTATAACAATTCAAGCTAAAGATTTGACTTGGCTAGTTTTTACCAACAGACCAAATTTTGAAAACTAACACAGGTATTATATCGAACTAACAGTATAAATACAGTAATAACAGAACGTACAATAACTATCGTACGACTTGACGGAGGTTATCAGAATTTGCATGTTTTAGAATAAATCTTAAATAGCCAAATTAGTGTATTACGTGTATTACGAAAAAAATTGTCATAGATATACATTCCTTGGGGCAAATAAACGTTCAAAATCAAGATAAATTATTATTCTTTCGATGAAAAACAAAACGAAAATGAGGGTCGATTTCAAAATCAGTTTTTGTTTCATTTCCTAATTACGGCACAAAATGATACAAAAATAGCGCGCACAATGCTATAATCGTAGTTAAGAGGACATTTAACGGTTAAATTTAGCTAATATACCGATGCTTTTTGACTCGAACTACACTTTCTCTAGCAACGAGAAGTAGGGTTATCAAACTTTTGTTTTCGTGGTTATAAAATAAAACTGAACTCGCGCTTCATGACAAGTCACAACTCAAATCGTTGTGACGTGAATTTCTAATAGAAATACTTACTGTTCTAGTAAATTACGGATAAAGTACAACTTGAAGTACCCGAGCGACTAATATTGGTTTGTGGTACCGGATGGCTACCGCAATTGAAATGAGTTAGCAGGGCGAAATAGCTTAAGCAGGAAACTGTTTGAAATTAACAATAAATAACTAGTATATACCTCCACAAGGTTATTGCCAGCGTTACTGAAGGTAGTGGTAGTAGTGGAAAAGATCTGTTAACAAGGCGTACTTATCTCCTTTTTATTGAAATTAGCTCAGCAAGCGAAGACACTAAACTTAAACAGCACTTTCTGGGTTCGTTGAAGAATGCGGTCTTTTGATTACAGAATTGGCAACCATTCATTGAAAAGTTTCCATTCCAACCATTCTCTGTGATCGAAGCTATATAATAAGGTTTTTAGAAGACTATGGGGGAGAGAGGGAAGACTATACGCGAGGAGTTCGTGGGTTCGAATCCATCATATGCTCCACTTTTGATGACTTGATAATGTTTTTTAAACTAATAAACATTTTACGGTAACAAACATTGAAAAAGAGAGAAACAAACTTATTTAAAAAAAAGTTAAATTTTAGTTGCCAGCGCTCGCAGGCTATATGAACCAACAAAGAACAAAGCTCGCTGCATTGCGGACCAGTTCCACTAGTAGACTATTGCAAATCACTAAATAGTGCAGTTGCATCTGTCTTATCACTGACTAGGTGGAACAACGTAAGTAATTTCAGATTGGTTAACTGTGGCTTCTGCTGCCAACAGTTAGCGCTAAATTGGAAAAAGAAGTTTGAAGCTATTGAAGCCGACGACGATCGTCGTGATATGTTAAAAACAAAAATATAAAACCAAAGACGCGCCGGATTTCCGTTGTTTTGGAAGTTGGTTGTTTTATTTTGGAAAAAAAAACAAAATTTACTGTTGACATTTTATATAGCTATAGAACTGATCGTTATTTAGATAGATAGATAGATTTATTTATTTCTGAGTATATGATATGTACATTAAGATCTTAACATTGTACAGTTTCACATACACTACACAATTAACTTACAAAGTCAAAGTGGCCAAGTTCTAGGCCGCAACAATAATTATAATCATAGTACCTAGTTTGTTTGTCATCGAAACGCTAAGAAGAAGATATAATTATCCCCATTAACATAATTATAAATTCGTTTAGATGAAAATTGGTAAGTTAAATACAATGTCAAGTTTTATAAGCACAATTTGATTATATTTATTATTTATGAATGAAAAGTATAAGTCAAGAGGTACACATGCACACACAAAGGAAGTATTGATAAAATGTAGTGTTGTAAAATGTTGTGTGTCAAAATGTATCGTTTAAAAATTCATTAACTGAATAGAAACAGTTGTCTAAAAGCCAAGCAAATATTGTTCCTCTGAATTTATTTGTAAGCAACACTCTGATGCGTGAGGGTAAATTGTTAAAGATTTTGATTGCTATGCAATTGGAATTCCTGCTATACAGATGTAGTCTCTGGCTAGGTGCAAGTAGTTTATTTGGGCTTCTGGTTTTCACTCCTTTAGAAATGTGTTCATTAAATGGAAACATGTGCGAATGAAACCATAACCAACCGTTCCGTTCCTTTTGTAACCATATTTATCGGCAAATAAATCTTTGACTTTGACTTTGAATACCTTTTTACAAACATGCTTATATTTGGGGAAAAATATAATAATTATAAACCACTATAAAGTATGTGCAATTCATGTGTATCAAGGGCTGAAGAACAAAGGTGAAATTTAAGCATTTTTCATTATAACACATCAACAATATCCATTGCGCTTCTTTCTGCCTATCATAACGGATGAATGCTGCGCAGCAGAATGCGCGAATGAGGTAACAGCACAAGGAGTCCAGAAATACAGGGAAGTGAATACCACGTGCTTTTAACACCTATGCGCGCACATACAGCGCAGGCTTGAATGAAAGGGGTGAATGGTCCACGTGCTATGCCCGAAAATGCGCTTGCGTAAAACTGCGCTTAAATATGCTGCAAACCAGGAGTCCATGAAGGGTCAAGGGCTGAGATCGAGAAAGCAATGAATACTAATGACAATTTAGCGTACGTATGCCAAATATGCATGAAGAATAAAATTACAACTCATTTTTATTAAGGTACTGAATGCTGATGGTCTACAAAGTTTCAGTAAAAAAGCAAACCAAAATCCCTATTAATCCACGCTAATTTATTATAAATGCGAAAGTAACTCTGTCTGTCTGTCTGTTACCTTTTCACGCCTAAACCACCCAACTAATTTTGCTGAAATTTGGTATGTAGATAGTTTGCATTCATGAGAAGGACATAGACATATTATTTTTTGGAAATTCAACCCTTGAAAGGGTTACAAGGGGTGGCAAAGTTTGTAGTAGGGTAGGGTAGGTAGGGTAGGTCCCTACCTACCCTACCTACCCTACCTACCTACCTATGCGAAAATGTGCAATAGGGTAAGGTAGGGTAGGTAAGTTGGTAGGTAGAGTAGGTAGGTAGGATAGGTAAGGTAGGTATCATAGTTAAGACAGGACAACGTCTGTCAGGTCAGCTAGTCTTCTATACCGGATAACGAACGAACTCGTTTTAACACACTTAACAACATGATAGGTAACGTTTATTAACTTTCTGTAATTTTTTGGGCCCTTTCTGTAATTTTTTGTTATCTATTATTGCCCACTAACTAAATGTTTCTCCACAAAAAGTTACTTCGGTGTGGCAACCTTTAGATTTTGGTGTTGCTAATAAATTACGTAATATCGAGAGATCTCCATGTTTTGCTAGTCTTAAACATCATGCGAAGCATTCATTCAGTGACTGGTATGAGTCGAGCTGCACACAAGTGGGACAGACATGTATTATCAACACTGAATTACACACCCTGACTCACAAATACCTACACAAGACCAACCCCACTGACTTCCCTGCGAAGTGGTAGAATTTAAAACTAACTTGGCATCTTGGCTATTGTTTTTATTAGTTTCTGCGAGCGGCTTACATGCGTACACACATCCAACAAGACATAGGACTTCCAAACTCGATCAATTTAAATTAATGAATTAGTTACTAGCGACCTGCCCCGCCTTCACACGGTGTTTAAATCTCAACAACGTCGCCATTTATCGGGTCGAAAACTTCTACTTTTCAAGCTGGAAAAAACAATACACACACATTCATAATATTTCATTTTCAATGAAATTTTATTCAACCGCAACGACATCATTATGATTAGCGGGTAGGTACTTCCATGATTTTAAACGTAACTTTACGTTAGGCTAAGAAAATTAATTATATTAATTGCAAAGCTTCAGATCATTAGTACGTAACAAATTTTTCGAAGTCAACGAAAGTCTGTTTGTGCCGTTTCATTCTCTATCATTGTACGGGGCCGCTAACAAAGTTCGGTTGCAGTTTGTATGCATGTATTGATTGCAATTTTGACCCCACACCCTTTGTAATAAAGACTTTTATGAACGTCACACCATGAAACTAAAAATATACATCCAGCTTCCATTTATTCTGCGTCCCCAGTATTTCAGTATAGCGAATATCGAACCTGATAGCGTCAGTTTTGCCGTGGTACGTGGTCCCCACGTGTCAAACAGCACACAGTGAATACAATAAAATAAAACACAACAATAAAATGGTAGATCTGTCAAAAAAAATCAATCATGAAATAGAAAATAATGAATACAACAATTGTAAGAAAACACTTAAACAAAAAAACGAAAAAAAAAGGCAAAAGCGGTCAACTTTGGTCTGTCTAAGTCGTAAGAATCGCGAAATTTTTGCATTAAGCATTAACGTTGAACTTAATTCAATCAAAATCAAAAGTCATTTTCACCTCACAGGCTCGGAAGGAGTCTGTTTGTCATTCGAAATCTGAGCCGAAAATCGATTTTTGCTCTCTAGCGTGGAAAGAGTTTTTAAAATTCGTACCTTTCTATTTAACAATTTTCTATACTGCCAGTCCACTGAAAATGCATGACACGGTCTAAAATAAAATATTAAATAATACCGCTCACCTTAAAAACTTCCATCACAGTACAGAAATTAAATATTTTGCGAGGATATAATTGTAAAATTGTAATTAATGTTAATAAGTATTCCATTTGATTAAAAAAATCTGTGACGTCACATTTGAATATGCCATAAAAATACTACCCTGTCAAATACCCAATTGTGTAGTAATTTAAGTTAAATTTTTTAAATAAAATAAATACTAATATAATATGTTATTTAATCCTTTGCTTGGCAAAAATAAATATGTATTAAATTAAATTAGTTTTTTTCTTTCATTCTCCTTATAGGACAAGTAGGATATAGAACAAAATACAAGGTATTTAATTTTGGAGATATTCTATGTAACTCATAAGATACATTGCCAAGTAGATCTGTTATTTTCTTCACATGAGTCAATGTATCTGAGACGCTCGAACAAAATAAAACTCAACATAAAACACCTGTTTTCTTGCACCTAGCAGTTTCCTCGCTGTAGTGAGGTGAAAAATTGTGTGTTGCGCTCGGCAGCAAAGCTTTTCTGCGTCTCGTACCTTTGAAACCTTCGTTACGCTCAGGATTCTATATTTGAACCACTCGCTTCGCTCATGGTTCAACCCTAGAATCCTTCGCTTGCTCAGGTTTCAATAGAAGTACTCGCGCGAAAAATCAACTTTGCAGCCTTGCATAACAAATAACTATTATTCAAATTAGGCTGAAAATCAGCACTTTTTGAAGGTCAAAGTTACATAAGACAGTCCCCCAAAAACGCCCACCCTTCACCACTAGCTGGGAAGAAGAAGTGGCGCAACAAACTCCCCAGCAGCACAGCTGTCTGTTTAGTTGGAAGAATTTGACTCTACACATTTATCGTACGAGAAGTAATTACCATTACGAAACACATCACATTAAAATCAATAATTTGCCACATGTCAGCTAGCACACGCCAATATACCAATTAAAACATTAAAACTGACTGTACTCAAGCGTAAATAAAAAAAAAACAACGAGCCTCCAGGTAAAAGTGCGTGCCCGCTTACATGTGCAATGCTGTACTATGTCCATACAGCCGTAACTAGAAGTTACAAATGACAAACTAGGACCATCGAAGTAAAATCAATCAATTAATTGCTAATGAGTACTAACTAGGATCAGGATAAATAAATATGATCAGCTGTCCAGGTCTCTAGCTAACCACATATTGCAATAAAACTCATTAAAAAAAACCATTGTAATGAGTAGATTATGTCAATAATAAATGAATAATAAAAAAAACAACCAAAACACAATGAATAGAACACATAACAAAAATAATTTTATGAATCTACGAGTAATTCTGGAGAAAGAACATAAACATTGTCTTGTGTTAATCACAGCGACCAACTATTCTTGTCGTTTCAGTAGTCGTTGGTAGTATAGTAAGCCTTTGATTAATAATTCTGATGTATATGTCACCGTAAGATTGTAAACATCGTTATAATTACAATCTATCTAGATCTATCTAGTAAGATTGTAAACTATCGATAGATTGTGAACCGTATCATTATGATTGCAGTTTAACGCATCATTTTTCGCTTGATTGTAATCTATCGATGGGAAGCGGTCAAATTGTGAACCCGGCGTAGGACGTTTAAAAAAATGGTTAGGTTAGGTTAAAACTGCGACAACCTACGCATGAGCCGAGCGAGCGAAGCGAGCGGTGCCGCGGCAGCGGCCGGCGAGTGCCGGAAACGACTAGATTATATAGAAAAAAATATGGAAAAAAGAGATTATTTTTATTCAGATTGTAATTTAACGGTTTCACTTCGGTAGATTACAATATAGCGAAGAATAATGAGTCAAATTGTAATCATAATGATACGGTTCACAATCTATCGATAGTTTACAATCTCGCTAGATAGATTGTAATCTAACGATCTTTACAATCTAACGGTGACATATATATAATCCTATGTACTTGTATGCACTTTTTAGTAATGGTGATGCCGTTTAAGTCTCCTCTAGATTACAAAAAAAGATTTTTTTTAAATTAAATCATTTTTCATGCACCAGAGACGCATATTTTACAACAGGTACACTAAACGTGATACTTAATAAAATGGGGTTGAATTCATACAAAACATTGGACAATAATATGTCACAGTCACTCTTATCATAAATTTAACCAGCGTCGAAAGAGATAGCATGCTGTAACAAGTTCCATCCCTTACTAGTCCGTCAACATTGCTGATGGTGTGATTTGAATACAGTGGGGTGGTGTAGTTCAGTTTCTCTGACGTCACAATGTTCGTAATCAATACAAGGGCGACAGTGTTTATCGTTGCTGCGGACATTGATCGGAAAATCAATAGGGTGTTGAACTTTTGGCATTGAACTTGGGCGTAGTTTGAGGGATAAAACTGAACCCTGAAATCGGAACCGCGTCTTTTTTTAAACGCAATAGAAAAATAAGTCATTTTAAGGTCGTTGCTCCATCTAGCTGAGGTGCGTCCCACACTAACACGCTTGCCGATACGCGGTTTACGTAAATTGAATTTTGCAGATGCTAGAACCGAATGTACCTTTTTAGAAATGTCTACAGTATCATCCTATGGTATCCCCTCCACTAAGAAAGTCACCAACGTAGAAGTCACGTCGTATGGCACATTGGGCACGACTATCCTCAATGCTATCGGCCAGACTTACCAGACACTTAGTAGCTAAATAGGGTGCAGAAGCGGTACCATAGGTAACCGTGTTCAAAGTATATGTCTTAAGAGGTTCTGATGGTTCATACCTGAAAATTATTTTTTGAAGAGGTCTTTGGACTGGATTTAACTCAATGGCCCTGTACATTTTCTCTACGTCACCTGAGACCACGTACCTATGCTGACGAAAACGTGTTAAAATGGAAAACAGATCGTCTTGAACTACGGGACCAACCATCTGAATGTCGTTAAGCGACACGCCCGAACTGGTCGAAGCTGATGCGTCGAATACTACGCGTAGTTGTGTAGTGGTACTAGAACTGCGGATGACTCCATGATGTGGAATGTAATATTTATTCATGGAGTTTCCTGGTGGAGTAGTACAGTCTGAGTCTAACGTCATATGACCTAGGCGCTCATATTCTCTCATGAACTCGTTGTATTTTTTATGAAATAATGGATCGCGTTTAAATCGCCGTTCAAGGGAAAGAAAACGATTTCTAGCATTAGTAAAAGAATGACCTAATGTACTAGGATCCCCCTTTAAAGGCATAGTGACGACAAATCCCCCACTATCATTACGGACAGTGGTTTGAGCAAAAGATTGCTCAGACATTCTTTCTTCAAGTGAGAGTGAATGTTTTGAAGCGACGTTGTCAAGCTCCCAAAAATAAGTGAGGTCGGGAGTGACATTGGAATGATGGCAAAAATGAATAGCGGAAAAACATGATTGGCGCGAAATACTACCTGAAACTAACCATCCTAACTTGGTCTCGCATAGTTTAGGTAGGTTTTTCCCTAAGTCTATCGTTTTGCTACCTAAGACATTCCAGAAAACTTCCGCCCCTACCAGGATGTCTACGACCGACGGAACATTGAAGTTCGGGTCTGCTAGCTTAAGACCTGAAGGAATAGGGACGTGCTTAATAGGTACGAATGAAGACGGTAGAACCTTTGTGATTTCAGGCAAAATATGACACTCGATATCGACAGTAAAGGCACAGCATAAAGACTCTATTGAGAGGTGACAAGACTGTGTACTGGTGGATATGTGATTATTAATACCCGTTTCCTTGGTGCTCGTACCGTGTCGTAACAAACCCAGCTTCTCTGACAAGTTCTGCGTAACAAAGTTGGCCGTACTGCCGTTGTCCAGTAGTAGGCGCGCAGTGTACTTCTTACCCGTCACGCCAGTCACGTTCACCATCGCTGTGGACAGTAATACATGCGCAGAAGTAGCAAGCTGCATGGAATTAGCTGAAAGCGACACATTTGAAGTAGGTGATGCAGAAGGCATGGCAGAAGGCAATGGATTGGAAGCAAGTTTGGGCTCATTAGATTCTAAATGTAAAAGCGTGTTGTGTTTTGTTGTGCAATATTTGCAATGTGAAAATCTACATTTGTTTACATTGTGTCCAAAGCGTAAGCAATTAATACACACTTTAAATTGTATTGCCTTTTGTAAACGATTTTCTATAGACAAGTTTCTAAAAGATTCACATTTAAATAATGTATGCGCTTGGGAGCAAAGTGGACATTTACTGTGTTTTTATTATTATTACGATTATCAAATTTTTTATTTGTTTGGTTATGCTTAGAGTCAGCTTTGTCGGAATTAAGACTATTGTTTAAAGCGACAACAGTATTCCTGTCGGTAGTACCATGACTGGACTCCACTGACTCCAACCAGTCCGCTTTCCTGCTTAAAAATGAACAAAATTGTGTTAAAGTCGGATCTTCTTTAAAAGTATTTCTATGCTCTTCCCATACAAGTACTGTTGTTGTATCGAATTTCTTTACCATAAAATAAATAATAATGTCATCCCAATATTGAGTGGGCCTTTTTAATGCTGTTAGTGCCCTAATATTTTTGTTAATAATGTTGACAAGGTTTCTGATGGAAACGCTTGTCTCGCTTGTTACTGGTTCGGCATCAAACAACGCTTGGTAGTGGTTGTTCGCTAGTAGACGGTCATTATTGTACCGTTCGCACAACAGATCCCACGCTAGCTTATAATGGTCGGCTTTAAAATCTATATTTTTAATAATTAAAGCCGCGTTTCCTTGGAGTGAAGCTCGCAGGTAGTGGAACTTGTTGATGTCACTTATGCTAGTGTTATCGTGAATTAATGACCCAAAGGTATCTCTAAACTCAAGCCAGTATTGGTAGTTCCCGTCGAAATGTGGCAAATCAATCTTAGGCAAACGTACAAAAGAATTCCTAAATGAAATATGTGCACCTGAGTCTGCATCTCTGAAGCCCGCCTCCGACGCAGCACCGTTGGCCGAGACACCGAGCAGGCTGCGCGTGAGTGCCACCAGGTGGAAGAACTGGCGGTCAAAGTCCTCACGCTCAGTCAACGCTGACTCGTCGTCATCGGAAAGCACTTCGATCTGTGTCTGAAAGGCGTCAAATTCGGTGTGTAAGGTTTCGAATTTACTAAAACGCTCCTCTAAATCTAAACGTTGCAACTCAGATACTGCGGAACTGCTTTTTATTAAATTTAAATAGTTGCTGTAAATAGTAAGCTTCGATTTAATAGAACTACGTTTCTTAATCAATGTTTTTACGCTATCTGTCATTGTTAAATAAAAAATAACAGCTATACGCACTGATGCTAATGAACTTAATAGATAAAAAATGGCAAAACAGCTGTGCGATAATGAAAGGATTCGAGAATCACTGTCAAGGTCAAGCGGTCAACACGTGTTAACGTGGTGCAAATCAGCTAATTACAAACAAAATATGCGTGTTTTACAAGCAGTGATAAGGATAATAATGGGAAAGCACTAAATTTGAAACACTATGGATATAGAAGATGAGAAGATGAACAATATTTTCGGCATAAAAGGAAAGCAGAAAAATAACTAATTGGAACGGACTCACTCAAATACAGTATTATACTCCCGTAAGTATGACATGAGCTCCCACGATGACGATGCCAGGCTGCTTCGGGAACGACTTCTTCGCTGCAATCTTCGTGGTCGCACCGCGTGGCGTTCGCGCTCGGTCAAAGTCCGCAGAGGTGAACACGACGACCGATGATGTTGGCGGCGTTAATTACGGCAATACCGGTAATTGTTTACGGCAATCGAAGGACCAATGAATAGACTCGGTTGGGACTTTATAGTAAAAAGCAACGGTCTGTATAAAAATAGGTATAATACCACAATTAACATTAATTCAACATATGAAGACCGTACAAAGAAATGCCCGGAGTGGCCGACGTCTGTGAGCTCAGTGAGTGGTAAGGCGCGCAGCGGCGCTCGCGTAGCCGGGTTCGGTACGCCGCGCCCCGCGCCTTCCCCGCGGTTATCCACGCATATGTGAGGCGCCGACACATGACGTTCACGATCAGCGGTCTGTCGCACATCACGTGCCCCACTTGTCTCTAGAGACCTAGAAGTTGATGCGAAGATACGCTTGGAACTCAAGCGTAATTCTCTTTCAGTGAACGTCTCTGACTCGCGAGACAATACATGACGTTCACGATCAGCGGTCAGTCGCGCATCATATTCTTCACTGGTCTCTAGAGACCTAATGAATACGCTGAGAACGCAGGCGTGCTTCGCGACCCGAAGACGTTTCCACGGAGCGAGTTGCAGCCTAATGTTCTCAAACAGCATCAAGTCTCTCCTGACGCTCTTCGATAGATTTTTGGGATCTTATGATCCTCAATCTTTTAGCTCTCAGGAACATTGGGAAAGATTTGACCTCTCTCTAGGCATGGTCATAGTTTTATTGTGAAGATACCTGATGAATAAAAATCTAAATTAGAATGACTGCTCACCTGTTATCCTACCCACACTATGATCTACATATCCTACCTAACTTACCTACCGTACCTACCTGTCTTACCTTACCCTACTACCTTTGGAAGGGGCGACTAGAATCAATTCAATTTCTTGTTCATTTTGACGTTCAAAAGTGCCTTACTTGTGCCTATTTGAAATAAATGATTTGACTTTTACTTTGACTTACCTTCCTATACTACTTGCTGATCCAGTGGTTTTTCCAACAATTTTCTTTCATACCAATCATGAGTTAAAAAGTTTTCTTATTTTTCTTTTGAAACAACCACTTTAGTATAGCGAACAAAATACTAGCGAGACTAACGAACAACAATGATTGTTTATGTACAATTACGCAATTGAAACGTTTTTTTGGTGGTCGAAATATCAATCAATGATATTTCAGTCTATGCAGGATGGTTCTCCCTCACAGTTTCCGCCACTACACGCGGTTTTCAAAAGAAAATAAATAAATTCAAACTACAATGCGAACTCCTTCTCGGCCATGTTATCCTTGTTCTTATTTCCTACGCGCTGCGTTCTACACGTGACGGAATTACTACTCTGCGTTCATTTTCTCCTGGTATAAGTGAGTTATTTGGCAGTTACCTAACAGCGAGTTAATTTGTTCCTCACTTTATTATTATTTAGAGCCAAGGCGACGTCTAAAAAAGAAACTGTAACCATGATTTCATTTCTAATGATGGATTTATTACGTACTTCTTTTTATTAATGATGCATAGTATTTTTACTACTAGTGGAAAATTAAATAAAAATCTTGAATCGTCTTACAGTCAAAACAAAACTAATGAAACAACATACGACGGGACGAGTGAAAACACAAAAGACATTTTTAAGCATGTGAGTTTACTGTTCATACATTACATGATGATGGATTACAAACGTATAAAATTAAAATGACGCGCGCACGTTCATTAAAAGCAACATCTCTAGGTGTTCCACGAAAGAACATTACTAGAGCTACCATGCACCCAATTGTGTATAAATTTTAATTTTCATGGAGTTTCGACAAATCAACACCGACGGTTTCTCGTTCTCACCTAGCGCCATCTCTTCGTATGTCATGACGTCATTTGAGATTCGAGCAGTAGGCATCTCTAGAGGCTGGGCTCTGCCCTCTCTTAGTATTTATGAAGAACTGTAGATGTCGCTCTTCTGTAGAACTCCTGAATCATTTTACTGTCGTGGAAAACCTTCTGCCAAGTTCTGAGCTCTTGGTATAAATTGACGACGCCACGTGCGGTTCGAACGTGACGATTCCGTTTGGTTCGGACAGTCAATTGACTTTCGTCAAACCACGTAATTATATTTTGAGATTACCATGTGGTTTGTGTACCATTTTACTACTATGAAAAAGGACACTTAAAAATAGGTTCAATTATTATAATATTTTTTATTATAATAATTGAACCTATATGCTCAATTAGAAGCGCAGAAAGTTTAAAAGGGTGAACTCTTTAAAGGTGTTTTTAGCGTACGAATGGAAATGAGTTGGAGAGTTCTTATTCGTAACTCCCGCAATTTTGAGGAGGTCCGATGTGCATTTTGATGGAACTTCCATACAAATTACGCTATGCGCCCTTTCAAGGACAGTAAACTAGCATAGTATTTTATTGCTCATGATTTTTTTTATAAGATAACCCTTGGTTATCTTATAAAAAAAATCAAATAGCTTCCGCGAGTGACGTGTAAGGCCACCACACCATTCTCTGGTTTTGAACCCGCACCCTATTGCTTGTCCTCTGTAACTTTAACCTATGGGTCGAAATAAATACTGTTATCATAGTGTTAGGGATATCTGTATGTTCGTATTAGGAATCTTGTATAATTAATATCGCACCCAGTATTAATGGTGCGAAAACTACGTCCTTTAAAATCGCATACGTAAAAGCCTCTTACTGTTGCATGAAACCTAGTACTACGAATACGGTAAGGCTTGAATGGATCAATACTGTTGGCCGTGCACGTGACACGCCAACGCGGTTGCCATGACTACAGTGGAAATAGAGTGAAGTTCGCTGTACACATGCACTTTGCTTGCTGAGAAAAATATGAATTACATTTTATAAAAATACGTATCCCGATTGATAAGTATTCCCGCTTTTTCAGTATTTAATTCTACTCCAAATGAATGTAATTTATAATTGCAATTCTGTTATTTTTAGTAAGTTATTTGCCAAGAAAATATCAACCCACCCCTGAACTGCCCTATTCCGAGGTGATGCCTTCAATTAATAATTCAAATATAGACTCAAAGGCACGGTTTAATACGACAACATTGATAGTATTTGTATGGTATTTTATAACGATTCATTTTCATGTTAAAATGTTTAGCTTTCCTGTTATGATTCTCATGAAAATTGCTAACAAAGTCGTGAAACCTACATTTTCCACGCTAGCCGTGATCGGTACTAAAGAGACACGTATCAAAGTGTATACAGAATGCAAGCAAAGGTAGACTTTAGTACTATGTCGTTAGAAATGAATTTACTGCAGCAAAATGGCAATACTTGTTACGTTATTATGATCTCAAAATTGTTGAATCAGCCTGGACATGTTTATCTGCTCCTAGTATTTTACCACGCATTTGTGGTGATTCATGTGTTTGGAAACGAACGACAGAGTCCCACGTGTTTTGCACGCCACGTGGAGGTGGGGGGTGGGTTAAAAGTTCATCTGAATGCTATATCTATTATATACCTATATTCACAAATAAATAAATTGAATTGAATTGAATGCCGGAAAACGTAACATTTGAGACATAAAACCAACAAACATTTGACGTGTACGTTAATTTTAATTGTATTTTAATATGCTTTTTAAAAATAATAATTTCAAGCGGACACTGTTTAATTCTTAATACGTTTTTAAAAGTGACCTCATTGATTTTATTACCAACTAAACTCGCCATCTTTCATGGTATTGTCAATGTCAATGTCACAAAAGATTTGTCAGTGTCGCTCTCGCTCATATTACATAAATATAGATATCGACGACGATGTCCGTAATATCTAGTAATAAATAATGGATGTTCGATATTTATCACTTCCAAAACATTGAAAATGTGCAACATAAAAGTTTTTCATGGAATTAGTTCCGTGAACATTTTAATGGAACTTATGATGAATATGGCCTAGCACGATTATGATGAAAATATACTAAACAAAAGAAACTCACAGAATGTACTTACTAGTCGAATGAGCAATTTTCTGACAAGTGAGAAAATATTAGTTCAAAAGAGGTGTTGGTAAAAAATACGTCACTGTCTCTGGTTTTTGACATCAAATAAGCTTTCTTATTAACAGAACTAGCTTTTGCCCGCGACTTCGTACGCGGACCTTGTTGCTTATCATTTTTCCCATTTAAATCTTTTATCACACTGAGCTTTAGTTTTATTTCATTCCAACAACCACCAAAACATACAGTCCATTTGTCATCGTTTTCATTTTGGTAACCGCATTATTATATTCCCTACTTGTCTCGAGAGACTTAGAAGTCAATGCGTAGATACGGTTGGAACTCAAGCACAATTCTCTATCCGTGAACGTCTCCGACTCGCGAGGCAATACATGACGTTCACGATCAGCGGTCTGTCGCACATCACGTGCCCCACTTGTCTCTAGAGACCTAGAAGTCGATGCGTAGACACGCTTGGAACTCAAGCGTAATTCTCTTTCCGTGAACGTCTCTGCCTCGCGAGACAATACATGACGTTCACGATCAGCGGTCAGTCGCGCATTATATTCTTGACTGGTCTCTAGAGCCCTAATGAATACGCTGAGAGCGCAGCCGTGCTTCGCGACCCGAAGAGGTTTCCACGGAGCGAGCAGCCTAATGTTCTCGAACAGCATCAAGTCTCTTCTGACGCTCTTCGGTAGATTCTTGGGATCTTATGATCCTCAATCTTTTAGCTCTCTTGAAACATTAGGAAAGATTTGACCTCTTTCTAGGCATGGTCATAGTTTTATTGTGAAGATACCTGATCAATAAAAATCTAAATTAAAATGACTGCTCCCCTGCGTTACCGGGTAGGCTACCGTGTCACGAAGATATATGGTAAAAAAAATTAAACACTCAAACAACATAAGCCCGAAGGCATATTCATACTATCAAATGAAAAATAAATAGGAGTTTTGGCCAGTAGAGTTACATTTTCAATGATATACCATCGTCATCGAAAATCAGTCCTAAACTGTTACCGCCTTCACCGCGTGCAGGTACTCCCAGTTTATGTTATTTTATAATTACACAGTAAAATTAGTGATAGCTTTGATTTCCACATCAGATGATTCTGATCTTCGATTTTTATAAGTCAACAGGAAATGCTCATCAGATTGAACAACTTTTGCTCAGACGTCATTCCTATATGTGTTATGTTGTAGCTAGGCTCTTGGAGTTCTACAACAGGTGTTCCAGATCTTCGATTTTTATAAGTCAACAGAGAGTGCTCATCAGGCTGAACAACTTTCACTAAGACGTCATTGCTATATGAGTTATGGTGTAGCTAGGCTCTTGGAGTTCCACAACAGGTGTTCCAGATCTTCAATTTTTATAAGTCAACAGGAAATGCTCATCAGAGTGAACCACTTTGCTAAGACGTCATTCCTATATGTGTTATGGTGAAGCTAGGCTCTTGGAGTTCCACAACAGGTGTTCCAGATCTTCAATTTTTATAAGTCAACAGGAAATGCTCATCATAGTGAACCACTTTGCTAAGACGTCATTCCTATATGTGTTATGGTGAAGCTAGGCTCTTGGAGTTCCACAACAGGTGTTCCAGATCTTCAATTTTTATAAGTCAACAGAGAGTGCTCATCAGGCTGAACAACTTTCACTAAGACGTCATTCCTATATGTGTTATGGTGTAGCTAGGCTCTTGGAGTTCCACAACAGGAGTTCCAGATCTTCAATTTTTATAAGTCAACAGGAAATGCTCATCAGAGTGAACCACTTTGCTAAGACGTCATTCCTATTTGTGTTATGGTGTAGCTAGGCTCCTGGAGTTCCACAACAGGTGTTCCAGATCTTCAATTTTTATACGTCAACAGAGAGTGCTCATCAGGCTGAACAACTTTTGCTTAGACGTCATTCCTATATATGTTACTAGCTTCCGCCCGCGGCTTCGCCCGCAAAATATGTCGACAAATTATACATATAAACCTTCCTCTTGAATCACTCTATCTATTAAAAAAAACCGCATCAAAATCCGTTGCGTAGTTTTAAAGATTTAAGCATACAGACAAACAAACAGACAAAAATAGCGACTTTGTTTTATACTATGTAGTGATAGTGTAGCTGGGCTCTTGGAGTTCCACATCAGGTGTTCCAGATCTTCAAATTTATTCTCTCAGCAGGAAATGCTCATCACGTGGAACAATTTTTGCTATGGTATCATTTTTGTATCTCTTATAGTTTAGCTGGTCTGTTGCGGTTCTGCATCAGGTGTTCAAGTTTCCAAGATAAATTATAGCCTATATGTTGCCCAGACTTAATACCTATACAACAAAAAAAAAATCATTCCAATCCGTCCCGTAGTTCCTAAGATTAGCGTGTACAAACAAACAGACAAACAGACATACAGACAAACAGACAAAATTTTTTTTTTGGCTTCGTGCTCTATAACTGTTTCTAAACCCCCCTCATTTTTTTTTTAAATATATTCAATGTACAGACACAGTTTTTTACTGTTTTATTATATGTATACAGGGTTACTGGTAATTCGACGTATTCCTTGCAGGACGTCATAGTAGGGTTAAAATGCGGCAAATTAAGCCACCAAATGTTCTACCGAAATTCAGTAGTTTTTGAGTTAGTTCGATTTTTTGGTTTTTTATGAAAAATCTCACATTACATCATTTGGAGCCAATTTAAAAATGATTTACGGCGCGACTATACTGAATTTTAAGTTAATATCATAGTTGTTGCCGTAGCAGATCTTTTTAAATAATTAAAGGTTCAAAAATGCCTAAAACCTTGGCAAATATCACTAATCAAACATTTAATTTTTTGTAATTTTTGCTATTACTCCATAAAAAATGTTGTCTAGTGCAAAAAAAAAATACTACGGCCGATGTACAAATTACTAGGAAAATATCCTTGTCTTAACAGCTATTCAGAAAGGTATGGTTGTCAATACTTATGCATGTGTGACAGGGAAGGGAAGAGTTTTATGGGGAGCAGGTAAAATTGCGAGACGGTCAACCAATTGTTTCGTATTCGTATTATTCGTAGTTTTTACCTGCGCTTGAACTCCTAACACACTTTGCTGCTTTGTGATTGGTCACTATTGTTCTCTCGGCATGACACGGGGTGTGACTTTACAAAATCTGGTCGTCAGCGTTAGTTAGTTTCAACTCTACGTCGCGCAAGCTCGTGTTTTGTTATCTAGCTACCGAACCTACGCTGGGATGCGGTTGGTTTCAGTTTCTTAGGATTTGCTTCTGCCTTCGGTGCCTGGTAATGTAAGTTGTGGTAATTTGTGATACCATCACGGTCAAAACGTGACTCATCGGTCCACAGAATGTTTCTTAAAAAGTTTTCGCCTTCGGCGTCGGCAGTTAGCATAAAACGACAAAATTCAAGCCGTCTCGGCGGATCTCCCTCTTCTAATGACTGGACAGGTTGATAGTGGGATGGATGTTGGCCTGACAAGTGAACTACAGACCAGACTTTCCACTGTGACATACCAAGCTCTCGCGCTACGATGTTTGTCGATGTGCTGGGGTCGTCAATAAAACGTTGAAGTATCAGCTCCTCTTCATCAGCCGTGTATCTCCGAGAACGACCAGTGTCAATTTGCCTGCTTCTTTGGACGCTGCCAGTTTCAGATAATCGCCGATAAGTCGATCTAAAAACACTAACGTGTGGGAGTCGGCGGTTGGGAAAACGAAGTTGATATTCTCTCCGCGCCTGAGCAGCGTTACCGTCACTAAGTCCGTAACAGTAAAGTATGTCAGCGTATTCAGGGTTAGAATATGCAGCCATAGTCAGCACTTATGAAGGCAGAGCACAGCACAGCACAAGAGCAAGATACGCGGCAGCAGTTAGCGAAATAGCCAGATAACAATACACGAGCTTGCGCGACGTAGAGTTGAAACTAACTAACGCAGACGACCAGATTTTGTAAAGTCACACCCCGTGTCATGCCGAGAGAACAATAGTGACCAATCACAAAGCTTGCCGTGTGTTAGGAGTTCAAGCGCAGGTAAAAACTACGAATAATACGAATACGAAACAATTGGTTGACCGTCTCGCAATTTTACCTGCTCCCCATAAAACTCTTCCCTTCCCTGTCACACATGCATAAGTATTGACAACCATACCTTTCTGAATAGCTGTTAAGACAAGGATATTTTCCTAGTAATTTGTACATCGGCCGTAGTATTTTTTTTTTGCACTAGACAACATTTTTTATGGAGTAATAGCAAAAATTACAAAAAATTAAATGTTTGATTAGTGATATTTGCCAAGGTTTTAGGCATTTTTGAACCTTTAATTATTTAAAAAGATCTGCTACGGCAACAACTATGATATTAACTTAAAATTCAGTATAGTCGCGCCGTAAATCATTTTTAAATTGGCTCCAAATGATCTAATGTGAGATTTTTCATAAAAAACCAAAAAAGCGAACTAACTCAAAAACTACTGAATTTCGGTAGAACATTTGGTGGCTTAATTTGCCGCATTTTAACCCTACTATGACGTCCTGCAAGGAATACGTCGAATTACCAGTAACCCTGTATATAGATAAGAACATAAGAATATACAACAGAAGTCTAAGGTTACGAGCGTCCCAGAGGTGACACAGGCAGAGATGAGGGCAGCCGTGATGCGTCTCCGGGCCAAGAACGTGGCTCCGGGGCCTGATGGCATCCACGGCATCGCGTTGGCCCTCGCCCTAAAGGAGTTAGAGCCCCAGGTGAGAGGACTCTTCACCGCGTGTCTTGAGCAGGGCCAGTTTCCATCGTTGTGGAAGACCGGTAGGTTGGTCCTGCTCAAGAAGGCGGGGCGCCCCGCGGACTCGCCGTCCGCGTACCGGCCCATAGTGCTGCTCGACGAGGTGGGCAAGATGTTTGAGCGAATCATCGCAGCCCGCCTCGTCGGCCACTTGTGCGGAGAGGGGCCGGACCTTCACGAGTGCCAGTTCGGCTTCAGGCACGGGCGCTCCACCATTCACGCGATCTCGCGGGTGAGAGTCCTCGCGGAGGAAGCGGTGGCCCAGGGTGGGGTGGTGATGGCGGTGTCCTTGGACATATCCAACGCCTTCAACACCCTACCCTGGAGTTGTATTCGAGAGGCACTACTCTATCATCGAGTGCCTCTCTACCTCCGTCGCATCGTTGGGGCTTATTTGTCGGAGAGGGGTGTCACCTACGTGGGACGTGATGGCGGTCACCAGCACCCCATGTCGTGCGGTGTTCCGCAGGGATCGGTCGTCGGACCGCTCCTGTGGAACATCGGTTAAGACTGGGTGCTGAGGGGTGAGCTCCAGCCGGGCGTGCAGCTGACGTGTTACGCTGACGACACGTTAGTCACGGCCCGGGGGAGCTCGCACAGAGAAGCAGCGTTGCTGGCAACGGCGGCGGTCTCACAGGTGGTGAGCCGCATTCGGCGCCTCGGCCTGGAGGTGGCCCTCAACAAGTCGGAGGCCATGGTGTTCCATGGTCCCTGACGGGCACCTCCGCCGGGATTACACATTGTGGTTGGTCCATCATTTCCTAGACATAATTTGATGATGTGATCATGGCAATAATTATCTCCTCATTATTCCATTCCTTAGGTCCGTGATGCAAAATGGTCCCGTTGTGTTATGCACACATGACGGAGACAGTTAAAAATGTCTGCGCTCACCCGGTGCTCCGGGCCTTGCCGGTTTCAGCCGACATGATGAGGAAGTACTCTAACACACGCTGCCTCATTCACAACTACGAGGAGATTGTGAAAGCTGCGTGGATGAATCAGAATGTGAGATCTTTATTATTATTTATTTTATCAACAATCCCAACAGATTTTCGGCCACCGCAGCCAATTTTAATTCGTAAACGGAGTTTAGCCAAGTACGTAGGCGATATTTTATGTGTGTTGCGAGAAGCTATTACCAAAAAAAATGCCATTTCTCAATAAACATGGACGAGTATTCCGAATCCAGCAGTATTATAAGAATCATCAAGAAGAAAAATAGTCTCCGAAGAAATATTGATTTATTTTAAAAAAGTTTATAATCCAGTGCACCTGCACCTGATATTGTGTCCCGCCAGCAAACCCGCTCTGCAAAGTCGTCGTTAATAGATAGTATATAATACATTCGCTATGTAAACATAACATAGCGTTTGTCCATTAGGCGAGCCCTTAAAAATCAATATTTTGTTTTTAGGGTTGCAACTGAGCATGTTGTCGTGGGTTCAATGCCCAGGTCAGGCACCATTCGGTCCGACTTAAATGTTTGATTTTTCCGACAGGAAAAACTCAATAGTAGCTTGGTGTCTGGATTAGTCATAAGTATCCAGTTGAAGTTCTCTTTTACAGGGCAAAACTGATGATAAGTACGTGTACTACATATAACGCCTCTGTACGTACGTAATACGGCAAAGAAGCGATGCGTCACAGGCGAACTGATTAAAAGTGCTAATCTCCAAAAGTACTGGACGGATTTTAACAAAATCTTAAGAAGCAGGGTCTCTCAGTGAATGTATATTATATACATATTTATTATATCTTGAATACTATCTGAGCTAGCGCAGGTAATGTAATGAAAGTAAAACTATTTCGTTTAAAATTGGAGTAGGGTTGTTAGTGCAAAATGATCCTACGTTCTACGGAAACCGGAAATGGAGTGATTTTACTCATCGTAACCTTAAATAATACTTCTATTACATGAGTATAGTACTGTAAAATTGATAATATTTTTTGAACAATAAAGACGATCCGAAACAAAATCGATTATGTCTTTATCGGGCTTTCATTTAAATTGTAAGACATCCAACTTAGCTACTCAAGTATCTCAATTATTGAGTTTGTTAACTTGTGTAGCCGTAGCAACATGGCGTAGTTATTAGATTTTTTGTATCAGCATAATGCAAAATGCTATTTGCAGGAACCATGATCAATTGAGTGCAATAAAGAATACGAACAGGGCTATATAACGATGGAAAACGCAGATAGGAATTGACAAAATGTTTTTTTTTTAAGTTAACTAAACTAAACACCAGATAATTGGATTACCTTTTTCTCAATAATTAACTTATAGTTCATATAAAATTGAAAGGAGATGAAAACATCAGTTTGTTTACCCTGCGTTTCGCTGAAAGAGGACGCGTATTTCGAGTCACACAGCAGCGGCATATTGGCTCAGTGGTCAGAGCGCCTCGCCCAGATGCATAGGCGGATCTGGGCGAGGAGGTCGTTGGTTCGAATCCTTCATATGTCTACTTTTTGTCATTCATTTTGATGTATGTTTTTTATTTTTAAGCTAAACATTTTACTGTAAGAAACATTGAAAAGGACGAAGATTTACTTATTTCAAAAGAAGTATAAATTTAGTTGCCACCGCTCGTAGGCTCTATGAACCATCAAAGAACTAAGTTAGCTACATTGCGAACAAGTTCCAGTAGTCTACCGCTAGATAACGCTGTTGAGTCCCTAAAATCGCAGACTAGATGGCACCGCTTGGTCACAATGGTTCCGTAAATTCTATATGAGTTTATGTTGTCCACATTTATAATAAACCCTGTTCGAAAGTTAACACTTATGTTTCTGATTAACATAGAACGTCGTTTTAATAAAAGTAAATCTATACCTGATAGGTAACGTGGCATTGCGCTTTGAGAATTTATTCCTAAAGGTAATGTGTGACATAAATTTTAAACTTATAGTTAAAATCTCGATATTTATTCAAGAAATGTCGCCGTACTATGTGCAGTGTGTGACAGTATTTGACGGGGACCCAATCTAGTCGTTTAAGGTAGTAGTGTAAGGCAGGCATCACGAATTACCTTTAGTTCGTGATGCCTGCCATACACCACTAGCTTACTAGCGTTGTTCCTGCCGACTTTTCGACGGCTGTGGTTGTTTATAAGGACACATTTCTTAAATAACAAACATTAAGAGACACCTGGATAAATGCCTAGTGGTTTTGAAACCGCGCAACGTCAGAGCAGTTTTTTAAACACAACTTTTCCGGCGGAGTCAGAAAATTTATCCATATCATGACACAGTGAGCCTAAATTACTATGGCCACTTGGCATCCCCCTTTAATTTTACAGAATGTTTTTGCGTTTTTTGTGGAGGTGACGCATTTTTATTAATCGCAAATCATGTGCCTAGCCTTTTCCAAACTACGTTGGGATTAGCTTCCAGTCTAACCGGATACAGCTGAATACCAGTATTTTACATAGAGCGACTGCCTATCTGACCTCAACCTACAGGATCGATCTGTGCGGCTGTTAGTATTTAGCCACGAGCTCTCCACGTTTATTCATCGGAAATTAACGTGTTTTCTTCCTTTTTTCATTACATACCTTTTTTTTTTTTTTTTTTTAAGGCTGGGAAATCATCCAATTACTGCTCCCGCTCTGGGTGGAGCGGAAGGGAGTGTCAAACTCTTACTGACTAAAACCCATCCATGTTCCTTCCGTAGCCCTTTATGTTCCGGGGTAGCGGTAACCCTTTCGGACAATCCCGCTTACCCGGCAGGCTTGGCCCTGGGGGGCCCCTTCATATGCTGACATCTCTTTGATGCGCGCGTGGAACATATACGCGCCGTCCGGCACGGGTCTGGTGCTGATCGGACGGTGAGTCACCCATTACTCACCGCCCGCAGGCCCGCGCCTACGGTGGCCGGGAGTCGTCACGTGGCTCCCGACGCCCGGGGCGTCTCCTGCGGCGGCTGGGACGGGAGGAATTTTCTCTCTCCCATCCCGCCACCTCCTTCGCGAGCATAACTTTTTCGCAGATGGAGGTGACTGCCTCCCACTCCCTCTCGCCCCCGACCATGGCTTGCACCAGGGCCGGGCGCGAGAGGTCGCCGCCGCCGATCGCCTCTACGAGGACACGGCGGTGCTCTGCCCATGCTGGGCAGGTTTGCACCGTGTGCTCTACCGTGTCCTCTGGGCGATCCTCGCAGTGGTGACACCCAGGCGTTTCCTCCCGCCTGATGATGTGCAGGAACCTCCCGAAACATCCATGTCCGGTGAGGACCTGCGTCAGGCGGTAGGTGAGGGCGCCGTGACGCCTCTCCAGCCACTCCTCAAAGAGGGGCCTTACCGCCACTATCGTGGCGTGCCCTGCGCTGGGTTGCGACAGTCGCTGATTCCAGGCCGCCATGAGATTGCACCGGAGGTCCGTCCGCTCCGCCGCAATTTGCTGCGGAAACGGAGTTTCCCCCCGGCTTAGTACCTCCGCGCGCCACTCGAACAGGCGCGCGAGGACTATCGCCTCCAGATCCCACGGCGGCAGTCCGGCAAGGAGGCTTGCCGCCTCGCCCGAAATCGTGCGGTACCCCCGGATAAGCTGTATGGCTACCACCTTTTGGGGCGCGTTCAGATAATGGGCGGCTCGCCGCCGCAGTGAACGCGCCCACACCGGGGCCCCGTAAAGGGCCATGGACCGCACGACTCCCGCGTAAAGCCTCCGGCAGGAGGCGTTTGGCCCCCTCAAATTGGGCAAGAGCCGCTTGAGGGCGGCCCCAGTCCGTTCCAGCTTGGGGGCCAAACGTCGGAAATGCTCCACGAAATTCCATCGGCTGTCGAGGACCAGACCCAGGTATTTCATCGTGGTCTCGACGCCGATGTGAACCCCTCCTACTTTCATTACATACTTAAATTTAATATATAACGAAACTACAAGGGGTGTATAAGCATAGTAGGTTATTATTTTTGTCCAAAATGATTTTTCCATCAATGTTTATGAACAGCCTTCTGGATATATTCTGTATACTAATCACAAAAAGTACTGGATGTATTTTAATCAAATTTACGCCATTAGATAGAGCTTTTTCCGGGCAGGTTTCGGCGTGTGTTATAAACATATTATAGTTTGTATATTAACTGATCTACCGCAGGTTATTTAAAGGAAGTCTTGATACGGTTTCGCGTGAAACATGAATGAGTCCGCTAATATAATAATTATTATGTTAACATAGCGAATGTCCATCAGGCGGGTCCTTAAAAATAAATATTTTGTTTTGAGTATTGCAACTGAGCAATCTCAACTCGTGGGTTCAATGCCTCGATCAGGCACCATTGAGCCCGACCTTGATGTTTGATTTTCTATTAGGGATAACTCAATAGCTGCTTGGTGTATGGATTGGTCATTAGTATCCTGTTGAAGTGGCGTTTTACATTTGATTTGAACAAAACTGATGATACGTAAGGGGAATACGGCGAAGAAGCGGCGCGTCACAGGCGAACTGATTAAAAGTACTAATCTCCAAAAGTACGTGTAGAGGTTTTAATGTTACATGTACAGTTCCGTAAATACGTACTTGCTAGGGCCGCGAATAATAATAATAATATTTAATAATTAATTAAATAATATTTAATTATAATAATATTTTGATCTACACAAAACATAATGCTGAACTGCAGTTCAATTCAATTGCAATTTGCAAATTGCAAAAACGTAAGAAAAATAGAATGTCGCGGGCTAGCCCGGGCGCAACCTCCTTAAGTGGTGGGTGTGCTTGGCAGAGCAGTCACAACTGTCCCTTTGCCTCAGTGAATAAAATTCAACCTACAGATGCCAGTCGACTCTCAGTAGTATTAACAGTTCAGTTCTAGATATAAGCTCAAACAATATCTAGCCTATAAAATTCGCAGTCAACGTTCTCCAATTTACACCGAACCGAATAGATTTTTATATCGAATAGAAACCGAAATCAATTCATTATTTTGTGGTAACCCAGAACCTTAGCCAAAACAAAAATGGCGGTGTTTTGCGCGTGCAATCGACAAAAATCCTTTGAATACAACTTTTTGACATGAGACTTTCCTGTGACGAGGTTTGTAAAAATATTTATTTTTGAATTAATTATAATATTTATTAGGTAAAATACTTTTTATTGAACAACTTGCCCACGTTAAGCCGAGAATGGCGATTCCCTTTAATAAATCTGTGAAGTTTTTTGCTTCCATAATTATGTTTGGTTTTTGTTCGCTTTTAAATGCTAGTAAAGATTTTCTTTAAGCCTCCGTGTCTTCTTAAGTTGTCTATCACATAAGCGACAGTGACAACAGTAACTATTTATGAATATGCATTGCCGTACAGGTTAGTAATGTTATTTTTTTTATTATTGTCTTAAAATTGTGCAATATCATAATTTAGGTCGGTTATGCAAACTCATTGTACGAGGGCGAGCGTTAACAGACAGCTATAATTAACTTGCAATTTCGATGAGCTTTTAAGAGCTTTGAAAACAGGACTTCAATGAACACTAGAACATCATCTAAAGTAAGTATCCACCTTCCGTACATCCAGTGTCCCTAGTACTCATGAGGTTGAAATTCTTGTTGTCGGCTCGTGGTACGACGTTGCTCTCGATAAAATAAGTACCTACGCAATTGATATAAAACGTTTGTAAACAAACGTTCAAAGTTTCCTAGTACTTTGATTTATATTTGCGGACGCCGCCAGATGCTGGTGATTTAATAAAACCACTACTGAAATACTTTCTTATTCATGTACTAATTACTTACAATGTATGGAATGTTTTACTCTGAATTATGTGATTAATATTAAAAATAAATAACTAATTTTAGAGGATTATCGCATTCTGTTAGAACGTTCCCGTGTCTGTTAGTTAGTAATTTCCGACATATATGCGGGTGAAGCCGCTGGCAGGAGCTAGTTGAGACATAAGTACTTTCTTTCACAATTTGGAGAATTTCTAAGGAAATTCGTGTTCAGGCGCCGGGGCGGCTGGTGAGTCCCTTTTGAAGGAGCTGACGGCCCTCATCAATCTCATGCTCTCTGGTAATGTGAACGAAGCCGTCATCGATATCTTGTATGGTGCAAATTTGTGTGCCTTACGCAAGAAGGATGGCGGCATTCGTCCCATTGCCGTAGGGTCCATCTACCGACGTATCGCAGCCAAAATTTGCTGCGCTTTCTACAGAGAAACTTTGGCCAGCAAATTCCAGCCCCTACAGCTGGGCTTCGGATCTAAAGGGGGCTGTGAGGCTGCGGTACATGCTTTATCCACCTATCTCAATAGTGATAAAGGTGAGGTCATCCTTAAGGTTGACATTAAAAACGCTTTCAATTCCGTAAACAGGGATACTTTGTTGACAGAGGCTCAAAAAGAAATACCCAAAATTTACAGTTTCCTTTATCAATGTTATAGAAACCCCACTAAATTACTTTATAAAGACAATCTTCTGGAATCAGCTGTTGGATGTCAACAGGGTGACCCTCTTGGGCCAGTCATTTTCAGTTTGGCAATAAATCCAATTATTCGACAACTAAATTCTAAATTCAACGTATGGTATTTGGATGATGGAACCCTGGGAGGTGATGTAGACACTGTTTTAGAAGATTTAACTTTTTTAAAAGAAAAATTTAATCTCATTGGCCTAGACCTTAACCTTTCTAAATGTGAAATTTACCTTCCCCAAACTACTGACAGACAGACTACCATTACAAAAT
The DNA here is from genome assembly GCA_951799385.1 of Hyppa rectilinea. NCBI lineage: Eukaryota > Metazoa > Arthropoda > Insecta > Lepidoptera > Noctuidae > Hyppa > Hyppa rectilinea. The sequence goes on along the minus strand of OX637300.1, from coordinate 25,364,938 downwards.
TTAATTCCATAGCTCCAAATATTAAAATAACGGAAAAGAACTCTCTTCATCTCCTGGGGTCCCCAATTTTTGACGAATCTTTTCCAACTTTCATTGAAGAGAAAATTCAAAATTTTAATAACGTGTCGGAAAGACTTTTCAAAATTAACATCCATTCAGCCTTCACACTCCTTCGATACTGTTGTTTTGGTCCAAAATTTACATATAGCCTTCGTTCCTCCCCTCTTTGGAAGCATCCACAACTTTTAGAAAAAGTAGACCAAATTAATAGAAATACTCTAACTTCGATGCTAAATGTGGCCCTGGACGACCGAGCGTGGCAGCAAGCCACACTCCCCATTCGCCTGGGTGGTCTCGGTGTCCGCAAAATTTCAAGTATAAGTTTACCGGCCTTCCTCTCCTCGGTCCACAGTACCGATAAATTAACCAGGAATATTTTATCATCCTCTCTGGTAAATTTTGAAGTACCGTGTTTGTCCGATGCGTTGAACGCTTGGAAAATGGCTTGTCCCAATACGGATTTGCCCGACAACCTGTCCTCCCAGAGACAGTGGGACGTGCCACTCTGCAGTATTATACGGGATAACCTAGTAAACACGTCACCTAATACTGTTGAGCGTGCCCGTCTGCTGGCTGTGGGAGAATGGGAGTCAGGCTTGTGGCTTCAGGCGCTCCCGTCATCCACCATAGGCACTATGATGGATGACTCATCGTTTCGGCTCGCTACGTGTCTCCGCTTGGGCGCACCTTGTGTTGCTCCGCATCGGTGTCACCGCGGTGAAGCTGTTGACAGTCTCGGGCACCATGGCCTGTCCTGCGGCAGGAGTGCAGGTCGCATATCACGTCACGCCAGCATCAACGACATTATTCGTCGAGCCCTTGCCACCGCCGGCGTACCAGCGGTATTAGAACCAAACGGCTTGGTACGTGACGATGGTAAGCGACCAGACGGAATGACTTTGTTGCCTTGGAAGGTGGGTAGGCCTCTGGTGTGGGACGCAACCTGTGTCGACACCCTTGCGCCATCTCATGTTCTTAGCACGGCGGGCTGTGCTGGCGCCGCTGCTGCCGCTGCTGAGACCCTCAAGCGGCGTAAATACAGTAACCTGATGTGTAACTACAGATTTGAGCCGTTTGGGGTCGAAACTCTAGGGTCATGGGGCCCGAGTGCGCAACTCCTTTTTAAGGAAATTTCTCGCCGATTGGTCGACACTTCGCGTGACCAGAGGGCTGGATTGTTCTTTGGCCAAAGAATTAGCATTGCCATTCAACGTGGCAATGCTGCCAGTCTTCTGGGCACGTTTCCTGATGACAGCGATGCGGATGAGTACTTCGACGCCTAAGTGTCCTTTTTGTCTTTTTTTTTGGATTTATTTGTATATATAGTTAGATAGATAGTCTTTTAATTTAAGTATGTATAAGTTTTTATTGTATTAGATTGTAGTAATAAATAAATATGTAATTACGTAGGAAATTCTGAATCGATATAAATCAAAATCTATTGCTCGACCGATTTAGATGTTATTTTTTTTATCGTTTTTGTATGCAAAGTAATTTCTTAAGAAAATACAGGGTGGAATTTTGTAATGCCCCCTGAAGGGAAAGTACCCTTAATACTGTAGTTAGCAAATTTTACTAAAAGAAAACTTTCCTTTATTTTTGCACAGAAAGAAAACTGCATTCAAAGATTTTCAAAAATACGCTTGCCACAACCGGGAATCGAACCGACTAAAAACGGTAATAATGACAGCCTGTACTTTTATTGCATTAATCGTTAGGATCAATTATAAGGATAAAATCTTTCTAAGAAACTTGATAAATTTAATGAAAGGAAAACCATGTATACATGAAATGTAGGTAGTGAACTATTCGCGCTTAGATTTTACTGGAAGGTCCTGACGAACTGAGAACCTCCTCCTCTTTTTTAAGGCGGTTCAAAAAGTATGCAATGTCATGTGATTGAAACCGCGCGCACAACTAGTCGCTAGATAAGGTTTATTCCAGGTTAAACTAAAAAAAAAAAAATATGCAAAGCCGCGGTAAAAAGTAGTCAAACATCAATGGAAACAAACAGCGACCTCTTGCCGTATTATGAACTCCTGTTCGGTGTCTGCTGGCTACTATGAAAAGCTTCGCCACAGAGGGGGTGGGGGACGGAAAATCAATACTGGACCTGCGCACATTGAATGTGGCAGGCTTCCCCTTCCACATTCTGCGTATACATTGTTCTGGACGGCACGAGATTTTTCACGCTTGTTATGGAAGGTAGCTGAGCAGAGCTTTTACATAAGGATGTGTTGGTTTATTTATCATGTGAAATGAATTGTTAATGTCATATTTACAACCATAATGGTCGAGTTATACATAAAAAAAATTGCGACGATTGCGCGAGATATTCGGATCTAATGCGTGCGTCCGCAATGAGTGTTTGCGGTCACTACTGATGCAAATGAGAAAGGTATTAGAAACGGGCTGGGTTAGTCGGGATCTTACCAAAACACTACATGTCCGAGGTATGCCTCGTTATTTTGACGAATGGTAATAGTAAATCACAAATCCTAAAATTAATTATACTTAGGTAAGAAATTACATTCGAATACTCGTATTTCTGCTCACAAATGTACAGATCTTAAATAATAAATTAAAAGAAAAAACTAAAAATTCTATGATAAAACTATGAGTAAGGCCAGTTTTGCTTTATGACTATTCTCTCTTGGAAGGGCTTAAAGCACTGCTAAAATTTTTTGTAGTATTTTTTTTAAATTTAATGTTTTATTATATACACTATGCATTTTCAGCAGATTGTCATGTATGACGTCATTGTGAGAATAGTGTTTTATAATTGTTTATTTAGAAACCAAACATTTACAGCTTACCTACGATTTAATGACTAAATTACGCCGCTACGCCGCCGCCGTAGCCGTGGTCTACGGCGTAGCGCGTTAGGCGCTTCGTCACTGTTTAATGCTCCGGTGCATGCATGATGATATGCTGTGATAAACCAGTGAAAAATGTGGTAACATTGCAAAGGGTACAGACGGTTGGTGTCACGCTGTACAACCCACGTGAAGCTTGCCCGAGCAAGGCTAACCAAGCAAGCTTTAGCTTGACTTGATGCTTGAATATTTAATATGTACAACATCTTCTTTTTTTGTTGCATTTCTCATAGATGTACGCCAGCACCCGTGGTTCCGGGATTAAAATCAACATTGCTTTCACAAACAGTGCCGTCATGAACTTCTGATATTATACACTCTTCTTCTTCGTATCGTGTGGTTAGTGACTAACGTAGTGCCAGAATTTAATACTGAATAGCTCGTTGTTGGTATTAATAATAATGTTTCAATTATGTTTAAAGATCACATACAGGGACCATAATATACCGGTATATACAATTTTCTACATTGATTTTTGTTTCATCAAGCAACTTATTTTGAGAGCCTTACCATCTGTTTTAGAAATATGACATCGTAGTGAATAATAATAAAAAAACCAAATTTTTAGTGTAGGGGACACCCGGGTTTGAACCGGGGACCTCTCGATCTGCAGTCGAATGCTCTACCTCTGAGCTATATCCCCACTGCCAAACGTGTCCAAATTATTAGTAGGTAGTATATGGGTAGTTGATTGCTTTCTATAGTTTTCATTTACCCCAGACTAAGAGAACATGTGTGTTTATTGTAGAGTAATGAATTTTTGATCACCTGCACATAAAACATCTTCAAAATAGATGATAATTCTCAAGAAAACTGTTTTAAATAGTGCTGACAGAAAAGTGTAGGAGTTAAAAAAAATACAAGTTAAAAAACGTTTTAAATACCTGCTACGCTAGACAGCACTAACACAGAAGTAATTTCACGAGTGGACTTATTTATTTCGACATCATGGTACGGATCAGGTAAAGAAATGTCTTTTTCCATAGTGACAAATGTAATAATATGACATTAGGAGAGGAGATTAAAAAATTGAAATAAAACAAGAAAAATAAAAAAAAATAAGTTTCCACGTAAAGAAGACTGAATGAAAACCAAATAGTTTATACGTGTGGAGAATACTACAATAGACTTACTGGTTTAGAAAAATGTTGAATAATATAATCTCTGTTACTCTCGTAGCCATTGGCGTATATATTAGGACCAAAATAATAATAGTATTTCTAACCAACAATTTAAAATTCAAAAATATTCTCCCCGGCAGGGAATCGAACCCTGGTCGCCCGCGTGACAGGCGGGAATACTAACCACTATACTACCGAGGATTGTGACTGAGAACCTGAAATTATGGTTCTATTGCTTCGTATGATGATACAACACGTATACGCGATACTACGCAATTCTTTTTCCAATTTTACATTTTAAAATTGTGAAAAGTAAAAAGATGTACTAGTAAGCTATTTACGTTTGTTTTAGCAATATTTCCATAGAAATTATGTTATATTGAGTCTTCCATCTTTCGGATGCGAAGCGAACTGCACAGACGGCTACATTACGACCAAGTTCCGATACGGTTCGCTAGATAGTGCTGAAATATAACTTACCTGGCTGGTTAGATGGCACCACCTGATGAAAATACATTACAGTGTCGTACTCGCAAACCCAGTGCAATGTATTTGTCAGGTGTAAGTTTGGATTTATGATTTGGTTGCTACGAATATATCACGAAACAAGCCGTGTGCCCGATAAGCTTTTTAATCGACAAAAATGACAAATTTAATGCTCACATTTACATCATTCAAGGCTATTATTTTGAAAAATCTTTCCGCAATGCGACTACATTATGGAATTCTTGTACAACATTTTATTCCAATGACTCAGCAGTTTAGATTGTGCGATTGATTGTACGTACTCGTTGTCATATGCAATACAGTTTGCAGAAGTTAATTTATTATAAAAAAGTAATCGCCCGTTTATTCCATATTCAGCCTCATCAATGTTGACATTTCAAAATGATTTTGTGCAATTTATTGTAGTTTACCACGTTGGTCCCTTGGATAATGAGTTTGTTATAGTGACACACATATGATTTTCTGCATTTACACGATCTATTTCGTACGATTGATGTGATTTTTTATACGTTTGTGTTCTTGTAATATCGGAAACTATTCTTAATTCTTAAATGAATTTTATTAAGCTTACTTTCTTAATCTTTGGCAGTTCACCAGTGTTGGAGAATGAAGCGACACGGTTGCTGGTTTCCCTACCTGAAAAGAAACATAAGTTTATTAAGTATTTATCCGGAAAGAAATTTGAAATAATAATGTTATTGATTCTTGGAATTGGCTTACGAGAGAGATTCTTATTTATTATATTATTATTATTTTTAGAATCATCACCATTATTTTTTTAGCGGAATTCACGATAACGATCCCTTGTTCGCTTTAGGACAGATTCGTTTTAAGGCAGATTCGCCTTACGGCAGAAGTACAGTGAACGCGATATACCTTTCGAGTTACTAATAATAAAACATTAAACAAGTACCAAAACTGCTATTTATTTTTGATCTTACGAAAGCCTGAACAACAAAAGGTCACGTAACGGAGATACGTAATTTTATGACCAGATAGAAACGCCCCGTTGCCGACTGCATTGCAAGCGTCTTCTAAATGGGGTTATTGATAATTGGGCAATTGGTATAGTAAGAGCAATCGTATGTAGCAATGCAGCACCAAAATCATACGATATTACGTCAGAGTGTGCCGTGAGCAAAACAAGTTGGAAAGCTCCTCCTATTTCACAACGTCTGTCGAACTTGAATTACCGGAACATGGCGCCCGCGTATCCAAGATGACGATGCATTACGCTATTTTCTACGCTAATAAGGTGGCGTCGACTTTTGCGCAAATCGATCAAGCATGAACCGTTTTTATAATTATTTAGCTGTAAGCTCGTAGTATAAAATATACTGGTGTATTTTGGATGCATCCATTAGCCCTAACTGAAGGCTGCAATTTTATTGTGGCACTCACAGGCAAGCCCGGTTTAGCAGTATACAACCCTTTAGATAAAATGCAAGATACCATTTCCAAAAAATATATATTCATCCATTCATTAGATACTAATTTGTACTTTGTTCCGCAATATAACGCTGTCGTTTCTCGATCGGTATTTTATTCTCAATTAACAAAGTTATAATTAACACGCTGAAATATCGAGACAGAAAGTTATAAAGTCAAATATAGTAAAATTAAAAGGATTAATCCCACCTATGATCGACCAAAACCACTTTAACGAGAGGTAAAACAATGCCCAGAATTCAGTCGTGAATTCGATGAATACTAAATCTACTATTACTGCTACTAGTACCAGCCACAGTTGGTTGATGTCCCGATCAGTCGTCTCCTCCAAGAAAGATATGAGCACAGCCAAAGTGTTTAACTCTCTACCAGCGTCGGTGATGCCCTCTACATATAACCCGTCTGCTTACCACTTTCTCTTAATTCCAGCCAGTATTCCAGAAGAGAAAAGCATATTTTGACATGGCACTCGAGAAATCTCCCATTTTTTTCCTTTCGCACATTATTTTACATTCATTCTAGTTGCATTAGGGTTCTTTCAATTTAGACGTTTTGTGTAGGACCGCTGCAGTGCCGAAGCGGTGCGTTTGTCGTACGGTGCACGGACGGTCATTTGTTTTCATACAAAGCGCGAGGTGCGGCAGCGGTGCGGTGCCGGTACTGAGAACGCGCGACAACAGGACGGCAATGACGCAAGCACCACGTGTTCATTTCGCTGTTGAATAGTGCGGTGACTAGACGTGAGAGCTAATTTCATCGAATTTTCATGTTAAATAATTGCTTAAATGGACGATATAAACGTGGAAGAATTTATAAATGAAATTGAATTACGTCCTGCTCCAAATTCCATTCTCTAGACATTCTTAGGTAATTAAAAAAATTATTGGATCTTGTTTTAACCTAGGGTAAAGATTGTGGAAATCACCAAAATTAGATGTTAATGAAATGGTGATGCTCTTTTACGGGGGCGTCGTTTTTGTTTCTGTTTGATATTTTTCAACAAGAGCAGTAACAGTAATGTTTCCTCGTCAGAGTCCATGACTTAATTGCTGCCAAATAAATTTAAAACATCACTAGCATACAAACGCACGGCAGTCAGATACGCTTTCAATTTAGGCGTTTAGTGTCGGACGGCTACCGTACTGCAGCGGCATGGCAGCGGGCTATAACCAGCGGCACGGCAAACGTGCGGCAGCCGTCCGACACGAAACGTCTCAACTGAAAGAGCCCTTATTGTCATGGAAACTGCTTTGTCATGTGCTTGGGAGGCAGTATTGATCCATCCAGGCTTTAAAAACAGGGACCGGACAACCCCGCTTAAGAGTTAAGCCTTTGGACAGGGTAACCCGTACGTGGGGTAACTCATATCGCAGTGTTACCTTTTGTTCGAGTTACATCCTCGAATCCCAGCGAAATGGTTAACACCTTTATTAAGGTAACCACGTGAAGGGGTTAACCCCTTTAATGACTTAAGGCTTTGAAGAGGTTACCTTCTCGAAAAGCTTTTTTTCGTGTTACCCTGGATTACCTAATACCTAAACATGAGCTGCATGTAGGTGGGGGGATACTTGCACCCGTGCGTCTCGTTATTGCCTTACTATTTTTATTTAGTTATTATGATTTACGAATACGTAATAGGTATAATAGGTAAGCTACAACACACACTTAAACATAAACACTGCTAAATTGCTTTTACTTCCGTAGTTCCGTCCGAGTTCCGAATCAAATGACGAATGATGAAAATAAACCAGTATAGACACGAAAAAATAAATAATATTATTACAATGTTTAGCATGTGTGACGAGCAAAATTGAACTATAAGATCAAATAGATAATAGTTATTATTCCATGTTTACAAGTCGCTCGGCAAGTCGGACTCGGTACACGCAAGATTGGCGGACCGCCGGGCACGGTACGATGTCACGTGCGGTCGTGGTTATGCAATTATCAAACTAATATCGATTGTAAACAGTGCATATTACAAAGTCTTGAGTTGGAATGGCTTACCCTGTTACAGTGTTACAGGGTGTTGAAAGGGTAACCCGTTCGTAACGGGTTAACTACACCCGTTCGAAGGTGTAACATGTATCATAGGGTTTTTTTTTGAAGCGCTTAAAAAAACCCCTTCATAAACCCTTTCAACGAGTATCCGGCCGGTCCCTGTTTAAAAACTCGAAACGCTAGGATTTCATGAAACTCTAAGAGGGTTTTAGGTGGTCCTTGTGGCTCAAAAGGATTTATGTTTGTGTAAGTAGTTTTGCGTCACATGTGCCCTTTTATACTATAACTGTTTTATTGGTTTTTATATGGATGAGACGCATCTAATAGCTTCTCAGGCACATGACATAATTGATCTGTGTCTGACGTGTCTGAGAAATCAGATCTTATAGATTAATGCATTTTTTTACAAGTAATTTTATTGCTTTGAAATAAAACTGGTATTTCTATGTAATTATTCCTATTACAGAAGTAAACAATCATACCTAATTAATTAAACCTGTGACGAAGAATCTTTCAAAATATTGAACACATGTTTGATCAAACAGTTAGTTAAGTAGGTATCATCATTAGTAATCTTAACCATAGGCGGTTTAAATAAGGGATTGGAAGCCCGTCAAGTTCGAATTAAAGCGACGAATTAAATATTGGAGCTTTTGACAAGATACATGTGTGCTACTTATTCGCTTTACCTCAACGGGGTTGTTCGGAAAACCTGATACCACTTTTAGAAGCATGTAAAAGTAGAAATTGCTTTATTTAGCACAAATAAAGAAATGTGTTTTGAATGGTAGCCCCGAATGGTGTGAAAAACATTTACTACAATCATCATGATGTTTATCACTCAATCATGCAAAATGCAGACTTGACGGAAAAACGAATGAAATTTTATTAACACACATATATTCTTTATAACCTGGTTATATAAAGGATAGTTAATCACTGGCAAAATGTAATAAATAATTAAAATAATTACATTATGAAACCGTTTAGGAAGTCGTCGGTAACGATTTGCTACGCCGTAGCTGCTACGAAGTAGCGTGTTGTTACGCCGTAGCAACCGGCTGTAGTTATTAGTTTTTTTGTATCAACATAATGCAAAATGCTTTTTGCAGCAACCCTGATCAATTTAGTGCAATTAAAAAAATGTAAAGTGCTATATTATGATAGAAGATTATGTCAGGAATTAAACATTTATGTTTTTTTTAAGTTAACTAAAATTAAACTTCATTAAGCAATGTCTTTAGGATATAAAGTCAAATAAGATTTTTTTAACTCCCCCATTTGTTGAAATAAAGACAATCAAATACACATAAACTCATAAATTTATGTACTAATGATGAAAAATATCAGTTTGTTTACCCTGCGTTTTGCTGTAAGAGGTCACGTATTTCGAGTCATACAGCAGCGGCATATTGGCTCAGTGGTCAGAGCGCCTCGCCCAGATGCATAGGCGGATCTGGACGAGGAGGTCGTTGGTTCGAATCCTTCATATGTCAACTTTTTGCCATACATTTTGATGCATGGTTTTTTTTTTACAATCAAATACACATAAACTCATAAATTTATGTACTAATGATGAAAAATATCAGTTTGTTTACCCTGCGTTTTGCTGTAAGAGGTCACGTATTTCGAGTCATACAGCAGCGGCATATTGGCTCAGTGGTCAGAGCGCCTCGCCCAGATGCATAGGCGGATCTGGACGAGGAGGTCGTTGGTTCGAATCCTTCATATGTCAACTTTTTGCCATACATTTTGATGCATGGTTTTTTTTTTAAACTAAATATTTAACTGTAAGAAACATTGAAAAAGACGAACATTTACTTATTTTAAAAGAAGCATAAATTTAGCTGCCACCGCTCGCAGCCTGTAAGAACCATCAAAGAACTAAGTTTTCGAACAAGTTCCATTAGTCTACCGCTAGATAGTGCCGTTAAATCCCTCAATTTATAGACTAGATGGCACCGCTTGGTCACAATGGTTCCGTAAATTCTACGTGAGTTAATGTTGTCTATATTTATGTAAACCCTGTTCGAAAGTTTACACTTATGTTTCTGATTAACATGGAACTTCGTCTTTATAAAAGTATATAGGTATAGATTTGATAGGTAACGTGGCAATGCCGCCAGTGTCTTGGATACAATACCAGTGGAAATCGATGCAGAGGAATTTTTGGATGCCATATTTTAGTTAGTTAGTTTAATGAACTTGTACAGCACAAAACTTAGAGCACGACACAGACGTGCGTGTGCGTGTATGAGTGATGTCTCACCATTCCACAGATAACACATACAAATAAACTGTCGTCGCACTACGGTAAATAACATTATTTCTCGATTTCAGTTAGATTACGCGTCATAGTGGCGACTCGTTCTTACCATTCCATTGATAAAATTTGCGTAAATGTGACCAGTGCTGGAAGCTGCTATGGCTACGCTATGTATTTACAGTCATCGAGGAGTTTCTTTATTTAAATCATGAAATTACCCAATGATGAAATATATTATACATATATGTATTACTATTTAATTATTTTTTGTGATTTTTATTCATCTTTTATGATTACAAAAATGTTTATTCGTTTTATATGAATATATTTAATTATTTATAAATATGAATATATTTTTTTTGAAACAAACTTTTACGAGATTTGGACTTCATTATCTATCTAAGTAAAAGAAGTTCTCTTTTAACAACCGTTCATATGAGTTATTGTTGTATACCCACCTATATTAGGCAGAGTTTATTAAAAATGTATACATTTTCTTAACTTTCTGCATGTATTTGTATAGTAGCGTCACAATAAATATTGTTAAAACTCATATCTTAGCTATAAATATTCATAATAATATGTACTTACACAAATAACATGTATAATAACCAAAGAACATCAACAAATTCGTCTACATCGGAACAGAAAAAAATCCCAAATAGCATTGCCGAGTTGTATGGCAATGCTGATTCTTTGTCAAAAAATAGGACAGCCCTCAGGTCACGTGAAGAGTCGATCAACCGCTTTCGGAGTCTCGAAAAACAAAATTGGCACTCGCCCCGTAACCCTAGTTTTTTCAACCCAAAACGGCTCGAACATAATTATAAATCAAGCATTTGAGGTTTTCTGCACCTGCAGCGGCTGCATCAGCACAACCCGCTATTTCCACGCAGACGACGTCTGCGGGTTGCCCCACGTGCCTTTTCTTTCAACGCGGTTGCGTCAAGTCAAACCCACAAAGCCGAAGTTGGCTGAAATATGAAACTCCTCCAAACTGAGATAAGTAACTTACAATTTATACAGAAAAAATGTTTGAAGTACATTGTGCAAAATTAGGTTATAATAGATGTGTGTACCTCACATAAATTGCCGTGGTATAGCAGCCTACATAGCAGCCAACTCAGCAGCCTACATAGTAGATTTAAAAATTTAAAATATATGTTTATTTTTGTTGGTTGCTTGGTAGCGGACGGCATAACAGCAGTCGATGGAATTTCGCGAATGCATGAAATTCAGAAATTTCATCAACTAAAAAAAAAACAGTATTTCGCCTTGCTAAAGGCTAAGAAGCGTCGACATAACAATGGCGATTATTGCAGGTACAGATTTGGATTTTATAAAAGTAAACTGTTATGATTGCACGCTAAATATGTATTATTAAATGGTGCTAACGTATCAGTTTTTTTCCAACTCTTAATTAATGCACATTCACAAGAGTTATTAAATAAGTAAATATTAAAATCAGTCGACCATGTCAAAATATGTCATCATTCTGAGGTCCAACGTGACGCACTAGAAATCTAATCGGGGGTGCTTCTGATTAACTAAGTATTTTACTTAGTCAATCACTAATAGCCATCTAAGTGATTTAATGTTTCTTTTGATTAACAGCGCCATCTGTTCGTTCTGTTCAGGGAAACTATATCCTTACGCACCTACCTACCTACTACAATTTCAAGCGGTGTAGCATCCAACCGGAATATAGGTACATCTCCTGTGATTTATGTGCTCCCGGTACCGTGAGAAAGTTAAAAGGCGTTCATGTTCCAAATAAAGCTATGATTTTGAATCTTTTACAACAAACAGACAGATAGATTATTGTGAAAGAAAAAATAAACTTCATGTTTTGTTGACCAGATTATTGGAAACCAAGAAATATTTTCGTCATAATTCGACTTAACAAATTAATTCAAAGATTTTTACAAAAAAAAACAGTCTGTTTAGAATCTTGATTGGTGGTTAGCTAATCCAAGACCAACATCTTTATTCTATTTGTTCCATCAGAACGTGGCGCGAAATTAGCAGTAACTGTTTTTATTTTTCGCCTTTTTTTTTAAGGTGGGAAATCATCCAATGACGCCTAGCCCCCCCCCCCCACCTTGTGTTTGCAGGCTGATTTCATTCTTTACTTATGCACATTTTCTTCGATTATCGTTTTTACAATAACGAACAGATTTGCAGCCAATGTGAGGTGAATGAAATATGTATTTACAAAGGTATTTGCATCAATAAGTTTTTCCACGGTTTCCGATACTACCGTGGCTATTTTTATTTTATTTGCTTCGTCCTATTAGGCTAATTAATGATCATCAAATAAAAGGGAAAACTAACCTAATCTTGGCACTCTAGCACTCTATTGACACCGTAAGTACAGTTTTATATCTTTAATAGGATTTCAAAAATAGAATTCATATTATATCGTCTTCGCTTGAACACCGTGCAGAGCGCTTGTCGTGCGCAATCGTGGCGAAATGTCGGCGGAAATAGTGAAATGTAATAATTGTAATATAGTTATTAGTGAAGTTCTGGCGTTTATACAGAACCAAGTGGATGTGATGAATGAAGAAAGCATTGTCAGACTGTGCGCAACAGCGTTCTCGTCTGATGAAATAACGACTGCAAAGGACTTGCTATATCAGTCAGTTCAAACAAAGGAGAAGAAGGTGAAAAGAAAAGGAAAAGCAGATGGTAAAGTACAGCGTGACCTTGAGGATATCATATCCCTCATAAAATGTACTGCAGCTGAGTGCATTCCTATTTTTGTTGCGCGGGAGCTAAGGAAATTACCACCGGTCACCTTTGATCATATTATTGATGTCACAAGATTGTTAAAAGACATCATAACACTAAAAGATCAAGTTGAAGTAATAAGGGAGGAGTATGCAACCGTTGGTGGATGGTTATCAACAAGAAAATAATTATGTAAACATTAATAGGGGTACGCGAAACCTGTTACGGTTCGATAATTTTGATTTAAATAGTGGCCCCATTGGTATTATGAATTTGTCGAAAGAAAACATAAATACACCGGAACGGTTAAGTTCAAAAACAGCTGTTGGCAAAACGTCATTAGCCGAGAAACGAGCGCAAGGTCATGACAATGTCAATAGAAGCATGTCCTTATCGCACGTAAAGCCTCGGTCGCCTTCTGTCCTAGTCGCGCATGACACGACATCGACCCGAGTGGTCAAAGACAAGCTAGTGGAGGCCCCTACTGCGGTTTCGTCACCGGTGGCAACGTTCAAATCGCCTGCGTGTGCGCACTCAATGGCCTCAGCGGCACGTGTAACCGGTGTAACCGACAGAGTGGAGCCGATGAAGCATAGTGAGCGGCGTACTTACTCGCAAATAGCACAGAATGCCGGAAATTTTAAAACCTATAAGGATGACGAGTGGAACATTGTGCAGAGTAGACGACTTAAAAATCTTTTTATAGGAATACAGGGTACGGCGAAGGATCCGTCGGGTAAATTTAAGGCCGCAGACAGTAAAATACCGCTATTTGTAAACAATGTGGATAGTGAGTCGTCAGTCAAAGACGTTGCGGACTACATATTAAGTAGGACGAATACTGTAGTGCAATTAACTGAGATAAAAATGAAACGACGGAGGGATTATAAAGCTTTCAAAGTTCTTGTTCCTAGACATAAGTTGGCAATATTCCTAGATGAGCAGTTGTGGCCTGAAGGTATTTCCTTTCGTCGTTTTATTAATTTCAAGGTGCGAAGCTTGCATGGGAGTCCGTCTTCAGTAGGATTGAATAAAGTCGGGACTGAGGCAATAAGAATAAGCGAGTCATTATGGCTAGTACAACAAATCAGACTGTTAAAATGGTTAGCTTTAACTGCAAATCAGTTGCAAGATCTGTGGAGGGGATACGGGAAATCTGTAAAACTGCTCACGTTATTGCACTGCAGGAAACTTGGCTATTGCCACATGACACTGCCTACATTGGATCAATTGACAGGAACTTCGATTATACCAGTAAGTCAGCGGTAGATACTTCGGTCGGCGTACTGCGCGGTCGCCCCTATGGTGGGGTGGCACTGATGTGGAGAAAGGGTGTGTTTTCTTCCATTGCCGTGCTGCCATGTAGTAGTGTGCGGCTAGCAGCTATTAAGGTATGTGTGGGTGAACGTAATACGTTAGTGTTTTCGGTGTACATGCCAACTGATAGTGCGGATAATCTGTTGGAGTTCACGGAAGTACTAAGTGAAATAAATGCAGTGATTGAGAGTTGTGACATTGAATCCGCAATAATGCTCGGTGATTTCAACGCTCATCCAAATGAGCTATTCTTTAGAGAGCTAAGTAACTTTTGTACGGAGCGGAGTTGGCTCTGTGCGGATGTGATCAAGTTAAATACATTTACTGATACGCACACCTTTGTTAGTGAAAGTCACAACAATTGTAAACGATGGCTTGATCACTGTCTGACTACGGAGGCAGCTTGGCAATGTGTAGTTGATATTAAGGTTTTTTATGATGTGTACTGGTCGGATCATTATCCGATGGTAGTGTATTGTGACATGGGAAAATTACCGAGAAAAAAATATTGTAATGGGAACCTATATAATGAAGTAAGATGGGGTGAGAGAAACACTGAGCAGATAAGGTTATATAGCGAACTCTGTAACAATGAACTAAGGGACATTGATTTTCCAATGGAACTTGGTTCATGTGCGGATGACTGTCATTATGCAATAATTGATGAACTATATAACAGTGTTGTTAGTGCTTTGACCTTTGCTGCGCGTAGCAGTTCTGGACTGAGAAAGCATCAGAAACAGAAGCATGTTATCGGATGGAATACACATGTGCAAAAGGTTCACCTGGAAGCACGAAGCAGCTTTCAGACCTGGGTGCTGTATGGTAAACCCAAATCGGGTGACATTTACAATACTATGTGTGAATCCAGGAAGCGCTTTAAGTCTAAACTCAAGTGGTGTCAAGACAACGTTGAGCGTATTAAAATGGACATCTTAGGGCTACGGAAGGAACATGGATGGGTTTTAGTCAGTAAGAGTCTGACACTCCCTTCCGCTCCACCCAGAGCGGGAGCAGTCATTGGATGATTTCCCAGCCTTAAAAAAAAAAAAAAAAAAAAAAAAAGCCACACCACAAAGAGAAGGACTTCAAGCGTTTTTGGAAGCATACCAGGAAACTGGAAACTGGCCTGTGTGTGCCTGCGTGTGTTGAGGGTAGAAACGAGCCCCAGCAAATTGCCGAGTTGTTTAGGGAACGTTTTAAGGTTGAATCTCCCTTACCAGGCGTGCGTCAGGGGCTTGATGCTGAGGTTGAGGATGGAGTGCGATTTAGGTTTACGGTAAAAGAAGTAGCTCAGGTCATTAAGAGTATGACACGAGGTAAGTCTCCAGGGCACGATGACCTCAGCATCGAGCACCTGCAGCATGCTGGTACTCACTTGCCCAGGGTGTTGGTTATGTTCTACAATTTGTGTGTAGGACATTTGTATTTACCCCAGGAGCTTATGAAGACTACAGTGATTCCTATTATCAAAAATAAGACAGGCGATGCTTCCGATGGGAACAACTACAGACCCATCTCATTGGCTACAGTGATCGCAAAGGTGCTGGATGGTTTGCTTGATTGTCACCTTAGTAAGCATATTCACCTGCATGATGCCCAGTTCGGATTTAGAGCTGGGCTTTCGACTGAAGCTGCAATACTGAGACTCAAGCATACTATCCAGTACTACGTGTCAAGAAAAACGCCTGTTTTTGGCTGTTTTTTGGACCTGTCGAAAGCATTTGACCTTGTAGCTTATGATGTGCTGTGGGATAAGCTCCGGGAAGAAACCAGCACTCCCAGGGACATGATCAACATACTGAGATGCCTGCAGCCTGTGGGTCTGCTATACGCAGAAGGCTTTCAATGCTCTGCGGGTCCTCTACAATAATGGGTTTAGAATGCTGATGGGGTTGCCGCGATACTGTAGTGCGTCGGGGATGTTTGCGGAGGCCAACACTGACTGCTGCAGGGCTATTGTGCGCAAGAGAGTGGCCTCCCTGATGTGTCGTGTGCGGGGCAGCCCCAATGGCCTTCTAAACACCATAATAGAGAAGGTGGACTGTCCGATTGTGAGGCACTGGAATAAGGTGCATAGTTCTGGTGCTGTCTTATTTAATATCAAGTAAATTAATTCAATTAAAATTCAATTAAATTATAGATAAATAAATAAATTAATTAATAAGTAGTTTGTAAAGTATATACATTGTTTTTAAGCCGTACTGATATTTTTATAATTTTTAATTTTTATGATTTTATATGTTTTATTTTTATAATTATGGAATTGAGTTTTAGCAATAATTTCTGTGTTTGTATTTGTATTTATCTGTCGTTATTTTATATGGGTCTCGGACCTGAAATAAATGATTATTATTATTATTATATTTTTATTATTTAATTAATGATCCGTAGTTTTATACAACTACGTTCTTACTGCTAACATAGAAAAAGATGAGTTTGCAATATGGCGTCTCACTTGTACCAGGAGAGAATGAACGCGGAGTAGTAATTCCGTCACTGTAGTGCTCGGATGTTTAATTCACACGTGGAATAAAGCATTTGTTGGGGTTGGGTGCTTGCCACCCTTATCTTTTGGGAGGCAAATGTGGTTGTTTCAGTCAATCAATTTGTTATTTTGTCAATGTAATATTGAATAAACAACTATGTATGTGGTACTATAATTAGTTTGTTTTAGCGAACGCAACCTCGTTGGCTTTCGGCGTAAGCGGAACGCAACGCGTGCAAAATAAGTAGAAAACAACAGAACCGAGCAAGAATTCACATTGTCGAAATATGAATTTATTTATTTTTCACCCCACAAAAATAACGAAATTTTCTATTTATTAGAATTGGCTATTCCTTCTCAATTAATGGATTATCCAACACAAAAATACATTTCCATTCCAACCCGTAGTTGTTAAGATAAACGCGTTCAAACAAACAAACTCTTCAGCTTAACTATTAGTATAGATGAACTCGTCACACCACAAGAATGGGCCAGTTAACGCTTTTGAGAAACCAATTAGAATCTATATTGTTCATTTACTTACTACTTAGCTACTTAAGTATCCCAAGTCTTCAGTTTGTTAACTTGAATCGCTATACCTAATAATAGTTGTTAATTATCTAAATGAAAATCTTTGCAAATCATTCATTTCAATCATACACTCTTTTCTAAATATCGAGTTTGTAAAAGTTTTCATTACTGTCTCAGAATAGATTAAAATTTTTCAGAATTCTTTTACGACAATGGATGTAGAAGATGTTCAGAGCCTCACGCACAAGACTGCATGTCCTCTTTGAAAATACGTATACTAATCACAAAAACGAATCGATCGATTTTCATGAATTTTACACCATAAGATAGGGTATTTCTCGGGGAAGACTAAGGTGTATATGATGTACATATTGGTTGTTTAGTAGCAGAGCTAACGCATGTTATGTAAAACAAGTCGCAACACTTGAGTTCCGAGCGGCTCCTTCTGTTAAGCCGGGGAATAAACTGCCTATCAAATTGACAGCGTACTTAAATTCATCATATAGCTATTGAAATCAGAATGGCCATGCTAACCATGCTTGTATTACTTACAAGCATAGTTGGCAAATCATTATTTTTACACGCTTTTTATGAGCTTCACCTGTATGTTTGTGTGTATCTTTGTAACCGACTCCTTTGGGCGCGAACTTGACCCACTTTCAATAGTCAGATTTCATTCAAACTTTGTAGATATTATTTAGCGAGGACCGATGACAATACACTAATTCGATAAAATGATGTATTTTATTGACATATATTTATGAGTTTTTCTATTAAAAGAGTGTTTTTTTTTCAAAGTAGATCTGTACGTCCGTGTCTGTGACAGACTGTGATAGACTTCTGAATGTCACAGACTGGGACTGCAAACTGAGCTACCGCAGGTAATATAAAGGAAATCTTAGAAACAGATTTGCATGAAACATAAATGAGTCTGCTCGTATCATATGTACGTTAGCATAGCGTATGTCAATCAGGCGAGCACTTAAAAATGGTTTGACGCTCAAGGAATATCTGAATGGCAACTTTAGTGTCTGAATTTGTCAAATGTATCCAGTTGAAGGTCTCTTCTACATGAGAATTAAACAAACTTCTTCTCCTTTGTGTGGTTATTGACTAACCTGGTGTCAGAGTTTCTAAGCTGTCTATGGGCCTCTAGATAGCATAATGATCCATGATATTTTTTGCGCCATAATTATGTTATTTGGATAATATTCAACACACATATAAAGGACAAATAACTTCTTTCCGCAATACAAAATTAAAAAATCAAAGGTTTTTTTGCAATTTGTAGGTCAGTGTCGAGTTGTGTGTTCGTTAAAATATGAATCGCGGTCTTAGCAAGTACGTAGTTACATAATTGTAATAATTACAACCATAAATACCACTCTCTTGTTTAGAATTGTCCTCAAATGTCATGATTTCATGAAATTGTCACCTGTAGGATTGTATGAACTTAGAGGATTGTATAGGAGTGTAGAGGTTTAAATGTATACACTTCTGTAAATACGTACATAGCTACGGCCGCGAATAATATTTTGATTTACACAAAACATAATGCTGACCTGCAAATTGAAAAAACATAAGAAAAATTTAGTGTCGCGGGCCACCCGGGCGCATCCTTCTTAATTGGCCACTTGGCACAGCAGTCACAACTGTCCCTTTGCCACAGTGACGAAAAATCAGCCTTACGTGAATTAAAAGCCCCCAATGTTACATACGTGAATTAAAAGCATGAAATTTTGTGAAGATGTTTAGATATAAATGTTACTCAATCACGCTTGAATGGCTGAATGGATCTGGATGATAAATACATAACGTCGTTTTTTATTCTGGTTGTACCGTTCCCGTGTAATAATTTTAGACTTCTTTTACAATCCACATCTTTTATAACCGATATAAATCAAATTCTATAGCCACATGTATAACGCGTTAAAAAACGGCTCGACCAATTTAGACGTTTTTTTTTGTCATTGAAATATATAATTTCTTTAGTAAATATTCATGAAATGTAGTTAGGCAGTTGCACCGCGGCCGGTCTTAGATTTCACTGGGAGAGCCTGACTGACTGAGAACCTTTTCTTCTTTTTTTGTAGGCGGTTAAAAAAGTGTACAATGTTATATGATCGAAACCGCGCGCATAGCTAATCGCTAGATAAGGTTTATTATGAATTCAAGTAAAAAAAAAAAATAAGCAAAGCCGCGGGAAAAACTAGTCGAACATCAATGGAAACAAACACAGCGACCTCTTGCCGTATTATGATCTCCTGTTCGGTGTCTGCTCGCTACTATGAGAAGCTTCGCCTCAGAGGGGGTGGGCGACGGGAAATCAATTCTGGACCTGCGCACATTAAATGTGGAAGGCTTCCCCTTCTACATTCTGAGTATACATTGTTCTGGACGGCACGAGATTTTTCACGCTTGTTATTCAAGGGAGCTGCGCAGAGCTTTTACATAAGGATGTGTTGGTTTATTTATAATGTGAAACGAATTTATAATGTCATATTTACAACCGTAATGGTCGAGTTAGATATGAAACCAAGTGTTATTTTTACCCTACTGCAGCAAAAGCATAGAGAAGGATGCTGTATTTGACCTGTAAGCATGTTTCCTTGTATTAGGTCAACTAGGTACTGAGCTGATTTCGATGAACTACATATATTATGTCGTTGGATTCGACTTAATTACCCGAAATTATGCCACTGGCCAATGAATTATTATAATTTTAATATACCCTATTAACCTTTCCTAAATTTTACGACGAATATACGAGATATCCCGGTCTAATGTTATGTAGCGGTAGTGACTACTGCAAACACTCATTGCAGACGCACCCGAAGCAAATAAGGAAGGTTAGAATAAATAGGTAAACAAATTAGAAACGGGCCAGTCTTACTAAGGGGTCTCATATTACCCGGTTACTGAGTGGGTTGTGGAGGTCAAATAGGCAGTCGCCTCATGTAAAATACTGGTATTCAGCTTTATCCGGTTACATTGGAAGCCGACCCCAAGGAAAAGGCTCGGCAAATTGATTTAGAAAGGGTCGGGTTAGTCGGGATCTTACCAAAACACTAAATGTGCGAGGTATTCGCCGTCATGTTGGCGAATGTGGAGAATCGTGCGCTAAGGTTGGACCCTAGCTATACTGCTAGCTTAGCTTAGCTTTACTAGATTTACTGTAGTAAATCACGAATCCTAAAATTAATTGTAATTGTGGTAAGAAATTATATTCAAATATTTCTGGCGGCTACAGAAACTCTCATACAGCTACACACAACCCGGCGGGAGCGTGGTGCTGAAAAATTACTTAACGTAAATGGTAGAGGGATTCTCACATACCAGCCGCCGTGGGGGACGCTTCGGCCGTCGGGAGCCGCGTGACGACTTCCGGCCACCGCAGGCACGGGCCTGCGGACGTTGAGTAATGGGTAGCGCACCGGACGGCGCGTAGGATTTCCATGAGCTTTAAGGCAAAGAGATCTCAGCATGAGAAGGAACCCGTCAGGTGTAAAACCTGGTAGATCAAAGTTGATTTATCTTGCTTTCATACAATCAAGCTTCTATGATTCATGTTTTTCTGGTAGCCGGGCGATATGGGTCGTACCTGAACGTAGTACCAGTTCAGTCCAGTTGCAAAACTTGCAATTGGTACGGGGTGAATACCGTAAAAATAGCAGGCTATAGGCAGTCAATCCATCTAAAATACTGGTATTCAGCTGCATATTGTCAGACTGCAAGCCGATCGATGTCTTTATACACAAAAATCTAATTAATACGCATACATTTCTTTAACAATCCTATTACATTCAAAGGTAACTCCTGACTTTTGCAAAACCTCTAGATGGTTTTTGTGAAGTGTCATTTGGCATCCTACGTATGATTATCCCATTCATACACATAGCTATGCATTCAAAAATATTTAAAATCGTTTTCAATTATTTCTTGCTGGTTTAGTTACTACCAAAGTAAGTTTTTTATCACAACAATAGTAGTAAGAAGTAAATATACATGCACAAGTTGTTTGCATGTACAAGTTCTATTAATTTCCTCTACAATTTTTAATTTGAAAGCTGGCTTGTTACTTTTCTAAAGCTTCACTCACTCTTTTTATTTAAAGTATTAATCATTGTAACCTTAATCCAGATTAAGGTTCCACTTTTCGTAGGAAAAAACTAGCTTTATTATGCAAATAACCATGCAGTATGGAGACGCCGGCCGCGCTTTTGTTGCCAAGGATGGATACGCGTGCCAAGAGCACTAGCGCAACATGAGACACAGAGAGTAAGTCTTGGATATAAACTGGCTACTGTACTCTAGTTGGAGCGGAATCCAAGCAGGTATCGAAGTTTATGGATCTGATCGGATGATCGGATTAAAATAACATAATAATTTAACTTGGATGGAAATACATATACTTATACATATTAATAAAATTAACAGAAAGTTTGCATTAAACACACAATTTTAAATAATAATAAAAAATCTGTGTACACAATTTTGCTTATTATTATTAAAATAATATATGAAGAAGACAGTGTTGCGTCTCCAGAGTGACAGGCCGTCCCACTGCGTACTGTTTAAACTATGGTCCTCCCCATAATGACAGTACCGCTGATGCAAATAATTATTAAAATGTCCGTTTAATTAAAAAAATGGGATTACAATCGTGGATCATAATACACAAAAATATCATAATACACTTAATTTCAGAATCAAGCCAATTGTTGTTTTTAAACGATTAGCTGCGACCAGGGCTCGGAAACCGGTTGAAATTCTTAACCGGTTACGGTCATTGACCCCAAACCGAAATCGATTTAGGTTAAGGTTTGCACTTTACCGGTTTTTACCGGTATATGTAGGAAACCGGTTTTTAATGAATTTTGGTTTTGAAAGTGAAAATTAACCGGTTAAAACCAAATTTGAACACCCCCGCCCCCGCCACTCACAAGCACGGTCAAGACGTTGCGATGTCATTTAGTTACAAAATAGTCGCATCAAGTCGCATGCAAGTTCTCAACGTCGCCGCCACCGTCTTCCTTCACCAAATTTCGTAACTTGTTGGAAGTGTTAAAAAAGTAGACGAAAAATATTTACGACTTACGGAATTAACCGGTTAATTCGGGTGTCAAAACCGTTTGTGCTTATGTAACCGGTAACCTTTATCATTTGGGTTACATATGAACAGTTCACTTGTTTAACCGGTTAATGAAGGAACGATATATTTACCGGTATTTCATCGAAATTAACCGCTCTTTTCAAACCGGTTCAGAGCCCTGGCTGCGACTATGCACACACGTAGGCACATAAATAATCTCGGGCCATATTCCACAGGTGGATAATCTTGGATGATAACTCCTTCTGATTGCTGTTGTGCTAGTATTATCCGCGTTGCGTATCCATGACAACGAACGTTCTTGCTTGTTGGACGCTCTACAGAAATGGAAAGGGAACTGAGGGCGGGCCGCTTGTACGTTTTTTGCAAATTTAAAATGTGCCTGACTAGTTGATTTAGTGTTCGCAAGAACTACTTCTGAACATGAGGTCCTGGGTTCTAAGTTTCTATGTCTATAGTCTTAGCTAACATTACCGTATAAAAGTCTCTGCTTATTCCCAAATGTATTAACCCTTTAAAGTAATTTACTTCCATAATCATGTTTGATTTTTGTTTGCTTTTAAATGCTAGTAAAGATTTTGCACAAGTTTCTAAAGTTTCTATCACAGAAACACATAAGTGGTGGTGGCCAGCCATGACCGTAGAGGTTGGTAATGTTCAGGTTTTTTTTTTATTATTGTCTTAAAATTGTGTAAAATCATAATCTAAGTCGTTTATGCAAACTCATTGTACGAGGGCGAGCGTTAACAGACAGCTGTTGTAGTTCGAATCCATAGTTAAATTGTTGTTCGAGTCCATAGTAATTTCGATCCTACAAGCTTTGAAATAAGAACTTCAATGAACACTAGAACCTGAATCTAAAATTTGTATCCAGCTTCCGTACGTCCTGTGTCCCTAGTACTCATGAGGTTGAAATTCTTGCTGTCGGCTCGTGGTACGAGGTCACGCTCGATTAAATCAGCAAGCAATGGATATAAAACCAACAGATACATTATGAAACTTAATCTTATAACGGAGGGTTCAATTCACAGTGCGGTGTTGAGTTTATTGAGTGTGTTTTTGAGTTTTTGCATTGGGATTTTTTCAGAAGCTGTCAGGAATGAAAGAATCTAACAAACTGATAATTTTAAAGGGTACGGTAAGGCCACCAGTATTGAAAGAGGTATTCGACGGATGACAATTTGTCAACACATCTTGATTTAATATGAAAAAAGTGTGCATGAAGTTTCTTGCCCGATCTTATCCATAGGTCTTGTAATTAACAGCTAGGTTCACCCTTCTGACTGATCGACCCCTTAACATTTCAAAAGTGCCTTCCTTTCATTTGGTATATCTATACTAATATTATAAAGAGGAAAACTTTGTTTGTTTGTTTGTTTGGTTGTAATGTATAGGCTCAAAAACTACTGGACCGATTTTAAAAATTCTTTCACCGTTGGAAAGCTTAGTTTTCTAGGAGTAACATAGGCTACTTTTTATCCCGGGAAAAATAACGGGTCCCACGGGAAAGACCACGGGAGCGAAGCCGCGGGCAAAGTGCTAGTTTGAAATAAATGCTTTGAGTTTGACATCGTCCATTGACTTTACCTATTGGTGATGTAGATGACCACAAGACGTCATACAAGTAATTAAAGCGAAATTATACTAATTATAAGACGATGAATTGAGATTAATTGCTTTATTTACATGCTCGTTCTGTCTAACATTAATTAACATTTATATTTTATTTTATTTCAATACATGTATATTACTTAATAGGTTAATTTAAAATACGAGCGGACTCATTCCTGTTACCTAAAAGTTTTATTTGAATCCATCAAGTTCTAATCATTAACGAAAACGGAACCATTCGGATTAGGTTATTGTGCTCTGCCACACAGATTTTTCCTGAGGACCAAAACATTTTGTTTCAGTTCGAACTTCAGAAATGATTAGGATTTCGTTACTTATGAATGATTTGAAATAAAGAGATATTTAATATCTTGGTTCAGTCGTCTTGAAGATAAGGTACAGCAAAAAAGATTTTATTTCGTTGACTTTCAGAAAAGGTCCAAAAATATGATCTCTTTTCTTCTGTTATAAATAAAATATCATTAATATCTGTAAAAAAATATCGGAACGGTCGCTAGTCTGCCGTAATTATTGTGTGTAATTCATATACGTACACTACCTCCAAGACTACTTTTCTATTCTATTTCAATGACATACATAGATTTCACGGGAAAAATTCCTGCACTATTTTTATTTCGATATCAAACATGAACAGAAAAGGGGGTACATAGAAATAACTGCTCTGTTGCTTCTTTAAACTTTTTAAAGTCTAATAAATCAACGCGAAAGTATTGTGAAGGTGAAAGTAGTTGTCATCGTCTATTGTACTTTGAAGAACAAGTGATAATGTGGACTAAAGCATATTCGCAGTAAATGTCGTGAAATATAAATGACTAAAACCCAGTGTGAGTCGAGTGATAACAACAAAATAGTGACATTTTTGCTCATCAAAGCAACTCAAAAGTGTTCTATTCACATAATAAAAGAAAACAGATACTCTAAATAAACTAAAATAATCAGTTGGACAGTGCTTAACTTCGAAACAAAATCAAAACAAGTGATTTTTTAACCGCCATATTGCTAGTGTATAACAAAGTGACCTTGAGGCTCTGCGTGAGCTGTGCGTCACTTACGTCAGTTGTCACCGCAGAACAGGTTTTTACATCACAATACCGATCCATTATTTTGACGTTGTTATCAACGTTGTCTTGGCGCAGTGGCGGCAGCGGCAGCTGACCGTCAATTTGTCACTGGATCGAGTCTCACCACATGTATCTCTTTTTGTGATTTGTGTAAAATTCATATCTCATAACTTATCAACCTATAACTTCAATATTCCAAAATAACCGATTCACGGTCGTTCACCATTCTGCGAATTATCACCACAAGTCCTAGACAAGTAGCGACATTAAACGTCAAACAGCTAAATTGTCTGTTCATATTGAAATTACTACTACGCACAATATTATTAATTAGCACAACAGAGGGCGTGACACTATGGCTAACATCGAACAATTAATACGGGAACTACGAGCAGACATAAACAAAGACTCCGAGGAATCATTGAAAAAGTTGGAATCACGAATAATAAAAAACATCAATGAACATACCGATAAAAAATTCGACAGCATGCAACAAGAAATAGATAGACTAAAAACTACCATCTCCGAACAAGATAAAAGAACTCTTCATCTGGAAAAAGTTATAAGAATTAAAAATATTATCTTCTTTGGGGTGGAAGAGGGGGAAAATTCATACGAGGAGTTAGAAAGAAAAATTATAAAGTTAGTCTCTATGGACATGAAAGTTGAATGTCACAAAGGGGAACTGGAAATGGTCAGAAGAATGGGAAAAAGAAATGAGAACAAGATAAGGCCTATCGTCGTCACCTTTACGACACTTGGCAAGAAGATTAACATTCTCAAAAACAAGCACAATCTCAAGGGGAAACACTTTTACATAAAGGAAGATTATCCGCAGCAAATACTCGAAATCAGAAAACAACTACAAGACCAATTGGAAAATGAAAAGAAACTAGGAAAAACAGCATACATACGCTACGACCGATTGATAATTAAAGATCCTAAGCCTAATACGCCGGAGGATGAGTCACAGCGGAGGGAATCTATCAACAACAGAACCAATAAACGAGAATTAGAGCTTACCCCTCCTAACCAGGAGAGCCTGCAAACGTCGAAAGACCAAATTATTGTACCTTCCAAAAACCAAGCAACAAAGAAAATAAAGTATACAATAATAATACTCCAAAGGGCAAAAACTATCTAACTAACTATTTTCACAAACAGAATGAAAAATCGATTACGCCGACTATAAACTCAGAGTCAGAGGACTAGCAACGAATACAGCCCCCCAAATGCACAAAAATAACCCCCAACGCAACAAATAAAATCAATACAGAAATTAACAAACCTCCCCCAGAACGGCCGGTCCCCGCGGGGGTTGTAGACCATCACCCTCCAAGGTCAAGCAAAATCTATGTAGCTACTTACAATGTTAGAACGCTATCAAGCGAAACAAAAATATTAGAACTGGAACACGCAATATCACAAATAAAATGGGACATAATTGGTTTAGCTGAAGTACGTAAATTAGGCTACACTATAGAAGACAGACGCACCTACCTATTCTGCTACTATGGACAAAGTAAAGGTCATAAGGGAGTTGGCTTTATAGTGAGGAAACAAGAACACATCGAAGTACAGGATTTTATACCCACATCAGAACGTATCGCTTTGTTACATGTAAAAATTAACGGAAACCTGTACTCACTTCAAGCCTACGCCCCCACAGAAACAGCCAGCGATACAGAAATACAAAAATTCTATACAGATCTGGAAATAACTATGAATTATTTTATGCTCGAAACGTGTTATTTTTATGGGAGACATGAATGCAAAGATAGGCATACCTGAACCTGGTGAACATATGATAATGGGTAAATACGGATATGGAAAAAGAAATGAAAGAGGACAATTATTCATAAACTTCTGCAATCAATATAATTTAAAGATAATAAACACAATATTTAAAAAACCAAATAAACTTAGGTGGACTTGGATGTCCCCTAATGGAAAAACCAGAAACGAAATCGACTTTATCGCTTCAAATGTACGAAACATAGAAAACTTCGAAGTATTGAGTAGTTTAAAGCACCCTAGTGACCACAGGATGATCAGAATAAAGATAAACTCGAAAACTACCAGGAAGTCACGAGTGCGCTATAAAAAGCGCCGACTAATGCACGTAGACTACGACAAATTCGAAGATGAATTCACCAGCCTCGCAATACAAAAACAAGATAAAGTACAATCTTACTACGATAATTTAGAAGCTACTTTGCACAAATGTTCAAGTATTGAAACACCAAAGGAAGGATTACGTCGATCAATAATAAATAAAGAAATAATAAATCTTCAAAACAGACGACATGAGCTCAAAAACAAAACCCAGAAAACAAAACAGGAGAAACTATCTAGAATTTATAGAGAAATTAATAAGAAAATGAAGAATAACTTAAAAGAATACAGGCAAAATATTCTTCACACATCTATAGTAAAAACAGGAGGTGTCAAAAAGGCGTATAAAAAATTAAATAACACAAAAACTCTAATGACACACTTAACTGACAAATCAGGGTCAACAGTTACAAATAGAAATGACCTAATGACCGTAGCTACGAGTTTCTACAAAGACTTATACAAAATATCCGTACACGATGAAGACACATGTTCCAGCTGGCGAGTAAACGATGAACCTGTCCCTCCCTTTCTCAAAAGTGAGATAGAGGTATCAATAAGGAAATTAAAAACTGATAAAAGTCCGGGTCCAGATGGGATGACTAATGAAATAATTATGGCAGGTATGGACAGACTAGTCACGCCACTTTGCACATTATTCAACTTTATCCTACAGCAGAAGCACATTCCTACACAATGGGAATGCTCCGAAATTGTTCTTCTTTACAAAAAAGGAGATCCTAACTTGATCTCTAATTACAGACCTATCAGCCTAATGCCATGCCTATACAAAGTGTTCACAGCAACGTTAGTGAGACGACTATCAAAATTAATAGATGAACATCAACCAGTGGAGCAGGCAGGTTTTCGTAAGGGATACTCAACTGTGGATCACATTCACACCTTAAAACAACTTATAGAGAAGTATATAGAGTACGATAAAACACTTTACATCGCCTTTATAGATTATACCAAGGCATTCGACTCTATATCGCACCAATCTATCTGGAAATCGCTAACAGAACAAGGAATAAATAAAGACTACATCAATCTCATAAAGGTAATATACAGCAAAAGTACAGCAAGAGTAAAACTGGACAAAACAGGTCCACCCTTCAAGATAGAGCGTGGAGTGAAGCAGGGAGACCCTATGTCACCAACCCTCTTTATTTCGGTGCTGGAGACGGTCATCGCACAGACGAACTGGGATAGCATGGGACTTAGGCTGGACGGTAAATATCTTTCACACCTAAGATTCGCTGACGACCTGGTACTGCTATCTGAGGACCCTGCACAGCTGCAGTTAATGGTACAACAACTTAGCCAGCAAAGCAAAATCGTGGGATTAGAGATCAACCTAGATAAGACCAAAGTAATGACTAATAGAGAAACTACTACAATAAACGTCGATTCCACACCCTTACAATATGTAGAAGACTACACATACCTAGGTCACATTATCTCATTTAAGGCTTGCACAGAAAAGGAATTAAACAAAAGAATACAAAATACCTGGAATAAGTATTGGGCAATGAAAGAGATTTTCAAGGGATCGTTCTCTCCGGAGCTGAAAACTAAAGCCATGAACATATGCTTATTGCCATGCCTTACATACGCGTGTCAGACCTGGGCTCCCACCAAAAAACATTTGGAAAAAATCAGAGTCTGTCAGAAAGGCATAGAACGTAGTTTCATGAGTATCAAGCGCAAAGACCGTGTGAAACACTCTCTAATAAGGAAGGAAACCAAGGCTTACGACACGACGTTATTAAACAGATATTTAGACAAAAATGGCAATGGGCCGGTCACCTTCAGAGACTGGAGACACAAAGGTGGGCACAGATCACTACAAACTGGACACCGATCAATGAGATACGTAAAAGAGGAAGACCGTTCAAAAGGTGGAACGATGATATAATAAAAACAGCTGGCAAAACTTGGTGCAGACTGGCGAAAGACAGAAGGTCATGGAAGCATTTGGAGGAGGCTTTTACCGCCTACGGCGGTCCTTACTTAGAAAACTATTACTAACACTACAATTTAATATTATATGATAAGTACGTACTAACATCTTACTTTACTTTTATTTCAATATTTCATTTGTTAAGTAAGGAATCAATAAAGGCTATTTTATTTATTTATTTTATATATCAAACATGTTCTATTGTAGGTACAAAATTATGCAAAAGTGTGTCAAAAAAATAAAATAACTTAACAGTTTTAATTTTAAAAGTTTTTGGCACATGCGGGACTCGAACCCGCGTCTCCGTACAACAATTACGGTGCTCTGAATATCCAGCTAAGCTAATGTGCCTGATTCTAAAGGTTCCAAATTGCGCCCTGTATCGTCTCTATGAGTGCATTCAGCGACAACAGCGCCCTACGACCTAGAGTATAATGTTGATCACAGCTGCGGCCAGACATGGAACTAACATACGTGTACAGTCTCAAGCAAAAATCATGTCAACACTAAGTGAAATAAATAACAAATTTCACTTATTTTAACTATTAAAATTACCGGATTTACCGCACACACATCCTTTAAAAACAACATTAATTATGATTTACACCTGGTTTCTGTTTTGAGAAAAGTAGCAAATATCAAAAGAGTATTCTCAAATACATAAATTGACGTGTTTGGATGAATGAAACGAATCGTGAGTGTAAAACTGTCAGTAAATAAACACAGTTTTATTGGAATTCTATTAATGTTTTTACTTAAATTACCTATTGTTCCAATTAAAATGGATAAGAATAAGAAACAAGATCGTCTAACTATTACTCTAGAGGAGAAAAAAACATTCTTTCAATAAAAAAAAAGTACCAACATGACAACCTATAATGTTTA
Organism: Hyppa rectilinea; assembly: GCA_951799385.1. Classification (NCBI taxonomy): domain Eukaryota; kingdom Metazoa; phylum Arthropoda; class Insecta; order Lepidoptera; family Noctuidae; genus Hyppa; species Hyppa rectilinea. Next base: position 25,334,823 of record OX637300.1, on the reverse strand, counting down.
CCATAACATTATAGTTTTATGTTTTACCACATTAGTTATGAGTAATTACTTAAATCTTAATTATAGGAGAAAAACTTCATTCAAACGAAAAAATGAGTTAATCATACTTAAGTACAGATTAAGAATTTCTCAACTTCAAATACTCAATTCAGAAACCGGAGATATTTAGGCAATTGAACCAATAGGTACTCTAAAAAAGAACATCAGTTTTGAAATTTACTAATTGTATTCCATTTTATGTTGCCGACTGTACTTGAGGCCAGGGCTCTGAACCGGTTTAAAAAGAACGGTTAATTTCGATGAAATACCGGTAAATATATCGTTCCTTTATTAACCGGTTAAACAAGTGAACTGTTGATATGTAACCCAAATGATAAAGGTTACCGGTTACATAAGCACAAACGGTTTTGACACCCGAATTAACCGGTTAATTCCGTAAGTCGTAAATATTTTTCGTCTACTTTTTTAACACTTCCAACAAGTTACGAAATTTGGTGAAGGAAGACGGTGGCGGCGACGTTGAGAACTTGCATGCGACTTGATGCGACTATTTTGTAACTAAATGACATCGCAACGTCTTGACCGTGCTTGTGAGTGGCGGGGGCGGGGGTGTTCAAATTTGGTTTTAACCGGTTAATTTTCACTTTCAAAACCAAAATTCATTAAAAACCGGTTTCCCACATATACCGGTAAAAACCGGTAAAGTGCAAACCTTAACCTAAATCGATTTCGGTTTGGGGTCAATGACCGTAACCGGTTAAGAATTTCAACCGGTTTCCGAGCCCTGCTTGAGGCACCCCTTTTGAAGCCACGAAGACTGTAGACTTCCGCCCAACGTTAATTTTGTTAAATAATAAATATTATTATTTTTATTTTTGTAAATGGGTTTTCACAAATACTGGTCACACGTCAATCGTTTTTTAAAACTAAATGAGGTCGGCGTTCTCTTAATGACTACTCTTAGTCCAGATATTATATAAGGAGTCAAACCTCTGCATGCGAGATAATAAGCTGTAAACTTGGAAGCACCTACATTTAGGTGTTCTAGATGTTGCCTCAAAATGTCATAAACTCTCGTGTCTGCGTCGTAGGTTATCAAGGTCAAAGCAGTGATAGCCTAGTTGTGTGACCGCCGGACTGCCAAGTCATAGGTCTCGAGTTCGAACCCAAGACCTATGATTTTTCGGATTCATGTGCGTATTGTATAATTATCACTTGCTTAAAATCGGTGAAGGAAAACATCGTGAGGAAACCGGCATGCCTGAGAGATATTTCTCAACAGCATGTGATGCTAAGTCAGAGGCCCATGGGCAGCACTAAAACTCTGACACCAGGTTAATTACTAACCACATGAAGAAGAAGAAGAAGGTCAAAGGACTCCAATACTGCATAAGCTGTTTGGCCTCAAAATAAAGACTGTGTTTTTAAGGAAAAGCTTTATTTTTTTTTACGAGGTACATATTTACCATGACCCATGGTAAAAGTTCACCTTCTTCTAGGCGTCGTCGGTGCGACACTGTGGACTTTTCACTCAAGTACATTTTTGGTTACTCAACATGCACATTCACAGAAGTTAAACGCTTGGGTTTTATGCTCTTTTATCTTATAAAGGCCGCATAGTTTTCTACATTATTATTTTGATTAACATGCCATTCCCCCTTATCGCCGAAGTTAACATAGAAAAATATCTGGCATTATTCCGTAAAATAGAAATTTATTTAAAGAAAATGATGTCTCTAAATATCACAATTTTTTTAGAAATCATCTACGATGGTACGGACCCTCGGTGCGCAAGTATGACTCGCTCTTGAGCGGTTTTTCAAAATTAAACTAACATCCTAAAGTTGCGCAAAGGTTCCTTCCCTTATCCACACGCGTTTTGTACAAAATTAAGCAAATATTTAAAAATAAAAAATTATATTCGGCTTATTTAAGTAATTTTAACCTTTAATTCTCAAACGATATTTGTTACTTTTAGACGCAGTTCTAACTTGTGGTTTTCAAATCGAACCAAATAGGGGAAAGGGATCAGACAACGTTACAGCTATGGTTGTATAGCTGCAGAACCTTTCTGCGCTTAAAATAGCGAAAGCCTGGCATTCGAAAATTGCATATTGCATGTTATCCAAGACTTAAGAAATACATATGTCATTGCAAATAACTCGTCTCACGTTTGAGCTTCAATAAGTCAGTGCAATGAAAAAACCGAATTAATGTTATTCCCACCCACCCCCTTGATACTCAGGTGCGAGTAACCAGTAATCACAACTTGCTTGCGATAAACAAGGCTGCACGATTACTACAGTTCTCCACCTACATATTATATAACTACGTTACATTGTTGATACTAGATTTTAATTTGCAATGTATTTGTTTTTCTCGGATCGGAAAGACTATTTTGTTGTTTTCTAATTATGACTCGTTCAGTGAAGTTTCAGAGGACCCAATATTGAAGTTTCAGAGGTTCAATCCTCCATTAGTTGTCTGTTGTACATTTTTTGTAGTTGTAGCACTTTTTCACACAATAACAAGGTTTTTAAAATTAAATTACCCCAATATTTCATTAAAATACTTATAAATTACATACTTTTATATTTACATTAAAAAAAAAAATATTGGAAAATTAACCTACCGGTACTTATTGGGAATAGGGTCAAAATTTACAAAATAAAGCATTATTTTAAAAAATTATTTCAACGTAGGTAGTTAACATATATTTTTTTATGATAATGTCGCCAAATTATAGGTATACATAAGTCGTTTATATATATTTTTTAATGATAATGTAGCCAGCAGGCTATTGGGAAAGGCTAAGAACACATTCCACAGTATTATTTATTGACGAAATGAAAGCGAGTACGAGACATTCGAAATTAAAATATTATCTTTGGCTTATGCTACTCTGGTAGTTGAGCGATAGAGCAACGTGAACATTGTGCATTTCAAGCAATGAATGAAGTTCGACAGAGTTGAATTTGGAATTAAAGTGGTGGAATGGGTGTTTGATAGAGGTGGTTAAAGCTAAAAATACGGTCGTTACACTCTTTCTATCTTTATCTGTTTTAGTACGTGCTTCGTTAGTTAAAAGAAGAGCATCAATAAAAAGTAGTGAGTGTTGATATTCTGTTTACTCTTTCTATTAAAACGCGACGTGCTGGACATGATGCGGCACACACGTGCCCCACGTAACCGATCGCGTGCAAATTACTAGCATAACATAAATATCGAGGAGTTTACATCAGTTTCTAAGTGTATGGTATGGATCTTAACCACGCATAATTAATATGTGCTCCGTACCCTTATTATGTCTTTCGTTGACAATAGGGTTTTAAAGGTAAATATTTTTTGCTTTTAAATTTTTTTTTTACTGGTGATGAAAATGCGTGTTATATTTAAAAAAATGCTTCCGTTACAAATAGATTTTCACGGACACAAAAATGATCTTACAATGGTTCTGATTTTCGTTTTTAAGTACCTACATATAAAAGTAAGTACATGATGGGTTCATGTACTTACTTTTTAAGTATCGTCATAGAGTCTAAACGGCAAGGAAAAGTACATATAAACTTAGAGCTAAGAAAAATACAAGTACATATACTGAGTAGAGCGCGTCTATTCAAGCAGCATGTTTCATGACAAGCTAAACGTAACCTAATTTCACTTTGAATCGCAATCCGGAGTATCAAAAAAAAAACCTAGTCCAATAAGTGAAAGGTGATGATGTTTCATTAACATAACATGGCGATTCTTAAGATGAAGACGATTCCAAAAATTTTACTAGTGATTTTTGGTAATCGGTTTAGTCTACGTCAAACTAAAGACATAATTACCGAAGCGTACTTTATAAAACAGACAATAATTTTTGCGACATTTGATTTGGTATGAATTGATGGTCTTGTAATGACAAATTAGCGACTTTCGATGGCGGAACGACGACTGGCGTCCCTGGCGGCACGAAGTGGAGACACGAGCGCTTCTGGTCGGGCCAGATGTATAGTACACCATCAGGAGACGGCGCGGCCGTCACAATGGTAAACTTGACCCGTACCCCTGTCTAGTGAAAGTCAACGGTCATTCCAGTTGACATTCTCTAACGATATTTTTTTTGAAAAGCTTAAATTGTATTAAGTCTAAACACACTTTGTCTTCGTACGTCTGACGAATCATGCCTGTATTTTGGGTAAAATATAAATGAGATGACCCTTTGCTAAGCTAATACTACAGTTAAACTTTCACAGGATTGTATTTAAGCAGTGAAATACTAAGTTTACCCTTTTCATTCTCATGTAAAAACCCAAACATTACGTGCATCTGCCGAACTGGCCCAGGCAGATGCAAAAATTGGCAAACAAAAGGTAATTCGACCCTAGTGAATTATGTATAGAAGATATTGTATTGAAACTTTGAATTACCGTTATTGAGTACAAATCCAGTTGTCTAGATTTAAAATAACCCTATCCGATTTCCTCTAGCATGAAATGATTGTGATTTATTTTTTGTGTAACACCGTGCGACTGCCCCTTTGAAAAGTAGTAGTAGTATCTTTTAAGCTCGTCACAGTCGTAGCTATAATATATATTATTATGAAATCATAGCAAGGCATATTACGACATATTTTCCATATAATTTTTCGAGTGACCGCACACGCAGCTATAGCATATATTTCTATGACATCACAAAAATATGTAGACATAGGCATTCCGCAACTCTCTTATGTTTGCCAAAGCATACGAGGATGCTACAAAATTATTTGGACTGTTACATTATTTACAAATCCAGACTCCAAGCAAATCCATGAAGTTTGTTGAGAAATTTGCTTTCAGGTCATAGTAACACAAGATTCAAAGTAAAATATTGTGTTAAGTAACTTTTGCGGCACAACTAAAACTTTGTCGTTGTTGTTAGGCTGGTTTCTGCCAAGTAACTCACTTGTACCAGGAGAGAATGAACGCAAAGTAGTAATTTCGTCTCAGTAGTACTCGGGTGTTTCATTCAAGCGAAGAGGGAGTTTGGGTTGTTGCGATTGGTCCCCCCACCCCTAAACGTAGGGGACGTTTCACTCTCGTTTTCCTTGTACATCCATTAAAGTAAAGCGTACCTACACTTAAAAACGGCTACCCGCATGCCTCTGTCGGAAAATTTCTTAAACTTTTACGCATTAGGAACAGTCTCACGTTGTTTGGCCCACGTGGACTTTTTCGAAATGCGGTTACATGAAAGCTGCTGAAGGAATCAAGGTATTTAGGAGCCAGATCATAATTATATCGTATGACAGCGTATAATATTTTTTTTATAATCAACATACAGCGGTTTCCTTTTCATGCTGATATTTAAAGTGCGGTCAACGTTAATTTTATTCATTAAGCAATTTGCAAACAGTCCTGTCACAGAGTGATCTTATGCCATAACTATTATATTTTGATACTTACTACTACCATATTTAGTCAGTCCACCACAAACGGAAAAAAGTAAGATTTCTGATTTTCCGCAACTAGTTGAATCCGCACGAGTACTAGGGTGGCATATCTATAAGAAAAGTGTGAGTCCTAACTTTGGCTACGGGACATACTATTAACTTGCTGCTATAACGTCAAGTGCCTTACAATATTGCTTCTTTAGGTTGAGTAAGTGATAAGATTTTCTCTATTAATTATCTAGTCTATATTTCATACTAATGTCTGCTGCTTATTATGTGCGAGACATAAACACAAAGATGTGTCGATAAAATAACCTTTGCTGTTAAAGCCAAGCATGCGGTATTAAGTTATATAAATATACCATGGTATCTTATCAAGAAGATATAGATAAAAATGATTTTTAAAGTTCAAAATTGTCTCATAAAGCATCATTTTCATCATAGGCATACCTACAGCGTTTTGTTTCTTTTATACTATCGATCTACAATTTATTAACGCACAACATAAAATAACAATTCGAAACGCAGTCAGTTATCTTTACAACCGGTTTCTTTTGGTCTAGTAGGTGTAAATCAGGATCCCGTATCTGGCGTTCAAGTAACATCTACTGAAACTTAATTTGTTCGAGGGGGCTAGTTCCACTTGCCATGCGCAAAGATCGGTGGGTAAAACAGGGTAGCGACGCAAACGGTACCGCGAGACAGAGCGAGACAGGGCGATGCTTTTCATTTCGAGTACAATTTTTACAGACTTCATTGAATATTTGGAATAGCCGGTGAGCCTTCAAAGCAACAGTTAAAGTAAATGTTATTGTGTAGTGCCATTTTATTTAGATTAGTAGCAGCTCTACGAACGAGTCTGTTGTTTACGTGTGTGGAGTAAAAAAAGTAATGGTGGCGTGTCTGGGACATAACGTGAATAAATGATTGGGAATACATATTATGACTTCTTGCATGGATAACAATTACAGGTATAAAAAGTATTAGACATCTTATATTATGAGTACCGATACGGTATGGTATATTTACTATAGCACGCTGGGTTATTTCTATTGTGTAGTTACATTTTATTTTATAAACTGGCTACAAAGATGTGGTCCATTGTTGTTAAAATGATTGTGGAATTAAATTTAGAAGCAGCTGCAGAACCGGTTTACTGGTTTGTCTGGACCGTTAATATGGCGACAGTATTATTGTGCGCAATTTAATTCAATGTTTTGGGGGATACATAACCTTGACCAAAACATTATCCCTACTCTGGTTCTTTTGCGAGGGTTACCCTTTCCACCGGCATCGCCCGTGGGCTGCTTCTCGGTTCACTTTCGAGGCATGTACAATAAAGACTTAAAAACATACAGAAGATTTTTGTGGGTGCATTACCGTGTGGTGTTTGAAATGACTTTTTTTTAATTTAAGAGTCAGTAACCTAACCATCAAAGACGGACTACCACGTGCGAGAACAGAGGAATTTTCAACTGACGCGAAGGAAACCAATCAGCCTTACTGGGGCGGAGGCTGAAGTAATAAAAAAGTAAGTACACAGTATGTATGTATTATGCAGTATACTATACTAGCGAGCCGGGCGCTTGTTTAGTACATCGGTTACGACTTGATAAAACATTGAGATATCTTTATTTGTGTAAGTTACTATTAATGTCAAAATCGAATCAAAACCTGCTGCGTAGTTTAGAAGAACAACGTAGTCACACACCTACGACTAGTGCCTTGGCCAACAGTAAAATGTTTCGTTGCGGCAACCAGTGTAATTGTATAACTTTAATAATAAATTCAACAAAACTGTCCTATAATTGTATTGAAACTGAATTCTTGTCCCGAATGATTTAATTGCAAATACTTTAAAAGATTCAATCAAGTCACAAAAAGATCTCGCCAAGCGTCTCTAGACCATTCAACAAGTTCAAAAATGTGTAAATAAAAGATAAAGCTCCTAAAAATGTGAGCGATGGCTCATTCGATTCAAAATAATAATAATAATATATTTATTCAGAATTAAATTGGTAAAATATTAACATTAAAATCTTATAAAATAATTTGTAAAGGTATTTATATTGTAAGCTGCCTGTACTAGGATGAACCTGTATCACAGGCGGCATGAGCGCATACGTTATGGTATTTGCAGGACAAAACATTTCGCAATATTTAACATAAAATCTCTTGAACAGTGAAAATATAAAAATTTACTTATTTATATATTACTTATTTAAACCCTATTTACTTTCATACTATTTAACTTAAAATTAAAATAACTATGGTTAGTAATTTCTTAACAAGTTTTCGTAACATATTTTATTGCACCTTATAACCTAGTTACACAGATACGATATGACTGCGCGTCAGCAGAAATGATTAAGGTCACAACTTAAATCACAATTTTTGCAACGGGCGATGAATATGCTGTGACATCAACAAACACGCAGGTTTGTAATCCAGTGCAATATAACGTTGAGTCAGCAGCAGAGTTTGGCCTTGAGTATGACGCTCTAGGCGCCCTCTAAATCGATGGAGTTTATGTACCTATATTCCGCTATTTTCCTAGCAGGGCACTCAGTGTCTCCCGTTTTGTGGTTATTGGGCTTTTTCGGCTTTCTTCGAACACTCTGACATCGAGTGCCCTTCTTCGGCGCAATGGCCACACGTAGGTTTTAAGCCTCTACATGTTTTTGCTGCATGACCATATTGTTGGCATTTGTAGCACCTGGTTACTAGGGTGAAGTCCCTGACGGGGCAGGACGTCCAGTTTATAAAAAGTCTTGATTGGGTTATTAGGGCTTTACGTATACTGGCTGGAACTTCAATTATATAATTACAGGTCGACGCATCTTTTTTCCCAGATTTGTGGCTCAATTTAACTAAGGTCAAAAAGGACTCTATACTCACTTCTGGAAACTTGTCGGCAACGTTCTGTTCGTAAATGCACCTAAAGACTTCTGCGTCAGCCAAAGTAGTAGGCACTCCTACCACCACGATTCGAGGTTTGCGCTTGTTAGGTTCGTCGGCGGTAAGCCCAGATGTAGAGAGCTGGACTGCCTGTTTGAGTTTTTCAGCATCATGTTTAGTCTCTGTACTAATAATAACGCCTCCATTTTTGGTCTTGCGGACACCACGTACATGAAGCTTCATTTGATCAGGGCGTATGATTTTTTGTACAAGGACTTTGGTTTCGTCACTGGACTTTAATTTATCGTCGGGATAAATAGCTACTGAGCTTAAATTGTTCGGTCGAACGAAGTCCTTTGCTCCCTTCTTGACCATATCAGCAAACGAAACATTTCTCGCAGAACTAGAGTCCTTAATTGTCTGCTTGAGGTCCGAGATTTGTTCCGTCAGATCACGCGTTTCTGTAAGGGCATCAACCACGTTGTAAGCGTGCAAGGCTTTCTGCTTTAGCGACTGGTATAATACTGCCATTTGTGAGGTGCCAGAACCCACTTTTCGGCACAGTGTAGAAATTTTCATTTTCTGCTCCGAGTTGAGTTTGCCATCCGCGGCAATAGAGCAAATTTCGTTTAAGTGCAGTTCAATGGCTGACATCCATTTTTGGATCTCGGGCGTGGAAACAACATCAGCCGAGACCGACTCCAGGGCTGGGTTTTGCGTAGTAGACGGAAGCACTGGCCCTCTTTTATTAAAAGGGGCTGTTTTCCATTTTGTATTTTTGATAGTTCACTGTTCCGTGTTCATTATTCACTAAAACTACACACTAGGCACAGTTAAAATTGCATTACGTGAGTAATGCGCTAAAGGAGGTCACTAATAATAAAGTACTTATTTATTAAATATTGCTATCGAGCACGTCTGCACACTACGAATGAGCACCCACTTCACTTTAAATGACGATGTATAGTTATTATTTGTGCTACATTGTCCTTAGTGGGAGTGCGCCAATGTCATTATTGCTGATCGGAGCCCTATTTTGGGTGTTGAATTAAAATGATAAATAAAAGGGCGGATCAACCGCACTAGGATGAGCGATGAAGCCAAATGAGAACAATTAACCATCATCACGCGCGCAGGTAAATCCTATGCATCTTATGACTTGCGTGACTATATACACATACATATCCTGATAAACGTATGTTGCCAGATTTCAAATAAATCTGATAAATAACGCGAATTTACTTTTAACCTGAAGGTTATTTTAACCTAAAGCGCTCTGGATTTTGAATTAATTTTACTCATCGAATTTGATCAATATTGCCTTGATTTTTACTATTGATGTGATAACTAAAAAACCTAGTTAACCAGTGGTGGGAAATCAGAATATTCAAGAATCTTCTTCTTTTCGTGTCAATGGTATTTTTTTATTTTATTAAATTTAATGCGCCTTTTTTTTTTTTTTTTGTTAATGGCATCTCGCAGTTCAACCAAAGGGTTTTCTACTGCTTAACCGGGCTTGCCTGTGGCTGCCACAAAAGAATTGTAGCCTCCAGCCAGGGCTTAATAAAAACTAAAGCTAACTTACAAAACTAAGCGACTACACGCTAAGGGCACCCCCTGCGGGGTTCGGACCTCGGCTTAGGGCGTCGCTGGGGGGGGACAGCAAGGGACAGCTGGATCGGGGGTTTTTAAAACTACTGGCTCAGCGGCAACGCGGGCTGGCTCGAGCAAGGGTCGGGGGGATGGTAATGGACAGGGTCGTCGCGACGGGCCTCGACGGCGAGGACGGAACGACGGAAATTTGTGTCTGTATGCTGATCTAACAGTGCTAGTAGCCGGGCTGCTCTCCTGGAGGAGAGTGGTGGCATCGTCGGGGGCAACGAGGGTATGCCGTGGACGGCGAACCTTACTGATGCGGGACGGGGTGTATCGGGAGGCGGCCGCAATCAGGGGACTGCGGTGCTTTATGGCAGTGTCAAAGAAACGCTTCGAGAGGCGTTTCATGAACTGCTAAACTGTGGGGAGTTTAAAATCTACATGAAGGTCCATGTTACGGACGTAAAAGGGAGCTCCTGAGACACTACGGAGGAACCGGTTTTGAAGTGTCTGCATTCGATGCAGATACTTGGGTTTGGCGTGCGCGAAGACGACGCAAGCGTATGTCATAATGGGACGGATTACAGCCTTATAGAGACGCAGTTTGCACCGGAGTGACAATTTGCTGCGTTCTGTAAGCATGAATTGGAGCCTACCGAGAGCAAAAGCGGCCCGCGAACGGACCTGCTTTATGTGCTCTGCGAAACTGAGGTGTTGGTCGAGAGTGACACCCAGGTACTTGGCATGCTTCGCCCAAGGGATCGGCTTGCCGTACATGGTGATCGGATTAGGAGGGTTGGGGAGGGCCCTACGAATTCTCCTAAAGAGAACAGCCTGGCTTTTATCGGGGTTGACCTCGATTCTCCATTTCCGGAACCAGGCGCCGAGGACGTTGGCCGAGTTCTGGAGAGTCTGAGCTATAGCTGGCGGACTGGTCCCTGTGTAGTAAATGGCCGTGTCATCTGCGAATAACGCCAATTGGGCCTTTTTACTCTTAGGGATGTCGCTAGTGAACAGAGTAAAGATTAGGGGGGAGAGAACGGAGCCCTGGGGGACTCCGGCGCGAATCGGGTGGGGATTTAATGCGCCCAGTAGGTTGTCACATTTATCGTGGCATCAGTGGCATTCTTTAGGTCACTGTGAACGGGCACTTACGACACTCCAGCCAGGTGGGGCATAGTCTGGTCAGAAGCTCTGCAATCGCACTGGGTGTTGAGTGGATCAGCAAAACCCCACCTCGACAGGTTGTGCCTGCAGCGGCACACTTGGGTACGCAGTCGATCCAAGAATTATTTATAGTCAATAGTGCTACGTCTCAAAAACTGCACGTTCCCAGTTAACATTTAAGATAAGTTGTGTGATATCAACTGTTGGTTTGAAAGCTACGCATTAACTTGCAGAAGTATGGAAGAAACCGTTCCAGGATTATAATATACGAATACGATTTGACAGCAGATTTTCCAATTCAATAAGTATTTTCTTTTCTAATTTCAAAATTAACTATAATGTATCATTTAAGTAACTAGCAAAAATGTGCTGTCTAGATGTATATAAGGTCATTTCAGGTAGTGTAGCGTCATGTTATGAGAACGTAACAGATTCCAACCAAACTGTCACGCGACAACATTGACGCAAGAGCATTACTTTTATCTACTATGATGCAACGGATGAACATTATTGCAATTTTATTTCTAGAAGTTACATACTATCGTTAAGAATAAAATACATTTATGCAGTGCCTGAGAATTGAGCGTTGTCCAAAGAAGGTGTACTTTGTAGAACATGATTAGTAACCTTTGCCTTCGGTACATTTCAGGTGTTCGTTGAAATAGCAACTGAAGACAACTATGCGACGCAGCTACTTGTTCCGGTGTCTACTACAAAATGAACTCACTTATCATCCTGGACGGACTACTATGTTAAACGAGATCACTGCCGCATCGAGTCCAGTAGTTGACTATCTGAACCATAGGAAATCTTGAGAGACGTGAGTTTGGGAGTTTCAATTACCTGTCACAGAGTGATTTAAGTAAATGCGCACTTAATGATGGCGCCCGGTCTTACCGGGTCCCCACAAACTTCAGGTGTTCCAGAGCAAATGTAGACAACGGTTTGGTATTTACGAGATGATCGTTTTCTTTTAGAACACCGGGTTATCGATTTTAGCAATTAGGGAAAGAGTGCTCCATCATAAGTAACTTACGGTGTTTGTAAAGTTGTTTTACATTCAACTTTATTCTACTTTTATATACTAGCTGACCCGACAAACGTTGTCCTGTCTTAATTATGATACTACCCTACCTACCCTACCTACCTACCCTACCTACCCTACCTACCCTACCTACCCTACCTACCCTACCTACCCTACCTACCCTACCTACCCTACCTACCCTACCTACCCTACCTACCCTACCTACCCTACCTACCCTACCTACCCTACCTACCCTACCTACCCTACCTACCCTACCTACCCTACCTACCCTACCTACCCTACCTACCCTACCTACCCTACCTACCCTACCTACCCTACCTACCCTACCTACCCTACCTACCCTACCTACCCTACCTACCCTACCTACCCTACCTACCCTACCTACCCTACCTACCCTACCTACCCTACCTACCCTACCTACCCTACCTACCCTACCTACCCTACCTACCCTACCTACCCTACCTACCCTACCTACCCTACCTACCCTACCTACCCTACCTACCCTACCTACCCTACCTACCCTACCTACCCTACCTACCCTACCTACCCTACCTACCCTACCTACCCTACCTACCCTACCTACCCTACCTACCCTACCTACCCTACCTACCCTACCTACCCTACCTACCCTACCTACCCTACCTACCCTACCTACCCTACCTACCCTACCTACCCTACCTACCCTACCTACCCTACCTACCCTACCTACCCTACCTACCCTACCTACCCTACCTACCCTACCTACCCTACCTACCCTACCTACCCTACCTACCCTACCTACCCTACCTACCCTACCTACCCTACCTACCCTACCTACCCTACCTACCCTACCTACCCTACCTACCCTACCTACCCTACCTACCCTACCTACCCTACCTACCCTACCTACCCTACCTACCCTACCTACCCTACCTACCCTACCTACCCTACCTACCCTACCTACCCTACCTACCCTACCTACCCTACCTACCCTACCTACCCTACCTACCCTACCTACCCTACCTACCCTACCTACCCTACCTACCCTACCTACCCTACCTACCCTACCTACCCTACCTACCCTACCTACCCTACCTACCCTACCTACCCTACCTACCCTACCTACCCTACCTACCCTACCTACCCTACCTACCCTACCTACCCTACCTACCCTACCTACCCTACCTACCCTACCTACCCTACCTACCCTACCTACCCTACCTACCCTACCTACCCTACCTACCCTACCTACCCTACCTACCCTACCTACCCTACCTACCCTACCTACCCTACCTACCCTACCTACCCTACCTACCCTACCTACCCTACCTACCCTACCTACCCTACCTACCCTACCTACCCTACCTACCCTACCTACCCTACCTACCCTACCTACCCTACCTACCCTACCTACCCTACCTACCCTACCTACCCTACCTACCCTACCTACCCTACCTACCCTACCTACCCTACCTACCCTACCTACCCTACCTACCCTACCTACCCTACCTACCCTACCTACCCTACCTACCCTACCTACCCTACCTACCCTACCTACCCTACCTACCCTACCTACCCTACCTACCCTACCTACCCTACCTACCCTACCTACCCTACCTACCCTACCTACCCTACCTACCCTACCTACCCTACCTACCCTACCTAACCTACCTACCCTACCTACCCTACCTACCCTACCTACCCTACCTACCCTACCTACCCTACCTACCCTACCTACCCTACCTACCCTACCTACCCTACCTACCCTACCTACCCTACCTACCCTACCTAGCCTACCTACCCTACCTACCCTACCTACCCTACCTACCCTACCAACCCTACCTATCCTATGTCCGTCTCCTGGTTCTAAGCTACTTCCCCAACAATTTTCAGACAAACCAGTTCAGCCGTTTCTGAGTTATAAATAGTGTAACTAACACGACTTTCTTTTATATATATAGATTATAGTAGAGTATTCTATTTCTATAAAGAAAACATTTTATTCATTAAAATCATCCAATGACTGCTCCCGCTCTGGGTGGAGCGGAAGGGAGTGTCAGACTCTTACTGACTAAAACCCATCCATGTTCCTTCCGTAGCCCTTTATGTTCCGGGGTAGCGGTAACCCTTTCGGACAATCCCGCTTACCCGGCAGGCTTGGCCCTGAGGGGCCCCTTCATATGCTGACATCTCTTTCAGGCGCGCGTGGAACATATACGCGCCGTACGGCACGGGTCTGGTGCTGATCGGACGGTGAGTCCCCCATTACTCACCGTCCGCAGGCCCGCGCCTACGGTGGCCGGGAGTCGTCACGTGGCTCCCGACGCCCGGGGCGTCTCCCGCGGCGGCTGGGACGGGAGGACCTTTCTCTCTATTCATTAATACTTACTAATGTTATGAATGCAAAAGTAACTCTGTCTGTCTGTCTCTTCGACACGCCTAAACCACTGAACGGTTTTCGATAAAATTTGGCAGTGACATAGAATTCATCCCGAGAAAGGACATATAGGCTACGTTTTGTCTCAAAAATATCTTCCGGTATTGTGATATCAACGTACTCCACGTGCCTGAAGTCGCGAACAAATGCTAGTATTTTATAAAATAACATGAGTCTCAAAATAGCTGATGACTATTTCTATTGTTTTCCGTCTGAATTTTACTGTTTGTGAGTATAAGGACTCATAATAAATAATAAATTACAGTAATTTAGGGACTGATCATAATAATTCTATGTCACAAAACGAATAATTTCGCTGAATATTATTTCGTTTGTTTCAGTAAGAGGCCTTCTGAGGTCTACCGGGAAGTGTACGTACATCAAGTGCCAAACCATCCAACTGCAGGCAGTAAGTTCAAAGTAGGTAGCCTACACTAACGTTGGGTTGATTTATTTTGGGAAACAATAACAAACTAGCATTATGGCACAAATTAGTCTTAACGAAAGTAAGTGGAACGTAAAGTGGGCGCCTCCAGTCTGTGGGTAAATATCGCACCCCATGGAAGGCTTTCATCGAGTCTCTAGAACCAAGCGCAGCTGTAGGACACTTCAAGAACATGTTCGCCATCAAGCTTCAGAACATAATCGTAGAACTGCGGACCATCGACCAAAGAGACTACCTATAAAACCTAACCCGCTGATGACATTTGAAGTATTAGACAAGCTCAGCCCCCATCTTCGCTCTCGCTGGTGTAACCACGCATACGACCACAAAGGCACTACAGATCCGGAGATTGTCGTCATGAATCGTTTGAAGAGTTGGCAGTCAGCGTCGAGGTGGAAGGACCGTCTTAACCTCTGAACCTGAACGGAGTCAATATGTCGCAACGTGAAGTGGAAAGTCAGCTGGTATACCTACGCATACGAGTTGTCAAGAACGACGACTGCTACAGGATTGATGCGGTCTAAAGCGATTGCGTTCCAGCCAGCAGCATTGAAGACACAACTCGCATGGATTGTGCACGGAACCGCGCGACGCAACGCCATCTATCAAGAAAGAAACTTGCTGCACTTCTACGAGCCTGACAAAGCCACAGGAACAAGCAGCCAAGACCTCTACGACCTGATCGAAGCCCATTGCAAGATAGAGGCGCTTGGTATCTAGAAGAAGCCGAGAGTCAAAGCCACCGATCAGCGGGCCATCGACATCGTACGCAGTACCACCAAGAAGACAGAAAGAGGTTATGAAGTCGGAATGCCTTGGCGGCGAGACGACGTCATCATGTTCAGAAGCTACAGTCAGGCGCTCCGACTGCTGCAAAAGATAGAACAGAAGATGGACGCAGACCCGAAGTTCGCCGCAAAAACACCAAGCAGATCGACAACCTCTTGGAAAACGGATATACGACACCGTGTGACGGATTGGAGGGAGAGCGCTATTTGTTGGTACCTGCCACAATTTGCCGTGCAGAATCCCAACAAGCCCGGCAAGCATCGGCTGGTATTCGACGCGGGCGCAAAGTACAGCAGTGTGTGCCGGAATGATGAAAGTTGGAGGGATCTGACGGAGAAGAAGGCTGATGTACAAGAAATGTTCATACGGATCGAAATTAGAAAAGAAGATCAACCAGCGCAGCAGTTCCTGTGGTGAGGCAACAAAAGGGACAAGTCTCCAAAGAAATACAAAATAACCAGCATGATCTTTAGTGCAACGACCTTAACGCGGACACACACGGACTAGAAACATCTATGAGCGGTAGAGGTAATAAAGAATAGCCACTACATAATGGTCTGGTGGCCAGCTACGAGGACTCCGAGGAAGCATGGAAGGCGGTGGAAGAGACGAGGGTGGTATATGCGCACGTGGGATTTACGATACGAGGATTGAGCTCCAGAGACCCAGCGGTGCTACGCGATGTGCCTCTGGAGCTTCACGCCACTGCTACCATATTATTGTGTTGAGAGCAGCCAGAAAACAAGATCCTGGGGCTGTCCTGGAGCTCAGATCAAGACGAGCCGCTGAGATTCAACACGTTGATGAATCGAGTTCCAGCCGAAGTTCGAGCAAGAGCCCGCGCGTCGACCAAGCAAGAAGCACTCAGCGCCATGATGTCCATTTACGACCCACTCGGATTACTGAGCTACAACACCATATAGTCGAACCTCATACTGAGCCTGTGGCGCCTACATACGCCTTAGGACGAAGAAATACCGGAAGAAGGGAACGGAGGGCACTCTTCGCGTCCTGCCTCGCGCACCTACGCGAACTCGAGATGCTATTTGAGATAGAAATACGAGCGCGTCGATCTGCATATCTTGTGCGACGCCAACGAGCAAGCCTTCACGACCGTGGTCTACTGGAAGTTCAAGAATTTGGATGGGAACGTCGTGTTGGTAGCAGTCAAGTCAAAGGTGGTGCCTCGTCAAGTCCAGACCATTCCTGGTCTCGAGCTCCAAGCGGCGGTCATCAGAGCAAGGCTCGCTGACACCTTACGGAGAGAACATCTGATCGGCATCAGCCAGACGATCTATTGGACTGATACACCACGACATGCGGCGTTACACTCCGTTCATTACGCTTTGCTTGGGAGAAATCGGAGATCTGACCCAGAAAGGACAATGGCGCTGGCTGCTCACCTCATGCAACGTACACGACGACGCTACTCGAGTCATCGACATGCCTATCTAAACAAACGTACAGACACAAACATACTTCACGTCAACGAGAAGGGAGATAGCTGGCTACCAAACCCAGCCCGCTTCTCTAAATACGAGGTGCTGGTGAGGACCACCGCCCGAGCCATCGGCTTTACCGACATCTGCTGACGAAGAGCCACCGCCATAGAACATCGCCACATTCTGCGAGCTGAGGTCGAGTTACCACGGCAAGTGCAAGAATAACAGCTTCAAAGAGAAATTGAAGAGGATAAGGTCTGCTCGTCCGCTCGCGTATACTAGCCGGCTGTACCAACTAAATCCAGTGTTGGAAGATGGTGTCCTGATGGTGTACGGGGCCTTCTCCTTTCCAGTCGAGACCGAACGGCCAGTCTCGTTCTCGTGCTACAGGAAAACTGTGCCGCGGGTTATGCCAAAAGAAAACGCGCGACCTGCGGCAGTGGTACTTATAATAATTAACAAACAACAGTAATTTAGGAACCAATCATAACCATTTTTTGTAACAAAACGAATAAAAACTATTTCAAATAATATTAAGGTGCGTCCTCCGAATGCACGACATGTTCTACATAAATGTTGATGCAGAAAAGGACGCAACATTAAAACTCTACACGAAACAGGCTTTTTTTTATAGAAAACCTGCCGCGATGAGTCACAGCTTTGCAAGTTATATTTAAAATTATGTTGGAGTTCCAAACTAATTAATTAATGAAGAAAGCGCACGGTTCCCTTTATTATACCTTTCATCTCGTATCATTTGGTAGAAGTTAATTACGCAGTTTTCAGATGATTAATAACTCCGTTAATTCATTTCAGATGCTGTTACTATTTCCGGAGTTCGTGTAGCATCGCGCAAGCAATCCAAATCTGTATGGTATATTGACGGACTGATGTAACAAGCGACAACAGTGGCTCACCTAATTAGATATGTAAGTATACACTTCGCATGGAGACGCCTCGCTTACGACTCCTTAAATTGTAAACATTTTCCATAATTATGAACAAAGCAAGTCACCGCTTACTCGCACTACGACAAAAATTAGGTTTTTTTGAAGGTGGTACTCAGAAGTTGCGTGCTTAATGAGCTTTCGATTATACCTACAATTTTTTAAGAACTAACTACCGCCTACTCTGCCGATACGGTGATTGTGGTGCTCTGTGGTAATGTACGATTTGATCGGTGGCTACCAGAAATATGTCAGCCATTCTTAGTGCCTGATTTGTTCGCGAGTCTGATAATGACTTCAATATGTTATATACAACATGCTTATGTCCCAAGCTAAGCAACCTAATGCTTGTGTTATGGTAAGGAGATGGCTGATAAACTACTTAAATTTTTTTTTTTGGAAATACGTACTATTAGGTTAAGAATGAGTTTCTGTACAACTGTCATCTGAGACGTCACTCCAACGCCTATAAAAGCCTATAAAGCGTCAATCGAGCCGCGGCCCTATTTCCGTCGTTCCGTCCTCGCCGTCGAAGCCCGTCGCGACGACCCTGTCCATTCCCATCCCCCCGACCCTTGCTCGAGCCAGCCCGCGTTGCCGCTGAGCCAGTAACTTTAAATACCCCCGATCCAGCTGTCCCTTGCTGTCCCCCCCCAGCGACGCCCTAAGCCGAGATCCGAACCCCGCAGGGGGTGCCCTTAGCGTGTAGTCGCTTAGTTTTGTAAGTTAGGTTTAGTTTTAATTAAGCCCTGGCTGGAGGCTACAATTCTTTTGTGGCAGCCACAGGCAAGCCCGGTTAAGCAGTAGACAACCCTTTGGTTGAACTGCGAGATGGCATTACAAAAAAAAAAAAGCCGCGGCCCTTTTTCCAGTCAGCGCTCGCGTAGAGAGGTCGTTGGATTTCGTCTCGGATCACAGCTAAGTCTTTTTTTGGTGGCCATTTTATTTTTATGTGCAGATATTGCCTTTATTTATTGTGTTTTGTTCAAGTTGATTGTTTCCTATTAAATCGTGCGTGTTATTTGTGTTAATTATTTAGTTCGTTATTTAAATATAAGTTAGGCCGACTTGACAGTTGTTTTTTTTATTTAAATACCACTCCTGGTCCCTAAGAATACATATTATACATAGAAAAATACGCAGACCCGAAACAAATACTTGCAGGTCGTACAAATATGTGTTCCGTGCGGGAATCGAAGTTATTTAACATTGAAGGACCAGCACCACATCTCAATAATTTATTATGGGATGATATTTTGAATATTGCCACCATTTATGGAACGAGAAAGAAATGCGCTGATACCATCACCGTTTTAGATATGATGATACTATTATTACATATCATAAAAGAACTTAAAACTAAACCTATGAGGCAGCCTAACAAACTGTTATTATTATTTGTATATTAATTGGTTTAGTATGGCTGGAGAGCAACAATACCTTTAAGCACTGCTATGTTCTTGCTGGACCTTATTGCATTATTCTACAGTTAAAGTAACAAACTATCCTCATTAAAAACACACACTTGTAATCTTGGTAAGATGCTAGTATAAGCGTTTGACCAAATAAGGTATAATACGTAAGATACAAGGTGTCTCAAAAGAAAGTTCACTTTTAAATCTTTTTTTAAAACAAAAGTCTTAGCTTTATTGAAAAAATGTTTATTTTATATTGAAGTACACTGTTTGGGAATTTATTTTTTAAAAATAACATCGTCCAAATGTAAACCGTTGCGCTCTCGGCATTCATTTAGTCGGGCACTAAAATTGCCTATGGCAGCTCGGCAGGTAGTCTCCGTGATGGCTGCCATTTCATGACGGATATTTTCTTTTAATTGTGCCAGGGAAGTCGGTTTATTAGCGTAAACTTCTGATTTGACATAACCCCACAGGAAAAAATCCATAGGCGTTAAATCGGGACTCCGTGGAGGCCAATTTATGTCACCTCGCCTGGAGATTAATTTGTTCGGAAAAATTTCTCGAACTCGAGGCAGAGATCTGTTGGACGTGTGTGAAGTTGCTCCATCCTTGCACTAACTGAATTTTGTATGGGTGCAGCTTTAAATCTTTGTGTAAAATGCGGCATAATGAAGATCTGTGCACATTTAAAGCAACAGCACGCTTCCGAATCGAGAGGTTTGGGTCATCTCGAATAGACTGAGTAACACTGTCCACGTTTTCGGCTGTTCTTGATGTTCTTGGCCGCCCAGATTTTGGTTTCTCCAGAGTTGACCCAGTCTCTTCAAACTTTTCAACCCATTTTGCAATGAGTCGAGTGCTAGGCGCATCATTTAAGTGACGAATATGTCGAATACTGCAGAATTTTCTACGCGCTACAGTCGCCGAATTACCGTTTTTGTAAAACTCACGTACGCACAACGCACGGTCCGCACCAGAGAAACGCTCCATAGCGACTAAATTCCCAAGAGCCAGACTACCGACTGACATACCCCCCGCGCCCCTCAGAATAGTTGCTTTCGCGTGATAAGATAAGCAAATGTGAACTTACTTTTGAGACACCCTGTATTACAGATGGAGGTTGAACGGCTGGAGTCAGAAGTGCTACAAACCGCACTAACTGATCATCTTGGACGGCCTGCTGTGACAAGCGACCCAAGCTACATTCACTCTAAGATGTGAGTAAAATCTACTTTTAATACTCGTCGTTAACTGTCAGAATAAGCTCAAATCCCAAGAAATGAATGTATCCTAGGTTATGTTAGCTAGACTAGAGTCACGTGAGTTGCAAAATCTCCAGGTTTTCGTTGTAACTAAATAAATTTAAATAATCACGATGATGGCTGATGATTGGCTATTGCTTTTAGCGATAAAATTATTATTCTAGGTTACTCTCAAAGGTTCTATAAATTGTATTTTTTTATATTTTACAATAGAAATGAGTTCATCAACTCTAATTATTAAAGAAACCACTAAACAATATTGTGACAATAATATGGTCCGAACCCATGAATGATCTGCGCGTGGCTTCCTTACCATCCGCATTGTTTGTGAGGCTGTTAATATCTACAGTTAGTTATTTGAGACTTTATAGATATCACATTAAAATGTTTACGGATAACGTATAAGTTTTCTGGCTCTCTCCGGGTGAGCGTGATTTATCGTGTTTGACAAGGTTTGACGGTAATTGAAGAACTCATTCCCCTTATGGCTCTGTAAATATATTTAATGTTTCTTACTATTTACGAACTTCTTACAACTTCAAATTGCTTATAACACTAATAGATAATATGTAAAAATATAACGGGGATATCAGTGGGTCGCTACATCGGAAATAACACTCGCAAAACCTTCGGTAACACTTTTAATTACTTGCTAACTTGCAGTGAATACAAAATAATCAAGGATGCCCAAGATATGACTCGATTAAGAACTAAGGAACGCGGGCAGTTTAGCGCGGAGTAACGAACGTCCACTCAGACTGCCGGACCGATTCAAAGTGACCTCACTCAACTGGCACCGCACACTTGTGCCTCCCTAATTACAGGTAAGCCAACCTACCTGTCACCGTCAGTACCCGTCAATGTCAAATAACTGATTATACTTCCGGATCGACTCGAATATTCACATAGGTACCTATATATCCTGATAAATGTATGTTGCCAGATTTCAAATAAATCTGATAAATAACGGGAATTTACTTTTTACCTGAGGTAGTACTCTGGTTTTGAAAATTAATTTTACGTATTGAATTTGATGAATATTGCCCTTACTTTACTCTTGATGTGATTACTTAAACTGCTAAAAAATCTCACTAACCAGAGACGGGGAAACAGAATATCCAAAAATATTTATAGATAATGGTGCTACGTCTCAAAGACTGCACGTTTTCAGTTAAAATGTACTTTTATGTATTATGATAAATCAACTGTTAGTTTAAAAACTCCGTATTTACTTGCATTTACATAATTTTTAGTCTGTGCTCTCCCACTGAAGAGCAAAGGCCTCCCTTTCTCCTACTCTAATCTGTCTTGAACTAGTATGGACCAATCCTGTTCGTGAGCGTCAAGCTCATCTCGCTATCTTCTCTAGAATAAAAACTAGTTACAAATATTATAGGAGCGTCCATATTGGCACAACATGTTCTACATAACTGTTGATGAACAAACGACGCAACATTAAAACTCCACAGGAAACAGTTCTGTTTTATAGCAAAATTGTTTCGACGAGTTACAGTTTTATATTTTAATGGAACTAGTCACTTGCTGGTCTTACTAGTCTGGTGCATGCAAGTTAAACTTAAGCAATCATCTTCTTTGCAAAATGTCAATAATACCTACTTTTTACAGTTATTAGATTTCAAAGAAAAAGCAATACTTTATGGTTTAGTATGGCTGGCCAACAACAATACCTTTAAGCACTGCTATGTTCTTGTTGGACCTTATTGCATTATTTCACAGTGTATGTAACAAACTATTCTCATTACAAATATACACTTGTAATTTTTATAAAATACTAGTATAAAGCGTTAGTCCAAATAAGTTTTAATAAGTAAGACATTGCAGATGGAGGTTAAACGACCGGAGTGTATGGTGCTACAACGTTCACTAACTGATCACCTGTTATGGCCTGCTGTAACAAGCGACGCAAGAGCTACATTTATTCTGAGATGTGAGTAAAATCCACTTAATACTTGTCGTTAACGGTCAAAATAAGGTCAAATCCCAAAAAGAATGTATCCGAGTTTCAGTAAGCTAGAATGGAGTCATGTGAGTTGCTTAATCTCCAGGTGTTCGGTGAAATGAAATAAATTGTAATGATCGCGACGATCGCTTATGATTTGTAATTGCTTTTCGCGATAAAATCATCATTTTAGGTTACTTTTAATGGTTATATAAATTGTTTTTTTTTATATTATACAATAGAAATGTGTTCATTAACTCGGAAAAAACCCTTTATTAATGTTGTTACAATAACATGGTCCGAACCCATGAATGGTCTGTGCCTGCTTTTCTTACCGTCCGCATTGTTTGTGAGGCTGTTAAAAACTGCAGTTAGCTATTTATGACTTTATATGATATCACATAAAAATGATTATGGATAATATTCAAATGCAATATCCTACTAATATTATAAACATGAAAGTTTGAGGGTGGATGAAACATCCATGTCCGGTGACGACCTGCGTCATTTTTCAAACGACATGTCAGCAATATTACAGTAGTGCATTTTGAAGTTTTAATTTTTAAAATAAAAATCGTAAAAATCGCCTATTTGCCATAACTACTTAATTCCAACGAATTTTAAATGCAGTTTAAAGGTTTAATAAACTGGCGGTAAATGTTACGTACCGACATAAAAAAATGATTATAAAACAAGTAAAATTAACTAAACCTCATTGTTTTATTATTGTGTTTGATGTTAATTGATGCATCCAAGAGTGGCGCATGCTTGACATATTATATAGATAAAATCTAAATAAAAAACAAAAATACCTTTATGCCAGCCAATTTTAAGCATAGTAAATGAGGTCAACCGAGTTACAATGAAATTAGGTTTGAATACACAAAATCAAAAACTTTCGGATAAAGGTGTTTGTCATCATCATGACAACCCTTGCCTTATTTGTAAAGGTAAACAAAATTAAATAAGGCAGTTTAATTTTAAAATTATATTATTATTAATTAAATTATAATTATATTATTGTTATCAAATATTAGTATTTTTTTTTCAAATCAAAAATCAAAATCAAAATCAAAAGTCATTTATTCAAATTAGGCTGAAGATCAGCACTTTTTGAAGGTCAAAGTTACATAAGACAGTCCCCCAAAAACGCCCACCCTTCACCACTTCCTAGTGCTTTAGCTGGGAAGAAGAAGTGGCGCAACAAACTCCCCAGCAGCACAGCTGTCTGTTTAGTTGGAAGAACTTGACTCTACACACATTTATCGCATGAGAAGTAATTAACATTACAAAACACATCACATTAAAATCAATCATTTGCCACATGTCAGCAATGCACTGGGGTTAAGGTTAAATAGATTTAAAATTTATGATTTTGTCATCTCTTCGCACATATTCCTGTCCAGCATTTGTGACCGTAACTTATTCAAACAGCATGAATAAACTCATGCTTGCAGTATACATTTCTGGTGTAGTCAATCCAACTTAAAGTGTTTTTAACTGTTTGTTCTTGAGCGCGTTGCTTGCTGAAGACATTTCTAAGAAAAAAAACCTCCAAACATTGAGATAAAATTAAATATCCCTAATTTAATCTCAATGTTTGTAGGATCTAATGACTACAATAAGTTATTAAACATTAAAGTACCACTACCAGATCTCAATAATTTATGATATGATGATATTAGGATACTGCCACCACATATAGAACGAGAAAGAAAAGCGCTAATACCATCACCGTTTTAATTATGATGATACTATTATAAAATAACATAAAAGAACTTAAAACTAAACCTATGAGGCAGCCAAACAAACTTTTATTATTATTAGTATATTATTATTAGTCTGTGTTGTCCCACTGATGAGCAAAAGCCTCTCTTTCTCCTAATCTCGTCGACCAATCTTGTTTGTAACTGTCAAGCTCATCTCGCCATCTTCTCTAGAATGAAAACTGGTTAAAAATAATATAGGAGCGTCCAGATTGGCAGAAAATCTTCTACATAAACTGTTGATGAACAAATAACGCTACATTAAAACTCTACAGGATACAGTTTTATATTTTAATGGAACTAGTCACTTGCTGGTCTAACTAACTAGTCTGTTGAAACTTACCAACCTACTTCTTTGCAAGATGTCGAAAATCACAAAAGTAACTACTTTTACATGTATCTTTCTTCTTAGGCTGCAAAGAAAAAAGCAATACCTTATGATTTAGTATGGTTGGCGAACAACAGTACCTATAAGCACTACTAGGTTCTTGTTGCCCCACTGATGAGCAAAAGCCTCCCTTCCTCCTACTCTCGTCTGTCTTGAACTAATATAGACCAATGCTGTTTGAAAGCGTCAAGCTAAACTCGCCATTTTCTCTACAATGAAAACAAGTTACAAATTATTTAGGAGCGTCCCTTAATGGGCACAACATGTTCTACATAACTGTTGATGTTACAAACGACGCAACATTAAAACTCGACAAGAAACAGTTTTGTTTTATAGCAAAATTGTTACAACGAGTAACAGTTTTATATTTTAATGGGACTAATCACTAGCTGGTCTAACTAACTAGTCTGTTGCATGCAAGTTGAACCTAACCATCCATCTTCTTTGCAAAATGTCGAAAATCATAAAAATAACTACTTTTTAATTTCTCTTTCCTCTTAGGCTTCAAAGAAAAAAGCAATACTTAATGGTTTAATATGGTAAGCACAGCTAGGTTGTTGTTGTCACTTATTGCATTATTCCACGGTGTATGTAACAAAGAATCCTCATTCAAATATACACTTGTAATTTTTATAAGATGCTAGTAAAAGCATTTGTCCAGATAAGGTTTAATGAGTGTGACATTGCAGATGGATGTTCAACAGCCGGAGTGTGTGGTGCTACATCGTGCACAGACTGATCACCTGCGGTGGCCTGCTGTAACAAGCGACCCAAGAGCTACATTCATTCTGAGATGTGAGTAAAATTTAATTAGTAAAATTTACTTAATACTTGTCGTTAACTGTCAGAATAAGGTCAAATTCCAAGAAATTAAGGTCTGTTAAATAAATTGTAATGATCGCGACGATGGCTGATGAGTGGCTGTTGCTTTCAGCGATAAATTCATCATTCAAGGTTA
Source organism: Hyppa rectilinea (assembly GCA_951799385.1). Classification (NCBI taxonomy): domain Eukaryota; kingdom Metazoa; phylum Arthropoda; class Insecta; order Lepidoptera; family Noctuidae; genus Hyppa; species Hyppa rectilinea. Next base: position 25,308,910 of record OX637300.1, on the reverse strand, counting down.
CTTTAAAAGGTTCTACGAATTGTATTTTTTATATTGTACAATAGAAAAGTGTTCATATAAACTCTAAATAAACATTTAACAAAATTGTTACATTAACATGGTCCAAATCCATGAATGGTCTGCGCCTGCCTTCCTTACCTGTTAATAACCACAGTTATTTCAGACTTTTAACGATAGTTAACACATTAAAATGATAACGGATTGTATTTAAATGCAATATATATTATGGATTATTAAGTGTTCTGGCTCTCGTGCTGGTCTCTGGGTAAAGCGTGAGCGTGAGTAATCGACGAATTTTTTCACCCGGCCATTGTTATGAAGAGGTCGTCGCAGACGCAGGTGTCAAATTTTCTGGTCACTGCATATGATCAAGTGTCGCGTGATTTTTTTTTATAGCAATTTTTCAGAATCCTGTTACTGTGATCGTCCTGTGCCGATTATTAAGCAGGTTCGGAAGGCCTACGTGCCCGCTATTATTGCCTGTTTTTACACATACACTTAAAAAAAAAGTACAGCTAGAAAGTTAAAACAGGAACATTACTGTGCGTCCTGCGATTTTACGACACGTTCAAGATAATTGTTGATGCAAGAAAGGACTCAACTTTAAAACTCTAGGTGAAATAATTTTTTTTAGACATTAAACCTGCCGCGATGAGTCACAGCTTTACAAGTGATATTTAAAGTTATGTTGGAGTTCCAACTAATTAATTAATTATGAAAGCGCACGGTTCCCTTAATTATACCTTTCATCTCGATCATTTGGTAGAAGTTAATTACGCAGTATTCATATTATAATAACTCCGTTGGTTCATTGGTTGGTTGGTATTTGTTACGGGTCTGGGTGTTTTTCTATCTTTATGTTTGTATTTACAAAAAAAAATGTATATAAGTAGTTTATCAGCCATCTAGTTACCATAACACAAGCATTAGGTTGCTTAGCTTGGGACTATATGGGGTTGTGTGAAATGTCCATGGATATTATTATATTTATTATATTTATTTCAGATGGTGTTACTATTTCCGGAGTTCGTGTAGCATCTCGCAAGCAATCCAAATCTGTATGGTGTATTGATGGACTGATGTAACAAGCGACCACAGTGCCTCACTTAATTAGATACCTATGTAAGTATACGCCTCGCACAGAGACGTTGCGATTACGCCTCTATAAATTAAAAGACATTTTAATTTATAGAGGCGTAATTGCAATTAATATTTATCGTTAACTGTCAGAGTAAGGTCAAATACCAAAGAAAGAATGTGTTCGTGTTACGTACCCGCTATTTTCGACTGTTTTATTCACAAACACTTCAAAAAAAAGTACAATTAGAAAGTAGTACAATTAGAAACAGTAATATTACGGTGCGTCCTGTAAGAGCATGAATTGTTAAAGGTAATTGTTGATGCAAGAAAGGACGCATACATTAAAACTGTACGCGAAAAGCCGCGATGAGTCACAGCTTTACAAGTTACATTTAAAATTATGTTGGAGATCCAAACTATTAAATTAATGACGAGAGCGCATGATCTCCTTTATTATACTTTTGATCTCTATAATTGCTTATTCTATATTTTGATGGAACTAGTCAGTTGCTGGTTGCCATATCTGTTGCACGCAAGTTGAAGTAAACCATTCATCTTCTTTGAAAAATGTCGAAAATCATAAACATAATTATTATCTACTTTTTCATTTATCTTTCTTGTTAAACTTCAAAGAAAAAAAGAATACTTTATGGTTTAGTATGGACAGGAGCTCGTGGCTTAGTAATAACAGCCGCACAGAACGGTCCATCAGGTTAAGCTACGCTTGCGGGGTTGGCCGTTGATGGGTGACCATCTTTACATACCGAGACTCCTCCGTGCTTCGGAAAGCTCGGCAAGCCGTTGGTCCCGGTTGTCATTTGTGCATTTTAGTTAATCGTTACGGGTCGTTAGAAGCCCGAAAATAGCCAGTCTGACCAAGGGGTATCGTATTACACAGTAACTGGGTTGTGGAGGTCAGATAGGCAGTCGCTTGATGCAAAATACTTGTACTCGGCTGCATACGGTTAGACTGGAAGCCGACCACAACACAGTTGGGAAAAGGCAGATTGATTATAGTTTAGTATGGCTAGCGAGCAACAGTACCTATAAGCACTGCTATGTCCTGGTTGGAACTTATTGCATTAAACCACAGTTAAAATAACAAGCTATCCACATGCAAAAAGGACATTTGTAATTTTTAGAGATACAGAAAAGTAACGTGCTCTCTAGGCCTATGCTAGAGAGGACCTACTGCGTTTCTACCAGAGTACGGTCCTTACGCTCAAGAGTGTCTTACTCAATCGGATTCGATTGAATATATGCTTGAGCGTAAATAAATAACCCCTTAAATGAAACTAACTCTCACTATGAAAATACAAAACTAGCACGATGTTTTTTTTATAAATCGCCTCGTCTACTCTCTAATATACTACATTTAAAGCATGCTTGCAATGTAATCGGCAGCCGTGCTTCTCCAGCAACGAGGCGTTCCAAGCGTACGTGTTTCGCTACTTATTATTTCGTTTGTTTCAGTAGGAAGCCTTCGGGGGCCTACCGGAGTGTGTGATGTACATCAAATTCCAAGCCATCCAACTGCAGGTAGTCGGTCCGAAGTAGGTAGGTTCACTAACATTGCATTGATTTGTTTTCGTAAACAATCACAAGCTAGCATTAAAGCACAAATTATGGGTATCAATTTGGTTTAACCTTCCACAAACGGTGTGACTGGCGTCAGTGTCATGTCTTGCAAGCTTGTGTCAAGCATGTAAAGCAAAGGTATAAAGTGTGATGAAATTGTTAACACTAAACCTGCGTCTTGCACGCTACTGACATGAATATAACCTAGTCTTAAAAAACTATTTGAGCAGAGGTGTACCTACCATTGCTTAACCTTTGTGAAAACAGGCATCAAGTTATATTATATACCCTTGTGCTTTACAGATGTGCATTGAAACGACGCGTCGCGTATTTATTTATAGCTGATATCTCCGAGCTACTCAGTTCACTAACCGCACTAAATCCTATTTGCGTGAATATATACACATACATATCCCGATAAACGTATGTTGCCAGATTTTAAATTAATCTGATAAATAACGCGAATTTATTTTTAACCTGAAGGTTATTTTAACCTTAGGCGCTCTGGTTTTTGGAAATTAATTTTAATTAGTTAATTTCATGAATTTATTCATTTCACTTATTGAATTTGATGAATATTACCCTTACTTTACTCTTGACGTAATAAGTTGAAGTTGCTAAAAAACCTCGCCAGCCAGAGAAGGGTTAACAGAATATCCAAGAATATTTCATAGACAATGGTGCTACGTCTCAAAGCCTGCACGTTCTCAGTTAAAATTTAAATTTATGAAGTTTTAATTTCGAAACTACGCAGTTACTCGCATTTACATTATTTTTAGTCTGTGTTGTCCCACTGTTAAGCAAAGGCTTCGCTTCCTCCTACTCTCGTCTGTCTTGAACAATTACAGACCAATGCTGTTTGAAAGCGTCAAGCTAATCTCGCAATTTTCTTTACAGTGAAAACTAGTTACAAATTATTTAGGAGCGTCCCTAATTGGCACAACATGTTCTACGTAACTGTTGATGTAACAAACGACGCAACATAAAAACTCAATGCGAAACCGTTTTTTTTGTGTTAAAAAAACTGCAGCTATGAGTAACAGCTTTATATATGTTATGTCTAAAAATTTGTTGGAGTTCCAAAATTATGATAAAAGAACACGGTTCCGCTTATTATACCTTTCATCTCTATCATTGGGTTACAGTTAATTACGCAGTTTTAATATAAAAAATATAAAGATTTCCGTTGGTATATTTCAGATGGCGTTTGAAAGGCAATCACAATACAACTTGGTTACTTTTTTTGGAGTTTATGAAGCGTCTCCCAAGCAATCCAAGAATGTAAGGTGTGTCGACGAACTGAAGTAACAAGCGACAACAGTGCCTTACACCTAAGTAGATATGTAAGTATATGCCTCGCTCGGAGACGCCTCAATAGCGCCTCTATAAATTTAAACATTTTCCATACCAACCAAGCAAGTCACCACTTACTCGCACTACGACACAAATAACGTTTACTTTGGAGGTGGTCCTCAGAAGTTGAGTGCGTTACGCACTTTCGATCATACTATTTTTTAAGACCAACGAGGCAGTGAAACTATTAAATGTAGTTTATTCTATTAAATGTTTATACATAATGTTAGTTTAAAAAACATTGCCAAGGTTTGGACGAAGTGCTGCCTAGGATGCTCACATAGTGCATTTTGATCCTCAGATCATAACTATTCTGTAATCAAAAGCTCATTAAAATCTATCCCTGGAGTCCAAAGAAAAAGAGTATTTTGTTTTGGATATTATTATGAGTGAAAATTAACTTAACACTTTTGTATAGAAGTTGGACCAAGTGCTGCCTTGAATGCTCACATAGTGCATTTTGATCCTCAGATCATAACTATTCTGTAACCAAAAGCGCATTAAAATCTATCCCTGGAGTCCAAAGAAAAAGAGTATTTTGTTTTGGATATTATTATGAGTAAAAATTAACTTAACACTTTTGTATAGAAGTTGGACCAAGTGCTGCCTTGAATGCTCACATAGTGCATTTCGTTCCTCAGATCATCACTATTCTGTAATCCAAAGCGCATAAAAATCTATCCCAGGAGTCCAGAGAAAAACAGTATTTTGTTTTGGATATTCTTATAAGGAAAAAATACTTTACAGTCACAAAAGTACTAAACAAATATATACAATAACTATGCGTTCAATTATAATATTGTAATGATTGTATTTTTTTATGTTTTAGTACATAATTGTTAGATATCAATTAGTTATTATTATAAATGATGCAATGCTAATCACTAAAATACAACTAATTGGTATAAAAATTACAGTTTATAAAAGTAATACAATAGAGGAGCTCGTGGCTAAGTATCTAATAACAACTGCACGGATCGATCCATCCGGTTAAGCTACGCTTGCTGGGATTGACCGTGGATGGGTCACCATTTTAACTTATCAAGACTCCCCTGTGTGTTGGAAAGCACGTTAAGCCGTTAGTCCCGGCTGTCATTCGTGAATCTTTGGCAGTCGTTACGGGTAGTCGGAAGCCAGAAAGTTTGACAGTCTGTCTTATCAAGGGGTTTCGTATTACCCTGTTACTGACTGAGTTGCGGAGGTCAGATTGGCGTGGCTCCATGTAAAATACTGGTAATCCTGCTGCATCCGGTTAGACTCAACAAAGGTGGGGAAAGGCTAGTTAAATTGATAAGTAATACAATAATAATGAATTTATTTATTAATTGTCTTCATCGTTATCGATTATTATTACGTCTAAGAATAAAACAGTACACCTAATCACGTCTTGGTGCCTAGCAAACCCAATAAATCAGACCAAGCACATAGTATGCGTGCAACAACCAACTGTCCTCCGACCCGTGAAACATGTACAACAATAGTTTTTTATGGCCTCCAACTATTGTTTGTATCCACTAATATAATAGCATTGGTAGATTTTTTAAGATAAATGTCTACTCTTCATGTTCATCTTGAAAATATATGATGGTATGAGCTTCATAACAGCAAACAAAACGACGTGGTAAGTCAAATCAACCCTGAAGGAGTTTAATGCAAAGAAAACTTAACATCGCAACAAGTTCAGAAAACCATTCTGAGATTTTTGTATCAAAGGCTGTACCATTACTTTCCATTCATGTACCCAACGAACTATCTTCTAGGGGTGTTGGGCTTCAATTCGTTGGAGGTCAGAAGGGGCTTTGATCAGATCACGATTGCCTGTAAAACCCTAAGCGGTCGTATTGACTGACCTGAGCTCCACGGACTTTTCTGCTGCCTATTTGTGCCCGACAAATACCTTGGGCACCGTCAAAGCCGCCGTCATAAACTGTTCGCACTACCGCTATCTAGATCGGTTGCTAGAGCTGAATCCCCGGTATGTCGAACTCTAAGGATGCTGAACGCCCTCCTGACTGCCGACCCTGAATGTGATGTGTTTGCTGATGAATGGAAGAAAATAATTCGTGCCTGTCTGGTGTTTTGTGAGTGACAATATGTGAGGGTGTCCACTGTTACATGATAGTTTATGTTTTTATGTACTTTGGATTACAAAATACTGATGATCTGAGGAACAAAATGCGCTATGTGTGCATTCTAGGCAGCACTTGGTCCAACTTTCATACAAAAGTAGGCAATGTATTTTATTTATTTTAATAAAACACATTATATTTTTATGGTTAGTGTTGTCTTACTGATGAGCAAAGGCTTCTTTTTCTCCTAGTTTTCGTCTGTCTTGAACTAGTATGAACTCATCCTGTTTATAAGCATCAAGCTCATATTGCTAACATCATTAGAATATAAACTATTTAAAAATAACATAGAAGCGTCCCATAATGGCAACAACATGTTCTACATAACTGTTGGTGTAGTTAACGACGCAACATTAAAACTCTACAGGAAACAGTTTTATTTTACAGCAAAATTGTTACGATGAGTTACAGTTCTATATTTAATGAAACTAGTCAATGGCTGGTTGTTATATCTTTTGCACGCAAGTTGAACTCAACCAACCATCTTCTTTGCAAAATGTCAAAAATCATAATAACTATCAATTTTTTAATATATCTTTACTGTTAGGTTCAAAGAAAGCAATACTTTATGGTTAAAAATGTCTGGAGAGCAGCAGTACCTATAAGCATTACTATTTTTTTGTAGGAACGCAATGCAATATTCCACAGTTAAAATAACGATTTCAACTGTTAAAATCGTTATTTTAACTGTGGAATATTGCATTGCGTTCCTAGAAAAAAATTGTGTGCACTCTTTAATTTTTAGAGATACCAAAGAGTAAGGTGCTCTACGGTCCCCCCTACGATCAAGAGTGTCTCACTAAATTGGATTCGATTGAATAAGATATGCTTGAGCGTAAATAAATAACACCTTAAATCGAACTACGATGAAAATAAAAAAAAAACTACCACATAAGCAAGCCAGCCGCATAGTCAATTGGTTGCCGAATTCCTTTTGATTGCTTTGCGATGCGTTGAAGTGATTATTTTTAATTGTCTCTTTTTACTCTCTAATCTACTACATTTAGAGCATGCTTGTAATGTATTTCTCCAGCAACGGGGCGTTTTTACTTACGTGTTTCACAAAATATTATTTTATTTGTTTCAGTAAGAGGCCTACGGAGACCGTCCAGGTAGTGCCAACTTGATGTTCGCACACTTCCAGCCATGTAACCGCAGGCAGTCGGTCCGAAGAAGGTAAGCTTAACTAACGTTGGCTTAATTTGTTTCGTAAACAATAATGAACACGTGGTCTATGGGGATCGTCGAGCGGACACACTGCGGACCGGACAGCGGCGTTAGGATCATTGAGATACCTACGCACCTAGACGAGTACCTTTCAGCACCTCGTGACAAGCGCGTGCCACGTCACGTCAGCAGTGAGCAATGAAGATTGAAGCTACGTGAGCTGCAACGGGGAAGAACTGTAAAAAATGCCAAGAGCGTATTCAAGAATAAACATTAAGAAGTATTAGAAGCAAGAACCGGAGAATTTTACCGTGACGACAACTATGCGATGCAGCTACAAGTTCCGGAGTCTGTAATACTATAAAATGAACTCACTAATCATTTGAGACGGCTTACTGTGTTAAACTAGATCACTGCCGCATCCGGTCGTTGACTATCTGAAGCATAGCAAATTCTATGAAACGTGAGTTTACGAGTTTCAGTTATCTGGAATAGAGTTATTTAACCTATTGCGCCGATCCGTAATCCTAACCGATCGTTTTCTTGTAGCTCACCAGGTTATCGCTTTTAGCAATTAGGGCAAGAAGTGTCCCATCATAAGTTACCTACGTTATTCATAAAGATTTTACATTAAAGTATATTATATTTATATAATATCAAATATTTTATCGATATACCTACCGATCATACAGACCACCAGTTGCTGGTTTATGGAGATCAGTTGGGCATTCGTTTCATGTAAAATACTGGTATGCAGCTGCACCCAGTTGGACTGGAAGCCGACACGCAAAGTCTAGGCAGATAAATAAAGAGTATTCATTTGCAACAAACAAACCAGTTTACTCGTTAATGCTTACTAATATTATAACTGCGAAAATAACTCTCTGTTCAGTCACATTTTCTCGCGTAAACCACAGAATGGATCTCAATTAAATTTAGTGGAGACATAGATTGCATCCCGGGAAAGGACATAGGCTACTTTTTGGCTCAAAAATATCTCCCGATATTGTGATATAACTGCACTTCACGCGAGCGAAGTCACGGGCAAGAACTAGTATTTTATAAAAATAATATGTGTCCGGAAATAGCCCAATAATGTTTCTATTGCTTTTCGTCTGAATTTTATTGTTTGTGAGTTTAAGGACAAGTAATTAATAAATTACAGTAATTTAGGGACGGATCATAATCATTTTTTGTGACAAAACGAATCAAAAATATTTGAAATAATATTAAGGTGCATCCTCCGAATGCACGACATGTTCTACATAATTGTTGATGCAGAAAAGGACGCAACATTAAAACTCTACGCGAAAACATTTTTTTTATAGAAAAATGCCGCGATGAGTAACAGATTTACATGTTATATTAAAAACTATGTTGAAGTACCAGAATAATTAATTAATGACGAAAGCGCACAGTTCCCTTAATTATACCTTTCTTCTGTATTAACGCTATTAAATAAACACGCAAATAATGTTTTATTTAAATTTCTCTACGTGACAAACAAAGCGTATTAATTAGAGTATTAAAGATATTCTATTGCTATAAACAAACCTTTTTATCCGTTAATGCTTACTTATATTATAAATGCGAATGTAACTCTTTACCATCTTTAATACCCATTAAATTCAACAATCATCGTGTAATACGTGCTCAGTGGATTGTCATTATGTGATCACGTTGTTCTAACAAGCCATCTTCAGCGTGGTACACCAACATACCAGCGTGGCGATGCATGGCATGTTAGAATTATTTTTACAACTATGTCTGACAGACTGCATTGCATTGTAGATGAATTATGTTTTTGATTTTTGTTAAATCTCTTTCAGGCCCAAAACTTGCCTGGGGAATAATGGTTGCTCTGGAAGAACCACACATATCAACGGGTGACTGGCAACAACTGCTTGCATATTCAGTATTGTCGTAGGCGTTGTGCCGTACGGTCACTTAAATTACTTGCGTCTATTGTGTTTGACCAATATTCCAGCGTATCTCAAACATTTTGCTAACCGTGTATACTAAACCGAATTAGCCATGAACTCAAACAAGTGCGACGCCTGCAAAGAACCACTATCCGATGGAGCTCATTGCACAATATGCAATCAAGAACTGCACTTCCATTGTGCTGGAATAACAGAGGCCGGATACCGGAAGCTGGGCGACAGACGACTGACGTGGCGTTGTAGCAAATGTAAGATAGCCGCTGCTACACAACCTCTGCTGTCGGCTTCCACTACTCAGTCCCCGATGTCACCAAGATTGGAATCGGAGTCGGTCATTCTTCAGGAGATAAGAGCGCTAGCTGAGAAACTGGCTCCTCTGGAATCTTTAAAAGATGAGATAACTGCGCTTCGGACGGAGTTTGCTGGTTTAAAGTCTTCATTGAGTGAAACAAACAAGGAGTTAAAGGTGTTTAACGAGAAAGTTAAGGATATGGAAGCGCGCCTTGTACGCGTTGAAAAGGTCCAGGAAGAGGTGGATATCATGCAAACCCGCCTGGTTAAGTTAGAAGAAGATAGTAATGCTAAAGACCAATGGACTCGATTGAACAACATCGAAATAAAAGGTCTACCCCAGAATAACAGCGAGAACCTGTTTGACATCCTCAGCAAAATTGGTACTAAAATTGACTATCCCGTGTCTAAGGCCCAGATAAATTACATAACCAGGGTACCAACCCGTGAAAAGGATCAAGCGAAGCCTGTCATAGTGAGTTTCTGCAACCGCTACGTGAAGGATGACTTTATTGCCGCTGCGAGACTATTATCCAAGACTGCTCCTTTAACTACAGGGCAAATTAACCTCCCTGGAAATCAGCGAATCTACGTCAACGACCACCTGACACTACAGAACAAGGCACTGCTGTCCAAAGTCAAAAAGGCTGCTGCAGAAACGGATTTTCGATACGTCTGGGTCAAGCACTCCAAAATTCACGCCAGGAAGGACGACGCGTTCCTACAATAGTTTTAAAATCCGAAAAAGACCTTATAAAAATAAAATAAAGTTATTTAATTACCGATCTAAACCTATAAATGTAAATAAAATGTCTAAGTCTAGTCGTGCAAAATCAATACTTAAAAATAAGTTTGAGAACCGTACGCAGGTGAGTGCTACTAGCGTATTCCACCAATTATTGTGTCGTTCATTAGTGCTGTGTAGGTTAATTTCGAAGTGTCATCATCATGTTAATTGCAGTCGTTGTGCCAAATTAATCCCTACTAAAATTACTTTAGAGTGCAATTTGAATTGCTTGGCCTACTCAGATGTGACTCACCGAGCCCGTGTCGTTTCTTTTATTCCTCATTCTAACCCATTAGCTGCGTGCGTTTCAAAGTTTGGTGTTTGTATTCTCTGTGTATTGCCGTGCCTAAAAGATTCCGACCAGTTTTCGTTTTCTACCTCCATCGTAGTTTTTTATTGTTGGAATTTTATATATTCCTTCAATTATTTATTTAATTCATCGCAAAATAATTATCCTATTCTAGTTGAAAATATTGTTGTTGTTAAGATTAAAAATGATTAATATATATTATCAGAACGTTCGAGGTTTGCGCTCGAAAACAAAAGATTTATATCGGAATGTATGCATGAATTCTTACGATGTTATTATATTTACGGAAACATGGTTAGTGGATAGTATTAGTAACAGTGAGTTGTTTGATAGTCGATATCTTGTGTGGAGGCGGGATCGGGACTACTGTCGAACGGCACAGACACGGGGTGGTGGAGTGTTGATAGCAGTAAGGAATGACTTGACCGTTGTGGAAAGATGTGACTGGCGTACCTCCGCCGAGGATATATGGGTATCCATTGTTCTGAAGCGATCTAGACCAGCGGTAAGTTACAACCTCAATATTTGCGGCCTATATTTGTGCAAGGAAAATGTTGGTAATTCGTACACGACATGAAGGTCCTAAAATTCGTACGCACGTTATCTGACACGGAGCTACTCCAGTCCGACCTTGACAGATTTGTACAATATTGCAAAACTAACAAATTGCAACTAAACGTTTCTAAATGTTTTCATATGGTATTCACTCGCCAAAAATCTGTTATTGGCTCAGGTTATACACTAGATGGTACTTACATAAGCAGCAAAACCAGTATCAGAGATCTTGGTGTAGTGCATGATAGCAAGCTACTTTTTGATGAACACGTAGAAACGGTTGTCAACAAGGCGTTCAAAGCTTTGGGCTTCATCATAAGAGCTTGTTCTGGCTTTCGTTCCTTAAAACCACTTAAAGTCCTCTACTGTTCCCTAGTGCGTAGCCACTTGGAGTATGTTTCCCAGGTATGGAACCCTCAATATGAAATCTACAAATCTCGTATTGAGTCTGTCCAGAGGAAATTTTTGCGGTACTTGGACTTTAAGGCTAGGCAATTCTCAGTTGACTACGAACACCGTTGCAAGCGATACCATTTCTTACCGTTGGAATTAAGGCGTAATGTCAGTGATATCTGTTTCCTAGTGAACATCGCGAACGGCTCGGTTGATTGTCCTGAACTACTAGGCAACATACTTCTTCGCACTAACGTATACCTAAGAAAACGGCCACTACTCCATGTACCACACACATCAACGAAGTACAGGCGAAACGCCTTCTGTATACGTAGTGCTATAGCCTTTAATAGTTTACCATCACACTTAGAAATTGACTTATTTTGCACCAGCGCACAGAAAATTAGAAAACTCTTAAACAATGAGTATTTTGATAGTCACAATTAGTTTTATATTCCTATTTTTGATGTTGCACGACTTGAAATTAGTTAGTAAATTGTTTCGACACAACATTATTTTTACTTAAATAGTCACTAACAGTCAACGCAAATGACTTGTTGTTATACTGACAGTAACATGTGGAAGCTTGTCATTAGAAAATGTCCTCTGTTATGCATGTTTTTTATATTTTTTATTAGTCTGTAAGCTTTCTTTAAAAATAAATAAATAAATAAATAAATATGAAGTGCCTGCTGTGACAAGCGACCCAAGAGCTACATTCATTCTGAGATGTGAGTAGAATCTACATTTAATACTTTTCGTTAACTGTCAGAATAAGGTCAGATCCCAAAAAAGAATGTGTCCGAGTTTCCGTTAGCTAGATTCGAGTCAGGTGGGCTGCTAAACCTCCAGTTGCTAAGAGATAAAATTGTTATATAAATACTGATATTCTGCTGCATACGGTTAGACTGGAAGTCGACCTTAGCATAATTGGAAAAAGGCTTTAGATAAAAAATCTTTTAAATTCTTTATTTGACCAAAAGCCATCACAGTACAATAACTCAAAACTAAGGGCATAAAGGCTTAAAACTAGGTCACAATATTTTTTATTCCCTGACTTCTAAATTACGTGTATGTGCCTGTGTCTTAGGAGTCAGTGATTCTCCGTAGCAAACAAGACAAAGCTACATTATAATAAAACAGTACGTTACAACAATAAGCAAATGGTGTAAATAAAAACGGAATTTAATCTATGTAAAGAAAATACATAATGATAAACGTTTAAATGTGGGGTGACGTGAATAAATGTAGGGTCCGAGTGTGTGTGCAGTGAGTAAGTAAAGGATGTGTAATCAGTACATGACGTGTACTGGTTACACCCCTTTCTATGATTTCCGTTTATGTTTAGACTTATATTTATATTAATAGTGCCTTATTAATGTAAATTACCCAGCAGGAGATCCTCAGTGAGATCTTATCTTATCTTATTAATTAATATCTTATCTTATCTAAGGATATCAATTATCTTTAAGGTCTTCAGTGACCCAGTGGCCTAGTTATTTAAATTTGTCCACCCTTCGCAGTGGTTCTCCACAAAGTGCTACGTCGGGGATACATGGATATGTCAGACTACCAGCTTTAAAAACCATTAGTTCACTCTTAACGACGTTATATTTGAGCCCATGATTCACCGCATATTTTTCGCAAATAGCCATCAGTCGCCTCAAAGCACCGATTGATGGGCTCAGCAACACCATGTCGTCCGCATAGCTAATACTGTTAATGCACACCCCGTCAATATGACATCCAACATTGGTACTGCTGAGCTCAAGGATCAGCTGGTTCATGTATACTTATAGGTTGAAGAGCCGGGGTGAGCCTTGTTTCACCCCGCACTCCAGCCGATACACGTCCGAGTGCGAACCATTCCACTTCACGCTATTGCTTTGACTACTGTACCAGTACTTAAATATTGACACTATTTCAGATGGTACCTTGGTTTCTCATTCTAGTTTACGCCACAAAACATCATAACGAACAAGATCAAATGCCCGTGAGAGATCCAGAAAACAAGCAAAAATAGGCGTCTTCCTGTCTGTGTAGTATTGAACAGTCTGCTTGAGGCAAAAGATTGCACTCTCAGTTGACAGCCCAGGCTTAAAACCGAACTGGGCGTCATGTAATTCAAGGTGATTAGCCAATTGCTTATCAAGCAGACTATCCAACACTTTTGCTATGACAGTAGCCGGAGAAATGGGCCTATAATTGGAAATGTCAGAGACATGAAAAATAAAACAGGGGATTGTTTTATTTTTCACAATAGGCACTACCATTGTATACATTTCATCATCCGGTAAGTAACCGATGTTCGTTAATAATCACAGTTATTTATTTGTGACATTTTATGATATCACATTAAAATTATTACGGATAATATTTAAATGCAATACATTATATATATAACTTTTTAAGTGTTCTGGCCTCGTGCTGGTCTCTGCGTGAGTGTGAGCAATCGACACATGTTTTGACCCGGCCATTATAATGAAGAGGTCGTCGCAGACGCAGGTGGACAATAATGTAAAATTTTTGGTCAATGCATATGACCGAGAGGCGCGTGATTCTTTTTTATAGCCGTTTTTCAGTAGGTTCGAATGGCCTTCGTATCCGCTATTTTCGCCTGTTTTTACATACACTTAACAAAAAGTACAGCTAGAAAGTGAAAACAGTAATATTACGGTGCGTCCTACAAGAGCACGACATACATAAGATAATTGTTATTGCAAGAAAGGACGTTACATTAAGACTCTGCGCGAAACTGTTTTTTTTTAGATAGAAAAACTGCCGCGCTGAGTCACTGCTTTACAAGATATATTTAAAATTATGTAAGAGTTCCAAACAAATAAATTAATGACAAGGGCGCGCGATTCTCTTTATTATACTTTTCATTTCTATCATTGCTTTGTAGTTAATTACGCAGTTTTCGTATACTAAATAACTCCGTTGGTTCATTTCAGGTGGTGTTATTTTCGAAGTTTGTGTAGCATCTCCCAAGCAATCCAAGTCTGTATGGTGTGTTGACGCGGACTGATGTAACAAGTGGCAACAGTGCCTCACCTCATTAGGTATGTAGTATACGCCTCGCACGGAGACGCCTCGATTACGCCTCTATAAATTGTAAACATTTTCCATACGAACCGAGCAAGTCACCACTTACTCGCACTACGACACGAATTACGTTTACTTTAAAAATGGTCCTCAGAAGTTGTGTGCTGAACGCACATTCGATTATACCTATTACTTTTTCAAGAATTACCGCCTACTCTGGCGACGCGGAGATTGCGGTGCTCTGTGGTAATATACGATTTGAATCAGAAATGAATAAAATCCCGACGCACTTTCAAGTATCACAATTTTAATTAGCTAGGATACAGTGAGTGAGTTGTTGCGTACTAAAAATAATTTTAGGATTTTCGGTGTCAGCCATTCATAGTGCCTGAATTTTCGCGAGTCTGATAATGACTTCAATAAGTTATTTAACATTAAAGGACCACCAACACATCTCATTAATTTATTATGGCATGATATTTTGGATACTGCCACCATTTATAGAACGAGAAAGGAAAGCGCTAATACCATCACCGTTATAATTATGATGATACTATTACAACATAAGATAAAAGAACTTAAAACTAAACCTACGAGGCAGCCAAACAAACCTTTATTATTATAAGTATATTATTATTAGTCTGTGTTGTCCTACTGATGAGCAAAGGCCTCTATTTCTCCTAACCTCGTCGACCAATCCTGTTTGTAACCGTCAAGCTCATCTCACCATCTTCTCTAGAATTAAAACTACTTAAAAATAATGTAGGAGCGTCCAGATTGGCACAAAATGTTCTACATAAACTGTTGATGAACAAACGACGCTACATTAAAACTCTACAGAAAATAGTTTTATATTTTAATGGAACTAGTCACTTGCTGGTCTAACTAACTAGTCTGTTGCACGCAAGTTGAATCTAACCAACCAACTTCTTTACGATATGTCGCAAATCATAAAAATAGCTACTTTTACATTTATCATTCTTGTTAGGCTTCAAAGAAAACAGCAATACTTTATGGTTTAGTATGGTTGGCAAGCAACAGTACCTATAAGCACTGCTATGTTCTTGTTGGAACTTATGGCATTATTCCACAGTGTATGCAAAAAACTATCCTCATTAAAAATATACACTTGTAATTTATATAAGATGCTACTATGAGCATTTGTCCAAATAAGGTTTATAAGTTAGACATTGCAGATGGAGGTTCAACAGCCGGAGTGTGTGGTGCTACAACGTGCACTAACTGATCACCTGCGATGGCCTGCTGTTACAAGGGACCTAAGAGCGATTTGTATGGCTGGCGAGCAACAGTACCTATAAGCACTGCTATGTCCTGGTTGGAACTTATTGCATTAAACCACAGTTAAAATAACAAGCTATCCACATGCAAAAAGGACATTTGTAATTTTTAGAGATACAGAAAAGTAACGTGCTCTCTAGGCCTATGCTAGAGAGGACCTACTGCGGTTCTACCAGAGTACGGTCCTAACGCTCAAGAGTGTCTTACTCAATCGGATTCGATTGAATTATATGCTTGAGCGTAAATAAATAACCCCTTAAATGAAACTCTCACTATGAAAATACAAAACTAGCACGATGTTTTTTTATAAATCGCCTCGTCTACTCTCTAATATACTACATTTAAAGCATGCTTGCAATGTAATCAGCAGCCGTGCTTCTCCAGCAACGAGGCGTTTCAAGCGTACGTGTTTCGCTACTTATTATTTCGTTTGTTTCAGTAGGAAGCCTTCGGGGGCCTACCGGAGTGTGTGATGTACATCAAATTCCAAGCCATCCAACTGCAGGTAGTCGGTCCGAAGTAGGTAGGTTCACTAACATTGCATTGATTTGTTTTCGTAAACAATAACAAGCTAGCATTATAGCACAAATTATGGGTATCAATTTGGTTTAACCTTCCACAAACGGTGCGACTGGCGTCAGTGTCATGTCTTGCAAGCTTGTTGTCAAGCATGTAAAGCAAAGGTATAAAGTGTGATGAAATTGTTAACACTAAACCTGCGTCTTGCACGCTACTGACATGAATATAACCTAGTCTTAAAATAAATTTGAGCAGAGGTGTACCTACCGTTGCCTAACCTTTGTGAAAAATAGTATCAAGTTAGGCACCAGAGTATAATAATACTCTGGTGCTTTACAGATGCGCATCGAAACCACGCGTCGCGTATTTATTTATAGCTATGTTTTCTTGCTACTCAGCGGACCACCCGCACTAGGACGAGCGATGATCTCCCTCGCTAAATGAGAACAATTAATCAACATACGCGCGTAGGTAAATCCTGTGTATCTTATTCGCATGACTATATACTTATACATATCCTGATAAGCGTGCGTAGCCAGATTTCAAATAAATCTGATAAATAACGCGACTCAACTTTTAACCTGAAGGTTATCTTAACCTAAGGCGCTCTGGATTTTTAAATTAATTTTGCTTATTGAATTTGATGAATATTGCCCTTACTTTGCTCTTGACGTAATAAGTTGAAGTTGCTAAAAAACCTCGCCAACCAGAGAAAGGTTAACAGAATATCCAAGACTAATTCATAGACAATGGTGCTACGTCTCAAAGACTACACGTTCTCAGTTAAAATTTAAATTTATGAAGTGTGGTATCAACTGTTAATTTCAAAACAACGCAGTTACTTGCATTTACATTATTTTTAGTCTGTGTTGTCCCACTGTTAAGCAAAGGCTTCCCTTACTCCTACTCTCATCTGTCTTGAACTATTATAGACCAATGCTGTTTGAAAGCGTCAAGCTAATCTCGCAATTTTCTCTACAATGAAAACTAGTTACTAAATTATTTAGGAGCGTCCCTAATTGGCACAACATGTTCTACATAACTGTTGATGTTACAAACGACGCAACATAAAAACTCAACGCGAAACCGTTTTTTTGTGTTAAATAACTGCAGCTATGAGTAACAGCTTTATATATGTTATGTATAAAAATTTGTTGGAGTTCCAAAATTATAAATTTATGATAAAAGAACACGGTTCCGCTTATTATTCCTTTCATCTCTATCATTGGGTTACAGTTAATTACGCAGTTTTTATATTTCAGTTTTTATATTATACCCTACCTACCCTACCCTACCTACCCTACCTGCCCTACCTGCCCTACCTACCCTACCTACCCTACCTACCCTACCTACCCTACCTACCCTACCTACCCTACCTACCCTACCTACCCTACCTACCCTACCTACCCTACCTACCCTACCTACCCTACCTACCCTACCTATCCTACCTACCCTACCTACCCTACCTACCCTACCTACCCTACCTACCCTACCTACCCTACCTACCCTACCTACCCTACCTACCCTACCTACCCTACCTACCCTACCTACCCTACCTACCCTACCTACCCTACCTACCCTACCTACCCTACCTACCCTACCTACCCTACCTACCCTACCTACCCTACCTACCCTACCTACCCTACCTACCCTACCTACCCTACCTACCCTACCTACCCTACCTACCCTACCTACCCTACCTACCCTACCTACCCTACCTACCCTACCTACCCTACCTACCCTACCTACCCTACCTACCCTACCTACCCTACCTACCCTACCTACCCTACCCTACCTACCCTACCTACCCTACCTACCCTACCTACCCTACCTACCCTACCTACCCTACCAACCCTACCTACCTATCTATTATTTTTGTATACAGTAACAACCTTCTCGTGACAATAACAAACACAACAAAAAAAGAATTGGCCAAATTGGCCCAGGCGGTGTTGCGTTATGCCGCTTACCAACACATTTTGCGATTCATTTTTATATTATAGATATAAAGATTTTCGTTGGTATATTTCAGATGGAGTTTGAAAGGCAATCACGATACAACTCAGTTACTTTTTTTGGAGTTTGTGAAGCATCTCCCAAGCAATCCAAGAATATATGGTGTTTCGACGAACTGAAGTTACAAGCGAAAACAGTGCCTTACACCTAAGTAGATATGTAAGTATACGCCTCGCTCGGAGACGCCTCAATTACGCCTCTATAAATTTAAACATTTTCTATACCAACCAAGCAAGTCAAAACTTACTCGCACTACGACACAAATTACGTTTTCTTTGGAGGTGGTCCTCAGAAGTCGTGTGCATTACGCACTTTCCATAATACTATTTTTAAGACCAACGAGGCAGTGAAACTATTATAATTTATTCCATTAAATTTTTATACACAATGTTAGGTTAAAAGACATTGCCAAGGTTTGGACCAAGTGCTGCCTAGAATGCTCACATAGTGCATTTTGTTCCTCAGATCATCACTATTCTGTAATCCAAAGCGCATAAAAATCTATCCCTGAAGTCCAAAGGAAAACAGTATTTTGCTATGGATATTTTTATGAGTGAAAATTAACTTAACACTTTTGTTTAGAAGTTGAACCAAGTGCTGCCTAGAATGCTCACATAGTGCATTTTGTTCCTCAGATCATCACTAATCTGTAATCCAAAGCGCATAAAAATCTATCTCTGGAGTCCAGAGAAAAACAGTATTTTGTTTTGGATATTCTTATAAGGAAAAAATACTTTAAAGTCACAAAAGTACTAAACAAATATATACAATGACTACGCGTTCAATTATAGTTGTAATGATTGTATTTTTTTATGTTTTAGTACATAATTGTTAGATATCAATCAGTTATTATAAATGATGCAATGCTAATCACTAAAATACAACTAATTGGTACAACAATAATTACAGTTAATAAAAGTAATACAATAGAGGAGCTCGTGGCTAAGTATCTAATAACAACTGCACGGATCGATCCATCCGGTTAAGCTACGCTTGCTGGGATTGACCGTGGATGGGTGACCTTTTTTACTTATCAAGACTCCTCTGTGCCTTGGAAAGCACGTTAAGCCGTTAGTCCCGGCTGTCATTCGTGAATCTTTGGCAGTCGTTACAGCCTGTCTTATCAAGGGGTTTCGTATTACCCAGTTACTGATTGGGTTGCGGAGGTCAGATTGGTGTGGCTCCATGTGAAATACTGGTAATTAGCTGCATCCGGTTAGACTCAACATAGTTGGGGAAAGGCTAGTTAGATTGATAAGTAATAGAATAGAATAGAATAGAATAGAATAGAATTTTATTTCGCAAACATGGGTACACACAATAGTTCTCAATAATACATTTTAGCTCAGCCACATTTTGCCATTTGGCATGCAAACATTTATAATTACTTACTTATTTAACAAAATGAAAATTTATGAATTATATAGAAAAAATTAAATTATTATTATTAGATTATTAGATTATGTCGTTACTATTACAAATACCATTATTATTACAATTCAAATTTCATAAAATAATGCAATTATAATGAATGTATTTATTAATTGTCTTCATCGTTATCGATTATTATTACGTCTAAGAATAAAACAGTACACCCAATCACGACTTGGTGCCTAGCAAACCCAATAAATCAGAGCAAGCACATAGTATGCGTGCATCAACTAACTGCCCTTCGACTCGTGAAACATGTACAACAATCATTTTTTATGGCTTCCACTATTGTTTGTATCCACTAATATATAGCATTGGTAGATTTTTTAAGATAAATGTCTACTTTTTATGTTCATCTTGAAAAGATATGATGTTATGAGCATCGTAACAGCAAACAAAACGACATTCAGCAAAGAAAACTTTACATCGCAACAAGTTCAGAAAGCCTTCCTGAGATATTTGTATCAAAGGCTGTACCATTACTTTCCATTCATGAACCCAACGAACTATTTTCTAGGGGTGTTGGGCTTCAATTCGTTGAAGGTAAGAAGGGGCTTTGATCAGCTCACGATTGCCTGTAAAACCCTAAGCGGTCGTATTGACTGCCCTGAGCTCCACGGACTTTTCTGGTGCCTATTTGTGCCCGACAAATACCTTGGGCACCGTCAAAGCCGCCGTCATAAACTGTTCGCACTACCGCTATCTAGATCGGTTGCTAGAGCTGAATCCCCGGTATGTCGAACCCTAAGGATGCTAAACGCCCTCCTGACTGCCGACCCTGAATGTGATGTGTTTACTGATGAATGGAAAAAATAATGCGTGCCTGTCTGGTGTTTTATGAGAGACAATGAATATGCGAGGGTGTCCGCTGTTACATGATAGTTTATGTTTGTTTATGATGTATCCAATTTATTTAACTATTTACGCAAATAATTATCAATAATTTTATCCATCAATTGTTTATCTTTGAATTTGAATTAAATATTTGCATTGTATGTTATTTGAATGCTTATTTTATTTTAATCTTGATAATTGTATGTTAATTAATGTAATTGGAACTGTGCCGCTTTAATTAACTATAAAAAAATAAAACCGCAATCTCGTATCGGCCGGAATTGATCCAGAGGAAGAGAAAAATTGAGCTCTTTCTCTGAGCTCTGAATATGAAGACCAGACAGAATAGTACAATAGTACAAGTCTTGCTCCGACACAGTAAAGTTCAATTCAATAGAGCCCCGCAAGCATAGGTATACGATCGCGAAGGTTCGAGATAGATAAAAAAGAAAACAGATTTTAGTGGAAATTCCGCGTGATACTGTGCGATGTTATTGTAACTGTTTGGTTTAAATACATTTTTGAGAAAAAATATCCCAAAAACGTTCTTTAATGAAAGATAATTCATTATCACAAAACTGGGTTTTTTTTTACTGGAGCCAATTAAAAAAAAATGCTGTAGTAGTGATGATCTGGGGAACAAAACGCACTATGTGAGCATTCTAGGTAGCACTCGGTCCAGCTCCTATAAAAAAGTGTTTAGTTAATTTTTCTCATAAAAATATCCAAAACAAAATACTGTTTGTTTTTCTTTGGACTCTAGGAATAGATTTTTATGCGCTTGTGTGCATTTTAGGCAGCACTTGATCCAACATTCATATAAAAGAAGGCAATGTGTAATTATTTTAATAAAATGCATTATATTTTTTTGGTCTGTGTTGTCTTACTGATTATCATAGGCTTCTTTCCCTCTTACTCTTCGTCTGCCTGGAACTAGTATGGACTAATCCTGTTTATAAGCATCAAGTTCATATTGCTATCATCATTAGAATCATCATCATTCTGATACCCTTATCCCAATTTACTTGGGGTCGGTGCAACATTTAATTTTCTTCCATACTTCTCTATAAGTCGTCATCTCGGTAGTCACTCCCTTCCTAGCCATATCATCTTTCACACAATGCACCATCGTTTCTTTGGTCTCGCTCTACTTGTATAGCCATCCACATTCATGCTCACAACTTTCCTGACAACATTTTCCTAATTCCTCCGCATAACGTGCCCCATGACAACCGATTTCCACACAACTTTTCAGTCACTGGTGTCACTTTCAGACTTCCTCTTATATACTCATTCCGTATTCTATCCATTCGCGCAACACCACACATTCCTCTTAGCATTCTCATATCAGCTGCATGCAATTGTATTTTTTCATTCCGTTTGTGGCCCAAAACTCTGATATAAACTAGTTAAAAATAACATAGAAGCGTCCTATAATGACACAACATGTTCTGCATAACTGTTGATGTAGTTAACGACGCAACATTAAACTCTACAGGAAACAGTTACGAAACAGAAAATTGTTACGGCGAGTTACAGTTTTATATTTTAATGAAACTGGTCAATTGCTGGTTGTTATATCTTTTGCACGCAAGTTGAGCTCAACCAACCATCTTCTTTGCAAATTGACAAAAATCATAATAAATATCAATTTTTAATATAT
Source organism: Hyppa rectilinea (assembly GCA_951799385.1). NCBI lineage: Eukaryota > Metazoa > Arthropoda > Insecta > Lepidoptera > Noctuidae > Hyppa > Hyppa rectilinea. The sequence goes on along the minus strand of OX637300.1, from coordinate 25,286,517 downwards.
CTTTACTGTTAGGTTCAAAGAAAGCAATACTTTATGGTATTACTGGCTGGAGAGCAGCAGTACCTATAAGCATAACTATGTTTTTGTAGGAACGCATTGCAATATTCCACAGTTAAAATAACGAACTATCCTTATAAAAATGCACTCTTATTTTTAGAGATACCAAAGAGTAAGGTGCTCTCTAGGCGTAGCGAGGCTAAAGTGGACCTGCTGCGGTTCTAACGGGGTACGGTCCCTGCGGTCCCTACGGTCCCCCCTACGATCAAGAGTGTCTCACTCAATCGGATTCGATTGAATAAGATATGCCTGAGCACTCATAAATAACACCTTAAATCGACCTTTTATGAAAATAAAAAACTACCACAAAAGCAAGCCGCATAGTCAGTCAGTTGCCGAATTTCTTTAGATTGCTTTGCGATGCGTTGAAGTGATTATTTTTAATTGTCTCTCTTTACTCTTTAATCTACTACATTCAGAGCAACGGGGCGTTTTTTACTTACGTGTTTCACAAAGTATTATTTTGTTTGTTTCAGTAAGAGGCCTACAGAGGCCTTCCAGGTAGTGCCAACTTGATGTTCGCACACTTCCAGCCATCCAACCGCAGGCAGCCGGTCCGAAGTAGGTAAGCTTAACTAACGTTGGCTTAATTTGTTTCGGCGGGATTGTCCGAAATAAGCGGGATTGTCCGAAAGGGTTACCGCTACCCCGGAACATAAAGGCCTACGGAAGGAGCATGGATGGGTTTTAGCCAGTAAGAGTCTGACACTCCCTTCCGCTCCACCCAGAGCAGGAGCAGCCATTGGATAATTTCCCAGCCTTTAAAAAAAAAAAAAAGGCAGCCGGTCCGAAGTAGGTAAGCTTCACTAACTTTGGCTTAATTTGTTTCGTAAACAATAATGAACACGTGGTCTATAAGGATCGTCGGGCGGACACACTGTGGACCGGACGGCGGCGTTAGGATCGTTGAGATACCTACGCACCCAGACGAGTACATTTCGGCACCTCGTGACGAGCGCGTGCCACGTCACGTCAGCAGTGAGCAATGAAGATTGAAGCTACGTGAGCTGCGCCGGGGGGAGTACTGTAATAAACGCCGAGGGTGTAGTCAAGAATAAACATCAAGAAGTTTCAGAAGCAAGAACCGGAGTATTAAACCGTGACAACAACTATGCGACGCAGCTACAAGTTCCGGAGTCTGTAATACTACAAAATGAACTCACTAATCATTTGAGACGGCTTACTGTGTTAAACTAGATCACTGCCGCATCCGGTCGTTGACTATCTGAAGCATAGCAAATTCTAAGCAACGTGAGTTCACGAGTTTCAGTTATCTGGCATAGAGTTAGTTAACCTAATGCGCACTTAATTATAGCCGACGGTCTTACCGGGTGACCATAAATTCCAAGTGTTCCTGAGCATTTGTTCGCTACTGTCTGGTATTTACGCCATGATCGTTTTCTTGTAGCTCACCAGGTTATCGCTTTTAGCAATTAGGGCAAGAAGTGTCCCATCGTAAGTTACCTACGTTATTCATAAAGATTTTAAATTAAAGTATATTACACTCCTTTGCAAAAAAAACGGGCACCTTAAAGTATTTGGCTTTTCTATGGATAATATTAATATTTTTAGTATGTTATTAGCATAAATGACTAGAAATTTCTTACTATCAACGGGAACATAGTTTTTAACACTTAAATCATGGAATCGGTGTTTTAGTCAATGTACACAGAGAGTCGTGCTAAAATGGATTTTTTTGTGGGTTTATTGAAATTAAGACTAGGAGGACGGCATTACAAAATAAAAAACTGTAACGAGTATGATCCCCTTACAGTGATAACGGCAAGTAATTGTCTTGGCATGCTTTCCACCAGGCGTTTGATGGTGTCCTTGAGAAAAATCAAAACGGGGCCGTTTTGATTTGTTGATGACCGTTTTTTTTGCAAAGTAGTGTATATTTATATAATATCAAATATTTTATCGATATACCGATCATACAGAACACCAGTTGCTGGTTTGTGGAGATCAGTTGGGCAGTCGTTTCATGTAAAATACTGGTATGCAGCTGCATCCAGTTGGACTGGAAGCCGACACGCAAAGTCTAGGCAGATAAATAAAGAGTATTCTTATGCAACAAACAAACCAGTTTACTCGTTAATGCTTACTAATATTATAAATGCGAAAATAACTCTCCGTTTCAGTCGCATTTTCTCGCGTAAACCACAGAATGGATCTCAATTAAATTTAGTGGAGACATAGATTGCATCCCGGGAAAGGACATAGGCTACTTTTTGGCTCAAAAATATCTCCCGATATTGTGATATAACTGCACTTCGCGCGAGCGAAGTCACGGGCAAGAACTAGTATTTTATAAAAATAATATGTGTCCGGAAATAGCCCAATAATGTTTCTATTGCTTTTCGTCTCAATTTTATTGTTTGTGGGTTTAAGGACTTATAGTAATTAATAAATTACAGTAATTTAGGGATGGATCATAATCATTATTTGTGACAAAACGAATCAAAAATATTTGAAATAATATTAAGGTGCGTCCTCCGAATGCACGACATGTTCTACATAATTGTTGATGCAGAAAAGGACGCAACATTAAAACTCTACGCGAAAACATTTTTTTTTATAGAAAAAATGCCGCGATGTGTAACAGATTTACATGTTATACTCGTATTTAAAATTATGTTGAAGTACCAGAATAATGAATTAATGACGAAAGCGCACGGTTCCCTTAATTATACCTTTCTCCTCTATTAACGTTACTAAATAAACACGCAAATAATGTTTTATTTAAATTTCTCTGCGTGACAAACAAAGCGTATTAATTAAGGTTAACCGTTAAATTCAACAATCATCGGGTAATACCTGCTCAGTGGATTGTCATTATGTGATCAAGTTTTTCTAACAAGCCATCCCCAGCGTGACAGACCAACACACCAGCGTGGCATGTTTGAATTATTTATACAACTATGTCTGACAGAGTGCATTGCGTAGATGATTTATTTGATTTTTTGTTAAAATTTTTTCAGGCCCAAAACTTGCCTGGGGAATATAGCTTGCTCTGGAAGAACCACCAACCACTACACTCCTGCACAATCACGTACACCAGCGGGTGGCGGGCAACAGCTTCTTGCACATGAAGTGATCGGATCGGCGTTCAATGCGTACTTTAAGAGGTGAGTAGTTAGTGTAATTATAGGCACTTTGCCTGTTGCCGTGGTACTAGCCATAATTATGTTTTCCTCGCAAATAAAACAAAAAAACCATTTCTTTCACAGTATATGCATTTTGTTAACTTACCGAACTGCCTCCTTCACTCGCTGTCTCTCGTTCTCTTGTAACACCTGAAAGAGAAGAGTGTTTCACGATTTAATATGTCGGTAAGCAACAAAATAAGCCCTGCTGTTTGTCGTGATTGCCACTTAAAAATGAGTTGTTATTTTTATCATCACATTATAATATGACATATTTCAAGCTTATCTGTTGTGTGGGATACAGCATTACTAAAAGCTGCGATAATGCTTAGGAAGGAACTTATTGCAGTACTAGCTTTTGCCCGCGACTTCATACGCGGACCTTGTTGCTTATGCCAGCGACAACGGGGTCGCCATTTATGTTATTTTTTATCATTTTTCCCATTTAAATCTTTTATCACACTGAGCTTTAGTTTTATTTCATTCCAACAACCACCAAAACATACAGTCCATTTGTCATCGTTTTCATTTTGGTAACCGCATTATTATATTCCCCACTTGTCTCTAGAGACTTAGAAGTCAATGCGTAGATACGGTTGGAACTCAAGCACAATTCTCTATCCGTGAACGTCTCCCACTCGCGAGACAATACATGACGTTAACGATCAGCGGTCCGTCGCACATCACGTGCCCCACTTGTCTCTATAGACCTAGAAGTCGATGCGTAGATACGCTTGGAACTCAAGCGTAATTCTCTTTCCGTGAACGTCTCTGACTCGCGAGACAATACATGACGTTCACGATCAGCGGTCAGTCACGCATCATATTCTTCATTGGTCCCTAGAGACCTAATGAATACGCTGAGAACGCAGCCGTGCTTCGCGACCCGAAGAGGTTTCCACGGAGCGAGTTGCAGCCTAATGTCTCGAACAGCATCAAGTCTCTTCTGACGCTCTTCGGTAGATTCTTGGGATCTTATGATCCTCAATCTTTTAGCTCTCTTGAAACATTGGGAAAGATTTGACCTCTTTCTAGGCATCGTCATAGTTTTATTGTGAAGATACCTGATCAATAAAAATCTAAATTAAAATGATGGCTCCCCTGCGTTACCGGGTAGGCTACCGTGTCACGAAGATAAATGGAAAAGAAAATTAAACACTCAAACAACATAAGCCCGAAGACATATTCACACGATAAAATAAAAAAATAAATAGGAGTTTTGGCCAGTAGAGTAACATTTTCAATGATATACCATCGTCATCGAAAATCAGTCCGAAACTGTTACTGCCTTCACCGCGTGCAGGTACTCCTAGTTTATGTTATTTTATAATTACACAGAAATATTAGTGATAGCTTTGATTTCCACATCAGATGTTTCTGATCTTCGATTTTTATAAGTCAACAGGAAATGCTCATCAGATTGAACAACTTTTGCTAAGACGTCATTAATATATGTGTTATGGTGTAGCTAGGCTCTTGGAGTTCCACAACAGGTGTTTCAGATCTTCAATTTTTATACGTCACCAGAGAGTGCTCATCAGGCTGAACAACTTTCGCTAAAACGTCATGTCATTCCTATAATGTGTTACGGTGTAGCTACGCTCTTGGAGTTCCACAACAGGTGTTCCAGATCTTCGATTTTTATAAGTCAACAGGAAATGCCCATCAGACTGAACCACTTTTGCTAAGACGTCATTCCTATATGTGTTATGGTGTAGCTAGGCTCTTGGAGTTCCACAACAGGTGTTCCAGATTTTCAATTTTTATACGTCAACAGTGAGTGCTCATCAGGCTGAACAACTTTTGCTTAGACGTTATTCCTATATATGTTATAGTGTAGCTGGGCTCTTGGAGTTCCACATCAGGTGTTCCAGATCTTCAAATTTATTCTGTCAGCAGAAAATGCTCATCACGTGGAACAATTTTTGCTACGGTATCATTTTTGTATCTCTTATAGTTTAGCTGGTCTGTTGCGGTTCTGCATCAGGTGTTCAAGTTTCGAAGATAAATTATAGCCTATATGTTGCCCAAACTTAATACCTATACAACAAAAAAAAAAACATTCCAATCCGTCTAGTAGTTCCGAAGATTAGCGTGTAGAAACAAACAGACATACAGACAAAATTTTTTTTTGGATTCGTGCTCCATTTCTGTTTCTAAACCCCCCTCAATTATTATTTTTTTAAATATATATATATTATATATATTAAATGTACAGACACAGTTTTTTTACTATTTTATTATATGTATAGACTACAGCATGTATCAGAAATGTGTTTTCATAATATTACAGGATACGGTACAGACCATCAATATGGACTACTTTCTCCATACGCCAACCATTGAATTCACGAAAAAATAATATCAGCTATAAGATAGTATGAGAGTCGAGTAAGTATTTCATTTTTGTATCGGACGATTATCTTTTCGTGATTAGGATAAAGGCCCCACGGAGATGTTGTTCAGTTTGATGTTTTGTACCCCATCCTTAAATGTAATTGCATATGTCTGATACACGCTATATAGCTTTAAGTTTGACCTTTTTCATGACTCCAACAGACGAAACAGAAGTTGGCGCTATTATAGCTAACCTCAAAAACGATTCCGCTCCTGGCTGGGATGGTATTCCAAATCGTGTTTTTAAACTAGCCCAACACTGCCTAGCCTCCCCCATTTCATATATATGCAATCTGAGCATGTCGTCAGGAATAGTTCCAGTTCAGTTGAAAACAGCGAATATCTGCCCGATCTACAAAGCTGGAGATGCATCAGTTCCATCTAATTACAGACCTATTTCACTTCTTACGTCACTATCCAAAATTCTTGAAAAACTGGTGAACAAGAGACTATTGACGTACTTAGAAAAGAACCAACTGCTATCGACCAATCAGTATGGCTTTCGTAATGGCAGATCAACGGAGGATGCTGTCTCTAAGTTGGTGGATCATGTTGTCGATAGCCTTGACAAGGGTAAGAGGTGTGTCGGTGTCTTTCTTGACCTTGCCAAGGCCTTCGATAACGTGTCGAGGCGCATACTGATTAAAAAGATGGAACGCTTAGGTATCAGGGGCATTGCTTTGGAATGGTTTACCTCCTATCTCTCCGAACGCAAACAGAAGGTTTGCCTCGGTGATTTTCAGAGTACCTCAGCGAACGTGTCATATGGTGTGCCCCAGGGCAGTGTCCTTGGCCCCACCTTGTTTCTCCTTTACGTTAATGGTCTCTGCTCACTTAATCTGGGCAACGCGCAAATTTTTGCTTACGCTGATGATACAGCCTTACTTTTCCATGGTGACTCTTGGAGGGAAACCTACAGTGCCGCAGAGGCTGGAATGCAGACAGTTACCAGTTGGCTTCAACATAATCTGCTTACCCTAAATATAAAAAAGACTAAGGTAGTCAACTTTTCTGTAAGCAAAAAAACAGCTGCCCCTAAACAACTTGCACTCAAATCCCACCAAAGTTACTCTTGCCTAGGGGATAGCTGCAACTGCCCTGTTTTTGAAGTAGTTGAGAGTATTAGGTATCTAGGTATTTGCATAGATCAACACCTGACATGGGCAAAGCAAATCCAGTCTGTTGCTTCGCGCGTAAGGAAGCTCTTGTACATTTTTAAAAGGCTCCGATCTATTGCTGACATAGCTACTCTCAAGATGACTTACCTGGCTTTATGTCAGTCCCTGCTCAGCTACTGCATAGTTTCTTGGGGTTTCGCTGGTAAAAGTATTATAATTACTGCTGAACGTGCACAACGGGCTATCCTTAAGGTCTCTCATGGATTGAGAATCCGATACCCCACTGATATGTTATATCGAGAAACGAGAGTGCTTACCGTGCGCCAACTGTACATTTTATCAGTGATACTCAAATTTCATAAAACTGCAGCTGCCACAGTGGTAACGGATCAGCGCTCTCGACGAATACTTAAATGGAACAGAGTTTTCTGCAAGCTGAAATTTAGCAAGAAGGTCTTCTAGGCCATACCTGTATGAAAAAATTAATCGAAAGCTCAATATCTACTCCCTGACGAGGTTTAGGTGCAATAAACGGGTTCAGGATTGGCTACTTGGGCTTAATTACACTGTAACTGAAAACCTGTTATCCTTCAACTGTTAAAGTAGTCATTTACACATACTCACACACATCTCATACACACACTCTTCACACTCACACTCTTCACATACATGTACTCATCACAAACACACACTCTTCACATACATGTACTCATCACAAACACACACTCTTCACATACATGTACTCATCACAAACACACTCTTCACATACATCTTAACACTCATCACATACTCGTACTCATTACAAATACATACAAATATATACCTGGTTACCTTACCTTTTTAGTCTTAAGTGTAAATTATTATTAATTAACCCGTTGCATTTGTTACTTATCATCACTAATCATATTTTCTGTCGAAAGAGACTGGATCCTGCGACACAGGGTATCCTAGTGCGGGATCCAGTGTCACACTTAAACCCTGTAACCCTTCTTTATGAGTCAATAAATTATTATTATTATTATTAAGTAACAGTGGGCAGACACTAGTGTTTAAATAAATTAATACTATCTCAGTTAATACTAACAGTAGAACCTGAACCATTTCAAGTATGAATATACAGTAAAGGCACTGAAATAATCAACATCCTAAATAAGATACACTCAAGTTAAATAAGACGCGTTATTAAAATATACAACAGTTCTACATAACTGTTGATACAGCCAATGAACGCCACATCAAAACTCTAAACGAAACAGTTTTGCTTCATAGCGAAATTGTCGTGATGAGTAACAGTGCTCTGATTTAATAAAAATACCATATATTGAGGGAACGTTTGCTTATGAGCTTTTCATTCAAAAATGAAAAAGTGTACACTAAAAAACTATGAGTAACAAAGTACTTTGTGTTCCAAAGATAAATCTTCCTCTGTTATGTTTTTCAGACGCAATAATGCCGCAGTTATACTCTGGAAGATCATCAACCGCTGCTACTGCTCCTCGAAATACAGTACACACACACTCACCCATGGTTGCTGACGGATAACAGCTGCCTTCACATAAGAGGGCAACGCTGACGTATTAGCACTGCATTCACTAGATCAGCATCGCCTCACTTCGAACCGTTCAGCACTTATTATATGCAACTGAAGCGTCACCTCGGCTCGAGATCAGATTTAAATCATTTTAATATTTTTCAGTCCTGAGCAAATTTACGGCAAAAATGTGACATCTTTAACTTATTTGATATTTGCAACAGATTTGCTTACTGCCGTAGCTATAGTATTTATTCTTACTAAACTTTTAAGCTCATTGTTTTCCTTTTGATGCAAGCTTTCATGTGGTTGTTTATCGACAAACATCTAAAATTATTTTGCTATTGTCAACTCTTATTTATTAAAACCCACACCAATTTGTATCTACCTACCTAACTTGCTATGTAACAGTTACCTGATATACGAATGTATCTTCAAAATATAAAAAAAAACGTAAACGAAGACGTAACGTAAGCAGAAACGTACGATTAAATACGTATTATCGAGGTTTACTCAATAGCTGTTCTAACAACGGTAATAAAATTTATATGGGACCACCTCTGAAGTATGACCTACCAAAAAAAAAGATTTATCAAAATAAATTCATAATTGGCGGAGTAATCGCGTAACAAACATACAGTCGAATTGACGACATCCTCCTTTTTAACCAAAATAAAATCGAACCTATCCCGAAAGGCTTTTTCTGTAATGTATGCACGAGAATCGAGCTCAGTAATATGCCATGGAGACATCAGGGCGAAATTATCATGCGTAAGTTGCAAAAAATCGAAGACATGTAACATCCGCCCACTCCTCTTAGAGAGGAGGCCTGTGTCCCAGCAGTAGGAACATTACAGGCTGATTATGTTATGTATGTTAAGTTGCACAGTACCTAATTATAATTCATTATAACACCGTGTTAACGCCGGTTGCTTTCGGTAAATGTGCAGCTTCTTGAATATTTTGTTCGTTATATAAAAGTGATTGCCCAAGCTTAGATTTGCTTTACGAAATAAGATAAATACAGAAAATATTTATCTAACTTTTCCTAGTTCATAATGGTCGAATTCGTATGTGGGGGTTAATATTTTATATTTAACTAGCTTCCGCCCGCGGCTTCGCCCGCATCATATGTCAACAAATTATACACATAAACCATCCTCTTGAATCACTCTACCTATTAAAAAAAACCGCATCAAAATCCGTTGCGTAGTTTTAAAGATTCTAGCATACATAGGGATATAGAGACAGAGAAAGCGACTTTGTTTATACTATGTAGTGATTAGTTAATTTTATTCGATTCTATTACATCCTTTTATGCATGGCGTATTTTAATGATAACAGTGTTGCCAAATTGAAAAACCTTCCAATAATCAGTCTTAACGGATAGTTTATGGGCCAGAGTTTCAAAAATAGTTTTTCAACTGTGAAAGAAGAAAGGTAAACGTGTCTTACGTAGCACTTTGCTACGACGCCGCAGCGCGTACTATTCTGCTACGGCACCGTAGAACGAGATTTATTATTCGATGCCAAGGACCAATTTGCGCACCTCACAAAAACACAAGTATAATTATTATCAAGTTGGATCTAATTAGGTTATTTTTTTGCCATATAAAATTGCCAGACTTGAATATTATAATACAAGATAACACCAAGCCTTGTTTCCCTGAAGGGTTAGGGAGAGATGGAACATAGTACGTACCTACACCCACATTTCACCAATTATGTTTTAGTTCCATGCTATAATTACTTATTGGCCACCAACTAGGCAAAAAATCAAAATCAAAAGTTATTTATTCAAACTAGGCCGAAAATCAGCACTTTTTGAAGGTCAAAATTACATAAGACAGATGAAAGGTTTATACTATTTTGTTTCTAGTGTTGATGTTCTGAATATCACTGTTTTTAGTATGAAAGTGTATATTTACTGTTTATTTACTGTTTTTAGTATGTAAGTGTATACTTGATAGTTGCAACAGCTGAAATCTCTGCAGTAAAGGTGATTTCAGACTTATCTATTAGTAATAAAACTCTACTAAAGTAAACGCATGGTACTAAATCTACAATTTCTGTGGTTGGTGACTGAAACTATCTTTAACCATAACCTGATAAACGTCAAACATTTTTAATGTTTACTATGTGCATAAAAAGCATTTGATGCTATGGAAAAAAAAACTTTATTTTATGTAGGCGTAGTTTTCTAGCTTTCCCAAAATTTGCATGTTAAGCCTGAGTCAGTTTTTCTCTCTGTAGTGCTTTTATGAAAGACTGTATTAAATGCTGATTTATGTTAAAGGAAAAAAATCAATTTTCTAAGCTAACATGAATAATAAATTATCCCCTTCGATAATTTATTATTCATGTTAGCTTAGACAATTGTTTTTTACATGCATAATTTATACCATCTTCATGTTTCAGTTTCGGGTGACGCTTATATCTTCGGCATGATGGACTGCGTTTAAATGTTTGGTCATCTTGCGGACCCAGATTGATCACGAGAGAAAAATAATATTAATGTTGGTTGTTGTTGGCAATACGACATCACAAATTGTTATAGGGTGGCGGGATGGGAGAGAGAAAGGTCCTCCCGTCCCAGCCGCCGCAGGAGACGCCCCGGGCGTCGGGAGCCACGTGACGACTCCCGGCCACCGTAGGCGCGGGCCTGCGGACGGTGAGTAATGGGTGACTCACCGTCCGATCAGCACCAGACCCATGTCGTACGGCGCGTATATGTTCCACGCGTGCCTCAAAGAGATGTCAGCATATGAAGGGGCCCCTCAGGGCCAAGCCTGCCGGGTAAGCGGGATTGTCCGAAAGGGTTACCGCTACCCCGGAACATAAAGGGCTACGGAAGGAACATGGATGGGTTTTAGTCAGTAAGAGTCTGACACTCCCTTCCGCTCCACCCAGAGCGGGAGCAGTCATTGAATGATTTCCCAGCCTTAAAAAAAAAAAAAGAAGCCTGAGTCAGTTTTTCTCTCTGTAGTGTTTTTATGAAAGACTGTATTAAATGCTGATTTATGTTAAAGGAAAAATTGTTATTTATTATGCAAGGCTGGAAAGTTGATTTTTGGCGCGAGTACTTCTATTCAAACCTGAGTAAGCGAAGGATTCTAGGGTTGAACCATGAGCAAAGCGAGTGGTTCAAATATAGAATCCTGAGCGTAACGAAGGTTTCAAAGGTACGAGACGCAGTAAAGCTTTGCTGCCGAGCGCAACACACAATTTTTCACCTCACTACAGCGAGGAAACTGATAGGTGCAAGAAAACAGGTGTTATATGTTGAGTTTTATTTTGTTCGAGCGTCTCAGATACATTGACACATGTGAAGAAAATAACAGATACTTGGCAATGTATCTTATGAGTTACATAGAATATCTCTAAAATTAAATACCCTGTATTTTGTTCTATATCCTACTTGTCCTCTAAGGAGAATGACAGAAAAAAACTAATTTAATACAAATAACTAACTAATTTAATTTAATACATATTTATTTTTGCCAAGCAAAGGATTAAATAACATATTATATTAGTGTATTATTTTATTTAAAAAAAATAACTTAAATTACTACACAATTGGGTATTTGACAGGGTAGTATTTTATGGCATATTCAAATGTGACGTCACAGATTTTTTTAATCAAATGGAATACTTATTAACATTAATTCCAATTTTACAATTATATCCTCGCAAAATATTTAATTTCTGTACTGTGATGGAAGTTTTTAAGGTGAGCGGTGTTATTTAATATTTTATTTTAAACCGTGTCTTCCATTTTCAGTGGACTGGCAGTATAGAAAATTATTAAATAGAAAGGTTCGAATTTTAAAAACTCTTTCCACGCTAGAGAGCAAAAAGCGATTTTGGGCTCAGATTTCGAATGACAAACAGACTCTTTCCGAGCCTGTGAGGTGAAAAACAATTTTCTAAGCTAACATGAATAACAAATTATCGAAGGGTACATGCATAATTTATACCATCTTCATGTTTCAGTTTCGGGTGACGCTTATATCTTCGGCATGATGGACTGCGTTTAAATATTTGGTCATCTTTTTTTTTTTTTTTAGGTCTGGGAAATCATCCAATGAATGCTCCCGCTCTGGGTGGAGCGGAAGGGAGTGTCAGACTCTTACTGACTAAAACCCATCCATGTTCCTTCCGTAGCCCTTTATGATCCGGGGTAGTGGTAACCCTTTCGGACATTCCCGCTAAGTTATGATTATGTGAATAAAAACTATCTAGTAAAATTCCTAAACACACCAGTGAAACTAGTTGAAAAATGATCTGGAAATTTGAATCATAACCGAAGCTTTAACGTTTCTATGAAAAAACTTTAATGTTTCCCCGGACACTGCTTACATAGACTGCTTTAGTCAAGAATGTTTAAGGTACCAATTATTTGTGATAAAAGAGTCATCATTTGGACGAGAATGTTTAGCAGTGATCAATTTAGTTTTGTATGTAACTGTAACACATTGTTATTACTTGAAAGTTGTGTAAACGTAGACAGCAAGTCATCAGCAACCGATTACCTGGGTTAAAGCAGTGCGAACACCTGAGTTGTCTTGTGAAAGAACTGTATTTGCAGCATTTTTGTCAACTTCGACTATGATACTCGTACTATGATACTACTTCGACGACACGGTTGGCGCAGTGGTTGAGCGATTGACTGCCGCGCAACATGTCGTGGATTCGATTCCCGCACGGAAGAACTATTTGTACGGCCTACAAGTATTTGTTACGGGTCTGGGTGTTTTTCTATCTATAATATGTGATTTACAAAAAAAAAAATGTATATAAGTAGTTTATCAGCCATCTAGTTACCATAACACAAGCATTAGGTTGCTTAGCTTGGGACTATATATGGCTTTGTGTGAAATGTCCATGGATATTATTATTATTAAACTGTTTTGTTGTAAGCGTACGCTCCATCATTTTTCCATTTTATAATACAGCGAATTCGTAGAAAACATAATTTACTCAGGTCTGCCCACAACCTAGGTTATATTTTACTGATACTCTCTTCAAATGTCGTTTCTCTGGATGATTGTGAATCCAAGAGGATTGACACACACTTTGTGAATGCGTCCGGAGTGGCGCAGTATCTGAAAACCACGTATACCTCCGCCATGTGTGCTTAGGTCTGCTGTGACTGAGGGTCCTCGAAAAACGTAGGTACTTGTTTTTCTACTTGGTATTAATTATATTTTCTTGATTTACTTAATGAACCTCGTCTATTATTCATATTGATACATAACAATATTATGTTTATGTAATAATTATGGAATAAGCTATATACTTTATTAACATTTACATGTTTCAAAATAAAGTTAACATGAAAAATAAGGTGTCCATTTCGTTTGTCGTTTTATTGATCGCTTAAATATCTGATCCTCATTAGTAAATATAGTAATGTCATTAGTATGCTGCTGGTTACCGTTTATAAAAACTGATTATGACTAATTGAAAAATTATTGTAGTGAACTGAAATCACCAGTGACAGGACCCTGATCTAGCTGTTATTACTCATACATTATTATACATTACAATGAGCAAGGGCAGTCTGCCCTGATCTTATTTTAAAACAGTTTTTAGGCACTGATTTAGTCGATGGTCCATACAAGGGTGGTTTCTCTGCCTACGGTGTGTTTAAATATTCGCGGTCGCCGGTCCTTTCCATCTTGTCATAAGGGGTTCCGACTCAAAAAATCTGCTATGTACGTTTGGATACACAACGACTACCTGGCTAACCTGAGATTCATCTTTCTATCTCTCAGCCAACATAACGCTTTATGATCCGTCACTGCTTGCAATTTCAAACCCTATAGGACATGTTTGAAATAATTTACCGTTTAGACCTTTGTACTGACCGATTCCTTCTCCATTATTAAATACCTGACGTCTGTACCCTGCATAAGGCTCCTAGTGCTTCTTTGCCAGCGTGGATGTAAAGGCGGGTTAACACATGTTTATTACTTGAATAAAAATGCGAAATCGGTGGGTTGTTCCTGTATTTAATTATTGTGTCAAATGCTTTCTTGCGTTTCTGCGGTCAACTGAATGGTGTACCTTTCCATAATAACTTTGTTAGAGATAAACACCTCAGCAAAATTGTTGATAAACTAGCGGTAGTTAGTGCTACCCGTACAAAGCTGAGTCGGATAAAGCCAGTACTAATACAATAAAGGTGAAGAATTCTTTTGTTGAACGACCTAATCTCTGGAGTCGGACTTTATTTTTTTTCTTTTTGCATTTTTGATAGAGCAGTAATTCTCGAGAATGACTATTATTTTTAAAATTACATTGAGGAGCAGAGGAAAAAAAAGGAAAAATGAATGCTATGCAGGTGCGTCGCGGTGGGTGGTCAGAGGCCGATGCGAATTTTATGAAATGTGGCTGTCCGTTTTAATATTGACCAACATTAATATTAAATGGAAGCATTTTGTGCTAAACTTAAAGGAAATAAAGTAGGTATCACATATTAGGAACGTATCAGTCAAACACGTACTTAGGGTTCGCACGTTTTACACAAAGAACCATCTCCATCTGGACCATCCAGTTGTGCTCAACCAAACAATGTTTAATATGCAATGCAATGTTTTATATTCTTGCCTATAATATAATTCACTAAAGTCCAGTTTACTCTAGTTCGCCAATTTTTGTAATCTGCTTGGGCCAGTTTGGCAGATGTAGACCAAAGTCTGAGTTTTTGCATGAGAATGAAAGGGGTGAGCTTAGTATTACACTAGTCAAATGCAATCTTGTGAAAGTTTAGTTGTAGTATTAGCATTATATATGGCTTACGACGTTTAATTATGGCAATGAATGGTTTAATCCCAAAAACATTCCAGTTTATAAAAATAAATTGAACAGATTATTTTCAAAAATATCTTTTCTGCGCGTAATTTTGCAAAATGTAGGTTGTGAAAAAGAAAATTATGTAGGTACCCTAAATACACAAACACACACCACCACCTCAATTTAGTAGGTACTTCCTTATTCAGATAACAACATACAAAAGATGCAAAACGGGATTCTATTCTTGCGGGTTCAAGGAAAATCCCATAGCTTCCGAAAACCGGTATTCTTTTGGCGATCTTAAAAATTGAAGTTGTTATGAAACTTTAAAAGTAAATAAAGCTTAATAACTTAACATTTTGTTTCAAGATAATAATTTTCTATGAATAAAAAACTGCCACTTATTAAGTCAGTGAAAAAGAAAATTGGTTATTAGTGAAAAGAAAGAATAAAAAATGTTTATTCTGGACAAAAAATAACGCACATTTTGAAAAAGAAACTAAAAAGTAATTAATCTCGTATTCAGAAACATTAAAACCATTGACAATTAGTATCTCGGCCCCATGGCCGTGATCACAGACAAAATACAGACAACGTAATCAACTTATTGACATGTGACAGAATCTCAACATATCGATCCAAGCTTTAGAATCGAGTTCTTTATGTGTATAATATATAGTGAGTGTTGTGCAATTATTTTACCAAGTAAATGTTCATTGTTTTGCCTGTGCTGAAAGGATACAGGTAAGTGGGAAAAAAGGAAATTGTGGGATTATTCCAAACTTTCTGGAATTAGCATTTTATGCCTGACCGACGCGACGACGCCATGATACCGTTCGCCATTAAGTTCCACTATTCTCATAAGATAAGATAAGCTAAGATAATTTTTATTTGTTCAAAACATGAGTATACACACACATAGCATGCAAGACGACAAATTTAATTCTGTGACTTCAGTCATGTTTTGCCAGAACGGCGTACAAATATGAAACGTCAAACTCTACACAGCATCAATTAATTTTAAAATCGTTCATTAAATGGCAATTAACAATCAAATCCAATCAATCCAATTTAGACCATACTAAAAACCAAATGGTAGAATACTAAAATACAATCATATAAATAATACTCATTTAAAATAAATTCAAAACATCATCATAATTATGCAAACTGTACGAGGGCGAGCGTTAACAGACAGCTAAAGTTAACTTGCAATTTCGATGAGCTTTTAAGAGCTATGAAATAAGGACTTCAATGAACACTAGAACATCATCTAAAGTAAGTATCCAGCTTCCGTACATCCTGTGTCCCTGGTACTCATGAGGTTGAAATTCTTGTTGTCGGCTCGTGGTACAAGGTCGCTCTCGATAAATAC
The DNA here is from genome assembly GCA_951799385.1 of Hyppa rectilinea. Classification (NCBI taxonomy): domain Eukaryota; kingdom Metazoa; phylum Arthropoda; class Insecta; order Lepidoptera; family Noctuidae; genus Hyppa; species Hyppa rectilinea. The sequence goes on along the minus strand of OX637300.1, from coordinate 25,270,095 downwards.
CCTACCCTATCATATGCTTTCTCTAGATCAATGAACACCATGTGCAAGTTTTTGTGTGCACGTCTGTACTTCTCGCACAATTGGCGGAGTGCAAAGGTGGCGTCCATTGTTCCTCGCCCTGGCATAAACCCAAACTGGTTTGGGGTAATCTCGCTCTCCTCTCGCAGTCTTTTCTCTATTATTTTCTCCCATACCTTCATACTATGGGACATGAGATTTATCCCTCGATAGTTGTTGCAGTCCTGTACATCACCTTTATTTTTGAAGATGGGCGCACTAGCGAACTATTGCACCATTCTTGTGCGATCACTCCTTCTTGCAACAACTTATTGAAGAATAAAGTCAGCCACATACATGCAACTTCTTTTAAACACTTCCATAGTTCTACTGGTATATCATCTGGGCCCATGGCCTTTCCATTCTTCATACTTTGAACTGCCTTTCTTACTTCATCCATGCTAATTTCCCTTACCAAACCCATATTTGCTTGTACCTCATTGAGCACACCATTCCATTCATTCTCTTCGTTCATTAGCTTTTCAAAATACACCTTCCATCATTCTTTAATTTCGCCATCTTTGGACAGAATCTGACCGGCGTCGCCTTTTATACACTTAATCTGCTCAATATCTCTCGTTCTTCTTTCTCTTGCTGTTGTAATCCGGTATAGCTCCTTCTGGCCTCTTGGGCTGTCCAGTGAGTTATACAACTCATAAGTACGCAATTGATATAAAACGTTTGTAAACAAACGTTCAAAGTTTCCTAGTACTTTGATTTATATTTGCGGACGCCGCCAGATGCTTGTGGTTTAATAAAAGCACTAAGTACTGAAATGCTTATTCATGTATTAATTACTTACAATGTATGGAATGTTTTACTCTGAAATAAGTGATTAATATTAAAAATAAATACCTAACTAATTTTAGAGGATTATCGCATTCTGTTAGTACGTTCCCGTGTCTGTTAGTAATTTCCAACATGTATGCGGGTAAAACCGCTAGCAGGAGCTAGTTGAGACATAAGTACTTTCTTTCATAATTTGACGAATTTCTAAGGAAATTCTGAATCGATATAAATCAAAATCTATTGCTCGACCTATTTTGATGTTGTTTTTTTGTCGTTTTTGTATGCAAAATAATTTCTTAAGAAATTATACATGAAATGCACCTGTATAAATGAACCTGCCTACTTAAGGCAGGTGCACCGTGAACTATTCGCGCTTAGATTTTACTGGAAGGTCCTGACGAACTGAGAACCTCCTCCTCTTTTTTTTAAGGTGGTTCAAAAAGTATGCAATGTCATGTGATTGAAACCGCGCGCACAACTAGTCGCTAGATAAGGTTTATTCCATGTTCAGCTCAAAAAAAGAAAAATGCAAAGCCGCGGTAAAAACTAGTCAAACATCAATGGAAACAAACACAGCCACCTCTGCCGTATTATGAACTCTTGGTCGGTGTCTTGTCGCTACTATGGCAAGTTTCGCCTCAGAGGGGGTGGGCGACGGGAAATCAATACTGGACCTGCGCACATTGAATAAAGAGTGAGTAAGAATAAATATTAGTTATCACTCTGCAATCGGCAGTTTAGTTTCTCGTGCCTTTTTTATGTTTGTATTTTAAAAATAACTTTTAGTTTTGTTATTCTAGTTTTTGTTGATAAGTTCATTATGTTTGTAAACAGACACTAATTGTCAGTGCAGTGGTCCATCCATTGTCTATGGCCGAGATACAGATTGTCAATCGTGGCTCTGAATACGAGGTTTTTTAGCCGGTTTGTACGGGTATATTTAGTTACTAAACAATTTTGTTTTTAGAAAAGTGCGTTTTGTTTGTCTGTGCAGAATAAACGTTTTTTCTTTCTTTTCTTTCTTCTTTCTTTCCCCCTTCCACATTCTGCGTGTACATTGTTCTGTACGGCACGAGATTTTTCACGCTTGTTATCGAAGGGAGCTAAGCAGAGCTTTTACATAAGGATGTGTTGGTTTATTTTTCATGTGAAACAATTGTGAATGTCATATTTACAACCGAAATGGTCGAGTTATAGATCAAATTAACTGTTATTTTTACCCGACTGCAGCAAAAGCGTAAAGAAAGATACTGTTTTTGACCTGTAAGATTTTTTTCTTGTAATAACTAAACTACTGAGCTGATTTTGATGAAATATATTTCAAAATATAAAGTAGAAACTTTAGTACCCGAAATTATGCCACTGGCTAATGAATTTTATAATTTTTATATACCTTATGTATAATTATAAAAATTCATTATCCTTTCTTAAATTTTACGACGATTGCGCGAGATATTCCGATCTGATGAGCGTGCCTCCGCAATGAGTGTTTGCGGTCACTACTGAAGCAAATGAGAAAGGTATTAAAAACGGCCCGGGTTAGTCGGGATCTTACCAAAACACTACATGTGCGAGGTATGCCTCGTCATTTTGACGAATGGTTACATTAATTCACAAATCCTAAAATTTATTGTAAGTACTTAGGTAAGAAATTACATTCGAATATTTCTGCTCCCGAATGTACAGAACTTAAAAAATAAATTAACAAGAAAATACGAAAAATTCTATGATAAAACTATGAGTAAGGCGAGTTTTGCTTTATGACTATTCTCTTTTGGAAGGGTGTATTATCTTTTAGCTGTGGTCTACGGCGTAGCGCGTTAGGCACTTCCTCTACTGTTTAATGCTTCGCTGCGTGCATGATGATATGCTGCTATCAAACCAATGAAAAATGTAGTATCTTTGCAAAGGGAAAACAGGCTTAGTGTCACGCCGTACAACTTACGTGAAGCATGTCCGAGCTAGGCTAACCAAGCGAGCTTTTGTTTGACTTGATGCTTGAATATTATATGTACATAATCTTAATTTTTTGTTGCGTTTCTCATAGATGAACACCAGCACCCGTGGTTCCGGAATTGAATACAACATTGCTTTCGCAAACAGTGCCGTCATGACCTTCTGATATCGCGCACTTCTCCTTCGTATCGTGTGGTTTGTGACTTGACTGGTGTCAGAATTTAATACTAAATAGCTCGTTGTTGATATTATAATAATGTTTCCAATATGTTTGAAAAACACATACAGGGACCAAATACCGGTACAATGTTCTACATTGATTTTTGTTTCATCAAGCAACATATTTGGAGAGCCTAACCATGTAGTCTGTTTTAGAAATGACATCGTAGTGAATAATAATAATAAAAAAACAAAATTAAAGTTGTAGGGGACACCCGGGTTTGAACCGGGGACCTATATCCCCACAGACGGGTTCAAATTATCACTCTAATAGTTGATTGCTTTCTATAGTTTTCACTTAGCCCCATAGAAAAAATATGTAAGTTTATGTATATGTATATATGTGTATGTAAGTTTTGCGCTCATCGTAATTAATTTTATTTATTCGTCGTAAACCAAAATGTGATAATATTTTTTAGAGTTATGAATTTTAGATCACCTGCACGTAAAACATCTTTATAAGAGATAATGATTCTCAAGAAAACTGTTTGAAAATAGTGCAGACAGAAAAGTGTAAGAGTTTAAAAAATGACAAGTTAAAAACATTTTAGATACCTGCTACGCTAGACAGCACTAACACAGAAGTGATTTCACGAGTGGACTTATTTATTTCGACCTCATGGTACGGATAAGGTGAAGATAACATATGACAGTCTTTTTCCATAATGACTAATGTCATATTATTCAAAGAGTGATAAAACGAAATAAAACAAGAAAAATAAAAAAATAGGTTTTCACGTAAAGAAGACTGAATGAAAACCGAATGCTACAATAGACATAGATATTGTTATTAAGAGCAGTTAAAATCACTACGGAACATGTTCTACTTCCTGGGCCCTGTTTAATAAACGTTACAAATTGTAAATTGTAATTGTATTTTACAAGTTACATATCTACAAATTTACCATGGTGAAAAACTGACAGAATTGTAAAATTGTACTTACAATTTTACAAATTTCTGTTTAATAAACATTTTCTCCTTACAGGTGAAAAGTTACATATTTGTTAGGAAAACTGTTTAATTGAACGAATTAACGCATAATTATAATTAAAAATATACATATTTTGTATATTGTAGAAAGATTCCGGGCCGTGCTTAATAAATGTGATGATATGTTTATTGTATCTATAAGTTTCTGTTTAATAAAGAATTCAACTTATAAATTTACCATGACGGAAAACTGACAAAATTGTAAAATTGTACATACAATTTTACATATTTCTGTTTAATAAAGATTTTCTCTTTACAAGTGACAATTTACATATTTGTAAGGTAAACTGTTTTATTGAACGCACAATTGTAATAAAAAAAATACATATTATGTAAATTGTAGAAAAATTCTGACAGGTGGACTCGTCTTGTGTCAGGATTTGACAATTTTGTTACAATTCTAGTAATATTGTGTTTTGCTCAATATAATAAGTAAAATTTAATTGTATTGGGATAAAAAATGGTTCTAACAACTACTAGTGAAAGTAGTGACAGTAGTGATGATGAATTTATGAGTGTACGGCAACGGCGTGTTTTCCGCAAGAGGATAAATTTTACTTTTGATGTGACGGATTTTACGTTCAACGAAAAGTTTCGGGTCAGCAAAACTACCGTTGAATATTTGATCTCGAAAATCGGACATAATCTTAAATACGAATTTAAGAGAAATGCAGCCCTTACTCCCACTCAGCAAATTTTCTGTGCATTGCATTGGATGGGCTGTGGCTCACAATACCATGTTTTAGCAGACGCACATGGTGTAACTAAAGGGACGATACATAACTGCATAAAAAATGTGTCTAGATTTGTGGTTTGTAAATTATTTGGAGAAGAAGTCCGCTGGCCAACTAATTGTCTCGATATTCCTAGATTGTTCATGAAACATATACCTAAAATAGCAGGCATTGTAGATGGTTCGCTAATCAAGATGGATGCTCCTCGCCAGAATGAAGCTGCATATGTAGACAGAAACGGAGATCATTCCATTCATATTATGATACTATGTGGACCAAATTTGGAAATATTTTACGCAAGTGCAAGATGGCCAGGGTCTGTCCATGATGCTAGGGTACTTAGGTGCTCTTCGCTAGCACGAGAATGGGGAAATGGATGGAGACCATTTCCAAATGCCATAATACTGGGAGACAGTGGCTATGGCCTAACAAAGTGGCTAATGACACCTAAAATTCCGGTACAAATACCGAGAACGTTAGCACTGGAAAGATATTTACGTGCTTTTAAATCAACACGAAGAATGATCGAAAATGCACTGGGTATAATAAAAGAAAAATTTCCATGTCTCAATCATTTAAGAGTACAGCCAATTATTGCAAGCAGAATTATATTATCAAGCATAGTTTTGCACAATATTGAAAAACGTTAAGGATCGCAGCATTATACTCCCTACTCAGGACAAAATAGTGAACGTGATGACGAAGTTGCCAGTAGTGACGGGGAGGAAGTATTTGAACAGGAAGGGGTTGGAGTACTGCAGTCATTAATATAATTGTTTGAATGATTTTTTTATTAATATTTATTAAACTCAAACTCAGACTCAAAGCATTTTTTTTCAAATAAACCAAAAACAGGCACTTTTGCCACTGTCAGTCAGAAAGATGAAACTAGTGGCCCATTCCAAAGCAGTAGGTACCTATCGAGAAGAACGGGCAAGGAACTCCATGGACACTCTTTTAAATCAAAATATGTTTACAAAAACTGGGTTAAATCATTAATGTTGAAATATACACGTGAGAACGATGCAGAACATAAAAAAGCGTCATATTAAAATACTTAAAGAAACAATTCAAAATTAAATTAAATTTTAAAAGAGCCGTGGCAGCTAAGGTATGGCCTGTCCCTACTGACGACGCCCGTTCACGAACATGACGCATGGATTAGCACCATTCAGCTCAACCAATGTTTGAAGGGAGCTAGATGATCCAACACACACGCCACAGGATACTCAAAAACGTTACTTTTTTGAATAATTGTCAAAACGCGGAATTTGTGCATACTTACGAGCTAATTATGTATGAAATATAAAAATGTGACGTCACAGATTATTGTAGTCAAGTGCCGTACTGCACTAGCATGGCACTAGTTTAGAACATTAAAACTTGCGGGAAAAGACTTGAAAAAAAATGTATACACACGGGCAATTCTATGTGGCTTACTTATTGTGTAAGCTCGCCCAGTAGTTTGGTGATTTTGCCACACACTAATAGATTAGTATAGTAGACTTCTTCATTTCGCAGCATCGGGCAATAGCTAGTTCTAACTAGCTATTGCCCGATGCTGCGAAATATGTAACATGAAGTTTAAAGTTTCTAAGATTTCTTAAATCTCCCCTTGATTCAAGAATCTTCAACAAAAACTTACATTTTATGTAATTTGTAACTTACTATTGCAAATCTAAAGATCATGCAATATTGTCATCGAAATCTACAGGCGTTTTCTACATAATTATGTAAACGTTTATTAAACAGCAATTGTAATGTTAAAATTTGTAAGGTTTAAATTGTAAAATTCTTACATAATTGTAAGTTTTATTAAACAGCACTTGTCATAAAACTTCACAAATATGTCACTTATTTACAAAATTGTAGAATTGTAACGTTTATTAAACAGGGCCCTGGTTTAGAAAAATGTTGAATTAAATAATCTCTGTTACTCTCACAACCAGTGGCTTATGTAGTAGGACCAAAATAATAATAAAAATAATAATTGATGGTTAGAAATACTTTCTAACCGTTAATTTATTATAAAAAAGTATTCCCCCGATTATCATATTCAGCCTCATCGATGTTGACATTTCAAAATGATTTTCTGCAATTTATTGTAGTTTACCACGTTGGTCCCTTACGTAATGAGTTTGGTCTAGTAAACATTTGTTTTTCTGCATTTACACGATCTATTTCGTACGATTGATGTGATTTTTTATACGTTTGTGTTCTTGTAATATCGGAAACTATTCTTAATTCTTAAATGAATTTTATTATGCTTACCTTTTTAGTCTTTGGCAGTTCACCAGTGTTGGAGAATGAAGCAACACGGTTGCTGGTTTCACTACCTGAAAAGAAACATAAGTTTATTAAGTATTTATCCGGGAAGAAATTTAAAATAATAATGTTATTGAACCTTGGAATTGGCTTACGAGAGAGATTCTTATTCATTACTAGCTTCTGCCCGCGACTTCGTACGCGGACCCTGTTACTTATGCCAGCGACAACGGGGTCGCCATTTATGTTATTTTTTATCATTTTTCCCATTTAAATCTTTTATCACACTGAGCTTTAGTTTTATTTCATTCCAAAAACCACCAAAACATACAGTCCATTTGTCATCGTTTTCATTTTGGTAACCGCATTATTATATTCTCCCCTTGTCTCTAGAGACCTAGAAGTCAATGCGTAGATACGGTTGGAACTCAAGCACAATTCTCTATCCGTGAACGTCTCCGACTCGCGAGACAATACATTACGTTCACGATCAGCGGTCAGTCGCACATCACGAGCCCCACTTGTCTCTAGAGACCTAGAAGTCAATGCGTAGATACGCTTGGAACTCAAGCGTAATTCTCTTTCCGTGAATGTCTTTGACTCGCGAGACAATACATGACGTTCACGATCAGCGGTCAGTCGCGCATCATATTCTTCACTGGTCTCTAGAGACCTAATGAATACGCTGAGAACGCAGGCGTGCTTCGCGACCCGAAGAGGTTTCCACGGAGCGAGTTGCAGCCTAATGTTCTCGAACAGCATCAAGTCTCTCCTGACGCTCTTCGGTAGATTCTTGGGATCTTATGATCCTCAATCTTTTAGCTCTCTTGGAACATTGGGAAAGATTTGACCTCTTTCTAGGCATAGTCATAGTTTTATTATGAAGATACGTGATCAATAAAAATCTAAATTAAAATGACTGCTCCCCTGCGTTACCGGGTAGGCTACCGTGTCACGAAGATAAATGGAAAAGGAAATTACACACTCAAACAACATAAGCCCGAAGGCATATTCATACGATAAAATAAAAAAATAAATAGGAGTTTTGGCCAGTAGAGTCAAATTTTCAATGATATACCATCGTCATCGAAAATCAGTCCTAAACTGTTACCGCCTTCACCGCGTGCAGGCACTCCCAGTTTATGTTATTTTATAATTACACAATAAAATTAGTGATAGCATTGATTTTCACATCAGATGATTCTGATCTTCGATTTTTATAAGTCAACAGGAAATGCCCATCAGATTGAACAACTTTTGCTAAGACGTCGATTCCTATATACATTTAGTAAAAAAAATTCGGGAATGGATGATTTGTTTATGGTTCCAAATTCTAATTTTTGTTTTTTTGTAGTTGTTAGATTGGCACAACTGTTTTCCATTTTGGCGCGGAGTTTGAGTTGCATCTGTTATTTATATTAAATACAGTGCTGGTTTTAGTAATATCATATATAGTGTGTATTGCGAATTTCATAATGGACAAAAATATCGAACAAAGAGTTTGTCTTAAATTTTGCATCGCCAATGGAATTTCGTGTTCGGAGTCACTGAAAATGTTACAGAAGGCTTACGGTGAATCGACTTTATCAAAAACTCGTGCTTATGAGTGGTTCAAAGCGTTCAAAAGCGGTCGAGATGTGATGGAAGATTTGCCTCGCTCTGGTAGGCCGCCAACGTCTGCAACTGAAGTTAACATCGCAAAAGTGAAGAAAATAGTGACTGAAAATCCCCATTCAACTCTGAGAGAGATAGCCGCCGAACTTTCTGTATCTCACGAGTTGATCCGTACCATTTTAACTAATCATTTGGGTATGAAACATGTTGCTGTTCGGCTAGTCCCAAAAGATCTGAATTTTCTCCAAAAACTCAATCGCATGAAAGTCGCTGAGGACATGCTAGAACGAGTCAGTTCGGACCCAACATTCATGAAACGCATTGTTACTGGTGACGAGACGTGGGTTTACGAGTTTGACATGCAAACTAGTCAACAAGCTTCGGAGTGGCGCCTTCCAACTGAACCGAAACCGACAAAACCACGCCAAAGTCGATCAAAAGTCAAAGTCATGTTGACTGTTTTCTTTGACTATCGCGGTGTTGTGCACTCTGAATTCTTACCGGAAGGTCTAACGGTAAATAAAGAATATTATTTGAGCGTTATGCGGCGTTTAAGAGAGCAAATTCGACGAAAAAGGCCAGATTTGTGGAAAGAAAATTCTTGGATTTTGCACCACGACAATGCGCCTTCGCACAAGGCTATCATTGTGAACGAATTTTTGACCAAACACTCAACAAATACCATCCAGCAACCACCATATTCACCAGATATGGCTCCTGCTGACTTTTTTCTTTTTCCTAAACTCAAATTACCACTTCGTGGCACCCGTTTTCAATCGATAGAAGACATAAAGGAGAATTCGCGGCGAGAACTGAACTCAATTCCGGAAGCAGCGTTTAAAAATGTTTTAATGAATGGATTATTCGTTGGCGCAAGTGTATCGTTTCTAAAGGAGCATACTTTGAAGGTGATAAAATAAATTTGGATGAATAACAGACATTTTGTGTATTATTGATTTTTTCCCGGTACTTTCTTGACAGAGTAGTATGTTATAGTGTAGCTGGGCTCTTGGAGTTCCACATCAGGTGTTCCAGATCTTCAAATTTATTCTCTCAACAGAAAATGCTCATCACGTGGAACAATTTATGCTACGGTATCATTTTTGTATCTCTTATAGTTTAGCTGGTCTGTTGCGGTTCTGCATCAGGTGTTCAAGTTTCCAAGATAAATTATAGCCTATATGTTGCCCAGACTTAATACCTATACAACAAAAAAAATCATTCCAATCCGTCTAGTAGTTCCGAAGATTAGCGTGTACAAACAAACAGACAAACAGACAATTTTTTTTTTTTGGATTCGTCTCTATTACTGTTTCTAAACCCCCATCAATTTTTTTTTTAAATATATTCAATGTACAGACACAGTTTTTTTACTGTTTTATTATATGTATAGATATTATTATGATTCTTAGAATCTCTCTAGTAAACCTCCATTATTGAATTAAATATCAAAACATCTCTTTTATCATGATTATCACCATCACATGATTTTTTTAGCGGAATTAATGATAACGATCCCTTGTTCGCTTTAGGACAGATTCGCTTTAAGGCAGATTTGCTTTACGACAGATTCGCCTTTCGGCAGAAGTACAGTGAACGCAATATACTTTTCGAGTTACTAATAATAAAACATTAAACAAGTACCAAAACTGCCATTTATTTTTGATCTTACGAAGACCTGAACAAGAAAAGGTCACGTAACGGAGATACGTAATTTTATTACCAGATAGAAACGCCCCGTTGCCGACTACATTGCAAGCATCTTCTAAATGGGGTTATTGATAATTGGGCAATTAGTATAGTAAGAGCAATCGTATGTAGCAATGCAGCACCAAAATCATACGATTTTACGTCAGAGTGTGCCGTGAGCAAAACAAGTTGTAAAGCTCCCCCCATTTCACAACGTCAGTCGAACTTGAACTACCGGAACATGGCGCCCGCGTATCCAAGATTACGCTATTTTCTACGCTAATAAGGCGGCGTAGACTTCTGCACAAATCGATCAAACATGAACCGTTATTATTATTATTTAGCTGTAAGCTAAAAAAATATATGCATTCATTCATTACTGCTTTGTACTTTGTTCCACAATATAACGCTGTCGCTACTCGCTCGGTATTTTATTCTCAATTAACAAAGTTATAATTAACACGCTGAAATGTCGAGACAGAAAGTTATAAAGTAAAATATAGTAAAATTAAAAGGATTAATCACACCTACGATCGACCAAAACCACTCTTACGAGAGGTAAAACAATGCCCCGAATTCAGTCGTGAATTCAATGAATACTAAACCTACTATTACTGCTACTGGTACCAGCCACAGTTGGTTGATGTCCCGATCAGTCGTACTAACCCCTCCTCCTCCAAGGAAGGAAGATATGAGTAAGTGTGCAACTCTCTACCAGCGTCGGTGTTGCCCTCTACTAATAACCCGTCTGCTTACCACCTTCTCTTAATTCCAGCCAGTCCAGAAGAGAAAAGCATATTTTGACATGTCACTTGAGATATCTCCCATTTTTTTCCTTTCGCACATTATTTTACATTAATTCTAGTTGCATTATTGTCATGGAAACTGCTTTGTCATGTGCTTGGGAGGCAGTATTGATCCATCCAGGCTTAAAAAACTCGAAACACTACGATTTCATGACACTCTAAGAGGGTTTTAGGTTGTCCCTGTGGCTCAAAATGATTTATGTTTGTGTTAGTAGTTTTGCGTCACATGTGTCCTTTTATACTATAACTTTTTTTTACTGGTTTTTATATGGATGAGACGTATCTAAAAGCTTCTCAGGCACATGGCATAATAATTCTGTGTCTGAGATGTCTGAAAAATCAGATCTTGCTGAATAAATGCATTCTTTTACTAGTACTTTTATTGCTTTGAAATAAAACTGATATTTCTATTTAATTACAAAATTTCCTGTTACAGAAGTAAACAATCATACGTAATTAATTAAACCTGTGACGAAGAATCTTTTAAAATATTGAACACATATTTGATCAAACAGTTAGTTAAGTATCATCATTAGTAATCTTACCCATAAGGGATTGGACGCCCGTCAAGTTCGAATTAAAGCGACAAATTAAATATTGGAGCTTTTGACAAGATACCTACATGTGTGCTACTTATTCGCTTTACCTCTACGGGGTTGTTCGGAAAACCTGATACCACTTTTAGAAGCATGTAATAGTAGAAATTGCTTTATTTAGCACAAATCAACGGCTCCTAAGAATACTGAGTCAACTAACAAATTTTGAGAATTGCACTTTTTAGTGTATTAAAAACAATTAAATCATTTCCTATCTAACTGTAAAAAAAAATTATATCTCCATAAATAACTGAAATAAAATAGCGTATACTAGATCAAGTATATTAATTTATTTATTTTGCACTCAGTATACTGAGTCAAGTGCATGCTACCAATATACGCGGGACGCGAATGCGCTCATTTTGGTGCAAGTTGAAACTGGCTCAGTATACGTCGAAACAGCGCAGTGAAGCGAAAAGAGGTAAGTGGAGTTAAATTATTATTTATTAGATAAGACAAAATAGTAAGTGCGTAATTAATTTGATTATTCTTTTATTTTTAAAGTAAACCGCGTATACTGGTTTAACTGTAGATAGGCCAGTATACGTTGAACAATTTTCACAAAACATTAACTTGACTCATTCTGCTGATTTATTTAAACAGATTTAACGATTCAAAATTGGATAAAACATTATTATTAAGTAAATCAATTATTAATTTTAATTAATAATATTAAGAATGCTAACTTTTAACCAATATTATAAATGCAAAAGTAACTCTGTCTATCTAACTGGCTGTCTGTTTGTTGCGTTTTCACGCCTAAACTGCTAATCTGATTTTAATGAGATTTGGTACAGAGAAAGACGGGACCTAGGACAAATACATAACATAATTTTTGTTCCGGTAATTCCATAGGAACGAGATCTACATGGATATAACTGCACAGCTAATTTTAGTTTTAGATTGTATGAGTTGTAGTTATTACAATATGAAATTATGTGTGTTTTTCTTTCAGATTCTCCACTGCTTTCAGCTGAAAATTTTACTCACGAAGAGTTATATGACATTGATTTGGAAGATACCGATATATATCGCTACGCAATACGCTTGGGTGGAGCACCGCCGTGTCCTCGTAGAGGCGATTGCCGGCAAGCCATGGTCCGGAGCAAGAGGGAGAGGGAGACAGTTACCTCCTTCTGCGAAGCAGTCATGCTCGCGAAGGAGATGGCGGGATGGGAGAGGGAAAATTGGAATTTGGATGGGAACGTCGTGTTGGTAGCGGTCAAGGCAAAGGTGGTGCCTCGTCAAGTCCTGACCATTCCCGGTCTCGAGATCCAAGCGGCGGTCATCAGAGCAAGGCTCGCTGACACCTTACGGAGAGAACACCTGATCGGCATCAGCCAGACGATCTATTGGACTGATACACCACGACATGCGGCGTTACACTCCGTTCGTTACGCATTGCTTGGGAGAAATCGGAGACCTGACCCAGAAAGGACAATGGCGCTGGCTGCTCACCTCATGCAACGTACACGACGACGCTACTCGAGTCATCGACATGCCTATCTAAACAAACGTACAGACAGAGACATACTTCACGTCAACGAGAAGGGAGATAGCTGGCTACCAAACCCAGCCCGCTTCTCTAAATACGAGGTGCTGGTGAGGACCACCGCCCGAGCCATCGGCTTTACCGACATCTGCTGACGAAGAGCCACCGCCATAGAACATCGCCACATTCTGCGAGCTGAGGTCGAGTTACCACGGCAAGTGCAAGAGTAACAGCTTCGAAGAGAAATTGAAGAGGATAAGGTCTGCTCGTCCGCTCGCGTATACTAGCCGGCTGTACCAACTAAATCCAGTGTTGGAAGATGGTGTCCTGATGGTGTACGGGGCCTTCTCCTTTCCAGTCGAGACCGAACGGCCAGTCTCGTTCTCGTGCTACAGGAAAACTGTGCCGCGGGTTATGCCAAAAGAAAACGCGCGACCTGCGGCAGTGGTACTTATAATAATTAACAAACAAGAGTAATTTAGGAACCAATCATAACCATTTTTTGTAACAAAACGAATAAAAACTATTTCAAATAATATTAAGGTGCGTCCTCCGAATGCACGACATGTTCTACATAAATGTTGATGCAGAAAAGGACGCAACATTAAAACTCTACACGAAACAGGCTTTTTTTTTATACAAAACCTATCGCGATGAGTCACAGCTTTGCAAGTTATATTTAAAATTATGTTGGAGTTCCAAACTAATTAAATAATGAAGAAAGCGCACGGTTCCCTTTATTATACCTTTCATCTCGTATCATTTGGTAGTAGTTAATTACGCAGTTTTCAGATGATAAATAACTCCGTTAATTCATTTCAGATGCTGTTACTATTTCCGGAGTTCGTGTAGCATCTCGCAAGCAATCCAAATCTGTATGGTGTATTGACGGACTGATGTAACAAGCGACAACAGTGGCTCACCTAATTAGATATGTAAGTATACACCTCGCATGGAGACGCCTCGCTTACGACTCCTTAAATTGTAAACATTTTCCATAATTATGAACCAAGCAAGTCACCGCTTACTCGCACTACGACAAAAATTAGGTTTTTTTGAAGGTGGTACTCAGAAGTTGCGTGCTTAACGAACTTTCGATTATACCTACAAATTTTTAAGAACTACCGCCTACTTTGCTGATGCGGTGATTGCGGTGCTCTGTGGTAATATACGATTTGATCGGTTGCTACCAGAAATATGTCAGCCATTCTTAGTGCCTGATTTGTTCGCGAGTCTGATAATGACTTTAATATGTTATATATAACCTTGGACATTTCACACAACGCCATATAGTCCCAAGCTAAGCAACCTTATGCTTGTGTTATGGTAAGGAGATGGCTGATAAACTACTTAAATACATTTTTTTTTTGGAAATACAGTATGTATTTCCAAAAAAAAAATTAGGTTAACAATGAGTTTCTGTACAGCTGTCATCTGAGACGTCACTCCAACGCCTATAAAAGCAGTTGTCAATCGAGCCGCGGCCCTATTTCCGTCGTTCCGTCCTCGCTGTCGAGGCCCGTCGCGACGACCCTGTCCATTCCCAGCCGGCCAGCCCGCGTTGCCGCTGAGCCAGTAACTTTAAATACCCCCGATCCAGCTGTCCTTTGCTGTCCCCCCCCAGCGACGCCCTAAGCCGAGGTCCGAACCCCGCAGGGGGTGCCCTTAGCGTGTAGTCGCTTAGTTTTGTAAGTTAGTTTTAGTTTTTATAGGCTGGAGGCTACAATTCTTTTGTGGCAGCCACAGGCAAGCCCGGTTAAGCAGTAGACAACCCTTTGCTTGAACTGCGAGATGCCATTTCAAAAAAAAAGCCGCGGCCCTTTTTCCAGTTAGCGCTCGCGCAGAGAGGTGGTTGGATTTCGTCGCGGATCACAGCTAAGTCTTTATTTGGTGGCCATTTTATTTTTATGTGCAGATATTGCCTTTATTTATTGTGTTTTGTTTTTTTAATTTAAATACCACTCCTGGTCCCTAAGATCAGAAGTGGGATTCAATTTATATATCAATTTATATCGTTGATTTGAAAAATGCCTCGATCAAGGTCGCGTAGTGTGTCACCCGAATCGAACTACCCACATAAACGCATACATAAACGTAAACAGCACCAGTCTTGCTCCCGCGATCGAGCCCGTTCCCGTTTTCGTTCTCGCGATTGATCCCGTTCTTGTTTTCATTGCGTTTCTCGTTCGCGAGGTCATCATAAGTCGCGTGAACGATCGAACCGAAGATCTCGTAGCCGGGAAAGCTCCGTAAAACAGGCATTGCAAACGATCGTATCGCGTTTGAATGCAATCGAGGAAAGTTCCGCAAGCGTAGCAAACCTAGTTCTCAGAGTTTTTAATATCTGGCACTGCTACCACTACGGTGAAAACAGGGCAGATGCGTATCAGTTTGACAAGCGAGACGCCTATAGTTTATCATCCCTACCGTCTTTCCTACCAAGAAAAAAATAAAGTAAGAGAGATCATACAAGATTTGTTGCATAAAAACATAATTAGAGAATCGGAATCTGAGTACGCCAGTCCTATTGTACTGGTCAAAAAGAAAGATGGCTCTCATAGTTTATGCGTGGATTTTCGTGCTCTCAATCGGATTACCGTTAAAGACAGATATCCACTCCCTCTCATAGACGACCATATTGATCGCCTCGGATCCTCTAAATACTTCTCCTGTCTTGATATGGCCTCAGGCGGCGACCTCTCGCGCCCGGCCCTGGTGCAAGCCATGGTCCGGGGCGAGAGGGAGTGGGAGGCAGTCACCTCCTTCTGCGAAAAAGTCATGCTCGCGAAGGAGGTGGCGGGATGGGAGAGAGAAAGGTCCTCCCGTCCCAGCCGCCGCAGGAGACGCCCCGGGCGTCGGGAGCCACGTGACGACTCCCGGCCACCGTAGGCGCGGGCCTGCGGGCGGTGAGTAATGGGTGACTCACCGTCCGATCAGCACCAGACCCGTGCCGTGCGGCGCGTATATGTTCCACGCGCGCCTCAAAGAGATGTCAGCATATGAAGGGGCCCCCCAGGGCCAAGCCTGCCGGGTAAGCGGGATTGTCCGAAAGGGTTACCGCTACCCCGGAACATAAAGGGCTACGGAAGGAACATGGATGGGTTTTAGTCAGTAAGAGTCTGACACTCCCTTCCGCTCCACCCAGAGCGGGAGCAGTCATTGGATGATTTCCCAGCCTTAAAAAAAAAAAAAAAAAAGGCTTTTATCAAATTCCGATTCATGAGGATTCTATCCACAAAACTGGTTTTGTTACCCCCGAAGGCCATTATGAATTTTTAAAAATGCTATTTGTCTTATGTAATTCCCATAAGTGATTAAATGTAATACAAATTTAAATGGACTGTCATTTTAATTAAAAGTATCAAGAGTTGAACATGTAAGTTGATCTTCAAAGCTACGCGTCCAACTTCCGTTCAGGTATTTCAGATTAGTGCACAGATTTAAAGGCGAATATTGTGGTGTGCTAATGTGTTAAAATAATATACTTTCCATGTAAAACTTTTTTGATTTTGATTCCACATAAATACGTGACAAGCATGCGCATGCCCTGTACGCCAACGATACAAATATGTGATGCGGCAACAACATTAGTACACGAAATAAACAATTAAATCATTACTTTTGTGAATGTTAATATAGTTATTTTAAAAATTCAAAAACAAATTAAAAGACATCATTGATATTGGGAAATTCATGTTAACAATAAGAAATAAATTTGTAGCTTGGCGTGTTTATGTTCTGGAGTTCAAAAGGTTATTAACTACTATTTTTTTTTTACAAATTACTAACTATAGTAGGTACCGTAGAAAATAAAAAGCCAGTACCACCTAACTGCAGAAAAATGTACGGTTTCGTGCTCCTGGCTGACTGCAGGCTGCAGGCATGTCTTTCAGACGGCGGCGGCGATTCAAGATTGACTTTCATTTAATCCATAAATAAAATTATTTTTTATTTTGCTCTTTTTAACTATCTTTGGTGAACTACATTTAAGTAGGTACTGCAATTTTCATGTAGTAAAATCTATAAATTTACCTATGTAAGATAAAGACCACTCATTCACGAAATCCTTCTATTTTAATTACAGGGCAGCTAGGATGAACACCTATTATGAGTATAAAGTTGGTTTCACTCATCAAGTTGATGTGACTCATATCAATGACCCAAAAAGTTTTTATGTACGTTGGGCAGATATTACAGACTTGATGGATATGTTTGAGCAACCAGGCTCCGGCCGTGTCTCTGCTAGCACAATGAAGTTAGGTCAACGAGTTGTATACAAATCATGTATACTAGACAAGTTTGTTCGAGGTGTGATATATACTATAACAAAGAGGCGGATTGGAACCGGAGAGAGTGTGAGATGTGACATTTTTGCAATTGATTATGGATTTCTTGACAAGTATATACCAATGAGACACATACACACTCCTGACAGCAGTTCTGCACCCCAAAACGAATGTCCAGGGTTGGCTACTCATTGTCGATTACATTTATGTGAGCCTAGAGGTGAGACATTTAGTATGGAAGTAATTGATACCATGAGACAGTTAGTAGGTGTGCACACTGCTACTATTAATGTGATGAGTAAAATTAATGATCAACTGGTAGTGGAACTAAGAACTATAGACTGCTCTCGACATGACGTGTCAACAATGTTGGTATTGGTTGGCCTTACCACATTTATCAGACGTCAGTGTTCAGTGAACAGAATTGCTAATTCAATAGCTTTAAAATTGACAGAGACGTTAAAGTTTAAACACAAACAATTAAAAATAGGAGATATCTTACATGTCAGAGTACAGAGTGGTACATCAGTGTCTGGTTTCCATGTTGCTGATATTAATGATTTTAAAATGTTAAGATCTGAGGCACCTTCTTTCTCACAGTACTGTAAAAGCCGGCGGCATATAAAGGATGAGGATCTAATTCCTGGCAGACCATGTGCTGTTAAACTAGATAATCTTGACCACTATGAGCGAGCAATACTAAAGGAAGTCAATTCAAATTCCAAGGCTGTTTTGAAACTTGTTGACTGGGGGACAGAAATAGAAAGTCATTTTTCATCTATAAGATTGATAGATAGAGCATTTTATTTAACTCAGCCGATTGTTGCTATGTACTGTGCATCAACTGAGGATCAAGTCAGGACACCTACCTTGCCTACATTTTTTTTCCAAGGGTATGAGTTTGGAATAGAAATAATGGAATTGGGAAACTACTCTGATAAACCTCACAAGGTTAACATTTATGCAGTAAATATGTTACTACGTAGAATGATGGCGATGAAAAGGCTAGGCCTAAGATGATATGTTACAATATTACACAGGAGTGTGTGGGAATGTTGAGAAAATAAAAGAAGGACTGGTAGGTACAGTACTTTCACAATGGTTAAGTGGTAAATAGGTATATTTTTAAGGCAAAAGTATTAGCCATATGAAAAATGCTGATAAAGTAGGTAATAGTGGTGAATGTATAGCAAAAAATGTTCAAAATTTGTTCTAACCAAGCAAAAAAATAATAATAATAATAAATTGTTTCGACCATAAGCCTAGCCATCTGCCTACCCTTTTCCCAACATGTTACTGTAATATACCTGTAATATTAGACAGGAGTGTGTGGGAATGTTCAAATGTTCAAAATTTATTCTAACCAAGTGAGAACCAAAAAAAAAAAAAAACAATAAAAAAAAAAAAAACAATAATAAAATATGAAGATCTAAGTTATGAAATCTGTCAAAGAACATGAGGGATATTTATCACGAAAATAAATAGAAAATAAAATAAATTAAGTTAATGGTAGTGCACCGACAAGTTCTAGTTCAATGAAAAAATGCGGTTGGTTGCTCTCAGAAGCCTGGAAGTGGAGAAAGCACGACCATAAATGAAAGCACTGACAATACCTACTAATAAACAGGACTATTTTGGAACTATCAAATAAATCCTAACACCGAAATTTTAATAGTGATTTTTTCAAACAAACTATAAAACGCTGTCTCACAGCAAGGGTTGCCAGGGGCTGGCCCAACTGACATACGGCGGTGCCCCAGGCCGCCTGCGCGCCGCTGTCATCGCACGAAGCTTCACTTCAATAGTTGCTGTCAAATTGTTTTTTATCTTTTTGTTATTTTAGTTTAAAAATTCATTGTGTGTGTTTTGATAAAATTTGTGTGTGTAAAATCATGTAAGTAGTCTTTTTTATTTATGTTTAACCTTGTTGACACCTAGTGATGCCGTGCGAAGCGCCAGTCAACTTGCCACATCGCTGGATGCCCTAGTGAGATGCCCTCATTGTTCCCAACCACGCTTTTTTAAAGGTGAACGAGGCCTGAAGATACATTTGGGTAAGAAGCACAAACCCCACAATGTACCTTCATCCTGCCCGACAAATTCCCTAACACCTAGTTCACCCGCTCAACCCTTTTCGAAAACTCTTGCAAAATTGAAAAGTTCAACCCCAGTTTTAAAGACAGTTCTTCGTGGCGCGAGACCATCCGTGGCTTCAAGTTTAGCGCGTTGTATCCATCTCGTCGCCACAGAGAACTCTCAACGAGCTTGGGAGCAATTACTCACCTTCCCTTTTAGAATTCTAGATGTGCCAAAAAATTTGGCAAATAAAAAAACTTTAACATCGCAAATTAAGGATAATTGTAATATTTCGGCCCACTGTTTTGACCCAAAATTCACTGCACATCTCCCTCAAGGAGTCTAAATTAGGCGAAGGTGATATCAGAGGTGCAGCTAGGATCATCTTTAGCAGCGATGTGGTTGCGCCGTACTCTCCAGAGACTCTTACGGCTCTGGAAAGCAAACAACCTTCCCCGGCAGATGACCTCTCCTTCCCTGGCGCACCCAATCCTGATTGTAACTCACTCCAAATTACAGCTCATCAAGTACATGCGGCCGAGTGCTCTTTTCGAAGTGGCTCTGCCGGCGGCCTCGACGGCCTGACTCCTCAACACCTGAAGGACTTAAATGTGTTCAGGCGCCGGGGCGGCTGGTGAGTCCCTTTTGAAGGAGCTGACGGCCCTCATCAATCTCATGCTCTCTGGTAATGTGAACGAAGCCGTCATCGATATCTTGTATGGTGCAAATTTGTGTGCATTACGCAAGAAGGATGGCGGCATTCGTCCCATTGCCGTAGGGTCCATCTACCGACGTATCGCAGCCAAAATTTGCTGCGCTTTCTACAAAGAAACTATGGCCAGCAAATTCCAGCCCCTACAGCTGGGCTTCGGATCTAAAGGGGGCTGTGAGGCTGCGGTACATGCTTTATCCACCTATCTCAATAGTGATAAACGTGAGGTCATGCTTAAGGTTGACATTAAAAACGCTTTCAATTCCGTAAACAGGGATACTTTGTTGACAGAGACTCAAAAAGAAATACCCAAAATTTACAGTTTCCTTTATCAATGTTATAGAAACCCCACTAAATTACTTTATAAAGACAATCTTCTGGAATCAGCTGTTGGATGTCAACAGGGTGACATCATGGGCCAGTCATTTTCAGTTTAGCAATAAATCCAATTATTCGACTACTAAATTCTAAATTCAACGTATGGTATTTGGATGATGGAACCCTGGGAGGTGATGTAGACACTGTTTTTAAAAGATTTAACTTTTTTAAGAGAAAAATTTGATCTCATTGGCCTAGACCTTAACCTTTCTAAATGTGAAATTTACCTTCCCCAAACTACTGACAGACACGACTACCATTACAAAATTTAATTCCATAGCTCCAAATATTAAAATAACGGAAAAGAACTCTCTTAATATCCTGGGGTCCCCAATTTTTGACGAATCTTTTCCTACTTACATTGTAGAAAAAATTCAAAATTTTAATAACGTGTCGGAAAGACTTTTCAAAATTAACATCCATTCAGCCTTCACACTCCTTCGATACTGTTGTTTTGGTCCAAAATTTACATATAGCCTTCGTTCCTCCCCTCTTTGGAAGCATCTACAACTTTTAGAAAAAGTAAACCAAATTATTAGAAATACTCTAACTTCGATGCTAAATGTGGCCCTGGACGACCGAGCGTGGCAGCAAGCCACACTCTCCATTCGCCTGGGTGGTCTCGGTGTCCGCAAAATTTCAAGTATAAGTTTACCGGCCTTCCTCTCCTCGGTCCACAGTACCGATAAATTAACCAGGAATATTTTATCATCTTCACTGGTAAATTTTGAAGTACCGTGTTTGTCCGATGCGTTGAACGCTTGGAAAATGGCTTGTCCCAGTACGCCAATTTGCCTGACAACCTGTCCTCCCAGAGACAGTGGGACGTGCCACTCTGCAGTATTAAACGGGATAACCTAGTAAACATGTCACCTAATACTGTTGAGCGTGCCCGTCTGCTGGCTATGGGAGAATGGGAGTCAGGCTTGTGGCTTCAGGCGCTCCCGTCATCCACCATAGGCACTATGATGGATGACTCATCGTTTCGGCTCGCTACGTGTCTCCGCTTGGGCGCACCTTGTGTTTCTCCGCATCGGTGTCACTGCGGTGAAGCTGTTGACAGTCTCGGGCACCATGGCCTGTCTTGCGGCAGGAGTGCAGGTCGCATATCACGTCACGCCTGCATCAACGACATTATTCGTCGAGCCCTTGCCACCCCCGGCATACCAGCGGTATTAGAACCAAACGGCTTGGTACGTGACGATGGTAAGCGACCAGACGGAATGACTTTGTTGCCTTGGAAGGTGGGTAGGCCTCTGGTGTGGGACGCAACCTGTGTCGACACCCTTGCGCCATCTCATGTTCTTAGCACGGCGGGCTATGCTGGCGCCGCTGCTGCTGCTGCTGAGACCCTCAAGCGGCGTAAATACAGTAACCTGATGTCTAACTACAGATTTGAGCCGTTTGGGGTCGAAACTCTAGAGTCATGGGGCCCGAGTGCGCAACTCCTTTTTAAGGAAATTTCTCGCCGATTGGTCGACACTTCGCGTGACCAGAGGGTTGGATTGTTCTTTGGCCAAAGAATAAGCATTGCCATTCAACGTGGCAATGGTGCCAGTCTTCTGGGCACGTTTTCTGATGACAGCGATGCGGATGAGTACTTCAACGCCTAAGTGTCCTTTTTGTCTTTTTTGGATTTATTTGTGTATATAGTTAGTAAGATAGTCTTTTAATTTAAGTATGTATAAGTTGTTATTGTATTAGATTGTAGAAATTAAAAACAAGAAATAGAATTGATTCTAGTCGCCCTTCTAAAAGGTAGTTTCGTATGGAGAAGAATGAGTAATAATAAAAATAATAAATAATAAATTGTTTCGACCATAGAATGCTTTATTTAGTCGTAAAAGTTACGAGTCTGTTAGGTTTGAGTTGTACATAAATTATATGAATTATCTTTCAGTTTTCGAAATGTGTCGGCGATTATTATTTTCTGCACCTATTGTGTGCATACAGGACCGGTTGCTGCTGCAATATTTCCATGGTATCCTGAACGGCGGATAGCTTAGTTGAACTATTGTAATTTGGTATTAGGACGTGGCAGTCGACGTCACTCCCTTACATAGCTAACTTGACGGAACTGATCCAAAGAATATTATTTCAACATCTGTAACAATGGCCATATACATTATTCTGTATATTGACGTATCCTAGCCACTGTCCGTAAAGACTATGACGACATTGTGAGAGAGCGAAGGGCGCTGTCGATCAATTAGAGCGAATATGACGGCCCGCAGGTTTAAGCGTGCGTTAAAAAATCACTTTTTAAACCCTCTGCTCCTCACTTTACACCTGTAGCAAGTGTGTGAAGTGGGTACATTTTACGCTAAGATCGTAGAGTGCCCTTCGCGTTCAATATAATAATACTTTCAGGATATTGATGGGGTTGCCTCGCTTCTGTAACGCATCAGTGATGTTTGCGGACATGCGTGTCGATTGCTTATATGCGTTAATGCGTAAATAAGATGTGCGTCCTTGGTGCGCAGGGTGTGAGCCAGTTCCAACAGCATCCTGGGCATGATTCCTGTCAGGCTGGATTCCGGCCTTGTAAATCGTTGCTTCAGTATCTCAGGTGGGATGCTGAAGCAGTGATTATTTTGTTGTGTGTGTGTGTGTGTTCACGAAATTGTATCACTTACATAGTTATAATTTTATTTATTTGTCATAAGAGTCTCAATGTTAATCGCAATAATATTATATTTAATATTATATTTTTTTGTCTCTTGATATTTCTCGGCGGTCCCACTTTGGAAGGCGTACGAGGGACCGAAGCCAACTCGCAGAGGTCCTGTGGATCATTTTTAATGTTGAGGAGGCACCAAGTGACTATTAATTATCACTACATAGTATAAAATAATGTCGCTTTCTCTGTTCCTATATCCCTATGTATGCTTAAATCTTTCAAACTACGCAACGGATTTTGATGCGGTTTTTTTTAATAGATATATTGATTCAAGAGGAAGGTTTTTGTGTATAAATTTGTCAACATATTTTGCGGGCGAAGCCGCGGGCGGAAGCTAGTTTATATTAATATATTAAAAAAATACATTATTGAAATTTTTCTTAGGATATAATTATGTATGTGTCTCTAGTATTAATGAACATGAGGTATAATATTAGGTATTGTATGCGTATATGTTATGAAAAATAAATCAATTGTACCTATGTTACTTTATGTACTAATTTATTAAATATCATTTTAACACCTCATTCAGAACTAGAAAACGATTCCAATTCTTTTGTCTGTGTTTTAACTAAATATTATTACAATATTTACCATTACATAAAAAAATATATCTTTTAATTAATAGTGTTGTAATGTTTCCAGTAATACCTAAGTGTCTGTTAAACCTAATATTGAGATACGACTAGCATATTTCGTACTTTAACTTCCATTTCCATTTCGAGAAGCTATCAAAACGTAGTACTAGTGTGAACAAAATATCCCATTAGTTCTACCGATGGAACCGTTTACCGTTACCAAAAAATAATAAACAGTACTCTTTGGAAGTCAATTGAGGCCGGGAATGTCCTGGTGTACGTCGATGATGTCCTCCTTGTGAGTGAAACCATTGCCGATGGCATAAAATTATTACACGAAGTGCTACAAACACTCACAGAAGGGGGTTTCTCAGTCAATATCCGAAAATGCTCGTTGCTAACCACCGAAGTAGAGTACGTAGGCCGTATTATATCACATGGTCAGTTTAGACCGAGTCAGCGCAAAATCTTAGCCTTGGTAAACACCCCGGCCCCGACCAACGTTAAACAAATCCGGCAGTTCAAGAACTGCCGGAGCTAAGCCCAAGGGCTTAGCTGGGTACTTTCGACGTTATATCGAAGGTTACGCGACGAAAACCGCAAGTATCTCGCGTTTAACTAAAAAGGACGTGAAATTCGAATGGGGACCCGAGCAGGAGACTGTTCGGCAAGACCTATTAAAGAGACTAACAAGTGTGCCCATACTTGCTATTTTCGATCCTAGCCTACCCATGGAGCTCCACACTGATGCTAGCAGTGCTGGTTACGGGGCCGTACTTACGCAAGTCCATATTAATGGCAATAAAAGAGTGATGGCTTATTTTAGCAAAGTTACACAAGGCGCTGAAAGTAGGTAACACTCCTACAAATTGGAAACGCTGGCTGTCGTCAGGGCATTGCAGCATTTCAGACATTATTTAATTGGGTTGAAGTTCAAAATCATAACTGGTTGCAACGCCCTGAAATCAACCGAGCGCAAAAAAGACTTGCTTCCTCGAGTAGCACGCTGGTGGATTTACCTACAAGATTTTAACTTCACTATCGAGTATCGAAAAGGCGCACTAATGTCACACGACGACTACTTAAGTGGGAATCCACTGGTGGCGCATGTAAGTCAGGTTGACAGACCTCACAACTGGGCTCAGATTGCACAAAGTGCAGATAGTGAGACACAGGAACTCATTCAAAAGTTACGTCTGTCAACATGACGTTCTGTATTACCGCTTCTCACCTACACTGGTGACGAATCTCGCCTATTGTGCTATATCCCAAAGGCCACAGGCTTAGCCTGCTACGGATATATCACGATGAGCATGAACACATAGAGGTAGAGAAAACATTGGATCTTATCCTTAAGCATTTTTGGTTTCCTGGACTAAAAGCTTTTGTGGGTAAATATGTTTCCCACTGTCTTACTTGCATTTCCAAAAAACGTGTACCTCGAGCCCCATTACAACCCATAACATCATGGGAAAAATCAGAAATTCCATTCAGCACTATACATGTCGACGCTTTGGGCCCTTTGCCAGAATCCAATGGTTACAAGTTTTTGCTAGTCTTGATCGATTCGTTCACAAAATTTTGTCTGCTTTACCCCATGATCTGTTTAATAACGCGATCTCGCTGTTTGGTGTTCCAAAATTAGTAGTTTGCGACCGTGGTCGTATGTTTGAGGCATCTAGTTTTGTTAGTTTAGTAACCGAAATGGGCTGCAACATCCACTATATCACACCCGAGATGCATCACGCAAACGGTCAGGCAGAGCATTACATACGCACTGTTTTGAATATGATTCGCATCGAGACGAGCAATAAAAATACTCGTTGGTCCAATTTGTTATGGAAAATTCAATTAGTTTTAAATATTACAAAACATAAAACCACGAAATCGTCCGCTTTAAACCTGTTAATTGGTACTGACGCGACTACACCCATAATTCGTGCGTTGGTGATTTGGCGGTGGCAGACGCTAACCCAAATCGTGAGATATGCAGAAGCCGCGCGAGTGAACTTCTTAAAAGGAATCAGGACGAGCAAGATTCTCGTGTTAATCGACACCGTGGGTCTTCTAAGGAATTTAAATTAAATGATTTAGTGTTTGTAATCAAGTATTCACAGAGCACTGGAAAGTTGGACCCCGGGATGAGAGGCCCGCACAAGGTCACAAAGATCTTACCAAGTGACGGATATGAGCTCTAATTACTGACCGGTGCTCGTGGCAAGACAACACAGGCTGCGGCGCAATATTTGGTGCCGTGTAAAGGACACATGTTCAGCCTTTTTTGAATGTGAGTAATTGTTTGTTGGTTTTGTCGTTCAGATTGGTTCGTGTATGTGGTGCTTTTCGTCGGCCCTAGCGGGGCTGCGATGAAACGGCGCGAGTGCAAAGCTGGCAAACTACTGGCTTGATGTGCGCTGCGGTGCGATTATCCAGCCTCGCCACCATGTGTGGTGACCGGTACTGCGGTGCTGATTGAGAAGACAGATATGCGCTCCGGTGCTTCTGTTTTATGTGCTGGTGATGGATTAGTGCTGCGGTACTCTTCCACCAGTTTTTGGACATGCGCTGCGGTGCCTCTGTCTTGCAGACACGGCTTGTACGTGTATTATCGGACATGTGCTGCGGTATCATGATCTCGATATTGTGTAGAAATGCGCTGCGGTGCATTTGTTGCGTAAACACTTTCTAATAATGAGAATGTGTGGCGCCGGATGATGTAGAGTGATGCATATGAGAGCAATATAACTGTGATTGACTGAAAGCCATTTGATATCTTAGCTGGATTGTTTCATTGAAAGAGGGCCTCGAATGTGTGATAAATGATTGAGTAGGCAAAAATAAGCTTTTGGGTCCTCACTAATCATGTCATGATTTCAGGCGAAGATGGAGCTCACACGCCGGCGGGACCCTCTGCTGATCCACTTGCGAGCCAAAACGAGGAGCCAGCTCAAGATGCCACCACATCAGACGTGAGACCTATAAAAGCGGTTGTCAATCGAGCCGCGGCCCTTTTTCCAGTCAGCGCTCGCGCAGAGAGGTCGTTGGATTTCGTCTCGGATCACAGCTAAGTCTTTATTTTTATGTGCAGATATTGCCTTTATTTATTGTGTTTTGTTCAAGTTGATTGTTTCCTATTAAATCGTGCGTGTTATTTGTGTTAGTTATTTATTTCGTTATTTAAATATAAGTTAGGCCGACTTGACAGTTGTTTTTTTTAATTCAAATACCACTCCTGGTCCCTAAGAATACATATTATACATAGAAAAACACGCAGACACGAAACAAATACTTGCAGGTCGTACAAATATTTGTTCCGTGCGGGAATCGAAGTTATTTAACATTGAAGGACCAGCACCACATCTCAATAATTTACTATGGGATGATATTTTGAATATTGCCACCATTTATGGTACGAGGAAGAAAAGCGCTGATACCATCACCGTTTTAGATATGATGATACTATTATAAAATATCATAAAAGAACTTAAAACTAAACCTACGAGGCAGCCTAACAAATTGTTATTATTATTTGGTTTGACCTTATTGCATTATTCTACAGTTAAAGTAACAAACTATCCTCATTAAAAACACACACTTATAATCTTGATAAGATGCTAGTATAAGCGTTTGACCAAATAAGGTATAATAAGTAAGATATTACAGATGGTGGTTGAACGGCTGGAGTCAGTAGTGCTAAAAACTGCACTAACTGATCATCTTGGACAACCTGCTGTGACAAGCGACCCAAGCTACATTCACTCTAAGATGTGAGTAACATCTACTTTTAATACTCGTCGTTAACTGTCAGAATAAGCTCAAATCCCAAGAAATGAATGTATCCT
Organism: Hyppa rectilinea; assembly: GCA_951799385.1. Lineage (NCBI taxonomy): Eukaryota > Metazoa > Arthropoda > Insecta > Lepidoptera > Noctuidae > Hyppa > Hyppa rectilinea. The sequence continues at coordinate 25,242,335 of OX637300.1, read as the reverse complement.
AGGTTATGTTAGCTAGCTGGTTTTCGGTGTAACTAAATAAATTTAAATAATTACGATGATGGCTGATGATTGGCTTTTGCATGTAAGTCGATAATCGATACTAAATGAAATTAAAGTAAAAAATCGATGACTTAAGCTGTGATTAACAAAAATAAATCATCGCGTGTACAGTTTGCATCAATTAAATTTAAACTTTATGTCAATGTAATCGGAGCCTCGGATGCCTGCGGTGGCCTGCTGTAACAAGCGCCCAAGAGCTACATTCATTCTGAGATGTGAGTAAAATTTAATTAGTAAAATTTACTTAATACTTGTCGTTAACTGTCAGAATAAGGTCAAATTCCAGGAAATGAGGGTCTGTTAAATAAATTGTAATGATCGCGACGATGGCTGTTGCTTTCAGCGATAAATTCATCATTCAAGGTTACTTTAAAAGGTTCTACGAATTGTATTTTTTATATTGTACAATAGAAATGTGTTCATATAAACTCTAAATAAACATTTAACAAAATTGTTACATTAACATGGTCCAAACCCATGAATGGTCTGCGCTTGCCTTCCTTACCTGTTAATAACCACAGTTATTTCAGACTTTTAACGATAGTTAACACATTAAATTGATAACGGATAGTATTTAAATGCAATATATTATATGGATTATTAAGTGTTCTGGCTCTCATGCTGGTCTCTGGGTAAAGCGTGAGCGTGAGTAATCGACGAATTTTTTGACCCGGCCATTGTTATGAAGAGGTCGTCTCAGACGCAGGTGTCAAATTTTCTGGTCACTGCATTATGATCAAGCGTCGCGTGATTCTTTTTATATCAATTTTTCAGTATCCTGTTACTGTGATCGTCCTGGGCCGATTATTAAGCAGGTTCGGAAGGCCTACGTGCCCGCTATTATATAAAATAAACTCTCACTATGAAAATACAAAACTATCACGATGTTTTTTTATAAATCGCCTCGTCTACTCTCTAATATACTACATTTAAAGCATGCTTGCAATATAATCGGCCGCCGTGCTTCTCCAGCAACGGGGCGTTTCAAGCGTACGTGTTTCGCTACTTATTATTTCGTTTGTTTCAGTAGGAAGCCTTCGGGGGGCCTACCGGAGTGTGTGATGTACATCAAATTCCAAGCCATCCAACTGCAGGTAGTCGGTCCGAAGTAGGTAGGTTCACTAACATTGCATGGATTTGTTTTCGTAAACAATAACAAGCTAGCATTATAGCACAAATTTTGGGTATCAATTTGGTTTAACCTTCCACAAACGGTGTGACTGGCGTCAGTGTCATGTCTTGCAAGCTTGTTGTCAAGCATATAAAGCAAAGGTATAAAGTGTGATGAAATAGTCAACACTTAGCCTGCGTCTTACACGCTACTGACATGAATATAACCTAGTCTTAAAAAACCATTTGAGCAGAGGTGTACCTACCATTGCTTAACCTTTGTGAAAACAGGCATCAAGTTATATTATATACCCTTGTGCTTTACAGATGTGCATTGAAACGACGCGTCGCGTATTTATTTATAGCTGATATCTCCGAGTTACTCAGTTCACTAACCGCACTAGGATGGGGGATGACCTACTTTGCCAAATAAGAACAATTAATCATTTTAACGTGCGCAGGTAAATCCTATTTACGTGACAGCTATGAGTAACAGCTTTATATATGTTATGTATAAAAATTTGTTGGAGTTCCAAAATTATAAATTTATGATAAAAGAACACGGTTCCGCTTATTATACCTTTCATCTCTATCATTGGGTTACAGTTAATTACGCAGTTTTAATATAAAAAATATAAAGATTTCCGTTGGTATATTTCAGATGGCGTTTGAAAAGCAATCACAATACAACTTGGTTACTTTTTTTGGAGTTTATGAAGCGTCTCCCAAGCAATCCAAGAATGTAAGGTGTGTCGACGAACTGAAGTAACAAGCGACAACAGTGCCTTACACCTAAGTAGATATGTAAGTATATGCCTCGCTCGGAGACGCCTCAATAGCGCCTCTATAAATTTAAACATTTTCCATACCAACCAAGCAAGTCACCACTTACTCGCACTACGACACAAATAACGTTTACTTTGGAGGTGGTCCTCAGAAGTTGAGTGCGTTACGCACTTTCGATCATACTATTTTTTAAGACCAACGAGGCAGTGAAACTATTAAATGTAGTTTATTCTATTAAATGTTTATACATAATGTTAGTTTAAAAAACATTGCCAAGGTTTGGACGAAGTGCTGCCTAGGATGCTCACATAGTGCATTTTGATCCTCAGATCATAACTATTCTGTAATCAAAAGCGCATTAAAATCTATCCCTGGAGTCCAAAGAAAAAGAGTATTTTGTTTTGGATATTATTATGAGTGAAAATTAACTTAACACTTTTGTATAGAAGTTGGACCAAGTGCTGTCTTGAATGCTCACATAGTGCATTTTGTTCCTCAGATCATCACTAATCTGTAATCCAAAGCGCATAAAAATCTATCTCTGGAGTCCAAAGATAAACAGTATTTTGTTTTGGATATTCTTATAAGGAAAAAAATACTTTACAGTCACAAATGTACTAAACAAATATATACAATAACTATGCGTTCAATTATAATTGTAATGATTGTATTTTTTTATGTTTTAGTACTTAATTGTTAGATATCAATCAGTTATTATTATAAATGATGCAATGCTAATCACTAAAATACAACTAATTGGTATAAAAATTACAGTTTATAAAAGTAATACAATAGAGGAGCTCGTGGCTAAGTATCTAATAACAACTTCACGGATCGATCCATCCGGTTAAGCTACGCTTGCTGGGATTGACCGTGGATGGGTCACCATTTTAACTTATCGAGACTCCCCTGTGTCTTGGAAAGCACGTTAAGCCGTTAGTCCCGGCTGTCATTCGTGAATCTTTGGCAGTCGTTACGGGTAGTCGGAAGCCAGAAAGTTTGACAGTCTTTCTTATCAAGGGGTTTCGTATTACCCTGTTACTGACTGGGTTGCGGAGGTCAGATTGGCGTGGCTCCATGTAAAATACCGGTAATCCTGCTGCATCCGGTTAGACTCAACAAAGTTGGGGCAAGGCTAGTTAGATTGATAAGTAATACAATAATAATGAATTTATTTATTAATTGTCTTCATCGTTATCGATTATTATTACGTCTAAGAATAAAACAGTACACCTAATCACGTCTTGGTGCCTAGCAAACCCAATAAATCAGACCAAGCACATAGTATGCGTGCAACAACTAACTGTCCTCCGACCCGTGAAACATGTACAACAATAGTTTTTTATGGCCTCCAACTATTGTTTGTATCCACTAATATAATAGCATTGGTAGATTTATTAAGATAAATGTCTACTCTTCATGTTCATCTTGAAAAGATATGATGCTATGAGCTTCGTAACAGCAAACAAAACGACATGACAAGTCAAATCAACCCTGAAGGAGTTTAATGCAAAGAAAACTTAACATCGCAACAAGTTCAGAAAACCTTTCTGAGATTTTTGTATCAAAGGCCATTACTTTCCATTCATGTACACAACGAACTATCTTCTAGGGATGTTGGGCTTTAATTCGTTGGAGGTCAGAAGGGGCTTTGATCAGATCACGATTGCCTGTAAAGCCCTAAGCGGTCGTATTGACTGACCTGAGCTCCACGGACTTTTCTGCTGCCTATTAGTGCCCGACAAATACCTTGGGCACCGTCAAAGCCGCCGTCATAACTTGTTCGCACTACCGCTATCTAGATCAGTTGCTAGAGCTGAATCCCCGGTATGTCGAACCCTAAGGATGCTAAACGCCCTCCTGACTGCCGACCCTGAATGTGATGTGTTTGCTGATGAATGGAAGAAAATAATTCGTGCCTGTCTGGTGTTTTGTGAGTGACAATATGTGAGGGTGTCCACTGTTACATGATAGTTTATGTTAGTTTATGATGTTTCTAATTTATTTAACTATTTACGCAAATAATTATTAATAATTTATCCACGAATTGTATATCTTTGAATATGAATTTAATTTTTGCATTGTATGTTATATGAATGCTTATTTTATTTTAATCTTCTTTATTCTATGTTAATTAATGTAATTGGACCTGTGCCGTTTTAATTTACAATAACTATATAAATAAAATCGCAATCTTGTCGTACGGGACGGAATTGATCCAGAGGGAGAGAAAATCGAGCTCTCTCTCTGAGCTCTGAATATGAAGACCAGACAGAATAGTACAAGTCTTGCTTCGACACAGTAAAGTTTAATTCAATAGAGCCCCACACGCGCAGGTATACGATCGCGAAGGATCGAGATAGATAAAAAAGGAAACAGCATATCTGACCCGCTTTGCAAAGAGTCGCGGACATTTACCAAAATAGTTTTAAACTAAGGGCAATAATATGACCTTTCATTGCATATAATAATTTAATTAAATATCGACGGAGAAAAATGTACAGGATCGTTTAAAAAAACGGTTTCAGATGATTTTATTTCATCATGAAAAGGGATAAAAAGAATTTCGATACCTTACAGCACGGTGCGCGGTTGACCCAATGTTCAGAGGCATGTATACGCTGTATCTTTCGCACACACCCCAAAAAAAAAACACAGATAGAACAATTATAGTTTTCTTGCGCTCGCGCACTCACTCACCGCCCTCACGCCATTTCCGAATGCAACAGTACTATACATATACATATTTTGTTAAACCCAACACAACATGGAAGACAAAGTATAGAAGAGTACTACTGCTCATGTATACACGGCCGCCGCACTGCCGGGATCTGCGCCCATATCGCTACTTCGCTAGCATAGTTTATTATCTGTCTTGGGCCAGACATCAGGAAGCAAAAGACCCGCTGCCTTTTTAAATGATCTTATGCTTGATTTGGATCAAATTGAATAAAAAATATTTTGATGATATAGTATTTCATTCATCTGCCCTATATCAGTCTATATTATTTAAATTTTTTTGAGATTCCCGTAGCTCACATTAATGTGACTAATGATATCGTAAATCAGAGCATTAAATGAATACAATCTGCTATAATATTTCGTTTGTGTCCGCCATGGGTATGGTTTCCATACTAAGGTGCCCAATGACCTTTGGAGTGATACTGTGCGATGCTATTGTAACGTTTTGGTTTGAATACATTTTTGAGAAAAAATATCCCAAAAACGTTCTTTCATGAAAAATTGGGAGTGGGGCAGTGGTCCAACTGCTCCGTCCAACTAGTTGGACCACGGGTCTTTACTAGGGGCAGTTGTCCAACTTTATAAATAGTTGGACCACAGCACCTTTTGCGAGTTCCGTGGTCCAATCCATTTAAAAAATTACTTGCCAACTTTAAAAACCTCAACTGCATCTTTGTGTATATGGTTACCTACTGGTTACGGTTATATTGACCTATTTAAGGTAAAATAACAAAATTAAAGTCGCTTGACAATTTTTTATCAGGTTCACTGTCCACAGACCACATACGGTCTGTTGAGAGACTTCCATACCGGTCCACAGACCGTATGTGGTCTGTTCGCCGCCCGGTACAAATTCTTAACCATCTGATACTGTGGACGTAAGAAGAAAGTCTCTTATTTAATGCAGACTTGCCAGGACATACAGTAAAAAACTATGAGTAACAAAGTACTTTGTGTTCCAAAGATAAATCTTCCTATGTTATGTTTTTCAGACACAATAATGCCGCAGTTATACTCTGGAAGATCATCAACCGCTGTTACTGCTCCTCGAAATACAGTACACACACACTCACCCATGGTTGCTGACGGATAACAGCTGCCTTCACATAAGAGGGCAATGAAAATGCTGACGTATTAGCACTGCATGCACTAGATCAGCATCGCCTCACTTCGAGCCGTTCAGCACTTTTTATATGCAACTGAAGCGTCACCTCGGCTCGAGATCAGATTTAAATCATTTTAATATTTTTCAGTCCTGAGCAAATTTACGGCAAAAATGTGACATCTTTAACTTATTTGATATTTGCAACAGATTTGCTTACTGCCGTAGCTATAGTATTTATTCTTACTAAACTTTTAAGCTCATTGTTTTCCTTTTGATGCAAGCTTCCATGTGGTTGTTTATCGACAAACATCTAAAATTATTTTGCTATTGTCAACTCTTATTTATTAAAAACCACACCAATTTGTATCTACCTACCTAACTTGCTATGTAACAGTTACCTGATATACGAATGTATCTTCAAAATATAAAAAAACGTAAACGACGACGTAACGTAAACAGAAACGTACGATTAAATACGTATTATCGAGGTTTACTCATTAGCTGTTCTAACAACGGTAATAAAATTTATATGGGACCACCTCTGAAGTATGACATACCAAACAAAAAAAGATTTATCAAAATAAATTCATAATTGGCGGAGTAATCGCGTAACAAACATACAGTCGAATTGACGACATCCTCCTTTTTTTTAAGTCGACCCCTCCGCCCTCCCGGTGGGCGACATCCATGAGGATTTCCCCCCGGATCAAAAAAAAAAAAAAAGGGTCCAACCAACTTGCTGAGCGCTTGCGGTTATCAAACAGAATCCATTTTTCATCGCAGGTAACAATGCGGTTCAAAATTCCTTCATTTGTGTGTCTGTTGAGCAGTGCAAGGCACGTCTCGACGCGTACTTCGCGCTGGCGATCATTGAGTTCGTAGGGCACCCATTTGGCAAGCTTTTTTACCTTGCCAATTTGACGCAAATGGACCAATATTGTTTTGACGCTAACGTTGAAAGCTGCTGCTAATTCAGCCGTAGATTGTGTATCATCAGCTTCCAAAATCGCCTTTAATTCGTCATTGTCGACCAAAGTCTTCGGACGACCGCGAGGTTCATTTTTCAGGTCGAAATTTCCAGAACGAAAGCGAGCAAACCAATAGCAGGTGGTGCGTTGGTTTGTAGTGTTAGCTCCGTAAACGTCGTTGATGTTGCGTGCCGCTTGTGCCGCGTTGCTGCTACGACGGTACTCATATTTAATTCCATAATTACTCAAATTTTTAACGTATCCATGATGACGAAAAAGATTGAAATACGATGAAAATGTAACACTAATCAATAAACAAATGACGACTATTGGAAAAAAAAAAAATGTTTTTAAAATAAAATTAATTTGAAATTAGAATTCTTAGCCAAACAAAAATTATTTTGATTTGAAATGGCCAGTACTGCAGAACGGCAATTTCATAGGTAAAGACCTAATATGTGGGCTCCATTAAAGTTTAGAATCTACTGTTATTCATAAAAAGACTGCTGTGTCTACAGGTTCAAGCACCTCTTTATCGAAGATGATATGAGGTCCTAGATTTCTGACATCCGGAAAGGCAAATTTTATAGATTTCATTTTCTTCGCATTGAGAACTAGGTTATTTGATGTAAACCAAACGTTACTGTTGAGAGTGCACTGTTAACATCGTCAAAATCTAGTCTATCTCTGTCTACTTTAAAGATAAGAGAGGTATCATCTGCAAACAGTACAACATCACAGATACCCTTTAAATGGAATGGTAAGTCATAGATATACACTAAGAATAAGACTGGACCTGTATTGAGCCTTGAGGTACACCTAACCGGACTGGCAGTTCGGCAGATTTCACTCGATTAACATCTACACATTTTTTTTTTTTTTTTAGATTTTATTTTGGAACTAAATACAGGTTTACAATTTGTTGTGTTCGTTAACGGCTACGATAGTTTAAAAAACTGTGTTGCAGCCATTAGCGCCCACCTCCGAGAAAGGAGACGTCGGCGTTCCAACATTCATAATTTTAGGGCAGTAAAATTAAATTTAAAACAGTTACAAAATCGAAGGAAAAAGTAAGTTAATACATAAACTTTTAACAACAATATTAATATTACATATACTTAATACATTTAATTCCTATTACACATTATGAAAAAAAAGAAAAAGAAAATAGAAAGTAAAAAATAATCAAATTATGATACATTTTGTGATCCAGCTCTCTAATGTGATATGTATGTATGTGTGGATGTGAGTAGGTGTGCAGGGTGTATGTGAGTATGTGTGTCTGTGTGTGTGCTTGATTGAATACTAATGTAGATAATAATGAAAGGAATATTCATACCAGAAAAAGTTTAAATCATCAGATTTTCTAACTCCTCATACGTCAGGCTTTGGAGCCATTTGTCAGTGAGCACTCTACACTCCCGTAAGGTAAGTGGATAAATATTAAGAATCCTGTTTACTCTGTTGTACAAAACAGGTCCAAAGAAGTGAAACTGACGTCTGACCAAAACGACATTGGCGGGCTCAGTCTGGCACACTCTATCCGCCCTTCGTTTTTTTGAATGATGGTTAGGGTCAAAAGGAAGTGCCGAGTGCATGCGTAATATAGTGCTTAGGAAAAATGCGTGTCTCACTGTAGGCACTTTGCAGAGGGCATAGAGTTCGGTGGTTGGGAATCGAATAGGCTTGTGTGCCATAACCTTAAGAACTGCCCTCTGTGCCCGTTCTAGTCTAAGCAGCAAACATTTACCAGAGCCACCCCAAGCCGCAATACAGTAGGTTATGATAGAGTGCGCCAAAGCAAAGTAAACCATCTTCATAGTTTGGAAGTTGGCAGAGGATCTTAAATTTTTAAATACAAATATCAGCTTTCTTACCCGTGACACCAATGACCCGATCTGTTCTTTCCACGTCATAGTACTGTCTATAATAACGCCAAGATATTTTATATTGTTAGTGCGCATAATAATGTTACAACAACAGGAAGAATTAGTTAAAGCACAGCAACTGTGTGCGGTTAGGCTGTAGGGTGAAGACGGTTGAGATGTTGCTCTCGGCGCAAATGTAATAAATTTCGTTTTATCCAGGTTCAGAGTGAGGAGATTGTTATTTAGCCATTTCATAACAATTTGTAGGGCACATTCAGCATAGGAGCGAGTTTCAAGCCAATCGTTGCCATGAACAAGTATAACAGTGTCATCTGCGTACATTATCATTTTGGAGTTTCTTAAAAATAAGTTACAGAGGTCGTTTATATAAATTAAAAAAAGGGTAGGTCCAAGGACACTACCCTGCGGGACTCCATAACTAAGGGCCTCTTCATTACTGGTTAAGTTACCAATTCTAACAGCCTGGGAACGGTCAGTTAAGTAACTCTTGAAGATATCAAGACACAAGCCTCTAATGCCAATACGTTGCAGTTTGATGAGCAGGAGAGGGACAGAGACAGTGTCAAAAGCCTTAGAAAGATCAAGAAAGATTGCAATTGTTTTTTGTCTTTCTTTAATTTTTTTTGCAATAGTACTAGTTAATTCCAAAACAGCGTCTTCTGTATTTTTTCCTGATCTAAAACCATATTGATTCGCGGCGAGAATATTTTGGGAATTGAGGTAACTTAAAAGTCTATTGTTAAGCACTTTTTCAAGGACCTTTGACAGCGTAGTCAAAACGGATATAGGTCTATAGTTATTGACACTGCCTCTGTCTCCGCTCTTGTGTATAGGGTGTACGACGGCATTTTTAAAAACAGTTGGGAAGACCCCTGACATGAGAGCTAGGTTAAAAACATGCGACATAATTGGGATAAGGATATGCCTAGCGGCCCTAAGAAGGGTAGCAGATATGCCATCCCAACCAACAGCGCTATCTACTTTAAGACTTAAAACGATTCGCTCTAACTCTTCAAAGTCCGTAGTGAAGATGGCCATTGAACCTGGATTGGGACTCGCACTAGGTTCGGGAGCTGTTTGAGGGTTATCTAATATAGGCGTAATTTTAGATGCAAGAGTTTTCCCGACATTTGCGAAGAAATGGTTTACTGCATTAAGTGACTGGTTAGGGTCAGCTCCTGACGATAAAAGTTCACTAGCTGACGATTTATTATTTTTAAGGTTGGAGATAGATTTAATTAGTTTCCAGGTAGCCTTTGGGTTCTTGCGATGCCTCTGAAATTCTGTGAATTCGTATTGGCGTTTCAATCGTTTCAAAAGGTTATTACAGAAATTTTTATAACGTGTATAGGTTGTCTTAAGAACGTCGTTGTCAGGATCTCTTTTTGTGTTTCGGTACATTTTATCCCGGTTACGGATGCATCTCAATAGCCCAGGCGTAATCCAGGGTTTAATAATTCGGTTTTTACTTGGGATAACAGCAGTGCAAGTATTATTATTAACCGCTGAAGAGATCAAGGACACTAACTTGGTAGCTGCATTGTTTGCATCATTGCTGTCAAGAACACATGAAAAGTCGGTTCTTTCAAGTTCGAGCACGCAAGCACCCACATCAACGCGACGCGTAGTTATTACTTGTTTAGGGATATTTATTTTAAGTTTGCAAAACACTAATACCGGAGCATGGTCTGTAATAAAAGAGTCGACAACCAAAGTAATGGCAGGTTTGTTGGTCTTAATTATCGCGTGATCTAAGCAGCTATTTTTACGAGTGCTGAAGAGATGACCGGGCAACATTCCATGCGTTGCAAGTGTATTTAAGTATGTATCAGAATTTGCGTCAGTATTTTCCGGTGAAATATTAATGTTTATATCTCCTAGAATAACAAAAGTTTTAAGCGAATTGAGAGTAAGGTCTAAGCTGTCAATAAAGCCTTGGATATTTTTGTGTGATGGAGATCGATATATTGATACTAATGCAACATCGGAACTAAATTTGAGAATAAGGCAATTTGCACCAAGAAAGGCGGGTTTTTCAATTGTGACACGGATGTTAAGCCTCGTATAAACAACAACACCTTCATTTTGGTTTGCAAATTCGGACTGGAAGGATTGATAGCCAGGAATCTCAGGAAGAAGAGGGCATTTGCTTAGCCAGCACTCCGATAGTACAATGACGTCAAATTGTACTTTAATTCTGCCTAATAGAATAAGAAGGTTATTGAAGTTGACAGTATTTCCTAGACTCCTTATATTAAGGTGGAAGAATTTTAGTCCGCTTGTGGTATTATCTAGGTATTTGACACATCGTTCCGGGGCACACATGTATGAATTAGAGACCGATAGATTTTCTATATCATCTGTAATTGCCGAATTTTCGTCATTCATTTTGGTTTCTTAGAAATCAACAAGTAAATAAAAATGTAACGACTAAAACTCTGGTTTGGTAAAGTCAGATTTGTCTGGTTCGAAGAGGTTCCGTTGGCTACCAGATTAGTAGTAAAAAAAGTGAATGAAACACAGCAAGGCAGCTTGCTTATGAATTTCCTTATGTAGGTTTTGTAGGTTTTGTATGTGTATTTGAGTGTAGATGTGTATAATGTGGATTTCTGTGTATTTTTAGTATGAGTAATGATTGATATAATGAGAACTGGAAAAAGCGCAAAAAATAACTTAAATAGCACATAGAATAAGACTGGACCTGTATTGAGCCTTGAGGTACACCTAACCGGACTGGTAGTTCGGCAGATTTCACTCGATTAACATCTACACATTGGAACCTATTCTGTAAATAAGAATTTATTACGTTAAGAGCTTCGTTTTGAACGCCGTAATGACGCAGTTTACGTAAAAGGGTGTCGTGGTGCATGCAATCAAAGGCTTTGGAGAAATCACGGAAAATTCCAATAGAATTTTGCGAGTTCTCCCATGCGCTAAATATGTGTTTCAGCAGAGCAACACCTGCATCAGTAGTCTTTTGTAAAGCCATATTGTTCATCATGAAGGAGGCTATTTAAATTAAAATGTCTTATCAACTGCTTGAGTATTAATTTTTCAAATATTTTGCTAAATGCAGGTAAGATTGAAATAAGCCTTAAATTGCCAACGTAATTTTTATTACCTGATTTTAATAAATAATAATGACTTTACTACTTTTCATGAGGTCAGGAAAAGTTCCTAAATCAACACATTTATTAAAAGTAACAGCTATATAGGCGGCTACGATGTCTATTATATTACTTAAAAGATTAATGGAGATGCCCCAGTAATCACCAGTGTTTTTGGGCTTAAGTGTATTGAAAAGGTTAACTACATCACGAGGCGTTCCATGTTCGATGCTAAATAAGCGACTACATTTAGGCACACTACTATGGAGAAGGTTTTCAGCTTTAGACAGTTGGGATAAGAGCAGGAGAATGATGACAGTAAAGAATGAAGAACGAACGTGAAATGAATGATGAACAACCTCAGCTACGTCAGCTGTTTTATTAATTAATTTGTTGTCGACCATAATCTCAAGTTCATTTACTTGTTAAACTGATTTACACGTTTCATTGTTAATAATTTTCCAAGTGGTTTTTATTTTATTATTGGATTTTTTAATTCTTTCGCTTTAAAATTTGGATTTTGCATAAACACAAATCTTTTTAAATAATTTTTGACATACCTTCAGCAGAGAGGGATGCGGCTGTTACAATGATGGGGTTTGTGTGAACAATATTAGTAACGCCGATGATATGGCTCAGCTGAGCAACTCGGTGTGTGGTCTTAAGAGGTTGGTGGCAATCTGACAAGATTGCCAAGATTCATGGTTTGAACTACAATGCGTGCAAGCGTGAGGTTATGGTCTTTGGTGCCGGCGGCGCCGGCGGTTGGTGTTCAGAAACTTAACCACCTGTCTATTTGAAAGTGACTACGCTCACACGGGTATACAGGTTTAAATAACTTGGACATGATTGTGTTGACTGCGGGCATGAAGGACGATGACCATATTGAGCAAGAGCAAAGGGCGCTGTCAGTGAGAGCCAATATGATAGCTCGTAGATTTGCACGTTGTTCACGGGGAGTTAAAATAGCTTTATTTCGTGCTAAATGCACTCCTCTTTACACGTGCATTCTGTGAGCCGATTATCGTACAGCCTTCTTCGCGTTCAATATAATAATGCGTTCAGGATATTGTTGGGGTTGTCCCGCTTCTGTAGTACATCAGGGATTTTTGCTGAAGCACGAGTCGACTGTTTTTATACAACGATGAGGACACAATGCGCTTTCCCGGTGCGCCGCGTGCGTCCCCAACCTTTTTCTGCGTTGTGCGAGCAGCCTCGATTGTATATACGTGAATCGCTACTGCAAGCTGTCCACCTCAGTGTTAGGCGTGTGGCAGTGATTCACATAATATATTCATTCATGTTTTAGGTTAAGTGATTAGAACAGGAATACTAACATAGGAATCTTGTTACCAACAAAAATGAGTCATGTTACTTGACTAAAGATATTTATTATTATTATTATTTTGTCCTGCTTAGATGTCTGAATTGACCACCCAGAGTCAAAAGAAAGTAAGCAAGGCCAGCTGAAAGGCTGTACGGGTGATGTATTTCAAGTCGTGGAAAATGATAAATGCTCCGGGATGGTTGCACTGAACAGCGCTATGGATCCTTGGAGACTTTCACTACTGGAACTACGAAGTTTATAAAGAAATGACGCGCAGTATGGTATTGCGTATCGTGTATCACACAATAATACAGAAACATCTTAGTTTACCACTAGGTGGCGTTGTCACGTAAACACTACATTGAATTGTGCTCCTACTAAAATACGTGCCCGTATCGAGCAACAATATCATTTTTTCTCGTTTACACGGTACCATTTAATAGTTGCTTTTATTTTAGGGGATACCGCAATAAACTTGTACTGTAAGTGGGGTTTTTTATTTGCATAAAATGTTGCAAACTACAGTAGTGCCGAGGTTAAAAAGTCTAGGGAGCATAATATGAATTTTATAATTTATTGGGACCCTTACTAAAATGTTAAAATTGGTTAAATACAGTTCTTGCAATACTTTACGTCTAAAAAAAATCTGAATCAAAAATAAATCTACTAAGTTGCGGTGCGCAGTTCCGACTCGCATTTGGCCGGTTTGTCTTCTTATCAGACAGGAAAGCGAGCTTGGCAGCACAGCCGAGCTCGCTGACCCGTCTGACATCCCAACTGAGTCCGCATTCGAATGTCGGTGCATACATACGTACAGCTAGACAGCAACAAGAGTAGTGGGAGAAGCATGCGCTCCGACACAATTTCATTAAAGTAATGGAGTACATAAAGACATAGGTTTGTAAAACAAATATTTGCCATAATTTAAAGACCCTAAGATTTTAAGTGAGATCTTTATTTATTATAAAGTGTATTAGGTTTCCGTGAAAAGTTTAAAGTGCCTCAATTAACGAACTTAACGATTTCGAACTTTCTGAAAATGTGGTAATGATTAGATTACTGTTTAACGTAAATTACGCAAATTACAGTAGATTTCGAGAAACGCTGTTATTGTTTTTTTAAATCTCTTCGTGTGAAAGTAACTTGACAATGGATAACTAGTATTTTAAGTTAATTTTCAACGGAGCACTGTAACGTTCAAGCGTCTTATTTAGCAAGTATAATATTAATATCATAATTAATGATGCCCTGGTAGCCGAGCGACCGTCTAAACACCGAAATAGGGTTGCAGTTCAGTGTTCGACATAATTATATATTATTGTTATTATTGAGAATCTGTATTTGTAGTTGGTAGTGAAATGTTTGGGGTGGCTTTGGGTATTGAATTGCTACAATCCTTGTCGCACCAGCGTAGTTAACGACTAGGAGGAAAAGAGAGCTAAAATGTAGCGCGAATATAGATAGATAATTATGTACACAGCGTTAAAGGGCACCCTAAGCAACTTCATTGTTGGCACTATGCCAGGCACTCGTGCAGTACAATACGTCTCTCTTTTTTAAGTACCTAGTTGAGAATGTGATACTTTTTGTTTTTTATACGTTTTAAAAGTGGGATTTTACTAAAATATGACTTTAGCGGTGTGTTATGTTTTGTTATATTCTCCGCATACATAATTAATGTGTAACGGACTGTGCATACGTGTGTGAATAACGTGAAGAGGAGCTTGAGGTATTTAAAGATTAGTTATAACGTTGCATCTTGTGATCTTGTCATCACTTACCATAAATAACAATAGGCACATAGATTATTGTTATTTACCCTTTTATTATATCACACTAAAAATAATTATTAAATCGAAATGATGGCACTACTGATTAACGGAGTAGTTGAGGTAATAACGTCTTCTGACCTCTTTGGAACTTCATTGATTTCTAAACAAAATTCTAGAACTTAAGGAATCAAGGATGTTTTGTTGTATATCACAAGTTTTCTGTCGTACAATAAAACTATACAATAGGTACCAGCCAGAACTGATTACCTTCTTAATCTAAACACATACAAATGAAGTGCTGATCGTTGATAAGTGCCCCACTTAAACATGGCTGGACCGAATTTTGTTTTTAATTTTTGTAACAGTCCTTGTTGCTATGGGATTTCGTATGAGCTATTAATTTGGTTGGTTAGTAAACAATAAAATATTTTACTACATTTACTGAAGTATCACATAACATAGACATTTGTTTTTTTCAAAATAACATTGTTCGTGTCACAATACTTACAAGTTAAAACAAACATTATTATGTATTAAGAAATAATACAAGAGTAAAACACCAGGAACTTTAAGAGCCAACCTAGGATTTTGTTTTTAAAAAACTGATTGTAACTTTTTTGAAAAACATTCTTAGATTTATTAATTGTATAGATATAATAAATGCTATAGTTTTTAAGATACGTAACGTTAATTGATTGATAGAGATAGTTGATAAAGCGAAATTTCATTAATTTAGAAAAGTAGCCAAAAGTAGTTATAATTTTGTGATAATCCCTGAATCGACGCATTGAATAGATTCCATTGCTTTTTTGATAAAAAGCTGATTCTTTTTTGCAGATTGGTCGGTATTCAGAAACTGGAAAATATCATATACCTACAGTTATAATGGAATTAGAGCAGCGTCAGAGTACATCATAAACAACTAAAAACAACGGATCCACTAACACATTTTTCAAAATCAGTGAGTGCACTCAGTCAGGAAAATAATTGATAACCCTACCTACATCAATTTGTTGTGTTATAGCCATTTCATACAACTTTCAAAATACTGAAAATTAACTTGATTTGACAATCTCTATCTATCTATATACATATAATAAAACAGTAAAAAAACTGTGTCTGTACATTGAATATATTAAAAAAAAAATAATTGAGGGGGGTTTAGAAACAGTAGCAGAGCACGAATTCAAAAAAAAGTTTTGTCTGTTTGTCTGTTTGTCTGTTTGTCTGTTTGTCTGTATGTCTGTTTGTCTGTTTGTCTGTTTGTTTGTACACGCTAATCTTCGGAACTACTGGACGGATTGGAATGTTTTTTTTTTGTTGTATAGGTATTAGGTCTGGGCAACATATAGGCTATAATTTATCTTGGAAACTTGAACACCTGATGCAGAACCGGAACAGACCAGCTAAACTATAAGAGATACAAAAATGATACATGAGCAAAAATTGTTCCACGTGATTAGCATTTTCTGCTGAGAGAATAAATTTGAAGATCTGGAACACCTGATGTGGAACTCCAAGAGCCCAGCTACACTGTAACATATATAGGAATGATGTCTTAGCAAAAGTTGTTCGGTCTGATGGGCATTTCCTGTTGACTTATAAAAATCGAAGATCTGGAACACCTGTTGTGGAACTCCAAGAGCCTAGCTACACCATAACACATATAAGAATGACGTCTTAGCAAAAGTTGTTCAGCCTGATGAGCACTCTCTGTTGACGTATAAAAATTGAAGATCTGGAACACCTGTTGTGGAACTCCAAGAGCCTAGCTACACCATAACACATATAGGAATAACGTCTTAGCACAAGTTGTTCAATCTGATGAGCACTCTCTGTTGACTTATAAAAATCGAAGATCTGGAACACCTGTTGTGGAACTCCAAGAGCCTAGCTACACTATAACATATATAGGAATGACGTCTTAGCAAAAGTTGTTCGGTCTGATGGGCATTTCCTGTTGACTTATAAAAATTGAAGATCTGGAACACCTGTTGTGGAACTCCAAGATCCCAGCTACACTATAACATATATAGGAATGACGTCTTAGCAAAAGTTGTTCCACCTGATGAGCACTCTCTGTTGACGTATAAAAATTGAAGATCTGGAACACCTGTTGTGGAACTCCAAGAGCCTAGCTACACCATAACACATATAGGAATGACGTCTTAGCAAAAGTTGTTCGGTCTGATGGGCACTCTCTGTTGACTTATAAAAATCGAAGATGTGGAACACCTGTTGTAGAACTCCAAGAGCCTAGCTACACCATAACACATGTAGGAATGACGTCTTAACAAAAGTTGTTCAGCCTGATGAGCACTCTCTGTTGACGTATAAATATTGAAGATCTGGAACACCTGTTTTGGAACTCCATGAGCCTAGCTACACCATAACACATATAGGAATGATGTCTTAGCAAAAGTTGTTCAATCTGATAAGCACTCTCTGTTGACTCATAAAAATCGAAGATCTGGAACACCTGTTGTGGAACTCCAAGAGCCTAGCTACAACATAACACATATATTAATGACGTCTAAGCAAAAGTTGTTCAATCTGATGGGGATTTCCTGTTGACTTATAAAAATCGAAGACCAGAATCATCTGATGTGGAAATCAAAGCTATCACTAATTTTACTGTGTAATTATAAAATAACATAAACTGGGAGTACCTGCACGCGGTGAAGGCGGTAACAGTTTAGGACTGATTTTCGATGGCGATGGTATATCATTGAAAATTTGACTCTACTGGCCAAAACTCCTATTTATTTTTTTATTTTATCGTATGAATATGCCTTCGGGCTTATGTTGTTTGAGTGTTTAATTTCCTTTTCCATTTATCTTCGTGACACGGTAGCCTATCCGGTAACGCAGCGGAGCAGTCATTTTAATTTAGATTTTTATTGATCAGGTATCTTCACAATAAAACTATGACCATGCCTAGAAAGAGGTCAAATCTTTCCCAATGTTCCAAGAGAGCTAAA
Organism: Hyppa rectilinea; assembly: GCA_951799385.1. Lineage (NCBI taxonomy): Eukaryota > Metazoa > Arthropoda > Insecta > Lepidoptera > Noctuidae > Hyppa > Hyppa rectilinea. Next base: position 25,224,488 of record OX637300.1, on the reverse strand, counting down.
AGATTGAGGATCATAAGATCCCAAGAATCTACCGAAGAGCGTCAGGAGAGACTTGATGCTGTTCGAGAACATTAGGCTGCAACTCGCTCCGTGGAAACCTCTTCGGGTCGCGAATTACGCCTGCGTTCTCAGCGTATTCATTAGGTCTCTAGGGACCAATGAAGAATATGATGCGTGACTGACCGCTGATCGTGAACGTCATGTATTGTCTCGCGAGTCAGAGACGTTCACGGAAAGAGAATTACGCTTGAGTTCCAAGCGTATCTACGCATCGACTTCTAGGTCTCTAGAGAAAGGTGGGGCACGTGATGTGCGACTGACCGCTGATCGTGAACGTCATGTATTGTCTCGCGAGTAAGAGACGTTCACGGATAGAGAATTGTGCTTAAGTTTCAACCGTATCTACGCATTGACTTCTAGGTCTCTAGAGACAAGTGGGGAATATAATAATGCGGTTACCAAAATGAAAACGATGACAAATGTTCTGTATGTTTTGGTGGTTGTTGGAATGAATAAAACTAAAGCTCAGTGTGATAAAAGATTTAAATGGGAAAAATGATAAAAAATAACATAAATGGCGACCCCGTTGTCGCTGGCATAAGCAACAGGGTCCGCGTACGAAGTCGCGGGCAGAAGCTAGTTTTAAATAATCAATTTGCTTTACAACTAGTTTCATGACTTAATATTGATGTAATAAAAGTGAATAAATACATGTTACAGTACTTTATTTCGATAGACTAATTATTTCAAAATTAGCAATATTACTAATATTGCTAATTTTGAAATAATCAGTCATAAAAATATACAATAGTGCATAAAAATATACAAAATAATTTTGAGCAATAGAACTAAATCTTGAACAAAACCATATCTAACAAATCGAATGTGATGAACTATGAACTACACCTTTTCACATGTCACATGAATTGATGGCAATAACGTTCTAACAATAAAATCGGGTTTCTATAACTGTTTCTATAATTAGCGCATATGTATCTACAAATATTGAAAAAAAACATTTTGATATCTAACGTAACCATGTATGTAAAAAAAACTTTGTTATAAAGGAATCATATCTACAACAAATACTATTTTACACAAAATCTTATTTGCTATCGATAAAGAAGTGAACTTTATTTATCGATCAGCATATTTTCGCGCGCTACAATTAAACTCAGGGGTTACCAGTACATAAAACTCTTGATAGTTGCAACAGCTGAAATCTCTGCAGTAAAGGCGATTTGAGACTTATCTATCACTACATAGTATAAAACAAAGTCGCTATTTTTGTCTGTTTGTTTGTCTGTATGCTTAAATCTTTAAAATTACGCAACGGATTTTGATGCGGTTTTTTTTAATAGATAGAGTGATTCAAGAGGAAGGTTTATATGTATAATTTGTCGGCATATTTTGCGGGCGAAGCCGCGGGCGGAAGCTAGTTAGTAATAAAACTCCACTAAAGTAAACGCATAGTACTAAATCTACAATTTCTGTGGTTGGTCACTGAAACTATCTTTAACCTTAACCTGATGAGAAAGCCGGACAGCTGGATATTCAAAACGGTGTTTTGAGAGTAACGAAGAAAGGTCAGCGAAGACAGAGTGCGCCGGGTGCGAACTCATGCGCTGTGGCAGTGTCTCCTTGCAAGCGTATTCGTGAATTCCTGGGTGGCTGCGAGAAACATACGCGAGCGCATCCTGCGCGGAATTATATCTTTCACAATATTTTCAACCCGATTTCAGTCGTCTTCAATAAATTATGAATGAACCAATAATTTCTATCTGCAATGACAGACAAGTATATGGTCCTATAAGCGTGGTCGTGGTGGTTATTTGCCTGATGTTATTTTCGACTGTTAACGGCACACCTCACTCTTTATAATGAAATGAACATCCGATCATTTATATTAAAAAATTGCATTTTTCTTTGAATATTAAAATAACACCTCTTATTGGAAAACCCTGTACATCATTATCTGCCTAGCTTTTTCCCGACTAAGTTAGTCTAACCGGTTGCAGCTGAATACCAGTACTTTACATGGAGCTTCTGCCTATCTGAGCTCCACAACCCATTATCTGGGCAAATACGATACCCCTTGAAAAGACTGGCTGTCAGATTTGCGGGCTTCTAACGACCCGTAACCACTGTCAAAGATGCACAAATGACAGCCGGTATCAACGGCTTAACGTGCTTTCCGAGGCACGGAGGAGTCTCGGTATGTAAAGATGGTCACCCATCCACAACCAACCTCGGCAAGCGTAGCTTAACCTGGTGGATCGACCTGTGCGGCTGTAACACCGATATTTGAAACGAGATGTTACAATTTTGGCCATGAGTAGTAAAAAATATCACGAATTGGAGTAAAACATTGTTTCGAGAATTTAAGCCTTTTTTTTTGAGGTTGGTAAATCATCCAATGACTTCTCCGGATTTGTTGTGCACAAAAAGTAATAGTTTTTTCAATTGTTGCCGTAATATTATATTCTACTCAACATGGCGTCTCATAGTCATAGTGAATGGTCTTCATTCTCATAAAATATCTTATACAAATTTTATGCTAGTTTGACGATTTCAACTTTATAAGAATATTAATTCTTCTTTGCCCAAGTGTAATTCTAAACGAAAAATGCAAGATGACATTTTGTTTTGCCTGAAACTTATTGGCGTTTCACGTCAGTGTTAGACAATAAATATCAATTTCTATGTTAGGTAAACGTCATCTCTACAACCTTTCTCAGCTGTCATAACACTCATGACAAACGTCAAACATTTTTAATGTTTACTATGTGCATAAAAAGCATTTGAAGTTATGGAAAAAAAACCTAAAATTTTATGTAGGCGTAGTTTTCTAGCTTTCCCAAAATTTACATGTTAAGCCTGAGTCAGTTTTTCTCTCTGTAGTGCTTTTATGAAAGACTGTATTAAATGCTGATTTATGTTAAAGGAAAAAAAACAATTTTCTAAGCTAACATGAATATTAAATTATCCCCTTCGATAATTTATTATTCATGTTAGCTTAGACAATTGTTTTTTACATGCATAATTTATACCATCTTCATGTTTCAGTTTCGGGTGACGCATATATCTTCGGCATGATGGACTGCGTTTAAATGTTTGGTCATCTTGCGGACCCAGATTGATCACGAGAGAAAAATAATATTAATGTTGGTTGTTGTTGGCAATACGACATCACAAATTATTATAGGGTGGCGGGATGGGAGAGAGAAAGGTCCTCCCGTCCCAGCCGCCGCAGGAGACGCCCCGGGCGTCGGGAGCCACGTGACGACTCCCGGCCACCGTAGGCGCGGGCCTGCGGACGGTGAGTAATGGGTGACTCACCGTCCGATCAGCACCAGACCCGTGCCGTACGGCGCGTATATGTTCCACGCGCGCCTCAAAGAGATGTCAGCATATGAAGGGGCCCCTCAGGGCCAAGCCTGCCGGGTAAGCGGGATTGTCCGAAAGGGTTACCACTACCCCGGAACATAAAGGGCTACGGAAGGAACATGGATGGGTTTTAGTCAGTAAGAGTCTGACACTCCCTTCCGCTCCACCCAGAGCGGGAGCAGTCATTGGATGATTTCCCAGCCTTAAAAAAAAAAAAAAAAAAAAAGCCTGAGTTTAGTTTAGTTTTTTTCTCTGTAGTGTGTTTATGAAAGACTGAATTAAATGCTGATTTATGTTAAAGGAAAAAAACAATTTCCTAAGCTAACATGAATAATAAATTATCCTCTTCGATAATTTATTATTCATGTTAGCTTAGAAAATTGTTTTTTACATGCATAATTTATACCATCTTCATGTTTCAGTTTCGGGTGACGCTTATATCTTCGGCATGATGGACTGCGTTTAAATGTTTGGTCATCTTGCGGACCCAGATTGATCACGAGAGAAAAATAATATTAATGTTGGTTGTTGTTGGCAATACGACATCACAAATTATCATAGGGTAAGTTAACTCTTTGTCATTTTTAGATAGAAAAATATATAAATATGTCTAAGGTCAATAAAGATCCACAGCCTCCGAGACCGTCATTAGTTCCAACTCATCACCGAGAACTTTAAATACAAACATGTAAAATACTGGAGCTATTATTGTTATAATAAGTTAGCGGCAGAATGAGATTTATAGAAAAATTCAACCCAACGTTGTTATCGTTACAAAATAATTTACTCGAGAACAAAAAAAAAATGTTCCAAGAGGGACTCACTCGTATTGAATAAGTAAGTAGTAATTGCTTTTTAGAAGGGTGGGGTTTTAAACTCTCTAATGAAAACTATTTTTTTTTCGAGATTTTGCATAATATTACAATTCCAGATAGGTTGTTCTCAAGAAAAACAAAGGCGCTATTTCTAAAAAAAAAAAAAAAAACAAAGGCCTGCCTACAGAACACACACTTTCCAAGTCATATTCACTGCACCTAACCTTTTCTATTACAGGAACATGCACTAGTTGAAAATTTCAACTGGATGTGGCGGCTTTGTTACGAAACTGGTCAGTAGCAAATCATCGCGCGACGACAACTCTACGTGGCATGCACTGCTGATGCTGAACGCCGTTACCATTCAGCTGAAGAAGGTAAGCGAATAACTTTATCGCCAATACTGTACAAACATAAATCCTTGGCCACAATAGATTATTAGGGAGGAAATTGCAGTTGTTTTGATAGAAAAACTACGTTAAAAAGTAACCCAGGTAATGAAGGATAGACCTGTTGCGACTGCCATAGTAAACTTCGAAGTTTAAAACATAGATATACTGTATTCATAAAGTTTAAAAGTACCAGCACCAGTTTTACGTGAGTTAGAAAGTACGCTATGGCGAATTACTTCATTGAGCGATTTGGCTCTTTAATTTCCTGCCTGTGTTGCCCAGGATAGCGCAACGTTTCTAAAGATACCATAAATATTGCTATCAGTTATGCCATCTACAAGTTATGGTGGAGTAGAGAAACTCACAAATATACAAACGTTACATGAACCCCGAAAACATAGCACACTTTCTTAGGCAATCGTGTCGTGTAAAAAATCATCAAGATCGAATGTTCGAAATTCAGTAATTTCAAACTCAAACTCAAACTCAAAGTATTTATTTCAAATAAACCAATTACAGGCACTTTTGAATTGTCAAGGTGTCGGTCAGTCCGAGAAATGAAGCTAGTTGCCCATTCCAAAGGAGTAGGTACCTATGGAGAAGAACGGGCAAGAAACTCCATGGACACTCTTTTAAACAAAATATGGTTACAAAATATTGGTTACATAGTTCATATTAATATTATACATGTGAGAACGATGCAGAACGTTAAAAGCATCAGATATAAAATATGTAAAAACTATTCAATAATTAAATTAAAACAAGCCTTAGCCGCTAAGAGATGACCAGTCTCTACTGACAGCGCCCGTTCACGAACATGACGCATATATTAGCACCATTCAGCTCAACCATTTTGAAGGGAGCTAAATGATCCAACACACACGCCACCATCAGCGAGACATTAAAGTGAGCATGGCATACTCTCAGCCGCCAGGGCATATTCAAGTCAATGAAAGACGCACCCAGAGACTGGTCGCTTTATAGTAGGTACATAGTACTCACATATGTGCTAAGCAGTTATACAATATTAAGAGATTGAATTTATACAATGCAAAGATGTTTTTTTGTTGTTGTTGATCTTCCGCAGCTCCAACAGTTTTCAGTAGTCTAATAAATTAGTTGATGCGCCCTTGTGGAGCTGGACTAGCATTGACCCAAGCATTTTTATCAGCAATGTAATCTCCCAATTTATAATACGCTTGGCTGCATAGTGTGCGTTTTATACAAGTTTTAAATTTTGTTTCATTAAGTTCCAGAATGTGGGGAGGTATTTTATTGTAACATTTTAAACAGTACCCCATGAAAGATGAATCTACTTTAGCCAGCCTGAAACCTGGTTGAACTAATTGGTCCCTATTTCTAGTGAAATAGTTGTGTCTTTCACCTCTTTTACTAAAAAGATGCAGATTTTTCCGTGCGTACATGATGTTTTCATAGATATATTGACAAGGTACAGTCATGATGTTAATAACCTTAAACCGTTCCCTTAGAGAATCGCGCCTACGAAGATTATAAATGGCTCTGATAGCTCTTTTCTGCAGAATAAAAATAGACTCGATGTCTGCAGCTCGTCCCCAAAGTAAAATACCGTAAGACATAATACTATGAAAATAACTAAAATAGACTAGCCTCGCGGTATCTACATCAGTATACTGACGGATCTTTCTGACAGCATATGCTGCAGAACTTAGCCGTCCTGCAAGAGATGTTAAATGAGGACCCCATTGTAGCCTTGAGTCGAGCCTGATCCCCAGGAAAACAGTTTTATCGACAAATTCTAGTTTCTCTTGATTCAATACTATCTCACAATCACTACTTTTTACATTTGGTAAAGAAAATCTAATGCACTTCGTTTTTTTTCCATTTAATACTAAATTATTTGCAGTGAACCAATTTTGGACCTGCAGTAGGGCGTTATTTACGTCGTCAAAATTTTTTGCACGTCTATCTATCTTAAAAATTAAAGAAGTGTCATCAGCAAATAACACCATTTGTGGTTGATTTTTTAGTAAATGGAGAAGATCATTTATGTATACTAAAAAGAGGAAAGGACCCAATATAGAACCTTGTGGCACACATTGGTATAGAAATTTGTAGCAAGCTGCCGAAGTGCCGTATATTGCAATGATGATCATTCTCAACAAAAATAAGTTGTTCCTGGCGTATAATTGTTTACGTAAATCGTACTTTTAAACTTAATAAATACAGTACATGAATATTTTAAACTTCAGATACTGAACAGTATGACAGTCGCCGTAGGGCCAAACAAAAAGCAAATTTCTTTAGTGAAAGTTCATAAAAAGGGAGATTTATGCCTATTGTGTGGAAGTGTTTGCTTATCGAGCACTATCCCTTGATGGTCCTTATCATCAGTGCAGGATGGTTCTGTCTAGGTGTAACAAACGTCTGGTTAGCCTACTTTTGAAGGATGGCATGGCATCGGACAACCTGCAGCCTGGTATCGAAATCCACCAGCGCTCCGTTTGCGTGTAGATAATCACCAGTAGCGTCGTGACCTAGGCACCTGCTATATCTTTTTATCTATTGCAGCGTCACTTTGTTGCGCATAGATACCGTTATTCGTTAAAGTGCATTGTGCTAGTATTACTCTCGAGGTAAAGTATTGATTTCCAAAGGATTGGAGAAAGAAGAAAACACTATGAGTGTCTGTAATTCTTAAGTTTATGTTAAGGTCATGTCCGAAAACACAGACTCCGGTTTTCGGGGTCCTTTCTGATACAAGCCCTGTCCTCTAGAAGTTTCATGGTCGGTTAGTCTGCAGTAAGTATCGTGTTTTATGAATGCCCTGACAGGTCTTGATGTGTTGTACGGAACTTCCTTACCCTAGCGGTTTCGTTATTTGTCTCGATGGATTCACCACAGTATTTCCGCCATGCTATTCTCCTGGCTGCTGCTGCTATTCTTCTGGGAGTCTAGTGCTTTTGGTCCTGTCAAATTAATTACATAGTGCATCTCTGAGTTTACTAAGTTCAGCGTTCCACCAGGACTTTCTCTGGCTATTGGTTTGTGACGTTCTTAGCATGCTTCGGTTAAGTGTTCTGATAATTTTGTCAAACTGTATTAAAATTATGCTTGGTCTAAGAAACCAAGCACAATTTAATTAAGGTTAATTGCGATAGGTGTCTAGCTGGTATTGTGGTTAAGAGGTTTAATACCCCATTTTTTTCTTTGTTTCCGGTCTAATAAGTCATTATCACAGCTGCACGGGGACAAACGGTATAACAACTCATAGCTCCATCATTCTTAGAACGTCCATTTTGAGCCTCCTATTGTACGACGTGTGCCAACACTTGGCCCTTATGTTCGCCTATCGTTTTACGGAGCTTCCCCAAAAGTTGCAGGTTTATGAGTAACTGCATTCCATTATTATTACGCCAGTATGCGTGAATCACTGGCACAGTCAATAATTATTTTAATAATGACAAACATGTTTGAAAATTCTTACTAACAGCTAATGTAATTATGGTATAATATACAGCTAAGAACTTGATCAGAGTATTAATTGAAATACCGAAATTCCAAGCTGAGCTTGTATGACCAGTTGTAGATGGATGCTAACATATTACATATTAAGTTTCAGAACCAGCGAGGCAGTGATGCAGAGCGCGTACCTACTCCTGCGCAGAATGACGTCGAATGAAGTTCAAATTCAACCAAGAAAATAATAACACTAGTTCACATGACTTTTGTTCATGAAATCCATTTCAAAAAAAGTTTTCCAAAGTAACGTAACCGTATATATTCCAATATATACGGTTACGTTACTTTGGGTATCTACATTGTGGAAAAAATATTTTTAGAAGTCCAGCACGTAATTTAAAAAAAATATTTATTAAGAAGATTTTTACAAAAAAACTACATTTAACAATAGACAGTTAACACTGGGTAATTTTTGCTCTTGTTTCATAAATATTTTCATCTTTATCTCTCGCAACAGACAAACAATAGTCACCTAGCATATTTTGGTCCCAAAAACCTTGATAATTTTGCTCAAATGATTTTAAATCATGGTGAAATGACTCACCGTGTCCATCACTAACACTACCAAAATTTTATGATATATGTATTTATATTTTTAAGCTCACAGTTTTGCAATACATTTTCAACAATCTTTTTGTAATTACCGCTTTTCTTATTGTCTAAAAAAAATTAACGACACTTCTGAAAGAGACTGTTCAGAGGGCTCTCGAATTTTGTATCATCCAATATTCTCCTGTTTCGAGGACCCACAAAATATTCCTTCCTTTAATTTAACCGCAAAAAGATTCGTAAATATAAAGCAGAGGTATTGAAATGTAGACTTGGACTCATACAAAACCTTGGTAAAATGTTTTATCAAGCGCAACTTAATGTGAAATGGTGGTAATTTTTCTTTTGCGCCAACCAAACATGTATTTTTTACGTTCATCTTACCGGGAACATATTCATTTCGTACAGGCCGAATTTTAAAACCAATAGTTTTTGTTAAACGAAAGTAACCGTGGTTACGTGGTTATAGTTGGCTCTGTCAATATAATTGGTTCACCAAATTTCAGTAGTCTAGTTTTACCTGAATACCAGGAGCGGAGAACCAATCTGCAATTAGTGCAAATCACACGGGGAACCCCATTTTTATCTTGATAAGACACCGGATATCCATAGTAATGTAAATAGGCTTTTTGCAATGGTTTGTTATAGCGAAACCACGATTTAAGTGAACATTTTTCCCAAAAACGTATCAAAATCGATTTGTATGTGGTTTACATTCTCTAGATAACATTTTAATATAAAAATAAGAGTTTTGAGTCACACAGTTGTTTACTTTAATAGAACGGTAAACGTATTTAAACAATTGCGGGTTAACAAAAAACAAAGATATCTCAGAATTGTGACGTACTACGAAAAATAAAAAAATAAAAATTTCAAAACCGTCCGGGCCATAGCCTTCATACATAAAATAATGATTCATTTCTAAAACATAAAAAAAAGTTTTTGTTGTAATTTGAAATCAGTCTGAAATTCATTAAAATACATTAGTTTTTTTTTTATTAATTGTTAAATTATTATTATTCAACCAGTTTATTATGGATACATGCGAATTGTTAAGGTCTTGTTCACGTGTTTTTGTCAGGGTGCAATTTCAACGTAAACATAGTTACATTAAGTAGGTATAATAATTTAAAAAACTATCCAAACACTATTATAATCTCAAAGTGCTATTTTTTTACATAGTTATAAGATTTAAGCGTGACATTACATTTTGTAGCAGGTGCTACCAAGTGTAGCCCTTGCTTTTTCTTTTAGTATCGATGATTCTCTTCAAATACGTGTATTTTAATAATAGCGTTCAGAATAATATGTTCTCATTCTTGTAGATAACACGTTTCTTCAGCCTGGACACAAACAAAGACTTCTAGCGGTATCAGATCCGAAGGGGGTTATTATTAGTTAATTAAGGAAAAGATAGTCAAACAATAATGTGGTGTTGAGTTAACTTAAAATTAACAAAATATTATGTTGAATTTCTACCAAAGTCAAGAACGTCAGTCAACTCAATGAGTCGGCGTTACGGTCGAGAAGTTGTTTTTTAAGCTAAACCACATATGATGTACCAGGAAAGAAAATCTTACAAGAGGTGTATCGCAATCTAATGCCATAAATAAAACGAGGTTATAAGATTGTAATAACATTTTGATAAAATTTCAGATTTTAGAATCAAACAGTATTAATAAGACAAATGTAATGACATTTAGCAGTATTAATATAATGACTACCAGTTTTATTAATATACAATCATATTAAAATCCTTTTAGTCAAAATTGTGCCTGCTACAAGTTACAACCTTTCATCAACTAAAACACTGTAGAACATGGAATATGGAATTGGGGCGGTAGAATACTGTTAATGCAAACTGTATTGATTAGGACTACGGACAATCTAAACCTCTGAGTCATTGAAATAAAAAGTTGCACAAGAATTCCATATATAGTGGCATGACGGAAGAATTTTTGACAGTAAGTGTTCCCTTATATTGGAGATGTAAATGAGCATGTGATTTGTCACTTTTGTCGATGGGAAACCTCATCGGGCACACAGCTTGTTTCGTGATAGATTCGAAGTAACCAAATCATAAATCCCAACTTACACCTATAAATACATTGCATTGTCGTACTCGCAAACTAAGTAGACTAATTAAGTCTTCTAAGACTAATGATGTGAGACTTTCATCAGGTGGTGCCATATAACCAGCCAGGTGAGTTATATTTCTGCGCTATCTAGCGTACAGTATCGGAACTTGGTCGTAATCTAGCTGTCTATGCAGTTCGCTTCGCATCCACAAGACGGAAGACTCAAAACAAGATTATTTCTATAAAAATATTGCTAAAACAAATGTAAACAGCTTATAAGTACATCTTTTCACTTTTCGCTATTTTTTGTTGTAAAATTGTAGAAAAAATTGCGTAGTTTCGCTGAAATTCAACGTGTTGTATCACGATAAAAAGAAAGAGATCCTTTATTTGAGGTTCTCAATCACAATCCTCGGTAGTATAGTGGTTAGTATTCCCGCCTGTCACGCGGGCGACCAGGGTTCGATTCCCTGCCGGGGAGAACATTTTTGGATTTTAAATTGTTAGTTAGAAATACTTCTATTTTTATTTTGGTCCTACTACACACTCCACTTGTTACGAGACTAATACAGATTGTAATATTCGATATTCTTCTAAACCAGTAAGTAGACAATGTTCCATAGTGATTTTAACTGCTCTTAAAAACAATATCTATGTCTATTGTAGCATTCACCACAAAAAAAATCTTTTTAGTTCTCATTCAGTCTTCTTTGCTTGGCATTTTTCTTTTGTATCTTATTTCGCAGAATGACATTTGTTTTTATGTTTGTACATAAAATTTTCTTAAATAAGCGGTTATCTTATTTTGCTGAGACATTTTATGCTTTGTAATGTGTGATGCTTGTTTGAAGTTACATAGTAGTAGACGCATGACGTCACTTCTGTGTAAGTGCCGTCGTGCCTAGGAAGTATTTAAAACATTTATCATTTGCGTATGTTTTTTTTATTCTTAGACTTTTCTGTCTGCACTATTATAATTTGCAAACAGTTTTCTTGAGCATCAATATCTCTATTAAACATGTTTGATGTGGAGGTGATCTAAAATGCATAATACTACAAAATATTAACATATTTTATTTTGCGACGAATACATTAACGTTGCATTACATTACATTGCGTGTTTGTGTTTGTTTGTGTTTGTATTACTTAGTTTTGCACTCATCGTAATTTATATAGTAAACTCACATTTTTTTCCTATGGAGCTAAGTGGAAACTGTAGAAACCAATCAGCTATTAGAGCGATAATTTCGACCCGTTTGACAGTGGGGATATAGCTCAGTGGTAGAGCATTCGACTGCAGATCGAGAGGTCCTCAACAAACCCGGGTGTCCCCTACCGTTTTTTGATTTGTTTATTATTATTTACTACAGTGACTGGACTTAAACAGACTACCTTGACCTAAGGGCTTGTCCAAATAAGTTGCTTGATGAAACAAAAATCAATGTAGAACTTTGTGCCGGTATATTTAAGTCCCTGTGTGTGTTTCTTAAACATTTTGCGAACACTTTTTAATACTAACAATGAGTTATTCAGTATTGAGTACATTATATCAGAAGTTCATGATGGCACTGTTTGCGAAAGCAATGTTCAATTAAATGCCGGAATCACGGCTGCTGGTGGCAAAAAAATGATGATGTATACATATTTTCAAGCATCAAGGCCAAAGCCAAGCAAAAGCTTGCTTTGTAAGCCTAGCTCGGACATGCTTCACGTAAGTAGTACGGGCGGCGTGACACAAAGCGTCTGTACTCTTTGCAATTATACTTTATTTTTCGTTGGTTTAATAGCAGCATATCACCATGCACGCGTACAGCGTAGCATTAAACAGTAGACGAAGCACAACATTCTACGTCGTAGACCGCAGCTACGGCGTAGCGGCGTAATTTATTCATTAAATCGTAGGTAAGCAAAGTTTGGTTTCTAAATAAACAATTATAATTCATTATTATCACAATGACGTCATACGTGACAATCTGCTGAAAATGCATAGTGGTTGTAATAAAACAATGAACAAAAAAATCGCTTTAGCAGAGCTTTAAGCACTTCCAAGAGAAAATAGTCATAAAGCGAAACTCGCCTTGCCTGATAACTGTCTGACGTCAGATTCGCACTTGCGCACTGGCTTTACTTTTGGGACGCCATTATGGGAACCAATTTGGAACAGGAGGACACATTAAGCCTTTAAAGAACATACTGAATGAATGTAAACGCAGCCTTCTGTAATCTTCTAAATATAATTATGCGAAACGGATTAGAAATGATGTGGCCGTATTCTGACCTCAGAATAAATTCAAAACTCATAAAAATACAGTTATTATGAATACACTAGCTTTTGCCAGCGGCTTTGCCCGCGTGTTGTAGGAAATTATCCCACGGGAACCGTACATTTTTCCGGGATAAAAGTATCTTATATGCTATGCCAGACTTTTATCTATCTTTGTGCCAAGTTTCATCCAGATCCAGATTTTTTTGATGTCATTGGAACTAAAAGTGAGAAAAAATAATTTCGACGCCCAGGGCGTCTCCCGCGGCGTCTGGACGTGAGGACCTTTCCCTCTCCTATTCCGCCTTCGCGAGCATGATATTTAAATTTTCTATGGCTATCTTACCTCTATTCTTTCTTGTCTACTTATTGAAATTATTATACCTGTAACAATTAGAATAACATTAAAATTAAATAGTCAACCTCGACTCGCTTAACCTGATGGATCGATCCGTGCAGGTATTATAACTTAGTCATAAGCTCCACTCCCGGCCGGTCCCAACATATTTGGTAAAACTGACCAGATGATGATGTCACGTCAAAACATTAAAAGTGTTTCAAAACCTAAAGAGCCTAATAGTATCATTTTAAGGTTCATGGATGTTTTTCAGGTTAACTTGAAAATAAAACTTGTTGAAAATAAAAAAATTACTAACATGGATTTTTTGTTAGAAATTATTACCACAAAGCTTCAAAAAAATGTAGGGGACAGTTGGTTGTAAATAATAAAGTATTGATCAAGTTGATATTATTTAGCCTTTGTTTGAATGATTTTGGGATTCCAAAAAGAAAATTTTAAAATTCCAATGCCGTCTCAAAAACATTAGTTTATAGTCGGAAAACAACTCTCTGACTTCGTTTAACGAAAGATATAAAGCATTCTACTGCATTATACCAGCATGAAGTAGTGAAAACGTGAAGACATACCCACCACGTGTCTATGTAGTTGTTGCAGACGCAAATAAACACATCCTAGGAGTTTTGCTTTTCTGTTAATATCTATTGCCTTCACGCTACGCCGTAGCACCATGCTACGCCATTGCAGCCAACTACGTCGTAGCAGCTACGGCGTAGCAATCGATTGTTCCTAAACGGCCTTAAGTGTATTTATTTAATTTCTTAACATGATGTTGCCAGCTATCAAAAAGTATTATATGTGTTAAAAAAAAAGCCCACGGATTTAGATGAAATTTGGCGTTTTTTTGTGATTGAGTTCGACGAGCATTCAATCGTCGAATCACAAAATTTTACGTTTATTATCATTATTTATACGATAATCTATTACAATGGTAACGTAACTCTCGACTTCTTGACAGAAACTTTAGAACGCCTCTAGCAATCAAGTCAATATTTAAAATTGCCAGTGGCCAAATAGCTCACTGGTAGAGCATTCGACTGCAAATCATGAGGTCCCCGGGTATCACGAGTGTTTCAGAACTTCATTACATTAAAAGACACTGACACTGTTTGCAAAGGTAATGTTAATTTAGTTAATGTTTTACCTAGTCACAAAGTACCCGATGTAATAACATTGCTAAATAAGTAGGTGACATTTTATTAAAATGTATACCCGAAAAACAGTGCGTCTTAAAAACTAAAAAAGAAAATGTATATTTTTTCTGACTCTTAAATTTAATGTTAAAATTAGCAACAAAAAGTAGCGTTAGTTGATATAATGTGTTGTTCAATAAATAAAACGAATAACACAAAACAATTGATATAATATTCGATCTAATATTTGACGACACGGTTGGCGCAGTGGTTGAGCGATTGACCGCTGCGCAGCGTGTCGCGGGTTAGATTCCCGCACAGAATAAATATTTGTTCGACCTGACGGGTCTGGGTGCTTTTCTATCTATACTATATATGTATTTATAAAAAAAATATGTATGTGAGTAGTTTATCAGCTATTTCGTTAGCGTTACCATAACACAAGCATTGGGCTGCAGAGCTTGGGACTATATGGCGTTATGTGAAATGTCCAAGGATATTAACTTTGTACCGACGGTGAATAAACCGCCATCTGTGGAAATCCTGATCAAACGCAAGAATCACAGAACTCTCACCGCAAAAGTACATTGCGAAGCTAAAAGATGTCAGGAATTTAACATTTATTTTTTAACTAAACACCAGAAAATAATTTGAATGTATTTTTCTTAATTATGAATAACTGATATTATGTGATTTTCTAGTGTACCGTTATTATGTTTGCTAAAACAGTTAAGCTTAGTGTAGATTACAAACTTTTAAACACGATGCTACATGAAAGCAATATGCGCCAGTATAAAATGAATTCACAACACTTTTTTATATTTAAACGAGACCTGATCATCTGCTGCCTGTTCGGAATATGTTTGAATCAGTATCAAGCAAAGAAATTACGAAGTAGCCGCGTTAACCGGATGCAACACATATTAATCATTATTGTATTTTATTGCTGGTATGTGAATATAAGATACGAAAAAAAATTCAAAACTATTAGAAAAGTGATTTTTAAAGTGAAAAGAAATATGGGACCATATCGAAACTATAGCCTATTAAACAAATAAATTATTTTCAAAATCGGTTAACCATTGACGGAGAAATCGATAGACACACAAAAACTAAAAAACTCCTTTTTTCGAACATAAGGGGGGGGTCACATTAGCTATAGTCGGGGTGCGGAATCTTTTCCTTACTTTTGGGGTGTTTGACTATGGTATACACGTTAGTTTGTCTAACGTTGTCATTTTACAGTAACTGTGAAGATTTAGACCGGCTCTTCATTGGTACCGGCTCACGATATAGCTACGGACCCCTCTGTGTAGTTGTTGAAATTTGTTAGCGTTCAAAACCGGAGAAAACTTTGCTTGCGAGATGTAGGATTTAAATTTTTTACGAGTTATTCCCCTACAATACTAGAAAAATAAGATTGCGATATTATGAAAGAAATATAGACAGAGAATAATAATAAAAAAAAATTTGATTGCAGGTAAGCAATTGTAAATTTTCTGTTAAATATGTATCAAAACAATATTTTCATGTCGAATAGCGACATCTAGTATCAGGTATGCATAACTATGGTTTTATGTTCTACGGTCAAATAGTACAATAAATTTGTTGTGTGTGGCAAGTGAATTTTTAGTTTCAATATTTACTGGTGGATTTCAGTTTAATAAGCTCCGTTATAGGATTTCATTGAAAAAGATAAGGACAGCCGTTGTCAGTTATTGCCGTGCGGAGCTGTGATATACATAGAGCATTTACACATGCTGTCCTTTAGACAGTGTTGCCAACACGAATGCGCAGAATCTCCCGTTATACAATAAAAATATCGGCATTATAAGATATTGTCATATTGCCTCTAAAAGCAGAATTGAATAATCTGAACATAAATTAAAGCAAACGGTGCTGTATGACCAATGACTAATTTGATCCTACAACTTCTTTCATGCGGTTCCACTAAGAATACTTTCAAAACCACGATAGGTTTTGAATAATTCTGTTGTCAAAAAAAATGAAAAAACGCCAAATTAGGCTTGCTATCAAATCTCAGAATCTTAAAATCGAAACTTTCTGATTAAAATCTGGAATTTTTAAACAGGCTTGCTTCTAACAACTCTAAAACGATATTTTTGCATCGTCAATATTTTCAAAGTTGTAACATGGATGCACATTTCAATAACTTGGGGAGTTCTCGTATGTTGGTATCACAGGCATACGTTAACCCTCTACTGATGGCTGCCGGCGTCAAAAGCCACGCGTCAATATACAGCGATAGGTTTGGTGTTTCCTTCTTCGCAAAGGTAATAATGATAATTAAGGTATATTTTCTTAATTACATAATATTAGAAACCAAATGAGCTGCTTTTTTCAATACCCATCGTGTACCTACAATCAATCAGCAATTTCCACAATTTTTATAAAGCTAATTATAGAGCTGTCCAGGTACACACTGGTCGAATAGTGATTGGCATCTATGAGCCGTTATCAATCCAGATTAGAAGTACCTACGTTATTATTTTAACAAGTAATGATGTATCCTTCGTCTCGCGAAAATCGTTTTCCTTGAAATTCATTTTAAAATATAAGGGGTCCACTAGAAAGTCTGTCACCAGTAACAGGTTAAATAAAGCAGCCATCTTCTCGACTTTCATAGAATAATAAACAGATACGACACATTTCGGTTGGTAGTTTTATTTAGTTCAGCTGTGGTATTATCTTAAGCCAAAGAATGTCAAACTAATTATGGTGTATATTACTTACACTACATCGCTTGAAATTCGACAAAAATGAAATATAGGGAACGCACTAACATGACGAATAATCGTTCAGTCAAATTAGCAAAAATCAGACAAAGTAGCACAATGTTCTAAAATATATATAATTATAACGTATTATATTATAACTAGGTTTCAATGATTTAATTACTTTATACAAGGTATTATTCACTGAGATTCACGTACGTGTATTTTGCATTACAGTGAGAGTGGCTGAGGGCTGCCGTTGCGGACTCTTTGCCATTAATATCGAAAACGGTCGAGCATATGAAAAAATGTGTTGACAAAAGTTGCAAAGTTTGTTATGCATGGGAAAATCATTGGAACTTTAGAAATCGAGATAATCGAATTGGAGAGAGAACACTAAAACGAAGGTATATTAAAAAATCCAGCTTATCGCTCATTTCGAGGTGAAACCCTCATATGTCTGGGCTAAAAAAATAAACCGATAGATAGATTCAGCGCCCCCGACCAAGCATCAAGATTTTATTACAGTTTTCATTGATTTTATTTTTATCACTGACTTAAAAACCGCAATCATAGAACTGAAAATAGAGTGCACCACCATCGTTGTGCGCGGTTTCCCGCAGCTACACCAGCCCTCGCAAGCTTGTTTCGACGCTTCGGAATATTCAAATTAATAAATTACAAGAGAAGTATTTCATTATACTAATATTGTCAAGGCAAAAGTTTGAAAGTGAATGTATGTATATTTGTGCGTATCGTTTATGTTTGTTACTTCTTTGCACAAAAACTACTGAACAGAGATTGATTATAACCTATTATATTTATTTATTGGGATGTAAGTACCCTCACTCGGACGAATATCACATCTGCGTAATATTGCTCTTTAATAAACGGACGTTATCTCCGCTGAGTTGGATGGTGGTATGGGATGAGAGGCGGAGCGGTGGGTTACATGCTGTCCTTGTCTAGACCAAGCGGGCGATTGTACTGAAAAGCAGTCAGGCTCTGGTTTAAAAGCTACGTTCCATATTTATTTCCTGTAAGGAATAAAGAGATGAATAAATAAATATCATTTGAAACATCCAAAACACTGTCGGTACTGGGGATCGAACCTAGGACCTAAAGCTGAGCATTACATACCTTGAATATTTTTACTGGTCATTCGATTGTAAGTATGGGTACCTACTTCCTAAGAACTTTAACTTTTATTAAAACAAATGGAAGAAAACGATTGAAATGCTTCCCAAGAGCTTCACAGATTTGAAAGTAGGTAATTACAGTTTTTATACAAGTTTTATTAAGACAAAAAAAAGATCTTTATTCTATGCTGGCCGTCAATGTATCACATCTGCATAATTCAAATCTTTAATTCACTGCACGAACAAAGTGAACACAGCTATTACTGCTGAGTCTAGAAGCAATATAGTTTGCCATTCCTTTTGTTGACGAGTCTTGGAGTGGAGACTACGCATAGGCAAGCATAGTGGACGCCCCTCACCTACATGGACCGATGACCTTAAGAAGATGGCTGGGACTGACTGGATGCGGAAGGCCGAGGACGGGGTGTTGTGGCGCAGCCTAGGGGAGGCCTATGCCGAAAGAATTTTTTGAAATAATAAATCCTTAGAAAATGCAATCAAACTCAAACTCAAAGTATTTATTTCAAATAAACCAATTACAGGCACTTTTGAATTGTCAAGGTGTCGGTCAGTCAGAGAGATGAAACTAGTTGCCCATTCCAAAGCAGTAGGTACCTATGGAGAAGAACGGGCAAGAAACTCCATGGACACTCTTTTAAACAAAATATGGTTACAAAATATTGGTAACATAGTTCACATTAATATTATACATGTGAGAACGATGCAGAACGTTAAAAGCATCCGATATAAACACACAATTACAGTGAATCAACATTTTTGTTTTAAAAACTCCAAAGATTAAAAGAGATTGATCTCATTGGTGATTGTTACTTTAACTAACAATATTCACATTCCAAATTCTAATCGCTTTTAGTCCTTAGGGATGAAAGAGTTATTTTAGGTCCTATATACGAAAAATGAATTACCTCTTATTGAATAGACGTTACAAAAAAAAATTACCAATTTCTGGCTTATTTGTGGGAGCTGTTTCGAGTCGTATTAAATATACATAATATTTTATACATGACCACCGTCCTTTCAAGATTAAACTTAGGTTCAAGCAGTAAGTGGCAAGTTCCACTAAAATATGAAATGCTTTAAGCAGCAACAGATTATTGAAACGATAGATTGACATAATATCTTCGCATACGTTCTAGTATTATCAGAGTAGCGTCATCTATCAACCCATCACAGAGACTATTAAAACAGGGATTAAACGAGAGTTTTAAGTCTTCTCAGAAACAAATATTTTGTTTTTATCATTGCGTTGCTAGATTGCACCAATTAAAATTTTCTGTCTCCGATTAACATCCTAAGAACTTATGTTGTCCTGGTACTCGTAGTTCACTTTGTTCTAGCATGCCGGTTTCATTACGATCTGTTTCCTTCTGTACGCCATTTGAGAGCGGCAGTGTTCATTAAACAATGAATACGTAACAAAACCATGACCTTTCGTTGGTTTGGTTGGACAAAGAGGCCGACCAGGATTCAATTCCCCTCCGCGGACGATTGTTGTATAATAATAAATAAATTTAAACTAATTTATGTGGTGAAAACATTTAGAAAGAAAATAAATAAACAAATGAATAAGTTCGGGGAAAATATGCGTCACATCCATGTAAAACGGTCCTTGCCTATTAACCTAATGTTTAATAATGCTTATGTTATTACTTTTGATTTTAATTTTGGCTAAAAGAGACTCTAAACTAGAATAATTTGTGCTACCATTACGTTTCCTGTTTCAACCTGATCATAGCCTTGTACCTAATGACCCGCTTCAAAATAAAGTCGGCGGAAAACAGTGTCTTATTGAAATTCATTTCCACAGGAAAAGATAATAAACACGAGTCATTGCTAGTTAACTAACAGAGATTATTTTTAATATTTTGTGTGTAATCAAATTAACCCCTCTCTTTATTTAATTAAAACATCCGTTCAACTGGGTACATAACGCAGAGTAGTGGTGGCCTAGTGGGACCGGCCGTGACGTAGCAGTTAACAACCGTAGATTGTAACTGAGAATATCATGATACAAAACATTGAATTTGAGCGAAACTAACTTTACTGTACATATTTTTTATTTAAAAGAAGCGAAAATTCAAAAGGTATACATACTAGCGATATTAGTAGTTTTAGTAGTATTTTGAAAATCGTGACCGCGACTGATTTAAGTACTTCTTGCTATTACTTAGTTTCAGATGTGGCCATCCACGCCCACTTGAAAAATTCACCTTGTATAACTTAAAAAAGTGCGGTATAGAAGAGCATTATTTATCACTATGTTAAAGTTATCAGACTAAAACGTAAAAAAAGTATTAAATTGACTTGTATTATTTACGATATAATCCTACGTACCTATGAATTCTGCAAAGCTTTTAAAAACAGATGATATGAATTTCGCGGGCCAACGAGGGGTTCGCGACGTTTATAGCGTTATTTTCAGTACCAGGATATCACGCGCTAGTAAGATGTACGTTGTAAGTCACATGTTCTGAAATCAAGTGCTGCAGTTGATTAATTCTAAAACTTGTAGTATTTGAGTTACTTATTTGAGTATCAAACTCGACTCGCCCTATTTGAAAGGGCTAGGTTCTTCAGGCTTGATGGCCTTTGAATCGCTACCTCCGTCTTCCCTAAATGAAACGCGACGTATTTATTTACGATATATCACCGATCATTTTACGAAAAATCCATGCCCATTCTATTTTTTTTTTGTTGATCCATTGAATTCCTTTTTTTAGGTTCTTTTTTCTCCCTTAGGTTAGGCTACCGTGAACTAAAATTATTACTAAAAATAACCGTAAAATAACCTATAAGTACCTTTTTTTTTTGAGGGTGGGAAGTCATCAAATTATCCCCCCTCACCCCCGATCCCACCTGGGAGGAGCGGAAGTGAGAGTCAGACTTTTACTGACTAAAATCCACCTATGCTCTTTCTTTAGCTCTTTGTTTTCCGGACCAAGGGTATGAATACTAATGATGAAACATTTAAGTCCTCAAAAAAGTGTTCGGTGATTTTAGAGATTTTGCGTTACATTAAAAAAAAGTTAGGTATGACTAACTTAATACTTTATTACAACATTAGTAATTAAATAAAAGTATCCGTTTTATTAAAAATCATTAAAAATACAAAAAAAAAATGGCCAAAATCAATAAGAGAAGTTTTTAGACATTATATCACATGAGTTGTAGTTTATGATTCGTCTCATGCATTTATAATGCAAAACTAGTAAGAAAAACTAGGACACATGTGGGACTCGAACCCACGACCTTCACGACTCAGAGAGCGTGACGCTCTATGCCACCCAACTGAGCTAATGTGCCACTACAAATGGCTTTGGAATTCGGGTCCTGTATCGTCCTCCTGATTGCATTCAGACGACAGCGCCGGACGCCCTTCAAAATAAACGGCTGCAGCGGCGGACAAACGCGGAACTACTAACACATGCATAAACCCTTTTGAAGGTCAAGGCCGTACAGACAGATGGCACTGATGGTAGTTTATGAGCAGTCACGAAAAACGAACATAATCTGTTCAGATTATGATTGCTGTGTTTTTATGTACTAAGCGCTTCAAAAAACAGTGATGACAGTAAGCCGGCTAAGTTAAGATCACAAACGAAAATTAATACATTTTAGAAATAAGAGTCCCCCTAGCATTGTCCCACTGCCATCCGAAGTCCTTTTCAGAAATGATTGCATGAGATGAACGAGGCATGAGAAATGATTTATCACACGCGTCCTCAATACGATTTGATGGTTTCAGTTTAATAATTATCTTTCAGATTCTTCACGAATCAACACAGGAAGTATATCTTATGTAATGAGTCACTATCGTAATTTGTTGTTTGCTGGTTTCGAACCCGCATTGTCGTTTTGTACTGTATCCAAATCACAGATATCTCTAACCACGGGAGACCTGTCATACAGGTTTTTATATCTGATTGAGGCTCCAGTTTCTCACGAAGTAAGTTCCTTTTACTTGTACTACCGTCAAAGATTAAGATTAAGCTCGTAACTTATGTTAAGAAAATAAACGTTTATATTTCACATTATTATTCTTATGCTTCAAAAGTCGACGTTTTGACCATCAGGCTACAACATAGCTATTCCAAAACACAATAAACAGATTGTTCTTAACAAATACCTTTTTCATTGTTGAAAGGTGTTACTATTAGGAATCTAGATTATTCATACCGAGTATTTATGGCGCATACACTACGACCTTTAAAATCACATTCGTAAAAGCCTCTTTGTCTTACATGAAATCCTAGTGCTTCGAATATTCTATGGCCTGAATGGATCAATACTGTCCATCCGAGCACGTGGCACGCCAAAGCGGTTGCCATGACAATGATGCAACTAAAGTAAAGTACGCTGTACACATGGAATTTGCTTGTTATGAAAAATATAAAGGACTACTTATACAAATGCATATACCTATTGAAAAGTGTTTGCTATTATTCAGTATTTAAATTCGATTTTTTTTTTTTTTTTTTTTTTTTTTTTTTTCGTTCGATTCCCGCACGGAACAAATATTTGTACGACCTGTAAGTATTTGTTACGAGTCTGGGTGTTTTTCTATCTATAATATGTATGTATTTACAAAAAAAAATGTATATAAGTAGTATATCAGCCATCTCGTTACCATAACACAAGCATTAGGTTGCTTAGCTTGGGACGATACGGCGCTGTGTGAAATGTCCAAGGATATTATTATTATTATTATTATTATTATTATTATTAGGTTGCTTAGCTTGGGACGATATGGCGTTGTGTGAAATGTCCAAGGATATTATTATTATTATTATTAAATCCGCTCCAAATGTATGTAATTTCTAACTGCAATGCTGTTATTTTTTGTAAGGTATTTGTCAAGCATAGGTCAACCCATTGCGAAGCTCCTATTCCAAGGTAACGCCTTCAAATAATAATTCAAATATTGACTGAATGATTCAATTCACCGAGATAAAAACTAAATGATATTTTAATTGTTCAGTATTTTATAGTGGTTCATTTTCATGTTATTATGCTTAACTGTCCCGTTATAATTGTGATAGAAGTTTTTAAGACAAGCGGTCTTTTTTCTATGTGATTTTATATTATATTTTTGACTATGTCAGGTATTTTAGATTGCTGGCAAATTGAGGCCAGCACATTGAATGGTAAGGTTACACAATACGTAGCTCTGTTGCTACGACGTGACTTAAGTTATTGCTCCACGGTTGTAGCATTGTGCCTGTGTGTATCAGAGTAATATGTATTTGAGTGTTTGTTCATTGGGTTCGATCGATCTGTGACGTCATTTTACGTCATGCCCTAGGTAGTACAACCATGGACTCCGTGTTTATGGAATCCTAGTAACACCGGAAACAAAACTGCGGGCAGTTTTAACCTAAAACCGTGGCCCATGATTTAGATAGAGTGTGTATGTGTATTACCGGGGGACATCATTCAAACTATGTGAAAACATAAATTATTTATTGAAACTAGCAACTTCAAACGAAGTCGTAAAATTATGATTTTATAAATCACTGTGATTTCTATATAATAAAACGTTATTTATTAATAACATCGAAACCTAACAAAGCTGTTGGCATAAAGTGATGGGAAACCACATCGCTTAGAATCAGACCAACTAGTATTTAATTATTTCCATCCATCCACTTGAATTCAACGCCAAAATTGACATTCGAAAGACTGATAATGTTTAAGATAAAGTTTAGTGTTTCACTTTACTAATGTATTATATACTAACCTTATTACTTATTTTAAGACCAAATTAAAATTGAGTAGGGTGAGCATTTTTTTTTTGTTGGTTACACATATACCTTGCGGAATATATTCTCAAAATGAAAAACAAAGTAGACCCGACACTTCAATTTGTAATATTTACTAGCGTCACGCCCCATGTATACATGATTGTTATGGCTCGGTCCTTATCGGTAATTGTGCATACTTAGAAATTCGGAATAGCGAAGGACCTTCTTTCATTGCTCCATACATGACATCAGGAAGATGCATCTACTTTATACAAACTCCAGCAACGTCATGGATGTTGCACCAAAGCCTTACAGGCATTTTCATAATCTATCCAATTATGTCGAAAGATACTTTTGGAAACGATGAATCTATCGGCTAATAGTCATAAACATGAGGAGCCGCTCCTCAGTGCTGTGGGAACCGTAGCTACATCCATTTTCAGTGTCACGATGCTTGTTAATTTTACCCCTTAAAATTGAGGCTCGTCTGTCGGTAAAAATGTGATAAGCCTATAATTATTCGTGTAGGTAGAAGAAGTTCCCTGAAAAGTTATTTCTATATTACGGCTATTGGACTTCGTAGCCCATAAGGTTTGTTGTCCTTTTTAACAATATAAAAACGCCCAGAAAGTTAAAAATCGGCTTCGGCTTGTTATTGCATGACAACATTTATTTGTGTCGCCACAAAGGCTGAAAAACCGATTTTTTTAAGTGTATCGGTCCACTAACTGGCGATTGATCAAAAGAAAGACTGAAGCTGCGGCGAGACAGTCCTTCCAGAAAATCAAACAGAGTTAAAAAGAGAAAAGTTTTTAAACAGACTCCGGACGCAAGTTAGCTGTTCAGGCTGAGATTTATAGATGACTCTACCTTATAGTGTAAATGTGGTACCATTCCACAAACGATGGGGCACTTAACAAGACCTAATGGTCGCTAAAGCTACCAAACACGGACCGAAATGTATATAATGCCGAGTCAGTCTAATGCCATAAAGATAGCGTTAGATACACGTACAAACTTTTTTTTATTGCAGATACATGCCTCTACGACCTTGACAATAACATTATTGGATACCATCCTTCATTTATGCGAACCTAGTGTTGAAATATGTTATGGTCTGACTGGATCAATCATAGATATAATAAAGAAGATCACCCAAACACAATGCATGCCAATACGGTTTCCATGGTAACGATTCATCTGCGTAAAGTTCGCTAAGTTAGTTGACAATACCTTTAACGGAAATTAAAGTTATCCTAATAATGTTATAAGTTCTATGAGCATTTTAATAACGTACTATTAAAATGCTTATAATTTTTTATGGCGGCATGCCATCTCAAATTTTCGTAAAATATTTATCAACACTTTTCTTGAAATCATTTGTTCAATTAACTTTCATAAAGTTTACAAATACTACGAACTTTTTGTTTTTAATCATCGGACTGGTACGTATTTATTTTTAATAGCATCGCATCGCATTTCCATAGAGTTTGTATGAAGTTAGTCGCATGCCACTACCACATTCGTGTATTTTATTTACCCTTCTTTTAATCAAAAGAATTAGAAGGAATTATAAATGTATGCACAAAGAAAACTATTGCAATCCACGCACAGTTTAATTACACCTCAACTTTATGTTATCTTGTACACCATTCCTGTCATATTTTGTAAGATATTTGCTAGAAAAAGCACAAGATGCCCCAGAAAAGCGCCATTTTGGATTGCCGCTTCTTAGAAACCATACAAATATAATCGTTATGAAATGGTGTCCGAAAGATTTTTCAAGTGGTATTTGTTCAGTATTAAATAATGCATGTTTTCCTTAAGATATTGTGTATATTTATGTCAAAATTTTATAGAAAACAGCTGACAATTCGCACCATTTCATTTTATCACGGGGAATTGCGATTGAGACTGCGCGCAGAAAAATCAATATAGTAAAACATGGATCCGATTCACGAACTTAAAACATTGAAAACAGAAGCGAGTTAAGCATCACGCTACAGCGGTAGTTGTTACGTTTTGACTGCTGAAATTGCCCGACTTAAGCTGCCTACGTTTATGCGCTCCTAGTATTTGGAATCGTATTTGGGCAGACTTAGCGTGGCTTTGTGAGTTCGATGCAAGCACATTGAGGAGAAATCCACGTGTTGGCGTCTCACGACACCGCCTGGGAATAAAACTCACTAACGGACTCGTAATTTGCGAACTGGGACAAGTATCCTACTTCCTAATATTATAAACGCGAATGTTTGCGAGGATGGATGGATGGATGGATGTTTGTTACTCTCTCACGCAAATACTCTTATCAATCAAATACAGTAACAATAGTCTAGAATTCACAGGCAAGGCACTTTTTAGCCCGGAAAAATTTACAGTTCCCGTGAGATAATTTCATATGTAGGGTGAAGCCGCTAGTGAGTTAAAACATCAGACCATGTTTAGATAATTTAAGCCACCGCCCCGTTACAGAATAGTTATTTGAGTATTTAAAAAAATCTATTGATGCAAAATGCTCTGCCAACATTTTTGCGTTATATTACACACACAGTCACAGCCGATTTATACAGACCTTGCAGACTAAGCAAACTGAAGTGGCAGTGGGCTGGCCATGTTTTTAGAAGGACCGATGGTAGACCGAGAGAGGGTTTAAGTAATGCTAGCAACGAATTCCTATTTAAATTGGTCACGGCATCACGCGTGAACGGATGGACCAATTTCGCTAATTCTTTTTTTGTTGTATCGCACATTGACGTGCAGTACGTCTACTTGGATCACGGGTCATTGGTTAACAATGAATTTAAACCGTTGCCCTCAACTGATGCACTAGCCGCAGCTGCCACTGTTCTGTGTCACAAAAAATGAGTTTTCAGATACGAGACTTGCGATACTAACGATACTTTTCAAATGAAACTTTCCACACACAGCGGCAGCGAAATTAAGTGATATCTATGCATAATTAAGTTAAACAGTTGATATACTCGTATCAACTTTAAGTTATAACTATAGGAACGCGCCGACGTTTAGGAAGGGTTGACTTTGTATCTGCAACACAGTTTTCTCTCCAAAATGACTCTTCCCTTAATATACTGCTGGTTTTGGATAAGTAAGTTTTTAGGATTAAAGTTTTTAAATTGTTAAGGTCTACCGAAGAAGTTTTTTTCATTTGCGTGTATGCTCGCGTCCGTACACTATCTTACTGAATTTTAAGTAATGATGTACTCAGTGTATTATTAGTTAGAAGAAAAGGAAAGTCTAATATCTGACCTTTGTATGTCAGATAGATAGTCGCTCCATTTATAATACTGGTATTCAGCTGGATCCGACCTCAAAATAGTTGTAAAAAGGCTTGATAGAAAACGACAAAGTTATAGGCAAAGGATTTAGCTTCGGAATTGCACAGCGCTGACTTTGGATTGTTCATTAATTTATACTAATGGTTTTTATCTCGTTATTTTTTCTTTCATAGAATATAATCTTGGGGATACAAATGATATGGACCAAGGACGCTGATTTAGCTTTGATGTCGGCTCGCCAGTATAAAAAGATAATGTTGGAAACCAACAACTTTGGGTTTCTGAACACGCTGATCAACCAAAACACGAGAAACCTATTGAAGATAGAAAAAAACTACATCTATTTTGTTGTTAGGGTGGAATAAGCGAACTCATCTATATCGAGACGTCCATTCATGAACACGGATTCACAGAAAGTGAAACTACTATACTATGGCCACCCCTTCTTGTTCATATTGTCCTAGTCACTCCCTCTATAAATAACGATCGGTCGGTAGTCCATCCAACCTATGCTTGAGTTGGTTTAGCATAAAGTCACGCGAATTCAATGTTGCATCTTCCATTCTGGTGTTAAATAAAAGCCCTCAAATCAATCTGGTTTAGAGCTTTTACAATAAGTAAGGCCATGTGTCAATCCAAATCATGTCGTCATCATTTCAACTGCCTATACACAGAACAGTTAAAGAGGTTAGAATGGAAGTAGTTTCTGATTTGTATTAGAACGCGTGTCGCCGCATGTCTCCCACTCTTGTCTCTCAACTACAAGCAAGAGATAATACGTACGCGCATTACACACACAAATAAACCACACGCACTTAGATCGCGTGTTTACTATTGGTTGTCACACTAACGCAATTACTGCTCTGGACGTACACTCACACACGTGTAAAAGCAATTTATTTCTCATATATGTTACGGCCACCAAAAGGTCGATTAATCATATCGATAAAATAACTGTAGTTTAGTTAATTAAAGTTTTGCATTTTTTCAAGTTGCAGATACGGTACGAATAACTTCCTAATTACATATAAATAATTTTAAATCAAAGTCAAATTAAGGGGGAACATCTGATACTGCCGCGAAATTTAAATTTTCTTTAGTTTTATGCTAGTTGCAGCTCTGTTTTACGTCATAATAATGAAAGAAAGAAAAATAGCATTTTGAATAACATAAAACGTAAAACAACGCTACAATATACAAAAAAACTATAAAGAAATTTTAAATTTCACGTCCATATCGAATGCTAAGTCGAATTAACATAATATAATCTAATTAATTTATTGTGAACTACTCCGTGAAAAAGTATTTAGGTATTAATTGTAGCATGTTAATTTATTAATAATAGCTGTGCCCGCCGGTTTCACCCGCGTTACATAATCATTTTCTGCAAAATGTTGCAAACATAAATTGTGCTACATTTAGTACGTATCCATTCAATTCTACCAGTTGCTTCAAACCACAGTTTTCTTGTAGCTGGATCTTTTGTAAAATAAAAAAAAAAGTGTTTGCATCGTAAATTAGATTTTAGACGAAAAACCAACTAAGAAACTAAATTAATAATCCACATTATACAATAATTGTTGTTAATTTATACCACGTTATTTTCATTGTTATATTACTGACAATAATCATTCGTATACACATCTTAATATCGACATTGTTTACAATTTGGTACAACACTATCGACGCGCATAGATTTCCCAGAATTGAAGCTTTGGATCGACGCACGCGACGTTCGCAGTGAACGCAATACATTGCGCGACCGCTCACGTCGTGCAAGATCGTACCAATGTAATGCAAGCAATGTATAATTTTGCATCCGAATGCGATTTTATCGTTTTTGTCTACAAACTACATAATACTTTTGTAATAATTACAAATATCACTCGTATTTTAAGGTTTTTGGAGTTACCGGTGAAAAGAAATCCCTCCTCGGGCCACATTACACTCCTGACTTCTTTTCCGACACGTTATAATTGGGCAAGACGGCATAATTCTTTTTTTCCGCGGAGAATTGAACGCTTTCACAATAAGAGCGTGACTGTTGACCGGTGATTCTAATTTCGGTTGGGTTTGGAGCGCCCGCGCAAATGTGTGGCGCGCCTGTTCCGCCCACAAGGCCCTTCTAACCTCTTTAACTGTTCTGTGTGCCTATATATATTACGGTTGTGTGACTTTTGTTGATGGAGGGAGGGGGGGGGGGGTTGGAAAAAGAAGAAAAGTCAGATCTATTATTAATAGAATTTTTCCGTAACCACCAACTATTATTCATGACAGCATTCATAATATTAAGCCGTCTCCATTTCGGAAGCC
This sequence comes from Hyppa rectilinea, assembly GCA_951799385.1. Taxonomy (NCBI): domain Eukaryota; kingdom Metazoa; phylum Arthropoda; class Insecta; order Lepidoptera; family Noctuidae; genus Hyppa; species Hyppa rectilinea. The sequence goes on along the minus strand of OX637300.1, from coordinate 25,194,767 downwards.
AACCTGTTCCGCGAACTAGTATTTGTCACCAGGCTAGCATCAAGCGAGTCTGGTCTAGCTAGTTACCGAATGACAAAAACTAAAATTTGCTCCTTCTATAAATCACAGGAACACATTTTGGCAACAGTATTAGGCACAGTGTTATATCTAGCAGGCTCGGCAAAATATGTTAAGTTCCTACTTCAGCATACTAAAGAGTATACTTTTAAATTAGTGCCAAAGTAAATATTGGACTAACTTTTAGTAGGATCTACTAACTGCTGATCAATTAGTAAAAACGAAACCTACTTAAAAGTATTATTCTCATATTCGTTACGTTACAACGCAATATCGCACAAATATTGCGAGTGTCGCCGAGAAAGACATAGTACAGTGATGAAATTAAAGGTTGAGGAGATAGCACTATTGAAAATACATAAAAAGCTACTAGATTAAGTGGCAAACGGAATTGCAAAGTTCGCAGTTCTGCTAGATTTTTTCTGAAAATATCAACTGCTGCAGATTAATTCATTAGTAAGTCAGTCTAGTTTGTTGAGCGTCCTTTTCGGGACGGAATGAATCAGCTTCGTACCATGGATCTAAACGTGTTACTACGCACTAATACTAAAAGGTCATGAAATAGAGGAGGCTGCAACAGCAACATATTCAGTACAAACTCGCGCCAAAAGCTTTCAAGGTGGAACTTGCACCAATACTCACAGATAGTTTGACCATTCGTATACTGTTTTTTGGATTTTCGCTACAAAGGTTATAACGACGATGTTTTTGTAATAAATAAATTGAGAGTGATATAAATAAACAAACTCTAGTAAATGTTTTTGTCCACTACGCGTAGCATTCGAGGTAGTGTCGTAGCAACTACTTAGCATATTGTTATATCTCGTCAGCCTTCATCTATCTCTTAAATGTTTTATTGTGTTTGTATTAACTTGGTTGGTCAACATGAAAATAATTGTACAGAATACGTGGAAAAGCGTTTTACTGCATACCGCTACCAGCGTGAAGTAGTGAGAACGTGAAGACATGCCCACCAAGTTTATGTGTAGTAGTTGCACACATCCTGGTCGTTATGCATTCCTGGTGATATAAACTATGGCCTTCACGCTACGACAACTTCTGAAACGGTTTTTTAAGTGCATTTATTTTATTTATTTCCTTGCTTTTGCCATTAATAACAAGTAAAGTAACAAACACCCGGACACAAAATATGTGTACTTTAGATAATTAAAAAATGGCTAGTCATTTTAATTTATTTCTTGAATTGAATTACCTACAAAATTTTCATAAATTTCAGTTAGTTTTTTACATTTAAATAGGTAAATTTAATTTAAATATAATTTTAAATAATACATTTTAATTTAATAATTAAAATGTATTATTTAAAATTATATTTAAATTAAATCTACCTAAAATCTGAATTTTCATCTAAATTCACCTAAAATCTGATCTGAATTTTCACACTAAAAGATAATTCTTTTAGTGTGAAAATTATTGAATCAGTCCACTTACTTGCCGGCTCTGTTTTTGAGAGTAAATCATTAGGCAATGTTATGAGTACCCAATGAATATTCGTTTTAGCGTGTCAATAGCAGAAATAACACGAAAAAACAAAGTACACACGTAAATTCTGGTCGCATTTATTTTTTTAGCCAAATATACGAGTACTAACAACATATGAGATTTTATGTGCCGATGTGACGCATATTTCCTCGAAACTTGTTCGTTTGCGTTTGTGTTCATGCTTTGCGTCATCGTTGCCGCAAACAAACGTAGTTTCTTTTCTTTCTTAACGTTTCCTCCAAAACAAATACAAAAATAGAAAAAAAATCTCCCCGGCAGGGAATCGAACCCTGAACCCCCGCGTGACAGGCGGGGGGCTAACCACTATACTACCGAGGATTGTGACTGAGAACCTGAAATTAAGGTTCTGTTGCTTCTTGTCGTCATACGACTCGTTGAATTTCAGCGAAACTACGCAATTTATTCTACAATTTACATTAAAAAAAGCGAAAAGTGAAAAGGTACACTAGTAAGCTGATTACGATTGTTTTAGAAGTATTTTCATAGAAATTATGTTTTGTTTGGATCTCCACCTTTCGGATGCGAAGGAAACTGCCCAGACAGCTACGTTACGAGCAAGTTCCGATACCGTACGCTAGATTGTGCAGTAATCTCTCACCCGGTCGGTTAGATGGCACCACCTGGTAAATATGATTTATTATAATGACTCAGCGGTTTAGTTTGTGCGTTGTGAGTTAGTACCTACGTACGTAGTGGTATTCACTACAGTTAGCTGAAGTAAATTTATTAAAAAATTGAATTAATTTCCCCCGTAATATTCAGTCCCATCGATGTCTACATTTTGATTTTGTGTAATTATAGTGTCGTTGTTCACAACTTTTGGCCTCTTTATATCGGAAAAATATGTTTTCCTGCATTTAAACGATTTAACACCTATTTTTTTGAGATTGGATAATCATGGGTGGTTGACCATCTTTACATACATACTCTATACTTCTCCGTGCCTCGGCAAGTAGTCTGTGTTATTCAGAAGTCTATCCACAGACACGGACGTATAAATCAATTTTGGTAAAAAGAATGACTTGGAAACTATGCTTACATTAGCCTGACCTTTCTGATTTCAATAGCTATATGATAAATTTAAGTACGCAGTCAATATGATAGCCAGTTTATTCCTTAGCTTTACAGACAGAGTCGCTCCGGTATCGATCTCAACTGTAGCGACTTGTTTTACATAACATGCGGTAGCTCTGCTACTAAACAACCATTATGTACATAATATACACCTAAATCTTCCCCGTGAAATACCCTATCTTATGGTGAAAATTTCATGAAAATCGATCAAGTCGTTTTTGTGATTAGTATTCGTACTTTCAAACAGGACACGCAGCCTTGTCTGTGAGCTTCTGAACATCTTCTACATCGCAGTAAAATATTCCTGAAAAATTCTAATCTGAATATTCTGAGGCAGTATTGAAAACTTTTGCAAACTTAATATTTAGAAAAGTTTCTAACTCAATGATTTGCAAAGATTTTCGTTCATATACACACATCAAAAGTGTCTAGGGATCAAGCATTTTTATGCGGATTTCTTGAGATTGAGATGTGGCTTTGTAATAAATTTATGATTTTATAAATTTATATGGATCCTTTTTGGTGCATTTCATAATTTGAAACAGGAACTGTCAATCAAATTCGAGTAAAAGATGAAAATCAGCTGTCAATATTTTCCCTATAAAAACATACAACGCATTGAAGACATTATTAGTGCTACTGTTTCCCTACTACTGATTAAAACCAACGTTATTATGGAGCGGCGACGTCATTTAAGCAGGGAAGAAATGCTCAGAGCCGTGGGAATGATAAAAGCTGGTTCCCGGCAACGTACTGTGGCTTTAGCTCTGAATACAAGTCAGAGTGTTATCAGTCGACTTTGGACACGTTACCGAAGCACTGGTACCGTGGCTGAGCGCCATGAAGGACGGTATCGCTGCACCACACGGAGACAAGACCGATACATTCAAATCTTAACTCGAAGAGCTCCAACAATAACCGCCATGATGTTAGCCGTGAGGCTTCATCACTCTTCAGGGAACTTAATTAGCGACCAAACAGTCAGAAACCGCTTGCATGAAGTGAACCTTCATTCCCGAAGACCGCTACGGGTACCACCTATAGCAATGCACAATCGTAGGATTCGATATCAATGGGCTCTTGAACACAGAAATTGGGCAGAAGAACAATGGCGTTTCGTGTGCTTTTCTGATGAGTCTCGTTTTGGTATGAGACCGGATACAAGACGTATACGACACTGGAGAACCCCTGGACGCCAACAGCGATTAAAATCCTGCCAGGAAGTCCATCCTTATAGTGGTGGAACCATCATGGTATGGGCGGGTATTTGGATCGGCGGAAGAACTGAGTTGATTTGGATCAGAGGCAACCTCAACGCTCAAATTTATGCTGAGACGATTGTATCTGACGTCATCGTTCCTCTACAAGTGCAAATCGGTCCCTTATTTCAGTTAATGCATGATAATGCACGACCGCACACCGCAAGAGTTGTAAGACAGACTCTCGCCGCAGCTAACATCAATGTCCTGCCCTGGCCTGCTCAGTCGCCAGACTTGAACCCGATTGAGCATGCATGGGATATGCTACAGAGAAGAGCTCTGCCGAATATGGAGGGTATCCAGTTGCAAGAAGACCTTTTTTTGTTGTTGCAACGAACATGGGCGGCCATTCCACAGCGTGATTTGGATGAACTCATTTTGAGTATGCCAAACCGATGTTCTTGTGTTGTTAGTGTTCGCGGTAGAAACACGGATTATTAATTGCTTAAGTTACCCAATAAAATTTTAAAGAAAACTGTTATTTCAGTCTTTTTTTCGAACTTTAATGTTAGTGGTTCAAATGTCAAAAATCCCTTTATTAGGAAAATGGCAAATTTCTTTATTAATGCAAAGGTGACTTGGTTTATCGTTACTGTGACAAACGAAAACACTTTATTTGATGAATCCTTAAAGAAAATTTAAATTAATATCAATCAAGAGAAAAGTTATTGCAAAAATATATGTTGATCCCTAGACACTTTTGATGTGTGTAATTACTAATAAACAGTTTTAAATATAACAAGCAATAAATGTACGTAGCCTATTATATTGTAAAAAAAAAGTAGACGAGCTGTAAGGAGCACAATCGGTGTTAAAAAGTGTCCGTCGGAAAGAGACAAATTAAGATGGCAATTAAAATGACAGTAGGTTAGAAAAATAAACAAGGAACGGTTGGCTTTGTTATGGCGTACTAATTTTCACCCACTTGTACCACATTTATACTACAAATTGTTAATTCATACATTTTAATCGTGATGAACGATTAATAATCATAATCAGCAAAAATTTTAATATGATTAATTAATTTTATTTTAAAAAAAACCACTATTAATCGTTTATCATATTAACTTTTTGCCAACACTGCCGTAGAATATAGCTTCACATTGTACTAACAATTTCACTCTGATTTTGAACGGAACACATTTACGACTTTCCTTACTTTACCTGCGCTAGCTTAGAAAGTGTACAAGATATAGGTACATAATACACACCAAATATTCCCTGAGAGACGCTGTATGTACTGATGTTTTGTTTTTCAAAATCCGCCCAGTACTTTCTGTGATTAGTACTTACTTCCGAACAGAATACGCAGACTTGTCTGTGAAGTTCAAAATATCCCTACAGCCATTGTCGGAAAAACTGACATTTGTTTCTAATCTATACCGTGGCAGTGTTGTAAAATTGTATAATATCAGGTAAATGAAAATGATTTTATCTGTCAAGTTTGCTGGAATCATGCCAATGTTGTATCTCTTGATGGAAATAGACCAGAAGAGAGTGAACAGACACCTATAGGATACCGGCGAGTGTGTATTCACTGTGGACGTTCTCTTCGTTCGTTCGACACCAGGGTAGTCAGTTACCTCCTGCACAATTCCTAGATACTGTATTATAATATTATGGGGATCTTGCCGTTTTGCCGAAAAGATTTTGCCACAAAAAGTACTTGGTGAATTTGATAAAATTTTCGCCACTAGATAGAGCTTCTTTCGGGAAGGTTTCGGTGTGTGTTATAAACATATAGATTGTATATTAACCGAGTTACCGCAGGTTATGTAAAAGAAGTCTTGAAACATTATTTAGACAGCAATTTTTTAAGGATTTACACAACTGATGACATGTAGGTGTACTACATAAAACGCCTCTGCCTTACTCTTTGGGAAATACAAGCGTGATGCGTGCGGCGGCGCAGTGTGGCGGCCGAACCGGCGCGTCGCAGAACTGTTTAAAAGTACTAATCTCAATAAGGCCTAAAGCGATTTTTATAAAATTGTAGACAGAGTTCCTTTCGAAGGCTGTTTAGGTTTACGTGTCATAGTCACATGTAGTGCTATGTATATCTGAGCTGATGCTGGCTCTGTAAAGGGAGTATTTCGTGCTGTGCCAAGCTGGGCAGCTTACGCCTTACATACTACATAATATTCTCGACGTTTAAACAAAAGTATAAAACAAGTCAACATGTCTACTGTTTTCGTTTATAGTTCAACAATACCTACATGTTTTTGAAAAGTCTTTTGTAAGAAGAAAAAAATAAATGTATTTATTTACGTTCGGCATATACTATATCATATTACATAAGATATTATACAATTTTACAACACTGCCACGGTATAGATTAGAAACAAATGTCAGTTTTTCCGACAATGGCTGTAGGGATATTTTGAACTTCACAGACAAGTCTGCGTATTCTGTTCGGAAGTAAGTACTAATCACAGAAAGTACTGGGCGGATTTTGAAAAACAAAACATCAGTACATACAGCGTCTCTCAGGGAATATTTGGTGTGTATTATGTACCTATATCTTGTACACTTTCTAAGCTAGCGCAGGTAAAGTAAGGAAAGTCGTAAATGTGTTCCGTTCAAAATCAGAGTGAAATTGTTAGTACAATGTGAAGCTATATTCTACGGCAGTGTTGGCAAAAAGTTAATATGATAAACGATTAATAGTGGTTTTTTTTAAAATAAAATTAATTAATCATATTAAAATTTTTGCTGATTATGATTATTAATCGTTCATCACGATTAAAATGTATGAATTAACAATTTGTAGTATAAATGTGGTACAAGTGGGTGAAAATTAGTACGCCATAACAAAGCCAACCGTTCCTTGTTTATTTTTCTAACCTACTGTCATTTTAATTGCCATCTTAATTTGTCTCTTTCCGACGGACACTTTTTAACACAGATTGTGCTCCTTACAGCTCGTCTACTTTTTTTTACAATATAATAGGCTACGTACATTTATTGCTTGTTATATTTAAAACTGTTTATTAGTAATTATATGAACGAAATTCTTTGCAAATCATTGAGTTAGAAACTTTTCTAAATATTAAGTTTGCAAAAGTTTTCATTACTGCCTCAGAATATTCAGATTAGAATTTTTCAGGAATATTTTACTGCGATGTAGAAGATGTTCAGAAGCTCACAGACAAGGCTGCGTGTCCTGTTTGAAAGTACGAATACTAATCACAAAAACGACTTGATCGATTTTCATGAAATTTTCACCATAAGATAGGGTATTTCACGGGGAAGATTTAGGTGTATATTATGTACATAATGGTTGTTTAGTAGCAGAGCTACCGCATGTTATGTAAAACAAGTCGCAACAGTTGAGATCGATACCGGAGCGACTCTGTCTGTAAAGCTAAGGAATAAACTGGCTATCATATTGACTGCGTACTTAAATTTATCATATAGCTATTGAAATCAGAAAGGTCAGGCTAATGTAAGCATAGTTTCCAAGTCATTCTTTTTACCAAAATTGATTTATACGTCCGTGTCTGTGGATAGACTTCTGAATAACACAGACTACTTGCCGAGGCACGGAGGAGTATAGAGTATGTATGTAAAGATGGTCAACCACCCATGATTATCCAATCTCAAAAAAATAGGTGTTAAATCGTTTAAATGCAGGAAAACATATTTTTCCGATATAAAGAGGCCAAAAGTTGTGAACAACGACACTATAATTACACAAAATCAAAATGTAGACATCGATGGGACTGAATATTACGGGGGAAATTAATTCAATTTTTTAATAAATTTACTTCAGCTAACTGTAGTGAATACCACTACGTACGTAGGTACTAACTCACAACGCACAAACTAAACCGCTGAGTCATTATAATAAATCATATTTACCAGGTGGTGCCATCTAACCGACCGGGTGAGAGATTACTGCACAATCTAGCGTACGGTATCGGAACTTGCTCGTAACGTAGCTGTCTGGGCAGTTTCCTTCGCATCCGAAAGGTGGAGATCCAAACAAAACATAATTTCTATGAAAATACTTCTAAAACAATCGTAATCAGCTTACTAGTGTACCTTTTCACTTTTCGCTTTTTTTAATGTAAATTGTAGAATAAATTGCGTAGTTTCGCTGAAATTCAACGAGTCGTATGACGACAAGAAGCAACAGAACCTTAATTTCAGGTTCTCAGTCACAATCCTCGGTAGTATAGTGGTTAGCCCCCCGCCTGTCACGCGGGGGTTCAGGGTTCGATTCCCTGCCGGGGAGATTTTTTTTCTATTTTTGTATTTGTTTTGGAGGAAACGTTAAGAAAGAAAAGAAACTACGTTTGTTTGCGGCAACGATGACGCAAAGCATGAACACAAACGCAAACGAACAAGTTTCGAGGAAATATGCGTCACATCGGCACATAAAATCTCATATGTTGTTAGTACTCGTATATTTGGCTAAAAAAATAAATGCGACCAGAATTTACGTGTGTACTTTGTTTTTTCGTGTTATTTCTGCTATTGACACGCTAAAACGAATATTCATTGGGTACTCATAACATTGCCTAATGATTTACTCTCAAAAACAGAGCCGGCAAGTAAGTGGACTGATTCAATAATTTTCACACTAAAAGATAATAATTAAAATGTATTATTTAAAATTATATTTAAATTAAATTTACCTATTTAAATGTAAAAAACTAACTGAAATTTATGAAAATTTTGTAGGTAATTCAATTCAAGAAATAAATTAAAATGACTAGCCATTTTTTAATTATCTAAAGTACACATATTTTGTGTCCGGGTGTTTGTTATTTATCAAGTCGGCCTAACTTATATTTAAATAACGAACTAAATAATTAACACAACACATTTTGTCGTGTTAAGTAAACGTAAAGTCTTTAAGAAATGATGATTGTTGTTTTCATCGCGATTTCGAATCTTTTTTATCTTAGTTGAATGTGACGTCATAAGTGTCATTATAGTTTATTAATTTTAAGTTTTTACCTCAGATCGAAATTTAATATTGGAAGACAGACTAGCAAAGACCAAGAAAAACAGTGCCAAGTATGGGGGTGGGTGGGTGTATAGTCACATAGTTTTTGCATGATATGGATAAGTTTTCTGACTCCGCCGGAAAGTGCGTGTATAATTATGGTTTTTATGGATAAGTTCTCGTCTAAGATTGAGAACGATACAAAAAAGTTTGCGGGTATTGCGTGTTGGGGGTTAAGTCTATTGAAGCAGGTATGTAATATAAGACTGAATTGTTGGGGGGGACTGGATGACTTCGATTTATAGCATGATAGTATCTTTGTTTTTTTTTTAAATAAATAATTGCGGGCAGCACTTCGAAATAGGGCGCATTAAGAGGCGTGTTGACATTTTCTTAGCAAATATGTTAGGGAAAATAACAGGATTGTAGTTTGAAATTTAGAGAGCAGAATTAAATATACTGAATATAAGGAAATATTTTTCAATCGGGATACGCATTTGTTTATGTCGTAATTTATATTTTCTCAGCAAGCAACACGAATTTATTCAGCGTACTTGTTGCATCGTTGTCAGAGAAACCGCTTTGGCGTGGCGTGTGTCTCGGGACGCTGTATTGATCCATCCAGGCCTTACAATATTCGAAGCACTAGGCTTTCATGTTACACTAAGAGGCTGTCAGGAATGTGATTTGTATTCGCGCTATAAATAGTGGGTACGACAGATATTCAACATTCCTAATATTTGCAAGTGTAATGATGTAGCGTGATGGCCTAGAGGCGTTAGCAAGAGTCGCGAGTTTAAACTTGGGCAAACTACCTATACTTTCCAAGTTAATGCGTTTCTTGTGGTGTGACGAGTTCATCGATACTAATATTATTAATAAAGCTGAAGAGTTTGTTTCTTTGAACGCGCTTATCTTAAGAACTACGGGTTAGAATTGAAAAAATCTTTTTGTGTTGGATAATCCATTTACTGTGGAGGATTATAGACTATATTATCTTATTGTAGACCATGCCAAAAAGCCAATGATAATAAATAGAAAAGTACGAATTTAAAACCTCTTTCCACGCTAGCGGGCAAAATAAATGTTTGCGCTTAAATTTCAAATGATAAACAATATCTTTCTGAGTTTGTGAGGTGAAAAATAAATAAATTCATATGTCGACAGTACGAACTTTTGCTCAGTTCTATTGTTCTTCTACTTATTTTGCTCGCCTTGCGTTTCGCTCACTCCGAAAACCACCAAGGTTGCGTTCACGAAAACAAACCGATTATAGTAATATATTTTCATTTGACTGAAACAACCACATTTGCCTCCCAAAAGATAAATGCGGCAAGCACTCAACCCCAACAAATGCCTTATTCTTCGTGTAAATGAAACATCCGAGTACTACAGAGACGGAACTACTACTCCGGTTTCATTCCTCCTGGTAATGCGGCAAGCACTCAACCCCAACAAATGCCTTATTCTTCGTGTGAATGAAACATCCGAGTACTACAGAGACGGAACTACTACTCCGGTTTCATTCCTCCTGGTACAAGTAAGACGCCATATTCAAAAATCATCTTTTTCTGTGTTAGCAGTACTATAGCAAGCGGGATTGTCCGAAAGGGTTACCGCTACCCCGGTACATAAAGGGCTAAGGAAACAACATAGATGGGTTTTAGTCAGTAAGAGTCTGACACTCCCTTCCGCTCCACCCAGAGCCTCAAAAAAAAGCAGAACTATAGCATATAAACTACGGATTATTGATGTATTTTAAAATACATAAATTAAATTTTGGAAATCCTATTAAAGTTCTAAAACTGTAGCGGTGTCAATAAAGTGCTAGATTGCCAACATTATGTTAGTTTTCCCTATTATTAGGATCATCAGCTTACTAAATGACGAGCAATTACAATAGCTGCGGTAGTATCGGAAACCGTGGCAAAGTTTGTTTATGCAAATACCTTTGTAAATACATAATTATTTCACCTCTTATTGGCTGCAAATCTGTTCGTTATTGTAATATGACATTAGAAGAAAATATGCAGCGTAAAGAATGAAATCAGCCTGAAAACTGTAGGTGGGGCGAAAAAAAACACAAGGTAAGGTTCCACAGCAGTTACTGCTAATTTCGAGCCACGTTCTGACCAAATAGAATAAACATGTAGCTCTTGGATTTGCTAATCAGCAATCAAGATTCTAAACAGACTGTTTTTTTTTGTAAGTTTAAGTCGAATTATGACGAAAATGTTTCCTGGTTTCTAATAATATAGTCCGCAAAAAACGAACTTTACATTTCTATCTTATTATTTTTATCCTCTCACAATAATAATCTATCTGTTTTACCAAAACTAGTTCTTCTAAATTAACTCTAGCTTCTCGCAAATTAACATATCAATTGATATCTATGTTAAAAATAAAAAAGCGGAATAACCCTAATTGTCCAATAAGACAAAATAAAATTACTTAGGTACATAAAAGTGTCGATTCGTCCGGTTCCTGCGAATAACGAGATCTCAATATTAAAATTCAATGTTTAGGTAAGTTTTATTTTATATACAAAAATGACGGATCCGTCATTTTATCGGAGAGTATAAAAGCAAAACTGCGCAGAACGAAAGTGAAAACACTTTCTATTTCAATCTGCGCAGCCAAAAGCGCGGGAATGGTTATCGATTACCCCTCTTACGTTACCCCGCAGCTAACGTTGGTTTGCCGTCCACCCATACTTAAAGTACGCGTTCACGAGTTGATACAACTAGGCCATCATAACCCTTTGGAGAAATCACTAAAAAGTTTCCAATGTTCGCACGACACGTCAACCAATATTTATTTTTAAGAAATTTACGTTTATTTATGAATGACTAAAAACATTTACTACTTGTAAGTAGGTTGACATGTTCTATAAACATCTTGCGATGCTCTTTGAGTAGTTTTTTAATAACATGTTTAACCACAAAATTGTATTTCATGAGTTGTTTTCGCTTTAGCATGATTTTACTGAAGACTTAAAGAAAGGAGACATAAAACTAATAGGACTAAATGTATAAATTAGGACTTAGGAACACCAGAAACATACAATTTATAACTTATAAAGGCAGAAAACTTGCAATGGTTGTAGATTTTTTTTTTGTGATTTTGTTTATCATCCTGTGCTTTCAACAAAGAATTTTAAAAGTTCATAATAGGGTGTTGAAGTTGTACAATATTTTTAGAAAAGTTAGATTTTTCCAAAGTTTTTCGGCAACTCGTCACGATTAGTCGGATGCAAACATTCTGCGGATCGTATCATACAAAAGTATAGGGCGGAGCTTACTGAGCTTGTAACGACACAACCGCGGTGCAACACATACGCAGAGTTTGCCATGTGTGCCTTGAATACACTTCATTGCAAAAAAAATGGATGATGTTTTATTATATTAAGTTGCTGCTAGAGGTTAATAGTAAATCCGATTGTGAACGGTTGCAGGAGGATATAGATAGGGTAGTGGAATGGAGTCAGGGCAACAAGCTTTTCTTCAACGTGCAAAAGTGCTCGGTGATGAGTTTTACGCGCGCGCGTGCCCCTCTAGTGCACGAGTACGTAGTGGGTGCAGCTCCTATACAACGTGTATCGGAGATGCGAGATTTGGGGGTTACTGTTACTCCTGAACTGTCGTTTCGCGACCATATTACGAGGATCTGCAAAAGGGCGTTTAGAAACTTAGGATTTGTTCTGAGGCAAACAAGGCATTTCACCAACATCGCTTCAGTCAGGGTCCTGTACGACGCACTGGTGAGGAGTAATCTGGAACACAGTGCTGTCATATGGGCTCCACATGAGGCCAAGTACTTGGGGATGCTGGAACGCGTACAGAACAAGTTCACGCGCCACTTGTACTATAAACTATATGGGGTATATCCATTTTACCCGTTAATGTACCCAACTCTGTTTGTGCTCGGTATGGTCGGATACAACCAACTAAGGGTGCGACGGGAATTCACGCTAGTTTCTTATTTGGTTAGGCTACTTCGTGGTATAGAGCATAACCCAGGAGTGCTGCAGCGCCTGAGTTTGTGTGTACCGGACCGCTATGTGTGGAGGCGGAGCCGCCCGCCGCTACTGGCCGTGCCGGTTGCCAGGACTAACCTTCTAGCCAAAACACCAGTGACCCGCGCAATTCGGGTCATTAACGATCTTAACGTCAAAATCGACGTATTTACATGCCATTTGAGTGAATTCGCAAAGATACTGTTGTTTATTTTATGTTATAGTGTAGACTAGAGTAGGCTAAATGTTGTTGTTTTAATTGAAATATTGTAGTATATCTTATAGTTTAGTTTCATTTTATTTTATGTTTTTTCGTTTTTCCATTGTTTTATGTTTAGTAAATTTATTTTAAGACCGCGCTATCGCATTGGGGATAAACCTGTAATGATAGTTGTAAGGGAGATATAAATAAATAAATAAAAAATATAACGAAGAGACATAAGCAACTTACAGATCTCAATCATAATATTGGAATAAGGATTTCAAATTAACAAAATCTTTAGTTAAGATTTATTCACTCATCGATACTCATTACACTTTTTCTCAGGCTATATGTGAATGAATACCTTGCTGGATGGACTCGTTGGAACATTTTTATTGTCTACTTAGTATAAAACAAAATCGCTACAAGCCATCTGTCTCTTTGTAGGCTTAGATCTTTTAAACTACGCACCGGTATTTATGCATAGAGTGACTCAAGAGGAAGGTTTATAAACATATAGTTTGATTAGCTCTAGCCCGCAGGTTCACCCGCGTGATAGTATCTACATTACATCCGCGTGAAGCCGGGCTGGTTGCTAGTTATTCACATAGAATCTTAAACATTACTGTTGAGCTAAGTCCAGGGTATCAGAGTGGCAGTTATTGCAGTCTATTTAGAATCTACATAATATGAAAAATTGGCATGTCCTTTGTACCTATGCATTTTAAATGTATAAAAATATTGCAGCTGAGAGAGTATCGGCAAGTATCTTATAAAGATTCCATAGCACTTAAAGTCGCAGAAGGTTGGGGTAAGTCATATAAAATGTATGTACGCACCGGATTTTAATGTGGTTTTCATACATCAACTGTTAACATGTGGTTTTCAACTTTCTTTACTCAAGAGGAAAGTTTCTAAACGTATAGTTTGACTAGCTCTAGTCCGCGGCTTCGCCCGCGTGATACCACGCACCCACGCGAAGCCGGGGTGGGTCACTACTTATTCACATAGAATACCTAAACATCAGTGTTGAGCTAAGTCCGGGGCGTATCATGGTGGCAGTTATTGATCAGCCAATTTAGAATCTACAAAATATGAAAAATAATTGGCTTGTTTTTTGTACCTATGCATTTTGTGTGTTTAAATTATATAAAAGAGAGTATCGGCAAGTACCTTATAAAGATTCCATAGCACTGACAGTCGCAGAAGTTTGGGGAAATCGTACAAAGCAAGTACGTACTTCTTTAATTATTTTTTTTCTCTGTATATATTTTGTTTACCTTTTTCGAACCATGCCAAAAATTATTGTAAACAAGATTTCTACAAATCAACTCAAATGTGTCAGATTTTTTGCACGCCAGTACAGTTCGGTTAGGGGTGGAGGGTAGCGCATAAGTGTGTCCTTGGGCGACCCTGACCATAGTATATTTCTCTCTTTTCCTCTTGCTATAAAATACAATATATTTCCCTTTTCAGCGACGCACACTTAGACGATTGGTACGAAGTACATGTATCAGGCACTTTAAAAGGCTCAACCACACTGATATGAGAGTATTTGTGCCAGTGCTGTAGTGTGCTGCACCTTAAGAACCACCTCCTGGATGATTTGCGTTTCTAGTACTTGTACGTCCTCCCATGTCCATTCAAAACTCTAACAGTGCAGAAGGATCATTCCCGGTCGTTAGATGTTTCCTAAATTATTGAAGTGAGTACTGTAGAGCCTTAGAGTAAAACCTTATGTTGTACAAGGCTGGAAATTATCTGACGGCATTCGAACCTTTCAAATAATTTAGAATAGATTAGGCTTTTGTATATTCTAGACTTGACCGCAGGCAGCGAAGCTAAACTGATGTATTCGTTATAACAAAGTGAAAATATAATACATGTGTGTCCATCCGTGTTTCTTTTCTTAGTGTAGAAAAGACCCAATACACACATTACACGCTCTACCACTGAGCCCCCTTAGTAGACGATCTTCCATCCTCTACATTTTGGTGGAGGACGCCAGAGTCTCCACTAGAGAACGCGGTACGATCCCGCTCGTTTGTTTTTTCTTATATTGGTGTGTGCAGAACCTAATAATATCTGCACAAGTAAAGAAAATAAAATATAACCAAAATTTTCGGTTAAACCGTATAACGGGCGTTCTACGCATCTGGTGGTGGATGCGACTGCACGAACAAGTGGTGCGCAATATAATAAAAACGACGCCCTAGTCGCATATATGAAGCAAAGCGATTAAAGCAGGCGAATGAAACAACGCCTGGATATTTAAAGCTAAGTGGTTTTTATAGTTTTGTTATTATGGTTACCATGGAGAGCATGATTATTTATTCCGCCTACAACGGTGTATGCTTCGAGGAATTTTTAGCCGAATTTAATGTATTAGCGATAGATAAGCAGTGGCCAAAGAGCAATTGGGCTCTGATTATGGGCGCATTTATGCAAGGTCCAGCCCGCATTTATTATTCGACAATTTTGTATAATGATCAAGAGATCAGTTTTGAATCAATGTGTGACGAACTGAGAAAAGAATTCCCGTGCAGAGTTCACAAAGGAGTGTGTGTTCCTTTTGTGCAGGACACTGTGATAAATGTTGTTGTGAAGGATGTTGTCTCACCTAGCGCAACACAAGATCTGTCTGAGGAGTGCGGACAGGAGAATTTTATAAATGTTTGTGTTGATGCTGTTGTAATTTCTAGCGCAACAGAAGAGAAGGTGCTATATATGGAGCCAAGCTGCCTTGTGAGCAGTGATGATGATGATGTTGTTAGCAGCGTTGATGACGACGTTGATGATGCTGTTGGCGCTGACGCGCAAAGCTGCCTAGACAGCTGTGATGTTGATGAGGAGACGGAAGTGTTCGAGTCAGAACACGAGGAAGAACTGGACGAATCGGGTCGGTCCAGTCCTTTTATTAATGATGATTCTTTTCCAGAGCTTATTGATGAATTTCACAATAGTCATGATGTAGAATTAAATAAAAATAACATCGCTGTTGATCGTGTTGATGAAGTTGGGCGCTCATCCATAACATCTGAGGATGTTGTTATATTAAAGGATGATTTTGATATGCGTGAAGATAGTCTCGTATCCATTTCATTGGATGTAAGTGTCCAAGAGTTGGTTGTGGTTGATGCGGAGTCACATACATTGCGAGGTGAAATGGTGCAGATGAAGAAAAATGATCCATTTGTTATTCCTTCAACATTAGAGTTCTTGAAGATAGAGGAGAGTGAGCATTTTGTTGGTTCTTCAGCGATGTTGGTTACAAACACTTATCGTAACTTGTTCATACATCGGCGAATGGTTAAAGCTAAAGTTAAACATGTTTGTAATGCTAAAAAGAAAAATAAACAAACAAATAAAATTTTCATGAACGGCTCTGTGACATATAAAAATAATGACAATTTCAGATTTAGACGTTTTCAGAAAATGACTTTGTATGACAGAAGAATTAAAATGAAAAAGTTTGCTTCCAAAATTATGACCAAAAGAGGTCATAGGAAAGCGCGTAAACTTTTAGAAAATAAATTTGCTTTTTTACAGTATAGGTTTACAAAATCGAATAAAAAGAGGTTTAGATACATTTTAGATAGATGGGAGTTTTCACTTTTTAGAATTATATAATTACGACTCCAAATAGTTTTCATATCATGTCGCTGCATAATTTATGAGATAAGTAGTAGCGAACAAAAACTTTTTACAGCTAAATAGATTATAGACTTTTCTTTTTTATGTTGATAATTAATTGTCAGTTTTAGACATATTTGCCACTTGTTGACATGTCTGTCATGTCAAACAGATGTAAACAACATTTTCTCATTATTTTAGCTTCGTTTTAAGATATAGTTTATTGATGCATTTCTCTTTGTGTTTATTGCATATGGTGATCAAAATTGAATGAGACGCTACCGGATGAGCGTGTGGGAGACACACCTCGCCGCGTCAAAGCGTCAGAGGGAGCGACACTTCGTCTTCATATTTCTCTAGTGCCTTATGAGATTAGCATGATCGTGCTCCAGAGCATTTTATCGTGTTCATCTTGAGAGAAGGGGTGACACTCGTCCTGAGTTGAGGCCTACTTTGCTAACGGGGCGTAGCCTTGCAAAGTGTGTCAGGTTGACACAATTGGTCTAACTGAGGATGGGGTACCCATATCTTGGTACCCATATTGTGGTTTCATATCTGGAGTATGGGCATGAAACGTTTTTTCGAATTTCTTTACGTCTGGATCGTTCTCTCCCTCTGACTCAATAGCGTTCGATGGGGTACAGGATACTGATGTTCAGTCTTCTTTGCAGTCAACCCCATCAGGGTCGATATGAACTTTCATATCACTGTTTGTTTTAGGAGGCTGGCTGCACCCTTTACCTCAGGTTTTGGTGCAGTGGGGTTTAAACTGGCCTAGCGTTAGTTTGTGTGCACATTGGCACACATGAATGCATTCATGGACTCTTGTGATGTCGTAAGATTCGCTTTGCCAGAGTTGAGCCTGCCTTTGCAAAGGCCAGACCTCACATGTAGATTCTCCTGAGGATAGGTAATTTTTATGTTAGGCTAGGTAGGGGTAGGATTGGATAGGTTTGGGTGCCGAGAGTAAAAGGGCTTAGTTATTTTAAAACTAAGTGTTCCCTTTTACTCAGGGGGGGCGTAGCTGATGTAGAGCCTTAGAGTAAAACCTTATGTTGTACAAGGCTGGAAATTATCTGACGGCATTCGAACCTTTCAAATAATTTAGAATAGATTAGGCTTTTTTATATTCTAGACTTGACCGCAGGCAGCGAAGCTAAACAGATGTATTCGTTATAACAAAGTGAAAATATAATACATGTGTGTCCATCGGTGTTTCTTTTCTTAGTGTAGAAAAGACCCAATACACACATTACACGCTCTACCACTGAGCCCCCTTAGTAGAGGATCTTCTATCCTCTACAGTACTTAGAGACCGTCTCACTAAAGAAGTCCCACTGCCTTACGTAGAAGTAAATACTAAAATTATCAAAAAAGATATTTCTTAATAAATAAGTCAGCAAACTTTAAATAGTAAAACTAATTTGTATGTACAACATGAACAGACAAAAGGATGGGATGGAATCGCAAAAACCAAAACAAGTTGTAGATTATTGGTTAACATTGCACAAATCTCACACCAGGTGTGCGAGACGGACTTTAATCATTATCCGCGGCATAGTTAGGGCAATAAAGGGCCCACTATCATACATATATCAGGGCCCTCTTTGCCTGCTTTTTTATTTATTTTTGATATGATTAAAAATATAGTTACCTACACACATATTAATTACTAACTCAAGTTAATTATCTGGCTATTTGAATTGCAAAAAAATATAGTGATCTTCTAGATATCCGTATCCATATCCGTATCGGCGGATATCTACGGGAAAAAAAGATCTGTTTCCATATATCTATCTGTTACATTTTTAACGGATCCTTTACCTTATAAATTTTGAATACATAGATTTAATTCTTTAAATCTAAAAATGGTTCGTGTTGGGTTAGTACTACTAATTTGGAACAATAGTTTATATTGCACAATAGTTTAAGGATTGCTCTCAGCCAAGTTATACAAATTCGATGATTTTTCATTTGCACACATCCTCAACTAAACCGAACTAAATTATGTCGTTGTAATATCCTCAGCAGCGTTGGTGACCCTCATTGATGTCATGACATTTGAGCCTAATTCTAACTCAGGCAGATATAAGAGTGTAACCGCCGGTAGAGAGAGTAGAAGCCCTAAAATGACATAGAGGCCAAATGGTGATGTTCTTGCGAAACTTTATGTGAATAGTAGGTACTTGCAAACAGCGTGCGTGTATGACCAGTGGTATGTACATAAATGAAGCACAAGTACTATGTAAGGAGGGAGCAGATGGCGTACTAGTATAGTTTTTGCCTACCCCCATGGACAAAAAGGCATTTGTTTATTTATGTACTAGCTTTTGCCCGCGACTTCGCCCATGTAGAGTTCCGTTATATTGCAACATCGGGATAAAAAGAAGTGTTTCAGGTATCAAGTATTAAATTGTTTAAATTTCTACAAAACTTCATACACTACATTCTATACTAATTTATTAGAGGGTGTCAAAATAACCAAACTATTGTACGAGCTTACGCAATTAGCAAGTGACATAGAATTTCCCGTTTGAAAAACTATTTTCTCTCAAGTCTATTCGCGATTGTAAAGTCTACCCTAAAGATTTGTAAGTCATTAGAAATCAGACTTCAAAGAGAAACGCTAGTTGTTTGAATTTAAAAAGAAGATCATTCGGAATAAATAAATTCTCGGAACAAATACAGCTCCTCTTTGAGCACGATATAATGCTTAGATTGTAAGTCGATTCCTTTGTGCAGTTGAGGGGTTTTCAAATTTCACAACAACATAACAGGAGTGACCATACGCAGAATAAGCTTATGCTATGGAAGAGCTGGTGGTTTCGATGATTGCCACGTTTTTAAACCTAAATGTCTGAGGTAGAAGATATTTTTATTATGAAGTTTTAACGAAAAAAAAAATTACGTGAAAGAGGAACGAATATCCAGCCATCCATTCTCATAAACTTTCGCGATATAATATTAGTAGGATAACCTGAAAATGTACGGACCACTAGACCACTATGTGTATTTAAAGCCAAGTTAGAAAAATGTTACTAAAGTATCCTAGAATTTATGGAAGATAAAATGTAAAAATAGAGTTTAAACAAAATATGAATTTGTTCATTATATAATTTAAGAAATATATATATTATGTTATTTATGGAGCTAGATATAAGTTCAATGAA
Source organism: Hyppa rectilinea (assembly GCA_951799385.1). Classification (NCBI taxonomy): domain Eukaryota; kingdom Metazoa; phylum Arthropoda; class Insecta; order Lepidoptera; family Noctuidae; genus Hyppa; species Hyppa rectilinea. The sequence goes on along the minus strand of OX637300.1, from coordinate 25,174,879 downwards.
TATTATAATATTTTTAATTGTGTTCCTAACGTGATAAAAATATAAATAAGTACCTACTCAAAATTATATTATTACTTTTAAACTATCTTGCTGCGCGATGACAGAGTCATGTACTCACTAGTAAGCCTAGCTAACTATGGCTGTGTACATTGTGCAATAAACAAAGAACACACAGGGTACATAATTTTGAAGAGAGAAAATGCGAATTCGGAACTAATATCTTGCTGGCAAGCTTTGCATTCTTTGAACCTGCTCCACCTGCTTGTATTATTCCTGAATTTCATGGCGGAATTCGTAACATTGAAAAAATATGTATTGTTGACAAAAGGGTTTTTGCTTTAAATATTAAAGTTACCGTAGAGTACGCGCGTTCGTTAAAGCTCACTTTATAGTTGCTGCGACTTTGAATAAGTTTGTCTCAACGTTACAACTGAACTTCGCTGCATTTAAAATAGGAATTCTTACTGTTCTACGGAGAACAGCATACAAAAATATTATTTTATGAAAGGTTGTGGTATAAATACGAGACTATAACACTTAATGCTATATGACGTCTGACGTCTTACCCGTTAACTGTGGGGTAGCGGGCCGCCGGTAGTCATGAAATCGTTGTAACATAACGCTTGCGACTTCTAACTCGACGCCATCGCCATCTAGTTGCACTGTACACACTAACTAGTGACCCTCGGACACAAGAAAATATGGAAACAGAAGGGCGACTCCATAACGGAAGCAAACACAGGCGCACGTCCTGAAAGTGTATGGACGGAGGTCTCAAACGAATGCCAGTCGCGAGTGCGATTGCACTTTTTGTATTAGAGGCGTATCTTATTTCAAGTATACATTGTATATGTGAATTTGTTCGTTAGTTACAGTAGAATTTCTGTACCTACCTACGCAGTGCCTTGGTTTCTGAACACACTAGCGACAAACCGGTTTTAGGATTGTGTTGGAATTAAAATTGAGTGAAACGCCTCGAATGTGTTTTGCAAACCAAAACACATTCGAGGCGTTTCACTCAATTTTAGAGCGATAGAGAGAGAGAGAGAGAGAAAAAAACCAGAGCCGATGATTTTCAAAAGAATTCTTCAAAGTGACTTCTGTTCGATTTAAATTTGGAGATCAATTTAATAGAAAGTCTTTATTAAAGAAGCTTATGGGCAAATGATAACAGCTGAACGGGTCGATCCACAAGGTTAAGCAACCTTGTCTATATCAGTCTGTGGATGAGTGACCTTCAATAGAGCGACACCCCTTTGTACCAGTAAACACGCGAAGCCGTTGACCCAGTTGCACTGGCCAAGTGTGTCCTTGCAATTTCTATGACACGAGTCATGATAATTATAAAAGGGTCCCCTAACTGACGTTTACTTGCCTATTCAGATTTATTGAACCAGCTCATATACCGTGAACGCAGGTGTCAGTGTGACATAAATGAAATCATTTTAAAGGTTTTCTCTAACCGCAGAGCAAGTTTTTAAATTGGATAAATATGCTCGGCGTAATTGCAAGCTCAGCGTTCATACACAAAAGCTGCAGACAGAATTAATCCATACTAATATTATAAATTTGAAAGTAGCTCTGTCTCTATGTTAACTTTTCATGAATTGTATAAAATTTGGCAGAGAGATTATCACGAGAAAGGATTAAATGCTACATTTGCATAAAGATACATGTGTCAAAAATATCTCCCGATATTGTGATTTAACCAAACTCCTCGTAGACGAAATCATGGGCAAGACTTAGTATTTATGTAAGTTATTCTTGACCAGGCTGTAACAACGTCAATACTAAACCTGGCAATATAATTTGATGTTCATCGAAAAACTATGACGGGTGAAGCTTGTGATTGTACAATACAAAGCGGTTTTTAATTAGGAACACAAATCTCCATACAAGTAAGATAAGATTCAGTGAAAAGGGGACACATAGCTGACTCAGTGTCATCAACAAACCAAATCAGTTCGACTGTATGTATGTTATATTTTAAATGTATGACTAGTGATTGCTCCGAAAAATGTGAAAAGATTTTTAAAAATCTTTTATGTTATACTTTTGATGTAGTCACATGGTCACCAAATCTGTTGACTACATCCCATGAAAATCGAGTGAAATCCTCATTTTTATAGGAATTTTACTGATTTCATTAGTGATTTAGAAAAACCTTTTTTTGTAGAAAATGCTTGCGCGATGGTTACATATAATTCTTTTTAACTTTGCTTGAATAGATTTCAGTTACCTTCGTTAATACTTATTTAATCCTTTTGTTTTTATCTTGATGATGTTTTAAAAGTGCAGGTTACTGTTGTTTACATAGCCAGTTTAGTAGTGGATACTAGGTTGGTATGGGGCTTTTTTTTTTTTTTTTAAGGCTTGGAAATCATCCAATGACTGCTCCCGCTCTGGGTGGAGCAGAAGGGAGTGTCAGACTCTTACTGACTTAAACCCATCCATGTTCCTTCCGTAGCCCTTTATGTTCCGGGGTAGCGGTAACCCTTTCGGACAATCCCGCTTACCCGGCAGGCTTGGCCCTGAGGGGCCCCTTCATATGCTGACATCTCTTTGAGGCGCGCGTGGAACATATACGCGCCGTACGGCACGGGTCTGGTGCTGATCGGACGGTGAGTCACCCATTACTCACCGTCCGCAGGCCCGCACCTACGGTAGCCGGGAGTCGTCACGTGGCTCCCGACGCCCGGGGCGTCTCCTGCGGCGGCTGGGACGGGAGGACCTTTCTCTCTCCCATCCCGCCACCTCATTCGCGAGCATTACTTTTTCGCAGAAGGAGGTGACTGCCTCCCACTCCCTCTCGCCCCGGACCATGGCTTGTACCAGGGCCAGGCGCGAGAGGTCGCCGCCGCCGATCGCCTCTACGAGGAACACTTTGGGTCTGGAGTATTCATTTAAGCAAATAATGCCTGTATTTAAAGACTCCGCTCCTTCACAACAGTAGATACTTACTTCAACACAATAAAAACAGTACATGAGTGAAGTAAACAAAATATAATTATGTGAACGTGTGTGTGCGTGTTCATGAGTGTATATGTATTGTTGAGTGTACATGAGTGTTGCGGATGTGTGGTTGAAATTTAAGTTTTGCTTTTGTCATTGAAGTTTATACCAAACGTTGATAATGATATTCGCATAAACAAGTTTAGGAGAAGTAAGGGCAGAGCTATAGGACACTGAGTAGCCAGCGCCACCGATACTGCTACAATACGAACTACGTAGTCAACCAGCAAACTTAAGGCTGCACAATGTTTCGGCATTAGATCCGGAACGAATGTTTTTTCAATTAACAACAACGCCATCTACTACAAATAGGAAAAACTTCTTCCCTAGGATCTTTTTTTCTTACATTATGTTTTCCTTCGCCAAGTTTTAAGTGATAATTATGTAATACGCTCATGAAAACTAGATTTTAAGATGTTTCCTTCCATGTGCTGATGGTAATCCTTGGGTGATTTCTAGTGAGGTAAGATCCCACAAACTCTGGTCTTTTCCCCGAAAGTCCAGGCGACTATTGAAGGTTCCACTCGTAACACAAAAAAAAAAGGTTCAAAACTATTCACCTATTTAGTCTGTCTTGGCGATAGAATCAGTGCACTCGCGCACGAAGGGTTCCGTACCATTATCTATAAAAACGGCAAAAAAACACATTTGTTGTATGGGAGCCCCATTGCGCGTCCGGCATGTTTGCCGACGCGAATGTTGACAGTTTTTCGGCCATCACATCACCACGCATCTCTATTTCGCCGTGTGCGCGTTGCGTGCGTGCGTTGGTATGGGGCTGTGGGAGGCTCAAAGTGAATAATAAAAAACTTTTAACAAAAATAACTACCAAAGAAACACTACAAAGTCAATTATCATTTGAATTTTGAAAGTCGGGGGAAAAAAACCAAAATACATAATTAAAGACATCGATTAGTTTATGTTTTATGCATTGCAGCATAAACTTTATTAATAAATAAACTGTTTCAATAGAACAGCGCTCAAAAATTTAAACCCACCACACGGAGTAGATTATTCTTAACGATAGAGTTCCTACGGTTACAAATAAGTAACTCGATTGCACTTCCCGCTTGTACTCTGGGGTGGCGAGCCGCCGGTAGTCATGAAGTCGTTGTAACATAACGCTTGCGACTTATAACTCGATGCCAACACCATCTAGTTACACTGTACACACTAACTAGCGACTTTTTGACACAAGAAAGATGAAAGCAAAAGGGCGACTCCATACCGCAAAAACAGGCGCACGTACTAGACATGAATGGACGAAGATTTAAAACTTTGCTATTGCACTATTTGTGTTAGAAGCGTATCTGGTTTTAAGTATGTAAGTGTGGTTTTGATCGCTTTATGCAGCAGAACTTCTGTATTCATCTTTGCAGTGCCTTGATTTCTGAACACACTAGCGTCAAACCAGTTTCTGCAGTATTTAGAATTAAAATAGTGTAAAACGACCCGTGTGTGTTGCGAATGAGACAGAGTGAGATAAATTAAACCAGATCCAACAAGTTTCGAAAATACTCCTCAAAAGTAGGTCAAATCGATTTTAATAATTATGAAAATCATTTTATTATAATATCTATCTATTTTAAACGAGGTAGGGCCTTTAAGGGTAAAGCAACGTTTTAGAGTTCAATCTGTGGATGGGTGACGATTCATTACACAACAAAACCCGTTCGCGCCTAAGAAAACATGCTAAGCTGTTGTTTCCTCCTGTTAAATTATGAACGGGTGGCTTTGTTACGGGTAAGAGCGGGCACTCATGTATACCGCTAAATCAGGTGATAGTGTGAAGTGGCCTAAAGTTTTTCTTTAACCACAACGCTAGTTTTTGAGTGGGACAATAAGCTCGGAATACGAACAAGCTTTACATAGCCAAACGCTGCAGACAGAATTAACATTAACAATGACAACACTAGTCATGGATACATTACAAATGGGAATTCTTGATGTCCTACAAAAAAAAGAAGTAATGAAGCTGGTGACTGTGCAAAGCGGTGTTGGGAAGATATAAACATACTTCTCTAAAAGGATACCTCAGATCTGACTATCGCGAATGTCTTTGGAAACTATTTAAAAACTTCAAATATGACGGCTCTGTTACGCGGCAGGTTCAAAGTCAAGTTAAAAATAAGAGTATTTTATTACCTTTAAAAGAACTGTTATTTAAATTAGTCAGATTTTACACTAATTATGATTTTAATGTGTCCGTCACGAAGTTCAAAGTATGGCTGCCTTCCAAAACTGATATGTCACAAAAAACAACTGTGGAAAATGAGGAAACGATACATGATACCTATGAGGCGTCAACGATTGTATGTTACAAACTTTTGACCGCGACCAACTTACAACAGTATCTACTTGTACAGTTGGGTGACGAACTCATCTGCATCTCATTTTTACAGCTTGTACTTGTACTAGTGTATGTGTACTTGTAAAAATAAGACACGTTTTACACACAGAAACTAAAGTAGGTGACACGGCGCGGAGCTTTTTGTTCGGAGTTATAAAAATCCTGAGGAATACCTCCAAATTCTGACGCCTTACACCTGCATATTCAAGGATGCCACTACCAGGTAAGTAGATCAAATTACATAAATCGACACCAGCAATTTATACTACGCTAACTTAAAAAAGCGTACTTTACAGTTGAGGCGTTTAAAGGAAAAACGTAATAACTTTTACATTTATTAAGATACTTATTTGAAATTTGGTATGCTTAATAGTTAATTTATTAATTGTTATATCGCATATTTATTTTTCCTTAATTATTCATATTTTTTTATTTAGCGTGACTTAGCCGTTTATAAACGTAATTCATCAATAAAATGTTATATGTTATACACGTCTAACTAATGTTAGCGTATTATATACGGGTGGTTGTGAAATAATACTTCAATATCTTTATAAAGAACATGTACTTACAAAAAAAAATAGTCAACGTGCCATTAAAAAACGAATTAATACAAATGGTTTTTAAATTTATTACAGGGTGCTTCGTGTTTGTAGCGGCATAGCGTACACAATCATCTGCTATCTATACCGCTCTGGCTTGCAAACGCTTTTCTCATGCATTCGCTTTTTGCGACTTATTGTGCCGAACAAAATACAGTTACTGTGTAACCTGTAGTTGTCCCGAAACCGCTGGACAGCGCCATGAGTGTATGCGCAGCAAGACGACTAACTATAATAAATTTAATTTCAGAAAAACTGCAAACAGTTTACTATAATATGAAACCTAGACCAGATTCTGCAATTTGTTGTTTTTAGCACTGTGATCGATTCGATGTAATAGGTATAGGTAAACGGTTAAAATATGTTTCAAAGTTTGAGACGCTAAATGCAATTCAAATTTTGCATATGAGTACCGTGCACTCAAATCTTTTCAACAACCAATGGATTTGTATACTGTTCTCACCATCATTTAGAAAGTGTTGCCAGAGGTTTATGTGCCTCATCCAAAAATATTTTACTTACTTATAGCACAGAAATCTTAATGTAGCCATATCTCGCCACGGCAGTAGATCGCAGTAGCTCTACAGTACTAATATACTAGAATTGAATAGGAAAAATAAATACATAATTAGATTGATATTGAACAATGGTCATAGGAAAACATGCATGTGACCGAAATGAAAGAAACCATAAGATACTCATTATTTTCGATAACATTATCTTTCATATATTCTTCTCAATATATACCGAAATGTTCATTCATGGACACATTCATAAAAAGTGAAACTACTACACTATGGCCACCCCTTCATGCTCATGTTGCCCTAGTCCCTACCTCGTAAACTATCGAAGCTGTGCAGCTAACTTAATGCAGCTTGTTTCACATACGTCACAGAGTCCTAACCCAGGTCAGTGCCTATTCGTATGCCTTTGCTCAAATCCATTCAGCCGCTTAGGCACAGTATCACCACAATTATGGGTCTGAAAAGACGTTGAGAACAATACTTCACGAGATGGGTTTTCGGTTCACTAAAATGGAAGATAATCGAAAAGTTCTAATGGAAAAGCACGATGGAAGTTTCAAACGAGTGGTATACCTCGATAAAATACGCAAATTTCGCGAATCAGGAAAAAATATCGTCTGCATGGATGAGTCTTACATACATACATTCCACACTAAAGGGAAATCTTGGAGTGATGATAAGAAAAAAGGAGTAAAAAATCAAATTTCAAAAGGTCAACGTTTTGATAATAAGTTTATGCAGGAAATGAAAAATCGAAATCTGGCCGTTTAAAGTGGGTCAAAATCGCGCCCAAAGGAGTCGGTTACAAACATACAAACTTACAGATGAAGCTAAATTATAAAGCGTGTGATAAAAAGATCCAGGTGGATTGAATTTTTTTTAAGTTATAAATTGTTGAGATTTAGGAAAACAATATCGTTTTGGTGGAATTAAAATAAATACTTGTCAATATTAATAAATAATATTATTATGAATTTTTAGATTTAAAATGTAAATATCCTATGTTGCTTAATAAATTTAATAGTCAATTCATAAATAATTATGTCAAATTGACATATTTTGACTGGGATGTTTTTGATAATCGAAAATAAAAACCATATAAACTATTTTGGCATACTCAGCTCATTTTTAAACAAACTCTGGGTTGGATCCTTTTTACGTATCCCATATGTCCATTAATTGTACTTGTTTGTTGTATTAATTGTCCAGTCTTTTGCAACTAGATGGCGTTTTACGCACCTAAGTACCAGGGTAGCATAATCCGGAAGCGTTTGTTGGAGCAGTCATTGGATGATTGCCCAGCCTTAAAAAAAAAGGGGAGCAGGTAGCTAAAGCACCAGAAAGGCGGTGGGGTGGGCTTTGCGCCAGTATAATGAATGAGGCTAGAAGATTCAGATGCAGCGGGGGTTCATTCGTACAACCCATATGAAAACGTAGTAAGTACTAGGTATGAACAGTAGTTTTAAGCCTGCTTGGTTTTACAATGCAACCTTCACGAATATTTTACAAGTAAATGACATATAATATTATGAGACAGATATTATTTCGTAGATTTAGAAGGTTGTAAAATATGAAAGAGCTTGAAGTGGTAACAGCGCGTCATGTGAAAATTAAATTAAACAAGCGTTCTGACATGCGGCAAATGTTATTCATCGAATGCAATCATTGTAATTCAAAATGATATTGAACACGTTTTACCAGGATTTGAATATAATGATAAATATTAGCACAGGAAACATTATATTTTAGAAACTGTGATAAATCCAAGCAAGCTGCTACAAAAAATTAACGTAGGTATAAAATATATCAATAAAAATATATATTGGTGGTAGGTAGTACATACTTACTTAGAATCAATAGTGAAAGCAACAGCTATTATATGTATTTAATCTGTTTTCAAATAAGGCATTTAACGTTTATCTTTTCCTATTAATCTTAAAAAATCTATTAATTGTTATAATATTACTAAAATTAGTGCGCAATTTCGACAAGCCGCCTGCAAATAAAACGTATTTGCCATAGTTTTCCATGACAATATTAACGATATTTGTTCGTTATTTTTGTTTTTTTAGTATCATAATAATATACGAATAATTTCTGATTCAATGAATATGAGTCAAAACGAGTTTTATAGTAAGAGTGAAACAACTACATTGCAGGCATTTCCCTCCCTAAAGTATGGGGCGGCGCTTACCCTACCCAAAGCACCTCTTGATTCAGCGTTTAAATGAAATATCCGAGTACTACAGAGGCAGAATTACTGCTCCGTGTTCATTTCCTCCTGGTACAAGTGAGTTATTTGAAGGAAAAACCAACCTCCTACACCTTCTTACTGTTTTCCTTACATTACTTACCCCTTTTTTTTTTTTTTTTTTTAAGGCTGGGAAATCATCTAATGACTGCTCCCGCTCTGGGTGGAGCGGAAGGGAGTGTCAGACTCTTACTGACTAAAACCCATCCATGTTCCTTCCGTAGCCCTTTATGTAAATTTCGCAGAAGGAGGTGACTGCCTCCCACTCCCTCTCGCCCCGGACGATGGCTTGCACCAGGCCCGGGGGCGAGAGGTCGCCGCCGCCGATCGCCTCTACGAGGACACGGCGGTGCTCTGCCCATATGTTTAAAATATTCTGTTTACCAGTTTTGTATAACGACAGTTTTGTTGATGGGTAGGGACCAAAAGCTAAAAAAAATAACGTGACTACGAATAGAATACGATATCTGCACGTTACTAATAAAATTAATAACGCACCTAACAATTGCCAAATCACTTTTTCATCCCGTGGTTAAAAACCATTACCATTGACCTTTACCATTACTCTACCGCACTACATTCACAGTAGTGAGTATAGTATCTTGTTTCGTTTTTCATTGACATTGCCTCTGGCTCAGGGTTGTTGTCAAAGCGGGATTGTCCGAAAGGGTTACCGCTACCCCGGAACATAAAGGGCTACGGAAGGAACATGGATGGGTTTTAGTCAGTAAGAGTCTGACACTCCCTTCCGCTCCACCCAGAGCGGGAACAGTCATTGGATGATTTCCCAGCCTTAAAAAAAAAAAAAAGGGTTGTTGTCAGCATTATGAAGGGGCCCCTCAGGGCCAAGCCTGCCGGGTAAGCGGGATTGTCCGAAAGGGTTACCGCTACCCCGGAACACAAAGGGCTAAGGAAGGAACATGGATGGGTTTTAGTCAGTAAGAGTCTGACACTCCTTTCTGCTCCACCCAGAGCGGGAGCAGTAATTGGATGATTTCCCAGCCTTAAAAAAAAATTAAAAGGGTTCCTTTCATGTTTGGTTTTTCTTTCTGCACGGCAAACATGGTTGACTTAGGGCCCCAAATAAAATATACCGAGATATTCGGTGGACCTTAATCGAATATTTTGTAGCAGCTTACGCCATTAAATTAAATAGTATTCCCAACGTGTACACAACAATATAAAACAAGTATTCTACATGACTACTGTTTTCATTTATAGTTTAACAATACATGTTTTTGACAAGTCTTGTAAGAAAGAAAAAAATAAAATGTATTTATTTACTTTAGACACTTAGGACCCATATTACATACATTTGTTATTTTACTAGTTATTACTGGCAAAAGAGGAAATAAATGAAATAAAAACACGTAAGAAACCGTTTAAGAAGTTATCGATAACGATCTGCTACGACGTAGCTGCTGCAACGTAGCGTAGGCCACGACGGACAGACTTCTGAATATCTAGAAAAATAATATCATTAAATAGAACGGTTTTCGGAAAGGTTTCAGCGTGTGATATAAACATATTAACTGAGCTACTGCAGGTTACGTAAAGAAAGATAAATAATAATAAGAATCATAAATAAATATGACCAATTGTCGAGGTCTCTATGATATGAAGCTAATTCTGGAGAAAGAACAAAAACATTGTCGTGTGTTAATCACAGCGACCAACAATTCTTATTATAGAGGCAATATGACACATCAGTCTTAGCTTATAATGCCGATATTGTTATTGTTTAACTGGCGATTCTGCGCATTCGTGTTGGCAACAATGTCGAAAGAACAGCATATAAAAAATGCTCTATGTATATCTCAGCTCCACACGGTAATATCTGACTACTGCTGCCCTTATCTTTCTCAATGAAATCGATAACGGAGTTTACTAAACTTAAATGGTACAGTAAATATTGAAAGTACAAATTCTTGCCACAGACAACTAACTTATTGTACAATTTGCCCGTAGAACATTAAACCATAGTTATGCATACCATATGCTGGATGTCGCTATTGAACATAAAAATATTGTTTTGGTACATACTTAGCAATTTACAATTGTTTACCGGCAATCAAATTTTAATATTTTTCTATAACTCTCTGCCCATCTTTCTTTCATATATTGCTATCTTATTTACCCAGTATAGTAAGGGAATAACCCGTAAAAAGTTTAAGTCCTACATCTCGCAAGCAAAGTTTTCACCGTAGTTTTGTACGTAGCAAATTTCAAAAGCATTACAGAGGGGTCCGCAGCTATATCGATACCCGGTACTAATGAAGAGCCGGTCTAAATCTTCAGTAACTTTACAGCGACTACGGTTGATACTTTCACGTAGACCATTCGTCAAGCACCGTAATAAAAAAATGGCGCCTCAAAAGGTTCGCCGCCCCTCGACTATAGCTAATTGGACCCTTTTTTCGATTCGAAATAGTTTTATAATGTCTACCCATTTCTCCGTCAATGGTGAACCGATTTTGAAAATTCTTTATTGTTTGAACTATACCCTATTATTTCGAGATGGTCCCATATATATTTTTTTTAACTTCGTCTTACTATTATGTTAATCACTTTTTGAAATGTTTTGAACATTTTATAATGAGGGGTAGACAACTTCATATGCTTTGTGAGTTCATATGCTGAAAACATCAATTTGTTTACCCTGCGCAGCTGCGTTTCACTGCAAGAGATCGCGTATTCCGAGTCAAACAGCAGCGGCGTATTGGCTCAGTGGTCAGAGCGCCTCGCCCAAGGAAAGGTGGGCGAGGAGGTGGTTGGTTCGAATCCTTCATGCGCCCTTTTTTCATTCATTTTGCTGCATGGTTTTTATTTTTTAAACTAACACTAAACATTTTACTGTAAGAAACATTGAAAACGACCAACATTTACTTATTTTAAAAGAAGTATATCATAGTTGCCACCGCTCGCAGGCTCTATGAACCAACAAAGAACTAAGTTAGCTGCATTGCGAACTAGTTCCAACAGTCTACCGCTAGATACTGCTATTGAATCCCTCAAATCACAGACTAGATGCACCGCTTGGTCACAATTAACAGTTCTGTAAATTCTTAATGAGTTTACGTTATCCATAATTATTTATATAATCCCTGTTCGAAAGTTAACACTTTTGATTCTGAATAACATAGAACTCCATCTGTGTAAAAGTAAATCTATACCTGATAGGTAACGTAGTAATTCCGCCAGTCTCTTGGGTACATTATCACTCGACAGCGATGCGGAGCAATTTTGGAAGCCATATTTTAGTTAGTTAGTTTTAGGAACGTGTACAGTACACGCACAAAGCAATGTGACAAAACATCATCTGCATGTTAAGCATGCAGATATAAAGTTTTGTCACATTCACGTCAATTCGAGCACGACACAGACGCACGTGCGGTTGTATGAGTGATGTCTCAACATTCCACAAGTACCACACAGTAATGAACTATCGTCACACTACGCTTAAAAACATTATATCTAGATTGCATTTAGGTTACTCGTCATAATGGGGGGGACCCGTTCTGAAGATTCCATTGACAAAATTCGCGTAAATATGACAAGTGCTGGTAGCGGTTAGGGCTAAGCTATAAGTATACAGGGTTATTTGTAAAACACCAGAAACCTCTTAAGAGGTCATTGTACTCATCATTATGAACAACTTTTACTATGGGACCAAACCTGAAATCGCGAAAAAAAATTCAGCTGTTCCCTACATTTATGTTCGTATAAATCGTCAAAATGTAAGGAACAGCTGATTTTTTTTTCGCGATTTCAGGCAGTTCCCGAATATACATGTATGTGTTATTGATTATATCCTAACTTGAGAGCAATTAACGGTTCAAATACGGTCAATTGTAATTCGTTTGAAGAAAAAAAAATCCAAAACCATTTTGGGTTCATTCCCATAGTACAGCACAAAATGATATGAAAAAAGGTGCATGCGCAATAAGGTAAATTATGTAAGAGGGAATAACGGTTGGAATTTTGTGTAATAGATTTTTTTAAGTAAACACAAATGTAATCAATCGAGCTTAATTTTCTCGCGCTCAGAGTTCTGCACCCCGGACCCGTGTTGGAAATGAATGAAAAATATATCACTTATGAAATGACGATAGCGTTAAAAAAATATCAAGTAATTATATTATAATTATTTTAATACATAATATTGTTTTCGAAAATACAATTATTTCTGTGCGGTATGATGTCGTTTACTTGTCATCTCACAATAAGTTATGGACGCATTTCAAATTATTATCAATAAACTTATCAAGTGCGAGTAAAATATTTTTTTCACCTCACAGGCTCGGAAAGAGTCTGTTTGTCGTTCGAAATCTGAGCCCAAAATCACTTTTTGCTCTCTAGCGTGGAAAGAGTTTTTAAAATTCGAACCTTTCTATTTAATCATTTTCTATACTGCCAGTCCACTGAAAATGCAAGACACGGTCTAAAATAAAGTATTAAATAATACCGCTCACCTTAAAAACTTCCGTCACAGTACAGAAACTAAATATTTTGCGAGGATATAATTGTAAAATTGGAATTAATGTTAATAAGTATTCCATTTGAATAAAAAAATCTGTGACGTCACATTTATATATGCCATAAAAATACTACCCTGTCAAATACCCAATTGTGTAGTAATTTAACACGTTCACTGTTCACAAACTAGACACAATAGTTAAACAATCAACATGAACCATATGTGGTTCATTGGACAGTGAATGGGATAAGTTTAACTTTTTAAATAAAAAAAATTGTGTGTTGCGCTTGGCAGCAAAGCTTTTCTGCGTCTCGTACCTTTGAAACCTTCGTTACGCTCAGGATTCTATGTTTGAACCACTCGCTTCGCACATGGTTCAACCTTAGAATCCTTCGCTTACTCAGGTTTTAAGAAGTACTCGCGCCAAAAATCAACTTTCCAGCCTTGCATAACAAATAACTATTTTCCTTTGTTTATTAAAAAGTTTTATCAAAACACATTTGACTATGATTTTTCACACCAATTTATCCATATTACTATATTCACTCTCGAACTGACCGTTTTCTCTATTATTATTTCTACCTACTACCTACTAACACGACTAAATCTATGGAACACGATGAAAATCGTTATGATATTTCTCCAACAGCGGAGCAGACAGGGTTTACATAGGGGAAGACTTTTTCTCAAATCCCTGACTGCATTGACTATGTCTGAACCACCAGTTTTAAATAAAGAAGTCACAATCTGGCTCGAAGGACCGTGAATAGGATTTCAAGGTCCGTAGGTGAAAACACCCAATGAAACACATCAACTGTTTCATATAGATCAATTTATTTACCAGGAATTGTAGAACACATCTGGTGCGGTGAAACTATTTATAGATTTGATTTGCATGAGACAGAAAGATTGCAATAACGGATTAATTAAATAATGAGCAGGTATTATGTCACCTTTTGAGAGAAAGTTATCAAATGTGTTCGTGATAACAGGCATACTATTTTTTTAATCATTTCTTATTTTCCTGAAAATAAATGTATTGTTAAAAACAAATAAGAATGAGACGTAATGCGATGCGAGTTGGTAGTCTCAATACTCGCACGTACTTACAGACTTATGTAAATCCAACATTTAAATATTGTACACAAATAAATTTTTCGTACGAAAGGAAAAAAATTAATAGTTGATTGGGTCTAAATAACTAGAAAAATATCGCCCTCTCTTACATCTGCCTTAAAACATAACTTGCTTCTGATGAATGAAAAATCGAATGCGTCATCATAAATTCTAAACAACTACACATACATTAGTGTTTATCTTTACGTTTATGTTTTTCATACTATTTTTTTCATAAGTACTATGTATGCGTTGTGAACACCTTCTAAAAAAACTTAAGATCTTGCTCACGCAAGTAGAATCTTTAAATAGATTTGTCACACCAGAATACAATGACTGCCAGGAAGTGGGTCCTTCCGGACGTGATTGAACGCACACAACACGGAATAGTGTTGTTCTTCTGTATGCTTTTGTGCGACTGACATATAGGAACATTCGAAGAGGAAATGCAATAGCAACAGAAGGGGTGCTGTTACACCTACATTCACACATTGGTGTGGGTGGTACGAGTAGTTTGTATGTTTCTACACAACGGTTTATTGGGTGGTTTTATAATCAGTAGTAAAGAAAAACATTTAACATTTATTCTGTCGCGCTACAATACGTTTGCTTAAAATTGTACAAGTTCTTTTAATTTCCTCTACAATTTAATAATTTAAAAGCTGGCTAGTCAGTATCCATTCTTTTTTTTCTAAAGCTTATGTAGCACACACTCTTTTTATTTCAGATACTTATTTTTGAATAAGATTCCTCTTTTCGTTGAAAAAGGCCAGCTTTATTATGCAAATAATCTTAAAGTATGGAGACGGCGGCCGCGCTTTTGTTGCCATGGAAGGGTACTCGTGCCAGGAGCACTAGCATACATGAGACACAAAGAGTAAGTCTTAGATATATCCTGGGTACTGTTCTCTAGTGGGAGCGGCAATCTGGGCTGGGAGAATGCACACACACCGGTCATCATACCCGATAACCCGAACCACATAGCGGTTCCTCATAGAATTACCTCAATTACGAGGCATAATACTAGGAGCCAACAAACTTCAGTAGATTAAGTCGGAAAGATTGACCCTGCCAAACCCTCGAAAGTACTGCTCTTCTTTAATTTTTGTAGCAGGCAAACTTGTCAAACAGAGAATCACAGTTTCTCGAATTCATATTTTTCACTGTGCTAATACGAGTATTATTTTTCATTGCATTAAAAAATCCTGGAAAGCGTTCAATATAATTTTAATTTACAATTGTAGCATTTAATGGATAACTTTTGTCGCATGTCGGAACGCTTATTTATTTTTCTTAATTCATTGCAATTTCACCTGATGATACGCTGTTATCTTATCCCTCCAAGCTGAGTCTGTCTTATTTTACAACCTTCGAAATACGAAAAATCGTACAACCAAGCAGGCTTAAAACTCTACAGTTCCTACCTAGTATCTACTACGTTTTCATACGGTTTGTATGAATGAACCCCGATTGCCCCCTTGGCTTCGTTTCATTATATTGGTGCGAAACTGCCTTTCTAGTGCTTTGGCGACCTACTCCCCGTAACAAACGCTTCGGGATTATGCTGCCCTGGTACTTAGGCGGGTAGAAAGCAATCTAGTTGCGAAGGAAAAGCAAGAGAGCCCACGACGGCCAGAGTTTCGGTATTTTTTATAAAAGATGAAAGTTTTTCTGTGCATGTCTCTTATACAGGTAAAATCGACCAGCGACTATAGAGTTTAGGTAAAGTAAAGGTGTATAAATACGTTCGTTAAAGTAGAAAGCTCAATTTTTTCATATTTTCTTCGGAATAACTTTAGATAATTATCTCGTCATCCATTGCCGGACACTTATGACAGTTGCTACCGCCTGCCAGACACCCCTGAACTTTTTAAATTATAATTATACTTTCGTCATAGTATAAAAGCTACATTTTATATAATATGTTGTCACCTTGTCACGATGTAAACAAAGCTGTATCAAAGATCGTTTTTTAATTTTGATTCAGCTTTATTTTCTAAATGTTAATAAAGACTCTTGGGAGAAGCAATTGAAATACTTTGGTGTAATCCCCGACCACATTGAATTACTTTACAATATATTTCTGTATTGTATTTTTGATTAGGTTTAGACTGAAAAAAAAATCGTTCATCCTAAAAATAATATAACACACATCGAATTTCTCAATAACCAAAAATTGATTTTCTATAAGCACAGATGACGGAAAAGGCCTAAACTGTTCTTACTCAACTTAATTCTTTATTTCATGATAACGTTCTAACGTAGTGTCTACTATAACAAATACGTTTAACAGTATCTAGTTCCGTAAGTTCATCAACCGTTCGTGACGTCTTCAGTGCTCAACTAACACTACAGAAGCAGGTAACTAATTTATTAAAAATATACAAAATTCATCAATAAATTTTTTATTACACACTTCTTTTTGGTAACCAGACAATGATTATAAGTACTTACAACGTATAAAAAAAAAAAAGTGTGTGGTGGAAAATTTCATTGATGAATTTTGTATAATTTTAATAAATTAGTTACCTGATTCTGCAGTGTTAGTATTAGGTCACTCCTGAGGGAAAAATGGCTGGAATGACATTCTGCGAAAATGACGTTTTGCGAAAGTGACTTTGTGCGAAAATGACGTTATGAGAAAATGACCTTTTGTGAAAATGACGTTTTGCGAAAGTGACATTTTGCGAAAGTGACCAAATTTCCCGCGAATGACATTCTGCGAAAGTGACGTTCTGCGTCAAGACCCACGCACACATGTGCAAACAACGTGTTATACAACAATCATGCACACATAAACGAATGCGAATGGAGTATCTGTGTCTTTATGCTTCTGTCGCATATTGCTATCGCACGAGTGCATACAAATGAGTATCCCGATCATTACTACGTGCAGAGGACACAAGAGACTACATCCTAGTATTCATCGGAACCTGGTTCACTGAATCTATTTATAGAATTGATTTGCATGAAGCAGAAAAAGTTAGATACTAAAAATAATTGATTCCAAGTAAACGTTACTGTGTTATAAAAATAATGTTTTATGTCAGCTTGTAAGAGTAAGTTCTCGCATGAGTTCGTGAAAACGGTCATAAATCTTTTTCTACGAACCCACTCTTCAAATAAAACATGTAAGCCGTAATGGTCTTTTAACTTAAAAGTAGTGCACAAGTCAAGTAAAGACGATGAGGTAGCCACTGACCAAAAGCAATTACATTGAATTTTCCCGGGAATTAAACGCGATATCTGTGTGACACTGAATAAATACGCATAAAATGGGGTACATATATTATGAAAACCACTTTTTCATTATTACGTGGAAGACAAGAAATCTTATATACGATATATTTATCAATAAAAGCGAAAATGTAGGACGAGTTTTAATTCATCCAAAACGTCAAACGACTGATATGCTTTTTACTTCACAAGCGAGCCGCTGCAGATTTTCGAGGTCTTTTTGGCTTGTGCTCAGATCGGTTCTGGGCCACCAGACTAGTGAGCCATATAATAATATGACAGTTGGCCGGATGACCGTGGTATATAGCCAGTAGGTGATCTTGGGCTTGCACTGCCATAGGGAGGGATATGCTGGGTTTTTTGCGTATTTCTAACTATTCTACGACATGACGCCATCTTTGCAGCATGCCTGACTCCCACGGTCCCACCGATCTGCAAAATCACAGTATCGTGAGTAAGATTTCTTTAGGAAAGGAATTTGAAAAACGGTCGTATTTTAAAGGGTATTTTATTAAGTGTTAGTGTAATTTTAAAAAAACCTAATACCTATCAGTAAAAGTTAGCTCTCTTTACTGTTACGTTTTTAATATCAATCGAATAAATTATAAAACTGTTTGTGGAAAATTCCACTGATTCAGTGCAAAAAATCCGCACGTGTACTAGGAGATAATGAAACATGAGAAGCTAACAGATTTGAAGAACGTTCAGTACGTACAGATTAAACTTTGCAAGTTTGCGGAAAATTCCACTGATTCAGTGCAAAAAATCCGCACGTGTACTAGGAGATAATGAAACATGAGAAGCTTACAGATTGAAGAACGTTCATAGATTAAACTTCGCGTTATTTATTAAAGTTGGTAAATCCAGTTGGTACTTAACGGGAAAAATTGTAATATTAGTACCGCGATTATCATTTTCCTGATTTAATTTAACAAGTTGGAAAAATTAGAAATGTAAAAAGTTGTATAAATATTATTTTCGATTCCGTGGGAATATCGAGATAAGAAGTAACAGTTATGTACCTATCAATTCTAATCGCAATCGGCTAATTAATTTTTGCGTGAAAAGTAACAAACATGTTAAATACTTACATACTTTCTTTTAGGATGGGCAAAACAAATATTCTGTTCTGTGGATGTACTTGTAGCATTCGCACATTCTATATAGTAGGGAACGTCGCAGAGGCGACGAACGCTTCGCGTTTTGCATTTTTATACTCGTGATAAATTCAAAATGAAATGACCGATTCGAATAAATTTAAAAGTATTTTACTGTTACATAAACTTAATGATAAAACCATTTATTTAAATAGGAATTAGTACTACGATACGAATGTAACAAACTTTTAGTTTTACCAGCGATCTCATTAATTTTTATGACACAAAAGCTACTATTATTGTGACTTAACTTTTGTAGGTAGTAAGTACTTTAATTGTGTAGTACATAAGAAGAAGAAGTACATAATTTTGATGTGTCATCAATAGTTTTCTCAGCGCACGCCAAATTATGAATTTTATAGGCAACATTTTACTACATTATTGCAATTTTCTTAATGATCTCAATTTTTTAAAATAATAGCCTATATTGTGCCTTCCCGATAATTTAGCTTTATTTTGGTGAAAAACTGGTTAAAATGGTCCAGTACTTTCAGAGTTTTTTCGTACAAACAAACAAACAAAAAATCTTTCCTCTTTATAAATATTAGTACTTACACAGTAAAATTATTGTACATAATAAATAACATTCAATCATCATCATCCACTTGTCCATATTCCAATGTTATTAGGGCCGGTACAGCATGTTTGCTTCTTTCTTGATTCGATTTTATAAAAATAAATGATTGCTACTGGTAAAACCTAGTATTAAATTTTAAATGACTTAAAGAGTCATTTAAAATTTAACACTAGGTTTTTACTAAGGTTTACAATTAGGTAGCTTTCATTACAATCTACGCAAAAAGGATGACTTTAAAAAAAAGCGTTACGTTAAGCGCTGTTGTAGCAATTACACACCCCCTCCCTTTCTTTCACTAACCTACTCTTTTTCGCTAAAATATGTACCGCCTACAGCGCACCCCTAACATTTAAGCATTTCCCTTTCACTTATATATTTTTCTCTCAGCTAACATGAATGCCTCTCTTTTTTCATATTCATAATCCTCAATATCTTTCCTCCCCTGTTATCCTGGTAAACCTAGCCGTGATGGTTCTTGTCTTCTCAGAAGGTAACATTATCACAAAAAGTTGATCTCAGATCACAAGGTAAGAATTTCTAATTAAGTGATTTATTAAAATCAGAGCCGTTTATTGTGTTTGTTTATTTTGTTAAATAATATCGCGCTTGAACATTAGTATGTTTTTTTTTGCTTACATTGTCTCGCTACGTATGAATACGTAAACTCTGTCATTAATCATAGTTTAAGTTATGTTATAACCAAATGTAATGTATTTCCAAGTTAAAGTTATTAAATTCAATGAAAACTATGCACTTTATGTACACCACAAAGTACATTCGATTTTATACATTCTTTGTTTCACCTCACTACTACCTTTTATTTTTCAGAAATATATTAATATACCTACAACTATCAAGTTACTGGAAAAATTAAAAGTCCAACTATAACCGTAGGGTGGACACTGAAATTAGCCAAAGACGATTTTTTTTTTTTCCGTTTCGTTGTGTTCAAGAGGCAGCCAGAAGATCCATCGCGCTGTACCGCAAGCAAAAAATTGCTGTTGGGAAGTAATCCCAATAGCTGGTAAACATTTTTTTGCAAACCGAATCATCTTTCATGTACCAGAGTCGCAGATTTTACTGCAGGTGTATTGCAATCAAACTTAAGCGGGGTGGTTTCCGTACATAACATTGGACAAAAAATCATCACAGTCACTCTTATCATACTTTAACCAGCATTGAAAGAGATAGCATGCTGTAACAAGTTCCACCCCTTACTTGTCCGTTAACGATGACGTCTCTTGAATACGTACGGAGGTATTCGAGTTTGTCTGACGTCACTGTGTTCATAGTCAAAACAAGGGCGACAGTGTCTATTGAAGGTTGAAAGGCCAACATTGATCGGAAAATCAATAGGGTGTTGAACTTTTAGCATTGAACTTGGGCGTAGTTTGAAGATTAATAATATCCGTTTATTGTACTGAAACCGCGTTTCGTAAAAATCATTAAGTCTCCAATTTTGGGGCTGCTACTCAAAGGATTTAAAACGGAACCCTGAAACCGTCTCCGCGTCTTTTTTTAACCGCAAAAGGAAAATACGAAAGTAAATCATCTTATGGTCGTTGCTCCATCTAGCTGATGGGCGGGCGTCCCACACTACACTACGCTTGCATATACACGGTTTCCATTCCCAGATTCATCGTTTACTCAACCGGCTATCGTTCCTTCAACAAGCACTTCAATTTGGTTACTCTGCATAATTGAATCATGCTTATTATAATTCGTATTTTATGAGATAATTTTCAACTCTTCAAGAAACTCCCAACTTGTTTATTATATTCGGAGTTTCTTTTTCAAATGGGCTCGCTTCCTAGCGTGCTGAAAGGATCTTGAATTTTGAACCAGCGTGACTGTCAGTGACCGATAGTGGCGGTAAGGCCCCTCTTTGAGGAGTGGCTAAAGAAGCGTCACGGCGCCCTCACCTACCGCCTGACGCAGGTCCTCACCGGACATGGATGTTTCGGGAGGTTCCTGCACATCATCAGGCGGGAGGAAACGCCCGGGTGTCACCACTGCGAGGATCGCCCAGAGGACACGGTAGAGCACACGGTGCAAACCTGCCCCGCTTGGGCGGAGCACCGCCGTGTCCTCGTAGAGGCGATCGGCGGCGGCGACCTCTCGCGCCCGGCCCTGGTGCAAGCCATGGTCCGGGGCGAGAGGGAGTGGGAGGCAGTCACCTCCTTCTGCGAAAAAGTCATGCTCGCGAAGGAGGTCGCAGGATGGGAGAGAGAAAGGTCCTCCCGTCCCAGCCACCGCAGGAGACGCCCCGGGCGTCGGGAGCCACGTGACGACTCCCGGCCACCGTAGGCGCGGGCCTGCGGACGGTGAGTAATGGGTGACTCACCGTCCGATCAGCACCAGACCCGTGTTGTACGGCGCGTATATGTTCCACGCGCGCCTCAAAGAGACGTCAGCATATGAAGGGGCCCCCCAGGGCCAAGCCTGCCGGGTAAGCGGGATTGTCCGAAAGGGTTACCGCTACCCCGGAACATAAAGGGCTACGGAAGGAACATGGATGGGTTTTAGTCAGTAAGAGTCTGACACTCCCTTCCGCTCCACCCAGAGCGGGAGCAGTCATTGGATGATTTCCCAGCCTTAAAAAAAAAAAAAAAAAAAAAAAAAAAAAAAAAAAAAAAAAAAAAAAAAAGGCGCTTAAATAATTGCTTGTCTACATTATATAAAAACCTTTTTTAAACTAGATGACACTGACAAAGTTAGAAAAAATATTCATCAATAAACATTATTTATTGGTCTGAGTATTGGTCTGAATATTTATTGGGTACTCATAAAATTGCCTAATAACACTCTCAAAATCTGAGCAGGTAAATAAATGGACTGATTAAATGATGTTCAGATTGAAAGATAATATAGACTATTTCAAGGTTAAAATACTAACTCAAAATGATGAGAATTTTGTGGGTACCTAATTCAATACAAGAAATATAACAAAATTAACTAAACATTTTGAATAGTCTAAGGTACACATCCTTTTATTCCAGGTATTTGTTTCTCTACTAGTTATTACTGGCAAAAGGTAGGAAATAAATAAAAGAAATACACGTAAGAAACCGTTGAAGAAGTTGTCGGTAACGATCAGCTACGCCGTAGCTGCTGCAACGTAGCTTGGGGCTACGGCGGACAGACTTCTGAATATTTATATACTAATCTCAAAAAGTTCTGGATGGATTTCGATAAAATTTTCACCATTAGATAGAGCGGTTTTCGGAAAGGTTTCGGCGTGTGTTATAAACATATAGGTCGTATATTAACTGAGCTACTGCAGGTTATGTAAAGAAACTCTTGAAAATAGTTGTCAAGAGAAACATCAATGAGTCCGCTAATATAAAACTATGTTAACATAGCGAATTTCCTAAGGCGACAATATTTTCAGGATTTACACAACTTTTATTTATTTATTTATTTCTCTCCACAATACATAATATAACATACATTTTAGCTGTTAAGACGATTAAAAAACAAAAATTTGCAATACTATATTGTGGGGAGACTGGTGCCTAAGCTAGACGGAAAGTCTGTGTTTCAGGACACTAGGTCTCCGCCCCTTAGGAAATGGTTACATCTAAATTTGAAAGTGCTCTAAAAAAATTTTTTCGAAAGTAAGGTAAGTTATACATCAATTCTTTGTATTGTAGGTTGTTGAACATATTCAATTGCAAATTATTCTACAACTGATGATATAAAGATAATAATTATAATATCCTTGGACATTCCACACAACGCCATATAGTCCCAAGCTAAGCAACCTAATTGCTTGTGTTATGGTAATGAGATGGCTGATAAACTACTTATATAATTTCTTTTTTGTAAATACATACATAATATACATAGAAAAACACCCAGACGCGGAACAAATACTTGCAGGTCGTACAAATATTTGTTCCGTGCGGGAATCGAACCCGCGATATTTTACGCAGCAGTCAATCGCTCAACCACTAAGCCAACCATTAAAGATGTACTACATAGAACGCCTCTGCTTCACCCTTCACGAAATACAAGCGTGATGTGCGAAGACGCAGTGTGGCGGCCAAACCGGCGGCGCGTCGCAGACGAATTGTTTAAAAGTACTAATCTCAATAAGTTCTATAGGATTTTTTATACAATTTTCACCATTATACAAGGTTTTTCCCGGAACTGTTTACGTGTACATTCAAGTTATGTGTTGAGCTATATCTGAGCTGATGCTGATTCTGTAAAGGGAGTATTTCAGTATTCAAATAGTTCAGTGCGAGTACAATAATATACCTAACGGTTACACAAAAGTATAAATCAAGTATTCTACATGTCTACTGTTTGCGTTTATACTTTTACGATACAAAAATCAAATCAAAATCAAAAGTCATTTATTCAAATTAGGCTGAAGATCAGCACTTTTTGAAGGTCAAAGTTACATAAGACAGTCCCCCAAAAACGCCCACCCTTCACCACTTCCTAGTGCTTTAGCTGGGAAGAAGAAGTGGCGCAACAAACTCCCCAGCAGCAAAGCTGTCTGTTTAGTTGGAAGAACTTGACTCTACACACATTTATCGCATGAGAAGTAATTAACATTACAAAACACATCACATTAAAATCAATCATTTGCCACATGTCAGCTAGCACACGTCAATATACCAATTAAAACATTAAAACTGACTGTACTCAAGCGTAAATTTAAAAAGAAAAAAAAGAGCCTCCAGGTAAAAGTGCGTGCCCGCTTACATGTGCAATGCTGTACTATGTCCGTACAGCCGTAACTCGAAGTTACAAATGATAAACTAGGACCATCGAAGTAAAATCAATCAATTAATTGCTAATGATTACTAACTAGGATCAAGATAAATAAATATGATCAACTGTCGAGGTCTCTAGCTAACCACATTTTGCAATACAACTCATTAAAAAAAAAACATAGTAATGAGTAGATTATGTCAACAATAAATGGCTATTAAAAAAAAATAAAAACAACCAAAACAATGAATTGAATACATAATAAAAATAATTTTATGAAGCTAATTCTGGAGAAAGAACATAAACATTGTCTTGTGTTAATCACAGCGACCAACTATTCTTGTCATTTAAGTAGTCGTTGGTAGTATAGTAAGCCTTTGAACAAAGGATAGATTTTACTTTAGATTTAAACGTATTAAAAGGCAATTCTAGCAAAGAAGAGGGCAGCTTGTTATAAAAGGTTATACCAAGCCCCACAAATGAGTTATGAACCTTATGAAGCCGATGAAAGGGAGCACGTAGTTTATCCTTATTTCTAGTATTGATGTTGTGAATATCACTGTTTTTAGTATATAAGTGTAAATTTTGTCTAATATATAAAATGTTGGCGAAAATAAATTGTGACGCTACCGTAAGAATACCAATTTCTTTAAAAAAATCTCTCAGAGATACTCTGGCACCTAGCTGGTAAATTGCTCGAACAGCTCGTTTTTGAAGAACGAATATATTATTTATATCTGCGGCTTTGCCCCACAGCAGAAGGCCATAGGACATAACGCTATGAAAATAGCTAAAATACACTAACCGGGCTGTATCAACGTCAGTGTATTGTCTTACTTTCCTGACGGCATAGGCGGCTGAACTAAGCCGTCCTGCTAGACTTGATATATGTGGGCTCCATTGGAGTTTAGAATCTACTGTTATTCCCAAAAAGACTGCTGTGTCTACAGTTTCAAGCACCTCTTTATCTAATATTATTTGTGGTCCTAGATTTCTGACATTGGGTAAGGCGAATTTTATACATTTCGTTTTCTTCGCATTGAGAACTAGGTTATTAGATGTAAACCAATCCGTTACTGTTGAGAGTGCACTGTTAACATCGTCAAAAACTAGTCTATCTCTGTCTACTTTAAAGATAAGAGAGGTATCATCTGCAAACAGTACAACATCACAGATACCCTTTAAATGGAATGGTAAGTCATTGATATACACTAAGAATAAGAATGGACCTAGTATTGAGCCTTGAGGTACACCTAACTGAACTGGTAGCTCAGTAGATTTCACACCATTAACATCTACACATTGAAACCTATTCTGTAAATATGAATTTATAACGTTAAGAGCTTCGTTTTGAACACCGTAATGACGTAGTTTACGTAAAAGCGTGTCGTGGTGCACGCAATCAAAAGCTTTGGAGAGATCACAGAAAATTCCAATAGCATTTTGCGAGTTCTCCCATGCGCTAAATATGTGTTTCAGCAGAGCAACACCTGCATCCGTAGTCGAACGACCTTTTGTAAAGCCATATTGTTCATCATGAAGGAGGCTATTTAAATTAAAATGTCTTAACAACTGCTTGAGTATTAATTTTTCAAATATTTTGCTAAATGCAGGTAAGATTGAAATAGGCCTGAAATTGCCAACGTTATTTTTATTACCTGATTTAAATAAAGGAATGACTTTACTACTTTTCATGAGGTCAGGAAAGGTTCCTAAATCAACACATTTATTAAAGGTAACAGCTAGATAGGGGGCTACGATATCTATTATATTACTTAAAAGTTTAATGGAGATGCCCCAGTAATCACCAGTGTTTTTGGACTTAAGTGTATTAAAAACGTTAACTACATCACGAGGCGTTACATGTTCGAAGCTAAATAAGCGACTACATTTAGGCACACTACTATGGAGAAGGTTTTCAGCTTTAGTCGGTGAAGAATTTAAGGAGCGAGTCGTAGTTATAGGTATGTTGGCAAAAAAATCATTAAAAACCTCAGCTACGTCAGCTGCTTTATTAATTAATTTGTTGTCGACCATAATCTCAAGTTCATTTAATTGTTTAACTGGTTTACCCGTTTCATTGTTAATAATTTTCCAAGTGGTTTTTATTTTATTATTGGATTTTTTAATTGTTTCGCTTAAAAATTTTGATTTTGCAAAGACACAAACCTTTTTAAATAATTTTGAATAATTTTTGACATACTCTAGGAAAGGAGTATCAAACTTGTATTTTTTTAAACCGTATAACTCGTATAGTCTCGCTCTACTTTGATAAATGCCTGGGGTAGCCCATTGGTTGAAGCTAACTGCGGTGCCATTGATATCAATGGTTTTGGTTTTGAAAATAGATTGGTACTCTTTTTGCACAACATCAAAAAGGGCTCCGTAGATTTCATTAGGATTCTCAAGGTCTGCTATAGATGGTGAAATTCGATGAGCTATATTATCTTTAAATTTGGTGCAACGACTAGTTGTATAAGGCCTGCATTCTATTTTTTGCGGCTTTTTATGTAATGGCACAGGGAAGCTAGCTAATAAGCCACAGTGGTCAGATGTTAAGTCACTAAGCACAAATTTATTTTTGGCATCATAATCACTAAATATATTATCAAGACAAGTCGATGAAGACGTTTTTGACAAGTCTTTAGTAAGAAAGAAAAAACTTAAATGTATTTATTTACTTTAGACACAACTCTTATTACATAAGATAAAAAAAACAGTTTACAACAATTTATTCACAAACATTACTAATCACAGAAGCAACTGGACGGATTTGCAAAAAAAATCATCAGTAGACACAGGAGTTGAAGGTCCCTTTAACATGGGATTTAAACAAAACTGATGATACAAAGGTGTACTAAATATAACGCCTCTGTCTGCCCCTTCGGAGAATACGGCGAAGAAGCGGCGCGTCGCAGGCGAACTGATAAAAAGTACTAATTTCCAAAAGTACTGGACGGATTTATATTAAATTTTCATCATGAGATGCAGTGCCTCTCAGAGAATGTTTAGCTGCATATCATATACCTATATCTTGTATACTATCCGAGCTACCGCATGTAATGTAAGGAAAGTAAAACTGTTTTGTTTAAAATCGGAGTTGCTTTTGTTATTGCAATTTGATCCTACGTTCTATGTAAACCAAAAATTGAGTGATATTACTTATTGAAATCTCAAATAATGCTTTCCAAGGTCTTCAATTCGGTATCAATAATTGAAGTTCCAAGTGAGTTAAAAAGAAATGAGTATAAATATGTAAATTAAGGCTATTCGTGATACTGTTTTTAAGACACGGTTTACCGAACCTGCGGTAGCTCAGCTAATAAACAACCATTATGTAAATCATACACACCTTAGTCTTTCCCGAGAAATACTCTGTTTTATGGTATATTGTCCATAAATGGAAATTCACTATATTAACATAATATTATATTAGCGAACTCATTGATGTTTCACTTGAAACTATTTTCGAGACTTTCTTTACATAACCTGCAGTAGCTCAGTTAATATACAATCTATATGTTTATAACAAACGCCGAAACCTTTCCAAATACCGGTCTATCTAATGGTGAAAATTTTATTGAAATCCATCCAGTACTTTTTGAGATTAGTATATAAATATTCAGAAGTCTGTCCGCCGTAGCCCCAAGCTACGTTGCAGCAGCTACGGCGTAGCAGATCGTTACCGACAACTTCTTAAACGGTTTCTTACGTGTATTTCTTTTATTTATTTCTTACCTTTTGCCAGTAATAACTAGTAGAGAAACAAATACCTGGAATAAAAGGATGTGTACCTTAGACTATTCAAAATGTTTAGTTAATTTAGTTATATTTCTTGTATTGAATTAGGTACCCACAAAATTCTCATCATTTTGAGCTAGGTTTTCAACATAGAAATCGTTTTTATTATCTTTCAACCTAAAAATCATTTAATCAGTGCAGTGCACCCAATGAATATTATAAAGCGTGAAACGTGCTCGTTTTAGCGTGTCAATAGAAAAAAAGTAACACGAAAACATATTAGTTTAGTAGAACGACCGTTAATTCTGGTCGCATTTATTCCATAAGCAGAAAATACTAACAGCAAAATATGTATACTTTAAGATTACCATTACAATAATTACACCACAAGTCTCAGAATTTAGATTTCCTTGGCAATGAAAATACACCGTACTTTCTTGAGAAAATAATATGAGAAGTGATAATTATGATTGATGTTTTATATCCATAAAAAGTATCCAATTTTGTAAGATGTAATGTATTCACAAAAAAATACTCCTTTTTGATATAAAGCAGCCGCGTCATAATTTTGGCGTCCGCAAAACCTCAAATAAAAGAAAAAAGAAGGTTTTTGACAGTTTACATTTAAATTGTATACGTTTTAATAAATGCATGTATTTATGCAATATTTTTATTATATTAATTTGATGTTTTAAAAGTTTGAAGTTAAAAAAATTGGGCACATGTGGGACTCGAACCCACGACCTTCGCGTTTGAAACACGATGCTCTACACCATCCAGCTGAGCTAATGTGCCACTACAAATGGCTTTCAAATTTGCGTCCTGTATCGTCCTACTGGGTACGTTTAGCGACGACAGCGCCAGACTCCATACAAATAAACGGTTGCAGCTGCGGCCAGACGTGGAACTACTAACAAACGCATAAACCCTTTTGCAGTTCAGGGACACAGTCATTTAAATCATGCTTGATAGAGGGCATTGATTGTAGTCGAACTTTCACAAATTTATTTTGAATTAAGATTGAGACTATTGTTTAGAGTTACTTTTTTTAAAATATCTTGTACTACATAAAGCATAAAGTTTTTACTGAAGATGTAATAAGATACCTACTTAATGATTTTATTCTTCATGATTGCCACAAAAGCCATACTGAAGTTTATGTATCCTTAGGCATAAAATAGGATTATCTGTGCCAGATGTACTGAAATTATTTTGAAAAGAAAATATACAATATTACCTTAGATGAAGTTCTTTCGAACTACATACTATATTTGTCTATTTCTAAATGTGACAAATAATGTATTTTTGAGATAAACTGAAAGTTTCCAATGATATGTTTCACTTCCTTACTATTCCATTATAAATTCGTCGGTCTGTTGGTTAGCGATAACTAAATTCAACATGTAATGTTGACAATGATTTAAAAGATTTATAATCCCTAAAGCGTCAGATCCAATCCATCGGAATTTCCATCCGTCGCTCATTCCATCACTCATACATCTAACCTAGGTTAGGTTTGATGTGTGAATCCTAGTCCATGCTCAAGTCTTCGAGTTCGCTTTTTGATAAATAACAAGAAAGTCGAAACTTATTGTCGCACACAAAACGTGGTTCGCCACGCGAAAAATGAAATGCGTTGTTGTGCGACAAGTACTTTACTTAAATTCTATTCAATTTAAGGGGTATGTGTCGGGTAAGCCCGTAAAATTTAAATTTTCATAGGTTTTATGCTATTTGAGTCAAGATGTATGTGAATCGAAATATGATTCTCAGCCGTAGAAAGTACGTAGTTACACAATTATAATCATTAGAATCATTATTATTGGATTTAATGGATGGAGAAATTAATGGATTTTATGAAAAAGTCATTTTGTTAGGGTTGTTTCAGTATTTTTATTATTACAGTTCTATAAATACATTCTTGTTCCGGCGCGAAATTACAATCAACACACAACCCGACACTGACCTGCAAAATGAAGAAATTTGCGCTTCTTTATGATCGTAATAGACTACTCTCTTTACGTATTTTTTGCTTTTTCTCTGCTGTTCTAGTACGCTACACACAGCCAAATCTCTTAAATCATTATCGGTAGATAATTTTGTTGTAATTATTATAGCTGGGTTACTTTTGTAGTAGGGATGCCAATATTGGGCTACATTACCGAAATAACCTGCCAAGTAACTACGCGTAGGTACCTAGTAATTATATCCTACTGCTAGTGACTACAATTTTAGGTCCCCCAACTACGTTAGCCAGACCGTTATTGTCAATAGAGAAGCCATCTAGTGGAATATTTGTTTACTCAAATAAATGCTTTTGGCAAGCAAAGCTCAAGTTTAAGGGTTGACTCGCTGACTAATAGGCTTTTATTAATATGATAAATAATGTGAATATTATGGGTATAATCGCGCTTGGCATGCTAACTAACTCTTATGATATTCTCATCTTAGAGTATGTACTTGCTAAATATGTAGGTATTTCAAAAATCCACAATGGGAATGTTAAATTACACCCTCTTACTACCCAACAGAATTATAATAATGTCGTATATAAATGTCTATGTGTACATAATAAATCAAATTCTAATTCTAAATTCATTTATTGTTTGTCACAGGTGAAAATTTAGTTCATAAAATTATTATTGTAATAAGTACCACTGTAACATACCCATAGGGTGTACAATATTCAACAGTTTTATGTCAAAAGGAAAGAAAAGGAAATCGTCATACTACATAAAATCACCAAGGCAACATGTTATTAATCACCACTATGGAAAATAAGTTGATTATACATGCCAATTGTAGTTTGTCATAATTAAGTGTTGTTATATTATAATTCAAATATAAATTATATTATTCTAATAAACTAACATTACATAATTATTAATACATTAAGAGGACAAAACAAAATATATGTCAGTTAAATATCTTAAAAATTAATAGCATAAAAATAGATACTGAACTCAACATGACATTATTCAAAATATAAACATAATTTAAAGAGACTTATCTGACAAAAAATCTTTTAAAGAATAGTAGGATTTATCGACTAGCAGGTCATGGAGTTTCTTTTTAAATAGCTTAATTTCTGAAATGCTTCTAATGTCAGTAGGAATATTATTAAATATTGTTGGAGCAACCCAAAAAACACTTTCCTGCAAAAAGCGAGTCTTAGTAGGGATTGTGCATAATTTATCCCGATGGCGCACTCGGCTACGGAATTCAAATAAATGAATATTGCTTTTAACAAATACTGCACATTCAAATATGTACATACTAGGCAATGTCAGTATCTCATCAATGTCAAATCATCATCATTTCAGCCGAAAGACGTCCGCTGCAGGACAAAGGCCCCCCAAGCACTGCCATTTCGACCGGCTCTGTGCTTCCTGCGTCCAACGGATTGTAACGGCCTTGAATAATAAAAGAAATAAATTTAAAAAATCCCATAATGTTACTTGTAGCTTACCTGTGTGCTCTTTCACCATCCACATGCGAGTAGATACAACCAGTTATAGCAATTAGCCGACCGCCCTTTGCGTAAATGGCGTAAGGGCGGTCAGCTAATTGCTATTATTAACTGAACATATCCTTTCAAACCGCAGACCTTTACGACAAGTCTGGAGGTTGACATGATCCAGTCGCTAATTAACTGCTACTTACCTGAAGACAATAAAATTTTCAATAAGCTTATACTCAAAATATTATATTATTAAATTTATATTGGGGAAAAAGGTTCGTTGCAAGATAACAGTAATTATTCTCTCCTAGTATTGTACCATGTATTTGAGGTGAGCTTTAAGCGTTTGGAAATAAATTGAAACCAATATATAGTACAGTAGCCAGAAGAAATAGCCCTCTGATAATTCTAAAGTTTTTTATTTTCACTGAGGGATACCTTTAGTGAATTCAATGCTATGTACAAAAATGCTAACAGTTTAGAGTTATGCAATAGGTATTAAGTAGGTATTTTCTATTATTTCATGTTATAACAATATCAGAAAATTTAAATTAAAATACTATACTGTTCCTTTATTAGTACTATCTAAAGGACATAATAGTGAAAATGCTAACAGATAGGTACTGTGGAACAATGGAAATCTGAAAATGTCCCGTAACTCATTCAATAAAAAAAATAAGTTTTTCAAATCATTTTTGATATACTTAAAGAGATTAGTTATACCTTACGATAAAAGTTCTAACACCTAAGGAATAAAGCTGCGCAAGTAATTGTATTTTTACTTTGCGATGAGCGAAATATTGAATTTAAGTTTATAAATTAGCGCCTACATATTCGTAATAATAATCTCTGCTACCATACAAAAATTTCAACAAATGCATATTATGGCTTTTGTTTAAATAGCGAATAACTATTTTCGCTAGTGACACCGTCCGATCAGCACCAGGCCCGTGCCGGACGGCGCGTATATGTTCCACGCGCGCCTCAAGACATGTCAGCATAATATATGAAGGGGCCCCTCAGGGCCAAGCCTGCCGGGTAAGCGGGATTGTCCGAAAGGGTTACCGCTACCCCGGAACATAAAGGGCTAAGGAAGGAACATGGATGGGTTTTAGTCAGTAAGAGTCTGACACTCCCTTCCGCTCAACCCAGAGCGGGAGAAGTCATTGGATGATTTGGCATCCTTAAAAAAAATAAAAAAGTGATACACTTGATAAGCGCGTAGCAACACCTGTGACGTGACTTACTCGTAAAAACCTTTGATTGTTATAATTTTTCTTTAAACCAACATGAACTATCGTTTAAAAATAGCAAGAAGCAGTAATATACATTTTCATTTTAATAATACAACTGAAATAGGTAATAGACAATTAGCACTTAGCACTTATCGTTTTCATATGCTCGAACATTTTTAAAGGACCGTTAAAATTAATGAGTTTTCCAAACAAACTAAATAGAGACAGTTGATTGTAAAATTATTAATGATCATGTTTATATTATATACTAGCTTCTGCCCGTGACATCGTACGCGGATCCTGTTGCTTATGCCAGCGACAACGGCGTAGTCAAAATTGAAGGTCTAAATCACTATCAGCGGTCAGTTGCGCATCACGTTCCGCACTTGTCTCTAAAGACCTCGAAGTCGATGTGTATGTACGTTAAGAACTCAAGCGTAATTCTCTTTCCGTGAATGTCTCTGACTCGCGAGACAATACATGACGTTCACGATCAGCGGTCAGTCGCGCATCATATTCTTCACTGGTCTCTAGAGACCTAATGAATACGCTGAGAACGCAGGCGTGCTTCGCGACCCGAAGAGGTTTCCACGGAGCGAGTTGTAGCCGGATGTTCTCGAACAGCATCAAGTCTCGCCTGACGCTCTTTGGTAGATTCTTGGGATCTTATAATATTCAATCTTTTAGCTTCTTTGGACATTGGGAAAGATTTGACCTCTTTCTAGGCATGGTTATAGTTCTATTGTGAAGATACTGATCAATTAAAATCTAAGTCTCCCCTGCGTTACCGGGTAGGCTACCCTGCCACGAAGATAAATGGAAAAGGAAATTAAACACTCAAATAACATAAGCCCGAAGGCATATTTATTAGATAAAATAGTATAATAAATGGGAGTTTTGGCCAGTAGAGACAAATTTTCAATGATATACCATCGTCAACGAAAATCAGTTCTAAACTGTTACCGCCTTCACCGCGTGGAAGAACTCCCAGCTTATGTTATTTTATAATTATACAGTAAAATTAGTGATAGCTTTGATTTCCACATCAGCAGATTCTGATCTTCAATTTTTTTAAGTAATAGGAAATGACGATCAGACCGAACAACTTTTGCTAACACGTCATTCCTATATTATGTGTTATGGTGTGGCTGGGCTCTTGGAGTTCCACAACAGGCGTTTCAGATCTTCAAATTTTATACGTCAACAGGAAATGCCCATCAGACCGAACAACTTTTGCTAACACGTCATTCCTATATTATGTGTTATGGTGTGGCTGGGCTCTTGAAGTTCCACAACAGGTGTTCCAGATCTTCAAATTTTATACGTCAACAGAGAGTGCTCATCAGGCTGAACAACTTTTGCTATGACGTCATTCCTATATGTTATAGTGTAGCTGGACTCGTGGAGTTCCACATCCGGTGTTCCAGATCTTCATTTTTATTCTCTCAGCAGAAAATGATCATCACGTGGAACAATTTTTGTTATTGTACCATTTTTGTATCTCTTATAGTTTAGCTGGTCTGTTGTGGTTCTGCATCAGGTGTTCAAGTTTCCAAGATAAATGATAGCCTATTTGTTGCCCAGACTTACCTACACAACAAAAAAAAACATTCAAATGCGACCAGTAGTTCCGAAGATGGGTTGTTGTACAGACGCCAGCACATCAAGCTATCCCTAACTGTCAAATTTTCTCAATTAAAAATGAACCTTATGTCTATCCAATACAGTTGAAATACTATCAAAGAAATTTGGCAGATTGTGGTAACTTGATGTGCTGGCCTCTGTACATTTGTCACAAAGTAAATTCGTCATATTTAAAAAAATCCATACATTGAAAGTAAATTCGTCACACGAATTAAAAATATGTGTAAATTCGTCACAAACCCTTTTTAAAAAAAAAAAATTCTTTAGGTAAATTTCTTTAAATAAATTTTTATTTATTTAAATCATTCACTTGAAAACTGTGATTTTTATGTAGATGTAAGGTAAATTAGTAAACGTGCTGTGATTATGAAAAATATACAACATTTTCATTCTACTTCTTGTTTATTTATTTTTTGCTATCGGTTCGGATTATAACGATGTGACGAATTTACAATAAACAAAATTAATATATTGGGAATTGTGACGAATTTACACATATTTTTTTCGTGACGAATGTACAACAACCCCCGAAGATTAGCGTGTACAAACAAACAGGCAAACAGACATACAGATAAACACGACAGAATTTTTTTTTTATTCGTTCTTACTGTTTCTAAACCATTCCAGTCAATCATTCTTTTTTTAATTATATATTCAATGTACAGACACAGTTTTTCACCCGGTTCTAACCTGGGTGCGCCATATTATTTTTATTGTGTAGATGTACTTGTTTTTATTATGTTTTTTTTGGGTGGTTTAATAAATCTACTATTATTTCTTCTAACTTCGGGTATACCTAGGAAATTGTGAAACTAGTAATTATTCAGGGTCAAACTAAATGAAGTAGTGAAAGTTTGTGTGTGTGTCTGTTACTTCTTAAGGTCGATGTTCCAAGGTAGCCCGCGAAATTCAAATTTTCTTAAGTTTTTTGCAATTTGCAGGCCAGTGATAGGTTGTATGTTGATGAACATTTGATTCGTTTCGCTCATAAAGGTGTAAAAATGACTTTTTACAAGGTCAAAGTCATTCCGGAACCTTTATGAGCTCGGAGGGTTGTATTAATGATTTTGATGATTATAATTCTGTAACTACATACGTCTTACAGCCGCGAATCAAATGTTCATCAACATACAACCTATCACTGGCCTGCAAATTGCAAAATACTTAAGAAAATTTGAATTTCGCGGGCTGGTTGGAGGATTCACCTTAAAGCAAAAACTGCTAAACGGATCTGAATGAAATTTGGCACAGTTAGATTATAACCTGGATTTACACATAGGATACGTTTTTTTAAATCCCATTCGAATTTCCCCGTGGGATAATTTGCGACATCCACGCGGGTGAAGCCGCGGGCACATTTCATTTACATTCTGAATAAATTACCATAGCTAAGAAAGAATAATGTTTGATGGAAAGTGCTATATTAACTCCATAACATATTTTATAACTTAATTGGTACATTTGAATAGTAAGCAGATGAATAAACGCTATCATAAATATCCTTTTCACCTTCTTATAAGTGACCTAATCACAATTGTTTATTATATTTTTCCATCATACTGATGCATGATATTATTTATCAAAATAAACACACAATAAACGGCTTTGAACTTAATAAATCATATAATAAACGCGTGAACTGAGATCAACTTTTTGTGACATTGTTTTACATTCCGCCTTTCCTAACAAGAACGACCAAGAACATGCCTACCAGGATAACAGTAGAGGGAAGATGTCGAGGGTTATGAAGCGAGGCATGAATGTTAACTGAAAGGGAAATATTACGGGTGGAACTGGGCGGTAATGGATTGAGCAACAAAGAAGCGATACCTACACCGATGTAATGTTTTTCAAAACAAACTTCTTCCACAGGCTTTAATGAAAGCTACTTATTAGTGAAACTTTGTAAAAAAAGGAATCAATGAGTTTTACCAGCAGCAATCGTTAATTTTTATTAAAACTAATCAAGAGAAGAAGAAGACATGCTGCACCGACCCTAAATACGATAAGGACGAGAGGATGATGATGGTTGAATGATAATAAGTACATAAGTAACTTAAAGAAATGTTTAGATACCTTTTATTCATCACAAACACAAATTTCAGTCTATGAACGTCCTACAATATATAAAGCTTCTTATGTTTCATTATCTCCTAGTAGACGTGCGGATTGAAGAACCTGCGGATGACCAACCAACGCGTGATTTAGCACTGAATCGGGTAAATCTTTGCTCTAAATTGGGTATATCCATCAAATGAATTTTCAACAAACAGTTTCATTTATTCAGTGTATAAATATACACTATATTTTCTCTTATGATTTCTTATGTTATAAAAACCCTTAACTGAGTTCAACACACGTTTTTTTAACATTGCTTTATCAGTGTTCTTAATAGTCGCAAACTCCTCGTTTTACTATTGTGATGGTCATGGGTTTCTAGTATTCTGCCACGTAAATAAACTGACTTCACACTATCACGCAAGCGCATTGAACACCAGACCACGTGCGTCTGGCGACACGTAGGTCTAGTACAACATGGTAGTCTCTTGATGTTCGTGTGAGGTTATATTCCTTTTACAAATCTTTACTCCTTCACAAACAAATGCCATCTACTAAGTTTCCTAACGATATTCAACAATAATTACAATTAAGTGCACTTTTTCATATTAGAGCAATAAAACTGCCATGCCTCGTTTTTATGTAGGTAGGTAAACAATAGATATAAGGACTTTTTTTTTTTAAAGTTACATCACTTTTTAGTAAATTAGTTTTATTTCTGAAAGTTAATATTTTAGATAAAACCGAATCTATGAATAAACAAACCGAGTTAACTGTATTGCGAACAAATCACAAAACTACGCTAGATAGTGCAGGTGTTTCTCTCAAATCACTGGCTAGATGGCTGCCACCCGATTATATTTAAATTACACCCGATTATAAACTTACGATTATATTTTTTCTTCCAATTATAAATTACATCCAACTAGCTAGACCAAGAATGGTTAACGGTAAAGAGCTTTTAAACAGCTTTTTGGGTTAGGTAAGAAAACGTACTACAAATTTCAACCCATAAACTTCATTAATCAGCATACGATATTAGCAAACGGGTATATCCCGCATAAGATTCGTCAGCGACGTATAAATTTCTTTTCGCTCGGCGTATATTTGATTTCATTAGTATAGTCCAGTCAAAATAATCAAAAAAAGTTTAATGTATAGCTCTATGAAATTGGCACTGCTATAAATTGGCACAGGTAATAAATAAAATGTCAAATATACCAAACCTACTTTTGGTAAAAAAAATATTTTAGGTACATAAAAAAATGTAAATGTTATCGTAACATAAGTCGGGCAAAATCTGCATTGTTTTGGTTTGGTTTGGTTGGGTTTCTCCCAAACGCGACGGTATAATCGAGTACCAGGAAAGTATAAATGAGCAGAAAATCTATTGTAGGCTGCTGTCAGCCATGACCGCCGCCAGTAAACAAACCGTGTGGACCTGCGCATTGAGAAAGAGCTCAACAGGTAGAACGTGAGAAAAATACTACGGCTTTGTACTAGGATTCCATTGGTGTGTATCGTTTTTTTAAATCACAATTTTTATAAGTACCTATTTTAAGAGGAACGGAAGGCTACAATTGAAGATGTAACTTTATTGGTAACGGCTGAAAAGGATACACGGGATATAATAAAACATAGCTCGTAGGACCGTAATTTACGCTGGTAGCGATAGTCGGGAAAGATTTTTTTTGTACATATGAAAATGACTTCTTAAAACGCAAATCATGATGCACTGACCAAAGTCTCAAAATATAATCCTGCATTCCAATGTCGTAACACACTTTCAATCATAATCCGAAGGTTTTTGTAGGAAGTTCGTCATGCACTACTACATATTTTTGAAAAATTCGTCTGCTCAACAATGTAAATAACATAATCAATGTTGTTGACCTGTCAAAATGTTACTACGCTGCTACCTCCTGCTTTGCAATAGGTGACCAGCTACATCTTTCTGACTGACCGACCCCTTGACAATTCAAAAGTGCCTTTATTTGGTTTATTTTAAATAAATGCTGAGTTTGAGAATAGCCGTGGTAAATGTATTAAGCAATTACGCACCAGGTTTAGCGTTTGGCTGAAAATACACTGTTTATTTTTTTAAAGAATGTCCTCCATTCAAAAAAAACTATCTAGGTACCTATTGTTTTTGTGGGTGAAATTCAAAGTACGTATTGGCACCCAACGTGAGAATAAGCATCTAGTTAGTTGGAACACATCGTCACCTTCTCAAAATTGTAATGATTTAGCGTTTACTACTCTGAAGTCACTTATCTAATAACCTGCCAGTACTTGTTATGGTTTTTGTCAAGAACACTTTAATTTGATTGTCAGTCAATCAGACAGCTAGGTAGTCTAAAAAATATAGATTCCTATTATTATTTTTCAATCACCTATAGTCGATTTTCTGCAGAAACAAACTCCGAAAATAATCGTTATTGTTACAAAAGGAACGAGGGCGAATAGTTTATTACGCGCATTGGAATGTACTAGCAGACTACATTCATATAGACTTCAGAGATATCGTCATGTTCAAAGAAATAACACTTAGTTAGCTCTTTAAACATTACCTCTAATAATAAAATTTTAGAAAGGTATAATAATTTGTAAAAAATATAAATTAAAACTTGTAACATTGTAGAATGAGATTCTTAAAATAAAACGTGCTTTATTACGAATATTAAACTCTTTATCTTTCTGCTTACTTCCCTAGTGATTTTGCAGAATGGAAGGTCGAGAACGAAACTACTACTATTACGACAATGTTTACTTACTTACGTCTATCTACAGGGTAAAATAAGATGGTAGTATGAATGAGGTGGCAAGCAATGTCAGATATATGGTCATTTCATTCTTGCTATCTTTGTCTACACTATTAGTGTAGCATTGGTGTAAGCTAGACCCTATATTGTAAAAGCAACAAACTCTAACGGCTGTCTCTCTCTCTTAACAGTATATATCGCTACAATGATGTACAAAACAAAAGGTTTCGAACTCTGCATACTTCATGGGCTCCGAGTATTCCGCACCGTATTGCACTGATTTCGGTTTGCAGTCCGAAAACCAGTTTAACTAACTTTGTTGAACAACCCTAGACGGTTTCTGAAACTTGTTGGATGTTGAATTTGTTACAGCTTTGCTAACCACGTAACTACTAATTTATTGTTTAAATGTGTGCTGTCAACTAACTTAGTGCAAAAGGACTGCATAACGAACCAGGTGTTACTTTACAGTGAAGTTTGTTTATTGTTATTATTACATTAAAATGTAAAGAATGATCAATAAAAACAATTTGTATTGAGTATTTCTTCTTTTTAGTTTTATTTAGCATTTGATTTACATACTGAATATGTTATATAAAATGTTGAATTTAACACTCATCATCTAGCCGTTTCCCAACTATGTTGAGGTCAGTTTCCAATCTAACCGGATGCAGCTGTATAGGTACCAGTATTTAGCAATTGTAGAATCTAACACACAAACTAAAAAAGCTATAGTTATTTTCTCATCACTATGATCACAATACATGGCATCTACAATTTTTTTAGGGTTCTTTTTACAGTAATTGACGAAGCTACAAAATAATCTTATTGTTTTCAAAGTTTCCACCGTATCCAATTTCGAATCATAAAAACCATAGCAAATAATGTTCTCACAAGTTACCCAAATAAGGGTATTATGGATGTTGTTATTGAATTCTATTAAAAATAATACTTACACTCTCCGATTGACATTGTAAGCGTCGCCAGGAATACTTTTGACTTCAATTGAAGCGGTGTAAGAATCTTTTTAGTACTGTCAAAGTTGTTTCGTAGAAAAAAACTTGTAAAGTCGGGGAGGTCCAGAAACAAAGTTCTCCCTGACGTATGAATAATGTCATTTGTTTATTCTCGTTTTCTATAAATAAATA
This sequence comes from Hyppa rectilinea, assembly GCA_951799385.1. NCBI lineage: Eukaryota > Metazoa > Arthropoda > Insecta > Lepidoptera > Noctuidae > Hyppa > Hyppa rectilinea. The sequence continues at coordinate 25,134,803 of OX637300.1, read as the reverse complement.
GAATCTGTATGCAATTTATAGATAAACTTTCATTAAATGATTTGCCTTCAAGAAGGGTCATAGATTAATAGTATTTATTTCGTAAGACTCTCAAACTCGTGTGTAATAACAATAAGAGACATAATATTTTATTTCATGTTTAAATCTTACTTCGAAAATGATGAACAACCTTAGAAAACTTTTATCCCCAATGGGTTGAACTTTAAAAAACGCGTGGTTTACTTCTAACTAGGATCAGTTCCGGTTCAGAAACGAAACGCAAATTTCCACACTTACATTAGGAGATCATGAAATAGAGGAAGTTGCAACGGCCAACTGTTGATCAGCGCCACGCTAAAAGTTACGACAATATTTTTGATGGCTACGTAATACGTGTCTGGATCGGAAACGAATACTATGTTTTCACCGTCGGGTGCTTTACATGGCGACTTTTGTAAATTCCTCTTTTACATTGTTCTTAAATTGAAAATACTGCGCATTATAAATATCATCGCATTATTTTAGTACCTACACTGCTGATGATCTAATTATAATAAACCAATATTATTGTGGATTATTTATTGCCCCACAATCAAAGAGATTTTTAGGAAAATTATCATTATGATTAAAAAAAATATGTAAATATATCTTCGGTACGATCGCGAATCACAATATTTTGATCTCCATACAACCTAATACTAAACTCAGCAAAAAAAAAACGTAGGATAATTCGAATTTCGCGAGCTATATTAACTAGTTCTCCAGAAGGTCAATGAGATACTGCCTTCTGTGATGCATGCTAGCCTAGTATCGTGTGGCTAAAACCATAGTATGACTTCCGCATTGAATTTAAATTTTCTTTTATCACTACGTTTGATGATACATGTTGCATAAAATTGTTTGTCTGACTAAGTTCTGATAATATGCTACTAGGAACAAAACACGCACGAATTATCATTCTATCTGTTATTTTCTTTCCGCGCTCGTTGCCAAGCCTGTGAAGCCGTAACCATGGCAACGCTACGCGTTCGTTTCACCAGGACAACAGTACCTGTAAAGAGTTCGAATACAACAATTCATTGTTCGCAGCCCGTCCGTGAAAACGGTACGATTTAATTTACAATTTATAGTTTCTAGTAAACATTTTTCTTAGTACGTACGAACGTGTGACATCATACATATTAATTATAGCAAAATAACTGATTGCATTGTTCACATAAAGATGGTGCATAACAATAATTCATAATAATAACGTGATCCGTCAGATGATAATGTGACATTGACGAAAGGAAATGTTCGAAAAAATATAATATTCATATGTACAAATTTATTAGTATGATTTAAATGACATATTATAATAAATTAGTACATAAAGTAATTTACGATTGATTTAGTTTTCATGACATGTACACCTAATATGAATGAAAGACAATTGCATGCAGCTGAGATGAGAATGCTAAGTGGGATGTGTGGTGTTTCGCGAATGGATAGAATACGTAATGAGTATGAGAGGAAGTCTGAAAGTGACACCGGTGACTGAAAAGTTGTGTGGAAATCGGCTGTCATGATATGGGCATGTCATGCCGAGGAATGAGGAAAATGTTGTCAAGAAAGTTGTGAGTATGAATGTGGATGGCTATACAAGTAGAGGGAGACCAAAAAAACTATGGATGGATTGTGTGAAAGATGATATGGCTAGAAAGGGAGTGACAACTGAGATGACGACTGATCCTACTACTATTATAAAGGCGAAAGTTTGTAAGTATGGATGTATGGATGTTTGTTACTCTTTCACGTAAAAACTACTGTATAGATTTGGATGAAATTTGACACAGAGATGGTTTATATCCTGGATTAACACATAGGATATTTTTTATCCCGGTAGAACATTCCTGTGGGATAATTTCCGACCTCCACGCGAGCGAAGCCGCGGGCAGAAGCTAGTAAAGAAATATGGAAGAAAAAGACATGTTGCGCCGACCCCAAATAAATTGGGATAAGGGCAGGAGAATAATACCTCATGTTCATTATTAATACTAAAGACCTAAATAAAAATTAAATATGTAGTATCAAGGTAGTTTGATCCAATTTCCCGAGTACCACATACCAAATTTTATTTCCCCGCTTGCAATGAGATTCCGATCTATACTTTTTTATAAGTAGAGTTTCAGTGACGTCATTCATCCCGTAAATTGTGGACACTGTGACCGCCATCATCGGTGCAAGTAGGCCACACCAACACTATCGAGGTTAAACGTAACCAGTATGAAGTATTTACTGGTTGTAGGAAATTTATTAGGATCTTATAAGCCTGAAAAATGTGAGTATTTATTACTAATGCGGTGGAAATTTGGCGGAAAAACCGCAGAAATGTAACTCATTAGTGGTTTGAGCAGTGGTGGCCCACTGGTAATGACCCCGGCTTGCAAATTGTAGGTTGTACGGGCAGGTGCTTTTCTCACAATAATAATTTACTCATTAAGTACTTTAATAATTTCATCACCATTGCTTTCAAAATGATAAAGGTAAAGATCAAGGGGAAACCGGCATGTCCTAGAACCCGTTGACATGTGACACCTAGCAACCCGCACTTGGCTCGCCTGGTGGATTATAATATATTATATAGTCTACTCATCTAGCGAAGAGAAGAGGACTTTGTCCCAGCAGTGGAAACATTATAGGGGCCGATTATACAGATGTTCTGCCTATAAACGTGTGCCGTACACCTAAGAAGCCAGGTTGGGACCTCTTAGCTGTATAAATAGCAAGTGTTTGCTCTAAAGTTCTTAACACATTAAATTGGTTTGAATATTATTAAGGCAAACTATTTGTTCCATTTCCATTGCGTGCTGATTTTATCGAGAGCGACCGACCACGTACCACGAGCAGACAATATTGCACTATTCCACCTCGTTAGTACTAGGGACACAGGACGTACGAAAGATGGATTCGTATTCTAGATTCAAGTAACGTCAATCGCTACGCGTGTCAGAACAGTCAGATGAGAAACTTCGAACCCATCTTTTTTTTTAAATATGATTGAGATATAAAAGTGTTTCTAAGCATCTACTAAGAGAAATAACACTATATCAATCAATTATCATTAAACACTGAGTGGGCAACAGCCACATTTTTGCAAGAATTATTTGCATTAAATTATACTAGTGCATTATATAATATTTACTTTAGTTTTAGTTAGTATATTAAAATTTGTATTAAAGATAGTGTACCATTGAATACAAACACCTTTTTTTGCTGCATAACCGGATAATTCAATGACTAGCAAACATACTCTCGGAAAGTATTACTCTCCTGCTGAAAAAACGTAAAGTTTCGCGCACTACTACAGCGCATCCCTCACAGTTTACTCTTTTTTTTGTGTTTAGCGTCCACCAGGCGGAAACGTTGCTTGGCTACGCAACACGTGCTTACTACACTACCCCAACAGGAATGAGGAGTAATCATCTAATATCCGTAGAACTTGGTATGTAGTTCAGTGTAGCTTCATCTATCCGCGAGGTGGCGTTACGAACGTTAGGGAGGGGTTAGAGGGAAAGGGAATACATGCGCTTTCCATCCCTCTCTAACTCACGGTTACTTTCCAATTTTTCACCTCCTACGACTTACTTGTTTCCTGGTATAAGAGTAACAGCTACAGTATTCGTTGAGTATTCCAAAAGGTTATTAAATACGAATATCGTTACCGTTAAGCGTTTGTTTGGGTACATAGGTTCGTTCAGCCTCAACAGTCATCACGTATGACTTATGAGTAACCTTATCGGTTTATCAGCAAGAAAATTAGTTAGCAAATTAATAAACTAGCATTAATTTGTTGAATATTTTTTATTTCAATAGCGGGGTATTTTAGTTTCACTGATTTATTTAAAAAACCGAAAATTAATCTTACGGTATTTTTTTTTTAAATAGCATGCCGGGTTTGCTAAACGTACAAAATCATGCATCATTCAAGTGACACCTGCGGATATACGTGAAACAGTTTTACTCATATATTATAAACTATGATTACTTAGAGTTTATATTTTATTCAATAAAATAAATGTCGAAATATCAAAATAAAATATTTTATCAGAATAAAAATATTGAATCAGGGGGAACAATCGTAACTTACGAGGTAAGAAATGTAGGTCGGCGGCTAAAGGCCGTACTTTGTGTAAATAATGTCATCACCACTGCCTTCAGAAACAGTAAACACGGTGTGGTACTACGGTACGGATCTTATAGAGAGGAAGCCTAAGTCCCAGCTGTGGGAATATTATAACCTTATGATTATGCGTGCGTGCATAAAAAAATATTAATTTGGCAGCGGTGGGATTCGAACCCACGCCTCCGAAGAGACTGGTGCCTTAAACCAGCGCCTTAGACCGCTCGGCCACGCTACCAGTTATGAAAGTGATGAAAATAAACGATCAAATTCTGGTACAGTAACAAATAATACAGGATTTCTTGCTCCATTGGATAAAACAATGATTATTAAACACTATAGCAGATGATAGATGATCATGATCTTCTTCTTTTCGTGTGGTTAGTGACTAACCTGGTGTCAGAGTTTTTAAGCTGCCTATGGGCCTCTGACTTAGCTTCACATGCTGTTGAGAAATATCTCTCAGGCATGCCAGTTTCCTCACGATGTTTTCCTTTACCGATTTTAAAGCAAAAGATAATTATTATACAATACGCACATTAATTCGAAAATCAGAGGTTCAGGAGCCTTGGGTTCGAACTCGAGACCTATGACTTGGCAGTCCGACGGTCACACCATTTTTCATCATAATCGGATATATGGTTGGTAGTTTAAGAATACATAATAATGTCTACATTAAATAAATGACTAACGCCTAGTTTTTAATAAGGGTCTAAATATTTATCCGCTTCACAAAACCAAGATGTAAACAAAAATAACCGACTTCTTGAAATTGTTTCCTACGATGATACAGAGAAATTGCTTTGCTTAAATACATAGACATTCACCACCATTCACATACCTACACATTCACCTCAACTCACCTACACATTAATCCCCAGTCATCTGCACATTCACCTCCATTCCCCAAACACCCTTTTGACTGATATTTTTGCTTTTTATTTATATTTACTGTTTTAATTGTTGAATACAAATACACGTTTCCTGCCTGTATGATGCCACTAGGCCTGGTGACCTGTAATGCAGGTTTTCTCATCCTCTTTTTTTATCAAATTCAAATAATTGATATTTTTTGCATTGTTTGACCATACTTACGAATATTTTGTTTACATTTTGCCTATTTTAGCAAGGATTAAAAAAAAAGTGAAATTCCTACAAATACAAGTAAACACGTCTTGCACACTGCAGCGGAAAGCAGTTGTAATGTACGAACCTCTATGTAGGGTCATCTCCTAGTGACACACTTTATATACGTAACATTGAATTCACTCTCGTATCCTTCTGCTTTCCTGGTGTCTCATGGCAACGATTCGGATTCCATTCATGGCAGTGACGCCGCAACGAGGACCATGCAAAGCTACAATTAATATTTTGTCTATTATAAGAAAATAATTTTTAAAATTCATCACCTAAGAACATTATAGTAGTATCATAGTGGATGAAAGCTCAATTGATATCTAAAACACGTCTTTTTATTACTATATTGCGGTATAACCGAATCCCGCGCGGACGAAGTCGCGGGCAAAAAAAAGCTACCAAAATACCCCATTTTATGGCGTTGTGTGAAATGTCCAAGGATATTATTATTCACATTCGGGTATGTGTGCATCACATGATTGCTGTGTAATATTTGCACTTGTGTGTGTACACCGGTGACGTCACAAACGGTTGATGAACCTTAGTTCCCGTAGTAGTGTTAAACGTACCTAATAATTATTATAGCAGACAGTACGCTAACACGTTACCATGATGTTGAGTGAGTACAGTTTAGGCCCCTTCCGTCATCTGTGCTTATAGAAAAACAATTTTTGGTTATTGAGAAATTCGATGAGTTTACAATCTACTGATAATTAAATTATTTTTAAGGATGACATAAAAATGATTTATTTTTCAGGGCGAGTCTAAATTTTATTAAAAATACAATACCAAAATATATTATGTAGTAGTTCAATATGGTCGGAGATAACACTAAAGTATTTCGATTGCTTCTTGCAAGAGTCTTTTTTTAAACTTTTGCCTACAATTAAAGTGACAAGGATTAAGTAACGCTGAAACAAAATTATAAAACAACCTTTGACACTGCTTTGTTTACTTCGTGACAAGATGGCAGCTGCTGTAATATTAAAAATAAAGAAAAAACGATAACTAGCCAAAACAGTAAGCAGAGAAGACCAGTATGATCACTACATAGTATAAAACAAAGTCGCATTCGCTGTCCCTATATCCCTTTGTATGCTTAAATCTTTAAAACTACGCAACAGATTTTGATGCAGTTTTTTTTATAGATAGATTGATTCAAGAGGACAGTTTATGTGTATAATTTGTCGACATATTATGCGGGCGAGGCCGCGGGCGGAAGCTAGTAATAAATATAAATTGTTATTCCACTCGAGCGGTGCCGTGTGCAGAAATCTATAGATATCATACAACTGAAATAATAATAATGTTCACTAAAGCTTTCACATTATTGCCGTTTTATTAAACTACCAGGATTCCATAACTGGGAATTAGTGGCTTTGTGCTATAGAATAAATCATTTTCACAGTAATGTGCACAAACAATATAACACATCTACAATAATACTATAAAGGTAAAATAATTTACATCGCCCTACCTGCAAAATTTCATCGGCTATTCCTAAAAACTGTTAGTTTGCCACGCCCCCAATCTATACTATAATAATATTATAAAGAGGAAAACTTTGTTTGTTTGTAATGAATAGGCTCAAAAACTACTGGACCGATTTTAAAAATTCTTTCACCGTTGGAAAGCTTAGTTTTCTAGGAGTAACATAGGCTACTTTTTATCCCGGGAAAAATAACGGGTCCCACGGGAAAGACCACGGGAGCGAAGCCGCGGGCAAAGTGCTATAAGTTATATTTCATAAAACTTTTCGGTTTCATCCTAATAAAAGATAATCTTCAATAACGTTTGTGTGAAACAAATAAGAATACATGAATGGACGTGTGACGCATCTGTTGCTACAGAAACGGTTCGCCCGCCAAGAGCACTAGCACAACATGAATCAGGAAGAGTTTCTAGTTAACAAATAAACAACCTGCTTCCTTGTGTAATGCCAGGTGACGACTTTGACAAGGTGACTTCAGTAGTTGAAAAATGAGAGATAAATTAGTTGTGTATAAATGTTGGACTTGTAGTGCCTCTAGCATCGAACTTCATTCCGGAGACTATGATGGGAGTTCGGTCGATTATTACAGCGAAAAACATGAAAAAAAAAGTCGTGAAGACGAATACTGTGTTAGTTTAACACACACATACAGCTATAAAATACATTATGGAAAACAATCGCGTATTCTTAATATGAAACTTCTTACTTACACTTTCCTTACATTTTAACTGAATACAACCTCTCATTGTAATAAAAGGCAACAAAAGAGTAAAATATCATTGTTATCTTGTCATAAATTTTGACTGTGTTTTAAAAGGCAACAAAAGAGTAAAATATCATTGTTATCTTGTCATAAATTTTGACTGTGTTTTGTTCTGTCTGATGGAATTATTATCACAATTTCTATGTTTGTGTCTCATGAACTCCTCGTAACAGAGTTGTAAATAAATCTAATGGCTGGCGTCAGCAAGGAACTGACGCTGTTAATCTCTCTCTCCTCTCTTACAAATAAATGCAATAAGCGGTAAAGCGTAAAGAAAAATAGTCACTAAACCCAACGTTTGGACTTAACCACATATTGAAAGAGAAGTATTTAACGAAGTCAACGCTACTAGATAAATGTGCATATCGCATTCATTTGAAATCATAGAGGGTATGATGAGGTTAGCCCGCGAAATTAATAAATTATTACGCTTTCTGCAAATTGCAGCCTTGTTTTCCTTGTATGCTGTTAAAAAAATCAATAAGCAATAATTTACTAAATTATGAATGTACTTTTCCCAATTTCCATTAATGAAAACATGATATCGACATGACCTGCGCTATAATAACGCCTTTATACTATAGCACTGCACAGCGACATGAATGGGACACGCTCTGTCCCATTCAATGTTAAGTTTCCCGATTCTACCTTTTGATGTTCATGGGCTCCTAGTACTCGGCTAGTATTCACCGTTCCAAGGAACATGGATGGGTTTTAGTCAGTAAGAGTCTGACACTCCCTTCCGCTCCACCCAGAGCGGGAGCAGTCATTGGATGATTTCCCAGCCTCGAGATTTTATCCATATTGTATTTAAAAAAAAAACATTGGTCAGGTAGGGGTCATAGTTATTCTAAAATGTAAGGCACCAAACCACTATAGCCACCCAAATCATTAACTTAAAATGTTTTGTTTCCATGTTCTGCAATAGTCCTGCAGTATGCACCAACCGGCTGGGCATGAGCGCAATTGCATTGTCTAAGAGGCCTCTGTGAGATGGCATCGGCCCTCCGTACATCTTTAAAAATCATAATAAATAATATTCCGTAAGATTTAAAAATGGTTCTGTTTCGTTATTTTAGATATTCAGAAAAACGATTCACGTATAATATTGAGGATCGTTTTTTTTTAATTAGATACCAATCTCATCAGTAACCGGAAAGGATCCAAACAGTTCGAATAATTTTAGTAAATTTACAAATGCATTCTTTTGTCACTTTAATGTAATTTATTAAAAAGATCCAGGTGGATTGGATTTTTTTTAAGTTATAAATTGTTGACAAGTTTCAATATCGTATAATTTATTGGCTACTTGGACACTTTGTTGGCTGAGTCAAAAAGGAATTACCCGAAATTTATGGTTTTATGTGGCAATGTTACAGGCACCCGTCTAAATTACTTTACAAGGACAATGTTTTGGAATCTTCAGTAGGCCAACAAGGTGACCCTCTCGGGCCAGTCATTTTCAGTTTAGCTATTCACCCAGTTATCCAGAAACTAAATTCAAAATTTAACGTGTGGTATTTGGATGATGGGACTCTAGGAGGTGATGTAGACACCGTTTTGAAAGATTTACAACTTTTGAAAAAGGAATTTAAATCTATTGGCCTGGATCTCCCTGGCCTGGACCCTTCAAAATGTGAAATTTACCTTTCTGACATTACCGACAGACAATTGACCCTAGATAAATTTAATGCAATAGCCCCACAAACAAAAATTTTAGAAAAAAGTACACTACACATCCTAGGTTCCCCAATTTTGGAAGACAGCTTTTCTCCTTTTATCGACGAAAAAATCAAAAACTTTAACGAGATTTCGGACCGACTTTCTAAAATCAATTCACATTCGGCATTCACCTTAATTAGATACTGTTGTTTTGGCCCAAATTTTATGTATTTTCTACGTTCTTCCCCTTCATGGAAGCAACCACATCTCTTAGACAAAATTGACCAAATTATTCGCAGCACTTTATCATCTATTTTAAATGTGGCCTTGGACGACCAAGCGTGGCTGCAAGCCACACTGCCCATTCGTTTTGGCGGCCTCGGCGTCCGCAAAATTAACAGTATTAGCTTACCGGCGTTCCTGTCCTCTGTCCACAGCACTGAAAAGTTGACCAGGAAAATTTTAGCCCCCTCACTGGTTGATTATGCAGTGCCGTGCTTGACCGACGCAGAGAACGCCTGGAAAGTGGCATGCCCGGATATTGATCGGCCCGTGAACCCATCTTCCCAGAGACAGTGGGATGAGCCGCTCTGCAGGTTGGTACGGTATTATCTTATTAATACGTCCACCAACACTGCTGAGCGTGCCCGCCTACTGGCTGTGGGTGAGTGGGAGCCGGGCCTCTGGTTTCAGGCACTTCCGTCACCCAACATAGGCACTCTGCTGGGTGACACCACTTTCCGGCTCGCTACATGTTTGCGTCTGGGCGCTCCTTGCGTGGCTCTGCATCGCTGCCAATGCAGTGAAGTTGTCGACTGCCTCGGACACCATGGTCTATCCTGCAGTAAAAGCGCAGGCCGGTTAGCACGGCACGCCAGCATTAATGACATAATCCGTCGTGCTTTTGTCACCGCCGAGGTGCCAGCTGTTTTAGAACCCGAAGGCTTGGCACGCGACGATGGGAAGAGACCAGATGGATTGACACTAATGCCTTGGAAGGTAGGTAGGCCGTTGGTGTGGGATGCAACTTGTGTCGACACCCTTGCGCCATCCCATCTTCCTTACACGGCGGATTGTGCTGAGGCAGCTGCTGCAGGTGCAGAAAACCTCAAACAGCGCAAGTATAACAACCTTATTGGAAGTTATATATTCGAGCCGTTTGGGGTTGAAACACTAGGGCCATGGGGTCCGAGTACCCACTATATTTATTGAGACATCGCAAAGCGACTGGTCGACTCTTCACGTGACCAGAGGGCTGGCCTATTTATCGGTCAAAGAATCAGCATTGCCATACAACGTGGCAATGCTGCCAGCCTTTTGGGAACGTTTCCTGTTGACAGCGATGTGGACGAATTTTTTGATGCCCTTTGATTTATTTTATTTTTTTCCCTCCTGTTATATACTTGTACATAGTTATTAATAATGTTTTAGATATGTAAATATTAAGTTTAATAATTTATGCTAAATTGAGAACAATTAAATATTATATTGCAACAACACTATAACACAATATAAAATTGTGACTATAACACGAAATAATTTGCCAAATTCTCTATATCTATCAAAGAAAAATTTATCGTTTTGGTGGAATTCAAATAAATGGTTGCTTACTGTGTAAAAATTGTCATTTATTTGTCTTTGTTATTTGTGTGTTTTTGCTAATCGAAAATAAACACCATAGAAACTATTTTGTCATACTTAGCTCATTTTTAAACAAACTCTGGGTTGGATCCTATTTACGTATCTTGTCCATTGTCTTGTACTTGTTTGTTGTACCTATTAATAACGGGTCTCCCTTATTTTACCGAAAAGAAATTGCCAAATTATCACTTCCCAAACAAATTTTCGCATAATTTCATTTGCCAAATTATTACTTACCAAAAAATCTCTTTACAAATAATTGTTACGAAAACCTATGTTTGGCAAGTGAACGTTTGAACAATAACTTGTTCACCAACTAGTACTTTTACCATTTTTTATCTAGTCAAATATTTCAGTTGGTATAACATATTTTACGCAAAATTAAATAAGCCAAATATTTGGTGTCGTCAATTTCAAACTTAATAAGATCTAATGTTGAAGACGTTTTATTACAAGAGTGCTTTTTCCATTTGGGACAAATTCTAAACAGGTAAAAATAATGTTATTATAATTGTATTATTTCTATCGATAGCCTCCTAAAAATAATCTCTTTTTTCCATATTTTTTTCTATATAATCTAGTCGTTTCTGGCACTCGCCGGCCGCTGCCGCGGCACCGCTCGCTTCGCTCGCTCGGCTCGTGCGTAGGTGGTCACAGTTTTAACCTAACCTAACCTAACCATTTTATTTAAATTAATAACCTACTGTAACTAGTTCCATAAATAACCTAATGTCTAGTAACCATAAATTCGACTTGTTTCAGACAAATTCAAGCACATAAGCTTACAAAGAAATACGCAAATGACATCAAATTTAACAAACAAGTAAAATGTTTATTTTGCCTTTATATTTTTTGTCATAACAAATCATTTGACTAAACGTTTATTGTCTAAATATTGTTTGCTGTAATAAATCATTTGATTAAAGACCAAATGCCTTAATGACATTATCCTTGGTAATAATCTGCCAAGTAAACATTTGACCAAATGAAAATGTGCGTACTAAAATTATTCCAAATATTACATTGGCATAAAAAAAGGTTGCTAAAATTTGTTTGGGTAATGAAAATTTGGCAAAATCTTTTCGGCAAAACGGCAGGATCCCATTAATAACACTAGTTTACATGGTTTTCATACCCCAGCTAAAAGTTGTTATTTTGTTATTCATTTAGGTAGAATTATCCAGAAAAAATAATAAAAAAATTGTGTCATGTCTGGTTTAAGAAATATTTATTAACTCAACTGAATTAAATAATTTGGGTATTAATAATAAAAAAAAAAAAAAGACTAATTTTTACCTTCTCAGTCATCAGTTTCTCTTATAATGGACCAACAATAATCCCCTAACATGTTTTCATCCCAAAATCCTTGATGTCGTTCTTCAAAAACCTTTAAATCTTGGTGAAAACGTTCCCCTTGTTCGTCACTCATACTTCCTAAGTTTTCAGGGAAAAAACTCAGATGCGAGTGCAGAAAATGAATCTTTAATGACATGTTTACTCCCATCTTTTGAAAATTAACAACAATAAACAATATACTGTCGTCACCACGTTAGGTAGTTAAAAACATTTGACTGCAGGAAGAAATTGTGACGTGATAAAATATTTCGCTAACACTTTTAGGTTTAAGGAAGGTAGATTAACATATTTATATACGAGTACATTTATTTTGGGGTATAAAAAAAAGTTCAATTTTGTAAACTAGTGTAATTGTCCAGTCTTTTGCAACTAGATGGCGTTTACGCACCTAAGTACCAGGGCAGCATAATCCGGAATGGTTTGTTAGCGGAGTAGGTAGCCAAAGCACCAGAAAGGCGGTGGGGTGGGCCTCGCGCCAGTACAGCAGTGTAATGAATGGAAGCAAGAGGATGGGGCAGTGGGAGTTTATTCATACAACCGAATATGAAAACGTAGGGTAGGAATAGTAGAGTTTTTAGTCTGCTTGGTTTTAATATAATAATAATAATAATAATAATAATAAAGTTTATTTCAGACCAAGATAGTCCATAGAGTGTTAGTATTACACGGGCACTTAAGAACTAAGTTAGTAAAACACAAAATAATAAAACAAACTAACTAAAATACCACTAAAATTATTCTATATGTAGGATCCAATGCCTCCATATAGGACTCTCCAGGTGTTCTGCAACCACCCTCAGGTAGCTGTATAATATGCATCCTTCACTAATATACAATTAATGGCATATAATATTATGAGACACATTATTTCGTAGATTAAGAAGGTTGTGACTGTGTGTCGTTGTCATGGATACGCAACGTGTATATTACTAGCGCAACAGGAATCAGAAGGGGTTATCATCCAAGATGTACCTACACACGTAGGTGTCGGGTTTGCACACAAGTGCATAGCCGCAGTAAATCGTATAAAGACAAAGCTATTATGAGCACATCGCTAACAATTGGCTCCAATTCTGATGTAAGTGTTAAAGCGTATTATGATCCACTATAGTAATTTCAAACTTATTTTTTTGATCGGTATTTTATTAATATACTAGCTGACCCGACAGACGTTGTCCTGTCTTAACTGTGATACCTACCCTACCTACTTACCTACCTGGCTACCTACCCTACCTAGGTAGGTAGGCTAGGTAGCTACCTACCCTACCTACCCTACCTACCCTACCTACCCTACCTACCCTACCTACCCTACCTACCCTACCTACCCTAGCTACCCTACCTACCCTACCTACCCACCCTACCCTACCTACCTACCTTCCCTACCTACCTACCCTACCTACCTACCCTACCTACCTACCCTACCTACCTTTTTTTTTTTTTTTTTTTTTTTTTTTTTTATTTATCATTTATACAAATTATCATAGGATTCAAATTAAATAGCAACCAAAAACCACTAAGGTTTAAACTTGTGCTATCATGAACTCATTACATTACAATACATTAACATTTTTTCTATCTTAATATACATACAATGATGCATTTTAGTACGCGTTATTGCCGATACAATTAATATAATATTCAGTTCCGTTCTCCAGTTACAGTCATCCCTATAAAATACTTAAAAAATATTGTTTTAGTTTACATTTGACATTTTTATGTGTAATACATTTGTTTAGTTCTGAGGGTAGACCGTTAATAAGTCTCGGTATAATGTAACCGGTAGTTCGCTCGCCATACGTATTGTTGGCGCACTGTGTACGAAGCCTATTCTCAGAAACTGCCCGAGTGCATACAGGATGTTCGATTTTGTTTCTTAGCGATTCATTGAAAAATTGTTCTTTTAGTAACAAAAATTGTTTTTGTATATGAACTGGTAGGACATTGCAGTGTTTAAAGAGGCCATTTATATCGTCGTGAAATTGGTTTCTAATTTTAGGAGATACTAAGGTTTTTAAAATTCGAAGTTGAAGTTTCAAAATACTATCAAGGTAGGTACCCTACCTACCCTACCTACCTACCCTACCTACCTACCCTACCTACCTACCCTACCTACCTACCCTACCTACCTACCTAAACTACCTACCTACCCTACCTACCCTACCTACCTACCTACCTACCTACCCTATAGAAGGAAATTCAGCAGCTGATCGAAAAAAAAAAAAAAATAATAAAAATGGTATTCTGCTATTCAGGGCGGAGACAAATCCAACGAAACAAAAACCATGAAAATTGGTCTAGCAGATCTCGAGTTATAACGAAGGGAACAAACCCGTCTTTCTTTTATATATAAGGTGTTAAAAAATTAACTCTAAGAATTTCGTGGGAGCATTGTACTCATCGTTACGAACAACTTTTACTATGGGATGAACCCTGAAATCGCGAAAAAAATTTGAGCTGTTCCATACATTTTATTGAGTTACCTGTGCATAAATGTATGGAACAGCTCAAATTTTTTTCGCGATTTCAGGGTTCATCCCATAGTAAAAGTTGTTCGTAACGATGAGTACAATGCTCCCACGAAATTCTTAGAGTTAATTTTTTAACACCTTATATATAGATTTTGAAACAGATGTACTGACAAATGGGGGAGTACCATATCTTAAGCAGTACAAAGTGGGACGGACTATCACTCAGGAGACGCAATAATAATATCTTCATCATATACCAAGTTTTGATTATTATTGAAAATTTGAGTTGAATGCAAGCTTTGTGTTAATTTATATAATAGTATTTCCATCCAAGCTATTAAATTAACCTTGATCACGTTTAGATCCATAAACTACGATGCTTGCCCAGATTGCCGCTCCCACTAGAGTACAGTAGTCAGGTTATATCCAAGAATTACTCTTTGTGTCATGTTGTGCTAGTGCTTCTGGCACCTATCCATGGCAACAAAAGCGCGGCCGGCGTCTCAACGCTGTAAGGTTATTTTCATAATAAAGCTGACCTTTTCCTACGAGAAGAGGATTTTTTAACTGGATTAAGTATTTGAAATAAAAAGAGAGTGTCATAGATAAGCTTAGAAAAGTAAGAATGTATACTGACGCCAGCTTTAAAATTCTTAAATTGTAGAGTAGTTTAACTACTCGAACTTGTACAATTTTATAGCACTCGTATTAAAGCGCGACAGATGTTAAAATTTATTCTTTACGACTAATATTAAAAACCATCCAATAAACCGTTGTGTAGAAACATACAAACTGCCCTACTAATGTGTGAATGTAGGTGTAGCAGTTCCCCTTCTATTGCTATTGCATTTCCTCTTCAAATGTTCGTATTTATGTCGGTCGCACAAATGCATATAGATTAATATCACTATTGCGTGTTGTGTGCGTTCAATCACGTCCAGAAGGACTCACATCCTGGCAGTCATGGTATCCTGGTGCGCGAAATCTATTTAAAGTTTCAACTTGCATGAGCAAGTTCCTAAGTTTTTTTTTAATAAGGTTTTCACAACGCATAATGTTTTGAAGTATGCACAACGTGAACGTAAAGATGAACACTAATGTATGAATTAATTTAGAATATATGATGTTGAGTTCGATTTTTTATTCATTAGTAGCCAGTTATGTTGTAACCCAGATGTAGAAGGCGTTCTAGTTATTTGGACGGCATAATCAAATAACATCTACACACTTGACTTTCTCTGGAAGGAAAAATTTATTTGTGTACAGTGTTTTCACGATGGATTCACGTAAATAAAAGTATTTGGCAACAAAAGAAGATTGTTCTAGACCGCCCTATAACCAACAAACATTTGACGTGTACGTTACTTTTATTGAAAATGTGCAACACAAAAGTTTTTCATGCATATTTTTTTCATGGAATTGTTTCCGTGAACATTTTAATGGAACTTATTATGATGAATATGGCCTAGCACGATTATGATGAAAATTTTTTTTTTTTTTTCTCTTAACCTAGTGTTCATCAAAATGATGGACCCTAATCTTATTACAATCTAGCCTTGTATATAGACTAATAAGTAATTTAATTTTTACTTAAACTGTTAGAAATATTGTCTTTACGTACTAAGAATGTGTCCATTGGCACTTTTCTTATTGTCTCTATTAAGGCGAATACACTTTTTCTTGTGTCTTTTTGGTAAAACTTGTGCTACATTTCACTAATCACTAACACTAAACACTAACTCGAACGGTTTTGTTCTTATTACTCTTCTCACTATGTCCGTGTGATCGAGAAGCTGGATCGCCTCGACGTTCACATGCTGATGAAGTCTCTTGTCGTGAGCTTCTGCAGATTTTTGAATCACTTTATCGATGAGCTCAACATTTAGGTCCCGATGGAGGTCATCATTTCGTACGTACCAGGGTGCATTAACAATTTCCCGCAGTACTTTATTCTGGAATCGTTGAATGATTAATGCATTTGTCTGTTTGGTGCAGCCCCACAGCTGAATACCATAAGTCGAAACTGGCATCAGGGCTTGTCTGTATAGTAACAGTTTGTTCTGCACGGACAGCGCGGAGTTTCTTCCAAGCAGCCAATACATTCTTTTGAACCGTAGATCGAGTTCATCTTTTTTCTTCTTGACGTGAGTTTTCCAGCGTAGCTTTGCATCAAGGGTCATACCGAGATACTTGGCTGTATTCTCATAAGGTATTTGGTTGTTATTAATATAAACTGGAAAATACTGTTGCTTTTTGTTGGTAAAATCTATGTGTACGGATTTGGTTTCGTTTAATTTAATCCTCCATTTTTTGGTCCAGTCATAAACTTGATAAACAGCCATTTGAACCTTTTCTACTGCTTCTTCGTGGCTGTTTCCAACGGCCATTATGGCTGTATCATCAGCAAAGGTTCCAATGGTATTGTTTTCGAATTCGGGTATGTCGCAAGTGTATAGTAGGTACAGGACTGGACCTAACACACTTCCTTGCGGTACGCCAGCTTGATGAAAATATAATGAACAAAACAAACTCCCAAAATGTACTTACTAGTCGAATGAGGGATTTTCTGACAAGTGAGAAAATATTAGTTCAAAAGAGGTGTTGGTAAAAAATACGTCACTGTCTCAGGTTTTTGACAACAAATAAGCTTGCTTATTTACGGATCTTATTTTTGTTATCAGTAGCCAGTAAAGCAAAGACGTATTTTTTACCCACGCCATCTATTGAACTATGTTTTTTCACTTGTCAGAAAATCTCTCATTGAACGATTGAAATGTCATTTACGACGCAACTCTAGTGAATTGTTGTCATAACCATTCCACGACTTCAATAGCCATATTTTTACTTTTTAAGTACAGAGGCCAGCACATCAAGTTACCACAATCTGTCAAATTTCTTTGATAGTATTTCAACTTTATTGCAAAGACATAAGGTTCATTTTTAATTGAGAAAATTTGACAGTTAGGGATAGCTTCATGTGCTGGCGTCTGTACTTAAACGCTATTTTTAAATGTCATAGAGATCATCTCTACGTCACTACGTCAGTCGGTTCGTCTCACCGAGACGAACTTGTGGCTGTGTTGTGTTGTTATGAATACCAATACCAATACCTATTTGGCGATTTCTTTTGGCGTTTTTGATTTTGTTTCTGTTTAATGGACTACAATTTGGATTGCTTTCAACGTGACCTGGCTTCAAAATACTGATTGTGTGATCTGCTGAAACGACTCCTTAGCATTTTGACAACGGATAACGGACTTCGCTTAAATCACAACTGTACGTCGTTTTTCGGCACGCGGTATTTTTAAGATAGTGTACGATAACATGGATAAAACAAACAAACAAGAAACACACAAACTCGTTCATAAGAATGTCTTTTTACGAAAGAGTTTGTATGTAGTTGTTATTATTCGTATTCGTAGCAGGTCGGCAGCAACAAGCGTTGTGTCTTGGTAGCGCTTTGTAATAACTTGCGCAAATACTTTCAAACTGTGGTGGTGCCATGTTATCGAACATCATCCGTACCACTTTTCCTAAATCACTAAATAAGTTGCACATAATGGGTTCGAACTCACATTTTTCGTCTTAATATCATTAAGTACAGCTTATTATACGGACCAAAGAATTAAAATTAAAATAAATTGTCATGGGTCATAGAATTAATATTCATAGAACAATACAATATGAACTAATTTTGAAATCTACCGCTTGCTTCATTCGACCTAATACATTTCTTTGAGACTAAGTAGCTCTATATAACTGAACACGTTGATAGCTTCGTAGCTGTAACCGCCCTCACATGGCGTTACTTTCGTTAAGGTGATGGGGGCGGAAAAGCTTATTTATATGCTTTCTATCCCTCTCTGTCGCGGTGTCGGTTTTCCAATTCTTAACATCTCCTGTAAATCATTGAATCCTGGTACAAAAGCGTAACAGCTTTAGCGTCCCGTACGAGGCGTACGGGACGCTAAAGCTCACGTGACGCACTGAGAAAACACCCTGTTTCGCACGTTATGTTTAAGTTCTATAAAACAGGGGGCGAGCATATTGTCTTATTATTATAATGTTCCGTTTTGTCTACTGTTGTTGCGATAAAAAAGTTACCTTGGTTGTAATAAAAACAAGCAAGAAATAATAGGAAACGATTTTAATTTAAATGCATGTCCATGTATATGAATGGGATACTCAAACGTAGGATACCAAATGACACTACACAAAAACCATCAAGATGTTTTGCAAAAGTCGGAAGGAACCTACTTTGATTAGGTTGTTTAACGATTTGTAACAGGAATGTTAAAGAAACGTATGCGTATGAATTGGGTATTTGTAAGGGTAGTCAATAAAGTTACTTTTTATGAACTGTCGAAATGCGAAAATTGTACGAGATTAATTTGTATGAAATGTAACAATGTGACGTCACAGATTTTTAGAATCAAATGGAATACCTACTTATTTACATTCAATGTAATTTCACAATTATATCTTCGCATAATATTTAATTTCTGTACGGTGATGGAAGTTTTTAAGACAAGCGATCTTTTATCTATGTGATTTCATATTTTATTATTGACCGATTCAAATAGTCAATTACATTTTAGTACATAATTAATATACGTCGATCAGCTTCCAGTGTAACAGGATGCAGGATGCAGGATTGCAAAAGCGAGCGATCAGGGCTATTTACAATCTTCGTCGTCGCGAACCGCTTAGGGAACTATTTAAAAGGATTAATATTATGACAGTACCTTGCCAATTCATTTATGAAAATATTATGTATGTAAGAAAAAATAGACATCTTTTTAACAAAATAAGTGATAGGCATAATTTTAATACTAGAAATAAATATAAAATAATTCAACCATTTTTTCGATTGTCAAAAGTACATACATCTTTTATGGGGTTCTGTGTTAAATGTTACAACAAAATACCTTGTGACATAATGCAATTAAATGAAAGAAAATTTAAAACACATATTAAAAGTACACTTTGTAAACAAGCTTATTACAAATTAGAAGATTATATCAAAGATAAGGATGCTTGGAAACATGCTGGTCCTGCTCCACAGGACAATCTAGTGTCTAGACAAAATCAAACTGGTTGCTAAGTAAATTAGGTAATTTGTACCATATTATTTTATTATATTGGAATAACTTCTCACACATTGATTAATTTATTATTATTAACTTTTAGAATGTTTGTAAATATGTGAGCACCATGCACTTATGACATAATTAAGTTTACTTGCCACTGCTACATGTGTTTTTCTTTTCACCTTTTGTGATGTATTGTTTTTATTCTGGGTACATCGTCTTCACATATAATGTTATAATACATGTATACAAAACATTGTGAAACATTTTAAAAGAGTAACGGTGGAGTTTCTTGCCCATTCTTCTCCACACGAAACTACATTTTGGAAGGGGCGACTAGAATCAGTTCTATTTCTTGTTCATTTTGACGTTCAAAAGTGCCATTCTTGTGCCTATTTGAAATAAATGTTTTGACTTTTGACTTTGACTTTGCAGCTGAAAACCAGTATTTTACATGGATCGACTGCCTATCTGACCTCCACAACCCAGTTACTGAGTAAGGTAATACCCCTTGCTAAAACTAGTTGTCAGAGTTTTGGGCATCTGGCAACCGAAACGACTGTCAAGGCGTGACACCTACTCGTATACCTAATGCAGATAAGCCGTGGTTGCTTTCAATAGTCGCTATACCAAAGAAGAGCTTCGTCGCGTAAAAGTAAACAGCTCAACTTATCCAACTTGGGTTTTTCTACGTCTGCTACTCCTACGTCAACGACCACTTGACTCCGACTAACAAGTCACTTCTAAGCAAGGCAAAAGCCCTTGCGAAAGAAAATAATTTCAAATACATTTGAGTGTAACACTGCAAGATCATGGTAAAATGAATGGACATTGAACCTACATACACACATCAAAAGTGTCTAGGGATCAACATATATTTTTGCAATAACTTTTCTCTTGATTGATATTAATTTAAATTTTCTTTAAGGATTCATCAAATAAAGTGTTTTCGTTTGTCACAGTAACGATAAACCAAGTCACCTTTGCATTAATAAAGAAATTTGCCATTTTCCTAATAAAGGGATTTTTGACATTTGAACCACTAACATTAAAGTTCGAAAAAAAGACTGAAATAACAGTTTTCTTTAAAATTTTATTGGGTAACTTAAACAATTAATAATCCGTGTTTCTACCGCGAACACTAACAACACAAGAACATCGGTTTGGCATACTCAAAATGAGTTCATCCAAATCACGCTGTGGAATGGCCGCCCATGTTCGTTGCAACAACAAAAAAAGGTCTTCTTGCAACTGGATACCCTCCATATTCGGCAGAGCTCTTCTCTGTAGCATATCCCATGCATGCTCAATCGGGTTCAAGTCTGGCGACTGAGCAGGCCAGGGCAGGACATTGATGTTAGCTGCGGCGAGAGTCTGTCTTACAACTCTTGCGGTGTGCGGTCGTGCATTATCATGCATTAACTGAAATAAGGGACCGATTTGCACTTGTAGAGGAACGATGACGTCAGATACAATCGTCTCAGCATAAATTTGAGCGTTGAGGTTGCCTCTGATCCAAATCAACTCAGTTCTTCCGCCGATCCAAATACCCGCCCATACCATGATGGTTCCACCACTATAAGGATGGACTTCCTGGCAGGATTTAATCGCTGTTGGCGTCCAGGGGTTCTCCAGTGTCGTATACGTCTTGTATCCGGTCTCATACCAAAACGAGACTCATCAGAAAAGCACACGAAACGCCATTGTTCTTCTGCCCAATTTCTGTGTTCAAGAGCCCATTGATATCGAATCCTACGATTGTGCATTGCTATAGGTGGTACCCGTAGCGGTCTTCGGGAATGAAGGTTCACTTCATTCGTTCCTCTACAAGTGCAAATCGGTCCCTTATTTCAGTTAATGCATGATAATGCACGACCGCACACCGCAAGAGTTGTAAGACAGACTCTCGCCGCAGCTAACATCAATGTCCTGCCCTGGCCTGCTCAGTCGCCAGACTTGAACCCGATTGAGCATGCATGGGATATGCTACAGAGAAGAGCTCTGCCGAATATGGAGGGTATCCAGTTGCAAGAAGACCTTTTTTTGTTGTTGCAACGAACATGGGCGGCCATTCCACAGCGTGATTTGGATGAACTCATTTTGAGTATGCCAAACCGATGTTCTTGTGTTGTTAGTGTTCGCGGTAGAAACACGGATTATTAATTGTTTAAGTTACCCAATAAAATTTTAAAGAAAACTGTTATTTCAGTCTTTTTTTCGAACTTTAATGTTAGTGGTTCAAATGTCAAAAATCCCTTTATTAGGAAAATGGCAAATTTCTTTATTAATGCAAAGGTGACTTGGTTTATCGTTACTGTGACAAACGAAAACACTTTATTTGATGAATCCTTAAAGAAAATTTAAATTAATATCAATCAAGAGAAAAGTTATTGCAAAAATATATGTTGATCCCTAGACACTTTTGATGTGTGTATATGTCAATAATGAATATGAAGTTGATAATAGCAAAATAATATCGTCTCATATCAGCCGTAAATCTGTTCAAAAATGCAAAACGTCTCACGAAAGCTCGCATTAAAAAGGAGCGTAAAACTATGTATGAACTTAAAAAAAAACTGTGACCTCTGAGTTGGTTTCGGCATTTCTTCTCAGAGTAGTCAGATAGGAAACGCCGACTCCGTCTAACTTACACAAACAAGATTTTTAAGGCTATTGCCGACTAATCACATAGCTAAAGCACTGTGAGAAACCGTAAGAAAATTTGTACCAATCATGATGTTTGTCATCATGTCGTCCGTTAATCTAGGTACTCATATCACAAAAACAACAACATTTTAACAATTATTACAAGAAAAAAAGAAATAATTGTTATAGCGGCAACAGAAATACATCATCCGTGGAAATTTCAACTGTATAACTATCATCGTTCATGAGATACAGCCTGGCGACAGACGGACAGAGGAGTCTAAGAATCCCGTTTTACCAAAGGATAAAACGAGATTCTACTACTATCGGGGTTCTTTAACTCTAAACTAAAGTCTCGGAACTATAAAGTAAATACATGATGGGTTGTGTACTTAAAAACAAAAATCAGAACCATTGAGATCTTCTATCAGACAAAAAAGGCCTTTTTCAAATATTAAAACGCGCATTCAGATCACCAGTAACAGGTTTAAGAATACAAAAATACCTTTTTAACTCAATTGACAACAAATACATAAAATGCAGGTGCTAAGCACATACGACGTCACGGTTGGCGCAGTGGTTGAGCGATTGACTGCTGCGCACTATGTCGCGGGTTCGATTCCCGCACGGAACAAATATTTGTACGACCTGCAAGTATTTGTTACGGGTCTGGGTGTTTTTCTATCTATAATATGTATGTATTTGCAAAAAAAAAAATGTATATATATAAGTAGTTTATCAGCCATCTCGTTACCATAACACAAGCATTAGGTTGCTTAGCTTGGAACTATATGGCGTTGTGTGAAATGTCCAAGGATATTATTATATTATTATTATACGTAATGTGTGGTTATGATCCATGGTATCATACTACTATACACTTGTAAGCTGAGCAAATTCTGTTGATGTAAACTCCTCAGAAGTTATGTTATGCTAGTAATTTGCACGCGATCGGTTCCCATGGGCACGCGACGCGCGACGTGGTTTAATAGAAAGAGTAATAGAATGTCAACCCTTGCTACTTTTTATTGTTGCTTTCCTTACCACTAATGAAGCACGTAATAAAAGTGATAAAGACAGAAAGAGTGTAACGACCGTATTTTTGGCTCACCCCTAACAAACACATCTCACTCACCAACTTAGGAGTATGTATTTGTAAATTTAACTCTGTAACAAACTTCATTGCTTACAATGCACAATGTTCACGTTGCTCTGATTCTCAACTACCAGGGTAGTATAAACCAAAGATAATATTTTGATCTCAAAAATCTCGTACAGTCACGAGCAATAACATAGAAACGGCCATAAAATTCGAATTTATGTAGCAACATAAAATCGCAAAAATAAGTATGCTTAACTGCGTCCAAAAATATGTAAACGTTAAATTGTGTCAAAATTAACTAGACACTTTTATCAAATTTTCGTTAACAATAGATTACCAAAAAATAATATTAACTTTTAGTTACGTAATTATGAACCCAAGGAAATTTCAAAAACATGACTACAATACAGTTTCGAAATTATGTAAACAATTACAAAGCAGCAGTTTTAAGCAGCTTGAGCTCGGCAATAAGTCGCAATTTGGGTTCAAAAGGACCCTAAATTGTGATTTTACCTAGTTGACAAAATCAGTGTACATAAATAGTTATAGGATCTTATTGTATTATTTATTTTTTTATTTTTAATCATTAATTTGCGTTAAATACACATTGTGTCATAGTAAGGTAAAATTAGCCATCAGTGAGTGGAATCGACTCACCCGTCGACTATTTTTTTTCCGTGTACCGTCCTAAAACTATTGTGCTGTTAGATTCCTACGGCAACATTGCAAATCATACAGAAGGGATAAGCGCGCATTTCGTTTGTTTTTTTGCTGTCGTGCAGTAAAGCTAGATAAATACAGTAGAATCCGTTTATTATGACTCCGCCTATATTGACCAACCGCCCTATTACGTTCCTATTATGACGTAATAATTACACAACAAAGTTTGTTTTCTTATAACATTATTTGTAATAAAGTCGGATATAATTATAATGACTTGGCTTACAGTGACATATCGCTTATTATGACCCTTTTTTTAATAAATTTGTCCGTTTATCTTTTCACCTTCGACAATGTTCGTTGATTCCCGACGACGTTCGGCACATGGCCTTTTTGTTTTGAATCTCAGTAAGTACCAATCAGTAAAAGTAAGACAGTTGAACGTCACGCATTGTTTTTAGTGATATCCTATGTAAAAAAATGCTATCTCAACGTCGTAAAGCATTTATGATTGAGGAGAAAGATGCAATACTACGCAGATTAGAAAACGGAGAAAGAAGGTTTTTTTCTTTTCACAAAAATGCTGTGTATGACGTCCGCAAAAGAAAAAATCAGCTGTTTCATTCAAAAGTTCAATACCTACTCGACCAAAACGTATGAAACAACTGATTTTTTTTGGCGATTTCAGGTTTAGTCCCATAGTAAAAGTTGTTCATAATGATGAGCAAAATAACTGAATTCATTTAATAGGCTTTATTATAATTTAATTAATCATTACGTTTGGTAACGAATTGCAAAACTGATTTTGTACGCCCTTGTTTTATTCCAACCCCTGTTTATTTATAAAACTGTTAAAAACAGGAAAAAGTAGGTATACGCTTTCAATATCATTTTAATGTATCCATGACAATTCCTATAACAGGTATACAATTTGTAATTGTCATGGATACTTAATTTTTTTTTAATTTTTCAGTATCCATGACATTGGAAGTGTAAACTTTTTACTGATTTTGTTTCGCCTACATTACTGTGAAACCAATGTATACCCAATTTTCACACAGTTTGATGGTTAGGTAATTCAGAAAAAAATATCGTACACATATTTTTTGAATAGTAGAAGTTAAGATATTTTAGAAAATGTGACAATGTATATATATTTTTACTCATGACTGTACACGTCGACATCGTCTCTTCGTCAGCAGAAAAAATATGTTTTTATGTCGCTTGGCACACACACAGTTATGAAAAAATAAAATTAGTAAAAAAACATGTTATTCAGACAAAATCTAATATAACTTTAGATAATATAATATGTTACATTACCACCGCAGAATAGATTCAAATTATTCAGAATTATTTTACGGCAATGGCTGTAGAAGATGTTCAGTACTAATCACAAAATGTACTGGATGAATATTAATAAAATGTGGCCATTAGATAAAGTGTTTTTGTGAAAGATTTCGGTGTGGGTAGATAGATTACAGATAGATTTTAGAATAACTGAGCTACCGCAGGTTATGTAAAGGAAGCCTTGAAAACAGTTTCACGTAAATCATGAATGAGGCCGCTAGTATAATGCGAATGTTCATCAGGCGGGCCCTTAACAATCAATATTTCGTTTTTAGGGTTGCAACTGAGCACGTGGTCGTGGGTTCAATGCCCAGGTCAGGAACAATTGAGCCGGACTTTGATATTTAACTCAATAGCGGCTTGGTGTCTGGGTTAGCCATTAGTATCCAGCTGTTGGAGGTCCTTTTTACATGAGATTTAAACAAACAAACATATAAGGCCTCTGTCTGACCTTTCGGGGAATACGGTAAAGAAGCGGCGCGCCGCAGGCGAACTCATTGAAAGTACTAATCTCCAAAGATACTAGACGGATATCAACAAAATTTTCGTCCTGAGATGCAGCGTCTCTCAGGTAATGTTTAGGTGTATACTAGATACCTATATCTTGCAAACTAGCCGAAACTAGCTCGTAATGTAAAGGAAAGTCAAAACTGTTCCGTTGAAAATCGGAGTAGGTTTGTTAGTGCAATATGATCCGATGTTCTACGGAAACCGGCAATTGAGCTATCCAAGAAGTGCCTACGAAGCCAGCCTACATGCCAGTAGCCTAGAAAGTGGTTAACAGCGGGCGTTTTTGAAGACTGTCTTATGTAATTTTTCCCTACAAAAAGTGCTGATTTTCAGCCCAGTTTGAATAAACGAGTTTTGATTTTGAGTTAGTTTAAAATGGCTCTGTATTGAATAACTTTTATTTTCAAAATGTTGAACATCAAATCATCAAATCTAATCAGTAAATCATATTTACGATGGTACTTCTAGTACCTACTAATCACAAAAAGTACTTAAGGTTTTTTTTTAACCTTTTTGTTATCTAGTGACATTACACTTGGTTTCAAAACGGAAGCAATTGGCACTAATTTTCCATTGTCAATTAAACGTAATAAAATTTAAATTACGCGGGCTACCTTAGCGCATGTCCGCTACACAACAGGTGGTTTGTTCAGTCAGGCCACCGCGGGGTTCACAACGTGCATAATATTTCAAGTACCAGGTTATCATACGCAAGCAGGAGGCTTGTTTTCCGAAGCGCGCCAGTCACGTGATCTGCAGTATAATGATGCTGTTGATATTCTCCACAACGTGTAGCGACATCTATACGGCAACATGTTGCACCACGTAGTCAGCCAGCTAGTGCAAGTCACAATGTTTTTGTTTTGCTGACTGGTATCTGCTTGTACTGCTTGTATTGTACAGGTGGAGCCACTTCTACTTCTTCTCTCACTTATACCTATTTTTTGCATAGTTATACATTCATGAATGGGATAAGTAAATTAGATGTTAAATAGTGTACCTAGTTGGCTTTCGGCCTTTCTATTTAAATAAATAAATAAATTATCCGGCTAGTTCGTTGCACGGCTTATTGATCAGAAATATTGTATACCTACTTTGATGTTTTAGTGTCCAAAAAATACTAGCTTATTAAATGGAGATCTCCCATCACAACGGAGCCACGTTAGATTGCCCGATTAATTTAAAGATTTGTGTTGTTGTTAGAGACCTTGTGAATAATGCAGAGCCGGCTAGTTCGTTGCACGGCTTATTGATCAGAAATATTGTATACCTACTTTGATGTTTTAGTGTCCAAAAAATACTAGCTTATTAAATGGAGATCTCCCATCACAACGGAGCCACGTTAGATTGCCCGATTAATTTAAAGATTTGTGTTGTTGTTAGAGACCTTGTGAATAATGCAGAGCCGACCAAGGATGTGGTAAATCACGCAAACGAATCGTAATTCCGCCAATTTATTGTTGAGCGTTAAAGATTACAGTACAAATAAGTATAGCATTGCGATTTCCATTTCTCAGAAGAAAACGCAACGCTATATTAATTTGAGGTAGAGCTAGAAAATGAGGTGTTGGATGCATCAGCCAGCGAGTGATAATTTAAATCGACAGGGCAGAAACCCGCCGTGCGACCCACTTTGCGGTCAAATAAATTATTTGACTTTGACAAAATGAATTTTATGTTATTTAGCACCAAGCAAATCGGAATAAAATTAACACCAAAATATACTATAACAATCAAAATGATGAATAACTTTCTCCTTTAAAAATGTTTTAGCTTTTGCTGCTACTAAAAACAAAATGTTTGGGACTTTTAATAATAATAATAGGCCACGCATTTGCTGTCTAAAGTTTGCAGATTTTTATAGGCTGCCGAGATTGCTTGCCTTCAAGTGTTTCAGCACCTTTGGCCACTAGTCTACAATAGTGACAGTTATCATATTTTTTAAATGGAAGCTGGTTTAAGCTTAGATGTTAGATGTAATTTACTTCGTAGATTAGTTTTTGTGTATTGATTGTATCATATCATCATTAAGTTTTAGAAACTATTGTTTGTATAAAAAAACTTTTTCATAGGGATGTTTAAATTTAATATTATATGTTCAACTTAAACACTACTACTAAACCATACCTATGTGAAAAAATGTGAAAGTCTTCTTTCTTTTTGTGTGGTTAGTGACTAACCTGTATGCGGCCCATGAACCTCTGACTTAGCTTCAACTACTGTTGAGTTATATCTCTCAAACATTTCGTTCCTCACGATGTTGTCCTTCACCGGTTTTTATGCAAGTGATAATTATACAATACGCACATGAATCCGAAAAACCAGAGGTGCGTGCCTTGGGTTCGAACTCGAGACCTATGACGTGGCAGTCCGATGGTCCCGAGTCCCATGGGCAGCATGAAACACTGACACCAGGTTAGTCACTAACCACACGAAAACAAGACCGGCTTCGCTAATTTAAATGGGCACACGGATAACCCTTTATCTCGCAAGTACATTCGCGTGGCATAAATTTCGACTTCCAGGCCGGCGAAAACTAGTACTATATAATTCACCCATTAATTTCCCTTTTCATATTACAGAGGTAGTTATTATGGATTGTTCGTCATCGGTTGAGGAAATCGGAATTACTATTGGCTTATGATTAATATTAGCTAGGCATACAAAATTGCGGGGAATACGACGACTTCAAATGTATATTTCAATCTTCTTGAATAATTGAGTAGGATACGATAAATTGAATTATAGTTTCACGTAAAGCGATTGCACAGCTTAGTTGATTTGAAAATGGCGTAGCTTTGAAATTTGGTTTAATACGGGCTTCCGAGTTATTCTACCTAGGTAACTAGTGTGAATGCTCAGATTAAATACCTAATTATTTTACAAATTGCTTGTATTCTAAGATAATTTGTAAAGTGGTGATTCACTAAGTGTTCAGTAGGTATTTTTACGACAGCCTAAGACGATCATTGTCTTAGACCATTTTCGTTGTAAGATGTCAGTTGGATTCACACAGATATTTCCTACAGAGGTGTGTAAATAAATGATTACATTTTAAATGATGGTCCCTTTAATGCCGACACCTCCTGTAACAAACTCAGAACGAACTACTGAATCGTAGCTATTCTCTATCAACGTACAGAATTCTTTTTTTTTAAATTGGAAACAGAAAACTTTTGACACTGAAACTGACAGCTTAATTGAATTTTAATCCCGAGATTTTTACTGAATAGCACTAGCAGGGTAGAGTTTAAATGAAATCGTGCCTCATTTGAAGGCTGGGAAATATTAATGTCGTCGTATCGGAATGTTGAAGGCTATGGGAAGGACAGTATGACAGCACCGACGCAACCGTGCTGCGGTTTCCGGTTCCGCCCACCGTTTCATTCGACATTGTATATGGAAAAGTAATTGTTAGTTAAATGTAATTCTCGCGAAATTATTAGCGTTCGACGCTAGTAATGATAGGTTTGACGCAACAAAGTGATAATCCCGTCAAGTAAGTATAGACTGGCTTTATACTCGTAGTGCGCTTTTTAATGATTGCCTACATTTTCATTCATTGCTACTATTTTACATAATACTAGCTCTTGTCAGCGGCTTTGCCCGCGTGTATGTAGGAAATTATAGCTTTCAATTTTAAACAACTGTTTAGGCAGCGCATGCAAATAATTCTGTTTTCGGAGGTATTTCTTTCCGACTTGCTAGACGAAAATTGCGATAGCTCGGCTAATAATTATGATATAAATATAATTTATAGCCTTTAGCACTCAGGAATAATGTAGCTTGCTATCAGTGAAAATTTTGAAATTGGATCATTAGTTCCGGAGATTACCCCCTACATACAAACTTACAAACTTACAAATTTTTCCTCTTTATAATATTAGCATAGATAAGACCAGAGTGGTCGCACGGTGATTAAGGTTCCGACTTACTACTCATCCAAGCCAAGCAAGTCGTGGGTTCGAACCCACAAAGGCGCTTTACTTTGTGTAATTCCTATCAGCGCCACGGCACTCAAAACGGTGACGGAAAACATCGTGAGAAAACCGGTATGTCCTAGAACCAAAAATTGGTGGACATGGTGCGATTTACCAACCCACAATGAGCCCGCGTGGTGGAATCTATGACACTTCTTCTTCTTCTTAGCGTGTCAATGGCAAAAATAGTAAATAATTATAATATCACACCGCTACCCCGGAACACAAAGGGCTAAGGAAGGAACATGGACGGGTTTTAGTCAGTAAGACTCTGACATCCAGAGCGGGAGAAGTCATTAGATGATTTCCCAACCTTAAAAGAAAGGTAA
Organism: Hyppa rectilinea; assembly: GCA_951799385.1. Classification (NCBI taxonomy): domain Eukaryota; kingdom Metazoa; phylum Arthropoda; class Insecta; order Lepidoptera; family Noctuidae; genus Hyppa; species Hyppa rectilinea. The sequence continues at coordinate 25,104,476 of OX637300.1, read as the reverse complement.
GGCAGTTATTAATAACTAGCTGCTCCCGCCCGGTCTTACCCCCTGCTGGTCGTAGCGTAAGAATTTTTCAATTTGGACCCGTAGTTCCAGAGATTAGCGCGTTCAAACGAACAAACTCTTCAGCTTTATAATATTAGTATAGATTATGTACTTTACTTATTTTAAACATAAAAAATTATGTTACTTATAACAAGCACTTTGCATTATGCGGATTATAACCGCAGGAAAACATCGGAAGGGTTGATAGTCTGCCGTTATTTCTCTTTTGCGTGTTATTGATAATCGTGCACTAGTTCCAGACTTTTAAATTCTTTTTAATAATTTTAGAGTCACGGAATAAAAAAATCAAGCTAACCAACAGTTTTATTTGAAAAAAATCTGTAAAAAACAAAACCTTTTTAACAGTATTTAATTACAAAAAGTTTTTGGCACATGCGGGACTTGAACCCGCGTCTCCGTACAACAACTACGTTGTTCTGAATATCCAGCTAAACTAATGTGCCGATCGAAAGGTTCCAAATTTGCGTCCTGTATCGTCCCTATGATTGCATTCAGTTCATTCACTGCGACAACAGCGCCCTACGATCAAGAGTAAAATGCCAATCACAGCTGCGGCCAGACATGGAACTAACATACGTACAGTCTCAAGCAAAAACATGTCAACACTAAGAGAAATAAACATCTAATTTCTCGTAAATTAACTATTGAAATTATAGGATTTTGTAGAAACAGAATCTTTTAGCACAGCATAATTTACGATTAAGTCACTTGAACCCATGGTCTAAACGAGAAAATTGGTTTTGAAATTTACAAATTGTATTCCATTTTATGCTTCTGACTGTAGTTGTGTAACTTTTTTTGAAGCCACGAAGACTGGGGATTTGCGCCGAATGGCAATGTTTTGTTCCGAAACTAAAAGAGCTGTTGTGATAATGTTATTGACAATTATTTTAGTAATAGATTCATTTCATGTGACGTTCTGTATATACTGCAGTGTTCAATAAGGATTGCATTTGACTATTTAATTTAAAATAAACCGCTTATAGAAATTTACGGTCAAAATTTCAAAGACATTGAATTTTTTACTACTAAAATTAGTGTACAAAACAATTGACTACCACTCACTCGTTTGTTAAGTGGTTGAATGTTATCTTTCTGTATACCTATTATTTTGACAGTACAGAGGCCAGCACATCAAGTTACTACAATCTGTCAAATTTTCTTTGATAGTATTTCAATTTTATTGCAAAGATATAAGGTTTATTCTTAATTGAGAAAATTTGACAGTAAGGGATAGCTTGATATGCTGGCGTCTGTACATCTCTTTAGTTTACGATGATGCAGTATGTCAGACCTACATTAGTATTTATTTGATGCCCGTTCCCAAGACAAAGGCATTTTCCAAAGTGCTATGAAATCAGAGTTTCTATCTATTTAGTCCGTTATATTACTGCTGGATAAAGGCATCTTTCCCTTTTCTATACGCGTCTCTCCAAAATAGCTTATACCATTAGTTTAAACAAATTTCTCCTTTATATCAAATGATATTGCATACTTTTAGACGCAGTTCCAACTTATTGTTGTCGAATCGTACCTTCACGTGGAGGGGATCGAACATGGTTAAAGCTATGGTTGTATGGTATAGTTTCATACGTATTCCTACTGCATAGTTACAACTATTTTGAGTAGGCTTACTTTTTTGAGCATATAATTGTGAAACTTTGAAAATTTAATATTCATTTATTTCATCGTATTACAATTCGAGGTTACATGACACATGTAGGCTGTTTTTGATATACGTTTATAATTATGGTTTAAATTTTGAATCTTTTTATTAATAAAACTAATTCTAAGGGTTTGTGCTTGATTTCGGTTTCTAACGGAATAAAAAAACTGCGTTTAATATGAAATAAATTCTGAAAATGATCAAAATGCGTCTTGTTGACGTTGGTGTTGCCAGCTATAATTTTTATATGCTATTGGAGTTTCAATGCGCAGACTCAATCGTAGTTTCCCGTGATAAAGTGAAAGTGTGCGACTATTTAGCTAATTTCTTACAAATTATGACATAAATGTACGCAATATCTTTAGGAAAACATGCGTTATTGAATAGTCATCAAATAGTAGTAAAAGAAACTTAGAAACAGCATTTTGTAAGCACTATATTTGTCAGATTTCAAGAAGCGGAAATCTCAAATGGCGCTTTTTGGGGGCGTTTTGTAACTTGTTTTGCAAATATCTTACAAAATATGACAGGAATGGTGTACAAGATAACACAAAGTTGATGTGTAATTAAACACTAAGTTAATTGCAAAAGTTTTTTAAGAGGTTGATTTTTTCTTTCCCTCGTTATTCTTAATACACGAACGTGGAAGTGGCAGGCAGGCAAACTGATTCGAGGTAGTGGCAAAGCAAACTACCTGGACATAGTTTGGTAATAGTTCAAGACTCCTCCTGTTAACTTTAACGAGTAATTTTTTTTTCCAAAATTTTTCTGCTACAGTATCGACGCATCTTACGCACTGTGTTTTCACCATTTACTGAAAGGTGTAAATATATTTTTAGTAAAAATAGGTAAAAATTACACTATGCAAAGCAGAAACCCACGCCTGTATTCCACGAATAGTTGCGCAAAGGTATAATAATTGTTTCTAAATATGCCGTTGTTTTTTATGCTGTATAATATGGCTTGTTCCTGTATATAAAGTAAATTTGGCCACTTATCTCACGTTGTCATGAACCCACATTTTGAGCGGGCATGGATGGCGCAGATAGTTATAACTATTGTATTTCGTTAATAAAGATAAGGTAACTTTTATAACAATTATTATCTTTCAGACGTATTTATTGAGGCTGATTTAGTAAACTTCATGAAGATGCATCGTCACCATAGAAACCGCATTAGCCTGCCGCGTGGTTGGGAGAAAGTATTGATCCAGTCAGACCGTAAAATATTCCAACACTAGGTTCTCATGAGTAACGAAGAGATTTTCAAGAATGTTATTTTCTAGGTCGTTGAGTTACGCACCTAAGTTGTTGTGCTGTGTTGTGGCCACAGGTGTGCGTTACACACCCACAAACTAACCATAAGACATCAAACTGACAAATCGTAATAGACTAGACTGACATATCGTTTTTGCTAATATGTACAGATAATAATTGTATTTTCATAGACCATCTAGAATGAAACAATACAAAATGCCTTATAGAGTATTCTATGACAAACTTGTTTATAGACTAGAAACAGCTGAACAAATGCCGTATGGCATTAATATTACTTTTTTGCCTTATCGTAGTTTTTAAACAGAATTGTATTTTTTCTGTTGGTTTTTAAGATACAACAAAAGCAATAAAACGTTCTGCGACTAAGTCTTGGTGGTCAGTATATATTAAGATGACGGGTAATTAGTGACCGATGTGATTGTACTCATGATTACAATCAACTTTCCCAAAGAAACTTTTTTTGTATACTTATAAACATAAGTTAGGCGAGGACCGTTTTACGTGGATGTGACGCATATTTTCCCAAATATTTTCTCCAAATAAATGGTTATAAAACGATCGTCCGCGGAGGGGAATTGAACCCTTTTCGGCCGCTTTGTCCAACCAAACCAACGAAAGGTCATGGTTTTGTTCCGTATCCATACTAATATTATAAACTAATATTATAAATGCGAAAGTAACTCTGTCTGTCTGTCTGTTACCTTTTCACGCCTAAACCACCCAACCGATTTTGCTGAAATTTGGTATGTAGATAGTTTGCATTCATGAGAAGGACATAGGCATATTATTTTTTGGAAATTCAACCCCTAAAAGGGTTACAAGGGGTGGCAAAGTTTGTATGGGAAAAATATTTTTATTGCACATTTTTGCATAGGTAGGGTAGGTAGGGTAGGTAGGGTAGGTAGGGTAGGTAGGGTAGGTAGGGTAGGTAGGGTAGGTAGGGTAGGTAGGGTAGGTAGGGTAGGTAGGGTAGGTAGGGTAGGTAGGGTAGGTAGGGTAGGTAGGGTAGGTAGGGTAGGTAGGGTAGGTAGGGTAGGTAGGGTAGGTAGGGTAGGTAGGGTAGGTAGGGTAGGTAGGGTAGGTAGGGTAGGTAGGGTAGGTAGGGTAGGTAGGGTAGGTAGGGTAGGTAGGGTAGGTAGGGTAGGTAGGGTAGGTAGGGTAGGTAGGGTAGGTAGGGTAGGTAGGGTAGGTAGGGTAGGTAGGGTAGGTAGGGTAGGTAGGGTAGGTAGGGTAGGTAGGGTAGGTAGGGTAGGTAGGGTAGGTAGGGTAGGTAGGGTAGGTAGGGTAGGTAGGGTAGGTAGGGTAGGTAGGGTAGGTAGGGTAGGTAGGGTAGGTAGGGTAGGTAGGGTAGGTAGGGTAGGTAGGGTAGGTAGGGTAGGTAGGGTAGGTAGGGTAGGTAGGGTAGGTAGGGTAGGTAGGGTAGGTAGGGTAGGTAGGGTAGGTAGGGTAGGTAGGGTAGGTAGGGTAGGTAGGGTAGGTAGGGTAGGTAGGGTAGGTAGGGTAGGTAGGGTAGGTAGGGTAGGTAGGGTAGGTAGGGTAGGTAGGGTAGGTAGGGTAGGTAGGGTAGGTAGGGTAGGTAGGGTAGGTAGGGTAGGTAGGGTAGGTAGGGTAGGTAGGGTAGGTAGGGTAGGTAGGGTAGGTAGGGTAGGTAGGGTAGGTAGGGTAGGTAGGGTAGGTAGGGTAGGTAGGGTAGGTAGGGTAGGTAGGGTAGGTAGGGTAGGTAGGGTAGGTAGGGTAGGTAGGGTAGGTAGGGTAGGTAGGGTAGGTAGGGTAGGTAGGGTAGGTAGGGTAGGTAGGGTAGGTAGGGTAGGTAGGGTAGGTAGGGTAGGTAGGGTAGGTAGGGTAGGTAGGGTAGGTAGGGTAGGTAGGGTAGGTAGGGTAGGTAGGGTAGGTAGGGTAGGTAGGGTAGGTAGGGTAGGTAGGGTAGGTAGGGTAGGTAGGGTAGGTAGGGTAGGTAGGGTAGGTAGGGTAGGTAGGGTAGGTAGGGTAGGTAGGGTAGGTAGGGTAGGTAGGGTAGGTAGGGTAGGTAGGGTAGGTAGGGTAGGTAGGGTAGGTAGGGTAGGTAGGGTAGGTAGGGTAGGTAGGGTAGGTAGGGTAGGTAGGGTAGGTAGGGTAGGTAGGGTAGGTAGGGTAGGTAGGGTAGGTAGGGTAGGTAGGGTAGGTAGGGTAGGTAGGGTAGGTAGGGTAGGTAGGGTAGGTAGGGTAGGTAGGGTAGGTAGGGTAGGTAAGGTAGGTATCATAGTTAAGACAGGATAATTGTTTTATCAACACTGCTGCTCTCAAATGGATAAAGAATGAAAAAATCGTAATTAAATCGGCATACTAGAACAAAGTCAACTACGAGTACCAGGACAGCATAAGTTCTTAGGATGTTAAACGGAGACAGAAAATTTAAATTGATGCAATGTAGCAACGCTAACAAAAACTATGTTTCTGAGAAGACTTAAAACTCTCGTTTAAACCCTGTTCTAATCGTCTCTGTGATGTTACTCTGACACTGCTAGACTGAGACACCCCGTCCTCCGCGTTCCGCATCCAGTCAGTCCCAGCCACCTTCTTAAGGCCATCGGTCCATCTAGCTGGCGGGCGTCCCACACTACGCTTGCCGATGCGCGGTCGCCACTCCAGGACTCGTCAACAAAAGGAATGTCAAACTATAATGCTTCTAGACTCAGCAGTTAAAGCTGTGTTCAATCTGCTCGCGCAGTGAATTAAAGATTTAAATTAAGTAGATGTCTTGTGAAACATTGATGGCCAGCATAGAATTTACATCTTTTTACCGTCCGTCCAGGAAATAATTATGGGGCGTATCTATTAAACCCAGTGTCTGCCTGTTTTTCAGTTCAATCGCCCGCGTGGTCTAGACAAGGACAGCATGTAGCGCACCGCCCCGCCTCTCATCCCACACTTCCATCCAACTCAACAGAGATAATGCCCGTTGATATCAAAGAGCAATATTACGCAGATGTGATGATCGTCCAAGTGTGGGTACTAACATCCCAAGTAAAACTAATGAGCAAAAAACACAACAGCAAAATACAAAAAATAAATAAGATATAAAGCTTAGGTATTTTATGTCGGCTAAATCTGGGGTTTTGTTCTCATAATCGTGTCGCATCTTAAGTTTGGGTCAGCGCAAAGTGGCAACTGCTCTACCAAAGAACGCAGTGAATGTTTGAAGGCCCGCGCGCGCACTTGGGTCGTGCCACGTGTTTTTCTCACATCAGTTTAATAACGTACAGAATACTTAATCAATAACGACTAGCTTCTGCCCGCGGCTTTGCCCACGGATTACGGATATTAGCCCACGGGAACCGGATAAAAACGTTCAGTAGTTTTTGTGCAAACATACAACGACACGCACAAATATACACACACTCACTGTCAAACTTTTGCCTTTATAATATTAGTATTAATAATGAAAACTACCCTTCTAATTTATTCACTGCAGCAGCGGCGAATATTCAGAAGCGTCCAAGCGAGCTTGCGAGGGCTGGTGTGGCTTCGGGAAACCGCGCACAACGATGGTGGTGCACGCTATTTTCAGTTCTTTGTCTAGGGTTTTTAAATCAGTGATAAAAATAAATTCAATGAAAACTGTGCTAAAATCTTGATGCTCAGTTGGCGCTGAATCTAATACGTTTATTATTTCTAGCCCAGTCATATTAGGGTTTCACCTCGAAATGACAGATAATAAGCTGGATTTTACAATAAACCTTCGTTTTGGTGTTCCTAAAGCTGTCTCGAATCGATCGTCATGCATAATAAACTTTGCAACTTTTGTCGACACATTTTTTTATACGCTCAACCGTTTTTTAAATGAATGGCAAAAAGCCCGCAGCGGCAGCATTCAGCCACTCTCACTGTAATGCAAAATATACCGTGAATCGCATTGAATAATACCTGGTATAAAATAATTAAATCATTGAAATATCATTAACAAGAAGTACTTTGTATTGTTTATTAGATAATACCTTATAATTATTTAAAAACATTATGCTCTTTTGTCAGATTTTTGCTAATTTGGCTGGACGACTATTCGTCAAGTTAGTGCGTTCCCTATATTAATTATTTGTCGATTCTCAGGACATGTAGTGTGAGTTATATACACCATAATTAGTTTGCTACTCTTTGATTTAAGATAATACCGCAGCTGGAGTAAATAAAATTACCGACCGAAATGTGTCGTATCTATTTATTATTCTATGAAAGTCGAGAAGATGGTCGCTTTATTAAACCTGTTACTGGTGACAGAATTTCTAGTGGACCCCTTATATTTAAAAACGAATTTCAAGGAAAACGATTTACGCGGGAAGAAGGATACATCATTGCTTGTTAAAATAACAACATAGGTACTTCTAATGTGGATTGATAACGCCACAGAGATGGCAATCACTTCTTTTTCATAATTTTTTTTTCTCAAATTTTATTCGAACAGTGTGTACCTGGACAGCTCTAAAATTAGCTTTATAAAATTAAAGAAATTGCTGAATGATTGTAGGTACGCGATGGGTACTAAAAAAGCAGCTCATTTGGTTTCTAATATTATGTAATAAGAAAATATATCTTAATTATCATTATTATCGTTGCGAAGACGGAAACAGGAAACATATCTCTGTATATTGACGCGTGGTTTGACACTGGCAGCCATCAGTACAGGGTTAAGGTATGCCTGTGATACCAACATACGAGAAATCCTGAAGTGATTGAACTGTACAACAATGTTTCAACTTGGAAAATATTGAAGATGCAAAGGAGATTGTTCTACGCCCATACATTGTTCGCCCTGGAGCCAACAGCATAGAAAAAATCATTTTCTATTTGTAAACTGCCCTTAGTAGCCCATAAGAACAAAGTTTCTTGACGGACACTTTAGAGAACAGATTTATTTAAAGAAAAGGAACCGATTTTGAGGTTATTTTTAATAAAAGAAAACTTATGTAATTCCTTCTAAAATCGCTATTTCAGGTTTCTACAAAGCATTAAACTTCAAATACAGTAAAATATTACTGTAAATACAGTTGTTTGTAATACAACTGTATTTACAGTACAGTATTACAGAAACCAAATCAAAAACGCCAAAAGAAATCACCAAATACAATGCAACACAAGACTCGGTGAGACAAACCGACTGACGTAGTGACGTAGAGAATAGAGATTCTCTCTCGAAGATCAATCATTCTATATCGATTATCAATGACCACCTATATAATCTGAGGTTTTAATTTAGTAGGCCAAAATGACAGATCAATATGTCAAATGTCAATTAATTTGTTCCGTTTCAAACATAAACACGTTGTTGCTATGATTCTACTTCAATTAAATTATTGCTAAAATAAGATATTTTCTTCCCAACGAACAATGTGTAACGTTTTAGTTTGCGACATTTAAAAATAGAGTTTACGTACTTAAAAAGTAAAAATATGGCTATTGAAGCATCGATCACTAATAAAGAACTAGATACACAATCAGCGTCAAAAACTGTCCTCACCGAATGACCACCCAATTGAACATTTGGGTGGTCTTTTCATCTAGTAGCATTCGAACGCTCCGACGGTAAACATGTCTCAGTGCTCGTTTAAAAACTGCAAAAATCACACGTCTAGGACGCTAAAAAAGGATGGAGTTTCTTATTTTTGCTAAGTATTAATATTATCATTATATAATTGTTAACATTGTATTGTAAATACTAATATTTTTTCAAGAAATCATCGTAAAAACTTTATTTTAAATTAAGTCGTAACAAATAGCAGGCGATATAATGCAGCTCAATTGTAAAGACTCTTACTAAACGTATTAATCATACTTACGCATGTCCACTTAAATTGTTTGGGTTATCCGCGTTGACTCTGTTCCATTTGTTGGAGACGCTATTATAGTTCTTATTTTTTTTAATGCGAGATTTTATTTTTGTTTTCATTTACCTGACTGCGCGATGCAAGGGAGGGTTATGTGTTTATTAGCCTATGTATGAATAATTGACCTAAAATAACTGCCACTAACTGCATAAGACTACTTGAAAAGTGACTTGTTTGGAACTTGTTAGTTGTTTTTTATCAGTCGGGTTTTTTGATATTCCCAATATTTTTTTGTGGTTGTTTAGTCGGGACTTTGAAAATATTCAATTATTTTTAGCTTTCCTCGTGATCCAGTGAGGTGTGGAGAATGGATATCAGTTACAGCACGTCAAAGATCCGAAGAATTCTTCGATCCGAAGTATTTCTTTTTATCGACATTTGTAATTTATTATGAACAATATGTCAAAAAATTGGGACAATAATATTCTTTGATTTTTGTATATTCTTCCTCACTAATTTATATTTTCTGAATGTAAAGTTCTGATTTATCTAAAAATACCAAAATCGCTAATTGTATGCCTTTAATATTTAAGGCGTTGCCTAAATTCCTAATAGATTCCATCATCAGAACGAGGATTAGATGTAAACAGGACCAACTTGGGAACAAACCTAATGTAATGAATCATCTCAATCGGTCGATTCGTCTTCGACTTATGGGTGGTGTGCAACATAAAAATAAAAAAAAAATTATAAATACGCGACGCATTGAGTAACCTCCTCCTTTTTTTGAAGTATGTTAAAATACCATACATAATAATTTACAGTACAAACAAAAAATATTGTTCTGGTTCGTCTCCACTCGTTCCTTGTGCTAGTGGCGAGCCTCGGTTGTAAAATTTTATTACTTTTTTTTGACACTTAGTAATTGTTACTTTAAAGCATGCGTATAAGGTTGAAATTGTTTTGATGTATGTTGAGCAGCGAGTACCGGTCGTAAAATTTTATTGCTTTTTGCAATAGCTTTGTGAATACGGCTTTAAACCTTGCAGGTAAGGTTGAAATTACATTAATATAGATTTATTTTACCTAAACACAATTGGCGACATTTTTAAGAGAACTTTTGTATGAGATTGTGTATCTAGTTCTTTATTAGTGATCGATGTATTGAAGTCGTGAAATGGTTATGAGAACAATTCACTAGAGTTGCGTCGTAAATGACATTTCAATCGTTAAATGAGAGATTTTCTGACAAGTGAAAAAACATAGTTCAATAGATGGCGTGGGTAAAAAATACGTCTTTGTTTCACTGGCTACTGATAACAAAAATAAGATCCGTAAATAAGAAAGCTTATTTGATGTCAAAAACCTGAGACAGTGACGTATTTTTTACCAACGCCTCTTTTGAACTAATATTTTCTCACTTGTGAGAAAATCCCTCATTCGACTAGTAAGTACTTTTGTGAGTTTGTTTTGTTCATTATATTTTCATCATAATCGTGCTAGGCCATATTCATCATAAGTTCCATTAAAATGTTCACGGAACTAATTCCATGAAAAAAATATGCATGAAAAACTTTTATGTTGCACATTTTCAATGTTTTGGAAGTGATAAATCGAACATCCATTATTTATCACTAGATATTATGGACATCGTCGTCGATATCGATATTTATGTAAGATGAGCGAGAGCGACACTGTCAAATCTTCTGTGACATTCACATTGACAATTCCTTGAAAGATGGCGAGTTCAGTTGGTAATAAAATCAATGAGGTCAATTTTAAAAACCTATTAAGAATTAAACAGTGTCCGCTTGAATTTATTATTTTTAAAAAGCATATTAAAATATAATTAAAATTAACGTACATGTCAAATGTTTGTTGGTTATAGGGCGGTCTAGAACAATCTCCTTTAATATCGTTTTAGAGTTAACTTTTGGAAGCAAGCCAGTTTAAAAATTCCCGTTTTTTATCAGAAAGTTTCCATTTTAAGATTCCAAGATTTGATAGCAAGCCTAATTTGGCGTCTTTTTGTTTTTTTTTACAACAGAAAACTTTCAAAACCTATCGTGGTTTTGAAACTATTCTGTGTAGAACCGCCTGAAAGAAGTCGTAGGATCGAATTGGTCATCGGTCATATAGCACCGTTTGCTTTAATTTATGTTCAGATTATTCAATTTCTCTTGTAGAGGCAATATGACAATATCTTATAATGCCGATATTTTTATTGTATAACGGGAGATCCTGCGCATTCGTGTTGGCAACACTGTCTAAAGGACAGCATGTATAAATGCTCTATGTATATCACAGCTCCGCACGGCAATAACTGACAACGGTTGTCCTTATCTTTCTCAATGAAATCCTATAACGGAGCTTATTAAACTGAAATCCACCAGTAAATATTGAAACTAAAAATTCACTTGCCACACACAACAAATTTATTGTACTATTTGACCGTAGAACATAAAACCATAGTTATGCATACCTGATACTAGATGTCGCTATTCGACATGAAAATATTGTTTTGATACATATTTAACAGAAAATTTACAATTGCTTACCTGCAATCAAAATTTTATTTTTTTATTACTCACTTTCTATATTTCTTTCATATCGCATTCTTATTTTTCTAGTATTGTAGGGGAATAACTCGTAAAAAATTAAAATCCTACATCTCGCAAGCAAAGTTTTCTCCGGTTTTGAACGCTAACAAATTTCAACAACTACACAGAGGGGTCCGTAGCTATATCGTAAGCCGGTACCGATGAAGAGCCGGTCTAAATCTTCACAGTTACTGTAAAATGACAACGTTAGACAAACTAACGTATACCATAGTCAAACACCCCAAAAATAAGGAAAAGATTCCGCCCCCCGACTATAGCTAATGTGACCCCCCCCTTTTGTTCGAAAAAAGGAGTTTCTTTAGTTTTTGTGTGTCTATCGATTTCTCCGTCAATGGACCGATTTTGAAAATTCATTATTTGTTTGATAGGCTATAGTTTCGATATGGTCCCATATTTCTTTTAACTTACGTATTTTATATTCACATGTACCAGCAATAAACTACAAAAATAATTAATATGTGTTGCATCCGGTTAACGCGGCTACTTCGTATTTTCTTTCCTTGATACTGATTCAAACATATTCCGAAGAGGCAGAAGATCAGGTCTCGTTTAAATATTGAAAAAACATGTTGTGATTTTATTTTAGACTGGTGCATATTGTTTTTATGTAGCATCGTGTTTAAAAGTTTGTAATAAACAGTAAGCTTAACTGTTTAAGCCAAATTTGTTACGGTAACACTAAAAATCACAAAATATCAGTTATTCATAATTAATGGTTCGTTAAGAAAAAGACATTTAAATTATTTTCTGGTGTTTAGTTAACTTAAAAATAAAAAAATTAATTAAATTCCTGACATATTTTAGCTTCACAATGTACTTTTGTGTGCGGTGAGAGTTCTGATTCATGCGTTTAATCAGGATTTCTACAGATGGCGGTTTATTCACTGTCGGTACAAAGTTAATATTATAACAATTGTTTTGTAGTATTTGTTTTCTTTATTGAACAACATATTATATCAACTAATGCTGCTTTTTGTTGCTAATTTTAACATTAAATTTAAGAATCAGATACCATATCCATCAGAAAAAAAAATACATTCTATTTTTTAGTTTTAGAGACGCACTGTTTCTTGGATATACGCTTCAATACAATGTCACCTACTTATTTTGCTATGTAGTAACTTTGGGTACTTCATGACTAGGATGCAACTAACTGAATAAACATTACCTTCGCAAACAGGGCCACCGTGACCTTCTATATATAATGTACTCAGTTCTGAAAATAAATACTCTTAAGGCCGTTTTGGAACAATCGATTGCTACGCTATACCTGCTACGACGTAGCAGGCTGCTTTGACGTAATATGGTGCTACGGCGTAGCGTGAAGTGAAGACAATAGATATCAAGAGGACAGCATAACTTCACTGTTAGGATGTGTTTCTGTCTCTGCAACAACTATATACACACGTTTTGGGCATGTCTTCACGTTCTCACTAGTTCACTCTGATATTGTGTTGAAGAATGCTTTATATCTAACTTTAAACGTAGTCAGAGAGTTACTTTCCGACTATAAACTAATGTAATTGATACGGCATTGGAAATTAAATATCTCCCTTTTGGAATCCCAAAATCATAGAGACATACGTACGGGCAATAATACCAACTTTTATATAAAATTGTGTATGTAAGTTAAGAAATACATATTCAAATATGGTCCGATGTTTAAATAATTAAAAAACAACAAAAAATGGTAAATACCTGACATCTCTTAGCTTCGTAATATACCTTTGTGTGAAATAAGTGTTCTGTTTAAAAATTTATCGCATATAAAAAAAAGAACTAAGAAAACATTTATAAATCGAGCTTTATACAGTATTCAATAATATCTATATATATAAAAGAAAGTCGGGTTTGTTCCCTCCATTATAACTCGAGATCTGCTGGACCAATTTTCATGGTTTTAGTTTCGTTGGATTTGTCTCCGCCCTCAATAGCAGAATACATTTTTTTTTTTTTTTTACTTTTTTTTATTTTTAGGTAGGGTAGGTAGGTAGGTAGGGTAGGGTAGGTAGGTAGGTAGGTAGGTAGGGTAGGTAGGTAGGTAGGTAGGGTAGGTAGGTAGGTAGGGTAGGGTGGGTAGGTAGGGTAGGTAGGTAGGGTAGGTAGGTAGGGTATGTAGGTAGGGTAGGTGGTAGGGTGGGTAGGTAGGGTAGCTAGGGTAGGTAGGGTAGGTAGCTAGGTAGGTAGGGTAGGTAGGCAGGTAGGTAGGTAGGTAGGGTAGGTATCACAGTTAAGACAGGACAACGTCTGTCGGGTCAGCTAGTACATATATAAATAATTTCAACATGTAATAATTTATGTAGTCTATATTTTAACCTAAAATAGATGTGATGTGTGATGTGTGTGTGTCATTCAGTCAAAAAAGTATCGGGAATGGATGATTTGTTTATGGTTCCAAATTCAAATTTTTGTTTTTTTTGTAGTTGTTAGATTGGCACAACTGTTTTCCATTTTGGCGCGGAGTTTGAGTTGCATCTGTTATTTATATTAAATACAGTGCTGGTTTTAGTAATATCATATATAGTGTGTATTGCGAATTTCATAATGGACAAAAATATCGAACAAAGAGTTTGTCTTAAATTTTTCATCGCCAATGGAATTTCGTGTTCGGAGTCACTGAAAATGTTACAGAAGGCTTACGGTGAATCGACTTTATCAAAAACTCGTGCTTATGAGTGGTTCAAAGCATTCAAAAGCGGTCGAGATGTGATGGAAGATTTGCCTCGCTCTGGTAGGCCGTCAACGTCTGCAACTGAAGTTAACATCGCAAAAGTGAAGAAAATAGTAACTGAAAATCCCCATTCAACTCTGAGAGAGATAGCCGCCGAACTTTCTGTATCTCACGAGTCGATCCGTACCATTTTAACTAATCATTTGGGTATGAAACATGTTGCTGCTCGGCTAGTCCCAAAAGATCTGAATTTTCTCCAAACACTCAATCGCATGAAAGTCGCTGAGGACATGCTAGAACGAGTCAGTTCGGACCCAACATTCATGAAACGCATTGTTACTGGTGACGAGACGTGGGTTTACGAGTTTGACATGCAAACTAGTCAACAAGCTTCGGAGTGGCGCCTTCCAACTGAACCGAAACCAAAAAAACCACGCCAAAGTCGATCAAAAGTCAAAGTCATGTTGACTTTTTTCTTTGACTATCGCGGTGTTGTGCACTCTGAATTCTTACCGGAAGGTCTAACGGTAAATAAAGAATATTATTTGAGCGTTATGCGGCGTTTAAGAGAGCAAATTCGACGAAAAAGGCCAGATTAGTGGCAAGAAAATTCTTGGATTTTGCACCACGACAATGCGCCTTCGCACAAGGCTATCATTGTGATCGAATTTTTGACCAAACACTCAACAAATACCATCCAGCAACCACCATATTCACCAGATATGGCTCCTGCTGACTTTTTTCTTTTTCCTAAACTCAAATTACCACTTCGTGGCACTCGTTTTCAATCGATAGAAGACATAAAGGAGAATTCGCGGCGAGAACTGAACTCAATTCCGGAAGCAGCGTTTAAAAAATGTTTTGATGAATGGATTATTCGTTGGCGCAAGTGTATCGTTTCTAAAGGAGCATACTTTGAAGGTGATAAAATAAATTTGGATGAATAACAGACATTTTGTGTATTATTGATCTTTTCCCGGTACTTTCTTGACAGAGTAGTATAGTACGTGAAAATAGTGTACAGGTAAGGAGCACAATCTCTGTTTTAAAAATGTCTGTCGGAAAGATACAAATTAAGAAGGCGCTACCGCAGAAAGCTGGGTAATTTCAAAGATAGCCCCAAAAGTAATGACAGAAGGGTATGTAAATACAACACGGAAAGAAAAACTTCCACTTTGTTTTAGCGTACTAATTTTCGCGCACTTGTACCACTTTTTAAACGACAAACTTGTTGCTATTATATTAATGATACATTTTTATCATGATGAACGATTAATAATTGTAAACAGTTCATTTTTGATTCTAATGAATTAATTTTAATCATAAAAGCCACGGTTAATCGTTAATCATAACCGACACAGCCGTAAAATATAGGACCATATTGCACAAACATAACAAACCCACTCTGATGTTGAACGGAACAGTTTTACAACTTTCTTTACCTGCATTGCCTGCGCTAGCTCATATAGTGTACAAGATATAGGTACATAATACACACCAAACATTCCCTGAGAGACGCTGTATCTACTGAAGTTTTGTTTTTCAAAATCCGTCCAGTAGTTTTTGTGATTAGTACTTATTTCCGAACAGAATAAGCAGACTGAGAGAGAGATGTCTGTGAAGCTCAGAATATCTGTACAGCCATTGCTGGAAATAATGATGAATAAAAAACTAACTTGTTTTAACAAGCACTGCTAATCACAATTGAAATTTCATTATAATCTATACTGTGGCAGTGTTTTTAATTTTTATTATATCTTATGTAATAAGGGTTAATAAAGCCAAATAAATTTTATTTTTTTCTTTCTTACAAAATACTTGTCAAAACATGTTTGTATCGAAAAACTTTAAACGAAAACAGTAGACATGTAGAATACTTGTTTTATGCTTTTGTGCGAACGTCAGGAATATTATTTAATATTTAAAGTTATGTAAGCTGGTCAGATTCACAATGCTCTAAATACTCTTTACATACCCCGCATCAGCTCATATATAGCGCTACATATAACTGTAGAAGATGTATGTGATGTGACTGTACTTATTAACAGTCTCCGAGAGAATCCCTGTCTAATGTTGAAAATTTTATATAAATCCCTTTAGAAATTATTGAGATTAGATCTTTTAAACAGTTCGTCTGCGAGGAACCGGTTCTGCCACCACACTGCGGCTTCGCACGTCACGTTTGTATCTCGCGAAGGGTAAAGCAGAAGCGTTATATTTAGTACACCTTTATAACAAAAGTTATGTAAATCTTTAAAATATTGCCGCCTAATGGACATTCGTTAGGGCAACATAATAATAATATATTAGCGGAATCATTCACGTTTCATGCGAAACAGTTTCCAAGACTTCCTTTACATAACCTGTGGTTGCTCAGTTAGTATACAATCTATATCGACGCTTGATTGGCAATATTTACCAAACGACATATCGGCAATTTTACAAAAGAGCAATTCAAAGAACCTATTTATTTTTGGAAAAAAATCGTAAAATATCACCAATTTGTCATAACTACTTAAAAAGAGTGGATTAAATACGTGTAGTCTAAGATAACTCAAAAATTATTCACGCGAAGTTAAAAAAAAAAATATGGAACCACCGCGCAAGCTTCTTGTACCAAAATAAAGGTTTTTCAAAATCGTTAATGAAATCGATGATTGGATGATTGTTACTCAATGACAAAGAAACGACAACGGATTTAGATGCAATTTGGCAACACATGGGTTTAACATAAATAGTACTTTTTTATAGCTGGCAAAATCATGTAATAAATTAAATACTCTTAAGGCTGTTTAGGAACAATCGATTGTTACGCCGTAGCTGCTACGATGTAGCAGGCTGCTATGGCGTAGCATGGTGCTACGGCGTAGAGTGAAGGCGAAAGATTTCGACAGGAAACCATAACTTTACTGTAAGGATGTGTGTCTGCCTCTGCAACAACTACATAGACACGTGGTGGGCATGTCCTCACGTTCTCACAAGTTCACGCTGGTATTGTGTAGTAGAATGCTATATATCTAACGTTAAACGGAGTCAGAGAGTTGCTTTCCGACTATAAACTACTTAATTTGAGACGGCATTGGAATACTGAAATCTACTTTTTGGAATCCTAAAATCATACATATGACGGCACAGGATCAGACATATTGTAAAATAGATAGAAGACGTTAGGTTAACAGTAAGAAATAGAATTATTTGATCAATGAATTTTACAGCTACTCACTTAATCAGTTTTCAGGGAATAATTAATTCAACACCTTATAATAATAGCCACGACACCTCAGTAATACAGTAACAGCTTAGTTCACACAAAATAGCAAGAATGTACAGAGAGGCAGAGTAACAATAATTAAGAGCAATACAACCTGTGCACCGGGCGACGCCTGTAGTCAGAATGCCGTTTTACCGCCGTGCGGCCCCTTTTATACGCAGTGCTACGACGTAGCGCATACTAACTCCGCCCCGTAGCAAGGAGGCGGGAGAATGACGCAGCGCGCTACGGTGCTACGGCGCCACCGCGTGTTGTTTATAATGCGACGCCGACACATACATACAAAGGCAATAATATCAACTTGATCAATATTTAATTGTTTATAACCAACTGTCCCTTAAAATTTTTGAAGCTTTCGAACCAAAATACCATGTGAGTAATTTTTTTTGAAGTGTCACACTTGAATGTTTTAACGTGAGTGACATCATCATCATCTGATCAGTATGACCAAATATGTTGGGACCGGCCGGCAGAGGATCACGTGGCTAAGCAATAACAGCTGTACTAACAGAAAAACGTTTTACTCCGCGTTTAGTAACAACAGGGTTCGAGCTCAAGGGCTTCGACTACGCTACAAGTATTTGCATTGTCTCGCATTACGCCCAAGTTCAATGCTAGAGTTAAAGTTCATTGATTTTACGGCCAATTGCCGAATGATGGAGACGCTGCCGCCCTAGTAAGTAGTGATGTCTCCAAATAATTTGTAATCAATTTTTCAATAAAAAATTTCATTTTCAATTGAATTGAATACGGTAAGCAAAGTAGGCTATTTTAAAAAAATACATTTATTGTCGTTTCACGGAAGCGATTCGTAACTGTAGGAATTGCAATAATATTGCTTAGTATGGTACATATTATCGTTGATAAACCTGGACAGCATAACTGAAAAGTGGGGGTTTTAATACTATCTACAAGCAAAGTTAATTTAGTTGAACGGCGCGGTTAAGTAAAAGGGCTATACTGTCAACTGGAAAGCTAATAAAGCTAGTTGGCGCCGACACAAACACAAGATACTCTTTAATAACTTATGTGGGAAACGTTATGAATTAAAGAAAAATGCAAGATATAGAAACGCGCGGCATCTGTTGGCTCGGAAACAGTACACCTGTCAGGAGCACTAGCACAACATTAAATAGGCAGAGTTACTAGCTAATAAATAACTAATCTGCTGCAACCTTTTCAAAGTGGCTGACAAAAGATTCATGAGCGAGGCCAAGGATCAGATTGTAATCTATATTAAATAGGTATACAGTATATTGGCTGGTGTCTGCAACTCCACGACAAAGCACGTAATTTGAATCCCAATGACATCTACCAACCTGCTCTGGCCCCGCGGCCTCGTGATGTATTATGCCCCACTCCGTCTCAAAGAGAGGAGGGCTAATGGCTCAACAATGGGTAAATCATGAGCTGATTGTGAAGCATTTTTCAACGAAACAATTCAATGAAGATAGTCACAGAATACTTAACAGTTTCCCAATTAAAACGCGACATCTACGCAGCAAACGCGGTGTATTGGAGCTGAAAAAACTAAAGTATGTACATAAGTATGATAATGCAATAATATGGGACGGACGAAGGAGTGAAACAAGATGGAAGGAACGGGCGAGGCGTCTGTCCTTAGTGGAGCTTTATATAGGTCATTGCTACCTTGTAATTCGTATTATTAGGAACGTATTATATGCGCGAATCTATAAACCAGACTGCCGTAGGTTGCCTGGATTATTAAGGTGTTAGACAAAGACGAAACTATGTATCGCTCACTAGTATAAAAGGGCCCCCACTATGCAGCGTGCGGCAGTAGCTGACGGGGATCCAACCTAGTCGTTTAGGTGGTCCACGTCCGCTACTAATATCTAATGGTTACTTCAGGGTGGGGTCACAGGACGTATGTACTTATGTAAAGCTTCTCTGAACGTTTCATTCCAATTAACATTCTGGCAGATGGAATAGGTTTATGTTGATCCGATCAAATTAGATCTAATCGATACAAAAATTAAATTTAAAGACAAACAACGCACGTTTAGTACGCAACGCAAGTATAATAAAAGCGAGCACTGGAGAAATTGACCGATCTTCAGTTTTCAGGCTGTGTCCTTTTAGATAACAGAATGGGAATTCCACAAATTGGATTCGTACTTAAAAAAATGCACGAGACTACCGCGGGAAGTATTAGTACCTATACAGTTTTTTATTTTTGTGCCTGTTATGTCCTACTGCAGGGCACGCCACGATAGTGGCGGTAAGGCCCCTCTTTGAGGAGTGGCTAGAGAGGCGTCACGGCGCCCTCACCTACCGCCTGACGCAGGTCCTCACCGGACATGGATGTTTCGGGAGGTTCCTGCACATCATCAGGCGGGAGGAAACGCCCGGGTGTCACCACTGCGAGGATCGCCCAGAGGACACGGTAGAGCACACGGTGCCAACCTGCCCCGCATGGGCGGAGCACCGCCGTGTCCTCGTAGAGGCGATCGGTGGCGGCGACCTCTCGCGCCCGGCCCTGGTGCAAGCCATGGTCCGGGGCGAGAGGGAGTGGGAGGCAGTACCTCCTTCTGCGAAAAAGTTATGCTCGCGAAGGAGGTGGCGGGATGGGAGAGAGAAAGGTCCTCCCGTCCCAGCCGCCGCAGGAGACGCCCCGGGCGTCGGGAGCCACGTGACGACTCCCGGCCACCGTAGGCGCGGGCCTGCGGACGGAGAGTAATGGGTGACTCACCGTCCGATCAGCACCAGACCCGTGCCGTGCGGCGCGTATATGTTCCACGCGTGCCTCAAAGAGATGTCAGCATATGAAGGGGCCCCTCAGGGCCAAGGCCTCAGGGCCCCTCAGGGCCAAGCCTGCCGGGTAAGCGGGATTGTCCGAAAGGGTTACAGCTACCCCGGAACATAAAGGGCTACGGAAGGAACATGGATGGGTTTTAGTCAGTAAGAGTCTGACACTCCCTTCCGCTCCACCCAGAGCGGGAGCAGGCATTGGATGATTTCCCAGCCTTAAAAAAAAAAAAAAAAAGGGCAATGATCTCCATTCCGAAGCTGAACTACGAAGTACGGTATACATGCAGAAGGAGAGGCACAAGTGGGGTCACCAGTTGTACATGGAGTATTCGGGTCATTTGTAATTATAACGCCCCTGTTATTAACTTTAGTCTAACGGACATTGTGAAAGAAGGATCAGGAAATAATCTGTCTAGAGTAAGAAATACAAAACCTGCCTTTTATGGACTTGTGATGCTTTACCATGTTAGACAATCATTCGAATAAATTCAATCTTACAACACAAGTATGTTAATTGTGGAACAAAGGCACTTGATAGTTTGTAGTGTTCAGCACCGACTACTGAAGCGACAATGAAAAATAAAAATACACACTAATTTGGGCATTCAGCAACACATCACAGATACTAAATAAATATGTGACTGTAGGCTCTGTATAAACGAGTCGATGAGAGTTTTTTAAAGCATGGCACTGTCCGACCTTTCAAACTCTCAATACAAGCAAACCGCTACCGCTCGGTCAAAAGCCTCAGTCGCTTCTCTTCTCCGAAGGCGAATGCACGCCAAATGACGGTAATGCGGAAAGTGACGTTTGTGAACAAAGTATACGTGCTTGTTGTATCTACTTTAAAAGTAACTAGGACACACTACACCATTTAAAAAAATGCTTATTTGAAATTTAAACAGGTTGTATTCATGTTTTTTTTTGGTTCCGTCCTAGGACATTAATTAAAACATGGTTTTCGAAGCTCACCCTATAAAAAGTTTTAATGGGCGGGGCAAACAAATTACACAATTTATATTATCTCGATTTGGTCGACATATGGGATATGAGCTCTGCTGTCATAGTACCGATTGTTGTAACAGCCAATGGCCTGATGGCCAAAAGCCTCGACCAATATCTTTCGAGGCTCTCGCTAGGCGGTTGGATCAAGAGCCAGATTCAGAAGGCGGTACTCCTCGATACGGCTCGCATTGTGAGGAGATTCTTGTCTCTTCAGTCCTAAACACCGGTATCTTGGACCCTGCTCCAAACACCGGCGGACCACTATTTTTTTTATTTTAAAAATATTTTAACATGTATTAAATAAGAATTTTAATAAATAAACGAGAATAATTTATAGAATATAATTAAATTCTATAAATCGAAGTCTTCCAACAATTATGTCTTACATTTCATACCTGCTACAATAGACTTAATAAACCCCTAACACGCATTATCCGCAAACTGTTCATGTACCTACCGTACTCGGCCGTATCCACTCCATGGTATATTTAGGAATTACCTTAGACGAGACCTTATGATTCCGACACGATATTGGCGATGGAAACAACAATTTTTATTTCTTAAAAGACTGTACGTTTACTTAAAACGACAAAATGTGTTGAAGTAGAGCTGCCTTTGTTCTCGTGGCCTCTGACATTTCCAAATTTACATACAAATTTTATTTGACATAATGTTTTTACATTAGAAAAATTTCATTTTAAAAATTTTACAAATTTCATTTTACATAATGTTTTTACGGAAGTGTCCCCCAACCTTTTCTAACATTTGTTTTGTTTACCGCAAATAAACGTATTTTCTTTCTTTATTACATACTTAAATTTTATATAATTAAATCACAAGGGTGGGGTGTATAAGCATAGAAAGTGAGTCATTATTTTCTTCCAAAATGATTTTTACAATCAACGTCTATGGACAGACTTCTGAATACCTGTATACTAATCACAGAAAGTACTGGATGGATTTTCATAAATTTTACGCCATTAGATACAGCGTTTTCCGGGAAGGTTTCGGTATGTGTTATAATCATATAGATCGTATATTAACTGAGCTATCGCAGGTTATATAAAGAAAGTCTTAAAACACTTTCGCGTGAAACATCAATGAGGGCGCTAGTATAATAAAGCGGCGACGTAGTGTGGCGGCCGAACCAGCGCGTCGCAGATGAACTGTTTAAAAGTACTAATCTCAATAAGTTATGAAGGGATTTTTATAAAATTTTCAACATTAGACAGCGTTGCTCTCGGACACTGTTAAAAAGTACATTCTATAATTATATGTAGCGTAATATCCAAGCTGATGCAGGTTATGTATAGAGAGTATTTTGTGCAGTGTGAAGTTCGGCAGCTTACGCCTTAAATATTATACTCGACGTTTTCACAAAAATTTAAAACAAGTAGGTATTATACATGTCTACTGTTTTCGTTAATAGTTTAACGATACATGTGTAAGAAGAAAAACCATACAATGTATTTATTTATTTAAGGCACAACCCATATTACATAAGATATAATAAAATTTTACAACACTGCCACAGTATAAATGAGAATGAAATGTCAGTAGTGATTAGCAGTGCTAGATGTTATTATTAAAGCATAATTTCGGACAATGGCTGTAGAGATATTCTGAACTTCACAGACAAGTCTGCGTATTCTGTTCGAAAGTAAGTACTAATCACAGAAATTACTGGACGGATTTAAAAAAAAACATCAGTTGGTACAGCGTCTCTCAAGGAATGTTCGGTGTGTATTATGTACCTTTAACTTGTACACTATCTGAGCTAGCGCAGCAAATGTAAGGAAATACGTAAAGGTGTTTCGTTCAAAATCGGAGTGGATTTGTTAGTACAAAATTATCCTATATTCTACTGCGGTGTTGACAAAAAGTCAATCTGATTTGTTAATCAGATTGACTTTTTGTCGAAAAAGCCACGTTTAATCGTTATTAAACGTGGCTTTTTAGATTACAATTAATACATCATAATCAAAATTTTGCTGATTACGATTATTAATCGTTCATCACGCCTAAAAATGTATAATGATATAAATAGAACAATTTGTAGTATAAAAGTGGTACAATCGGATGAAAATTAGTACGCCATAACAAGGCCTTTCTCTCCTTGTTTAATTTTCTAACCCACTGTCATAACTTTTAGCGTTATCATTGAAAGTACCCCGCTTGCTCCACATGCGCCATCTTAATTTGTCACTTTACGACGGACACTTTGTTTTTTTGACACAACCTCACAAGCCTCTACACTACATACTTTAGGTATCAATTATAGGCTACGTAAATTTTTTGCTCGTTATTAAAAACTGTTTATTAGTAATTATCTGTAAGATTTTTTTTTCAAATCATTTCGTTACTAACTTTTCTAAATATCAAGTTTGTGAAATGTAACATTACTGCCACAAAACTGGTCTATTAAAAATGGTCACTTTTTCAGAATTATTATTGATGTAGAAGGTGTTCAGACCTTCATAGACCAGACTGCGTGTTCTGTTTGAAAGTACGTATACTAATAACAAAAAAACTTGATCGATTTTCATGAAATTTTCACCATAAGATAGGGTATTTTACGGGAAAGACTAAGGTGTATATGATAAACATAATAGTAGTTTAGTAGCAGAGCTACCGCATGTTATGTAAAAGAAGTCGCAGCAGTTGAGTTCAATACCGGAGCGACTCTGTCTGTAAAGTTAGGGAAATAAACTGCCTATCATATTGACTGCGTACTTAAATTTACCAGATAGCTATTGAATTTAGAAAGGTCAGGCGTAATGTTCTTCAATTTGATATCAATACTTGAAGTTCCCAGCGAGTTAAGAAGGAAATGTTTATAAATATATAAATAAATGCTATTCGTGTAAGGCTAATCACGGTACGAAAACAAATAAATTTTGCTCTTATCGGCTTTCATTTAAATTGTAAGAGTTCAGTTTGTTAACTTAAAACACAATAATAACTGTTTATAGTAATTATCTAAATGAAAATCTTTGCAAATAATTCAGTTAGAAACTTTTCGAAATGTCAAGTTTCTGAAACGTTTAAAGTTTCCTAAAAATATCCGAATTTTAATAGCCCCATCTCGTAGCTTCTTTGTCGGGAGGCGCATGCGTTAAGTTGTCTCTCGAGCTCAGAGCACTAGCTAATTGAGTCAGCTAGCACCTGGCGGCCTGGAGAGGACGCCGCTAAATGCTGGTAGTTTAATAAAAGCTCTACAGAAATGTTCTCTTATTCATATGTAGATTTTATTAATAGTCAAATTGTATTTAATTGGTATTTAATCATTTATTTCACAGGTTTTTACTCAGAATTTATTACTTACTACGTATACATCACAGGGGATATTACTGCGTGCCTTTAAAATATATAAAGTTTTAAGGATAATAGACAGGACACGTAGCGAGGCTCACAGATCAGCTGAGATAGACCGTAAAAGTATCTCACTGGATTATGGGCATCTTTGGAGAAGACCTTTTTCCTCTGGGGTTCTTTCATAAGTAAGATACCTACCATATAAATCTCAAGTTTAATAGACCTAAAAGAATTAGGATAATCCTTTAAAATGCGAGGAATAAAAGGCTTTAAAGTTATTTATTTTTAAAATTAATAACTTTATTCAAAACAAAACATGCCTGGAACTTTTAGTAGCGCCATCACGATGGAATTTGGTGCGGATAAATGTACAGTCATCAATGTAAAGCGAGGGGAGATTGTGGAATCCGAGAGAATCCAACTCTCGGATTCCATATACCTTAGATCCCTCTCCTCATCCGAAAGCTATAAGTATTTGGGTATGTCGGAACCGTTGGCCATCGACGTTGCTGGCATGAAACAATAGTTGAAGGAACGCTTCTTTGGTCGCCTGAAGAAAGTTTTAATTAGTCTTCTTTCAGGTGGAAACAAGGTGCCTTTAACGGTTGGTTCAAGCCGGTTTTACTGTACTCTTTTGGCATACACTAATGGACTCAGACCGAACTTGACGCCTTATATAAGAGGGCCCGTACGCTGCTGACCACAAACCGGATGCATCATCCACGATCACCTGTGATGAGACTGTATATCCCGCGGAAGTGCGGCGGTCGAGGCTTTTCGAATGCAAAGACCCTCCACAATGGCGAGTTGAACAGCCTCAGGGATGGGAGGGAAACTGATTTATATGTTTAATACCGTTAGCCATATTGCCAATGCCTCTGTAATACGCACCGTTTACCTTGCCACGTGCCAGTCAATTATCTCTTACTGTATTACTAGTTAGCCACGAAAACTGTTATCAAACCTTTGGAAGTGGCACAACGAGCCAACCGATCCGTAGGTCGCTACCTTCCGGCTAGTGTGCTCTACCCAACCTTTGATCTCTATCAGAAATGCAAAGTTCTTACCATCCGTCATTTATTCATTCTTACTACTGTATTACAACACACCACCAGCACTGTATTACTGTATTCCTCCAGGAGAAAATATGAAATTTGCAAAGTACCGTTCACACGCTGTGCCTTTGCCTTGCGTTTCCTTCACTACCAAGGTCCTTTTTATACAACAGATTAAACAAATCTACCTTATACACTACTTTGCAAAAAAAACGGGCGGTTTTGATTTTTCTACATTATTGGTATTCATTTAGTTCTGAACAGATTTTAATAGCCAACCTATGTTCCTAGCACTTGATAAAGAGTCTGGGTATGACAAAAAGTTGATTCCAAATTCGAATAATTTGTTTTAAGGATAACTAGCTGACCCGACAGACGTTGTCCTGTCTTAACTGTGATACCTACCCTACCTACCTACCTACCTAGCTACCTACCCTACCTACCCTACCTACCCACCCTACCTACACCAGCTACCTACCCTACCTACCTACCTACCCTACCCACCTACCCTACCTACCTACCCTACCTACCCACCCTACCTACCCTACCTACCGTACCTACCTACCCTACCTACCTACCCCTACCTACCTACCCTACCTACCCACCCTACCTACCCTACCTACCTACCTACCTACCCTACCTACTGTACCTACCCTACCTACCCTACCTACCTACCTACCTACCTACCTACCCTACCTACCTACCCTACCTACCTACCCTACCTACCTACCCTACCTACCTACCCTACCTACCTACCTACCCTACCCTACCTACCATATAGGAGGAAAATCAGAAGCTGATCGAAAAAAAAAAAAAAATTAAAATGTATTCTGCGATTCAGGGCGGAGACAAATCCAACGAAACAAAAACCATGAAAATTGGTCCAGCAGATCTCGAGTTATAACGAAGGGAAAAAAAAAAACCGCAAACCCGTCTTTCTTTTATATATATAGATAATCCCGTTTTCAGTTTGTGAATTTTTATTTACTTATCGCGGGTTTGCGGTTAGAGGCAACTAAATCTAACTTCTTGTTATTTTTTATAAAATAATTTATGTTTGTCACATAATCCTGTTTTATTGTGAGTTTAAACAGATATCTTTGTGTCGATTGTTGTGGCAGATTAAGCAATAAGAGCTAGTAAAACTATAGCGCTGCTGAAAGAGGGGTGTAGTCAATGTTAAGTTTCACAGCGGGTAAATGTGAGTCGTTCTGCCGGCCAAAGAACCTGGACTCATTACCAAGAGACAGGTTCCGTTCAGAGAAGGCAAAGTTCTGGTAGAAAACGTTGCACACAAGCACGAGACGACCGCTTTTTAGTGACTCAGGCGCCGAGGAACCGTAAATGCAGTTATAAAGACCTTAAAAAAAACTTTGAAGAGGTACGAAGGGCACGAATTAGCCTATGGACAATGACTAGGAGTCTTTAAGCCGTTAATTAACACACTCGACGACCAGCGCGGGCCCCCATGGTACTCCGTGAGCACCGAATTGCTCGATTGAGGTTCGCTCGAAATTGTCTATCTTGGATACTAGGTAACTGGAGTAGTTTACTCTTCTCCGATGAGGCTCGAATTTGTCTGAATGGTCAGGACCGACGTCAGCGAGTGTTATGAAGACCAAGGGAACGCTACGTCGACGTCCGTTTTGAAGAAATCAACGCTTATCGTAGAGGGTTAGTTATGTTTTGGGTGGGCGGAACTTCTAGCTATCGTACCGAGATACTATTCATTGAAAATGGCTCACTAAATGCGCAAAGGTACATAACAGAAATCCTTTGTCAACATGCATAACCCGCACTGACTGTAATTGGTGAACATGCCATTTACATGGACGATAATGCTCGGGCCCACCTTTCTGGCGACGTAGATGCTTATATGCAAGAGGTCGGTATTCATCGTTTGGATTGGCCAGCGCGGAACCCCGACCTTAACCCCAACAGGCAAATCTAGGACCTCTTAAAAAGGCGAGTACGATCTGTCCAACCACTTCCACAAAATATCAGAGAGCTTAAACGTGTGATCTGGGCTGAGTGGGAACACATTCCACAGGACACCATCAAAATCCTGGTGGAAAGCATGCCAAGACGATTACATGCCGTAATCCCTGCAAGGGGAGGTCATACTCAGTATAAATTTTTATTTTTTAATAACTGTTTTTATTAAAATACCAAAAAATACTCACTGTCTTCTTCTTCTTAGCGTGTCGATGGCAAAAATAGTAAAAATAGTTTAAATAAATATAATTATATTTTAAATTATATTGGCCCAAAATTCAGCAACGCGAATACCGTTCACTGACGCAGCCATTAGGTCCTCACGTGTGCATGTGACGGGGCATGCGGTGCAAGATGGGAGGTGAGCCATTGTCTGTGGGGAGACGCCGCACACACATCGGAGATCTAAGCCATCCATGAACCCCCACTTATGGAGGTTGTCCTTACTGCGACCTACTTGGGTACGGAGTCTGTTTAGGGTTTTCCAAGTAGGCCACGGCAGCTTGTGCCCAGATGGGAGACTTTCTGATAGTTCAGCGAAGAAATCAGGCGGCTTAAGCAATTCTTGCCAGAGGTCGCATCTACCTGTGGAGGGGTTGCCTTCGGCTGGACTCACGCACCCAATGAATTTTTTTCAGCTTTTAAGCCTCTGTGGTACTGGGTTAAAGTTGTGCATTGGATGGCGTGGGTCATCCCGTAACTTCGCCCTCTCGATACGGCCAGCTATGGTCCTTCGAATTTCTGGACTGGAGTGAGGCGCGATGCCATCGGCATCGCGCCTCACTGTCTTAATTTCATTAAACCCATAAAAAATGCCCATTTTAACACGACTCTCTGTTTACATTGACTAATACACAGATGCCAGGATTTAAGTGTTAAAAACTATATTCTCATTGATAATAAGAAACTTCTAGTCGTTTATGCTAATCACTTGCTAAAAATATTAATATTATTCATAGAAAAGCCAATGACTATAAGGTGCCCGTTTTTTTTGCAAAGTAGTGTATATACATCAATCATCATCTGTAAAAAGCAGATAACACTCTTTCTAACGATTAAAAACTACGACGACTCTGAACTTCTACTTACTACACTATCATAATGATTTTAAACAACACTCCGTGTCAAAACTCAACTTCTTTCCACACAAGCTTCAGAATTCAAATCTTCAAGCTAAAATCCAATTTTTAAAGCTCACTAACAAAATGGTAAAATAGGCTAAATAAAGTTTGTATCAATATTTTAGGCAAAAATAAAATTGTTTCTATATTAGGACAGTTTTGACAGCATACTTCAAATTAATAACAAAAAATATCCTTCCAAGGTGTGGTGCGTGGGTCCGACTCGCACTTGGTCGGTATTGCCTGCTTATGAGTCGACAAAACGAGCTTGGCCGCTCTGGCCGAGCTCGCTGAGCCGACTGACGACTGTGTTCGGCTTTTGAACGAAGGTGCATACATCCGTACAGCTATGCAACATAACACTAAAGTAGTAGGGGAAGCAGGCTGTCTACGTCCAATCCTCTTCGATACAATTTTATTAGGGTGTAAGCTATAGAATAGCCCGCGAAATTCATTTTTTTTGCGTTTAATACAATTCGCAGATATCAGGTAACAGGGTATTTTTAAATAAAAATATAACTCGAAGCCATAGCAATTTCATCGTCATTTCTAAAGGACTCTTAAAATTATTGTAGTTTAATCCTAGGAGTAATTAAAGTTTACAGGTTAAATAGTTTTAAATTCAAAGCAAATCACTGGTGGAATATTGATTTGAGTGGCTACCACCGCGTAGCTTTTGTAGTCGCAGCCTACTTGCAAATGAACTACATTTAGTTACAAGTTGCTACCTATAGCTAGTGACGCCCTGGTACCGAGACATTGCTGAGCATATTGGAAATGGGGGGCCGTCCATATTCAGTGTTTGTCAATATTATCTGTAGTAAGCAGTGACAAGTTTGGGGTGTAAAATAAAGCGCGTATATACAGATATGTAAACATGTAAGGACACCCTTAACGACTTCGTCATCGGCACACAGCCACCCATTCGCACAGTATAAAATAATTTGCATGAAATATTTAAAAGATATACATACATTTAGAATTCCTTTCTCGTAAACGAATGTTAAGGGCCTACTTATTAATGATTATCTACTTTATTTAGTTAAGTTATTAAAGTGCGCACGTTCGGAGCAGCAAGTTTATTTTTTCAGCTCATAAAATTGTCTGCCACATTAATGCATTATTTGCGAAGGAGTTCTTTCAACATAAATATTAATCCTCATCCAAATAAATATGTTATTAGTCACAAGTATTATGTTAACAAAATTGTTCTCGGCATCACTTGATTTGAATCAACATCTGCGGAGACATCTAACCCCTCTCTCGTGGCGCAGACGAAGTTGCGCAGGTCGGCTAGTCAAACATAAAAATATATTGTTTTCATTTAACAATCAATGAAAAAACCTATATACCACAAATTCTGTGCGCTAATCCTATCTCATTGTTGTCGAGAACATGTATTTTAATACAATTGAAACGGGCAGATGAAGATTGGCAACAATATTTATTCGTAATTCATTCCATACAGTGCATGTAGGTCAAGGGTCAGCGAGCAAGGAGCAGCGACGTACGATGTATTTTTCTACGACGTTGCCAGCAAATAAAAATACGTTAATAAATGTTTGCACTACCATTTAAGGTTGTTGGTTTTATGTTATTATAATTTTAAAGATATCTATTATTTCCTTGAATTGGTATAACTTTGTTTTAATAGCATATAATTTTGGCATAAAGTTTCGACCCTTCTAACGAAAATGTAAGTCGCAACTGTTTATTATAAATGGCAACATCAACTCTATCCATCCTTTTCATTTTCGTCATCTACCTCAATATGAGAGAAAGAGAAAAATGCACTTGGTTACTTTTAATCAAGTTATCGTTTCAGGTAACTTTGTGTTGATGAATCCATTGCCTGAAGCGTCAGTTTTCAGCGACCTATTGATTGATCGCCGGAAGGACGCGTCGAGCAGTATTAAATTAAGTGTTTTTGCCATTTGCAGTACATAAGTGTTACAAGTAAACGTTTTCTAAACAAACGGGTAGTGCAAAGAATTCAGTAAGTAATAGTCATGTAGTAAAGACAAACAAACGTGGACACTGTACGTTTTGAATGTTTAAGCACAGATATTATATTAAAAAAAAATCGCAATCCTTTCATTTTTTCTTAATCCTTAAGTTACAGAAAAGGTGTCAGTGCAATGATTACACAAAAATTTTATTACTAAGTACGCCATATTTCACTAAAAATAAAATGGCAGCCCTCTTTGCACACACCCATATACATTTATTGCGGCCTTCCTTTAAAATAAACTCACAGGTTTTGTCAGCCTTTTATGAGATACTAATAGCTGAAGTCGACGTGATTACAAATATTTAGTGTAAAAAAGTCCAACTCTGCACTGATGCATAAAAGTGGGTGAATTTGGATCTGCATGGTTCCAATAATATTTAACCACATTCTGCCACACATCAAGGAATTTAATGTAAATTTATTTTAAAACAAATCTAGAACTTTTTCGAACAAAAAGCTTTTACAATATATTTTCTGAGTTTTTAACACACAAAGTTTTGATATGTTTTTTTATTTTAACATTAAATTTTATTTATAGATTCAGATTTTTAATTTCATTATTTCCGTTATAATTAATTATTTTTTCAATAATTGTAATTATAATTATTGTGTTCCAATGCATTTTCATTTAATTAGTATTTGCACACCAGATACTTGATAGAATATAACGGAAAATTACATAATTATATGTGTCAACATGTTATACTCGTATATGAGTAGCTCGTGGATAAGTTCTAACAGCCGCACATGTCGACCCATGAGGTTAAGCTACGCTTGCCGGGGTTGGCCGTGGATGGGTGACCATCTTTACATACCGAGACTCCTCCGTGCCTCGGAAAGCACGTTAAGCCGTTAGTGGCTGTCATTTGGCCGTCTTTGACAGTCGTTACGGGTCGTTAGAAGCCCTCAAAATCTGACAGTTTTACCAAGGGGTATTGGATTGCCCAGTAACTGGGTTGTGGAGGTCAGATAGGCAGTCGCCCCATGTAAAATATTGATATTCAGCTGCATCCGGTAAGACTGGAAACCGACCCCAACATAGTTGGGAAAAGGCTAGGCAGATGATGATGATGTTATACTCGTATTCTTGGAAATAAATAATAATTTTAGTTTTCTACTTTACATTATAATGTGCCCAATAATGTAAAAACAGAGAGCATATTATTTTCGTTCAACTAGGTGTTTCAGTTTCAGGTAACATTAAGATATTCAGTGAGATGGATAATGCAAGTTGTAATGCTGGATTGTCCTGCTGACCACTATCAACCACACAATATGCTGTCAGACCCCTCGCATCAAGAACTACTACAAGTGATGATGTCACCAGAACCTGAGGAACGAACATGTTGGCAAGGACTCCTGAAGTTTTTGCAAGATCAAAGGTAAAATTATTACACAGACCCGCGCAGTACTCAATACACTTAATATTATTATTAAAATGATAAAATTTATAAAACAGTGATCAGGCCAAATTGTGGATATTTCTAAATAATGATATTTACCGGCGGAGACACAGTGCGGGGTGAGAGTAGCTTAATAAAGTTGCCGTCTCGGTACGGCACACAATATACAAAAACAAGTCAGTATAATAAACTCAAATCAAAATAGCGAAATAAATACTGCTTAATAGAAAAACATAAATCGTTATATTACTACCTTACTGCAAAACCGAGATTTTAATTACTATAACACTAGCTTCTGCCCGCGACTTCGTACATGGTTTTTGTTACTTTTACCAGTGACAATGGGGTCGTCAAAGTCGAAGATCTGAATCACGATCCAGCGGTCAATCGCATCACGTTCCCCGTTCACGCTTGGAACTCAAGCGTAATTCTCTATCCGTGAACGTCTCCGATTCACGAGACAATGCATGACTTGCACGATCAGCAGTCAGTCGCGCATCACGTTCCGAACTTGTCTCTAGAGACCTCGAAGTCGATATGTAGATATATACGCTGAGAACTCAATCGTAATTCTCTTTCCGTGAACGCCTCCGAATCGCGAGACAATGCATGACGTTCACGATCAGCGGTCAGTCGCGCATCATATTCTTCACTGTAGTCTAGAGACCTAGATGTAGATGCGTAAATACGCTGAGAACGCAGCGCAGGCGAGCTTCGCGATCCGACGAGGTTTCCACGGAGCGAGTTGCAGCTGGATGTTCTCGAACAGCATCAAGATTCTCCTGACACTCTTTAGTAGATTCTTGGGATCTTATCATCATCAATCTTTTGGCTCCTTTGGAACATTGGGAAAGATTTGACCTCTTTCTAGGCATGGTTATAGTTTTATTGTGAAGATACCTGATCAATTAAAGTCTAAGTGACTGCTCCCCTGCGATATTGGGTAGGCTACCGTGTCACGAAGATAAATGGAAAAGGAAATTAAACACTCAAATAAGGTATATTTATTCGATAAAATAAAAAAATAAATGGGAGTTTTGGCCAGTAAAGTCAAATTTTGAATGATATACTATCGTCATTGAAAATCAGTCCTAAACTGATACCGCCTTCACCGCGTGGAAGTACTCCCAGCTTTATGTTATTATATAATTATACAGTGAAATTAGTGATAGCTTTGATTTCCATATCAGATGTTTCTGATCTTCGATTTTTATTAGTCAATAGGAAACGACCAACAGACCGACCAACTTGTGTTATGGTGTAGCTGGGCTCTTGGAATTCCACAACAGGTGTTCCAGATCTTCGATTTTTATAAGTCAACAGAAAGTGCTCAACAGATTGAACAACTTTTGCTAAAACGTCATTCCTATATAATCCCATATATTATGTTATCCTATATAATATTTATTATGTCTATATGTATCTATTATGTCTCATTATCCTATATATTATGTTATAGTGTAGGTGGGTTCTTGGAACTCCACAACAGATGTTCCAGACCTTCAATTTTTAAACGTCAACAGAGAGTGCTCATTAGGCTGAACAACTTTTGCTAAGACGTCATTCCTATATATGTTACAGTTTAGCTGAGTTCTTGGAGTTCCACATCAGGTGTTCCAGATCTTAAAATTTATTCTCTCAGCAGAAAATGCTCATCACGTGGAACAATTTTTGCTATCATACCATTTTTGTATCTCTTATAGTTTAGCTGGTCTGTTGCGGTTCTGCATCAGGTGTTCAAGTTTCCAAGATAAATTATAGCCTAAATGTTGCTCAGACTTTATACCTACACAAAAAAAATCATTAAAATCCGTCCAATAGTTCCGAAGATTAGCTTGTACAAACAAACAGACATAGTAAAAAAAAAAAAAAATATAAAAAAGACAGAATTTTTTTTGGTTTCGTGCTCTTTTACTGTTTCTAAACCCCCCTCAATTATTATTTTTTAATATATTCAATGTACTGACACAGTTTTTTTACTGTTTTATTATATGTATAGATAAGATTCAACGACCTTAAGGAGGGAGTTTCGTTATTGACGAATAAATGTTTTACTTTTCCAGTTGGAGGTTGGCATTTTGCTGCGCACAATATCTATGCAGTGACGAGGAAAGCATTGATAGCGATGTTTATCTGCTATGGTCGTAGAGTGAGCTTGGGCCGTAAGAAGCTAGCACTGCAAAGTTAAAGTTGACTTTGCATCGACCTATTATTTGGTAGAATCGATATTTTTTATAAGCGGTCTTTCAATGTACCGCGTATTTACTACTTTTCTAAGTGTTAAATGTGTTGTATTGATGTGACTTAGTAGTGCGTACCTACACGTACAACAATAACAATAAATAATTACTTACCTAATCGTAATAAAATTAAATACAGGCATTTAGAAGGTCATTCTTGATATGAAGTAAAAATTTCATTTTTGATCGCTCATTATTTTAGCTATTTCAGTACAGTTACTCTTCTTTAAATTCTTTCTTAATTTAACAAAGGCCGATGGTAAATCTATCGTTTCAAAATACGCAGCGATACAACGTCAAAATTCAACTCTAACTATGTAGTACTATTCTTTTTGCGAACTGTGTTCACATAGATCAGCAGTCATAATTGTATCGACGGTAAGTATCTCACACTCTTATCACTTACATAGTTATATATACAGTCGTCACAAGCAAAATATCACGTCATACATTTTTAAATATATTATTCACGATCGCGCATCACCATTTATTATGTAGTATCAGTAAATAAGTTGGTATTCCAATCTTTATAATGATGTAATACAGCATGTTTAAATGTATTCTCTCTTGTCCACAGTTTAAATTTATATAACTTTATTCTTACGTGTTGTAACTGATGATAGGTCAAATTAAAGAAATTAGTAATCGCCATACAATAATTTATTGGCAACGATTCAAAACTCGATAGCACTCGCTAGGCTGTTGACTATGACTGTAATATGTTCACAACTCTGACGTGAAACACGTGGACTCCAAAGCAATAACGCATACTGCTCGACATTGGTGGTACTCACTAGGTACATACTATATGTTAATTCGTACATATTTATATAGAAAACACCCAAACCCGAAACAAATATTTGTAGGTCGTACAAATAATTGTTCCGTGCGGGAATCGAACCCGCGACATGCGGTCACAACGGTGAACAGGTTCGGGTTTATTAAATAAGTTAATTATTTAATTGACGAATCCCAAAAGAAATCGCCGGACAAGAACGAACATTGACAATAATAATAACAATACACAAAACATAACATAAGAGAATTAACTTTACCATTTATTCAATAATACTCCCTTGGGTGTCTATGAACTCTAGTTCAAAGTGCCTATAATTCGTCTATCTAATTTAAATAAATGCGTTGAGTTACTGTTTTTAATATCTTCAATGGATGATGGAGGCAACCTCTGAACTCTGAAAAATATTATGCTAAAAAATAAATAAAAACGGACACAAGCTAGAAATTGTGCACAATTATTTCTAATTAAAAGTATGTATGACAATCGGATTTATGAATGAATTTGTCCAATTTCAGAAGGCGTTTAAACCCTTTCCTGAGTGGCTGAAACATCATCGTCATCGAAGACGAAGCATCATTATCTGCTAAGCCTTATCACAAATACGTTGGAGTAGGCTTCCAGTCTAAGTGAATGCGGCTGCATGGTCTTTAGCAGAGCATGAAGTGTGAATTGGAATATATTTTGTATTGTTTGACGAGGCAAACTAACAATATGAACTTATTCCTTTTTGTTCTTCGATGCCACTCAGCAACATCAAAAGCAAAACTTTGACTTCAGGCAACCGTTTTTTTATCACAATTTGTAATCAATTTAAATGTATATTGAGTAGCAATAATGAGATATCATTTTTATGTAAGAGTTGATAAACCTTATATTTTACAGGTATTTTGTTATGACGAACTGTCAAATTTTAAGCTTTAACATTGAGAGTGTTGTAATATTGTCTTGTCTCTCTTGTGTTGCATTCGTATTATTACGTTCACCAAATTCTCAAAACCCACTTTTGATTTCACTATTTTCATGATTTTTATTTGACACCAGAAATTACTAATTTAACAACTTTCTTTTGACTGCGGTTTCGCCCGCGTGGTTGTCGGAGAATATACCACGGAAAAGTGATAACGGAATTAAAATTACAATCCGTTCAGCCGTTCTTGAGTTTTGTTCAATAATATTCAATGAAGAATTTTAATTTGGTAAACATTTTATTATTCTACTATGTAAAATACGATTTTAAATATTTGTAAAAATGAAGGTATGTCTTACAGGTGGTACAACAATTATACAATTGATGTCTATTTAAGCAATTAAACACGTAGTGTTCAATGGTTAGTAGCTTTATTCTTTGCCTCGTGTTGTGATTTAGATAATACCCACAATGTTCAGTGTCCCAACACAAGCCTCCTCTCTAAGAGAGGGAGTGGGTCATAATCCACCACTCGGGCCCAGTGTATATACACAAAGTAAAGCGTCTGCTTGGGTTCGAACGAAGCCGAGGCCGATACCACTGGGCAACCACTGCAGATTCTGTGATTTTGATTTTTTATGTTAGAAATATCAATATTTCGGTGTAATTAAAAACTTATTTCGGTACAGTTCCTTTCTAGTCAGTTATCATTATATTATGTGAATTCTTTACAATAGATACGCAATGTTTTATCCCAATATAAATATTATATTAATGTAAATGTTTGTGGGCCCCAATATAGATGGGAAAAGGCTAGGCAGATGATGATGATGATGTAAATGTTTGTGGGCCTAAATAATATTATCTATGTACGTAGATATGTGTACCGAATTATGTACTCTAGATGTTTTATTGTATTTAATAAATGTATAAAATTATGTTGAGAATTTTACTAACGGCGTCCCGAATATTTCTATATTGTTTTTATAATAAACTTAACCCTCTCAGAGAGAGGATGCCTGCGTCCCAGCAGGGGGATCGATAGGAACTGTCAACGTTTAAGCCTTGACCTAAATATGTCTATCGTACAAGCGTTAGAAAAACGACGTCAATTAATAGTACCTGTGACTTCACTCTTCAGTTTTATCTTGGAGGTGAAGCAACCCCTTGTCTTCAACATTGATGACTTATGCTTTACAATAAAGTAAATAAATAATCCCACCAAAAACATTTTCATGTAAAATGATGTCAAGACGAGACCATATGAATCGCTCTGTCAAAAAGTTAACAGATCTCATGAAGAGCCAAGCTTCTAACTCTACACGCCCTAACTCTACAAAGGTCTATTTTCAAAAGTTCTACACATTAGTAAAAATATGTGGTTTGGCCATTTCGTTACATTCACATAGGCGTAAGGTGAATTCACTTCGTTTTGTCATATTTTTTCTTGTGACTGTACGTACGTTAGTTCCACGTCTGGCCGCAGCTGTTACATTATACTCTACGTCGTAGGGCGCTGTTGTAGCTGATTGCGCTCATAGAGACGAAACAGGACGCAAATTCGGAATCTTTAGAACCAGACACATTAGCTTAGCTGGATATTTAGAGTGCCGTAATTGTGGTACGGAGACGCGGGTTCGAGTCCCGCAAGTGCCAAAATTTTTTTTAAATGAAAACGTGTAAATTATTTTATTTTTTACGAGCACTTTTACATAGTTTTATACATTCAAAAGTGATATCCGAATGAAATAGTGAAGATATTTTTTTTCGTGACACTATTAAAGTATTATTAAAATAGAATTGAAACTTCTTGTAGGTAGTGCACGTGTAAGAATTATGCAAAATAACTTCAATAACTACCGCAGATTAGCTATTATTCCAATGTTTTTCTACAGATATGAACTGGACAGTACAAAAGCTTGTTATTTTTGACAGAAGTATTTAGTAGGTATAACAAAAGTACAATGTTTCGCTTAACTAAACTACACATGAATAACTAATTTAATGTAAAATTTTATAGCGTGACGTTCCTACTTAGCATTAGCTGAATGCTAAGTGGGAACATGACGCCATCTAGAGAATGCAAAAGGGACAGTTCCAGTAATCTATAATTTCTAAATATTGTGGGTATAATTGTTGCCCCAACATAGCTCTTACAGCCTCGTTTATGTATTCTTAGTTTTTCTGCCGATATTTTTCAGTTATGCTTCACCACGGAAGTCTTAAAATGCTCTTGACAACTATGAGGGGCAATTAACTTTTATAAGAAAATTAATGAAAATAAAAGGGAAATGGAAAACCAAAAAGGATTTTGCTTCCGCCAGGGATCGAACCAGGGACCTTCAGCGTGTTAAGCCGACGTGATAACCACTACACTACAGAAGCTATGAAAAAAATTGCCGAAATTTAGCGCATAACTGTATGGATCGAAGCTGGTCTTTTTCGCGCAGACAAACAGTTTCGCAGAATATAATGCATCTACATAATTGTTATTGTTACGTCCTAATCAAGAGAAAGTTGAAGACGTGGGTAATTTATTGGAGTAATTCGATTCCAGTAGACATAAAAACAGTTAAACCTATTTGGATCATTTTCCGTATAAAATAGTTTCTAGACAGCTTACCTGCATGCTTTTCGACAGCCCACCAGCCTGCCCGGGCCGCAGCAGCACTGAATTCTTGATCAGTCATTCGAAGACTACTGGACAGCGAAGAAATCTTGGATGCTTAGTATCGCTGATTAGCACTTACCTAAGGACAAAAAAATATATTTGAATGTTGAGTTTGTATCATAGAAATCTTTATGGCACAAGGGGCTGGAAATGCTTTCGCTCTACTACCGTAAGATATTCACGTACAATATTTTTAAGGATAATTTGAAAATCAGTCAAAAAGATTTATTCTAGCTTAGAAGAGATTGATGATTAATATGATTATAATTCCTTAAATATACGACTTATTACTGACGAATACCATATTTTGACCTGCGCTAAGGAAAAATACGCAAAGCTGAGATAGCAGATGTCACCATTTTGACACGAGGTAAATCTACCGTCAAAAACGTAAGGCAAAATTTTCTGCGTTTATCATATTATTTTTATTAAATCCTTGCTTACTATTATAGTATGTTAAATACCACCAAAATGTAAAGAAGAAGCGAATAAGAATTTCAAACAAATTAGATTTTTTGTATTGAACTTCTTTACAAGATACTTTATAACTCACAAGCTCAGAAAGATTTTGTTTATCATTCAAAACCAGACTGTTAGTGTACATTTGATCCGCTAGCGTGGAATGAGTTTTTGTAATTCAAACCTTTCTAGTGAAGTGTCTGCTACATGGCGCCAGTCGTTAATAATCTTAAACCGAGTTGTTGGAAAGAATTCAACATGGCGTTATTTAAAAAAAACTACTTTTTTTGTAGACAAAGCGTAATAAAGTGTTACGGAATTTTTTATGGTGAAACGAATTTCTTGATTACTTTTATTATATTTATTAGAAATTTTAAAAAAGACATTTAGGTAATCTTAATTTAAATCCAATACCAAATGAGTTGATTACAGAAGAATTGACTAAAATATAATAACTATTGTAATACTTTGAGTATTTTGTACTTTTGCATGCCTTCTGGTTAATTATGGCTGAAGCTAATTATATTGTTTTGTGTCACCATGTCTTTTGTACCAATAATTGCAAAATAAAATATCTTACTGCTTAATTCTCTATTTTTTATTAACGTTTGTTAGATTTAACTGTACAACCCTTTAGATTATTTGTGTGCTGTTAAGTTTTATATGTACCTATATTAAATTAAAAAAAAAATCTTGTCTTAGCAATCTACGTTTCAAACCATTTGGAGAAAATTGTCAATTTGGTATAACTTGATGTGATGGCGACCGTAAGTTTATACTTTTTATCCATCTGAGATGATAATACTATGCGAGGGGTTGTCCATGTAATAGTTTAGTTCCAACTGTGGCCACATCTGCTATGGCGCTAGCTGTAGGCAATCGCTATACAAAATGCTACAAAAACAGTATCAAATAAACCTAGTACATAAAAATTCAAAGAGGTTGCAAATGAAGCTTAGAATGTTTAAAGCAAATTAATATTCTAGATACTTATTCTTTAAAGAGCATTCATAATTGCGAATATTCTAGTCAAAATTGTAGGAAAATTGACACAGCCGGTATAAAACTGTTTTTTTTCTTCTGAAAACACATTTCTTAAATGTGTAAAACTAAAGTTACCAACAAAAGTTTACCTCCGCGCTCGATAGATGGCCCTCATCGATTAAGATGCGCGCTATCGTTTGGTTCACGCGATTTGGTTAGGGTCCCCGCGTCTCCACGGTCTGTATAGTGTAAGCTAGATGTAGGTAAGTTGTTTAGCTTGTAAGACATAGGAACACTAATTAATTCAGTCTAAAACTTATTCAAAAGAGGTAATTTTTGACAATCCGGTAACATGGACTTATTAATATTGGGTTTATTAATATTGAAACTTTATCATACTCGAAACACGATTATCATGTTTCGAAATTAATTGAGCAGTGCTTACTTAGTACTATGTTGAAACGTGGTCCTAAGAGTCTAACAAACATTCGGGTTACTTCGCATAACCCTGTCATTTATTTAATGAATAAACTTAAGTCAGCTAGGGATATTCAGGTCAATAAGTTTGAGAATACTATTGATAGACCTGACTTGGTACCCTGATTAATGTAACAACAAGCTGTGTTCCCGAAGGGGTTCCCCATCTGCAAATTTAACATATTTTTAGGTATTTAAACGTTCATCATTCTATTCAACCCCTTTAGGAAATGAAAAAATAAATATTATTTGTAGTTTTTGGTTTAATGGCGATAACAATAACTGTTTCGTAAAAATATGACGATTTGCAGTAGGTATAATTAAATTTGAAAGCTCAATTAATGTTTTAAATCACTTAACTACATGTAGGTAATTACGTGCAGTCGCGTTATTACGTATGTTTAATTTGAAAAGAAAATGAAATAATTTCGGATGTCGTGGGGTCCACTTAGAAATTAACTTAAGTAGTACCTTGGATTCTCACCAGCCAAATATAGTACATCCGGTATTTGACTGGTGATAATAACATATTCCCTCCCTCACTTACATTTTAGGTTATAAGCAAGGATTGTTTAGGCTTTACAAGTTTAAACAACTCTGTATCCTGCATGAAATGCATCGTAGACGAAAAGTTTAGCTTACCTTTAATGGCTGATTTAAATTTCCATAAGTTATGTACCGAGTTTGGTTCAATTAAGAAAAGGTGTGTGATGCTGATTGTAAGGTTTCCATTTACAAAGGCCCCGCAGTTACAGATAGCATGATAGGGGGTTATACCTCTACCTACCCCTTCGGGTAGGAGTCGTGATGTCATGAAACTATTTCGTACTCTCACACCACTACTTCTTCATGCCATCCTAGTCTCTGCCTCTATAACTAGAGTTCGGCGCCAGACGTCAACACACAATCCATAGGTATCATAGTACCTTCACGTCTCTGTTGCACTGTCGTTCTGGCTATAGAATTTATCGGTGTATATCAGATTTACGGGTCTAAGATACAAAACAGCGATTCTGTACACATGGAAGCAATGTGAGGAATGAGCGTAAAAAAGGTGCTTTTATAAAACTACAGTTATTTAAAAAAGTTAGTGTGCCGGTAATCTGATATCAGAATGGCGGGTGTATTAATCTGAGCAATCTACTTACCATCCAAGTATGAAAACATTAGCGTAACAATATTCCGGCAATGTGTGTGTACCAAAAGCTGAATCAGATGCGACAAAAGGTGCAAAAGTAATTTTGGAAATAAAAAAAATGATCGTTGGTTTAATAAATTTATTTTCGCTCCGAATAAGAGAATTGTGGGAAAAAGGGGTAGGTGGGTAGTAGGTAGGGAGGACGTAGGGTAGGTGGAAAGGTAGGTTAGGTGTCGTCTGCCGGGTGAGCTCGTAATTAATATAAGGTAATGTAATTATAGCAATGAAAAGTAAATAAAATATCTTGGCCTACTCCTCTTGACGTAATTAAATTTCATCTGCTTTACTTAAGTCTGAATAAAATAAATTTCTCGCTCCATACACAAGGCAATGAATTTTTTTAATCGTATGGCGCTTAGCTCAGTGTCGCCTACATTGCATAAGAGCCTTGTAACTAACGGCGGCATTTCAATTAAATTTTTATAATAAAACAGTCGGCTGATTCTGTAAAAATATCGTGAAGTGAAGTCTCACCTAATGCTAGGGATTTCCACTATTGACAGCTCGCTTTTAACTCACTTCACCTACGTTTCACGATGAAATGTTAACAGAATAGCACTACAGGTCAGTTCGTTACATTACCTACAGAACGTAATTACGAAGTAGTCAGAAATTACATGTACAACTTCTTTTTAGTGCCCTGCACCCAGATCAGGAGGAGTCATTTGATGACTGCCTTAAAAAAATATATACATTGTTAGGGAATCAAGAAACCAATTCCTATACTTTTAATGCATGCATTACCTACTTATTTTAACGCGTTGTTTTTGACAGTACAGGTAATCATGTAAGTCAATCAATTGTTTGCATTGTGCTTGAAATCTAAGGTACGTAAGTGCGAATTCGGCTTGAACAATTCAGGAACAATAATTTAAACTAATATTATGTTTTGGGGCTAAACAGACTTTCTTGGGTTTATCATATTAACATACATCCTTTCGTTAGTTTACTCGTAAACTAATGCACTTATATGCGCGCTGCATGCGAATTGAGCGCTGATGCTCACCCCTTCGAAATTTAGGCGTGATTTTATGTGACATTCAAAAAAGGTAAAAGACACGATGAGGTGAAGATATAATTATGTTTCGATAAAAACCCAAAAATAAATAAAGAGAAAATAAATAATATTCAAAAATTGGTCTAACATTATAATATTGTCGATCAGTTTATGATTCGTCTCATGCACTTATAATGCAAAACAAATACAAAAACAAATTTGCGAGTTCAAAAGGGCACATGTGGGACTCGAACCCACGACCTTCACGTTTCAGAGACACGATGCTCTATGCCACCCAGCTGAGCTAATGTGCCATCACAAGTGGAATTTCGGGTCCTGTATCGTTCCCCTGAGTGCATTCACCCGACGACGACAGCGCCCGACGCCCTTCAAAATAAACGGCTGCAGCTGCGGACAAACACGGAACTACTAGCAAACGCATAACCCTTTTGAAGGTCAGAAACAAACCATACAAGACAGATGGCACTGATATTAGTTTAACTTCGAGTTTTTTATTTTTTATTATTGATGACGCTATTGCCTACCCTTTTAGAGTTAGTATAAGATTTATGTGCCTCCACGCGCACGAATAGATGAAGAAAGTTGGCCGGCTAAGTTCAGGCACAATGTACTTTAATCTATATGTTCACAAGTAAATATAATATAAATTTTAGAAATAATAATAGGCTCATAGCAGCGGTTTGTCTCTCTGTGGATCAAATCAAAGGCCTTTTCTCATACACAGAAGGCATGAGCAATGATACTATTGCATTACCACACGCGTCCTCCATACAAATTATCGGATGTAGCTACTACTTGTAGTTATTTATTTACCTTCCAGTTTTTTCACAAATTAACACATAGTATTATCTTATTTTAATAAATCACAATTTTAGTTTTGTCTGGTTTTGACCCCGTACCCTATTGTTTGGAAAGCTGACGACTTAACCTTTGGGCCATCACGCTACAACATAGCTATTCCAAAACGCCCAATAAGTTGAAAAGACACATTAAATAGGCGGCACATCAAATACTGTTATCGCAGTGTTAGGGATATCTGTATGTTAGTATTAGGAATCTTGTATGCTTAATATCACTCTCAGTAATAATGGTGCGAACTTTACGTCCTTTGAATTCGGATTTGTAAAACTAAAAACGTCTTACTGTTGCATGAAAACCTAGTACTACGAATACGGTAAGGCCTGAATGGATCAATACTGTTGGCCGAGCACGTGCCACGCCAACGCGGTTGCCATGACTACAGTGCAACAAGAGTGAAGTTCGCTGTACACATGCACTTTGCTTGCTGAGAAAAATATGAATTACATCTTATACAAATGCGTATCCCTATTGGAAAGTATTCCCGCCTTTTCAGAATTTAATTCTACTCCAAATTTATGTAATTTCTAATTGCAATTCTGTTATTTTTCGTAAGATATTTACCAAGAAAATGTCAACCCATCCCTATTCCGAGGTGATACCTTTAATTAATAATTGAAATATAGACTCAAGAGCACGGTTTCATACGACAAAATTTATAGTATTTGTTAAGTATAATATAACGGTTCGTTTTCATGTTATAATGTTTAGCTTTCCAGTTATGGTTCTCAAGAAAATTGCAAACAAAGTCGTGAAACCTAAATTTTCCAAGCTAACCGTGATCGGTATTAAAGAGACACGTATCAAAGGGTGT
This sequence comes from Hyppa rectilinea, assembly GCA_951799385.1. Lineage (NCBI taxonomy): Eukaryota > Metazoa > Arthropoda > Insecta > Lepidoptera > Noctuidae > Hyppa > Hyppa rectilinea. The sequence continues at coordinate 25,060,010 of OX637300.1, read as the reverse complement.
ACAGAATGCAAGCAAAGGTAGACTTTAGTACTATGATGTTAAAAATTTATTTACTACAGAAAAATGGAAATACTTGTTACGTTAATGATCTCAAAATTCTTGAATCAGTCTAGAAACGTTCATGTGCTCCTAGTATTGTGCCACGTATTTGAGGTGATCCAAACGTTTGGAAACAAACGACTCAGGGAGGGGGCTTAATAGTTCGTCTGTTCGTCGCTTGGTGAATTACACTATTCAGAAGTGTTACTAAGCATTATAAACTACTAGCTGACCCGACAGACGTTGTCCTGTCTTAACTATGATACTGTAGAGCCTTAGAGTAAAACCTTATGTTATACATGGCTGGTAAATATCTGACGGCATTCGAACCTTTCAAATGTATTAAGAATAGATTAGGATTTTATATATTCTAGACTTTACGTCTGGCAGCGCGCCTAAACAGATGTATTCGTTATAACAAAGTGAAAATATAATAACATACGTTTAAACTGGAAAAGTGTTCATCTTCATAGTATAGAAGCCCTATACCCACATTACACGCTCTACCACTGAGCCCCCTTAGTAGAGGATCTTCCATCCTCTACATTTTGGTGGAGGACGCCAGAGTCTCCACAGAAGACGCGGTACGGTCCCGCTCGTTTGTTTTTTGGTGTGTGCAGAACCTTACAATATCTGCACGAATAAAATGTTATAAAATACGAAATATATGGAGAAAACCGTATAACGGGCATTCTATGCATCCTGTTAGTGGTGCACAGTATAATAAAAACGACGCCCTATATAGTCGTATTATGAAGCAAAGCGATTAAAGCAGGCGAATGAAACAACGCCTGGATATTCAAAGCTAAGTGGTTTTTATAGTTTCGTAATAATGGTTACCATGGAGACCATGATTATTTATTCCGCCTACAACGGCGTATGCTTTGAAGATTTCTTAGCCGAATTTAAAGTGTTAGCAATAGATAAGAAGTGGATAAAGAGCAATTGGGCTCTGATTATGGGCGCATTTATGCAGGGTCCAGCCCGCATTTATTATTCCACGATATTATATAATGATCAAGAGATCAGTTTCGAGGCAATGTGTGACGCACTGAGGAAGGAGTTCCCGTGCAGAGTGCACAAGGGAGTGTGTGTTTCTGTTGTGCAGGACACTGTAACAAATGTTGTTGTGGAGGATGTTGTCCCACCTAGCGCAACGCAAGAGCTGTCTGAGGAGTGCGGACAGGATAATTTTGTAAATATGTGTGTTGATGCTGTTGTAATTTCTAGCGCAACAGAAGAGAAGGTGCTAGTTACGGAGCCAAGCTGCCTTGTGAGCAGTGATGATGATGATGTTGTGAGCAGTGTTGATGACGACGTTGATGATGTTGTTGGCGCTGACGTGCGAAGCTGCCTAGACAGCTGTGATGTGGATGAGGAGACCGAAGTGTTCGAGTCAGAACACGAGGAAGAACTGGACGAATCGGGTCGGTCCAGTCCTGTTATTAATGATGATTCTGTTTCAGAGCTTAATGATGAATTTTACCATGATCACGATATAGCATTTAATAAAAACGACATCGCTGTTGATCGTGTTGATGAAGATGGTCTCGTATCCATTTCATTGGATATAAGTGTCCAAGAGTTGGTTGTGGTTGACGCGGAGTCACCTGCATTGAGTGGTGAGATGGTGCAGATGAAGGAGAATGAGCCGTTAGTTATTCCTTCAACGTTAGAGTTTTCGGAGATAGAGGCGGAGGAGAGTGAGCATTTTGTTAGTTCTTCAGCGATGGTGGTGACAAACACTTATCGTAACTTGTTCATACAACGGCGCATGGTTAAAGCTAGAATTAAAACAATTTGTAATGCTAAAAAGAAAAATAAACATAGAAATAAAATTTTCTTGAACGGCTCTGTGACATATAAAAATAATGTCAATTTCAGATTTAGACGTTTTCAGAATATGACTTTGTATGTCAGAAAAATTAAAATGAAAAAGTTTGTCTCCAAAATTATGACCAAAAGAGGTCATAGGAAATCTCATAAACTTTTTATAAATAAATTTTCATTTTTGCATAACGGGTTTACAGAATCGAATAGAAAGAGGTTTCGAAACATTTTTAGTAGATGGAAATTTTTACTTTTTAGAATTATATAATTACGACTCCAAATAGTTTTCATATCATGTCGCTGCATAATTTTTGAGATAAGTAGTAGCGAACAAAAACTTTTTACAGCTAAATAGGTTAAAGACTTTTCATTTTTATGTTGATAATTAATTGTCAGTTTTAGACATATTTGCCACTTGTTGACATGTCTGGGGGGGGACTAATGATTATGCGCAGCGACGTAGTCAGCATAATGCTCTAATCAATTGTGCTATAAATAACATAAAAAAGGCGCAAGTTAAGCAGAAAGCGGCTTACGATAAGAGAGCAAAGATAAAAAACTTTGTGCCAAATCAGTTGGTTATGGTTTATACGCCGAGGCGAGTAACTGATAAGAGCCTAAAATTATGTAGGTTATATAAGGGCCCTTATCAAATAGTTCGGAGATTATCGAATGTAAATTATGTTATCAGATTGAATAGAAGGAGCAAAGACATTATACATGTAAATAGATTAAAACCTTTTTATGTTAGGATTTAATTGGCAATACTTAGATGTCATCTGTCGACATGTCAGTCATGACGATGTCATGTAGTTGTAAACATGTTGGATTCATTATTTTAGCTAAGTTGTAAGATATAGATTATTGATGCATGTTTCTTTGTATTTATTGCATATGGTGATCAAAAATGAATGAGATGCGGCTGGGTGAGCGTGTGGAATGTCACACCTCGCCGCGTCAAAGCGTCAGGGGGAGCGACACTTCGTCTTCTTATTTCTCTAGTGCCTTAGCAGATTAGCATGATCGTGCTCCAGAGCATTTCAACATATTTTATATTTTATTTGTCGTGAGAGAAGGGGTGACACCCGTCCTGAGTTGAGGCCTACTTTGCTAACGGGGCGTAGCCTTGCAAAGTGTGTCAGGTTGACATAATTGGTCTAACTGAGGATGGGGTACCCATATCTTGGTACCCGTATGGTAGTTTCACATCTGGAGTGTGGGCATGAAATGTTTTTATTGGTAGCCTTTTCGTCTCAGTCTTTCCCTCTCTCTGACGCAATAGCGTTCGACGGAGTGTAGGATGCCGACGTCTAGTCTTCTTTGCAGTCAACCCCTTCAGGGTCGATATGAACCTTCATATCATTGTTTGTTTAAGAAGGCTGGCTGCACCCTTTGCCCCGGGTTTTGGTGCAGTGGGGTTCAAACTGGCCTAGCGTTAGTTTGTGTGCACATTGGCACACATTAATGCATTCATGGACTCTTGTGATGTCGTAAGATTCGCTTTGCCAGAGTTGAGCCTGCCTTTGCAAAGGCCAGACCTCACATGTAGATTCTCCTGGGGTTAGGTAAAATCTTAATGTTAGGCTAGGTAGGAGTAGGAATAGATAGATTCGAATGCCAAGAGTAAAAGGGCTTAGTTATTTTAAAACTAAGTGTTCCCTTTTACTCAAGGGGGGCGTAGCTGATGTAGAGCCTTAGAGTAAAACCTTATGTTATACATGGCTGGTAAATATCTGACGGCATTCGAACCTTTCAAATGTATTAAGAATAGATTAGGATTTTATATATTCTAGACTTGTCGTCCGGCGCCGAAGTTAAACAGATGTATTCGTTATAACAAAGTGAAAATATAATAACATACGTTTAAACTGGAAAAGTGTTCATCTTCATAGTATAGAAGCCCTATACCCACATTACACGCTCTACCACTGAGCCCCCTTAGTAGAGGATCTTCCATACTCTACAATACCTACCTTACCTACTCTACCTGCCCCCTACCTACCCTACCTACCCTACCTACCCTACCTACCCTACCTACCCTACCTACCCTACCTACCCTACCTACCCTACCTACCCTACCTACCCTACCTACCCTACCTACCCTACCTACCCTACCTACCCTACCTACCCTACCTACCCTACCTACCCTACCTACCCTACCTACCCTACCTACCCTACCTACCCTACCTACCCTACCTACCCTACCTACCCTACCTACCCTACCTACCCTACCTACCCTACCTACCCTACCTACCCTACCTACCCTACCTACCCTACCTACCCTACCTACCCTACCTACCCTACCTACCCTACCTACCCTACCTACCCTACCTACCCTACCTACCCTACCTACCCTACCTACCCTACCTACCCTACCTACCCTACCTACCCTACCTACCCTACCTACCCTACCTACCCTACCTACCCTACCTACCCTACCTACCCTACCTACCCTACCTACCCTACCTACCCTACCTACCCTACCTACCCTACCTACCCTACCTACCCTACCTACCCTACCTACCCTACCTACCCTACCTACCCTACCTACCCTACCTACCCTACCTACCCTACCTACCCTACCTACCCTACCTACCCTACCTACCCTACCTACCCTACCTACCCTACCTACCCTACCTACCCTACCTACCCTACCTACCCTACCTACCCTACCTACCCTACCTACCCTACCTACCCTACCTACCCTACCTACCCTACCTACCCTACCTACCCTACCTACCCTACCTACCCTACCTACCCTACCTACCCTACCTACCCTACCTACCCTACCTACCCTACCTACCCTACCTACCCTACCTACCCTACCTACCCTACCTACCCTACCTACCCTACCTACCCTACCTACCCTACCTACCCTACCTACCCTACCTACCCTACCTACCCTACCTACCCTACCTACCCTACCTACCCTACCTACCCTACCTACCCTACCTACCCTACCTACCCTACCTACCCTACCTACCCTACCTACCCTACCTACCCTACCTACCCTACCTACCCTACCTACCCTACCTACCCTACCTACCCTACCTACCCTACCTACCCTACCTACCCTACCTACCCTACCTACCCTACCTACCCTACCTACCCTACCTACCCTACCTACCCTACCTACCCTACCTACCCTACCTACCCTACCTACCCTACCTACCCTACCTACCCTACCTACCCTACCTACCCTACCTACCCTACCTACCCTACCTACCCTACCTACCTATGCAAAAATGTGCAATAAAAAAATTGTTCTCATACAAACTTTGCCAACCCTTGTAACCCTTTTAAGGGTTGAATTTCCAAAAAATAATATGCCAATGTCCTTCTCATGAATGCAAACTATCTACATACCAAATTTCAGCAAAATCGGTTGGATGGTTTAGGCGTAACAGACAGACAGACAGAGTTACTTTCGCATTTATAATATTATATAGTGTGGATAAATTGCTAAAAACTTCGCATTTCATCGGACTTTAAAAAGTCGGAGGTGCATTCGTCGATTTAGGCAAACCTCACCATGTGTCCAATAATTATAAATAATTTTACTTTCCTTGATAGTTTAAAAAAAACCAATACGTAAACCATTTCGTATGTTGCCGTTCCTGTGTCTGTTATAATTGCACATGGCTTGTACAAACAAACTGCTTCTGAAAATTTAATAATAAAAACTTTACTTGGGGCAAAAACGAAAATAAAAAGTCCTAAATACAAGGACCGGAGACTTCCGACAGCCTAACGGCGGCATGCCGGTTGTTTTGAGGTATTCAAACAATCCTGTCAATAATTCTCCTATTGTATTCTTTCAGTATTTAATAAAAATTGCATTTGGGTGACTATTTCAATTTTATAGAACATTAGTTGAATAAATACTTTATTTTTATAATGACAAGCTGTTATTTTATAAGCATAAATAATACTTTATCTTAACAAATTGAATATTTTATGCATAAAGACAGACCGAAGTTGAACGCTTTTGCCTTTTTTTTTTAATTTTAGGGTTTGTTACAAATCTTGTACTCACTATTTCCTATTTTTTGATAGATTATTCTTGACAGATCTACCATTTTGTTGTTGTATTTTATTTTATTCTATTCATTGCGTGCTGATTGACGTCATGTAAGGACCACGTACCATGGCAGGTAACGACGCTATCAGGTTCGATATTCGCCGTCCTGAAATACTGGGGACGCAGAATGATTGGTAGCTGGATGCATATTTTTAGTTTCATGGTGTGACGTTCATAAAAGTCCTTATTCCAAGGTGTGTAGGGTCAAAATTGCAATCAATACGTGCATACAAACTGCATCAGAACTCTGTTAGCGACCCCGTACAATGATAGAGAAACGACCTGCAAGTAATTGTTACGAGTCTGGGTGTTTTTCTATCTATGATATGTATGTATTTACAAAAAAAAAATGTATATAAGTAGTATCTTGTTACCATAACACAAGCATTAGGTTGCTTAGCTTGGGACTATATGGCGTTGTGTGAAATGTCCAAGGATATTATTATAGAGAATGAAACGACACAAACTGACTTTCAGTGACTTCGCAAAATTTTGGAACAATATATTTGGATTAGTCTGGGATTATTGTAGGCCTTAATTTGTCTGCTTTAGATATACACGCGTAATTGAATGAATAAGGTTACACATATATGTTTCTATGAAAGAATACGATAACCGATGACAGGATTCTAGTAAGTTTATCTTGAAAAACCTAGAAAAATATTAGATGATTAGAAACACAACAATGGGAAAAATAATTTGACGTGACTGTAGTCTTTGCTACGGCAGCTCCAAGTACTCAAAGCTGAACATACATATGCTATAGCTACACTTTGTAACTTTTAACTGTGTTAGTTATGAATATCCACCGTAATTATCATCGGCCACGGCAGACCTCAGCCATTGACCTCTCCTATATACCTAATCCCCGGCTATACTTAACCAGCTATTATCCTGTCACTTCGATGATAATCACTCTACTTTAGTATGAGGGCGTAATGACAGGACGGTTATTAGATTTGTTGTAACATTATAATTAAAATCCATATTAATATTATAAAATCCAAAGTAACTCTGTCTGTATTCGTTACCTTTTCATGACTAAACCACTGATTTGGGAGAGAGATAGATTGCGTCCCGGGGAAGACATCGGCTACTTTTTGTCAAAAAATTTAGCGATATAACCTAACTTTACGCGGAGGGTAGGTCTAGGTCTGGAGGTAAGTGACTCGTCACAACGGTTACGCACTAATGATCTGAAGCTTTGCAATAAATATAATTAATTTTCTTAGCCTAACGAACGGTTAACTTTAAAATCACACGCTAATAAGCTTAAAGCACACGAGGTTGGATAAATTTTCATTGAAGATGAAGTTTTATGAATGTGTACTGTTGTTTCCAGCTTGAAAAGTAGGAGTTTTGGACCCAATAAATGGCGTTGTTGTTGAGATTTTAAGACCGTGCAACGGAGGGGCAGGTCGCTAGTAATTAATTAATTAATTAATTTAAATTGCTCAAGTTTGGAAATCCAATGTCTTGTTGGATGTGTGTGTGCATGTACGTTTGTTATTCAATCACGTCAGAACGGCTAAACGGATCTGGATGGATATATAGTTTATTAAATAAATGAATTAACATAAATGATGTCCACTTGGGGAAGCCGCTGGTAGAAGCTAATAAAAAATCTTCAAAATCGGTTCACGTAGTAAAAAGTTATGAGGTAACACACATTAAAAAAAAATACGGTCGAATTGAGAACCTCCTCCTTTTTTTGGTGTCGGTTAAAAACAAAAGCTAACATGTCAAGTTAGTTCCAAATTCTGCCACACCGCAGCCAAGTCAGTTGAGGTCGGCCTTGTGTAGGTATGTGTGAGTCAGAGGGTGTTTCAGTGTTCATAATACATGTCTGTAAGCCCTGCATGTGTGCAGCTGCACTCATACCAGTCACTGAATGGGATCGATCTGTGACGTCACGAGACGTCATGACCTAGATGTCAAACCATCTCTTCCATGCTTATGGAATCCTAGTACCACAGCACCGGAAATAAAACTTTTTTTTTTACTATTCACCTACATTTCTGGGCCTAGTTTTGACCTACAAACGTGGCCTGTGAGGTGTGTATGTATATGTATGTATGTTCAACATTTTCATTTATACTGCAAACGAAATTAAATAAAATAGCTCACCTTTGCTTCGCATAGTGTTTACGACTTGAAAACATGGAAATTTCTTTATTATACGTAATTAATTAATAGCACTGAACTCTAAAGGTGCTTCCCCACCGGAGTAACATTTTGTGGAGCAACATTTACAAATATTAGTCGGCAATTAATAGATAACAAAAAAATATAGCAAGGATTATAGAAAGTTACTTAATGTTATCATGTTGTTAAATATGTAGCTCAATAAAAAACTACTTTGGTGTGGATAAAAACGGATAAAACTTTGCACCATAAAACGGATAACAACAAAGCAGCAGTACTCGTAACATAATTTGTGCTACAAATGTTTTTCAGAGACTTTGTTCGTTATCCGGTGTAGAAGAATAATAGGGATTTAGGTTTGATTTATTTTACCTTACTGACACTTTGCAGACCGTCAGTATACAGTGCCTTAATTAAAATCAGTAGTAATTTTACTCTTCATGCATTTTTGGCACACATACACTAAAATGACATAGTACTTAGACGCCAAAGTGTCTTTTCTGTTTTTTAATTATTTGTATATAGTATGTTAGATCGTCATTTAATTTAAGTATAGTATAAGTAGTTATTAATTAAAATAAACTAAAATGACATGAGTATTTATAATCGGGAAATAGTTATTATGTATAATTATGTATAAAAGTATTTGCTACTACAAGCATTCCGTGCGAGGTGTGGTGACGAGGATTTCTTGATCTCTTGGCGCTTCATGGACTCCTGGCTTGAAGCATATTTAAGCACAGTTTTACGCAAGCGCATTTCAGGCCATAGCACGTGGACCCTTCACCCCTTTGATTTAAGCTTGCACCATATGAGTTAAAAAAGCACGTGGTATTCACTTCTCAGCATTTCTGGACTCCTTGTGCTGTTACCACATTCGCGCATTCTGCTGCGCAACAAGACATCCGTTATGATAAGCTGTAGTGCAATGGATATTGTTGATTTGTTAAAATGAAAAATGTTAAATACTACTTTTGTACCTCAGCCTGTAGTAATTTATAATAATTATATTTCTCCCCAAATAAAATATTAGGCGAAAAATGAGTTAGAAAGCTCTGCATAGAGTAAATTTAGATAACAGTAATTTCCCACTAAGTGCGGTACTGAAATGTGGACGAATGTTTTGATGCCCTGTAACTTTTTCCCCTACCGTTTTTTATATTCTTGAACATATTATTAATATAAGACAGTTAGCTTTTAAATTACGTAAATTTAATTTGTTTAAAAAAAACATTTCAAAATATAAAAAAATGTAGTATCCCACCGGTATCGGCACAATGGTCCAAGTTACCGGTGGTCAGGGCTCCTGAGAGAGGATCCTCCTAACTAGACGCGCCATGTTCAAGAGTACCGCTTTCTGGATCAAGCCCCCGATACAAGAGCCTAACAAGAGCCTTTTCAGTATTTGGTCGACGCTCTTGGTTATTATGCCATTGGCCTTCATATCCATTTGTGTAAATAAATATAACCTAGTCTCAAAAACCAGATAAGAACAAACTTAATATTGTAACATTCTCCCAGACGTTCCAACTGCAAGTATATGTTTGAACGCACAATATCGGGTACTATGGATACATTAAACTAAAAAAAGTTTTTTCCGTTATCTATAAGTAAATTGTCTGTTTTGTTTTGACCACATACTTACAAAGAAATCCTTTCGTAAAGGATGAGATTTTGTTTAGTTGACCACGTAATTCATAAATGTAAAATTTCTACCAACACAAGTAAACACGTCTTGCACGCTGCAGCGAAAGGTAGTTGTTATGTACGAACCTCCTTGTTGGGTGATTTCCTAGTGACACACTCTATAAATAGTGATCGGGATCACTCCAAGATACGTATACCTTCTATAATATCAAATACATGACATTTATATGCACCCTCTCATCCTTCTGTTATCCTGGCATAACATGGCAACGGTATCGATTTTGATTCCATTCATCACAGCGACGCCATCACAACCACCATGCAATGTTGTCTTAATTTCAATTTTGCCTTTTTCTCAATTTTTTGCACAAACTTTTGGCAAAAGCGCGCATTCTGTACTGAATTTTTCTTTTATAATTACTATAAAAAAATAAACCTACTAAAACCACTTTGCTTCAATAAGCACAGCCACTTTTAAATAAGCTACGGAATTTAGGTGCCACGGTGTATAATATTATCTAATTAAAAAGCAACAAGTTTAAAAACATATCGAATAATCATAATCGAAACCTTCAAAAATATAAATAATTGTTTTAGTTGTTTTGGTGACGTTGTCCTTTGAACCACGATAACATTAATTGCGTGTTAAGTTGCTACTACCTTCGAAAAGCGACCCTCACTGTATCTACAAGTGCTATGCATTCCATAAGTATTTGTTTACATCTGTCTAGCCCTTTTTCAGTTCAAGGACATCATTCGTCAGGATATATAAAACAACGAAACTATATTGTAGTCATTCGGCTTACTAAAAAATTCATCATCCACGTTGTTAAATGTCCATGTTACTAAATACGTAACAGAAACTTCAACCACGAATATCTTGTATAAGTTTTTGATGTTCGCTTAAATTTTTGGAACAATGTACCTTAACGTAGGTTGGAGTTGATTGGAGGAAAATGTAGCAATCGTCACGATCCTAAAATAAAATTGTGCGCCCGGAGGAACCCCGTCAGATACGATGTTCTTTTTCACGTATGACAAACACTAAACAGTTTTGACACTTACAAATTTTCTATATTGTTTATTTACCTACCTCAAAATATAAATATTTCTTCGCAATAGAAATATTCAAATGAGTAGATTTACTCATGCATGCACACTAGTAACATTCATGTGTTAAGTTTTAACTACGTACTGGGAGGTTGCATCTGTCCTGGTCACTGAAATTTATACGGTGTTAGTTAGAGAGAGACAGTTTAACGATACTTTGTCCAGTTTTCAACAAGAAGGGTTTTACTCACCCCTACAACAGCGATGACTGGTGTTGGTTCGGACTAACAGTACATTTTCTTCGCTTTCTGATATCCTAGTATTTCGAGGTTTGCGCCGAAGCATTTGCCGTTCCATAGAACAGATAAAATTGGTAAATTACGGTTCTTTCAATATAATGAGCAATTTATGCAGCTATAAATAAAAAAAAATCTGCTCATCCGAAGATGTTGTTCTGTCCAAATGTCGAAATTATTTATTTTTTATTCACACAATAAGACCCAAAAACGAAATTTTTACTACTACTCCCCTACCAGTCAACCAAGGGTGGTGAACAGATTAGATGGATGGTACTTTAATTGAGAGAAGTAATAATAGAAAGTTAAAGTCACACAAAATGATTCATTAAAGAAATCTCATAGAAAAGCACTTTCAGTTTGCCCGCATTTTCCAGACAACTTTTCAAATTTTCTTCCCGTAAGAACTTTATTCGGATTATTGCGAAATAAAATGAAGTTTATTAAATTTACCAGATGATACTTACTTACCTAACAAAAAGCTGAGCTGGAAGAAAGGAAATGTCTTCTAAAAATTACACAGATATACTTTCCCAACAATTTTTCTTGCGCTATATATATTTCTAATATTATAAACGTGAAAGTTTATAACGATAAAGGGATGTATAGATGTTTATTACTCTTTCACTTAAATTTTATTCAGGTAGTATGTTCCGTGCGTTAATTTTCGACATAGGTACGCGCGGGCGAAGCCGCTGGTAGAAGCTTGAATAATTATTCATGTTTGACGTAAGTTGTTTGGTCATTGAGTTATCTTTAATTGTTTCAACCTCTGTAGTACATTTTATTTTTTTTCCCAGGAAAATTAATTGCCGATATAAATGAAACTATATGATCTATAATTAACTATTTATTTACATTTAAAAGCTAAATATTCATAGTAATATATACAGAAATAATAAGTATATAATCAAAGAGCATCAAAAAATTCTTCCACATCGCTGTCAACAGGAAAAGTTCCCAAAAGGCTGGCAGCATTGCCGCGTTGTATGGCAATGCTGATTCTTTGACCAAAAAATAGGCCAGCCCTCTGGTCGCGTGAAGAGTCGATCAACCGCTTGGCGATGTCTCGGAAAACGTAGTGTGCACTCGGACCCCATGGCCCTAGTGTTTCAACCCCAAACGGCTCGAACATGTAAGCCCCAATAAGGTTGGAGTATTTGCGCCGTTTGAGGTTTTCTGCACCTGCAGCGGCTGCACCAGCACAGCCCGCCGTACTAGAAAGGTGGGATGGCGCAAGGGTGTCGACACACGTTGCGTCCCACACCAAAGGCCTACCCACCTTCCAAGGCATCAGTGTCATTCCGTCTGGTCTCTTCCCAACGTCGCGTGCCCAGCCCTTAGGTTCTAAAACAGCTGGCACCTCGGCGGTGACAAGAGCACGACGGATGATGTCATTGATGCTGGCGTGCCGTGCTAACCGGCCTGCACTCTTACTGCAGGATAGGCCATGGTGTCCGAGGCAGTCGACATCTTCACCGCATTGGCAGCGATGCGGAGCCACGCAAGGAGCGCCTAGACGCAGACAGGTAGCGACCCGGAAGGTGGTGTCACACAGCATGGTACCTATGTTGGGTGACGGTAGTGCCTGAAGCCAGAGGCCCGACTCCCACTCACCCACAGCCAGCAGGCGGGCACGCTCAGCAGTATTAGTGGACGTATTAATAAGATTATTCCGTACCAACCTGCAGAGCGGCTCATCCCACTGCCTCTGGGAAGATGGGTTCACGGGCCGATCAGTGTTTGGGCAAGCCATTTTCCAAGCGTTCACAGCGGCGGTCAAACACGGCACTTCAGAATCAACCAGGGAAGGTGCTAAAATTTTCCCGGTCAACTTTTCAGTGCTGTGGACAGAGGACAGGAACGCCGGTAAGCTAATACTGTTAATTTTGCGGACGCCGAGGCCGCCAAAACGAATGGGCAGTGTGGCTTGCAGCCACGCTCGGTCGTCCAAGGCCACATTTAAAATGGATGTTAATGTGCTGCGAATAATTTGGTCAATTTTGTCCAAGAGATGAGGTTGCTTCCATAAAGGGGAAGAACGTAGAAAATACATAAAATTTGGGCCAAAACAACAGTATCTAATCAGGGTGAATGCCGAATGCAAATTAATTTTGGAAAGTCTGTCCGAAATATTGTTGAAGTTTTGAATTTTATCGTCTATATGAAAGGAGAAAAACTGTCTTCCAAAATTGGGGAACCTAGGAGGTGTAGTGAACTTTTTTCTAAAATTTTGATTTGTGGAGCTATGGCATTAAATTTTTGTAGGGTCAACTGTCTGTCGGTAATGTCAGAAAGGTAAATTTCACACTTTGATGCGTTAAGGTCCAAGCCAATAGATTTAAATTGTTCTTTCAGGAGTCGTAAATCTTTTAAAACCGTGTCTACGTCACCTCCTAGCGTTCCATCATCCAAATACCACACGTTAAATTTCGAATTTAGTTTCTGGATAATGGGATGAATAGCCAAACTGAAAATGACTGGCCCAAGAGGGTCACCTTGTTGGAGGAAAGATTTACTATTTATTGCTTCACAGCATTGTAAACAAAGCGAAGCATTGATCCTGAACCAAAACTACTTACTTTGTAATTAATTGTAATAGCATCGACATAATGCTGGTAAACCGGTTTTCGTAACGCAATGCTAGATGTCACTATTATCACAAAGAAAGTGACGTAGCGTCGTCGATCGCTGGCTTAGCCGATTAACCTCCTGTCTCATTCTGCTACCCTGGTACCAAAACTCAAATGCAAAGCCAATGTTCGAAAAAATGGATATTTCACAAGTAACGTCGTTCGTGCACAGTGTTCAAAATAATGTTGTTGAAAAACACGTAAACGCTGCAACTTGAGTACGGGTACCAGGATAGAATAAGTTCTTGGTGGTCATTCGATAAAATTGAAAATGGTGCCATCTAGGCACGCTACGCAATGTGAAATACGGCCGTTTCTGAGTAGACTTCAACCCTCTTTTAAATCAGTTCAAACAATGGTTAAAAGACAGCTTAATGGCAACACGCCTGGCTCTTTTTGAGAGTATTCTGAGATCAACGTCTTAGCAGTACAATATTTTAAGAATGAGCATAAATGAATCAAGTACACGGTTTTTTGCCTTCACAAAACATTCGAATTCTATTACCTATTATAATAATACGTAAGATTGACAGAAACGAAATAAACACACTGTTGGTGTGAATAATTCGTTACCTTGTATGACTGTTTATCTACTGGAAGAAATTTACTATAAATGATGGTGAAAACCTCACCAAAACCCGTTGCGAAGTTTAGAGTAGACCGAACGCGATAATACAGCTGGACACGATAAGTCACTTTCATCTAAACTTATAATAATTTAAAAAATAAAAACATCCGAATTGACAACCTCCTCCTTTTTGAGTCGGTTAAACATCGTCGTGAAGTCAATACTTTAAAATTTGAATATTATTGAATTCAATAATATTAAAAAAGTAATTGCTATGATTTCTAGGAACGATTCTTATACCGAAAATATGTATTGTAGATTTTTTGTCGTGAATCTGTTTATCTGTGAGAAAATTTCACCAATGAAACTGAACGGGGCCACCGAATAAACCTCGTTTAAGATAAATGTACATACAATTTAATTTTTTCTATGAAATATTAACACTGACAGCTCTTGAACTCTTGGTAATTCTAAAGACTATTTTAAATTATGACGCTATTTGCTATGTGGGATTAACAATACTTTATGTTAGTATTCTTCTATATATAGATTACCACATATAGCTGTTAAAGGGCCAGAATATTAAATGATCGCACATAATTATGTCACAATACACAGGACACATGGGATCTGATAGTTTCAGCAGGCGGTAAAACTTCAACGACGTCGTTCTGGAGTACTAGCACGTCATAACTATTCAGAAGCAAGGCTGACGCACAATTATCAATTGTAGTTTTGTAGTGAAATCCACACTATTTTTGTCCGTACCAGAGCAGGTAGCACCAAAAAAAAGAGATGTTGCTATAGTATTAGTTTGACTGTGATAGTGCGAGATAGAAATAATTCTGTACCATCCATAAAATTAGAATAAACTGAATCACAGAACGTAAGTTTAATGTAGGTACATTTATTTAAATATTTTAGGTGTAATTGCATTATCTAAATAAGAACTCATCAATCAATTCATTCCCTACTATTCGCTGAAAAGGGTAGGAAAAGTACTTCTTTCAAAAAGACTAAAAATGTTCTAAGAGAGATTCTAATCAAATATTTCTCCTTAACTGCCGAAAATTTTTATATGGGAAACCAAAACAGTTTTACCTTTAATTTCATCAAGCAAAGGATTATTATTTGTATGATACTTTAATATTTGTATCGATAGTACATACTTATATTTTCTGCTAACCAGAACCTTATTCCGCCGTCCGCGTAGCAATAGTATGAACTACAATTTACTAATCAGACGCGCAGGTGACATCTGCTACGAGTTTGTAGTAAGCGTAGCCGTGATAATGCTACGTCGTAGCTGCGTAGTGGAAGTATTTACGAAGCTTTGTGCTTTAGATAATTACTGTCTGGCAATCTTAGTAATAATAGACATAATAGCGTGTCTATTATGATACGCTATAAAGTAGTCTTCCTCGGGATCCAATCTATCTCTCTGCCAAATGTTATCGAAATCCGTTCAGTAGGTTAGCCGTGAATAGATAATATACAGACAGATAGAGTTACTTTCGCATTGTTTATATTAGTAAGAATAAAAACGGCACTACACCAATAAAAACAATTGACTATCTTATTGTAGGTATATAATTAAATTAATAATATGTATTAACATGGAACAATGGACACCCTTGAATACTTTCTTTCGCAGAACACCAGTGATTGGCAAACATGTACTTTGTATTTAACTAGACAATTTTATTTTGTATGTTTATTTTGTGTTTTAATCTTTCCAGTTGTGGGATGTGGATGACAGCATTAACAACACGCTACTGAGGATCGATGACAGTGGTTGCGTCGTCGTAAACCTCGACCACACAGTACAACCTATTCCTAATCAGAGAATCCGACTGCCTTGTCAAGATGGGCGTCGAATTACCCATTGTGTGCCACTCGTTGTATGCTAAGAAAAACTACTTTACGCTCGTCAATGATTCTTTACAAGTGAGTTGTAAATAGTGTGATTAACAAATACTATTTTTCTTTTACTGTAGAAAAGTGTGGGTTGCTTTGTGTCCTTGATTTTGTATTTTCACGCATGCGCATTGGTAAGCAGTCCACGTGTATCGGACGTCCTTTTCTTCTATCCAAATCTACAGCTGTTTCATGGGCTCCTAGTAACACAACCATCGCGCAAGGACTAATTTCAGCGCACGTTAAGTATAACGGGCTGATCAACAGTATGTTACCATACCCGCGATATCCAATTTTTCTTTCGGTTTTCATAAATTGGAGCTGAGGATTCGTTTGTTGCGCTAATTCCTCGAATCGGATTAGAAAAGCTATTTTTGTATTTTATAGACCGAAAAGTATAAGCTTATAACATCACGTTAGGACCGTTAAAGAAAAAAGGTCCTAAAGAATGCTTAGCGCGAATCTATACGTATATACAGGGTGGAATTTTGTAATGCCACCTGGAGGGAAAGTACTCTTAATACTGTAAATAGCACATTTTACTCAAAGAAAACATTCCTTTATTTTTGAATAGAAAGAAAACTGCATTCAAAGATTTCCGAAAATTCGCTTGCCACACCCGGGAATCGAACCAACTAAAATCTGTAAAAAGTACAACCTGTACTTTTATTGCATCGATCGCTAAGATCACTTATAAGGATGAAATCTCTCGAACAAACTTGATAAATTAAATGATTGGAAAACCATGAAATCTCAAATTATTTACAAAAAATTGTAAACTAACTAATTATTTGCTCGAAATGGGCTCCATTTTCTTGGATACACAAATGTATTCTTGTAAAAAATTCATTTCTAGTAACTTTTAATATCGTGTTGTGGTGAATATTATAAATCGTATTCTGATCTTCAACTCTCAACTCGTTTATTTTCGCATAAAATTGAATGAAAATTTGATTTTTCTATGATGTACCTAGCCTTTTCCGAACTATGTCGGGTTAGGCTTCTTGATTTTTCACATATTCCCACAAAAAAAAATCTCAACGGGTGAGATCTGGTGATCTCGTAGGCCATCTCACTGTACCGTTTGTACCAATCTTCAATAGTCTTATCTAAATAGTAACTCGTAATTTTCATGGATAAATGACGTCAATGATAAAATTATTTATTACTAACATAAGTAAACAGATGGATCTTTAACTCAAAGAGCTTTAACTTGATACATTAAATTTATAAGTCCAGATTTCATGGTTTTCCTTTCATTTAATTTATCAAGTTTCTTAGAAAGATTTTATCCTTATAATTGATCCTAACGATAAATGCAATAAAAGTACAGGTTGTCATTTTTACCAATTTTAGTCGGTTCGATTCCCGGGTGTGGCAAGCGAATTTTCGGAAATCTTTGAATACAGTTTTCTTTCTATTCAAAAATAAAGGAATGTTTTCTTTGAGTACAATTTGCTATCTACAGTATTAAGGGTACTTTCCCTTCTGGAGGCATTACAAAATTCCACCCTGTATATAAAAGAAAGTCGGGTTTGTTCCCTCCATTATAACTCGAGATCTGCTGGACCAATTTTCATGGTTTTTGTTTCGTTGGATTTGTCTCCGCCCTGAATAGCAGAATAAATTTTTTTTATTTTTTTCGATAAACTGCTGATTTTCCTCCTATAGGGTAGGTAGGGTAGGTAGGTAGGGTAGGGTAGGTAGGTAGGGTAGGGTAGGTAGGTAGGGTAGGGTAGGTAGGTAGGGTAGGTAGGTAGGTAGGGTAGGTAGGGTAGGTAGGTAGGGTAGGTAGGTAGGTAGGGTAGGTAGGTAGGTAGGGTAGGTAGGTAGGGTAGGTAGGTAGGGTAGGTAGGTAGGTAGGGTAGGTAGGTAGGTAGGGTAGGTAGGGTAGGTAGGTAGGGTAGTGTAGGTAGGTAGGGTAGGTAGGTAGGTAGGGTAGGTAGGTAGGTAGGTAGGGTAGGTAGGGTGGGTAGGTAGGGTAGGTAGGGTAGGTAGGTAGGTAGGTAGGGTAGGTAGGTAGGGTAGGTAGGGTGGGTAGGTAGGGTAGGTAGGGTGGGTAGGTAGGGTAGGTAGGGTAGGTAGGGTAGGTAGGGTAGGTAGCTGGGTAGGTAGGGTAGGTAGCTGGGTAGGTAGGGTAGGTAGCTGGGTAGGTAGGGTAGGTAGCTGGGTAGGTAGGGTAGGTAGCTGGGTAGGTAGGGTAGGTAGCTAGGTAGGTAGGGTAGGTAGGCAGGTAGGTAGGGTAGGTATCACAGTTAAGACAGGACAACGTCTGTCGGGTCAGCTAGTGAAGTAATAAATAACAGCGGGTGATGCAATGTAACATGGCAAGACAGTAAGTATAAGATTTGGCATTTTCGTTTTCTAAAACCACGTTTTCCACGGCGCACGGGGATGAATCTTAATATCAGGCCGATCAATTTGAAACTTGGTATTGAAATCAGAATTTTGTTTTTTTTAAGAATAGCTACTGACATCAAAACAGTACTTTTTTGGTTTAAATAGAGTGTACAGGTGATGGATTTATGATTAAGCTTAACTTTTATACAGTGACCCTCTGTAGAACCTACATTGTAAAGCACGATTCGGTCATAATAACTTCAAACTCTTCAAGAGTACTGTAGTCCTGGTAGCCCAAAAATATTCTCGGGGGCGTTGGGAGGGCTCTCAGCAATTTGTGCTAGGGGTTGCTTTTATTTGGGCGTAGACGTGATTTTGATTGGTTATGAAGATCAGGAGGGATGTGTTAGAGGGAAGTGTTGATCTAGTTTGTCTCGTAGTTTCAAAAGCCTCTTTAATGTTTGTCTTTACAACAATTAATTTGGCTACGTATTAGAACGAACTTCTCACGTGAAATCACGATGTTTAGCAAAACGTATCTCACTAGCCTCCGTAATAGGCGGCATTGGTGCTTTCAAAAGGTGAATCCTTTTGTTATGAAAATCCAATTTTGTTAGGCAAAGCACTTCTCTTTGAGACAGTGTTTATTAATGTAGAAATGATAGTAGCGAAGACGGTTGGCTTGAGAGTAAATAAATAGATAAATTGAATCTAAAAATCATAGCAGATGTGTTTTAATATTTTCTTTATGGATAAGGGAAAAGATATATTTTATATACCATCACACTTGAATATAAGTTTGTCAATATTAACTTGAAATGTGTCCTAAATAACTATTAGTAAGATGACAATTACACGTCATCATACCGCATAGCAATAATTGTATTTTCGAAAACAATATTATTATTTATTAAAACTAAAAAGACTAAATTAAATTAAATAAGGTAGCGCTCTTGCGCCATGCCATCTTCTTTGTACGGCGGGCTGCCTGGGGCAGCTGCTGCAGGTCAAACATCAAACGGCGTAAATACTCCAATCTGATTGCGAGTTATATTATTATGTTCGAGCCGTTTAAGGTTGCAACACTAGGGCCATGGGGTCCGAGTGCTCACTACATTTTTCAAGATATCGAGAAGCGGATGGTGGACTCTTCACGTAATTAGAGGGCTGGCCTATTTTTGGTCAAAGAAATCAGTATTGCCATACGACGCCGACGTGGCAACGGTGCCTGCCAGCCTTTTGGGTTTTTTCCTGTTGACAGCGATGTGGACGAATTTTTTGATGCACTTTGATTTGTTCCTATCCCGTTTTATAATTATGGTTATACGTTCGTACGTTCTTAGTAATATTTTAAGTCTGTTTTCTTATGTACATAAATATTTTGTGTACATATAATAAAGTTTCAACATGTATTAAAACTATAATATCACGGGATATTTTTTCTGAGCTGTCGTAATTTTATGTGATATATTTTTAATTTATTTGTATTTTTTAGAACAATGGCGTGGAGAACGATTTATTAAAAATTTTGACAGCGGTCCAGCACAGGTGATGACCCCCGCAAGACTCTGAGCGCGAGCAAATATTGATTCTAAAATTTTGTTTATTTAAAAAAATCTATGACACAAAAAATTCCTACCATTAAATTCCTTATTGAGCATGCTATTTTCATGAAGTTCATGAAATCCTTGTGGGCTAGAGCTACATTGTACTTGCATGGTGCCATTACATCGCAATTTGGTATAAATTTTCGTAGCACTGCTGACTGATGGATTTTTTTTTTTTTAAGGCTGGGAAGTCATCCAATGACTGCTCCCGCTCTGGGTGGAGCGGAAGGGAGTGTCAGACTCTTACTGACTAAAACCCATCCATGTTCCTTCCGTAGCCCTTTATGTTCCGGGGTAGCGGTAACCCTTTCGGACAATCCCGCTTTTTCTTATGTACATAAATATTTTGTGTACATATAATAAAGTTTCAACATGTATTAAAACTATAATATCACGGGATATTTTTTCTGAGCTGTCGTAATTTTATATGTGATATATTTTAAATTTATTTGTATTTTTTAGACCAATGGCGTGGAGAACGATTTGTTAAAAATTTTGACAGCGGTCCAGCACTGCTGACTGACGGATTTTTTTTTTTTAAGGCTGGGAAGTCATCCAATGACTGCTCCCGCTCTGGGTGGAGCGGAAGGGAGTGTCAGACTCTTACTGACTAAAACCCATCCATGTTCCTTCCGTAGCCCTTTATGTTCCGGGGTAGCGGTAACCCTTTCGGACAATCCCGCTTAAACTGTCTGACGGATGGATGCTTTATTCAAGTTTTGTCAAAAAGTACCTAAGAGTTTGTCCACCGCACTGTCAACAAGACCTAACAAGAAACGAGATTATGTGAACCGTAAGTATTAAACAGTGTTTTAGGTTAAAAGAGGGACATAATTTCAGGTTGAGTACTCATGAAAATCAACAACTTTGTCCATGGGACCGAATATGAAGTATGAATAAAAAAATCAGCTGTTCCATATATTTTGACGAAATATGCGAACATAATTATTAATTTCCTGAACAGCTGGTTTTTTTTTCGTGATTTGATTTTTACAGTTTCATTGTCAAAGTTGTTCATTTTCATGAGTATAATAATTTTTAGCCATTTTTATCAAGACTTGATGTACAGTTTCATTGTCAAAGTTGTTCATTTTCATGAGTATAATTTTAGCCATTTTTATCAAGACTCATTAGATTTATCATATTTTATACAGATAATGTGTGCAATTTTAACTTTGTAATTCAGATTATCCACCGTATCCGTCTAGATTATCTAGAGCATTATGATATAGGTCAGTAACCCAAGAGCTACTGATAGAAGAGCTATATATAAGCAAGCAAACGTTATGTTACAATCGCAGATCTCTTGGTTAGTTCCGTTATCCTAGTGCGCCAACGTTCAAAAAGCCTATCGGAAAATTTTCCACTGGTAAATTAAGCTCGTGACGAATGCGACGTTGCCGTTTAGCAGCTCGTTGATTTCTATAGTAACAAACGTAACGTCTTACTTACTACGTTACGTTTGTTCCTATAGGTATACGTATACTAGAGGACTCCTAGTACATAAGCTTTTTGATGCCCTTTGATTTATTCTTATTTATTTTGCCCTCCTGTTGTTATCTATATATATAAAAGAAAGACGGGTTTGTTCTCCATTATAACTCGAGATCTGCTAGACCAATTTTCATGGTTTTTGTTTCGTTGGATTTGTCTCCGCCCTGAATAGCAGAAAACATTTTTAATTTTTTTTTTTTTTGGTAGGTAGGGTAGGTAGGTAGGGTAGGTAGGTAGGGTAGGTAGGTAGGGTAGGTAGGTAGGGTAGGTAGGTGGGGTAGGTAGGTAGGGTAGGCAGGTAGGGTAGGTAGGTAGGGTAGGTAGGTAGGGTAGGTAGGTAGGGTAGGTAGGTAGGGTAGGTAGGTAGGGTAGGTAGGTAGGGTAGGTAGGTAGGGTAGGTAGGTAGGGTAGGTAGGTAGGGTAGGTAGGTAGGGTAGGTAGGTAGGGTAGGTAGGGTAGGTAGGTAGGGTAGGTAGGTAGGGTAGGTAGGTAGGGTAGGTAGGTAGGGTAGGTAGGTAGGGTAGGTAGGTAGGGTAGGTAGGGTAGGTAGGTAGGGTAGGTAGGTAGGGTAGGTAGGTAGGGTAGGTAGGTAGGGTAGGTAGGTAGGGTAGGTAGGTAGGGTAGGTAGGTAGGGTAGGTAGGTAGGGTAGGTAGGTAGGGTAGGTAGGTAGGGTAGGTAGGTAGGGTAGGTAGGTAGGGTAGGTAGGTAGGGTAGGTAGGTAGGGTAGGTAGGTAGGGTAGGTAGGTAGGGTAGGTAGGTAGGGTAGGTAGGTAGGGTAGGTAGGTAGGGTAGGTAGGTAGGGTAGGTAGGTAGGGTAGGTAGGTAGGGTAGGTAGGTAGGGTAGGTAGGTAGGGTAGGTAGGTAGGGTAGGTAGGTAGGGTAGGTAGGTAGGGTAGGTAGGTAGGGTAGGTAGGTAGGGTAGGTAGGTAGGGTAGGTAGGTAGGGTAGGTAGGTAGGGTAGGTAGGTAGGGTAGGGTAGGTAGACCCTACGGTACGGTACCCTACGGTAGGTATCACAGTTAAGACAGGACAACGTCTGTCGGGTCAGCTAGTTATTAATATTTTAAGTATTATTAGGTATATAAAATAATATTTTTATGAATAAAATGATAAAAAATACCCTCTCACAAAGGAATTCGTTTCTAAGATTTGTATTTTATATGACTGAAAAATAATATAAAAATGATCAAATGTTACACAGTTGACGTGAAAATCTATGTATATGTATTATATAATTATGTATTGCATACATTGTTTGGTTATGTTTTTACTATAAAAAGGAGAAAGCACTAACAAACGTAACCGAGATTCAAACTTTCTTTCGTTTTTTGCCATTTGCAAATCCGTGTCAGATGTAAAGCATAATATGATTTGCAACGATAACAAATATGTATTTGCAGATTAATTAGTTCATTAAAATCATCAATAGAACTCCCGAAGTTAAAATTGTCCTTAAATATTTTAATTTCATGAAATATTCAATTGGTAAAATGAATTTAGTGAGTTGTATTGCTGATTTTAATGATTATACCTCTAAATTGAAACGTAAACTAAGCAAAAGGAATATTAAAGGTAATAATTTTTAGACGTGAAACTGTGACGGAATATTAATGCCCGCGCATTGGATAGTATAACCTTTTGCATGTCTGAGCACCGAAAGCATACAAACACGGTTACAATAAACAGAGTTATCTCAGCTTTTCAGAGGAGGGCTTCATGAGTTCAGAAGATGGATCGTAGTTGAAGTCGGGTGGTCCGAAAATTCATAGTTTCGAAGACGTCGTACGTGTATTTTCATGTCCCCCTAATGACAAAAGAATTACGAAGAAAAGAAGCACATACACTTAAACAAAACTATTGCAATCCGACCAGTGTTTAATTACAACTAAACTCTATGTTATCTTTTACACCATTTCTGTCATATATTGTAAGATATTTGACAAAAAATATACGAAATGCCGCTGAAAACCGCCATTTTTGATTGCCGCTTGTTAGAAACCTTACAAAATAGCCGTGATAAAATGTTTTTCCACAGTTTTTTTTACTGTTATTTTTTGAGTGTTAAATAACGCATATTTTCCATAAGATATTGTTTACTTTTATGTCATAATTTGTAAGAAATCAGCTAAAAAGTCGTACACTTTCATTTTATCACGGGAAACTATGATTGAGACTACGGGTTACAAAATCAATACGCTAAAACATGGATCCGATTAACAAACTTACTGCGATGAAAACAGAGGTGAGTTAAGCATCACGCTACAGTAGTAGTTGTTACGTTTTGGCAGCTGAAATTTTCCGATTTACGCTTTTAATGTTTATGGGCTCCTAGTATCTGGTATCGTATTTTAGCTGACTTCGCGCGGCTTTGCTGGTTTTACTTGAAGCACGCGCGTTGGGGAGCCACGTGGTGTCGCAAGTAGTTCCCCCACAACGCGCCAGCGGACAGCACGTCAACGTGATGAAACGAAAGTTCTTTAATATTCCGTATATCGAAGTCGTACCTTGCGAATCGGCGACGAGTGTAAATGAACCATGTTGGACGATTTAAACAGTTACAAGATAGTCATTAGTACTTATTAAAGAAAATCTTATGTTCGCAAAATGCACTGCAATCATATTTGTGTGGTTTTTTGTTGTTG
The DNA here is from genome assembly GCA_951799385.1 of Hyppa rectilinea. Classification (NCBI taxonomy): domain Eukaryota; kingdom Metazoa; phylum Arthropoda; class Insecta; order Lepidoptera; family Noctuidae; genus Hyppa; species Hyppa rectilinea. The sequence goes on along the minus strand of OX637300.1, from coordinate 25,035,720 downwards.
AAAACACTTTGATATGGGTTGGTTAAAAATTTAAAATTGTGATGCATAGCACCACTGATTGATTTAAGAAAAAAATGGCACTGACTTGCGGTTTTAACGGTTTCCGACCCTGGACATCGGTGGTTTTTTAAGTTTGTAAGAGAGCTAAAATTGTGAACACTTATAATTGGGTATTTGACAGGGTAGTCGAATACGTTACTTTTTATGAATTATCAAAACGCGGAAATGTGCGTAATTTGTATGAAATATAGAAAAGTGACGTCACAGATTTTTGGAATCAAATGGAATACTTATTTCCATTAAATCCTACTTTACAATTATATCTTCGCATAATATTTAATTTCCTTACGGTGATGGAAGTTTTTAAGACGAGCTGTCTTCATATGTAATTTCATATTTTATTTTTTACCGTGTCAAATAGCCAATTAGAGAGCATTATAAGGAACTTATCACATACATTATATTACTTCCATTTTAATTCAGCCGCCATGAAAACATGAAATATAAGCTCTCTCGAACCTTCAAGTGAAACGGTGTCAGTGTGCCATTTAAATGGACTTCCTCAACGGTCATATAGTCCCAGTAGATATCGGTCTGCAACTCAGTAGGGGGGATCCCGACTATCGCACATGCGCAATAAAGATTTGGGCCACGGGTTATTGACTGTTAAAGCCCTTGACTCCTTGACCTCAACTCAGATCAGTAGCCGCCACCATTGCAGAGGAAAGTGGAACATGTCGTGAGGCAAGTTTCGATTATGTATGCTGGGTGGACTGTGCGAAATATGATATGGCTAGAAAGCGGCTGACTGTAGGTTTATTTATTTAAGAAGTACAATCAACAGCAAAAGTAGATGATGGATTGAGTTTATAACTGTTGGAGTCAAAACTGATCACGAATATATGGCAACTGTACTTGTAGTAAATGTTTGATATAATTAACAATCACATACTTTTGAATCACTTCGACGCCACACAGTTCTGACGCGGACTCCGTTCATTAGTATTGAATTTCTGATTTTCATCATCTACTTTTGCTGTTGACTGTACACCAACAACATTGGAACTTATTCGTAAATGTTTATGTGCATGATACACGTACATGTAACTTCATTATAGCACAGAAAACATGTTGCGATATTAATATATTATAACCCGTGCACAACAAGGGCTGTTCACTAATACACCTAAAAAAAAATTAAAAAATGTCAACTAATAGGTAAGTAAGGAAGAAAAACACATAGGTAAACTGGGTTGGCCCAAACCCAAAGAAATAGGGATAAGGACAAAAAAAATAAAAATGACTGGTACAAATCGTAATTATTATTATTACTAAGCCAACGACTGAAATCAAAGTATCAATGAAAGGCTTTTTTTAACTTCCGACCATTGACGATCTAAGGACTTGAAACTCTCATGATTTATAAGCTCCTAGTATTGAACATAGTATTTACTACAACGTAGTATTTTTCACGCACACGCAGTAAGTAGCACTACATGTGGACTGAACACCACGTGGCTTTTATTTTCTTTGCGAAGTAAGTAGCGGAGATGTTTACTTAATTCCACTTTTTCGTTCCGAACATTGCCGATCTAAGGACTCGAAACTCTCATGATTTATAAGCTCCTAGTATTGAACATAGTATTTACTACAACGTAGTATTTTTCACGCACACGCAGTAAGTAGCACTACATGTGGACTGAACACCACGTGGCTTTTATTTTCTTTGCGAAGTAAGTAGCGGAGATGTTTACTTAATTCCACTTTTTCGTTCCGAATATTGCCGATCTAAGGACTCGAAACTCTCATGATTTACAAGTTCCCAGTATAAATTGAACACCGTATTTACTACAACGTAGTATTTTCCACGCAACCACAATGAGTATTTTCGTTCTGACCATTAACGATTTAAGGAGTCGAAACACTCATGATTTATAAGCTCCTAGTATTGAACATCGTATTTACTACAACGTAGTATTTTCCACGCAAGCGCAATAAGTAGCAGCACTCCGTGTTGAATGAACACCACGTGGCGGATTTACATCTCTACACTAATATCATTTTGTGAGTTTGTTTTTAAGTGGGTGGTGAGTAATCACCAGTACTATCAGTAGCCTCATTTTAAAAAGTCTGAATTGTTTTTAATAAACAAATTATTTAAAAGTATTTTCAATTAGATATGTGATCAAATAAGTATAGCGTCCAATAATTATAAAATTCAAATTAAAAGTAATTTATTCGCAAATTTGCATATATTTTACAAGTAATTTATTCGGAAATGTGCATATATTTTACATGCATGTAATAGTTTTAAGTAATAGTTTTAGTGTTTTTATATGTATCACAGTCTCCACTATCGGTCAGCATGAGAAGGTTATGAACCCACTTATATATAGCTGTGAGTAATGGTAAAACTGGAAATTGAAATTCTTTCCTCTACGTTGCGCTGAGTTTGTCTTCACGCAAGCGCATTTAGGACACAGTCCGTGTGACTCGTGGGTTTATTCTGAAACATGTCATCATACTTACTCATCAAACAATTACAGTAGATATCAAAAACAAAAAAAAAATGGGCTTTTGTTACTTTACGTCTTGATGTCGATCCAGTGCCAGTTGCCGAGGGAGCCGAGGTCCGTCCGAGGTCAACTGATTTAGACTCGCGCTTCGATAGTGCGACGAGTTTTATGTGAACTCTTCTATACTCATGTTTTCCTAGTGACTTGAATGAGAAATTGCCTGATCGAGGATTTTCATGGTCACGCCCCCTTTAACCACGCCCCAAAGCATAGGGATTAGAAAAAGATGGACTGCTATGAAAGAGTGATATAGCAATATTATTTCTATTTTCTAGCTCCTTGTTTATCTACGTTCCTAGTGAGTCGGAGAATAATTTACCTATTAAGTTTGGTAAGTTATTCTCCGACTCACTTCAACCCCATCGACTTTTTCTCTTTCATAATGTTTTAGTATTTTGTTAAGTTATGGCCTGTTTGAAGTGAAAATGGGAAAAGGCCCACGAATTTCAAATTCTCTTAGGATTTGCAATTTTATGGTCAGTATCAGATGTACATTGTACACACAATGATCAGAATTATGATTCTTTACCGATATTTTTATTAACATTAAAATCATTACTACGACTCTGTGTGTGTGTCACCCAGTAACCTTGTGGTTACTTTGCAGATTAGTTCAGAAAAGAAAGAAATTGTCAAAATCTATTATCTGTAGATATATTTTAGTTTCGGAAGGAACTAAATACCTGTGACTTATGCGTACGAAACGTGAGTAAAAGTATTAGCCAGTCGGCAGACTGGGTTGGCAGCCATAAAACTAAGGGTGCGATGTACGAATATACATATATGTATCGCACACCTCGTGGAGTTGGAGATTATTTAGACTGTTGATATTTTTCAGACGCGCAAAAGAAACCAATCTTTCTACTTCAAGCGTCTGTGACCACGACTACTTCACGAAATCTTAAAAGGAACTGTTGCTAACAGGCAAACACATATTCGGATAGTCGAAGGGCGTCGTGCAGTGGACAAGTGGAAAATCTTCGAGGGTATGAATTCAATTTTTCTTGAGTTAAAGTTGTAGGTAAAGCTGAAATTATTGTTGTGTTGGAATTTTTTAAATGATCTATTTCAAGTTGTTTTATATACCTACGTAGTCTATTTGAAATATTGCAAAACAGATAAACAGATGCTACTTTAATTCCTACCCCACACAGAGAATCCAGACCTTGCTCAGATTAGAAAAGGACTGAACCTTCTACTGAAGCTGTACAATGACTTCATAGAAAGAGTCAGCAGTAATTATGATATTCCTTGGGGAGAGGTGAACATTGAAGAAATCAACAATGAGCTTATGGAGTTCCAGAAGCGAGAGAGTTGAAAGTTTTACGTGCTACACTAGTTCTACATTATAGAATTGATATCTATCAACTAAACTTTTCAGCTTTTTTTGGCAGGCTCAAAGAATGCCTGCATTCTTCGCGCATAAGAAACCATATAACCATATTACCATAGATTACTACAACAAAATGTGCCCACTCTTGAAGCTGATGGCCATCAAAACGACGAAGCCGCGCCACTGGCAACGGATTATGGAAGTCACAAAATTCAACTTCGAGTTGGACAACGAAGATTTTTGTTTAAAGAACATTTTGGAAGCACCACTGCTTTCAAATAAAGAGATATTGAGTTACGGGAATTATTTAATTTTCGCTAAATAACCATCGTGATTCTTTACATGTCTGTAAGAAGTTTATTGTACTAATCACGTAGCCAAGTTATTCCAAAGAAAATCTGCATTTATGAAAAATAAAGCTTCAGCTTTTCATAATAGGGGTATATTATGTTTTACTTTACGAGTCTAATTAGACAAAACACCCCTTCTAACCTTCATAACCAATCAAAAGCAAGATTACGCCCAAATAATAGCAATCCTAGCACAAGTTGCTGAAGGCCCTCCCAACGCCCGCCCGATTGTTAATGGGCTACCAGGACTGCAGAATCAATGAAGAGTTTAAATTAATAAATGACCGAATCATACTTTATATTTATAGAGTGGTTTCCTGTACAACGTACTACTTACTGAAGACCTAGAAATTGAGTATGTTAGAAGATTTGCATTTTTATTGTTATCTGTGGATATACTTATGTTATTTGATATATTGGATTTCGATTTTTTTTCCTTTAGAGTATACAGGCGTAATGTTATGTTAATTAATTATGTTTGGGGTTGATTTAATAAAAATACACACAGCACTTTTAGTTTTATCCAAACCCCTTTTTCCTTGGTAGATAGTTGTAGAAAACTAATAATGTCAAATTTCATTAAGTACTACCTTCTACCGTTTCACACGCTCGAGCTTTTTGTTTTCGCTTAGCGCTTTTTGTGACCTTTTTCTTTTTACTCGGCTTCTAAGAGTCGTAACGTGATTAAATAGTCTCTAACTTTTCTCAAGAATTGAGCTGTAAGATAGCAAGAATTTCAAATCCGACTGGGTAGTTCTAGCGATTAGCGCGTTCAAACAAATATACTCTTTAGTTCCAATATAAATAAACCAAAAGAAATTATAACGCCGACATGGTAACGCATGCTGGCAGCTCACGTGCGAGCTGAAACGAGTCGTTACTAGGAGCCCATGAAGGAGCAGGTTTAAACTGAGGAAAACGACGTGCGATACACGTGGTCTGCTTACCAATGCGCATGCGTGGAAATACAAAGCCCATGAAGCAGCAGGTTTAAACTGAGGAAAAGGACGTGCGATACACGTGGATTGCTAACCAATGCGCATGCGTGAAAATACAACATCAACAACACGCATGAAGCGAAGCCCTCCCTAGCTACTACGGCAGACGGACATAATGAATTTTAACTTACTAGCGTACGTACGTATTAATTGCATGTAGGTATTAGATAAAGACTTAACTTTATCTATCTTAACAATTTGAAAGCTCATCGTAGCTGCATCCATTCGCAAGATGGCGTTACTTGAACGTGGTGGGAAAGCGTGTACGCGTTTATCATCCCATTCAGACCCGCTAACGTTTTAACAGCTCATTATCATTTCCTGTGATTCATTGCATCCTGGTACAAAAGTATTACAGCGTCAGTAAAACGAAGCGTATCCTGATCAGGCTTTAAAGAGATAGGTAAGCGTATTGCAAAGTACTATCAGATACTAATAAAAACGTTTAATGTTGTTACAATAACGTTGTTACGACAGGGTTGGAGTTCTTTCTTCTTTTCAGAGAAAGTAATTAAGTTGGAGTTCTTTTCAGAGAAATTGGTATATGTATAAGAACCCTTACCTATAAATATCTCTATTTAACGCACTATACATTCAGTCAAAAAAGTATCGGGAATGGATGCTTTGTTTATGGTTCCAAATTCAAATTTTTGGTTTTTTTGTAGTTGTTAGATTGGCACAACTGTTTTCCATTTTGGCGCGGAGTTTGATTTGCATCTGTTATTTATATTAAATACAGTGCTGGTTTTAGTAATATCATATATAGTGTGTATTGCGAATTTCATAATGGACAAAAATATCGAACAAAGAGTTTGTCTTAAATTTTGCATCGCCAATGGAATTTCGTGTTCGGAGTCACTGAAAATGTTACAGAAGGCTTACGGTGAATCGACTTTATCAAAAACTCGTGCTTATGAGTGGTTCAAAGCGTTCAAAAGCGGTCGAGATGTGATGGAAGATTTGCCTCGCTCTGGTAGGCCGTCAACGTCTGCAACTGAAGTTAACATCGCAAAAGTGAAGAAAATAGTGACTGAAAATCCCCATTCAACTCTGAGAGAGATAGCCGCCGAACTTTCTGTATCTCACGAGTCGATCCGTACCATTTTAACTAATCATTTGGGTATGAAACATGTTGCTGCTCGGCTAGTCCCAAAAGATCTGAATTTTCTCCAAAAACTCAATCGCATGAAAGTCGCTGAGGACATGCTAGAACGAGTCAGTTCGGACCCAACATTCATGAAACGCATTGTTACTTGTGACGAGACGTGGGTTTACGAGTTTGACATGCAAACTAGTCAACAAGCTTCGGAGTGGCGCCTTCCAACTGAACCGAAACCGAAAAAGGAGAATTCGCGGCGAGAACTAAACTCAATTCCGGAAGCAGCGTTTAAAAAATGTTTTGATGAATGGATTATTCGTTGGCGCAAGTGTATCGTTTCTAAAGGAGCATACTTTGAAGGTGATAAAATAAATTTGGATGAATAACAGACATTTTGTGTATTATTGATCTTTTCCCGGTACTTTCTTGACAGAGTAGTATATATACTGTTGGTGTACCTATCACTACATAGTATAAAACAAAGTCGCTATTTTTGTCTGTTTGTTTGTCTGTATGCTTAAATCTTTAAAACTACGTAACGGATTTAGATGCGGTTTTTTTAATAGATAGAGTGATTCAAGAGGAAGGTTTATATGTATAATTTGTCGACATATTTTGCGGGCGAAGCCGCGGGCGGAAGCTAGTTATAAATAAATAAATATTACGGATGCCAGACATGAACAAACCATGTTGTACACACAATTTCAGACCTCGACAATATCAAACAGACTTTGGCATCAAACCCACAAACCTCACGCTCAACAGTCAGCAGTTTGGGACCCCGCGGCCACTAAAGCAGTCATGTTTAAAAACTGCAAGAAACCTGTTTGAAATAGGTGGCAAACTTGATAGAAATTAATGTTTAGCCTGTAGAGGTGCTTATAGAATGTAAAAATAACGATAGCTACATAATTATAAGTATCATTGAAGTAAGTAGATAAGTTACATGTATGTAGATGTTATTTTGCATTTAACGTAGTTACGCTTGAGTACAAACACGATGTATCTTACTCTGCCGGATACACTCCGACTCTGACATACAAAAAATGACCTAGGTACCGACCTAACCCAGTCTCAAATTCAACCTATAAATAACTGTAGACAGGGTCACGGTCACAAGGCGATAAACTAAGACACAGACTGCAAAAGCGAGTGGTAATATAGTTTTTGTGGGGTGGCCACATGGCCCAAAGGATTACAATTAATATTTCGCCTTTACAGGTGTTTGATATAAAAATAAATCATTATTAGGGTATTCTCAGTTTTAAAAGGCTATGACACAGTTTTAATTATTTTATTCAGTGGCTCAGGAAGTACAGGTAGCAGCAACTTACCCGGGAATCTCGGTTCAGTGAAGAACAGCTCATCTTGTCAAGTCTTTTAAAATGATAATACGTGTCATCTACAACTTAAGAATGGCAATGAAGTTAACATTTGAACTGTTTTAAAAATTTGGGTACTGCTTCAAAAACACTCAAACATCTTCCTAGATAAGCTTGTGCTTGTGTTTTAAGTGCTCCTAGGAAGTTAGCAATGACGAAAACAGGAATTAGTTTAATAGTAGGATAGGCACTTAAAAGAAAATCAACAATTGACAATCCTTAACCGTATCATCGGTTTTCCTCTGTCAGGAGAACAAACTCGGTAAACGCGCCGAAAACGTTAAAATTTAACGATACCGCTGAATTATTTGAATTCCATGATACTTGAAGCAGTTCACCCCAAAAACATTTCTTAAATTCTGTCTTAACAAAAATATTTTATTGTTATTGAATAACGTAAAAAAAATCGCTCGGTACCAGGGCAGCAAATAGCACAGTAGTTGTTTTGACTTCTTTAGCCAAATTTGTTTTACTAAAGTTCTAAATTAGGATTTATTATTATTAAATGATGCCTAACAACAACGTGTTATTGCACATAGCCTAGCAGGGTAGCAGGAAAAGGGAAGATGTCGAGTCGAACTCGCGTGTCGTTAGACCAGTCACCCCTAATATTTCCCTTTCCGGCCGGGGGCGGCACCTGATATAGTGAAAAAGAGAAAGTTAATTCAAGAAAGGGAAGCATAACGATGTCTATAATATTATGCTTTTACTCCATGCAAAACTAGTAGTATTCGTTTTTTTGCTGGGCCAATAAAAATGTATCTCCACTTACATAGTATTAGGTATTAGGATTAATATGTATTAGGGAATATAATATCTTTATTTTGCATAAAATGGCGTACAAAAAAGGTCTTAAATATAAATGTAGTTTCACTCATTTTGCTTACTCATTACACCATACTTTATATACAGCATGCAAAATATACGCTAAAATAAGAATCTATACTCTCAAATTATTTACTAGTCAGATCATGAGGTATATACTGCTTTAATTTCAATACATAATTGTACTAGCTTTTGCCATCGGCTTCGCCCGCGTGTATCTTTATATTTTTCTGAGATCAAAAGTAACCTATACTATAATATTTCATCTAACTCTGTGCCAAATTTCATTCAGATCCGTACAATAATTTTTGCTTATAACAGTAACAAAGACCCATCCGTCCTGACAAACTTTCGCGTTTATAATATTAGTAGAACTACTTGGAACTTTCTTTTTATTTTAAAACATATAATTATATTACTTGGAACTTCCTTATGTTTTAGAAATACCAAGGGTACTGAAGCCTCTCATAAAACCGGCAAATTGTCTTTGGGCCGGCAATTAATGGCAACCATCCGTTTACTGCAATGATATTAGAAGCTTAATAATAATAAATCTTTGTTCGGAATATTAGCACTCAGAGCTGGGAACTGGCTGGTTCCAATTGTGGTTTGCGAAAAATAATCTCTTGTTATCAATTGGATAAACGTGTGGAAAGATCATCTGTAACTAATTTGGTATCACCCACTAAAGTGGAATAGGTATTTTCTCTTACCTTTACTACGAAGGTTATAGTCGCTACGAAGAGCTAGATTGTTAGATGTAAAAACCCCGCGTGCTGTATTGTTATGGATACACTTTTTAACTTTAATTTTTGTTTTATTATCCTTTGGGAAATATAAATTTAACTAATTAATTTAATTAATTTAATTTTTATAATTTATAATTTAAATATACTAACATTTTTCACGTTTTTTCAATTAAAATTTTACCTACGTAAAATACATATTAAGTACTAGAAAAAACATATTAAAAATCAGATTTAGGCTTATATGAATTATAGTTCGCTATTTACTTACATAGAATTATTGAATCAAATTTCGTTACTGATAAATCAATATTTATCTCTTTTAGGTCAAAACACATAATCTTACTAATTTATGCATGAAGAAAATGCACTTAACCACTCTATATATGTACATATCGTCTTCCGACGCTCGGGGAATACGACCGTTGCCGAACAGTGGCGAAGATTTCTATGCGCATTATCACTTTTGGAGACCTGTACATACATTATATATATAAATACAAGGAAGACAGGTGGTGATATAACTCTACGCTATTTGTTATGAAAATAATTCTGCAATTTCCGCTTAAATACATACCGACTGGTAGCCGTCCTGATATCGAGAGGAAGCGCATTCCAAAGAAGAATGGACTGAATATGAAAGGAGGAATGAACAAAGTCAGATGTATGAGAAGGACAACGTAGGAGAAGGTTGTTAGAAGAACGCAGATTCTTAGCATGGGAAGAACAAAGATATTGGAAGTGAGAAATCAAATAAGAAGGAGGAGAGGGAAAGGTTAGGAGGGAGAAAAGAGTCGTCAATGCTCGTAAACTTCTTCTTTGGCGTATGGACATCCATTTGAGCTCAGATCTAAAACTAGACACATGGTCATACTTACGGAGGTTGAATATGAACCGGATGCAATTGTTAAGCAATCTGTCGAGCTTGTCCAGGAAAACCGCATTCAAGTCAAAGTAGCACACGTCATCATAGTCGATGATAGGGAAAATCAAGGTCTGCACAAGCATAGTTTTCGTCTTAGCGGGCAAAATGTTTCTCAGACGATACAACGATCGCAAAGTACCATCCCCGTCCCTTTGACTAACCCTAGCGACCTGGCGTTGCCAGCTAAGTGTCGAGTCAAGATGCAAACCGAAATCTTTCACAGTAGGGGTGATGGGTATGACGGTACCATTAAAAATAAGAGGTGGAAGAGAGCTAAGTGTCACCCTACCCATCATGCGCGAGCTACCAATTATAATGGCCTGACACTTCGAGGAGTTTACTCACACCCCAAAACTGTCAGACCACTGTTTAGTGTTACGTCATCGTCCTATGACAACAAACAAACTAAAAGTAAACATAAATTTTAATCAAACATATTGAAGAAGGCAGAATTCCGAAATAATAAAGTTTCTAAAAAAAATTGACTCTTATTGAATGAATCACATGAATATAATATATTTTTACTCCCTATTACTGTTTTTGGTGTTGTGACTGTAAGTTTGGCTTCTTGCAAGATCAATAGCAACTATGAATAGATTCGTTGCACCAAGATAACATGAATACCAAGATGTAGTTTCCCTACTGTCTCTGCAGTCGGTATGTGATTGCACGCACACCTTTACACGGGGTATATCGTCTGTATGCACTTGCGACAGCATTATACGAAACTACAAAGAGGAAATGCGACAGCAGCAGTAGGGGAATTGAAACTCTCCACTTGCATTCATATGTATGTTTTGATATGACATCATTATTATTCGCTGCACATTGGTTGCCATGGAAACGGCACGCATGCCAAAAACACCAGCACAACATAAACCATAGGCGTTAAAACTAAGATAGTGAAGGACCTTGACGTTAAGGACGATATCAGTCGGGACAAGATGATAAGAGTGGTGCCTTGGTCCGAGATCCGTAGTTTTGATGAACATTATTTTTACTCTACATCACATACAATTTAACTTGTTTACCAACTGATGTTTTTTCGCCTATAGCAACGTGGTGACAGTTCCGGAGTAGAATTTATAAATATACGATGTGTTCGACCTTTGTAGCAGGAACTTTGTTTTTGAATACTTGTTTTTTTAATTTTTTTATTCGTCGTTTATGAAAAAACACAGATTCAATAACTACTTTTAGATTGTTATAATGAAAGCGATTGTAATTGATTCAATATCTCGACAAGATATTCGACGGTTTTTATTATTGTAATGATAAGTATAATGATCACTTTCAGGTTTCACTTGTTCTTGCACTGCGTTCAAGCCGTCATATGGGGCTAATATCTCAGCGCAACCGATTAATGCGCACGTAATCCGCAGGTGCAGTCGGTCAGTTAAAAACGTTTGCCAAAAGAAATATTGGAGCAATATTTCTTGTATTATACCATTGTTTACGTTAGCGCATTGAGAACAAACTTAAATTAAAATATGTGCCTCGAACCTGCATTGTCATATTATAAACTAAACGTAAGAAAGTTCTTCATTGATTCCCATTTTCCCGATTACCATCAACAACCCTGATGCGAAGGGTAATAACGTTTATTGTAATTTGACAGATCTGTAAGATTTCCTAGACTGTAATTAAACATTTGAAGCCAAATAGAATTAAAAAATGTTTTTGCACTTGATTATATAGCCAGCAAGATATTTATTTCTTTGTACTAAAAACACTTTGTACAGATAACGTATGAATAAGTTAAGGTCAAACAAAAAACAATATTTTCGAACGTTCCTCGTATTGGCACTGTAGTACCTACTGACGTGTTGCTTAACATTTTTGTGCATGATGTCTTACTAGATTTCTGTTGAACACTACGTTATGAACAGCAATTTTCTTATTTCAAACTTCGTGTTTTCACTTCACGCAAGCGCATTTAAGAGTAGAGCACGTGTCGAGTGGATACCACGTGGACGTTAAACTTCCAAACAAATATCGTAGCAAGCGAAGCGAACAGCACCGGCGATTTCTTATTTCCTGGTGGCTCACAGGATTTGCCCTCGCTTCGTGTCCTGTTTTTACTCCACGCAAGCGTATTAGAGAGCAGAGTACTCGTACGTGCTGGATGGAAACCACTTCGACGTTGAACCTCCAAACAAATACCATACATACACGTAGAAAACGAATCGTCATTGCACCGGCGATGTCTCATGGGCTCCTGGTAGGTCATAGTATTTGGGCGCTCACTTCGTGTCGATTTGTCACTTCACGCACGCATTGGATAGAGTCTATGTATAAGACACCACGTGGACGCTAAACTTTCAAACAACTAATCATAGCAAGCAAACTAGTTTTGCACTGGGTGACTTCTATGAAGTTAATGTATGAGAGACGCGCTTCTGCTTTGAACGTACAAAATATTTCTCATATTTTGTCTAACCAGGCGACTTGATTGATTGGTCGATTGCCTCATTAACCTCAAGTAAGCAGGTGATATGTCATACCGTCGACCTTTCTGTAACTTACAAAGTTTTAATATTATAATTTTTTAAACGCAATACAAAGAAATCTAGCCTCAGAAATGCATTTTATAAATTAACAACCAACATAAATAAATTAAAGTCAAAGTCAAAGTCAAAGTCAAAACATTTATTTCAAATAGGCACAAGAAAGGCACTTTTGAACGTCAAAAATTAACAAGAAATAGAATTGATTCTAGTCGCCCCTTCCAAAAGGTAGTTTCGTGTGGAGAAGAATGGGCAAGAAACTCCACCGTTACACTTTTAAAATGTTTCACAATGTTTTGTATTCATGTATTATAATATTATAATATGTGAAGACGATGCACCCAGAATAAAAACAATACACCAAAAAGGTGAAAAGAAAAACGCATGTAGCAGTGGAAAATAAACTTAATTATGTCATAAGTACATGGTGCTCACATATTTACAATCCTTCTAAAAGTTAACAATAATAAATTAATCAATGTGTGAGATGTTATTCCAATATAATAAAATAATATGGTACAAATTATAAATTATTACCTAATTTACTTAGCAACCAGTTTGATTTTGTCTAGACACTAGATTGTCCTGTGGAGCAGGACCAGCCTGTTTCCAAGCATCCTTATCTTTGATATAATCCTCTAATTTGTAATAAGCTTGTTTACAAAGTGTACTTTTAATATGAGTTTTAAATTTTCTTTCATTTAATTGCAGTATGTCACAAGGTATTTTGTTGTAACATTTAACACAGCATAAAAGATGTATGTACTTTGGACAATCTGAAAAATGGTTGAACTATTTTATCTTTATTTCTAGTATTAAAGTTATGCCTATCACTTATTTTATTAAAAAGATGTCTATTTTTTCTTACATACATAATATTTTCATAAATGAATTGGCAAGGAACCGTCATAATATTAATCCTTTTAAATAGTTCCCTAAGCGATTCGCGACGACGAAGATTGTAAATGGCTCTGATCGCTCGCTTTTGCAAAATAAAAATGGATTCAATGTCAGCAGCCCGACCCCACAGTAAAATGCCATACGACATAATGCTGTGGAAGTAACTAAAATAGACCAAACGCGTGGTTTCTACGTCTGTCATCTGCCTTATCTTTCTAACAGCATAAGCGGCCGAACTAAGCCGTCCCGCAAGAGTTGTTATGTGGGGACCCCATTGCAACTTGTCGTCTAGCGTGATTCCCAGGAAAACCGTCTGCTTAATACATTCCAGCTTCTCTCCGTTCAATATGATGTCACAATTAGAACGTAAATTATATGAAACAATAGGACCCGAATCCAGCGGTGATGTGCAGGTCATAATGTTATCCTAAAGAATTTACCAAAACTTATTCTCGAAATAAAATGATCTGAAAAAACCTTTAAAAAACTTAAAAATTATCCACCAATGATTTCATTTTGCAATTATTATATACTCTTCGACATTGGTGTATTCATACTTTCTTAACGTCATAAAATTTTGTTTAATGTTTTTCTTTGGCTCAGTTTGACAGCTTATTTTATAGCTTGCTGGTGGCGCCATCTCTTAAAGCTTTTCGGAACACTTGGGTTGTTTGGGGCTGAAAACTGACCCTCACTATCCCTTCTCTGTCTAGATGGAGCTTTATTTTAGAATAAACAATAAAGTCTAAATCATGAATCTTCTACCATGTACTGTTTCTCTAGTACTTAAGTGATCGTCTTTAAGAACACTGGCCTACTAACAATGATAAAGACTTTATTTTCGAGGGATGAATTCCCTTGATGATAAAAAAATAAAGTCCCGTAAAATCCCGAGGGAAAATTATGGTTAATTATAAGCTATTGCAGATGTGACATAAACACCTCACCAGTAATAAACTTTTAAACTAAATTTCTTTTGCACGACCTTCAGTAACCCGGTGAACGGTCATAATTTTATTAAAGAATAGCTGTTCCTGCGTGGTTTCACCCGCTGCTCGACTCCTATTGGTCGTTGCGTGATGTTACATTATTTGCCTATAGCCTTCCTCGATAAACGGACTATTCAACACAGAAAGAATTTTTCAATTCGGAACAATGGTTTCAGAGATTAGTGCGTTCAAACAAACAAACTCTTCAGCTTGATAATATTAGTATAGACTGTTTCCAACAAAACAACAACCTAAAGAGAATTTGTATATGTCGGCGTCGCATTACAAACAACACGTGCATCGGGCTGCGCGGCAACGCCGTAGCACCGTAGCGCGCTGCGTCATTCTCCCGCCTCCTTGCTACGGGGCGGAGCTAGTATGCGCTACGTCGTAGCGCACTACGTCATTCTCCCGCCTCCTTGCTACGGGGCGGAGCTAGTATGCGCTACGTCGTAGCGCGCTACGTCGTTACCCCACCAGACCTCCGATGCTGCCGTATAAAACGGCCCGCACGGCGGCAAAAGAAAGAAAGCCCGGTTAAGCAGTAGACAACCTTTTGGTTGAACTGCGAGATGCCAATTCAAAAAAAAAAAAAAGCAAAAGAAAGAGTCTACTCTAGACTTCGGTCCGATGCACATGTCGTCATAGCGCCTAGAGTTGGTTATTACTGTGTTAGAATCATTAAGTACCTATTGTAATTAATTAAGTCACAGTTTTAATTAAATTAATTAAGTCAGTCAATCGAATAAAGTTGATTAATAAGTGAACTTCCTACTTCTTTTACTTCAAAATGACCGATCCTGACGTCACGCCTACATATACTTTTGCTGTTGTAGTACAAGACTTACCTCGTAAAAACGTAAACAGTATTTTATTAGTTTTTTTGAATATTTGTTTTTACTTGAAACATTCATATTAAAGAAGAATATAGTTTGAAAGATCGGTGTTTTCGCAAGTAAAAATCGTGCAACAGAGAGTTAATAATAATTTTGTTTTAGTTTCGATGACCTCCGCAGCTGTATACATATAAAATAAAGGTCACCGCGCGCTGCTGTTGCTGAACGCACTTAGGGGAGCGTATTTTGTCACAAACAGTATCCGGCACATTAGCTCAGCTGGGATAGAGCGTCGCGTCCGGGGTTTAGACGCGAAGGTCGGGGGTTCAAATCCCTCATGTGCCAGCCGTTTTTTTATTTTAAAATGATATTGAAAACGTTTGTAGTATGCATTGCACCCAAGATAATATAATAATAATATTGTAGGTACAACAAAAAAGTGCACAGAAACTTTTTTTAAGCGTGTTAATTGGGATGATGACAAACATGATAACGCAAGACCTCATACAGAACGAGAAATCGTTTTAACTCTACAGGAACTGCAATAAGAATCCATTCGTCACCCTCCGTATTTGCCAGACCTTGCTCCAATGGACTACCATTTTTTTCGAGATATGGACAATTTTCTACGTGATAAAAAGTTTTCTCTCAGGAGGCAGTACAAAATGCTTTCACACAATTTGGCGAATCTAGATCACGACAGTTCTATCGCAAAGGCATAAATTACCTTCCTATTAGGTGGCAGCAATGTACTTATAGATAATAATGGTAATTATTTTGATTAAATAAACATGTTAAATTAAAAAAAAAACAAGTTTAAATGTTTCAGTACAAATCGGCAATTTCATAGTTTAACTCTTAATATTAGTGGAAACCACATCTAAATCGAATAAGGCGTTTCTGAGATTTAGTTATAATAAAATAATTTGTAAACAAGAAGACAAAAATTCGTTTTCGTTCGTTTTGGGTGCTATTTGCGTTGATAAAGGTCCCAATACTATTTTTCAAATATATCTTCCATGTACAGACAGCGATCCATGACATAATTATTATAATTATGTATAAATATGGTTCTTTATATGGGAAGATTTATCTCGGGCCGACCGATCGGGGCTCGAGATAAACCAACCCTGACGGACTCCACGAGTTATCGCCGCCGCATTGCTTCGATGGGCGGCAGACGCGGCTTCGTTCAACATCGCGCATGCGCCCTAGCGAGTATCTTGACGTGACATTAGGCAAACAACGAATAAATAGCATATTGATGGGGCTAGGTTAAAGCCTTGATGGCATGAAATTGGTCAACTTGGCTGGGTTAAAGCCCAAGTTGACGAATTTCATGCCATCAAGGTACACTGACGTGAAATTAGGGTAACAACGTGACAACAAACGTGAATTTTATAGATAACGGTACGGAACCCGTCGTGCAAGTCCGACTCGCACTTGGCCGGTTTTTGTTATCCAAAAAAGCACAGCCTGAAAACTGAGAATTGCTAAACTTCTTCAGTGCTCACTTGAATTATCAGTAGCGGACGTGGACCACCTGAGCAACTAGGTTGGATCCCCGTCAGCTACTGCCGCACGCTGCATAGTGGGGGCCCTTTTATACCAGTGAGAGATATAGTTTCCTCTTTCTCTAACACCTGAATATTCCAGGAAACCTACGTCAGCCTGGTTTATAGATTTGCGCATTTAATGTATATAGATAAGCTCCAATGAGGACAAACGCCTCGCCGGTCCTTCCATTTTGTATCTTTAATTTACATATTATGTGTCGGCGCCAACTAGCTTTATTAGTCTTGCCGTTATCAATTATCATTACCGTGTGAACGGCACGGCTAAACCGCCCCTTTACCCTAAATAAATTGACATCGCCATAAAACCACCACATTAGTTATACTGTCCAGATAGTCTCGTCAACGGTAATTATGTACCATAATGAGAAATATTGTTTTAGTACCTACAATTATAAATTATTGAAACTACAATTAAATAATTATGTATGTTTATAATGGTCTACCTACTTTGCTTACGTGTGTGTTTTGTTAAATAATAAGATGTTTAAAAAAAAGCCTTTTGGTATTTTTCACTATTTATAAATCGTTATTGATTGCTTGCTTGCTTTATTACTCAACGGTACTCGAAAATACAGAACAAAGTTTAAATTCGACAAAATTAACTTACTATTTTGAAAAATAAAAAAAAGTTAACTGCCCCTGAAAGTCGTGAGCAGCATGAACAAGAACAGAACAGCATCTGTGTGGCAGAAAAACTAAAGATACACAAACGTAGCTGTAAGTTAAAAACAAGGTCCACGTAATGTAGGTATGAATGCTTGACGGGGGTTCCCCGAACTTGCCTGTTTTAAATCAATCTCAAATAGCCAATTTAGTGTATTCCATAATAAAAAATGTCATATATACATCCTTGCTTGAAGGAAATTAAGGGTTCAAAAAACCACGATAAATTGTAATTCGCTCGATGAAAAAAAACCCGCAAACAACAAATTACGATTGTGACTTATTTACGATATACTTTCTGTTAATTCGTGAAGAATCTGAAAGATAAATAATAAACTGAAACCGTCAAATTGAGGACACGTGTTATAAATCATTGCTCATGCCTTCTGTGTATGAGAATAGGACTTCGAATGGCAGTGGGACAATGCTAGGCGGCTCTTATTTCTAAAATGTATTTATTTTTTGTTTGTGATCGAAAAGACTGAAGTAAAAATGTCTGAACTTAGCCGGCTTACTTTCATCACTGTTTTTTGAAGCGCTTAATACATAAAAACACAGCAATCATAATCTGAACAGATTATGTTTGTTTTTCGTGACTACCGGCTTACTTTTTTTATAAACTACCATCAGTGCCATCTGTCTTGTACGGTTTGACCTTCAAAAGGGTTTATGCATGTGTTAGTAGTTCCGCGTTTGTCCGCCGCTGCAGCCGTTTATTTTGAAGGGCGTCTGGCGCTGTCGTCTGAATGCAATCAGGAGGACGATAATTATAGGACCCGAATTCAAAAGCCATTTGTAGTGGCACATTAGCTCAGTTGGGTGGTATAGAGCGTCACGCTCTCTGAGTCGTGAAGGTCGTGGGTTCGAGTCCCACATGTGTCCTAATTTTTTTTTCTAGTTTTGCATTGTAAATGCATGAGACGAATCATAAACTACAACGCATATGATATAATTT
The DNA here is from genome assembly GCA_951799385.1 of Hyppa rectilinea. Classification (NCBI taxonomy): domain Eukaryota; kingdom Metazoa; phylum Arthropoda; class Insecta; order Lepidoptera; family Noctuidae; genus Hyppa; species Hyppa rectilinea. The sequence continues at coordinate 25,017,059 of OX637300.1, read as the reverse complement.
ATTTATTTATTTATCTTTATTTCAGGTATAACCCATACATTTGTTAGTATTCCTTAACCTATGTTAGTATAACAGACTAAAACACACAATAACTTAATTACGCCACCTCACAGAGACACCCGGCAACTGTACATGCACTGCGCACAGATGCCCCATAAGGCGGCCTTCAGTCCTACTAGCAACAATGCTCAGAAGACCACTGTTGCTGCCCCGCATCCGACGCAGTAGTGAAGTGGATCTTTTACGAAGGATCGCTAAAAAATCGTCTGTACGCGCTGCTGCGAACATCCCTGAAGCGCTACAGAAACGAGGCAGCGACAGCAGTATCCTAAAAGCATTGTTGTATTGCACACGCAGGGCATTAAACGTTTTCTGCGTGTATCTGGACCACAGACTGCAGGTACAAAAGATCTGGCAATAAGCCCTAAACATGTTATCTTGACATTGCTGTCGCACTTTGCAAATCTGCGGGCCAGCATGTTGCATCTTACAGCCAACGCCCTACGCTCCCTCTCAATATCACAGTTGTCAGTGCCATCCTCCGATTAAACGAACGAACGATTACGTTTAATCGTTCGTTCGTTCGCTTTTTCGATTAAAATTGATAAATCATAATCAAAATTCAGCTGATTACGATTAGTTATATGTCATTCATCACGATTAAAAATGAGTAATGATTTGTAGTATAAAACTGGTAGGTACAAGTGGGTCAAAATTAGTACGCCATAACAAAGTCTTCCTTTCCTTGTTTGATTGTCTTACCTACTGTCATAACTCTTGGCATATTATTGAAATTACCCCGCTTGCTACTCAGGCGCCATCTTAATTTGTGTCTTTCCGACAGTCACTTTTTTAACACAGATTGTTCTCCTTACACACACTCCATACATTTATCTACTTTTAGTTATTTATCTTATAGTTTGCTTGTTTTTAAAAACTGTTTATTAGTAATTATTTTAATGAAAATCTCTGCAAATCGTTTCGTTCCAATTTTTCTAAATATCAAGTTTGTAAAAGTTTTTATTGCTGCCGCAACAGATTACCATTTTTCAGAAATAATACACAGCAATGGATATAGAAGATGTTCAGAACCTCACAGACAAGACTGCAGTTCCTGTTTGAAAGTACGTATACTAATCACAAAAACGACTCAATCGATTTTCATGAAATTTTCACCAAAAGATAGGGGTTTTCTCGGGGAAGACTTAGATGTACATGATTTACATAATGGTTGTCAAGTAGCAAAGCTACCGCATGTTATGTAAAACTACAAGGCGCAACAATTTAGTTCGATACCGGAGCAGATCCTTCTGTTAAGCCGGGGAATAAACTGCCTCTCATATTGACTGCGTACTTAAATTTACCATATAGCTATTGAATTCAGAAAGGTCTTAAGCGGGATTGTCCGAAAGGGGTACCGCTACCCCGCAGCATAAACCCCGCTCCGTGTCTGTGGATATACATCTTGAATCATGGTTATGTAAAGGGAGTTTTAAAACAGATTTGCGTGAAACATAAATGGTCCATCCATCAGTCCGTTCACCAGGCGAACACTTTAAAAATCAACGTTTTGTTTTGAGGGTTGCGAATGAGCATGTGGTCGTAGGTTCAACGCCCAGGGAATTTCTGAACGGCAACTTCGTGTCTGGATTTGTCGTATGTATATCCAGTTGGAGTGGCATTCCACTTCCGGCTTTCAATCCATGGAGTTATTGTTCGGATTTAAACCCTTCATGCCCCAAAGTGTCGAAACCTTAGAGTTAAATACCTATTCAGACTTAATTCGTGCTCTAATCATATGTTATAATATTATAGTAGACAAAAAGCCTTGCAAAATAATTACAATCGTCCAAAATGTTAACAACGTTTCAATGTTCATGCTAAACCCGTGACGTATAAAATAAGTGACATGGTGTAGTTACAGTGTTATCATAAACAAAACAAACCGAGGTCTCCTTTGCGGGAGGGATTCTTTTACATTGTCAAAATGAATAGTAATAACCAGATTGTTACTTCTGAGATTAAAACAGACAACAGAGAACAGATTAATAACCAGAACCTGGTTATTCTTTTAATCAACAGAAAGTACGTCCATCATAACGTCCGACCGAAATGTGTCGTGTCTATTAATTATTATATGAAAGTCGAGAAGATAATAATATTCGGTTCATTTAACCTGTTACTCCAATTTTATCCAACCAATGTGTACCTGGACCGCTCTATATTGTAAAAACTGCAACTGATTGTAGGGACACGATGCGTATTCAATAATAATTCGTAATCGTGCACTAGTTTCAGACTTTTTAATTCTATTTGAATAACTTTAGTGTCACGGATTTTTCTTTGCATTATTAAATAAGCTAAACAACAGTTTTATTTGAAAAATATCAGTGAAATATAAAAACAAAACCTTTTAACATTATTTAATAATAAAAAGTATTTGGCACATGCGGGACTTGAACCCGCGTCTCCGTACAACAACTACGGTGTTCTAAATAACCATCTAAACTAATGTGCCGTTTGAAAGATTCCAAATTTGCGTCCTGTATCGCCCCTATGAGTTCATTCAGTGCGACAACAGCGCCCTACGGTCAAGAGTAAAATGTCAATTAAAGCTGCGGCCAGACGTGGAACTAATGTACGTACAGTCTCAAGCAAAAACATGTCAACACTAAGTGAAATAAACATCAAATTTTTCTTAAATTCATTATTGAAATTATCGGATTTTGTGCGGATAGAATCTTTTAGCACAACATATTCTGATTTAGTCACTTGAACGCATAATCTAAACCATACAATCGATTTTGAAATTTTCAAAGTGTATTCAATTTTATGCGGGTGACTGTACTGGTGTGACCCTTTTTGAAGCCACGAAGACTGGGGATTTGCCCCGAATGGCAATGTTTTGTTTCGGGACTTAAACACTGTTGTGAAAATGTTAGTAACAATTTTAATAATGGGATCATTACATGTGACGTTCTGTATATTCTACCATGTCTAATAAGGATTGCATTGGACTTTTTAATTTAAAATAAACCGCTTCTATAAATGTACAGTCAAAACATTGATCTTTTTACTAATAAAATTAGTGTAGCACGTTGTTTTTAAGTAGTAGAGTTTCTATCTATTTAGTCCGTAATGCCACTGCTGGAAAAAAAGCAATTTTTCCCTTTCTATACGCGTCCGTCCAAAATAATACCATTTTTTTAAACAAAATTTTCCTTTTAAATATGAAACGATATTGCATATTTTTAGACGCAGTTACAACTTACTGATGTCGAATCGTACCTTAAAATAGTGGGGATCGTACAACGTTAAAGCTATGGCTGTATGGTATAGTTTCGTACTTATTTCTACTGTAGAGCTACAACCATTTTAAGCAGGAGAACTTAACTGCTGAGCGTACCTATAACAGTGAATTTATGAAATTTGAAAATAACTATTTGCTTTATATTCGAGGTATATGAAATAACTATCTATGCTTTATATTGTAAACGACTCGTCTTACTATCAAGCCTCAAAACGTTAGTGCTATGCAAAAAACTAAATTAAAATTATTCCTACAAATGAAAGCCGAGACCTACGGCTTAACGTCCTTTCTGAGGCTCGGAGGAGTCTTGGTATACAACAAGGCGCTGCAATGGTGACATTAACTTAACACAGGGACACGTTTTCGTTTCATGAAGACATTATATTTCTATTAAACGTTATTATTTACGTATTTTTATTTATAATGTTAGAATATAGTATCTTCCAGCAACCTGTACTTAAAGAACTGTCGCGCAGCGGTCATTTGCCGGGGTCAGGGATCATAACATTCGCATCAATGAAATAAACACGAACAACTGCAAAAAGTATGCGAATTGAAAAATGTTTAACAATGTTATTTGCACTAGCCGTGTGTTAAATTAAGGCCACGTTGTTTAGAGATGGATGACCATCGTTCAGCTACACTTATCGGACCAATCCCAGTAAGTTAGTTAGTTAGTCCCAACAGTTTAGTTCAATACTAGAGCAGCTCTGTCTGTTAAGCCGGGGAATAAACTGCCTATCATATTGACTGCGTACTTAAATCTACCATAATAGCTATTGAAATTCGGAAAGGTCAGGCGTATGTAAGTTGTTGGCAAGTCATTATTTTTTTCCAAAATGTATCTATACGTCTATGTCTGTGGATAGACTTCTGGAATCAGGTTATGTAAACGGAATTTTAAAAACAGATTTGCGTCAAACATAAATGGTCCATCCATCAGTCCGTTCATCAGGCAAACACTTAAAAATCAATGTTTTGTTTTGAGGGTTGCAAATGAGCATGTGGTCGTAGGTTCAACGCCCTGGGAATATCTGAACAGCAACTTCGTGTCTGGATTTGTCGTGTGTATATCCAGTTGGAGGTATGCAAATAATTTAAGGAGCTCAACGACGTTTTTTTTTCTTGGGATTGCGGTTTAAACTTCCTCTTCAACCTAAACAGGTTGAAGAGGATTCGAAAGTTTAAAAAATTATCATTTTTGGTGATGCCGTCGTATAAGATCGTTGTTTTCATGCATGTTATTCCCGCAGTGAATTCTTAATTATCATTAATCTCTGATCTTAGGGATCAGTAGACTTTAAGCCTAGGGTCGGCTAGTAGGGACATAGTTGGAAAAGGCTAGGCAACTTTTTGGGTATTGTTTAGTATGAAATTCCAGTCTATGCATAATACATAACCAACAAAACAGAAAAAAACAGTGTCTTATCTGTTCTGTGTACATAACCCTATTGTTAGTATTTATTACTTCATAGAATTTCTCGATAGGTAGTATAATTCGATTCGATTGAATCAAACAAAACATTCATTGGGACGGTAAAAATTGCTACAAAATACAGTCCATGACTGATAGCGGATATCGTCATCTCAACCAGGACAATGAAAAATTCATACATCAAACACATCTATTTTTGTTTGTAAACGAAATTTCCCTGTAAGCATTTCGAAAACATGCGTGCATTCGCTGTCGGAGAACACAGGCGACTGAAGCTCGTGACCGAGCGGTAGCGATTTGTTTGCCGCCGCTAGAACATACATATGTACGTATGTGCGTGCCAGTGATACCGTCACGTTCTTAAGAAACTCTCTTCGACACGTTGACACACAGTGGTAAGCAACACATCGTTTTCAAAGTCCTAAGTTACTAATAATTTATGTTTATCGCTTGGAAAGTTGCAGCTGCACACAACAAACGCTAAGTTAGCGCGTATTAACAGTGAACTCTTTTGGTCCTTTCTCTATACAAACCTTTGTTGTCTTCGTAAATTCCTCAAGAGCAATTTTTTTTTACCAATAAATATAAGTCTAATTAGTACGTACCCATATTATTTATTTTTTTCCAAAACAATCACTAAACGAATTATGGCATACCAACCTCCCGAAAAATTTCTCGTTTTTGCCGCCATGTTCAGATACCTACTACGACTACCAGACAAATTTTATAAGTTTATAATAAAAAAGAAAATAGAACAAGTTTAGAAATAATTTTCTTCTAAATTTTGAAGTAAGAATTTTTTAGATCATGGACTGATAACGGTAAAAACGGGCAATTTTTCGGGATGTTGGTATGCCATAATTAATACTTAGAATTTTCTTCATTAAAATTTACAAATAATTTCTGATAGATCAAACTCAAATACACACTTTCGCACCACAAAATTATTATTTGGTCTATTTCCTTTCGCATAGCGCATTTTTTAGTTTTTACAATCTTTATAATTTTTTTCTCCGTTTTGTACTTCATGTTGAAACGTCCTTTTTCCTTATGGCGGCAGAATAGTAATGTGCATTCCACTTCCGGCTTTCAACCGATGGAGTTATTGTTCGGATTTAAACCCTTCATGCCCCAAAGTGACGACACCTTAGAGTTAAATACCTATACAGACTAAATTCGTGCTCTTAATCATAATTATGTTTTAATATTATAGTAGACAAAAAGCCTTGCAAAATACACAACCGTCCAAAATGTTAACAACGTTTCAATGTTCTAAACCCGTGACGTAAAAAATAAGTGACATGGTGTAGTTACAGTGTTATCATAAACAAAACAAACCGAGGTCTCCTTTCCGGGAGGGATTCTTTTAGATTGTCAAAATGAATAGTAATAACCAGATTATTACTTCTGAGATTAAAAGAATATCCGTCATTACTTCCGTCCGAAATGTGTCGTGTCTATTAATTATTCTATGAAAGTCGAGAAGATAATAATATTCGCTTCATTCAACCTGTTACTCCGATTTTATCCAACCAGTGTGTACCTGGACAGCTCTATATTGTGAAAAGTGCAACTAATTGTAGGGACACGATGGGTATTAGAAAAAGCAGCTTATTTGGTATCTAATATGTAAAAAATTAAATATATCTTAATCATCGTTATTACCGTTGCGTAAACGGAAAGACCAAACCTAGCGAGTATATTGACGCGTGGTTTGACACCGGCAGCCATCAGTAGAGGGTTAACGTATGCCTGTGATACCAACATACGAGAAGAATTATCATTTGGAAGCAAGCCCATCGGTTCCAGTTTTTAAGCAGAAAGATTCGATTTTAAGATTCCGAGATTTGGTAACAAGCCTAATAAGTCGTCATTTTGCTGTTTTTCACCACAGTTTTTATTTTTAGAAATCGCATGAAAGAAGTCATAGGATAAAATTGAACATTGGTCATACAACACCGTTTGCTCTAATTTATGTTCAGAGTATTCAATATTCCTTGTAGAGGCAATATGACAGATTAATCTTAGCTTATAGTATCGTTATTTTAATTGGATAACGGGAAATTCTGCGCACTCGTGTTGGCAACACTGTCTAAAGGACAGCATATATTAAATGCTATAAGTATATCACACCTCCGCATGGCAATATCTGACAACGGCTATCCACTCTTTCTCAATGACATCCTATAATGGAGTTTACTAAACTGCAATCGTCCAGTAAATATTGAAACTACAAAAACTTGTCACAGACAACTAATTTACTGTACTATTTGTCCGAAGAACGTAGAAACCATAGTTATGCAAACCTGATACTAGATGTCGCTATTGGACATAAATATTTTGTTTTGATACATATCCTACTAATATTATAAATGTGAAACTAGATGTCGCTATTGGACATGAAAATTTTGTTTTCATACATATTTAACAGTAAATTTACAATTTTTTACCTTCAATCAATTTTTTTTTTTTTACAACTGTCTGTCCATATTTCTTTCATATCGCTATCTTATTTTTCTAGTATTGTAAGGGATTATACCCGATTATAATTGAAACCCTACATCTCACAAGCAAAGTTTTTTTCCGTTTTTGTACGATAACAAATTTCAACAACTTAACAGAGGGGTCCGTAGCTATGACGTAAGCCGGTACCAATGAAGAGCCGGTCTAAATCTTCAGTTACTATAAAATGACAACGTTAGACAAACTAACGTATACCATAGTCAAAAATAAGGTGTAAAACACACCAAAAATAAGGAAGTGATCCTCCGCACCCCGTCTATAGCTAATGTGACCCTTTTTATTCGCAAAAAGCAGTTCTTTTAGTTTTTGTGTGTCTACTGATTTCTCCGTCAATGGTTAGTTTCGAGATGGCCCCATGTTTTTTTTTGCTCAATTTTAATATCAATCACTTTTTGAAATGTTTTGAATTTTTTACGTATTTTACACTCACATACCAGCAACAAAATACAAAAGTAATTAATATGCGTTGCATCCGGATAACGCAGCTACTTCGTATTTTCTTTGCTTGATACTTATTCAAAAATATTCCGAATAGGCAGATGATAAGGTTTCGTTTAAAGATAAAAAAAAAATGTTGTAAATTTATTTTACACTGGCGCATATCGCTTTTAAGTAGCATCGTGTTTAAAATTAAAAGTGTGTAATCAACACCAAGCTTAACTGTTTTAGCAAACTTAATTACGGTTACACTCGTAAATCAAATATCAGCTATTAGTAATTAAATACAAATAATTCGTTAAGAAAAAGACATTTCAATTATGATCTGTGTTTAGTTAACTAAAATGTTAAATTCCTGATATCTTTTAGCTTCACAATGTACTTTTGTGTGCGGTGAGAGTTCTGTGATTCACGCGTTTGATCAGGATTTCTACAGATGGCGGTTTATTTACTGTCGCTACAAAGATAATATTAATTATAATGATTGATTTGTGATATTCGTTTTTTTTGTGAATAACTATAATCGCAGCTTTTTATTGCTAATTTTAACATTCAATTTAGGAATCTTAAGAAATAGCATCCATCAGAAACAATGTACATTTTATTTCATAGTTTTAAAGACGCACTGTTTCTCGGGTATATATTTGAATAAAATGTTGTCTACTTATTTTGCAATATGACTTTGTGACTAGGTTAAACAACTAACTTATTAAGCATTGCCTTCGCAAACAGTACCACTGTAACCCTTTAATGTAATGTACTCAGTTCTGAAAACTCGGGACACCCTGGGACCTCATGATCTGTAATCGAATGCTCTACCAGTGAGCTATATCCCCACTGGCAATTTGCTTAAAACATTGCTTTGATTCCTAGTGGCGTTTTATAGTTTCTGTCTTTATGAAAAGAAAACGAGGGTTACCGCAACCATGGTAATGGATTATCCAGAAATAATATTATAAATGTCAAATTTTGTGTTTCGATGATTAGATGCTAGTCTCTTAATGAAAAAAAATTGACAACGGATATAGTTACACTAACGGAAAAAATTAAGGGATCAATAAAAATCCAAATTTAGGGCAATATTCAACAGGCCGTAACTTCGAGAGAAATGATCGTACAGGAAATTAAAAAAGATTAAATTGTTGATTTTTAACCTCCGCGGTTATTGAGTTATCGTAGAAAAACCAGCAACATCAAAAAAAAAATGTTTGCTACGACGTAGCAGGCTGCTATGGCTTAGTATGTTGCTACGGTGTAGCGTGAAGACAATAGATATCAACAGGAAATCATAACTCTTTTAGTTTTTTTTAAGATAATTTGAATTACACTGCGTTTTTCATCTTTAAAATGATACTATTTAGCTTTTTCGATTTTGAAACACCTTTAATGTTTTAACGTGACATCATAATCATCTGGTCAGTTTTACCAAATTTTGTAACAATGTCCGTTTAGTAACAACAGGGTTCGAGCTCAAGCGCTTTGACTATGCCTTGTAGCATAGTCTCACATTACGCCCAAATTCAATGCTAAAGTTCAACAGTCTATTGATTTTGATTGACGTCTCGAAACTAAAGCACTACCATGTAGGTAAACAAAAATATATATATTTTATTCGATTGACATCATCGGCAACGATTTCAAACAAAAAGGATGATGCTTACAGCTTCACGCCGTCCCTTGCGATACGTGTCAAAATGTGACAAGACTGAGTGGGTGGTATATATATTTGCTGTTCTACAGTGTTTTAGTTGATGAGAGGTTTCAACTTGTAAAAGGCACAATTTAGACCGTAAGGACATTAATATCTAATTTTACTACTTACTTTAAACTACTTAAATTAAACTTAAATAGTGATGTCACTAATAACAAGCACTTTGCATTATGCTGTTTATAACCGCAGGAAAACCTCGGAATGGTCGCTAGTCTGCCGTAATTACTCTTTTGCATGTTATTGATAATCGTGCACTAGTTTCAGACTTTTTAATTCTATTTGAATAACTTTAGTGTCACGGATTTTGTTAAGAAGTATTTAATTAAGCTAAACAACAGTTTTATTTGAAAAAAATCTGTGAAATACAAAAACAAAACCTTTTAACATTATTTAATAACAAAAAGTATTTGGCACATGCGGGACTTGAACCCGCGTGTCCGTACAACAACTACGGTGTTCTAAATAACCAACTAAACTAATGTGCCGTTCGGATGGTTCCAAATTTGCGTCCTGTATCGTCCCTATGAGTGCATTCAGCGACAACAGCGCCCTACGACCTAGAGTAAAATGTTCATCACAGCTGCGGCTAGACGTGGAACTAATATAAGTACAGTTTCAAGCAAAAACATGTCAACACTAAGTGAAATAAACATCAAATTTATCTTAAATTAATTATTGAAATTATCGGATTTAGTGCGGACAGAATCTTTTAGCAGAACATATTTCGATTTAGTCACTTGAACTAAATAATCTAAACCAGACTATGAATTTTGATTTTTTTTAAAGTGCATTCCATTTTATGCGGGTGACTGTACTGGTGTGACCCTTTTTGAAGCCACGAAGACTGGGGATTTGCGCCGAATGGCAATGTTTTGTTTCGGAACTTAAAAACTGTTGTGAAAATGTTAGTAACAATTGTAATAATGGGACATGTGACGTTCTGTATATTCTAATAATAATATATAATAATAATAATAATCCATGTCTAATAAGGATTGCATTGGACTTTTTAATTTAAAATAAATCGCTTCTAGAAATGTACAGTCATAATTTCAAAAACTTTGATCTTTTTACTACTAAAATTAGCGTAGAAAAGACTTGGTTGTCACTCACACGTGTTTTTTAAGTGGTCAAAAGTTAGCTTTTCGTAGACTATACCTGTTTTAACAGTTCATCTCTTCAGTTTACGATGATGCTGTTTGTCAGGCATACAGTAGAACTTATTTGCTACTTGTTCTGTAGATAACGGAATTTACCAAAAAAAAATTGTCGACCAAAAACCAAGAAGTGCTATGAAATCAGAGTTTCTATCTATTTAGTCTGTAACCACTGCTTTCTATACGCGTCCGTCCAAAATTATACCATTTTTTTTAACAAAATTTTCCTTTAATGTGAAACGATATTGCATACTTTTAGACGCAGATCCAACTTACTGATGTCGAATTGTACCTTAAAGTGGAGGGGATCGTACAACGTTAAAGCTATGGCTGTATGGTATAGTTTCGTACATATTTCTACTGTAAAGCTACAACCATTTTAAGCAGGAGAACTTAACTGAGCGTATAACAGTGAATTTATGAAATTTGAAAATAACATTTTGCTAAATATTCGAGATATATGAAATAAATATGCTATTGTAAACGACTCGTCTTACGTTCAAGCCTCATAACGTTAGTGCTATGCAAAAAATGAAATTAACATTGTTCCTACAAAAATGAAAGCCGAAACCTACGGCTTAACTTGCTTTCCGAGGCTCGGAGGAGTCTTGGTAATACAACAAGGCGCTGCAATGATGACATTTATTTAACACAGGGAAACGTTTTCACATTTTCGTTTCATGAAGATATTATATTTCTATTAAACGTTATTATTTACGGATTTATTTATAAAGTTAGAATATAGTATCTTCCAGCAACCTGTACTTAAAGAACTGTCGCTCAGCGGTCACTTGCCGGGGTCACGGATCATAACATTCGCATCAATGAAATTAAAACGAATAAGCAATACTATAAGGATGAAACAACTGCAAAAAGTAGGCAAATTAAAAAATGTTTTATAATTTTATTTGCACTGGCAATGTTAAATTAATGTCACTATTGTGCATTGTAAGGCCACGTTGTTTAGAGATGGATGACCATCGTCCAGCTACACTTATCGGACCAATCCCGGTAACTGTGTAGCTGAACCTGATGGGTCGCTCGGCTGTTTTTACGTAGTAACGAGCTCTACCACTTCATGCTTTATAATTTTAATCAATAAAAGCATCGCTCGAGCTCGACGCAACTATCAGCGCCGCGGCCAGTACCGTCGCAGCGCTCACGGTGGGGCTAGCTACCGGAGGCCGAGCTGAACGAAGAGTCCGGAGGTGGTAGGCGTGCTTATCTCGCTGCTGATCTCGCCAGCATTTCTTTATTTCATCGTATTAAAATTTGAGGTGTTATGACAGATGTCAGATGTGTGATTTGGCTGTATTTGTTATAAGTTTATAATTATGGTCCATTTTGTCTCTTTTTCGTTGTCGCTTGATTTTGGTTTCGAATAGAATAAAAAAACTGCGTTTAAATAAAATGAATAAAATTATGAGGCAGATGACAGACGTAGAAACCCCGCGTTTGGTCTATTTTAGTTACTTCCACAGCATTATGTCGTATGGCATTTTACTGTGGGGTCGGGCTGCTGACATTGAATCCATTTTTATTTTGCAAAAGCGAGCGATCAGAGCCATTTACAATCTTCGTCGTCGCGAATCGCTTAGGGAACTATTTAAAAGGATTAATATTATGACGGTTCCTTGCCAATTCATTTATGAAAATATTATGTATGTAAGAAAAAATAGACATCTTTTTAATAAAATAAGTGATAGGCATAACTTTAATACTAGAAATAAAGATAAAATAGTTCAACCATTTTTCAGATTGTCCAAAGTACATACATCTTTTATGGGGTTCTGTGTTAAATGTTACAACAAAATACCTTGTGACATACTGCAATTAAATGAAAGAAAATTTAAAACTCATATTAAAAGTACACTTTGTAAACAAGCTTATTACAAATTAGAGGATTATATCAAAGATAAGGATGCTTGGAAACATGCTGGTCCTGCTCCACAGGACAATCTAGTGTCTAGACAAAATCAAACTGGTTGCTAAGTAAATTAGGTAGTAATTTATAATTTGTACCATATTATTTTATTATATTGGAATAACATCTCACACATTGATTAATTTATTATTGTTAACTTTTAGAATGTTTGTAAATATGTGAGCACCATGTACTTATGACATAATTAAGTTTATTTTCCACTGCTACATGCGTTTTTCTTTTCACCTTTTTGGTGTATTGTTTTTATTCCAGGTGCATCGTCTTCACATATTATAATATTAAAATACATGTATACAAAACATTGTGAAACATTTTAAAAGAGTAACGGTGGAGTTTCTTGCCCATTCTTCTCCACACGAAACTACCTTTTGGAAGGGGCGACTAGAATCAATTCTATTTCTTGTTAATTTTTGACGTTCAAAAGTGCCTTTCTTGTGCCTATTTGAAATAAATGTTTTGACTTTGACTTTGACTTTATGAAAACGATAAAAATGCGTTTTGTTGACGCTAGGTTTGCCAACTATAATTATTATCACTATATCAATGTTAAAAAATGAACGACTATCCGATAAAAATAGGGATACAGGGCTACCGCATGTTATATAAAATAAGTCGCAACAGTTTAGTTCGATACTAGAGTAGCTCTGTGTGTTAAGCCGGGGAATAAACTGCCTATCATATTGACTACGTACTTAAATTTACCATATAGCTATTGAATTCAGAAAGGTCAGGCGTATGTATGCATATTTGGCAAGTCATTATTTTTTTCCAAAATTGATCTATATGTCTGTGGATAGACTTCTGGAATCAGGTTATGTAAAGGGAATCTTAAAAACAGATTTGCGTAAATGTCCGTCCGTTCATCAGGCAAACACTTTAAAAATCAATGTTTTGTTTTGAGTTGCAAATGAGCATGTGGTCTTAGGTACAACGCCCTGTTCATATCTGAACAGGAACTTAGTGTCTGGATTTGTCGTATGTACATCCAGTTGGAGGTACTTATGCAAATAATTTAGGGAGCTCAACGACCCATCTCAACAATGTCATTTGTTTTTTTTTTCTTAAGACTGCGGTTTAAACTTCCCCTTCAACGTGTTTGTGCTGGAGCATCGAAAGTTTTAAATTTGAAATTATACTTTTTAGTGACGCCGTCGTATAAGATCGTTGTTTTCATGCATTATATTCCCTCAGTGAATTCTTAATTATCATTAATGTCTGATCTTAAGGATCAGTAGACTTTAAGCCGACCCTAACAAAGTTGGGAAAAGGCCGGGCAAATTTTTGAGTATTGTTTAGTATGAAATCTCAGCCTATGCATAATACAATAACCTTAAATAAGTAACGACAGAACAGAAAAACAGTGTCTTTTCTGTTCTGTGTACAAAACCCTCTACATAACCGTATTGTTAGTATTTATTGCTTCATAGATTTTCTCGATAGGTACTTATTTCTACAATTCGATTGAATCAAATACTGAAAGGAAGGACATAAAGCCAAAACATAAATTGGGACGGTAAAATTGCTACAAAATACAGTCAATGACTGATAGCGGATATCGTCATCTCAACCAGGACACTGAAAAATACATACATCAAACACATCTATATTTAATTTTGTTTGTCAACGAAATTTTCATGTAAGTATTACAAAAACATGCGTGCATTCGCTGTCGGAGAACACAGGTGACTGACGCTCGTGACCGAGCTGTAGCGATTTGTTTGCCGCCGCTAGAACATACATATGTACGTTTGTACGTGGCAGTGATACCATCTCGTGGTTAAGAAACTCTCATCGACACGTTGACACAGAGAGGTTAGCGATAGGTACATATTTAAAAAAAAATCTTTATCGCTTCGATAGTTGCAGCTGCACACTACAAACTATAAGTTTAGTTAGCGCGTATTAACAGGGAATTCTTTTGGGCCTTTCTCTATACAAACCGTTGTTGTCTTCGTAAATTCCTCAAGAGGCCCGTTTAATAATAAGATACAGTACAAAATTGATTTCCAAATTTCAAACAGAAGTCACTTTGACGAGTTCTTTCAAAAAATCTGGTTTTCTTTTGTCTCCCTGTGTCGCATTCGCAATACACACGGGTCGTTTTACACTATTTTAATATTCCAACACAATCCAGAAACTGGTTTAGCTTACGCCTGTTTTAGCTTACGGTATGGAGTCGCCCTTTTGCTTCCATCTTTCTTGTGCCCAAGAGTGTTCGCTAGTTAGTGTGTCCAGTGTAACTGATGGTGTTGGGATCGAGTTAGAAGTCGCAAGCGTTATGTTACAACGATTTGATGACTACCGGCGGCCCGCTACCCCACAGTAAACTGGTAAGACGTCAGACGTCATATAGCATTTAGTGTTATAATCTTGTATTTGAACCACAATCATTCATAAGCGTAATATATTATTTTTGTATGCTGTTCTCCGTAGAACAGTAAGAATTCCTATTTGAAATGCAGCAATGTTCAGTTGTAATGTTGAGACATATTTAGTCAAAGTCGCAGCAATTATTAAGTGAGCTTTAAGAACGTGCATACTATACGGTGACTTTAAAGTTGATATATCTGATTTGGTTTTTTACTATCATCTCTAAAAGATTACTGTTATTACTAATGGACCCCTTACTTTTGCTAATTTGACTGGACGACTATTCGTCAAACGAGTACGTCCCCTTCTTTAAATTTTTATCGAGATTCAAATAACGTAGCGTGAGTTATATACACCAATATAATTATTTTGTCAGTTTACGACGTAAAATAAGACCGAAATGTGTCATATATATTCATTATTCTATGAAAGTAGAGAATTCACGAAAGAAGAAGGCACACAAAGAAGGTACATTATTGCTTCTTAAATAACGTAGGTACTTCTTATCTAGATTGATAACGCGACAGAGATTCCAATCACTTCCTCTTTATAAGGATTTTTTCTCAAATTTTATCCGGTCTCCATTTCCTTATGGTTCATGGGCGCCTGTACCTAGTAACACGTAACAGTTGCGCGCTGAATTCACTCGATAATATCCTACTTTATCAAGAGGAGATTCCAGAGAAGAATGGTCAGTATGAACAAAGCTTTAAGTATAAGGAGCACAGAGTAGGAGATTGATGTTAGAAAAATGCAGACGGAAACTGTCCAAAATCAAGAGAAAAGTTGAAGACGTGGATAATATAAGAGAGAAAGATATCAAGGATCCCAACGACCTATATATTATACGATTGATACTACAATTAATTCGTTTGCAGTAGACGAAAAACAGTTTAGTCATACTTGCTAAGAAAGCTTACCTACATGCTTTTCGACAGCCCACCAGCCTGGCCGGCCCGCAGTGGCACTGAATTCTTGATCAGTCATACGAAGAGTGGCGAAAACCACTTGACAGTGCCAGTCTTGAATGCTCTTAGTGTTGCTGATTAGCACTTACCTAAAGACAAAAAAAAATTTGAATGCTGAGTTTTTATTATAGAAAAGCTTTCGTTTTGCTACCGTAAGATATTCACATACAATATTTTACGTTAAGAATATTTTAAAAATCAATCAGAGATTGAGCTTTTTCTTGGAATTATTACATTTGAGGTCCATTTTAGCTTATAAGAGTAATGTATAGATGACTAATATGATTATAATTCGTTTAACACAGATTTGATAACCGACGATTACCATATTTTGACCTGCAATAAGGAAAAAAAAGAAAACAGAGACAGCAGATGGCAGCACCATTTTGACACGAGATAAACCAACTATCTGGTTTAAAATATTATTTTTATTTCTTGCTTCTATTACAGTATGTTAAATGACACCAAAATGTAAAATAAAACAAGCGTATACTTCCTTAATAGTTAAATTTTTACCTCACAAGTTCAGAAAGATTCTGTTTTTTATTCGAAACCAGACTGTTAGAAAGCATTTGATTCGCCAGCGTGGAATGAATTCGCACCATTCTATTCAATCATTTTATATACTGCACGTCCACTGAAATATCATGACACCGTTTAAAATAATATATGAAATTTCATAGAATAAAGACCGCTCGTCTTAACTTAAAATTTCCATCACCGTACAGACATTAAATATAATGTGGGGATATAATAATTGTTAAATTGTCATAATATTACTTTAAATTTAAAAAAAATAAATAAACAGTTTACAGTATGCAATTTTCTTGGCAAACTGAAAAAACTAAATTATACGTTATCTTTCGTTCTATTCTGATGATTTAAAAAAGATTTAAGAGAGATATTCTATGTATCTTATGAGATACATAGCCAAGTATGTTATTTTCTTTACATAAGCTTGTATTTCAGAGGGTACAATGCCTCAATAAAATAAAACGCAAAATGTAGTTAAGTTGTTCTTCTTGCACCAAGCATTTCCTCGCTGTAGTGGAGTTAAAAAATTGTGTTTTGAGAAGTCATTTTGCATCTCGTACCACAAAAACACTCGCCAGCTACAACACGATTTGACATTTGTACCTACTCCCGATGCGGACTGGGGCCGCCTTCAAGCGGCTCTTGCCCAATTTGAGGGGGCCAAAAGCCTCCTACCGGCTTTACGCGTGGGTCGTGCGGTCCATGGCCCCTTACGGGGCCCCGGTGTGGGTGCGGTCACTGCGGCGGCGAGCCGCCCACTATCTGAACGCGCCCCAAAAGGTGGTAGCGATACGGCTTATCCGAGATACGATAAGCGACGCGAGGCGAGCCTCCTTGCCGGACTGCCACCTCCTTGGGATCTGGAGGCGATAGGGCTCATGGGCTGTATGAGTAGCGCGTGGAGGCACTAAGCCGGGGGGAACTCCGCTTCCGCGGCAAATTGCGGCCGAGCGGACGGACCTCCGGCGCGATCTCATGGCGGCCTGGAATCAGCGACTGTCGCAACCCAGTGCAGGGCACGCCACGACAGTGGCGGTAAGGCCCTTCTTTGAGGAGTGGCTAGAGAGGCGTCAACGCGCCCTCACCTACAGCCTGACGCAGGTTCTCACCGGACATGGATGTTTCGGGAGGTTCCCGCACATAATCAGGCGGGAGGAAACGCCTGGGTGTCACCACTGCGAGTATCGCCCAGAGGACAAGGTGGAGCACACGGTGGAAGGCTGCCCCGCTTGGGCTGAGCACTGCCGTGTCCTCGTAGAGGCGATTGGCGGCAACTTCTCGCGCCCAGCCCTGGTGCAAGCTATGGTCCGAAGTAGTGATAGGACACTCGGAAAGTTTCCATTATTCCACCCGGATATTCCTGGGAATATTCTCAAAACGGGTATTTACCCGGGTGACTTACCAAATAGTGGGTAAATAAGTTTCTATGACTATTGAATTAGTAACTAAAAACAAAAACACCAACTCCAAAATCATTAAATCAACAACAGAATGGTTCAAATATGAAAATTATTGTTAAAATATCAGGTTATGGTTGACAAAAATCACTTCAAGTTTAATACTCAAATAATAGTAAGTAGGTAAAATGTTATTGAGATTCATTTAATCACTGTCTAAATCACTGTCATCGGCGAATGTTTTTGTTATATCGAAAACTCTATTTCTCTTGTATTTCTTCCAGAAGTTGATGGTTGAGGTTCAATATTGTTTATGGTCAATGAGCTAACCGTAAAAAGACCTGAAGTGAGTTCCTCATCTTCTTCATCTACTTCTTCGTCTTTTTGATTGTGTAACAAATTCCAGTTATATGATATGTAGGCCAGCTTTGCCGATCTTTCTGTTGCTAACCTATTCCGTTTAAGGCTGTGGATATTTCCATGAACGCTGAAGGTACGCTCTGTTGCAGCCGAGCAACAGAGCAAAGCAACTACTACAACTGCAACAACAACAACCACTACTTACTGCTACTTTGCTCAGAGGATTGTTTCTGTAAATTCCTTTCCACCAAGTTAAGGGATTCATTTTCTGGAGGCTGGTCCAAACAAAAGATTTTCCCCACAAACCTTCTCTTGCTCTATAATTAGCTAAATCTGTCATTATTTTCAAGTGTAACTGCCTTCCTTTCTCATGAATAAAATCCATGGTAAAAATTTCATCTTCGTTGAGTTCGATGCCTTGAGATTTCGGATCTAGCATATAGATGAATAGGCTTTATGCAGTTCCCTCTGCGTTTATCAACTGCATTTAAAATCCTCTTTTATACGAAATATGTATAAATTGATCATAAAAATATAAATGCCCGAATAAATACCCATTAGGAGGGTTCAATGGGGATATTCCCATTTTAGGAATTTACCCGGGTAGAATCCCATCACTGCGAGGATCGCAGAGGACACGGTAGAGCACACGGTGCAAACCTGCCCCGCTTGGTCGGAGCACCGCCGTGTCCTCGTAGAGGCGATTGGCGGCGGCGACCTCTTGCGCCCGGCCCTGGTGCAAGCCATGGTCCGAAGCGAGAGGGAGTGGGAGGCAGTCACCTCCTTCTGCGAAGCAGTCATGCTCGCGAAGGAGGTGGCGGTATGGGAAAGAAAGGTCCTCCCGTCCCAGCCGCCGCGGGAGACGCCCCGGGCGTCGGGAGTCACGTGACGACCCCCGGCCACCGTAGGCGCGGCTCTGCGTGCGGTGAGTAATGGGTAGCTCACCGCCCGATCAGGACTAGGCCCATGCCGGACGGCGCGTATATGTTCCACTCGCACCTCAAAGAGATGTCAGCATATGAAGGGGCCCGTCAGGGCCAAGCCTGCCGGGTAAGCGGGATTGTCCGAAAGGGTTACCGCTACCCCGGAACATAAAGGGCTAAGGAAGGAACATGGATAGGTTTTAGTCTGTAAGAGTCTGACACCCCCTTCCGCTCCACCCAGAGCGGGAGAAATCGTTGGATGAAAAAAAAAAGGTCCTATCATATTCGTAAGAAGGAGGCATAATCATCACGCCGCGCCGGCAATGTTCTCCCAATGTTCGCTTTATTTATTATAGTAGGTATAGTAATAAATTTATTTATATAATATAATTATATATTTATATTTATAGTCTGTATATGTGTATTCGTAATTAAATAAATATTTACATTTAATTTCCTATTGCAACTACCACTGTTTATCTGATCATCACCTAAAGGTTGACTGGTAGAAAATACCTATGGCATTAAGTCATCCTCTGTACATTTCTGTGCTTAAAGTAATAAATAAAATAAATCAAGAGCGTTGAAAAGACAATAAAATTAAATCGTGGCTTTTCCGAAGATAAATAAATTAACTAATATGGAAACCCGGAATATTAACTAACAACACAAATGATTTCAGGAAAACTCAACTGCGCCTACTCTCTTTTTAGTCCGTTTTTTATAGGGGAGATTTATCGCTCGACGTCCGATCGGGGCGAGGGATAAACCATCCCTGACGGACGTGCCGTGTAGTCAGCGTTGTATCGACTGAAAGGACGGCGCGCGCGTTACCGTCCCCCACCTCTCTGAAGTTATGGAAATAACTACAGTTATTTTACCTTTAGCAGCAATCCAGCAGCACCCCAATAGTAGGGCACGCCACGATAGTGGCGGTAAGGCCCCTCTTTGAGGAGTGGCTAGAGAGGCGTCACGGCGCCCTCACCTTCCGCCTGACGCAGGTCCTCACCGGACATGGATGTTTCGGGAGGTTCCTGCACATCATCAGGCGGGAGGAAACGCCCGGGTGTCACCACTGCGAGGATCGCCCAGAGGACACGGTAGAGCACACGGTGCAAACCTGCCCCGCTTGGGCGGAGCACCGCCGTGTCCTCGTAGAGGCGATCGGCGGCGGCGACCTCTCGCGCCCGGCCCTGGTGCAAGCCATGGTCCGGGGCGAGAGGGAGTGGGAGGCAGTCACCTCCTTCTGCGAAAAAGTTATGCTCGCGAAGGAGGTGGCGGGATGGGAGAGAGAAAGGTCCTCCCGTCCCAGCCGCCGCGGGAGACGCTCCGGGCGTCGGGAGCCACGTGACGACTCCCGGCCACCATAGGCGCGGGCCTGCGGACGGTGAGTAATGGGTGACTCACCGTCCGATCAGCACCAGACCCGTGCCGTACGGCGCGTATATGTTCCACGCGCGCCTCAAAGAGATGTCAGCATATGAAGGGGCCCCTCAGGGCCAAGCCTGCCGGGTAAGCGGGATTGTCCGAAAGGGTTACCGCTACCCCGGAACATAAAGGGCTACGGAAGGAACATGGATGGGTTTTAGTCAGTAAGAGTCTGACACTCCCTTCCGCTCCACCCAGAGCGGGAGCAGTCATTGGATGATTTCCCAGCCTTAAAAAAAAAAAAAAAAAAAAAACCCCAATAGTAATAAGACTAAAGGTAACTTTGATTTTGGAACTGATTTAAACAGTAACACTACCCCCTATTTATAGATATTATAAAATGGGCTTAACACTATTTGTTAAATATTTGCATGCCACCCCGAACACTACTTTATTATGGGAATAAAACATCGCTCTGATTTTAGTGTTTTTTAATAAAGTAGTGACCTCTCAAAACATCGAACTTTCTGAGCTTTGATGTCTAAATTAGGTATTAAATAGCTGCCGTGATTTTAAGTTCATACGAAAATCCTATAGCAAAAGCGGTTTTAGTTCTACTCGAATTTTTCAATTTTCTAGGAAAAGTTCCCAATTTTTCTATCCTTATAAGACTAATTCGGTTTTATCATCTGCCTAGCTTTTCCTAACTCTCTTGGGGAAGGCTTCTGATCTAACCTGATGCAGCTGAATACCATTATTTGAATCCTAGTACACAAAATACGAGTTTTGACAAATAAATGGACCATGACTATTTATTCAGATGTCGTCTTTGATCTGTAAGCCACACAAAATATAATTAAACTTCATAGATGTCATGTTTGTAGATGATAGATGTATGTTTCTGCCAAATAACTTATATTTAATAAGTACTATCACAGTCAAACGCATCATTAAAAATTTTAGTTTTCAGATATTGTCTTATTGGTGTAATTATAGTTCGATATTCAAAACTAGATGGCGTTGTTTCTTTCTTTCACTCACAGAAAGTGAGTGAAAGACGGAAACTAAAACTTGCACGAGTACCAGGACAGAATAAACGCAGAGTAGTCGCCTCCACAGTATTCGGATGTTTCATTCAAGTGCATCATGAAGGTTGGGGAGGGAAATGTTGGCGCAACCTCGGTAGTGTCCGGCGTTACCGTTCGATTAGCGAACAAGATGCACATGATGATGCATGTTAGCCTTGGCCCAAATATGTTTGGGTCGGCTTCCAATCTAATTGGATGCAGCTGAATACCATTATTTAACATGGCCTTTCTGAATACCCGTAAATCAACGAATTACAACCGGGACCAACTTCATAGCATGTTTTCACAGTGACGATACTGTCAACACTGTTTTACGTTTCGTTCTGCGTAAATATCCTCAATAACATGCATTCATAATTTCGCGTTTTTTCATATTTTTTTAATTCTGCTATACTTTGTGTCAAAGTTGAACAAAAATCGCCACCTGAAAGTTGACCATTTTTTGAATACTCAATGTCAAAAATAGTTTCTTGTCAAACGCCCTTTTTTTTTTTTTTTAAGGCTGGGAAATCATCCAATGACTGCTCCCGCTCTGGGTGGAGCGGAAGGGAGTGTCAGACTCTTACTGACTAAAACCCATCCATGTTCCTTCCGTAGCCCTTTATGTTCCGGGGTAGCGGTAACCCTTTCGGACAATCCCGCTTACCCGGCAGGCTTGGCCCTGAGGGGCCCCTTCATATGCTGAAATCTCTTTGAGGCGCGCGTGGAACATATACGCGCCGTACGGCACGGGTCTGGTGCTGATCGGTCGGTGAGTCACCCATTACTCACCGTCCGCAGGCCCGCGCCTACGGTGGCCGGGAGTCGTCACGTGGCTCCCGACGCCCGGGGCGTCTCCTGCGGCGGCTGGGACGGGAGGACCTTTCTCCCTCCCATCCCGCCACCTCCTTCACGAGCATAACTTTTTCGCAGAAGGAGGTGACTGCCTCCCACTCCCTCTCGCCCCGGACCATGGCTTGCACCAGGGCCGGGCGCGAGAGGTCGCCGCCGCCGATCGCCTCTACGAGGACACGGCGGTGCTCTGCCCATGCGGGGCAGGTTTGCACCGTGTGCTCTACGGTGTCCTCTGGGCGATCCTCGCAGTGGTGACACCCGGGCGTTTCCTCCCGCCTGATGATGTGCAGGAACCTCCCGAAACATCCATGTCCAGTGAGGACCTGCGTCAGGCGCCCTTACATTGACATAGTTCGGAAAACTTGTTGCGAATATTAGTTTTTTTCCACTATAGGTTCCACTTGTTTGAATTTATTTTCGCTTTCAAACAAACAGTGAACAAAATTTACGAAAATTGCCTACACGGCTATTTCTATTATAAATAATTAATAAGTTTTCAGAGAAATGCGAATGAATCCAAAAGCCATAACCGCTGTCCAGATGTTTGGACGTTTGGACGTAGCTACCAACGACTGGACTGATGGCATATTCTCAGCCCTTTGGCGGTAATCTCTCAATATTCGGACTGGTGAACATATTTGGTTGGTGCTGGATGGACCGGTTGACTCGACGGAGTACTCGATGACAATAAAACTTTGACTCTAGCAAACGGCGATCGTCTGACGATGTCTCCTACTTCAAAAATCATATTTGATCCAGAAAATATTGTTAATGCTTCGCCAGCTACTGGTATGGTATGGTATCAATAGATTTTGATCAAGCAGAACAAAAATATTATAAAAGCAGAACTGAATTTTATATTTATGTCCCTTTAAATAGTTATATACAACTGGTTTTGATAAAACTAGCACATTGTACTTTCTTTTCCGTGGGAATTTCCCCATGGGAAATTATCCAATGTCACTTAGGGCTGACTAGCTTTCGACTGCACTGGAATAATGGCAACACTGTCAATGTTTACTAGACCCGCGTATTTAAAATTTGCAATTAAATATAAAGTACATTCTTGATAAACTAATAAGTAGTGGGACACAGTGCAATAACTATAATAAACGAGTGACATTATTGGTGACTGATATCGACAAGTGTATTATAAAATAAATCAACAACATTTTATGACGGTTCAAAACACTACACAAACAATAATACAGTGTTAAAAACAACAAATCAATGCAACATCATCCTAGTTTATATCAAAAAGTGAAGATGAGTGCAGTTTCATACTAAAAATAGTGCAATAATTAGAAAAGACGACAATATTATCACCGTTAAGAAAAATATTTTGAAAATTGACCTTTGGACTATAATTAATGTTCGGTAACTAGCGCCAGCACGGCACTGCGCGCTGAATAGACGAACCAATATAGTACCGCTACTTGACACCAGTGGCGCAAAACCATTGAATAGGGATACCACTTAAAAAGTAATTTATTATTTTGGTAGAAAATAAATATTTTTTGGAACACTTCAGAGGAAATTTGTGAGGAAACACTGTATACTGATATCATGGAAAACATGAATGATAATATTACATTTAGAAGAACTACTAATTTAAATGCCTCGACAACAAGTCTAGAAGATAATAATTCTTTTTTATCCACCGATTCTCATATCCTGAGAAGAAGTTTACCCGACTTATCTACATGGAATTGCCAGGAAATTTCTGATTTACAGGAAACTGTCAGAGATTTAAAGGAAAAGCTAGAAAGCGCGCATAAGGAAATTGAAAACTTAGTACTGGAAAAAATAGAATTAGAGAAAATACTACAAAATCGAGAAACAAAAATTAATAGTTTAACTAAAATATTTTCACCAAAAATTAGTACTCCAAAGCGAAAATCTAGAAACATAAACGAATCGAGGATTTCAACCAACCAACTGCAACATGAACCTGGAATGACAAGGAAACCTAGCAACAAACTACATATCGAGACTCAAAAATCCAACTTAACTATTGGTACTGCTATAGTAAACACGGAAGAGCAACCAAAACCCACAAAGATAACCACGGAAGGTTCCCAAACTGCCATGCAGCATAATAAGAAAAAAACTATTACAACCGACACTTCATATCTTAGAAGCAAAAATAATCACCTGAGGAGGAAAATACATGTCCTTGGAACCCAGCAAATTATAGGTTTAACTACACGCCTACTTGAATTGAGATCTAATAGCTCATACGAAAGGTACTACGCAGAAGGAATGATTAAACACTATGCAATCTCTAAGCAACTGCTAAACACGGAGTTGACATGTAAGCCTTGTGATAAAATTATTATTTGTGTAGGAGAAAATGACTACAACCCCACTACTATGTTAAATGAATTATATACGTTTATAAAAAAATATAATAGCTCTCCAATTATCGTGTTGAGTGTGTTGGAAAATAAATATCTAAATGAAAAGTTACTGAATAATAATCTAGAACTGATATGTAATAATAATGAAAATTGCTACTTCTTGCGTACTCATAGCAATACTTGTCATAAACTGAACGTTCTGATTGACACAATTGATTATAAAAATAAATATCTCAATTTCAACAAGAACCGAACTGCTCAGTCGAAATGCTCCGATTTGATCACATATTCTGTTACAAACCTAGACACAAAGCTTACTTACCGACCAACAAGATCATATAACTCTAAAAGCACCCCAAATAACACATTTTTTCGAAGATACCAGTAATACCTTACCTACAACTAAAGCCCTCTGTGATCAACCATTAAAAAACCTGTATGATAATGAGTTAAATAAAGTTAAAGATGTAAACTCCAGTGACGAAACTAATTGCCACTCATTAAATGTTCTTCATCAAAATATTGCAGGCTTAAGAAGTAAAAAGGAACTTTTAGAAATTGCGATCGACTCGTTTCTAAATAGGGGGTTAACTTTTGATGTAGTATGCTTAACGGAGACTTTTATTAAAGCGGGTGAGGAAAGTAGCGTTATCTTAAATGGTTACAAATTAGGAGACTGGTTCTCAAGAAAGAATAAAAAGCGAGGCGGTGTTTGTATATTCTGCCTAAATCAAATTGAGTACAAAATACTAGCACAATTAAAAAAATATGCGTCTGAAAATGAGTTTGAGTGCTGTGGAATTGAACTCTTACAATATAAAATTATAATAATAGCCCTATATCGTACGCCAAGTTCAAACCCCTTTGTCTTCTTACGTAATTTGGAAGTAATGTTGTGCAACTTACGAAATAAATCAAAAAAAAAAATAGTGATAGTAGGTGATCTAAACATTGATATTCTGAGCAAAAAAATCGATAGAAATAAAAAATGCATAGACGAATTAACTAGGATTGTAAATAATTTCGGTTTAACACTACATATAAAACAACCAACAAGAAGAAATGCATGTCTGGACCAAATAATAAGTAACTGTAAGGATGCAATATGTGAGGTTATACCTCTGGGACTGTCCGATCACGAAAAAGCTCAGATGATATCCATACAAATAGAAAATAAAGTTCCAGCTCTACGTTTTCGCACTATTTTTATGCGTGATTTTAGCGCCGAAAATAAAGAAAAGTTTTATAGTTGTCTGTCAAGCTTAAAATGGACAGAAACGTTTTCTGATCAGGAGGCTAATAGTGCGTTTAATCAGTTTCACGATACACTTATCTTGTTCTTTGACTTGTGCTTTCCTAAAATCAAGATCAGAATCAATCTAGTGAAAAAATATACGAAATGGATTTCCATAGGTATTAAAAAGTCAACTAAAACCAAAAGGAACTTGCGTTTTAAATACTACTCCTCATCTGACAAAGACAGTAAATTGAAATACTTAAATTATAATAAACTACTTAAAAAATGTATACAAAAAGCACAAAAAATCCATAATACAAATTACATAGATAGGGCTAAAAATAAATGTAAGGCCTCATGGGACTTAATAAAATATAATTCCAATAATAATCAAAATCAGGAATCAAACATTAAGGAAATAGAAACTGAAACCGGACCACTAACAAACCCCACGGACATTGCCAATTATGTAAACGACTATTATATAAATTTGACGAACAACGACTTTGACATTAATTCTAATAATTATGACATTGATCCTATTAATTCTAGTATATTTTTATTGCCTACAAATGATGGCGAAATACAAAGAGTAATAAAATCACTCAGAAATACAAATTCAACAGGTTATGATCAAATACCTACAAAAATAATAAAATACATAAGCCCTATTATCACTCCGGTACTCGTACATCTAATAGACTTATCATTATTCACGGGAGTGTTTCCTGAGAAATTGAAAATGACAGTTATTAAACCAATACATAAAAAAGGTAATAAAAAACTTGTTGATAATTACAGACCGGTAGCCCTATTGCCTATTTTATCGAAAATTTACGAAAAGGTCATGCATGCGCGATTAATAAATTTTATCGATAAATTTCAAATCTTGAAACATGAACAGCATGGATTCCAAAAAAAGAAATCGACAACCACAGCGGCATTTCATTTAATTAACCTAGTTACTAAGAGTATTGACCAGAAAATCCCGACAACTGTTGTATTTTTTGACATGTCCAAAGCTTTTGACTTTGTATCGCACGAGCTTCTATTAAAAAAATGTGATAAATATGGAATACGCGGTAAGGCAAATGCATGGCTAAAAAGTTACCTTACAAACAGATCGCAATTTGTAGAAATTACTGTGGATAAACCAAATCATAACGGTAAACTGAAAGCTAAATCCAAATTAGGCTACAATTGCACAGGCGTTCCACAGGGCAGTATTTTAGGCCCCCCACTTTTTCTGATATATATCAATGACCTAGCAGAAGTAACTGATAATCCCTGCATACTCTTTGCAGACGATGTTTCCGTAATTGTCCCTAAAACTAAAGAAAACTATAATGAAGAAATAAATAGTACCGTAAGTAAAGTATTAACTTGGATGGAAAAGAACAACCTAAAACCTAACCTAGATAAAACCAAATATATACAATTTTGTAACAAAAACTGGAATAAACTCGATTTAAACATCACCTATAAAGATAAACAAATACAACAATCGGATTGTATGACTTTTCTTGGTATAGTTCTAGATGAGAGGTGTTCCTGGATTGGTCACATTGATATGATATGTGGAAAACTCAGTAAGTTTGCTTATGTTCTATGGCGTCTATCTAGCCTAACAAGTAGACAAGCCACATTGCAGGCTTATCATGCATATGTTGGTTCAATATTGCGTTATGGTATACTAGTATGGGGAAACTCGGCGCATCTCGGAAGAGCTTTCATAACACAAAAGAGATGTATACGTGCGATTTGTAATGTAGACCCACTAACATCCTGCAAACCACTATTTAAAAAACTTAGAATACTTACACTAACAGGTATCTATATTGAGGAAATATGTAAATTTACCAAATCTCATCCTGAAATGTTTGAAAAACTAGGAGATAAATGCAAATTCAAAACTAGATATCCTGATAGATTAATTATTCATGGAATTAAAACTGAACTGTACAGGCGAAGCTGCTATCCTATGTGTATTCAAATATACAACAAAATTCCTAACCAAATTAAAGAACTTCCAATGGTCCGTTTCAAAAGGGCTTTACACAGATGGTTAATTGAGAATCCCTTCTATAATATACAAGAATTCCTGCAGTTTAAATTTAAATAATCTATTTGTACCAAAAATTTGCATGTCATTATCTTATGATTAAATATGTTAAGCTACTATTATGCTACCATTGTAAGAACTTTTGTAACCATATTTATCGGCAAATAAATCTTTGACTTTGACTTTGACTTTGACTGGTAAAAGTATTTTTGAAATCAGTCCAGTAGTTTTGAGTTAATTCGTTAAAAGAATGCTTTAAGAATGCCTTAATAATAATAAATAAAATATATTTTTTATTCTTTACTCTCCCAAGGCCCACAAGAATGCGACCCGATCTACAGGGGTGCAGATACATTTATCTAAATACCTTGCCCTATTTCGTTACTGTACACCGTAGGTCAAATGTCCGAACAAAATTGCCAATTACCTTTCAGTTTGGCTTTCTTAACCTGGAAATTTCAATTTTCATTAGCGTACACTTTTTTGGCATACCTTAACGTTTAAATAAAGTTGTGTATACTCTGCATTAAACAAACAAATAAATAAAAAATAAACATGGCATTAGTACATTTTCCCTTTGTGTTCTCAGCTCTTCGTGCTTAATGATCTCCTAGCTTTTCGCATTTTCTAGTAGTGCACGTGGTTCATTCATCTTGCACATCCTGCGCAACAAGAGGTACGTAAAAAAGCGTAATTGATAATAATGTTGTGGATTTGTCACAATGAAAAATGTGTATATACCAGCTTACCATAATTATAGTAACTTTGATTGAATGATTTCCCAAATATACATTACTATTACAAGAAAATTATAGGGAAAATTTTATGAAATAAAAAAGTCAGTGGGAGAAACTTTTATAGGTCATGTTTTAATGGATCACTCTCAGATGGCACAGATTTATATTGTATAATTATAAACCTACTCGTTTTTCGTACGATATTTACGACTTGAAAAAACAATGTTTTATTAATGTTTTATTTAATTTATTTAATGTAATGCTGGGACATAAACCTTCTTGAATACATTTTCTAATTGATTTTGTAAACCGCAACAAAAGCCGTTGCGTAGTTTAGAAGAACAACGCGGTCAGAAAGACAGACACGAAAAGCGATTTTAATTTTCATTAATAACGATAGTCTCATGACAGTAAAGTATTCTGCCATCGCAGGACCGAGTTTTAAGATTTTAATCTTATTGTGACACTAGCTTTTGCCAGCGGCTTTGTCCGCTTGCATATAGGCAATCATCCCACGATAACAGTACATTTTCCGGCATAAGACGTAGCATACATGCTATTCCAAAATATAATCTATCTCTGTGACAAGTTTCATCCAGATCCGTTGGGTAGTTTGTGTTTATTCGTTACAAACATACATAATTATAAATCTTTCTTCTTTATAATATAAGTACAGAAAAATCTGTAAAATACAAAAATAAAACCTTTTAACGGTATTTAATAATAAAAAGTTATTGGCACATGCGGGACTTGAACCCGCGTCTCCGTACAACAACTACGGTGTTCTAAATAACCAGCTAAACTAATGTGCCATTCGAATGGTTCCAAATTTGCGTCCCTATGAGTGCATTCAGCGACAACAGCGCCTTACGATCTAGAGTAAAATGTTTATCACAGCTGCGGCCAGACGTGGAACTAATATAAGTACAGTTTCAAGCAAAAACATGTCAACACAGTGAAATAAACAACAAATTTCTCTTAAATTATTATTGAAATTATCGGATTTTGTGCGGACAGAATATTTTAGCACAACATATTCCGATTTAGTCTCTTGAACCCACAATCTAAACCAGACAATCGATTTTGAAATTTTCAAAGTGTATTCCATTTAATGCGGGTGACTGCACTGTTGTGACCCTTTTTGAAGCCACGAAGACTGGGGATTTGCGCCGATGTTTTGTCTCGGAACTTAACTAAATTGATGTGATAATGTTAGTAACATGTTTAATAAGGGGATCATTGCATGTGACGTTCTGTATATTCTGCCATGTTTTATAAGGATTGCATTGGAATATTTAATTTAAATTAAACCGCTGCTTAATCTAAAAAATCTTAGTGTATTTACCTAGTACGAAATTCACAACGAATAAAACAACAATGAAATTAAAATGCTCATTATTTATACAACTTATTGGTTCCTCCTCAACCGTCAGAACAAGCCGATCATCGCCTTAGAATATCGACCGACAAACAGACAAACATGTTGTACGTTTAATAATAGTCCATTGAAATGTTACATTCGCTTTGCATTTTTTAGAGGACGCAATTTTATTTTTGACACATGTTTGGGGGGTCAATAGAAGCTTAACCTCAAGTTTGTGGGGTCGCCACCCTTGTCCCCCGGCCGCCATCTTGGAAAAAGTGTGAAAACCCTTTTTTCACGATATCTCAGAAACAATGCGTCTTAAAAAAAAATTGCAAGGCATAATTTGTAGCAAATTGTTTTGACTACAAATATGTGATACAACTTTTTGCCCTAAATTAAAAATTATAGAAGTTAAAAGCAAAAAAGTGAGTTTTTTTTTATAAAATTTACTTTTTTGCTCTATAACTTTTTTTTATACATTTTACAAAAACAATACCTCAGACCAATCTTGACCTTGCGGACTGCCAGTTTGGCTTCCGCAAGGGGCGCTCGACGGTGGACGCCATCATGCGCGTTAGAGCCCTCACGACGGGGGACGCGGTGTCCCAGGGTAGGGTCGTCGTGGCGGTGTCACTCGACATCGCCAACGCCTTTAACACCCTGCCCTGGAGTTGCATTAGGGAAGCACTCCGGTATCACCGGGTGCCGACCTACCTCCGTCGAATAGTCGGGGCGTACTTGACGGACAGAGCCGTCATCTACCCCGGTCGCGATGGGGAATGGAACCGGCGAGAGATGTCGTGCGGTGTCCCGCAGGGATCGGTTCTGGGGCCGTTCCTGTGGGACATCGGTTACGACTGGGTGCTGCGGGCCGACCTCCCTGACGGCGTCAGCGTAGTTTGCTACGCTGACGACACGCTGGTCCTGGCGCAGGGGAGGTCGCATCAGGCGGCGGCCGACGCGATGACACGCGGGGTTGCGATAGTCGTTGAGAGGATCCGGCAGTTGGGTCTCGAGGTGGCATTGCACAAGTCCGAGGCCATGTACTTTCATGGGCCTCGGAATAGGCCACCATCGGGATCCCAACTTACGGTAGGAGGGGTTCACATCGGCGTCGAGACCACGATGAAATACCTGGGTCTGGTCCTCGACAGCCGATGGAATTTCGTGGAGCATTTCCGACGTTTGGCCCCCAAGCTGGAACGGACTGGGGCCGCCTTCAAGCGGCTCTTGCCCAATTTGAGGGGGCCAAACGCCTCCTGCCGGAGGCTTTACGCGGGAGTCGTGCGGTCCATGGCCCTATACGGGGCCCCGGTGTGGGCGCGTTCATTGCGGCGACGAGCCGCTCACTATCTGAACGCGCCCCAAAAGGTGGTAGCCATTCGGCTAATCCGGGGGTACCGCACGATCTCGGGCGAGGCGGCAAGCCTCCTTGCCGGACTGCCGCCGTGGGATCTGGAGGCGATAGTCCTCGCGCGCCTGTTCGAGTGGCGCGCGGAGGTACTAAGCCGGGGGGAAACTCCGTTTCCGCAGCAAATTGCGGCGGAGCGGACGGACCTCCGGCGCGATCTCATGGCGGCCTGGAAGCAGCGACTGTCGCAACCCAGCGCAGGGCACGCCACGATAGTGGCGGTAAGGCCCCTCTTTGAGGAGTGGCTAGAGAGGCGTCACGGCGCCCTCACCTACCGCCTGACGCAGGTCCTCACCGGACATGGATGTTTCGGGAGGTTCCTGCACATCATCAGGCGGGAGGAAACGCCCGGGTGTCACCACTGCGAGGATCGCCCAGAGGACACGGTAGAGCACACGGTGCAAACCTGCCCCGCATGGGCAGAGCACCGCCGTGTCCTCGTAGAGGCGATCGGCGGCGGCGACCTCTCGCGCCCGGCTCTGGTGCAAGCCATGGTCCGGGGTGAGAGGGAGTGGGAGGCAGTCACCTCCTTCTGCGAAAAAGTTATGCTCGCGAAGGAGGTGGCGGGATGGGAGAGAGAAAGGTCCTCCCGTCCCAGCCGCCGCAGGAGACGCCCCGGGCGTCGGGAACTACGTGACGACTCCCGGCCACCGTAGGCGCGGGCCTGCGGACGGTGAGTAATGGGTGACTCACCGTCCGATCAGCACCAGACCCGTGCCGGACGGCGCGCGTATATGTTCCACGCGCGCCTCAAAGAGATGTCAGCATATGAAGGGGCCCCTCAGGGCCAAGCCTGCCGGGTAAGCGGGATTGTCCGAAAGGGTTACCGCTACCCCGGAACATAAAGGGCTACGGAAGGAACATGGATGGGTTTTAGTCAGTAAGAGTCTGACACTCCCTTCCGCTCCACCCAGAGCGGGAGCAGTCATTGGATGATTTCCCAGCCTTAAAAAAAAAAAAAAAAAAAAAAAGACCAATCTTGTATATGATCTTTTGAGGAAAATTTTTCCCTATTTTTTTTTAAATTTCATTCAGTAATAACGCTGTTACAGCGCTCCGAAGTTGACCGGGTTCGTCAATGTTCATGAGAATCCGGTCGAAACCAAACGTTTAACTTATTTTTGTTTTTTTTTTTATTGTAAATATATTCTTACAAAAATTAAAAAAACAAATCAAACTTGATAGATCTTCTCAAAACTGCTCTTTCAGGGTTTGGCTTTTCTGTCGACCAAGCTGAATCAGATGCATAATGACTGTTATTATTGTGGCAGAGGACATTGCCATTCTAGTATTGCTCACGGCATTAGGCACAAGACAGCCTTTTTTTTAGGCTGGGAAATCATCCAATGTCTTCTCCAGTTCTGGGTGGAGCGCGAGGGAGTGTCAGACTCTTACTGACTAAAACCCATTCATGTTCCTTCCGTAGCCCTTTATGTTCCGGGGTAGCGGTGACCCTTTCGGACAATCCCACTTACCCGGCAGGCTTGGCCCTAAAGGGCCCCTTCATGTGCTGACATCTCTTTGAGGCGCGGGTGGAACATATACGCGCTGTCCGGCACGGGCCTGGTCCTGATCAGGTGGTGAGCCCCCCATTGCTCACCGCCCGCAGGCCCGCGCCTACGGTGGCCGGGAGTCTTCACGTGGCTCCCAACGCCGTCCCAACTCCCAACGGACGGGAGGACCTTTCTCTCTCCCATTCCGCCACCTCCTTCGCGAGCATGACTGTTTCGCAGAAGGAGGTGACTGCCTCCCACTCCCTCTCACTTTGGACCATGGCTTGCACCAGGGCCGGGCGCGAGAGGTCGCCGCCGCCGATCGCCTGTACGAGAACACGGCGGTGCTCCGCCCAAGTGGGGCAGATTTCCACCGTTTGCTCCACCGTGTCCTCTGGGCGATCCTCGCAGTGGTGACACCCGGGCTTTCCTCCCGCCTGATTATGTTCAGGAACCTCCCAAAACATCCATGTCCGGTGAGGATCTGCGTCAGGCGGTAGGTGAGGGCGCCATGACGCCTCTCTAGCCACTCCTCAAAAAGGGGCCTTATCGCCACTGACGTGGCGTGCCCTAGGTACGAGAGAGTTTTGTTTGTCTGTGCAGAATAAACGTTTTTTCTTTCTTCTTTCTTTTTTTTCTTTAGACAGCCTAACATTTATTTTTCAAAACCTTCAAAAGGGAGCACATCTGCTCAGATAAAGCCCTTCAAGTTTTATGTATGGAGATCTCATAACACAGAATTTGCTGTTTCTTCATGCTTTTTTAAACTCAAAATCAAAATCAAAAGTCATTTATTCAAATTAGGCTGAAGATCAGCACTTTTTGAAGGTCAAAGTTACATAAGACAGTCCCCCAAAAACGCCCACCCTTCACCACTTCCTAGTGCTTTAGCTGGGAAGAAGAAGTGGCGCAACAAACTCCCCAGCAGCACAGCTGTCTGTTTAGTTGGAAGAACTTGACTCTACACATTTATCGTATGAGAAGTAATTAACATTACGAAACTCATCACATTAAAATCAATCATTTGCCACATTTCAGCTAGCACACGTCAATATACCAATTAAAACATTAAAACTGACTGTACTCAAGCGTAAATTAAAAAAGAGCCTCCAGGTAAAAGTGCGTGCCCGCTTACATGTGCAATGCTGTACAATGTCCATATAGCCGTAACTCGAAGTTACAAATGATAAACTAGGACCATCGAAGTAAAATCAATCAATTAATTGCTAATGAGTACTAACTAGGATCAGGATAAATAAATATGATCAACTGTCGAGGTCTCTAGCTAACCACATTTTGCAATACAACTCATTAAAAAAAAAACATTGTAATGAGTAGATTATGTCAACAATGGTAAATAAAAAAATAAAACAACCAAAAACACAATGAATAGAATTCAGGAATTCAGGATTAGATTTCAGGATGTGATACAACATCAGCAGTCTATAAAATGGGGAAATTAAAATGTATTAAAATTATGGAGAAACATCCTTAATTAGCTGGTGGTACCGCGCTATTCCATCTTTGCTCGTTGGCGAACGTTTTTTCATATCTTTATACGGCTTTATACCAGCTAATTCAAATGCTGATGTTGTATCACATCCTGAAAAAGCAGGTTTTGAAAAATTAATGTTAGGCTGTCTTCTGCCACATTAATAACAGAATCATGAGATCGGGATGCAGTAAGCGCAGCAGAGACGATGATTGAATCTGCATCTGATTCAGCTTGTTCGACAGAAAAACCAACCCCTGAAAGAGCAGTTTTGAGAAGATCTATCAAGTTTGATTTGTTTTTTTAATTTTTGTAAGACTATATTTACAATAAAAAGAAAACAAAAATAAGTTAAACATTTCGTTTCGACCGGATTCTCATGAACATTGACGAACCCGGTCAACTTTGGAGCGCTGTAACAGCGTTATTAATGAATGAAATTTAAAAAAAAATAGGAAAAAAATTTCCTCATAAGATCATCTACAAGATTGGTTTGATACATTTTTTTTGTAGAATGTATAAAAAAAAAGTTATAGAGAAAAAAAGAAAATTTTTATAAAAAAAAAATCACTTTTTTGCTTATAACTTCTATAATTTTTAAATTAGGGCAAAAAATTGTATTACATAATTGTAGGCAAAACAATTTGCTACAAATTATGCCTTGCAATTTTTTTGTAAGACACATTGTTTCCGAGATATCGCGAAAAAAGTGTTTTCACCCTTTTTCCAAGATGGCGGCCGGGGGACAAGGGTGGCAACCCCACAAACTTGAGGTTAAGCTTCTATTGACCCCCCAAACATGTCCCAAAAATAAAATTGCGTCCTCTAAGAAATGCAATATTCGGCCCTTAAATTGTAACATTTCAATGGACTATAATGGCGCTGCTGGTTAAGGAAAAATGTCAAATCCAGTGCGTAACATGTTAGTTCTCCATTTCACCACATGCATACATAAGCTTGTCAACGTTCACAGTGCTCCTGTAGATTTATGATGTGCTAGTACTTTGGGGCAAACTTTCCACAAAGTAGAAAACATAAATTGGTAAAAGTTTCGGTAGAAGCAATACGCGTATTTGTTATGTGATATTTTTATCGAGTTCCTTAATATTCTGTCATTATGGTAAGAATCCAAAAATATTTACCATCCCACAGAAATCTTGATGTATCGATATCCTCGCGCACCATCAGATAGGACCATAGAAAATCACACTTTTTTGAAGCAGGCGGACGTGTCCCTGGTGATTTAAAAAAAAACTAAGTTTCATGCACGCCCGCCTATATTTTTCAGTTGCTACGTTACGCTCGCTCAGGCGTTAGCCATGAGCATGGGTGGGGGGCACCGTGCGATCCTGCCGGTACAGGCAAGACGGAGACAGTCAAGGTTATGGGCAAGACTTTGGCTAAGTCGTCGTGGACTTCAACTGTTCCTATCAGATGGACTACAGGTAAACAAATATCAACCCGTTAACAGAACTAGAGTTACCAGTAACTGGAGTTGGAATTTAATAGAACGAAGTGTACAGACACTGAACGATATCGTCTCATCGTAGTATTTTTTAACTACGCTATTAATACTTTGCACGTCATGAACTTGCATGGGAATAAAATGAAAACACTTGACTCGCTCAAAATCGTTAACTTGAAAATATCTGTAAACAATGTCCAAATGGTTTTATTCGTGTAATTATTTTATATATCACAGTCTTGCTGTAGCTGTTTTGATGTACAGATCCTTTCAGCTCTTGATCAGGAGCTAGGCCAGCAGTTACTACCAACAACCAGTTGTGGCAAACAAGTTCTTTATATGGGAAGATTTGTTATTATCTATCTTGCCTCAGAAACAACCTACACGCATAACCTTTTACAAGCCATCTAACCAGTCGCTAGTGATTTAGCAACTCAAAACGAAATAAGTAACAGAGCTTGTAGGGTTTGAGTAATAATAATTCCACACTATAATCTATCTTCGTGCCAAGTTTCTTTCAGATCCGTTAAGTAGTTTTTGAATTTATTCATTAAAAACTTACTTACATACAAATCTTTCCTTTTTGTAATATTAGTATAGATGAACATTCGGAATAACACACAACACATTATACATATATTTAAATACAATACTTAGGACACATAACTTTCTTTCATGCAAAATTAAGAGATTCAATTATTATAGTACCTACTCTATGTTATGACAGAATAGTTTTAGAAATTGGTAAAGATGGTTATGTAAAACAAAATTTCGAATTTTTGACCAGTACGGTTACTGAAGTTTATAGCAAACGTGTTATGTATAATAATTTTCGGATAAACAAGTTGAGGAGAAATAAGGGAGAACCTCTAATTTTATATCACAACAAAACACTGTCCTTATTAAGTAAAAAGAAACTTAATTTATATTATCATCTAGCTGCCCCGACAGACGTCCTGTCCAGATTTTAATTATTCATTTTAAAAAACCCTTTAAAGGGGCTTTCATTGGGAAAATGTGCCATGTGTTTATGTTTGGTATATGTGTTCCAAAATAGATAAATTTTAATTATTAAAAATATGAATTCCAGTTACATGAGACTCGGCGTGTTCGTGACGGCATCATGACGGTGGGACCGCCCGGCGCTGGCAAGACAACCTGCATACAAGCCTTCATGACGGTGGGACCGCCCGGCGCTGGCAAGACAACCTGCATACAAGCCTTCATGAGCGCACGCACGGGAATTGAAAACCCTCACAAGTAAGGCTTTGACTACATTGTAATTCCCGAAGGGTTAGGCAGAACCTTTAGTACACCCACCCACATTTCGCCACATTATGTGTAAGTTCCATGTGAATAGGGAGGAGCCTATCGCCATCAATCGGGCACAAATTCAGCCTACAGGCTGCTACTGAGAATTTTCTAGTGGAAAAAAAACTTAATGACACTTTGCCTAAATCAAGCCCTTTTTAAGGCTGGGAAAGCCCTGGACCTCATATTCAAAATAAGTGGAAATGAAACTATTTGTTTCAATTCCGTTACTGTTTTCGTTGAAACTTACCCCGTCCACGAACCAATGGTACCTTACCACGGCACTAAAATTATAAATAAATTAACATAAATTATTCATGTATACAAAACATTGTAAAACATTTTAAAAGAGTAACGGTGGAGTTTCTTGCCCATTCTTCTCCACACGAAACTACCTTTTGGAAGGGGCGACTAGAATTAATTCTATTTCTTGTTCATTTTGACGTTCAAAAGTGTCTTACTTGTGCATTTGCAATAAATGATTCGACTTTGACATTGACAAAATTGACCAAATTATTCGCAGCACATGAAATACGCAGTACTTTATGTTCCATAGTTATTCTATGATATTAATTATCATAATACGTACCTACTTTATTCAAAGGTGAAGGAGAAAATATTCTATAGAGCCTCGCAAATAAAATGCTTGTAAACCGGTTTTCGAAACGCAATGCTAGATGTCACTATTATCGCAACGAAAGTGACGAAACGTCTTCCATCGCTGGTTGAGCCGATTAACCTCCTACCTCATTCTGCTACCCTGGTACCAAAACTCAAATGCAAAGCCAATGTTCGAAAAAATTGATATTTCACAAGTAACGTCGTGCACAGTGTTCAAAATAATGTTGTTGATAAACACGTCAACACTGCAAGTTGAGTACACCCTACCAGGATAGAATAAGTTAATAGATAAGTGGTCAAACCGTAAAATTTAAAATCGTTCCATCTAGCTACGCAATGTAAAATACGGCCGTTTCTGAGTAGACTTCAACCCTCTTTTTAAACCAGTTCCAACAGACTCGTTGAATGGTTAAAAGATGGCTCGCTTGCCAGTTGGTTAAAACTATCGGTGCTTAATGGCAACACGCCTCGCTCTTTTTGAGAGTATTCTAAAATATAATGATATCATAGCAGTACAATATTTTAAAATTGAGCAAATACACGGTTTTTCGACTTCACAAAACATCGGAATTTCATAATTATAATAATATGTAAGATTGACATGCACGGTTGTAGGTGCGAATACCTAATTCCTTACCACCTGTCACCGTCTATCAACCGTAAGAAACTATAATTGAAGGTGTAAATAAACCACACCAAAATCCGTTGCGTACTTTAGAGTAGACCGAACGCGATAATACAGCAAGACACGATAAGTCACTTTTTTGAAGTCGTTTTAAAATCTTTGTGAAAATAAAACTGTAGGTTTATTGAATATTTTGAAAAATAAGTAATTGCTATAAGATCTGGGAACGATTCTTATACCAAAATATAAATGTATTGTGTATAAAGTTTTGATGTGTTAATTAATCTGTTTATCTGTGGGCGAATTTCACCAATGCAACTGAACGGGATCAGCGAATGAACCACATTTAAGACCTGTCAGTGTCGATTTTCTCTTAGAATATTGGCACTGACTGCTCTTGAACTCTTGGTAATTCTAAACATTTTTTTTAACTACTTGCTATGGAATATAACAATATTCCTTTATGGTTGTATTTTTTCATAGATTACTGGATACCTACAAATTGTAAAAGGGCGAGCCAAAAGGTTCGAATATTAAATTTCCTAAGAATCGCACATAATTATGTCATGTAATAAATATTATAATATATTATTAGGTATATAACTTGTTTAACTATGACATAATTGTATTTATGCGTACAAATAAATGTAACTTGATCAATTCCATTGTGATTTCCATTTACCTCCTTCTCTATATCCATACAAAATATCTATCAAACAAATAAAATTAAAATTTTCTTTTGAACAATGCAACCATTCCATCAGTATGTTCTTATGACATTGTCACGTTCAACTATCGCCAGTAAACCGCCTTTACAGACAACCGTTTTTTTAATAGATAGAGTGATTCAAGAGAAAGGTTTAATTATGTATAATAACATGCAATTTCCATCATCCACGCGGGCTAAGCCGCGAACAGAAGCTAGTATTTTATAAACGGACTTTACAGTGCGATGTGATTAGATAAAGACGTTGTTGTTATTTTATTCCACGTGTCTTTGCCTTATAATCTTTAGCAGTATTCAGACAGTGACAGTGCGCAAGGACTTATAGTTACGTACTATTTAATTATAATGCTAGAGATATGATTTCAGTTGAATCGAAAACCTACATGTGATTTATGTGTCCCTACCATAAGAAGATTAAAAGGTGAATATAAATCGTGTTTTTGGCCAAAGATCCTGGTACAACATTTTCTTAGGATAGGGGAGTGCATTGGAAAAATGTAGCACCGATGTTTTTAGTAATAACTAGCCGCGCACCGCGGTTTCAACCGATAAATTTGGATTCCATGGGCATATCGGTATAAAAAGTAGCAGCCTACCAAGTTTTATCGCAATCGGTTAAGTAGTTCGCCCCTAAATGAAAAGGAGGGCCTTTTCATAATGCTGAACCTCCCGAAATAGCCGGTAACTTCTGGTGAGGACCTTCGTTAAGCGGTAGGTGTTTAGTAGTAGCGGTAGTTTTGCAAATCGCCAATGAAAAAGAATTGACCAATCAGAACGCTCGAATTCTCTCACTGCCAACTTCATTCATGATATACCTACCTAGATTTATTATAATATCACTATAGTGTCCCCGTGACATTCATTACAATGTAACTAAAACCAGACCGTTAAATTGTAAGAAATGAAGTCGGTTGACAATCTACCGTTTAATTATAATATCACTAGTGAAATTTTATTGTAATATCACGGCTTTGACAATATACCTGCGACATATATATTATACGGATACCCAACCACCTATTTTTTTTTTTAAGGCTGGGAAATCGTCCAATGACTGCTCCCGCTCTGGGTGGAGCGGAAGGGAGTGTCAGACTCTTACTGACTAAAACCCATCCATGTTCCTTCCGTAGCCCTTTATGTTCCGGGGTAGCGGTAACCCTCACCTAGAATATTTATATAGCAAACGGTTTGTTAATCACAGATCTCTTGGTTAATTCTGTTATCCTAGTACGCCAACGTTAAAAAAGCCTATCGGTAAATTTTCCACAGGAAAATGAGCACGTGGCTACCCACCCACCTAGAATATTTATATAACATACGGTTTTTTAATCACAGATCTCTTGGTTAATTCTGTTATCCTAGTACGCCAACGTTCAAAAAGCCTATCGGTAAATTTTCCACAGGAAAATGAGCACGTGGCGAATGCGATGTTGCTGTTCAGCAGCAGCTCGTTGATTTTTATAGCAACAAACATAACGTATTATAGTAAGTATATAGGTATACTAAAGAACTCCTGGTACTGCAAATACACCCTTTTTTTTTTAAAGGCTGGGAAATCATCCAATGACTTCTCCCGCTCTGGGTGGAGCGGAAGGGAGTGTCAGACTCTTACTGACTAAAACCCATCCATGTTCCATCCGTAGCCCTTTATGTTCCGGGGTAGCGGTAACCCTTTCGGACAATCCCGCTTAAATACACCCTGACAAAGGAATTCGTTTCTAAAATTTGTGTTTTATTTACGTTTACTGTTTGTTATCCAAAAAGACTGCAAAATAATGAATGCTCAAATGTTACAGTTTTCGTCAAAATCTATGTTTCTCATGCATACATGGTGAATACATCGAGAACTATGCTATAATGTGATGTTTGGGTTATTTGTCGCTTTAACTTGAAAATGAAGCACATGCATATTAATTGGACCACGCGTGTCGATTTACTTATAATTCAGTTTCGTAGTACTTTAACACAACAATATAGTGTAGTTATCTTATAAAGTGTAATTTCGAAACTAAATCCTTTTAGTAGATGGAACGCAGAGAATAAGCCAGGCTATGCGCAAGAATTACAAGCGCGAGATGGATTACGTTTACGCAATTATGGATGACCTGGAGCGCAAGTTAGAGAGGCCTATTACAGACTTGGCTGGCGTCAGCACTATCATGGAAACCCTCAATAAAATCAGAGAACAAGAGGTCGATATGGGACTGAATCGAGGGAGAAAGAGTTCACGAATATATTATTGCAGCTGTACTAGTAGTAAATGTTTGATATAAATTCCAACCACAAACTTTTGAATCACTCAGACACCACACAGGTCTGACGTGAACTCCGTTATTTTGTATTCAATTTCTGATTTTGCTCATCTACTTTAGCTGTTAACTGTACGTACATCGAATGCAACAAATAAATTTTTCGTTCCAAAAAGACTATGTTTATTTATCAACAGTACATTATTTTCATAAATCTTACATTTTAGAGGTAATAAATACAATTTATACAGTATATTATTTTTTAACTTTAGGAGTAATATTAGACGAAACACTACCTTCTAACCTTCATAACCAATCAAAAGTACGATTACGCCCAAATAATAGCAAACCTACCACAAGGTGCTGAGGCCCCTCCCAGCGCCCGCCCGATTGATAATGGGCTACCAGGACTGCAGAAACTTAGAAGAGTTTAAATTATACCATCGTTTCCTGTACAACGTACGATTTCAGCAGTACGTCACAATATTTTATTTAAAAATCTGCTAACATATTAACTAAACCTTAACTCATATTAGAAGATAAATAAAATATTGTATTAACATTAAGCTTAATCATATTGCAATCATTACGTGACCTTTATTTTTATCAAATACTGTGATGTTATTGGATATACTATGATACACTTATGTAATTTGATATATTGGATTTCGATTTTTCCGTTTGTGTGAATTGATTGTGAATTAAGTGTTTTTTTTTGTTATTTTCCGTAATGAGAGACAATATCGTTTTTTTTTGCATATAAAGGTGTAGAAATTCAGCTTCTTGTCTCTTTTTGACCTTAAGTTATTAAACAATCCCTGAAAAGTACCATGAGATTTCTCATTCTCATCTACAAAATGGACGAACAAACATGAGGTCCTGGATTCGATTCCCGCGTCGAGTAATCTGTTGTTGGTTTGGTCCATCTAGAATTTCTGAGTAGCACCTCGAAGCTGGATTTGTGCTCGGTTAATGGTAATAGGCTCGCTCGCACCCTATTAAATCAAATCATCAGCTAGCAAGATGAGGCTGTACCGGTACTTAACTCTCTACAGAAAACAGGCGTAATGTTATGTTAATTATGTTTGAGGCAGATTTTCTAAAATTATAAAAATACAGCTTATTAAGTTTTGATCTACCAACTTGCCAACCAGCGTAGCTTACCAACTTGCTTGTTTTGACTTAACTAAAAAAAAAAATCTCCGATATGAGACTGTGAATTATCTGCGATAATTTTTAGACGGTTTAAAAAAACAAATTTTTTGATGACAAAAATTAACATATCCTGCGCTTAATCGAAAATTCATCACTATCGAATTAAAAACTAAGCAATATACGTATATAACTAGGGTTCCACCGAGATTTGAACTCAGATTGCTGGATTCAAAGTCCAGAGTGCTAACCATTACACCATGGAACCACTTATATTGGGACGCGAAATAACGCTTCCATTCACTTTAACTTTCGTCGTGACGTCATTTATTACTAAGTTTTATGGCTCTCACTACGTTTCGTGTTTTGGCCTGTCTAGTCTTCTACGTTTCTGTGTTTGCTTAAGCTCATAATTTGAGAATATTAAAATAACTATATTATTTAATCTAATCATTTCATTAATTTTTGTTTTGAGTAGTTCTAGACATTAGCGCGTTCAAACAAACATACTCTTCAGTTCCAATTTACGAAAGCCGGAAGAAATTATATCGCCAACACGGTAACGGTGGCAGCTCACGTGTAGCGTTTTGCGCTGGGACGTGTTGTTACTAGGAGCCCATGAAGCAGCAGTAGATTTGAA
The DNA here is from genome assembly GCA_951799385.1 of Hyppa rectilinea. Classification (NCBI taxonomy): domain Eukaryota; kingdom Metazoa; phylum Arthropoda; class Insecta; order Lepidoptera; family Noctuidae; genus Hyppa; species Hyppa rectilinea. Next base: position 24,973,750 of record OX637300.1, on the reverse strand, counting down.
GTGTGGAAAAGGACGTCCGATACACGTGGATTGCCTACCAATGCGCATGCGTAAAAATACCACCTCAACAACATGCACGAAACAAAGCCCTCCCTAGCTTAACTACTGCAGACAGGCATAATGAATTTAAATTACTAACGTACGAATAAGAAGCTTGTACGTATTAAATAAAGACTTAGTTTCATCTATCTTAAAAATTTTAAAGCTCTTCGTAGCTGCATCCCTTCGCAAGATGGCGTTACTTTACATTCGTTGGGGGTTAGGGGTGATTGTGGAGAGGAAGCGTGTACATGCGATTTTCATCCCTTTCTGACCTGCTGACGTTTTAAGAGCTCTTATGATCTCCTGCGACTCATTGAACCCCGGTATAAAAGTATGATGGCGCGTCAGCAAAACAAGAAGGAAATTATAGAAATATAAATTATTTTTAGCCTTTAGAGATGCTTGATGGATGTAAAAATAACGATATCTACATAATTATAATTACTGTTTACTGGCAAAGCTAAGCTTCAAGGTCAATTCAAGAGTACAGATTGAGTTTTATTTTAAACTAGCTTCTGCCCGCGACTTTGTACGCGGACCCTGCTGCTTATGCCAGCGACAACGGGGTCGCCATTTATGTTACTATTTATCATTTTTCCCATTTAAATCTTTTATCACACTGAGCTTTAGTTTTATTTTATTCCAACAACCACCAAAACATACAGTCCATTTGTCATCGTTTTCATTTTGGTAACCGCATAATTATATTCCCCACTTCTCTCTAGAGACCTAGAAGTCAATGCGTAGATACGGTTGGAACTCTAGCACAATTCTCTATCCGTGAACGTCTCCGACTCGCGAGACAATACATGACGTTCACGATCAGCGGTCAGTCGCACATCATGTGCCCGACTTGTCTCTAGAGACCTAGAAGTCGATGCGTAGATACGCTTGGAACTCAAGCGTAATTCTTTTTCCGTGAACGTCTCTGACTCGCGAGACAATACATGACGTTCACGATCAGTGGTCAGTGGCGCATCATATTCTTCACTGGTCTCTAGAGACCTTATGAATACGCTGAGAACGCAGGCGTGCTTCGCGACCCGAAGAGGTTTCCACGGAGTGAGTTGCAGCCTAATGTTCTCGAACAGCATCAAGTCTCTCCTGACGCTCTTCGGTAGATTGTTGGGATCTTATGATCCTCAATCTTTTAGCTCTCTTGGAACATTGGGAAAGATTTGACCTCTTTCTAGGCATGGTCATAGTTTTATTGTGAAGATACCTGATCAATAAAAATCTAAATTAAAATGACTGCTCCCCTGCGTTACTGGGTAGGCTACCGTGTCACGATGATAAATGGAAAAGGAAATTAAACACTCAAACAACATAAGCCCGAAGGCATATTCATACGATAAAATAAAAAAATAAATAGGAGTTTTGGCCAGTAGAGTCAAATTTTCAATGATATACCATCGTCATCGAAAATCAGTCCTAAACTGTTACCGCCTTCACCGCGTGCAGGTACTCCCAGTTTATGTTATTTTATAATTACACAGTAAAATTAGTGATAGCTTTGATTTCCACATCAGATGTTTCTGATCTTCGATTTTTATAAATCAACAGGAAATGCCCATCAGATTGAACAACTTTTGCTTAGACGTCATTCCTATATGTGTTATGTTGTAGCTAGGCTCTTGGAGTTCCACAACAGGTGTTCCAGATCTTCGATTTTTATAAGTTGACAGAGAGTGCTCATCAGATTGAACAACTTTTGCTAAGTCGTCATTCCTATAATATGTGTTATGGTGTAACTAGGCTCTTGGCGTTCCACAACAGGTGTTCCAGATCTTCAATTTTTATACGTCAACAGAGAGTGCTCATCAGGCTGAACAACTTTTGCTAAGACGTCATTCCTATATATGTTATAGTGTAGCTGGGCTCTTGGAGTTCCACATCAGGTGTTCCAGATCTTAAAATTTATTCTCTCAGCAGAAAAAAATCATCACGTGGAACAATTTTTGCTATGGTATCATTTTTGTATCTCTTATAGTTTAGCTGGTCTGCTGCGGTTCTGCATCAGGTGTTCTAGTCTCCAAGCAATTATAGCCTATATGTTGCCCAGACTTAATACCTATACAACAAAACAAAAATCATTCCAATCCGTCTAGTAGTTCCGAAGATTAGCGTGTACAAACAAACAGACAAACAGACATTTTTTTTTTTGGATTCGTGCTCTATTACTGTTTCTAAACCCCCCTCAATTATTATTTTTTTAATATATTTAATGTACACACACAGTTTTTTTACTGTTTTATTATATGTATAGATTATATAATATGGATTTTTTCTTTCTTACCAATGACTTGCCAAGAAATTGTAGCGGTTAAATATATACGAAAACTGTAGACAGAACATAAAGAATACGTTTTTATACTTTTCTGTAAACGTCAGGAATATTATTTAATATTAAAGGCTAAGTAAGCTGCCTAGATTCGTACTGCACGAAATACTCCTCTTTACATAACCCGCATCAGCATATAGTAATTATATGACGACATGGTTGGCGCAGTGGTTGAGCGATTGACTGCTGCGCACTATGTCGCGGGTTTGATTCCCGCACGGAACAAATATTTGTACGACCTGCAAATATTTGTTACGAGTCTGGGTGTTTTTCTATATATGTATGTATTTAATATATAATATGTATGTATTTAAAAAAAATGTATATAAGTAGTTTATCAGGCATGTCGTTACCATAACACAAGCATTAGGTTGCTTAGCTTGGGACGATATGGCGTTATGTGAAATGTCCAAGGATATTATTATTAATAGTGCTATATCTGAATATAACACTATTTATAATTACATTAGAATGTACTTATTAACTACTTCCGTGAGAACCCCTGTCTAATGGTGAAAATTTTATACAAATCCCTTTAGAACTTATTGAGGTTGTGGCGGTCAGATAGGCAGTCACTCCATGTAAAATACTTGTATTCAGCTGCATCCAGTTAGACTGGAAGCCGACCCCAACATAGTTAGGAAAAGGCTAGGCAGATGATGATTTAAAACTTTATAATGTAAAAAGTTTTATGAAATCGTATGCCTAAATGAACATTCTTGGTCACACAAGTTACAAAAGGAGTACGGTACGACCATTTTTGTTTCGTTACGTTTACAAATATCAAATGTAAATGCATTCTGATTATCTCACAACTATCAATTTTTATTCTCATCTGACAATCAGAACTTTTCGATCGTCAGGTTTTGCCAAAACTCCCACTCTTATTTTTTTTGTAAAACTCAGATTTGATAAAGTGTTTGTTCATTATCAAGAAAGTCACTTTTCGTATCTGCTATGTTATTGCAGTATTAACAATCGCTTTGAGGATTTATTTAGAAAGCTAATGTGTGTGACACATTCATTTTTAATTCAAAAATAGAACAAAATTCTCTATGTTTATTCAAGAAATATCACCATTTTGCTTATGTGAAAGCTAACCTAGTTATAGACACAAAAGTAAGATGATGCAATAATATGGGATGGAGGAGGGAGTGATACAATATGGAAGGAACAGGCAAGGCGTTTGTACTTAGTGGAGAGCGTAAATAACTCGTATAATTAGGAACGTTTTGAATGCGCTAATCTATAAACCAGGCGGACGTAGGTTTCCTGGAATATTCAGTTAGACAAAGAGGAAACTATATAGCTCTCACTTGTATAAAAGGGCCCGTACTATGCAGCGTGCGGCAGTATTTGACGGGGACCCAACCCAGTCGTTTAGGTGGTCTACGTCAAATACTCATATCGAATGTTTTCTTCAGGGTGGGGTCACAGCACGTACTTATGTAAAGTAGCCCTCTCTGAACGTTTCATTCAAATAAACAGTAGAAATTGACATTGTGTAAGATTAAATAGCTTATATTGCTAATTTCTATTAAAATACCGCATATATATATCGTTGGCAACTTTCTTGGGCCATTTTTTTACTGTTTGCTTCTTTTTTGCGAAAAATTCTGTTGAAAAAAATGCGAAGTTTTACTAAAATTCAACGGTATGTATACTTTCGAAGACGCAACAGAACCTTAATTGTTTAAATCCTATGTAAAATGGACCGTCAACTGGATACTAATGACTAATCCAGACACCAAGCTGCTATTGAGTTATTCTTATTGGAAAAATCTAACATCAAGGTCGGGCTCAATGGTGCCTGATCCGGGCATTGAACCCACATCCACATGTGCAGTTGTCTGATGGATATTCATTGGACTCATCTATGTTTCACGCGAAATTGTTTTCAAGACATCCTTTACATAACCTGCGGTAGCTCAGTTAAAATACAATCCAAAAAGACAATGCAGTACGATCTGGAATAATTCTTTCTTCTCTTGTCTGATGATCTATTTGATTAATATCGCATCACACTCTTGTGCAAAAGCATAAGAGTATTATGAATTTTAAGGAGATGTGCAATACCCATTAACTTGCGAGCTAGCGGTGTTTTGCATTTAATAACAGATGTGCTGTTGATACAAACGCTGTCGCGCTACCAATGTACAAGTACATGCAAGTTTACGAAGTAAGGTTGAGATTAGATTAGTGGCCAGTTTATGGCAATACTGGCAAACTGCCATGTTTTATGAGAAGAACACCACTACTTACTATAATATAGGTCAATAACATCGCCCTACCTACAAAATTCCATCGGTTATTCCTAAATAACTGTTCCGTTTGTCACGCTCCAAAATATATTTCATAAAACTTTTTGGTTTCTTACTAATAAAAGATAATCTTCAATAGCGTTTGTACGAAACAAATAAGAATACCTACATGAATGGACGCGCGTCGCATCTGTTGCTACGGAAACGGTTCGCCTGCCAAGAGCACTAGCACAGCATGAATCAAGAAGAGTTACTAGCTAATAAATAACCAACCTGCTGCCTGGTGTCCTGCCAGGTGACAACCTTCACAAGGTGACTTTAGTAGGCGAATAATGAGAGAATAAAACTAAACTGTGTATAAATATTGAAATTAGAGATTGCCTCTAGCATTGAACTCCATACCAAAACTATAATGGAAGATCGGTCGATGATTACAAGAAATTCAAAACATTATTATTGTGACTTCCTCGCACAAACTGTATTATATGTATCCTTTTACATCAGTGCAGAAAATGAACTCAATGAAAACTCAAATTTGCCTCAAAGAAGTGGCGCCATTGAAAAGTAACGGCGTAAAGTTAAGTAAGTTTGCGTATTTTCTGAAAAAAATGACTCCATATAACGTGAAAATGGAAAGTGCAAATCTTCTAGACTCATGTTATCCTGTTCATGTTATCCTCGTCACTGCCTCTATAATTAGATTTCAGCACAAACTAGTTGAGAGACCTAAATATCTACAGCGGTCTATTTCATTCTCATCTCTGCTACCCTGGTGTTCACGGCCAACGAGAAGCAGCTTTGCCTGATTGGGGCGCGCTATCATCTTATAGTTGTTAGAAGACTGCGCAAAATGTTACGTTTTAAAAAAAAAACAAAATTACATCAGTGCATCGAATTTAAAAAGTTGCTCAGTAACAATATATTTTTTAAATACATTAATTTTATACACTTTTGTAATAATAATTGTTGTTATCAGTATTGTCAAAGAAATTAAAATCTTCCTGAGCCTAACCTTGTTTATTTGAAGCTAACAAGCTCGTCGATTTGTTTCAATATTTCCCGTCATCTCCGAGTCGTACGTATCGCCGCATACGAGTACATACATACATAATAATAATATCACCTTTCACTCAACACATATTATTATTTTTGTATTATTTTCATACCTTTTCTCAATAATATGTATTAATTTATTTAATATTTATAATAAATAACACATCATTATAATCAGAAAATATACAGAAAACGTATTTCATGTTTTAGGTAGGTAATATTATTTAAGGAAATCTAATTATTCACTATACATTTTCTACATTTCTTTGCTTCTATTTATATGAAGGTCTTACTCGGAAAATCCACCGATGAGCCAGACATTTACCAATATTTTCTTATTATGTTTCATTTAGAATTTTACTCTGGCGTCAGCTTGTAACGGGCGCTGTAAATCATCCTCTCCTCTCTTTCTTATTAATGCAATTAGCGGTTAAGCGTAAAAAAATCGGTGACTAAACCCAACGTTCGGAATAAACCACAAGAAGAAGTAAGTATTTAACGGAGTCAACGCTACCAGATAAATGTGCATATCGCTTCATTTGAAATCATAAAAAGTATAATTAGGTTAGCCCGCGAAATTATTAAATTATTACGCTATGTGCAAAAATTCCAGCCTTGTTTTACGTTGTATACTGGTAAAAAATTCAATAAGCAATAATTTACAAAATAATGAAAGTACTTTCCCTATAAAAACACAATTTCATTTTATGAAAACATGACGTTTGCATTCAATTATAACTTTATTAAAATAGAAAAGTGTTTTTTTTGTAATCTGCGCTATAATAACGCCTTAATACTACATACAGCACAAGCGGAACGTGTTCCATTCAAAATGTTAAGTTTTCCGATTCTACCTTCTGATTTTCATGGGCTCCTAGTACTGCGGCTAGCATTCACCGTTCCATGGACGAATTTATTACGGACATATTATTGAAATTTTATTGAAAAAAGTTAATCTAATCATTAACTATTATTGGTTCTTTTTAGATAATAAATTGTTGGCCAGTTTCAATATCGTTCAATTTCGCTATACTGATCCAAGCAAGTTGGTTCGTTTTGGCGGCATTCAAATAAATACTTGTCATAGAATGATGTGGGTTGATAATTTATAAAAAAACGTCAAATTGACTTTATTTTGACTAGGGTTTTTGATAATCGAAAATATAGACTATAGAGACTGATTTGGCCTACAGTGGATTGGATCCTATCTACTACGTCCATTAAATTGTACCTTGCATTTCAGTTTGACAAAGATAATATTAATATTGTACCTTTTAGTTTCTTCTGCAACTAGATGGCGTTTTACTCACCTAAGTACCAAGGTAGCATAATCCCAAAGTGTTGGTTAGAGGAGTAAGTAGGTAGCCCAAGCACCAGAAGGGGTGCGCAGGTGGGGTGGGATTGCGCCAGTGTAATGAATGGAAGCAAGAGGATGGGGAGCTGGGGATTCATTCATACAACCCGTAAGAAACCATCTACTACGTCCATTAAATTGTACCTTGCATTTCAGTTTGACAAAGATAATATTAATATTGTACCTTTTAGTTTCTTCTGCAACTAGATGGCGTTTTACTCACCTAAGTACCAAGGTAGCATAATCCCAAAGTGTTGGTTAGAGGAGTAAGTAGGTAGCCCAAGCACCAGAAGGGGTGCGCAGGTGGGGTGGGATTGCGCCAGTGTAATGAGTGGAAGCAAGAGGATGGGGAGCTGGGGATTCATTCATACAACCCGTAAGAAACCGTAGTAGGTACTAACTGTAGAGTTTTTAGCCTGCTTGGTTGTACAATGCAACCTTCAGGAATATTCTACTAGTTAATGGCATAATAATATTATGAAACATTGTTTCGTATTTAGAAGGTTGTAAAATAAGAGAGTGGGTCTCTCTTATTTTTCTCGCTTTAAGAAATAACAGCGCCTCATCATGTGAAAATGTAGTGTAAATTAAAGAAATAAAAATTCTAAAATTAAACAAGCGTTCTGACATCCGACCAAAATTATTCGTCAAATGCAACAATTGTAAATTAAAATTATATTGAACGTGTTTTACCAAGATTTTAATGCAATGAAAAATAATACTAGTACAGTGAACAATACTTATAAATCTAGGAACTGTGAGAAATCCAAACAAGTTTTACTGCTACAAATAATTAAAGTAGGTATAAAACATATCAATAAATAAATAAAATAGGTGGTAGTGCTTACTTACTTAGAATGAATAATCTTCTTCTTCTTCGTGTGGTTAGTGACTAACCTGGTGTCAGAGTTTTAATGCTGCCCATGGGCCTCTGGCTTAGCATCACATGCTGTTGAGAAATATCTCTCAAGCATGCCGGTTTCCTCACGATGTTTTCTTTCACCGATAATAAGCAAGTGATAATTATACAATACGCACATGAATCCGAAAAATCAGAGGTGCGTGCCTTGGGTTCGAAGTCGAGACCTATGACTTGGCAGTCTGGCGGTCACACCACTAGGCTATCACTGCTCTAAAATGAATAATGAAAAACAATTATTATGATTATGTATTTAATCTGTTGTCAAATAAGGCATTCAACGCTTATCATTTCCCACAAAAATCTATTAACTGTCATAATATTCCTCAAATAAGTGAGCACGCAATTTTGACAAGCCGCCTGCGAATAAAACGTATTTGGCATCGTTTTCCATGACAATATTACCGATACTGGTTCATTATTTTACATCGCCTCACTTCCAAATACTATTTTATAACTTATATGTCTTGCTCATGAATTATAAACAATTTGCTTATAAAAACTGCAACCTCAACCTCTTCCAAGTAAAACTTATTTTTATTTTTTTTTATTCCAAAGGGAAACGTATATAAAACACAAGTAGACTTTAGAATGCCGCTGTTAAAAAAATAATATATATTATAGTATAGCGGCAGTACTTTCGGCGGTCTGACAGTCTCAATCTTTCGGACTTGATCTACTCAAGTGTATTGGCTCCTAGTATTATGCCTCGTATTCGAGGTGATTCTCTGAGGAACCGCGATGTGGTTCCGGTTATTGGGAATGACGACCAGTGTGTGTGTGTGTATTATGTGAGGTTACCAGTGGTCAGCTTTTGAAATTTCAACAATCGCTGCTTGTTTTATTAGATTAAAGAAATAATCTTTAAGAAATAAAATTTCAAGTACTTCACATTTCAATGTTACAAGAGGTCGATGAACCAAAAGCAATGAATTTTGCTAGGAATAGAACGCGATCTCTGCGTGTCACCGACCTAATAGTAGTAGGTACACACATTATACTTTTACATCCTGTGGATCACTAGAATATGATTAAAGTCTACTTAGGGTTGGACCTCATCTGGCAGCACGGAATCGCCTTTTTCCGTCGCCCTTTCTCTTTCTGTCGCTAAGACCTGCCATTTGCTAGACCGAGACAGAAAACATAATGCACGCGGTGCGGTGGAATCCTCGAGGCGATCGGCATCACGGACAAAATGCATACATACATACTGCAGCACGTGGTAGCACAGGCGGAACAAATGCGATTCCGTGCTGCCAGATGAGGTCCAACCCTTACTGTACACTAATAAATAATTAACAAGAATCATGACAAAATTAACGTTTGTTGAATTTAAACAAAACGTGAAACGACCGACATCGTTATTGTGTTGTTTTATTTTTTGTCATTAGACTAAATGTCACTTATGATTGATAGTATGACAACAATAACAGAATCCTATTCAAAACCAAAAACTGCTACCTTACTACCGGTAGTAGGGTAGCAGTTTAGCAGACTAGATATAGATACAGCTTAATATAAAAAAATATATTCTATATTAAATTGGAGGGATGGGTTGTTGGCAACGGCAACAATTTCACTGTTGCTATCTTTGTCTAGGCTAGTATACTCGATTATAGCAGTAATGAGAAGTTGTCAGTAGCAGCTGTTGATTTTCCGTTCTTCTCGCTCACCCTCGCATTTATACTCCTCACTTGGAGCGGCCGTAACCATGGTAACGGATCGCGTCCAAATCACCAGCATAACAGAAGTAACAGGAGCTGAGGTAAACGTAATATGAATAAATTGTGAAAATCACCAGCGCAACATAAATAATGAAGAGATCTAAGGAATCGTACCTAACTTTATCCCAACGAGTAATAAAAATGCGAAAGTTTGCTGCTAAGTCACGTAACAACGACAGAATGAATTTGGATGAAATTGTACATACAGATACTTTTTATCCTAGATGTAACAAATAGCCTCACATAGGATACTTTTTATTCCGTTAGTATTGCATTTATACAAGACTTATCCACGACACTCCCGGCACAATTTTAGAGCAGTACCAAAAACCTACCAAAAGGAGTTAGAGTAACATTAATACTATTTCTGTATTAATAGCATTTCTTTATTATTATTACATTCATCATTATATTAAAGTCGCATCTTTTTCTGATAGGGTTAGACACAGACAACAGAACGCCGCGCCGCCTGCTAACCATAAACCTTTTGCATCGTTATTATTATTGAATATGATGTGCAGAAGAATATTTTTCAATTATAAAATAATATTATATTATGCTGCTTCTGTGTTACCTGTTTATCCCATCCTAGTCGCCAATGATAAATATGCGGATAATGCGGAAGGCGAAGGCCTAGGACCTAGAAAGGAGTAATTGAGTACGGCAAGCTAAGCACACTGACGTGCGTTTATTGCGTGCGTTTATTTTACAAGTCAAGATAACAGATTAACAATACCATAAATTAGACATAAATTATATAATTGTATTGTATTTTGCAGAATGAATGTTAGGTAATATCTTTAAGATCTTTTTACATTACTATAAATGTTCACACCAAGTTTTATTCCTAAAATTCTGTTTCTCGAAAGAATATCGTACCAAAGCGCGCTCTCCCCAGGACTATTATCTGCGACCCTTTACAACAAAACTGTGTAAAAAATGAGCGCCCGACATTAAAATTAGTAAAACTTGTTTTGTGCTATATTGTGCTTTATTTTTCTGAACAATCCTACCTTGTTTCTTTCATCATTCGTGAGATAACGCTAAATTAAAAGTTGTGTCAGGGTTTTGTTGGAGCTAAACTAAATTCATACTTTAAAATATTGAATCAAGAGCAAACGTTGCGGACGCAATAATATGCCAAAGCTATATGAGTAGAGGAGATTATAGATACGACAATAGTGCAAAACTTTAAAGGCACTTGCACCTTTTTGTCAATTGACTGAAACTGAATGAAATGACCGCTACTGAATGCCTCATGGGCTCCTAGTATTCAGCACCGTAGTTGCACTGACTTCGTGGCAAATTTTGCACTGTGGCTTTCATAAGTTTGCTTTTATCTGGACTGTGTCATCTTACCAGTCTGTTACTGTTATTTAATCTCTGATTATGCATCACGATGAAGGTTATTTTTCATTGCTATTAGAAGTAAAATAAGAAGGGCTCAACAAATTGTTATTGTTAACGAGGAAATAGGTTAGTTTTGTGATTGGTTCATGTTTCTCTCTTCTTCTTTAATTGATCTAGCAATTAGTTCTCCAAGACACGCATAAGCCAACGTTCGTTAGTAAAGAAAAATGTTTGTTAAGTACATATACTACTCTGTCAAGAAAGTACCGGGAAAAGATCAATAATACACAAAATGTCTGTTATTCATCCAAATTTATTTTATCACCTTCAAAGTATGCTCCTTTAGAAACGATACGCTTGCGCCAACAAATAATCCATTCATCAAAACATTTTTTAAACGCTGCTTCCGGAATTGAGTTCAGTTCTCGCCGCGAATTCTCCTTTATGTCTTCTATCGATTGAAAACGGGTGCCACGAAGTGGTAATTTGAGTTTAGGAAAAAGAAAAAAGTCAGCAAGAGCCATATCCGGTGAATATGGTGGTAGCTGGATGGTATTTGTTGAGTGTTTGGTCAAAAATTCGTTCACAATGATAGCCTTGTGCGAAGGCGCATTGTCGTGGTGCAAAATCCAAGAATTTTATTGCATAACGCTCAAATAATATTCTTTATTTACCGTTAGACCTTCCGGTAAGAATTCAGAGTGCACAACACCGCGATAGTCAAAGAAAACAGTCAACATGACTTTGACTTTTGATCGACTTTGGCGTGGTTTTTTCGGTTTCGGTTCAGTTGGAAGGCGCCACTCCGAAGCTTGTTGACTAGTTTGCATGTCAAACTCGTAAACCCACGTCTCGTCACCAGTAACAATGCGTTTCATGAATGTTGGGTCCGAACTGACTCGTTCTAGCTTGTCCTCAGCGACTTTCATGCGATTGAGTTTTTGGAGAAAATTCAGATCTTTTGGGACTAGCCGAGCAGCAAGATGTTTCATACCCAAATGATTAGTTAAAATGGTACGGATCGACTCGTGAGATACAGAAAGTTCGGCGGCTATCTCTCTCAGAGTTGAATGGGGATTTTCAGTCACTATTTTCTTCACTTTTGCGATGTTAACTTCAGTTGCAGACGTTGACGGCCTACCAGAGCGAGGCAAATCTTCCATCACATCTCGACCGCTTTTGAACGCTTTGAACCACTCATAAGCACGAGTTTTTGATAAAGTCGATTCACCGTAAGCCTTCTGTAACATTTTCAGTGACTCCGAACACGAAATTCCATTGGCGATGCAAAATTTAAGACAAACTCTTTGTTCGATATTTTTGTCCATTATGAAATTCGCAATACACACTATATATGATATTACTAAAACCAGCACTGTATTTAATATAAATAACAGATGTAACTCAAACTCCGCGCCAAAATGGAAAACAGTAGTGCCAATCTAACAACTACAAAAAAAAACAAAAATTTGAATTTGGAACCATAAAAAATCATCCATTCCCGATACTTTTTTGACTGAATGTACACGTCAGATAAGTAAGTGAAATATTTTATGAATTTGTTGGATGCAATCGTTAGTTTTATTTAATGTAATGAATAGAACAGAAACATAACACAATATTTTAAGTGTTTTATAAGGAATTAATGAACAAATAATTATATACTAAAGGAAACTGTCCTATGTCCTATCTCAGTGGTATTTAAATTTTATTCGTAAATGTCAAAAAAGTGATCCTCATCCATAAGAATAAGAATAATTTATTTTCAGAAAATACAGGTTTTACCAGTTGTTAAATTTGGTGGTTTATGCACAATCCATATTTTGCAAATTAGTTTTAAGTACATTAATACCTACTAGGTAGGTACTACAAAATATGTTTTAAGTATTATAAAATAACAAAACAAGTATAACAAACATAACAATTTTCAGTATCTATTAATATAATACCCATTTATTAAATATCTACCTATTTTAAAATAACAGTGTAGATGAGGTGCGGCGCGCGGATCCGAATGCTTTCTCGCTCACACAGCAACTATCTGTTTCATTCTCACTTCGAGGATGACCTTACACGCTGTCCTGCAAGTATGTAGCCTCACACATTCAGATTTTGTGTCCGAAAATAATCCCACTGAAGATTTTTCTCCAGTTTTTTTGGAATTCGTTAGAAATACTGTGTAAAAAGACTAGAAAGACAAAATGAGCAAAAAAAATTTATTGAGTATCGAAGATATCAAAGATCTCGAAAATCAGAAAATCGTTTGCTAATACATATTTCGTTATCCATGAAGTTAGTTAGTTTTCCTAAAACCGGTCATATCGCTTAATGCGATCTTTTAAGACAGTATTTACTGAGGTACGGAGCCCTAAAAAAAGAAAAGTAATACAGACCTGTACGAAAAAGTACACGTAGGGGATAACTGTCTTAACCGTAACATTAACGTATTTATTTTGTCGCTACAGTTTTTGTGATCCGTTTGATATTGCTACGACCTCGTTGCTTACGTAGACCAGGTGTCTACTACGGCGTAGTCACAGCTACGTCGTAGCAGATACCACGTCACAGTTTCAGACGTCCCAGCTTTACCGGCAAACAGAAGTAAGTTGAAAAAGGAGAGAGCTAATTATGTTTCCCTTCCATTGGATCAGTATAATAAGGGACCTTGTTTATGATTAATTGGCAGATTTTTTTCTTATCGACGCTATCTCAGACTTGACAACAAAACGGCGTTTTAGAATAGTTTATTGATGGTATTAATTTTGGAGACAATACCGGATATACAAACGACTGTAAAAATTAAATATTAAATAAAATGCTACTAAAATATCACTAATGACTTTAGGGCTTATTTACTAACCACCACTAACTTAGCCTTTAGCAAATGACCACGTACCGTTTCGTTCGCTATTCCACCTACCCAATGGTCAGGCAACCAGCAATAAGTGGAATGGGGGTTAAATAAGTTTAAGAAAGAGTCCCTTAAAGTAAATATCATTGGTAAAAGTTGTAAGTACAATTTAAATAGCTGTTCGTATATAATTTCAAAGAAAATAAATTGCAATGTAGCTTGAATAAGTTATTTTTAGATGAACACATTTTCTTTCGTTCTGTATGGTATTACCAGTGACTGGGTTGCAGAGGTCGGTTAAGCGGTCATTTTATGTTAAATAAAGTTGGGAAAGTCTAGGCAGATTGAATATTGTTTCAATTAGATTATTTATTTTTTTGAAGACTTTCATGCAATCACTAGTAGGTGTATATAACAATAATAAAATTTAAAAGCTAACAACTTAAACTATAGTTAAATTAAATGACGATCTAACTAACTAGGGCAGATTAATTTGATATTTATTTTATCATTCCAAATATGCAGGCGAAGCCGTCATCTAAGCATTTTGTGCATCAAACTAATTAATTGTGTACAAATGTACTACTGGGAAATAACTTCTATTTTTCGTATGATCTCTGTTTCAGATGGTGCGTTTTGTAAGTACAATGATGAAGATGTGAGAGTATTTAAAGTTAACATTTATGTTAACTTTAAACATGTTTAAACAACACAAAAATGTTTTAACATTTAACACTTCATTTCGTAACAAAATAAAAAAAAACAACTTTGAAATTAAATATCGTCAGAGACAAAATTTTCTCCTCGCAGATATAGCCCAAGTGTATTGTGTATCCAAATACAACGGATGAAAAACTAGAGATATAAAAAAAAAAAAAAAATCCACGCCTTTATTTAATAGTACCTATCTGTAGAAAGTTACCAGCTACTTTAACCGCGGCTACATAGCCGTGATCTATTCTTTTGCCGAGATAAAAAGAAACCTATGTCCAAAATCATTGTTAAATGCAAGTCAATCCATCAGTAGAGAGTATTATATCATTGCCCAGCATACCTGCCCCTTACAACTCATATACTGCTATCGCTATGTACTTTTAGCGGGCGAGCATTTCTGAACATTTATTCGTTGTAACCTTCTCTTAAATCATGATCTCTTAGTACAGGTGCGGAAAATTGCGTACCGTTTCCGTGGAACCGGAACAGATATTTATTTATCAAGTATTTTACAGTTCTCATCAACTTTAAAAACTTTTTTACTATTTATTTATAGTAAAAAAAAAGTAAAGTAAAAATGGCGATTATTGTGTTTACGCATATTTGGATTTAAAGGTAAACTATTATACTTGCGCTCTTAATTATGAATGATTCAATCGCGTTATGGCGCTAACTTATCAGTTTTTTTCCAACTATTAACTAACAAACATTCACAAGGTTTCATTTAGGCTCATTAGATAAATATTCAAATCAATCGACGGTGTCCATCATTCTGGGGTCCAACAGGACCCACTACCAAGCCGACAGAAGCTACGTGTGCTTGGATCTAATCGGAGGTGCTTTCGATTAACTATTTTACTTAGTCAATCACTAATAGCCATTTATCTGATTGAATGTTTATTTTGATTAACAGCGCCATCTGTTAGTCCAGTTCAGTGAAAGTCTATCCATACGCACCTACCTACCTACTACAATTTCAAGCGGTGTGCCAAGCAACTGGAATATAAGTACATCTTCTGTGATTTATGTGCTCCCGGTACCGTGGGAAAGTTAAAAGGCGTTCATGTTCTAAATAAAGTTCTTAGGAGCTTTATTTGGAAAATGAATGCTTTTGCAATCTATACTAAATAAAAATGCCACTTATCGTTGTAATTTTATAACTCAAGAACGGCTTCACCTTTCCAAATATACTACAGGTTCACCTCTGCCTAACCCTTTGAGGTTTACATGCGTAATGTAATGTTAATATTGTTCACAATTTAAATTCTATCTCGAACTCTGAAGATCGCCAAAGTGCAGGGACTTCGAAGGCGAATGGGTCGTCGAAATGCCATTTTTACCTTAAATCATAACAATCATAGTCTGCAACTTTTTTACGCCAGATTTTTACCACATTCCAGTTTGTAACTAACTTAAGAAACAGAACCATACAAATGTACGTCTGAAATTATCCAACGGAAACGTACTACAGGGATAAAAAATATTTTAATGTGTTGTTATCTGTTATCGCTTGCAGTCCCACGTGGCTTTTTTTTTTTTTTTTAAGGCTGGGAAATCATCCAATTACTGCTCGACCCCAGAACCTTCACTCATAGTCGCGTGAAGTCTGCTCAAATACGATACAAGATACTAGGAGCCCATAAACGTTAGCAGCTTAAATTGAATAACTACCGCTGTAGCGTGATGCTTATCTCGCCTCTGTTTTCAATGTTTTAAGTTCGTAAATCGGATCCATGTTTTATTAAATTGATTTTCCAACGCGCAGTCTCAATCGTTGTTTTCCGTGATATAATGAAAGTGTGCGAACTTTTAGCAAATTTCTTATAAATTATGTCAGGAATGTACTCAATATCTTTAGGAAAACATGCGTTATTGAATAGTGAACAAATACCAGTAAAAAAAACTTAGAAAAGGCATATTGTAACGACTATATTCGTCAGATTTCAAGAAGCGATAATCTAAAATGGCGTTTTTCAGGGGCGTTTAGTAACTTTTTTTGCAAATATCTTACAAAATATGCAGGAATGGTGTAACACTATTGATATCAATTTAGTGTTAAATTACACATCAACTTTGTGTTATCTTGACACTGAAAATTATCTCATAAAAACGATTGACAATTATCAACTTAGTTTATGAGATAATTTTCTACTTTCCCTCGTTATTCTTTTATCATTGAAAGTAAGATAGTAAATACACGAACGTGGAAGTGGCATGAGGCTTATTTTATACCACCTCAATGGAGTCTAAAGCGAACTACCTGGAAATAGATTGATAATGATTCGAGACTCCTTCTGTTAATTTTAATGAATACCGTCCAGAAATTTTCTGCTACAGTAGCGACGCATCTTACACACTGCGTTTTCACCATTTCCTGAAAGGTAGAAAAAAATATACTAATTTTTAGTAAAAATAGGTAATAATTACATTACGCAGCATTCATATTTATAATAATAACGCCACGCCTTATTCCACGAATAGTTGAGCAGAAGTATAATTCTACCTTAAAATTATATGAAGTACATTATTTATTTGGCGACTTATCTCACGTAATATTGTCATGAAATAGTGCAAAGTGCGGATTGAAACATATTTCATGAAAATATTTAAGATATTCTATTAAGAAGGTTTTAAACGTGGTATTTAACATTTTGAGCAGGCATCCCATAGACATTTACAACTATTATGCTTTATTAATAAAGTTTAGGTGACTTTAATAATAATTATTTTCTTTCCTAGCGAACTTCACGCAGATGCATCGTTACCAGGGAAACCGCTTTGGCGTGCCATGTTCTTGGGAGCAAGTATTGATCCAGTCAGGCCGTAAAATATTCCAACACTAAGTTCCCATAAGTAACGAAGAGATTTTTTAGAATGTTATTTTCAAGGTTGCTTAGTTACGCACCTGTGAGTTGTTGTGTTGTGTTGTTGCCATAGGTGTGTGCTGCACAACCACAAACTACCCTTATGACATCAAACCGACAAATCGTGACAGACAAGACTGCGTTTGCTAATACGTACGATGAAGTTGATTTCTTAAGTAAAAATGTAAAGATGATACCATCAAACGTGGTGAATAAGGACGCAGGGGTGAATCGGGACGAAACTTTAAAATGGGTTTTAACATTGTGACTGTAATTGTATTTTCATAGATCAGAATAAAATTATCTAAAATGCCTTAAAGAGGTATTCTATTACAAACTTATTAATAAACTAGAAAAACTGAACAAATGTCTTATGGCATTAATATTACTTATTTGCCTTATTGAAGTTGTTTTTCTGTTGGTATTTAAGATCCAACAAAAGTAATCAAAGGTTCTGCGAGTAAGTCTTGGTAGTCAGTATATTATAATAATACTCTGAACAAATGTCTTATGGCATTAATATTACTTATTTGCCTTATTGAAGTTGTTTTTCTGTTGGTATTTAAGATCCAACAAAAGTAATCAAAGGTTCTGCGAGTAAGTTTTGGTTGTCAGTATATTATAATAATACCACAAGTTTCAGAATTTATCAACTGCATCACTTGATTGCAGAACATGCAATGTGACTTACAACACTAGCGTGTGATATCTTGGTACTGAAAATAACGCTAGAAACGTCGCGAACCCCTCTTTGGCCAGAGAAATTCATGTCATCTGTTTTTACAAGCTTTGCAGGACTGTGTTTAGTTAAAATGGTCGGAATGCGTAGGTAGGATTATATAAACACAAAAACAACAACAACAACAGCACACACAATGTCCTGTGTCGTATCGTTGTTTCATGTCAATTTAATTATTTTTTACGTTGTGGTCTTATAACTTTTTCAGTGATATATAATGCATTCAAAGTCGTCGGCTTCAGTTTTTTTAAGTTATACAAGTTGGGTGGTTGGGTTATGGGCGTAGATGGCCAAATCTGAAACTAAGTAATAGCAAGAAGTACTCAAAGCTGATGCGGGCTCGGTTTGCAATTTCTTCGGCAACTTCGCACTTTTAAAAATGTGATTCTTGCTTAAAAATAAATTAACAAAATATTGCTATGGGCCCAATTCCGAAATAGTAACATTTCTAAAACAATATTTGACACTGATTAGAATCCTATGCATATTCCTATTAGGAAACTACATAGTAAGTAGGAGGAAATAACATGAGCAGAGAGCCGTTTAAAATTAACAATAAACATCTAAATATACTCAAGACAATTGCCAGCGTTACTGCAGGTTGTGATAGTAGTGGAAAACCGTGTCCGTACTTATCTCCTTTTTTTTTGACATTCCATCAGCAAGCTCAGCAGGCGAAGACCTTATCAGCACCTTTTGGATTAGTTGAAGAATGCGATGTTTTATTTTATTACAGCATTGGCTTGTCATCAGCTACCATTCATTGAAAAGTTTCCATTTTAACCATTCTCTGTCATCTAAGCTATATAATAAGGTTCTTAGGAGACTATACTGAACATTGTCAGTAATTGCTACATCCTGCATTTAAAGAAAAACGTATTACTCCGCGTTTAGAAACAACAGGGTTCGAGCTCGAGCGCTTCGACTACGCTACAAGTATGCATAGTCTCACATTACGCCCATTTGGAATTGGGAACTTTAGTTTTTTTGTATAACCTTTTTGTTATCTAGTGGCATTGCACTAGTTTTCAAAACGGAAGCAATTGGCACTAAGGTTCAATTGTCTATTGAACGTAACAAAATTTGAATTACGCGGGCTACCTTAGCGCGTCTCCCATAAACAACAGGTGGTTTGTTCAGACAAGCCACAGCGGGGTTCGCGACGTTCATAATATTACATGTACCAGGTTATCATACGCAAGCAGGAGGCTTGTTTTCCGAGGCGTACCAGTCACGTGATCTGCAGTATAATGATGCAGGTTATATACTCCACAACTTGTAGCGACACCTATACGGCAACATGTAACACCACGTAGTCAGCCAGCTAGTGCAAGTCACAACGTTTTTGTTTTGCTGCCTGCTATCTGGCTCCTGCTTGTAATGTACAGATGGAGCCACTTCTAATTATTCTTTCAGTTTTACCTTTTTTTTGCATAATCATCACTGAGATAAGAAAATTAGATGTTAAATACCACAGTTGGTTTCGGCCTAAGTAATTAAATAAATCAATAAATTATCCCGACTAGTTCGTCGCAAGGTTCATAGATTAAAAATATTGTGGAGGTCGGATATGCATGCGCTCCATGTATAAAACTGGCATTTAGCTGCATCCGGTTAGACGAATCCGAAACAAAATAATGTTCAGTAACTTTTGTTATTTATCATGTTAAGTTTTTTTTGGGCGTTGCCATGATTACACTAGATAACCAAAACAAGCATTTTATATTGTTCAGTGACTTTTGTAAAACTGAATGTTATGATGTTTTCGGATTTTATAACGATCAGGAATTTTTGACAAAATGGTTTAGTAGTGAGCACTAGTAATTATCTACAAAGTGCATTTGATAGGTAGGGTAGGTAATAATTATAGCTGGCAACACTAGCGTCAACAAGACGCATTTTTATCGTTTTCATAATTTTATTCATTTTATACGCAGTTTTATTATTCTATTCGAAACCGAAATTAAGCAAAAACCCTAAAACAGACTGTTATATAAATAAAATGAGACGAAATGGACCATAATTATATAAAGCCAAGCAGCCAAATCACACATCTGACATGTCACCTCTAATAGTATTACGATGAAATTCTGTCGAAATCAGCAGCGAGATAAGCACGCCCATCACCTCTCTTCGCTCAGCTCGGCCTCGCCGTCGCAGGTACCCAGCCCCACCGTGAGCGCTGTGACGACACCAGCCTTGGTAGTTGCGTCGAGATCGAAATTATAAAGCATGAAGTGGTAGAGCTCGTTGCTAAGTAAAAACAGCCGAGCGATCCATCAGATTCCTTACCGGGATTGGTCCGAAGATGGGTTACCATCTTTATACAACGTGACCGTACAATAGTGACATTAATTTAACACACGGCAAGTGCAAATTGAAAGAGATTTTTTTTTTAATTCGCTTACTTTTTGCAGTTGTTTCATCCTAATAGTATTGCTTATTCGTTTTCATTTCATTGATGCGAATGTTATGATCCGTGACCCTAGGCAAATGACCGCTGCGCGACAGTTCTTTAAGTACAGGCTGCTCGAAGATACTATATTCTAACATTATAAAAAATCCGTAAATAATAACGTTGAATGGGAATAGAATGTCTTCATGAAACGAAAATGTGAAAACGTATCATCATTCTCCTGCCCTTATCCCAATGTATTTGGGGTCGGCGCAACATGTCTCTTACTTCCATACTTCTCTATTAGTCGTCATCTCGGTAGTTACTCCCTTCCTAGCCATATCATCTTTCACGCAATCAATCCATCCATCGTTTCTTTGGTCTCCCTCTACTTGTATAGCCATCCACATTCATGCTCACAACTTTCCTGACAACATTTTCCTCATTCCTCCGCATAACATGCCCATACCATGACAATCGATTTCCACACAACTTGTGAAAACTTATATAATTAAGTGTTAAATTAATGTCACCATTACAATTGCTGCGCCTCGTTGTATACCGAGACTCCTCCGTGCCTCGGAAAGCCCGTTAAGCGACAACGTTTTGAGGCTTGAACGTAAGACGAGTTGTTTACAATAGCATAGTTATTTTGGATACCTCGAATTTAAAAAAATGTGTTATTTTCAAATTTCAAAATTTCACTGTTATACGCTCAGTTACATTCTCCTGTTTCAAATAGTTGAAGCTCAACAGTAGAAATATGAACAAAACTATACCAAACAGCCATAGCTTTAGCTTTGTTCGATCCCCTCTAATTGAAGGTAAAATTCGACATCAATAAGTTGGAACTGCGTCTAAAAGTGTACAATATCGTTTCATATAAAAGAAAAAAATTGTTTAAAAATACGGTATTAGCTTTATTTACGGCGGACGCGTATAGAAAGGGGAAAGTTGCCTTTTTTCCAGCAGTGGCATTACAGACTAAATAGATGGAAACTCTGACATTGGACATTTATTTTTGGAAAATTCCGTTATCTAGAGAACAAGCATCAAATAAATTCTAACGTATGTCTGACAAACAGCATCATCGTAAACTGAAGAGATGTACTGTCAAAAATAACAGGTATGTATACGGAAAGCTAACTTTTGACCACTTAAAAAAAACGTGTTAGTGACAACCAAGTCTTATCTACACTAATTTTAGTAGTAAAAAGATCCATGATTTTGAAATGTTGACTGTACATTTCAGGAAGTGGTTTATTTTAAATTAAAAAGTCCAATGCAATCCTTATTAGACATGGTAGAATATACAGAACGTCACATGTAATGGTCCCATTATTAAAATTAAAATTGTCCGAAACAAAACATTGCCATTCGGCGCAAATCCCCAGTCTTCGTGGCTCTAAAAAGGGTTACACAAGTACAGTCACCCGCATATAATGGAATACACTTTAAAAATTTCAAAATCGATTGTCTGGTTTAGATTATGGGATCAAGTGACTAAATCGGAATATGTTGTGCTAAAACATTCTGTCCACACAAAATCTAATAATTTCAATAATTAATTTAAGAGAAATTTGATGTTCATTTCACTTAGCCTCGACATGTTTTTGCTTGAAACTGTACTTATATTAGTTCCACGTCTGGCCGCAGCTGTGATGAACATTTTACTCTAGGTCGTAAGGGCGCTGTTGTCGCTGAATGCACTCATAGGGACGATACAGGACGCAAATTTGGAACCTTTCGAACGGCACATTAGTTTAGATGGTTATTTAGAACACCGTAGTTGTTGTACGGAGACGCGGGTTCAAGTCCCGCATGTGCCAAATACTTTTTGTTATTAAATACTATTTAACGGTTTTGTTTTTGTGTTTCACGGATTTATTTCAAATAAAACTGTTGTTTAGCGCAATTAAATAGTGCAATAATTTTTTTCGTGACACTAAAGTTATTCAAGTAGAATTAAAAAGTCTGAAACTAATGCACTATTATCAATAACATGCAAAAGAGTAATTACGGCAGACTAGTGACCATTCCGAAGTTTTCCTGCGGTTATAAACAGCATAATGCAAAGTGCTTGTTATTAGTGACATCACTATTTAAGTTTAATTTAAGTAGTTTAAAGTAAGAAGTAAAATTTTATATTAATGTCCTTACGGTCTAAATTGTGGCTGTTGCAAGTTTAAACCTCTCATCAACTAAAACACTGTAGAACAGCAAATATATATACCACCCACTCAGTCTTACCACATTTTGACAAGTATCGAAAGGGACGGCGTGAAGCTGTAAGCATCATCCTTTTTGTCTGATGTCATTAGATTATTACATGTATTTATATATATAATTGGTGCTTTAGTTTGGAGACGTCAATCAAAATCAATAGACTGTTGAACTCTAGCATTGAACTTGGGCGTAATGCGACACTATGCATCCTTGTAGCGTAGTCAAAGCGCTTGAGCTTAAAAACTGTTGTTACTAAACGTGGAGTAAAACGTTTTTCGGTTAGTGCAGCTGTTATTACTTAGCCACGAGCTTGTCTCCAGGCCGGTCCCAACATATTTGATAAAACTGACCAGATGATGATGATGTCACGTTACGACAAATGGAGTGTTTTTCAGGTTATCTTAAAATAAAATTGGGACACTTTATAAAAACACAACTAACCAAAAGAGTTATGCTTTCCTGTTGATATCTATTGTATTCACGCTACGCCGTAGCAATATGCTACCCAAAGCAGCCTGCTACGTCGTACAAGCTACGGCGTAGCAATCAATTGTTCCTAAACGGCCTTAGTATGTATTTTATTTATTAACATGATGATGATGATTTGCCAGCTATCAAAAAGTATTATATGTATTAAACCCATGTGTTGCCAAATTTCATTTAAATCCGTTGTCGTTTTTTTGTCATTCAGTAACGAGCATCCAATTATAAAAACACAACATTTTACATTTATAATATTATTTGTAGAATAATCCATTATGATTATCACAAATCATTTGTTATAATATTAATTGTCTGTACCGACAGTAAATACACCGCCATCTGTAGAAATCCTGATCAAACGCGTGAATCACAGAACTCTCACCGCGCACAAACTTGATGTGCTGGCGTCTGTACATTGTGAAGCTAAAAGATGTCAAAAATTAAACATTTTAGTTAACTTAACACCAGATCATAATTTAAATGTCTTTTTCTTAACGAATTAATAATTATTTATAACTGATATTTGATTTACAAGTGTAACCTTAATTAAGTTTGCTAAAACATTTAAGCTTGGTGTTGATTACATACTTTTAAATACGATGCTAGTTAAAAGCAAAATGCGCCAGTCTAAAATAAATTCATAACATTTTTTTTTATATTTAAACGAAACCTTATCATCTCCCTATTCGGAATATTTTTGAATAAGTATCAAGCAAAGAAAATACGTAGTAGCTGCGTTATCCGGATGCAACGCATATTAATTATTTTTGTATTTTGTTTCTGGCATGTGAATAAAAAATACGTAAAAAAAATTCAAAACATTTCATAACTTTTTTGATATTAAAATTGAGTGAAAAAAAACATGGGGCCATCACGAAACTATAGTCTATCAAACAAACAAAGAAAAATCAAATTCGGAAAACCCTTGTCGGAGAAATCGGTAGACACACAAACAACAAAAAAACTGCTTTTTTCGAATAAAAAGGGTCAAATTAGCTATAGACGGGGTGCGGAGGATCACTTCCTTATTTTTGGGGTTTTTTGACTAAGGTATACATTACTTTGTTTACCGTTGTCATTTTATAGAAACTGAAGATTTAGACCGGCTCTTCATTGGTACCGGCTTACGTCATAGCTACGGACCCCTCTGTTAAGTTGTTGAAATTTGTTACCGTACAAAAACGGAGAAAACTTTGCTTGTGAGATGTAGGGTTTCAATTATAATCGGGCTAATCCCTTAAAATACTAGAAAAATAAGATAGCGATATGAAAGAAATGTGGACAGAGAGTTGTAAAAAAAATAAAATTTGATTGCAGGTAAACAATTTGTAAATTTACTGTTAAATATGAATCAAAACAAAATTTTCATGTCCAATAGCGACATCTAGTATCAGGTTTGCATAACTATGGTTTTTTGTTCTTCGGACAAATAGTACAGTAAATTAGTTGTCTGTGACAAGTTTTTGTAGTTTCAATACGAGTATTTACTGGACGATTGCAGTTTAGTAAACTCCATTATAGGATGTCATTGAGAAAGAGAGGATAGCCGTTGTCAGATATTTCCATGCGGAGGTGTGATATACATAGAGCACTTAATATACGCAGTCCTTTAGACAGTGTGCTTCAGAAGCTTGGCAGAATTATCTTATGACGTCTGTAAAAAGCAGATAACCCTCTTTCTACTCAATACAAACTACAATGACTCTAACTTCTTCTTACTACACTATCATAGTGATTTTAAGCAACACTCCGTGTCAAAACTCAAAGTATGTATTTCGGATTTCGCCACCGTTTACACGTAGGTACACTTCACACACAACATACACTCACACACGAAACACATACATACTTACACTACACATCACACATCTTTAGATAAGATTGCAAGCGTATATAAAATTCAAAAAATTTACATTCAGTGTCGTTGGCAGCCTCCATGTTATCATGTAATCCTGTCATGAGAACTTGGGCTGGCGAACCTTAATACAGGTTGCTATGTAACCTAGCTGGGACGCCAGAGTCGCTTTTTGTATTACCTTGTAAATTGGCAAACCTATCTCTAGTAACTGTAGACTGTACACCACACTTTTTCATATAAATAAATTATTAAAATTAATTAAAATATCAATTTAGGTACAGAAATTCAAAATAGGGTAAATAAAGTTTGAGTTAGTATTTTAGGCAGGCACAAATAAAATTGTTTCTATATTAAGACAGTTTTGACAGCATACTTCAAATTAATAACAAAAAATATCCTTCCAAGGCGTGGTGCGTCGGTCCGACTCGCACTTGGCCGGTATTTCCTGCTTATGAGACCACAAAACGAGCTTGGCCGCTCTGGCCGAGCTCGCTGAGCCGTCTGACGACTGTGTTCGGCTTTTAAACGAAGGTGCATACATCTGTACAGCTATGCAACATAACACAAGAGTAGTAGGGGAAGCAGGCTGTTTACGTCCAGGGTGTGTAACGATTGATATAATAACAAAAGTTCTAATGATCATAAGACCTAATTTCATTTAATATATATTTTTTTCATACAACGATCAAATGATATAATCAATTATTGATATAATTTCATTTTACCTCATATCATATGGTATAATGAACAGTTTATATAATGCACATTTGAAATAATATTCAATTAATATAATATTCAGTTGCTATAATATTCAAAATCGTAACTTTTAATATAATTTAGAAAATCTACTAAAGATCCTTCCACCTGCCACCCTCAACTAATGTTACCGGGAGAAACTAGATACAATCTGGAATTTAGGGCACAGTCAAAGTCAAAGTCAAATGCCCGCGGTCATTGCTTAAAATAAACTTTACAAAAGACAAAAAAGGGATTCTGTTTCCGCCCGGCTTCGAACCGGAGTTTTCATGCTTATAAGGCACACGTGCTAACCACTACACCACGGAAACTATGAAAACCGAGGTTCTAATTCAGCTCCAGTATCATGTGTAGGTACCACAAAGCAGTGAGGATGTGAGGATAAAAATTAGACTGATTCTATAGTTTGTGGCAAACACAGAAACTGTTTTACGTTTACCTTACGCGTTGATGTGATTGTTACTGTTAGTTCTATAAACATTTTATTTATGTATCGATTTCAGGGGATTGCATCAATTGTGGATGACATTTATAGTAGAATAGTATCTATCCTACATAAACTTTACAAGTGTTTTCATACAATTCAAATTTAAACGTTACCAAAACATAATATAAGAGATCAATGAAATAGTCTTTCCTGTCCGGAAGGAACAAACCAATACATTGCAAATTAAAATTTAGTATCCACAATGTAAAGTCCACTTTTCAACAATGTTGAACGTTACTTTACGTAGTTATATAGGTGGGGAAATGAAGCAATCTTGCAGCCTTGTCTATCGCAGGCCGTGATTGTGAATGCTGGTCACTCGCACCTGAGTTCAAAGGGAGTTATGGTGGGTGGGAATAATTTTGATTCAGTATTTTCTTTCGGTTATTGTATTATAACTAACAATATACAATATTCGAATACCAGGTTTTCGCTATTTTAAGCACAGAAAGGTTCTGCAGCTATACAACCATGGGCACGCCACGATAGTGGCGGTAAGGCCCCTCTTTGAGGAGTGGCTAGAGAGGCGTCACGGCGCCCTCACCTACCGCCTGACGCAGGTCCTCACTGGACATGGATGTTTCGGGAGGTTCCTGCACATCATCAGGCGGGAGGAAACGCCCGGGTGTCACCACTGCGAGGATCGCCCAGAAAACACGGTAGAGCACACGGTGCAAACCTGCCCCGCTTGGGTGGAGCACCGCCGTGTCCTCGTAGAGGCGATCGGCGGCGGCGACCTCTCGCGCCCGGCCCTGGTGCAAGCCATGGTCCGGGGCGAGAGGGGGTGGGAGGCAGTCACCTCCTTCTGCGAAAAAGTTATGCTCGCGAAGGAGGTGGCGGGATGGGAGAGAGAAAGGTCCTCCCGTCCCAGCCGCCGCAGGAGACGCCTCGGGCGTCGGGAGCCACGTGACGACTCCCGGCCACCGTAGGCGCGGGCCTGTGGACGGTGAGTAATGGGTGACTCACCATCCGATCAGCACCAGAACCGTGCCGGACGGCGCGTATATGTTCCACGCGCGCCTCAAAGAGATGTCAGCATATGAAGGGGCCCCTCAGGGCCAAGCCTGCCGGGTAAGCGGGATTGTCCGAAAGGGTTACCGCTACCCCGGAAAATAAAGGGCTACGGAAGGAACATGGATGGGTTTTAGTCAGTAAGAGTCTGACACTCCCTTCCGCTCCACCCGGAGCGGGAGCAGTCATTGGATGATTTCCCAGCCTTAAAAAAAAAAAAGCAATACAACCATAGCTTTAACGCTGTCTGATCCCCTTCCCAAACAAGTTAACAACAAAAAATTGGAACTGCGTCTAAAAGTTAGGAATTATGGTTTGAGAAATAAAGGAGATAATTATTTAATAAACAGAATATCGTTTTTTTATTTTAATTTTAGTAGTAGCTTTATTTTGGACAGACGCGTGTAGAAAAGGATAGAAACCTTTGGCTAGCTTTGGGACATAAGTTTCATAAAAAAAAACAAATTTCAAATCACTATATGGTGGTTATTAGATATTTTTTTTGGACAACTGTTATTTTCAAAACGGAAAAAAAGTACAATAAAGAGAAGTAATTTAAACTAACTAACTAACTCCTGAAGTTGATTACATCTCCTGGTCTGTTTTAAACATCTATGAAAGATCTGGGTCTCTGTTCTAATCAAGGCGACGCGACGCTTGTGCATTTATTAGTACATGCGCAACGGTTTTCTCAGCCTCTACGCAAACGTGCACTGTCCACAAGACTGTCTGTTTAAAAAAAGTGTTTATTAAGCGAGAAGTGTCCCGTGATGATCCCCATCATCAAGCGCAGGCATGTTCTGTCAGGGCGCCTAAGCGCCTGGTCATCCCTCTATCCAGAGATGGTCATAGCGTCTCCGGACTGCCAAAAGCCTGGTATCGAGGTCCAAGTTCGTGAGCATTTGCAGCCATCTGCGTAGCAGATTGAAAGTTATAGGTATGATGGGTTCGGGTCCATAGACTGACGCGCTGGATCATCTCCTCGCTAGCTCGTCAGCTACGTCGCTACCTAGTGATCCACTGTGTTTTTTTATCCATCGCAGTGTCAACCGAGGCGCTGTTAGAAAGCACACCTATGTGATCGTCCGTGACTTTCTTGGCTTCTATGGCCTAGGCCGTTTGTATGATGCCCACGCACTCCGCCTGATACGACAGATATATTTACGTTAAGGTCACGTGAAAAAACCCCGACTCCGGAACCTTTCCTCTGGAGTTTATAACCCGTCTGTGTAAACTCTTAGCTTTTTCGGGCTCGAACATTAGGTGCGTGCCAATATTGATTGCCATTTTGATCATTTCCTCCCTTACTAATTCTAATCCCGTAGGTAGTTTTTCCCTTTTTTTGATGAGGGTCAGTTCAGTTTTTGTAAGATTTACTGATAGTTGGGTGGTCGTAGCACCAGTTCTCTACTAGTTTCAAGGCTGGGCCGCACGAGGTTGCATATGGTGTTTTCTTGAGTGTCATTTATTATTATGGTTATGGCGATTGCGTGCGCCCACGATAAACTAACCCTTGTCATTGAGTGTTTTAATGAGGCTGGCTACAACCAGGTTCCATAGAAGCGATGATTTGCTACGATGGCTTGAGTGTCATTTACCGTGACTAGTACAGCTCTCATTAAGAGCGCATTAGTAACCCAGCCATTCAGGGTTAGCTAGAATGTTGCAACTGCCAGTCAAGGGCCATGTTGATGCTCTTAAAAGTGGTTTTGTCAAAAGCGTCCTCTATGTCATTGAACATTCAGGTTTGCGTTCGATTTTTGATAAAGGAGACAACGACCTCATTTAATTTTAAAATACTATTGGCGTGTAAATGTGTTTGTGAAAACTCTTTTAGAAAATAACATCATTTATCATTTAACCAAATTGACGTTGGGCCGAAGTCTGCAGTCTTCGTGGCTTCAAAAGGGGTCCCTCAAGTACAGTCGAAAACATAAAATGGAAAACACTTTGCAAATCTCAAAACCGATTTCCTTTTTAGAGTGTAGGTGTGTCAAACGACTAAATTGTAATTTGTTGCGCTAAAAAGTACTGTGTGCACAAAATCCCATAATTTCAGCAGTTAATTTTAGAGAAATTTGATGTTAAATTCACTTCGTTTTGTCATATTTTTTCTTGTGACTGTACGTACGTTAGTTCCAAGTCTGGCCGCAGCTGTGACATTATACTGTAGGTCGTAGGGCGCTTGAAGGTAGTGCACGTGTAAGAATTATGCAAAATTACCGCAAATTAGCTACTATTCCAATGTTTTTCTACAGATATGAACTGGATAATACAAAAGCTTGTTATTTTTGACAGAAGTATTAGTAGGTATAACGAAAGTACTACGTTGCGCTTAACTAAATTACACAATCATGAATAAATAATTCAATGTAAAATTTTATGGCGTGACGTTCCTACTTAGCATTAGCTGAATGCTAAGTGGGAACAAAACAACATGACGCCACCTAGAGAATGCAAAAGAGACAGTTCAAGTATATATAAGGTATAATTGTTGCTCCAACATAGCTGTTACAGCCTCGTTTATGCATTCTTAGTTTTTCTGCCGATCTTTATGCTCTTGACAACTGTGAGGGGCAATTAACTTTTATAAGAAAATTAATGAAAATAAAAGGGAAATGGAAAACCAAAAAGGATTTTGCTTCCGCCAGGGATCGAACCAGGGACCTTCAGCGTGTTAAGCCGACGTGATAACCACTACACTACAGAAGCTATGAATAAAATTGCCGAAATTTTGTGCATAACTGTATGGATCGAAGCTGGCCTTTTTCGCGCAGACAAACAGTTTCGCACAATATAATGCATCTACATAATTGTTATTGTTACGTCCTATGGACATTTTATTTACGTTAATATTTAAGAATACACTTTCATCAATCATCCAATGACTTCTCCCGCTCTGGGTGGAGCGAAAGGGAGTGTCAGACTCTTACTACTAAAACCCATCCATGTTCCTTTCTTAGCCCTTTATGTTCCGGGGTAGCGGTAACCCTTTCGGACAATCCCGCTTAGTTAATAATACACTTAACAATATACTATTATTGCATTAATCGTAGGTGATCTGTTAAAAAAGTATGGTATGCATTGCAGAATCAACATCGAATAAACTGACGTGCTTTCGATACGAAGGAGATCGAAGAGAGACTTTCAGTCCCCAAAGGTTTTCCATGTTCCTATTTTGAAATCGAAAACTGAACCAAAGGGTCTCGCATCTGTTCACAGTGCGTTCGAAAAGCAGATGACCGAGACTCCCAAACTTGAATTGCGTTTAATGTACTAGGATTCTATAAGGGAAAAGAGGCCTATTTTCATTTACAGCGTATCCCAAGAGATGTTGCTAGGATTGCTATGTGATCATTTTTAAACGAGTTTTACAACTAAATTAATAATGTGAACATGAGTCTTACAAAGAAGAACAAACCTAGTCATCTAAAACATCCCTCGTATTGCTATCAACGAGAAACGTACGAAAAACGCTATTAGCATTTCCGTGTCCAACAGGTGACAGCAGTTACCAGTACGATAACCTTCCGACTAAAATTTAATTTATTTATGGTACCTTAAATTGACTTCATTTCCATTGAAATTGTGCTTTACCTGACAAGAAAATACACAAAATGCGTTTTTTATGAAAGTTTCGAACTTAAGTATTGGTTTTGAAGTAATTTTAATTTCTCATAATGTATACTTTTCACGAAAAACTAGTAGTATGTATTATGCACCTATAATTTTAAAGTGTCTTCTCGTTTGGCATTCCTTATATTTACCGCAGACAAAATGCCTCGTACGTTCTCGTATGTTTACTTTTTTGTTTTTCTCGTATGTTTACTGAGGACAGAGTAGGAGATTGATGTTAGAAGAACGCAGGTGGGAACTGTCAGGAATCAAGAGAAAGTTGAAGACGTGGGTAATTTATTGGAGTAATTCGATTCCAGTAGACATAAAAACAGTTAAACCTATTTGGATCATTTTCCGTATGAAATAGTTTCTAGACAGCTTACCTGCATGCTTTTCGACAGCCCACCAGCCTGCCCGGGCCGCAGCAGCACTGAATTCTTGATCAGTCATTCGAAGACTACTTGACAGCGCAAATCTTGGATGCTTAGTATTGCTGATTAGCCCTTACCTAAGGACAAAAAATATATTTGAATGCTGAGTTTGTATCATAGAAATCTTTATGGCACAAGGGGCTGGAAATGCTTTCACTTTACTACCGTAAGATCAATCAAAAAGATTGATTCTAGCTTAGAAGAGATTGATAATATGATTATAATTCGTTTAATATACGACTTATTACTGACGAATACCATATTTTAACCTGCGCTAAGGAAAAATACGCAAAGCTGAGATAGCAGATGTCGCCATTTTGACACGAGGTAAATCTACCATCAAAAACGTAAGACAAAATTTTCTGCGTTTATCATATTATTATTTTTATTAAATCCTTGCTTATATAGTATGTTAAATACCACCAAAATGTAAAGAAGAAGCGAATAAGAATTTCAAACATATTTGATTTTTTGTATAGAATTTCGTTACAAGATACTTTTCACCTCACAAGCTCGGAAAGATTTTGTTTATCATTCAAAACCAGACTGTTAGAGTACATTTGATCCGCTAGCGTGGAATGAGTTTTTGAAATTCAAACCTTTCTAGTTCCATTCCAATCCAAAAATTTGAGACATCACATTAAAATATTTCATCATATACACAAATTCCGCGTTTTCAAATTCAAATTCTTTAATTCAGACACGAGTCCATAGTGTTAGTATAACAAAATAAATTACTTAAAGACTAGTGTTAGTAATAACAGATAAAGAAAGGTACATCCTGTGGATCCTTACCCAGTGGCGCAGCAGAGGGGAGTCCCACCGATCTCGGAACACTCTCAGGAGACTATTAGTGGCAGTGCGCAGCCGGGCGGCCATGGATGCGGTCCTTTTTCTTATTATGGCGTAAACATCGTCTGTGTGCGCCTCCGCAAACATACCGGACACACTACAACGCCACGACAGCCCCAACAGTATCCTGAACGCGTTATTGTATTGGATACGCAGATCGCTGTACGTCCTCTGCGTAAAACTGGTCCAAAGACTGCACGTGTAAAAAGATTGGCAGAAAGCTTTAAAAAGAGTTACCTTTACTTGATTTGTGCAACGTACAAATCTTCGAACCAGCATGTTACATCGAACGGCCAGCGACCTGCGCTCCCTCTATATATCTATATTGTCCCTAAGATACTCAGTGACCCGGTGACCCAAGTACTTAAACTTGACACCCATGTCAAATGAGCGCCACACAGTGAGACACTGGGGCCATCTGAATAGTTTACGTCCCGCGCTTTAAACATCATAAGTTCGCTCTTTGTGACATTGTACTTGAGCCCATGAGCCACTGCATAGGACTCACAAATTGCCACAAGCGTCCTCAAAGCACCGATCGATGGACTCAGCAGCACCATATCATCGGCATAACTAATATTATTCATACAAACGCCGTCAATATAACATCCAACCCTGGTGCTGCTGAGTTCACCGATCAGCTGGTTTATGTATAAGTTGAAAAGTCGGGGTGAACTTAAGCCGCCTTGTCTCACCCCACACTCCAGCTCATACACATCCGATTCCTCTGGTTGTAGTACCACTAGCGAAACAGGGATATAATTTCATTTGGTAGTGTTGTCTCACTCTGCAATTTGTCCCATAGTACCTCGTAGGACACAAGGTCGAACGCCTTTGAGAGGTCCAGAAAACAAGCAAAAACGGTCTTCCGGTAAGTACCGGTGACTGAGACATAAATTAAAAAGTAAAGCAAGAACCCTATACAGATGTGGCCCTGCGTGCTTCAGGTGCTCGACGCTGAGGCCGTCGTGGCCTGGCGACTTACCTCTTGTCATTTTCTTAATAACTGTAGCAACCTGATTAGCTAAGAATATTACGGCAGTCTCACCAGAACCCGATAGTTTCTCTCCATCGAGCACCCGCCGCCGTGTTTGCAAAGGAGACTGAACTGCAAAGTGTCTTTGAAAAAGGTTGGCGATATCTTTCGGCTTACTCAAACCCGCCACGCCACACTCACAGGGAGACTCGGCTTGGCATTTAGCTTGTTAGTGGACTTCCAAAATTTACCAAACTCCTTTTTCGAATGACTATTTGCCAAAATATCTAATTTAATTTGTTCTTGATTATTTTGAACACATTTTAATTTAGTTTTAAATGTCCTTCGTGTTTCACGCATTTTCTCATACAAAGTACCCTGAGTGGGTGCACCATGTGATAGCCACGTTTGATAAAAAGTACATACGGGCCTCCCTATGAGCGGCGCTGACATATTTGTTCCAGCCTGTGACATATTTTTGTCGCTTAGTGCGGTCACTACCTACATACGTACACTGGGCTCTTGGAGAGTTGATACTATTTCAAAATACAAGTTGTCTATTAAAAATAAATGATCTTCATTATTACACATTCTGTGAGCACACGTAATACATTGTTCGGGAACATCTATTAATTTTAATTTATCATTACAATACTCATAATAATTATTTATTTGTTCCCCATTTCTTTCACCCCAACGCACTTTATTGCTCACAGAAGGCAGGGCTGGGCTGGCTTTGACAGTTCATAAAAAGTAACGTTATTGAGTACCCTGTGAAATACCCGATAGGGATGATGACTAAAATTTATTTTTTAGTCCGTCAGCTAGATTATCAAAAAATAGTCGACTCGTATTTTTCTTTTTTTGTGTTTCGTATCGTAATGTATCGTAGTAAACGATATGGATGTACAATAATATTTCCGTTCATAATTTATCCTTTATATTAGCACTGCAGATGAATGAAAACTACAGTTGCCATCACATCAAGTTAGTCGGTCAGTCAATCGATTGAGAAATTTTGACAGTTTGTAGTACAAACTGTCAAAATTACCTTAAACTTAACAATCTACCTTTTAAGTTTTAAAATCTTTGGAGAACATCGGTGGCGACCGTACGTTTATACTTTTTATTCATCTGAGTTGATAATATTATGTGATGGGTTGTCCTTGAAATTGTTTAGTTCCAACTGTGGCCACATCTGCTATGGCGCTAGTTGCAGGCCAATCGGTACACAAAATGCTTCAAAAAACTTTTAAATAAACAGAGTACCTAAAAATTACCTATATAGAATTGAACATTTCTCAAAAAAACACATTTCAAAAATGAGGAAAACGAGTTTATAAAATGTATTATAGCCAAAAGCTAAATTAAAAAGAAAAGTCTACCTCAGTGCTCGATAGATGGCCCTCATCGATTAAAATGCGCGCTATCGTTTGGTTCACGCGATTTGGTTAGGGTCCCCGCGTCCACACGGTCTGTATAGTGTAAGCTAGATGTAAGTTGTTTAGCTTGTAAGTCATAGGAACACTAATTAATTCAGTCTAAAACCTTATTCAAAAGAGGTAATTTTTGACAGTCCGGTAACATGGACTTATAATACTGTGAGATTAACGTGCGAGGTGTAAATGTTGAAACTTTTAATCAGACTAGAAATACGAAATTGATTGACCAGTGCTTACTTAGTACTAAGTTTGTTAAAACGTGGTCCTTAGAGTCTTACAATTATTTGGGTTACTTCGCATAACCATGAAAGGTGACGAAAACGATTACACAACAATCTTGTAGCGAAATGAAAATGGTGTGAATTAATAGATTCAGACTTCCCACTCCCTCACTGATCATTCTGTAAGTTTTGACAATCTGAGAGCTGAGTTATTAGAGGTTTAGTGTAAGTAAGGTTTCGAGGTTTTTAAGAGTAAGATCTTTAACTAACATCTGATTCTTGAAGCGCAAAAGTTGCTCTTTAAGCACTAATAATGTTGCACAATTCACACAGCGATCCACATTATATAAAACAATATCGGATCTCACGAAATCAATCTTTCTCATATTTCTACGCATCCAGTTTGAGAATTGAGGTAGCTCTTTCATATTCAAACATAAAAAAATACGATATTAATTTTTTCGATCATATCTCATCTTACATTTGGGCCCATCGTTTTCCATTTCTTTTCTTAATGAATAAACTTGAGTGAGCTAGGGATATTCAGGATATTAAGTATGAGAATTTATTTGGTACTCTAATAAATATAACAACAAGCTGTGTGCCCGCTAAGGGACCACCTGCAAAATTAACAAACTTTAAGGTATTTAAACGTTCATCCTTCCCCTTTAGGGAATGATAAAATAAATATTATTTGTAGTTTTCGGTTTAATGGCGAAAACGATTATTAAAAGATCGTTACGTGTTAGATGTGCTAATCTGCGTAGCGATGGATGTGGGATGTGATCCAATAGTATCGTTTCATTTTCAGTTATTAATTCATTATTATTTTAATTTTTGAGGCAAATCAACGGGGCCTATTGAAAATGGTTTATGTTATTTTTTAATAGAGACGTTTTATGACCACCAGTGTATTATTGGTTTTAATACTGTGATCTTACTGACTCTGTGTCTCGTCATAATTGAACCATTTCCGTAAATAATTGTTTGTTGAAAAAGGCTACTTCAAATACCTATGTATATACAAGGCTACTCGAAACTTTTAAGAATATGTATATTGAGCCAAAAGTGTTTTTAATTATCTCAAGTTTTATCAAAGCACATTGCTTTAAATTTTACGCACATTCCTCACATTGCTTCGATGTGTATAAAATCACTGTTTTGTAACTTACACCCGTCTACCTGATACACACCGATAAAGTCCATACCCAAAACGACTAGTGCAGCAGAGACGTGAAAGTGCATTATTAATAGATGAACGTACTATAAGTATGAGACCTTTGGATTGTGTGTTGTCGTCTGGCGCCGAGCTCTATTTATAGAAGCAGAGACTAGGATGGCATGAACATGAAGAGGTGTGAGAGTACGAAATAGTTTCATGACAGCATAACTTCTTCCTGAAAGGGATGGTAGAGGTGTAACCCCCTATCATGCCATCTGTAACTGCACGGGGCCTTTGTCATGCCACCTGTAAAATTGTTGTTACTCGAACCAAAAACTCGTTACTTAACTTATGGAAATTAAAATCAGCTGTCACGGCTAAGCTAAACTTTTTGTCCACGATGCATTTTATGCAGTACCTAAACAGTGTTTGTGTAAACTTGTAAAGCCATCTATGCTTATAACCTAATGCGGAAAAACGTAACATTTGTGACATAAAATTAACTTAATTAGCGCTTAGCAAATTACACTATTATATTAACTATATTCAGAAGTGTTATTAAGCATAATAAACTTTAAAATTAGCAGTGACACCCTAGTGGTGTGACCGTCAGACTGCATAGGTCTCGAGTTCGAACCCAAGGCACGCATTGATTTTTCGGATTCATGAGCGTATTGTATAATTATCAATTGCTTTAAAATCGGTGAAGGAAAACGTCATGAGGAAACTAGCATATCTGAGAGATATTTCTCAACAGCATGTGAAGCTAACCCTACATTGCATACTGTACCATATCTGGTACAATCAAAATAATTAAGTCTACTGTTCATTTAAAGACACCTACCGTCGTCTGTCGACCGTCGAAATAATCTTTACAAACTTAGCAACGGTTTAGAAATGGCAAGTGTCACCAGGTGGTGCTAGCTATCGATTGATATTGTGATTCGTACACAATTTGAAAGATCGATACGATCTTATGGTTTACGTTAACAGAAAATTCTTAAAAAAATAGTTTTTTGAATATTTGGAAGCGGAAAAAAATACATTGACATTGGAAATAGTGTATATTAAATAAAGGTAAGTATTTTTTTTTGAAATTTTACCTCGTATGTTCTAACATATCGACTTATTTAAATGTTCCAGATATGGTACACCATGCATTAGTTCACCTCTAACATTTTGTCTCGGTTGGATTGTATTACAGATTATGGCGAAGAAGGTATTATCTAACGAATTGATTGAGCGGTATTTAGATATACCGTCAGGGTCTGAAGACAGTCAAGACTTTTCAAGTGCGGAAAGTGATGATGACATGGAGAGAATCAGAGAAAACTTGCACCAAATGAATGAGGATAATGACTCTGAAAATGATATTGAGCCTACTAGGTATGCACCATTTTCTTCTACTAATTGTAGTACTACCCTTGCCGAAAATGTAAATGAAGAATCAACCAATCCTCAAGCCAGCATTTCAAGGCCAAGTACGTCATCACGCCAAAATAGAAGTTCTTTCGCTAGTCAGAAGAAATCGAATTCCAAGTAATGTAACTACAGATAAAAGAAAGAAAAGTAATCTTTACAGGCTGACCATCCCCATGTTTCTGGAAAAACAAATTTAGAGCCACCATTCAGAAGAATGGGTTGTCATGAAAAGTTTCTTTCTTTTCCAAACAAGGTATCCAGTCACTTTGAACGGTCAACAAAGGCCGATTAGGCAATGATTTGAAAATCCCATCCCTGAAAGACTTGAAGAGTACTGAAACAGAACGAGGCCATTCAGAAGAATGGGTAGCTGATGTACTGCTACTGTGCCAACTTCCGTGCCATCTACACGGCACGGAAATTGGCACAGTAATGTGGTATGATAACAAGCCCGTAGTTTTGTCCTCATCTTTTGTGGAACAACAGACCAAAAAAAAACCACAGTTGACATGATTGAGAAGAAGAAAAAAGAAATGCAGCAATCCTTCCCCCTCGAGATGTTAGACTGGATAAATTTGATCATTTTCCTACATGAAACGAGAACAGACAACGCTGAAGTATCCACAGAGTAAAGGAAAAACATATACATTTTGCGAAAAGTGTCGTTTTGAGTTGTGTTTGAACAACGACAACAATTGTTTTGATAAATTTCATTCATAAGTAGAGCTATTCTTAATAAAAAACTAAATATATGATTATGTTCATTGTTCCTAATTAAGAGCCAAATATTAGTGTTAATGCATACTGTACCACATATGGAACAGAATTAAAAAAATAAATATCTACAAAATCAATGAATTCTAATTGTTATTATTATCATTTATTATGTCTAGACATAGAACCACATATATTTTCCTGACACGATTTAAAAAAATGTATGTTAATAATGGTAGGTAGGGTAGGTAGGGTAGGTAGGGTAGGTAGGGTAGGTAGGGTAGGTAGGATAGGTAGGGTAGGTAGGGTAGGTAGGGTAGGTAGGGTAGGTAGGGTAGGTAGGGTAGGTAGGGTAGGTAGGGTAGGTAGGGTAGGTAGGTTTTTTACAATTCTTGTACTCTCTATTTCCTATTTCTTGATAGATTATTCTTGACAGATCTACCATTTTATTGTTGTATTTTATTTTATTCCATTCATTGCGTGCAGATTGACACGTGAGGACCACGTACCACGGCAGGTAACGACGCTATCAGGTTCGATATTCGCCGTCCTGAAATACTGGGGACGCAGAATTATTGGAAGCTGGATGCATATTTTTAGTTTCATGGTGTGACGTTCATAAAAGTCCTTATTCCAAGGTGTGTAGGGTCAAAATTGCAATCAATAAGTGCATACAAACTGCATCAGAACTCTGTTAGCGATCCCGTACAATGATAGAGAATGAAACGACACAAACTGACTTTCATTGACTTCGCAAAATTTTGGAACAATATATTTGGATTAGTCTGGGATTATTGTAGGCCTCAATTTGTCTGCTTTAGATATATACGCGAAAATGAATGAATAAGGTTACACATATATGTTTCTATGAAAGAATACGATAACGGATGACAGGATTCTAGTAAGTTTATCTTGAAAATCCTAGAAAAATTTTAGATGATTAGAAACAACAATGAGAAAAATAATTTGACGTGACTGTAGTCTTTGCTACGGCAGCTCGAGTACTCATAGCTGAACATACATATGCTATAGCTACACTTTGTAACTTTTAACTGTGTTTTATGAATATCCACCGTAATAATCATCGGCCACGGCAGACCTCAGCCATTGATCTCTCCTATATACCTAATCCTCGGCTATACTTAACTAGCTATTATCCTGTCACTTCGATCATAATCACTCTACTTTAGTATTAAGGCGTAATGACAGGACGGTTATTAGATTTGTTGTAACATTATAATTAAAATCCATATTAATATTATAAAATACAAAGTAACTCTGTCTTTTTTTTTTTTCAAGGCTGGGAAATCATCCAATGACTGCTCCCGCTCTGGGTGGAGCGGAAGGGAGTGTCAGACTCTTACTGACTAAAACCCATCCATGTTCCTTCCGTAGCCCTTTATGTTCCGGGGTAGCGGTAACCCTTTCGGACAATCCCGCTTACCACTTTCACTGCCAAGCACCCGGCTCCCGGGTCGAACGATAATTTGTTCACGTGCCCACAACTCGGCTCCCGGGTCCAACATATAAATAGTTATATGTGGCTTGTGGCCATGCCCAGCACCCGCCTACCGAGTGCAAATCAAAACGTGCTACTAGGGTTGTCAAAAATAAGCTAAGTGAGAATAGTATGTACTTTTGAGTAAGTCTTTCATCAATTATTTATTTACTTTAAATGTTGTACTAATTGATATTATGCTGACAAATTTCTAAGAAACATACTAAATAGTACTTAAATTAAGATTACCTAAATGTCTTTTTTTTATTTTTAAAAATATAATAAAAGTTGTCAAGAAATTCGTTTCATTACTAAAAATTTCGTAACACTTTATTACGCTTTATCTACAAAAAAAAGTTTTTTTTTTTTTAAATAACGCCATGTTTAATTCTTTCCAACACCTTGGTTTAAGATTATTAACGACTGGCGCCATGTAGCAGACACTTTTGCGCATTAACGTCGTTCTCGCAGGAAGACATAGCCTACTATTAACACGCCTATTCCGTGGAAATACGTCAGCTATACGATTCGGTCAAAACGATTAGGGTTCAATTTTACAAACACTGCCATTTCTAAAATATATATGCACGGTAAGGTTAACTTGTTATTCTGTTTAAAAGATGGCACGCAGCTGTCAATAGTTTGAGGTTTAAAAATGGACTGTATGCATCTTTTTTCTGCTTTTAATCCAGTTTCCCTTTCGGTTGAGTTTCCCCAAAACTTCGGTTAAGTTCAATTATTATAACTATACTAGCTGACCCGACAGACGTTGTCCTGTCTTAACTACGATACCTATCTTACCTACCCTACCAACCCACCCTACCTACCTACTCTACCTACCAATTTACCTACATACCCTACCTACCCTACCTACCCTACCTACCCTACCTACCCTAACTACCCTACCTACCCTACCTACCCTACCTACCCTACCTACCCTACCTACCCTACCTACCCTACCTACCCTACCTGCCATCTACACGGCACGGAAATTGGCACAGTAATGTGGTATGATAACAAGCCCGTAGTTTTGTCCTCATCTTTTGTGGAACAACAGACCAAAAAAAAACCACAGTTGACATGATTGAGAAGAAGAAAAAAGAAATGCAGCAATCCTTCCCCCTCGAGATGTTAGACTGGATAAATTTGATCATTTTCCTACATGAAACGAGAACAGACAACGCTGAAGTATCCACAGAGTAAAGGAAAAACATATACATTTTGCGAAAAGTGTCGTTTTGAGTTGTGTTTGAACAACGACAACAATTGTTTTGATAAATTTCATTCATAAGTAGAGCTATTCTTAATAAAAAACTAAATATATGATTATGTTCATTGTTCCTAATTAAGAGCCAAATATTAGTGTTAATGCATACTGTACCACATATGGAACAGAATTAAAAAAATAAATATCTACAAAATCAATGAATTCTAATTGTTATTATTATCATTTATTATGTCTAGACATAGAACCACATATATTTTCCTGACACGATTTAAAAAAATGTATGTTAATAATGGTAGGTAGGGTAGGTAGGGTAGGTAGGGTAGGTAGGGTAGGTAGGGTAGGTAGGGTAGGTAGGGTAGGTAGGGTAGGTAGGGTAGGTAGGGTAGGTAGGGTAGGTAGGGTAGGTAGGGTAGGTAGGGTAGGTAGGGTAGGTAGGGTAGGTAGGGTAGGTAGGGTAGGTAGGGTAGGTAGGGTAGGTAGGGTAGGTAGGGTAGGTAGGGTAGGTAGGGTAGGTAGGGTAGGTAGGGTAGGTAGGGTAGGTAGGGTAGGTAGGGTAGGTAGGGTAGGTAGGGTAGGTAGGGTAGGTAGGGTAGGTAGGGTAGGTAGGGTAGGTAGGGTAGGTAGGGTAGGAAGGGTAGGTAGGGTAGGAAGGGTAGGTAGGGTAGGTAGGGTAGGTAGGGTAGGTAGGGTAGGTAGGGTAGGTAGGGTAGGTAGGGTAGGTAGGGTAGGTAGGGTAGGTAGGGTAGGTAGGGTAGGTAGGGTAGGTAGGGTAGGTAGGGTAGTTAGGGTAGGTAGGGTAGGTAGGGTATGTAGGTAAATTGGTAGGTAGAGTAGGTAGGTAGGGTGGGTTGGTAGGGTAGGTAAGATAGGTATCGTAGTTAAGACAGGACAACGTCTGTCGGGTCAGCTAGTATAGTTATAATAATTGAACTTAACCGAAGTTTTGGGGAAACTCAACCGAAAGGGAAACTGGATTAAAAGCAGAAAAAAGATGCATACAGTCCATTTTTAAACCTCAAACTATTGACAGCTGCGTGCCATCTTTTAAACAGAATAACAAGTTAACCTTACCGTGCATATATATTTTAGAAATGGCAGTGTTTGTAAAATTGAACCCTAATCGTTTTGACCGAATCGTATAGCTGACGTATTTCCACGGAATAGGCGTGTTAATAGTAGGCTATGTCTTCCTGCGAGAACGACGTTAATGCGCAAAAGTGTCTGCTACATGGCGCCAGTCGTTAATAATCTTAAACCAAGGTGTTGGAAAGAATTAAACATGGCGTTATTTAAAAAAAAAAAACTTTTTTTTGTAGATAAAGCGTAATAAAGTGTTACGAAATTTTTAGTAATGAAACGAATTTCTTGACAACTTTTATTATATTTTTAAAA
Source organism: Hyppa rectilinea (assembly GCA_951799385.1). NCBI lineage: Eukaryota > Metazoa > Arthropoda > Insecta > Lepidoptera > Noctuidae > Hyppa > Hyppa rectilinea. The sequence continues at coordinate 24,931,366 of OX637300.1, read as the reverse complement.
ATAAAAAAAAGACATTTAGGTAATCTTAATTTAAGTACTATTTAGTATGTTTCTTAGAAATTTGTCAGCATAATATCAATTAGTACAACATTTAAAGTAAATAAATAATTGATGAAAGACTTACTCAAAAGTACATACTATTCTCACTTAGCTTATTTTTGACAACCCTAGTAGCACGTTTTGATTTGCACTCGGTAGGCGGGTGCTGGGCATGGCCACAAGCCACATATAACTATTTATATGTTGGACCCGGGAGCCGAGTTGTGGGCACGTGAACAAATTATCGTTCGACCCGGGAGCCGGGTGCTTGGCAGTGAAAGTGGTAAGCGGGATTGTCCGAAAGGGTTACCGCTACCCCGGAACATAAAGGGCTACGGAAGGAACATGGATGGGTTTTAGTCAGTAAGAGTCTGACACTCCCTTCCGCTCCACCCAGAGCGGGAGCAGTCATTGGATGATTTCCCAGCCTTGAAAAAAAAAAAAGACAGAGTTACTTTGTATTTTATAATATTAATATGGATTTTAATTATAATGTTACAACAAATCTAATAACCGTCCTGTCATTACGCCTTAATACTAAAGTAGAGTGATTATGATCGAAGTGACAGGATAATAGCTAGTTAAGTATAGCCGAGGATTAGGTATATAGGAGAGATCAATGGCTGAGGTCTGCCGTGGCCGATGATTATTACGGTGGATATTCATAAAACACAGTTAAAAGTTACAAAGTGTAGCTATAGCATATGTATGTTCAGCTATGAGTACTCGAGCTGCCGTAGCAAAGACTACAGTCACGTCAAATTATTTTTCTCATTGTTGTTTCTAATCATCTAAAATTTTTCTAGGATTTTCAAGATAAACTTACTAGAATCCTGTCATCCGTTATCGTATTCTTTCATAGAAACATATATGTGTAACCTTATTCATTCATTTTCGCGTATATATATCTAAAGCAGACAAATTGAGGCCTACAATAATCCCAGACTAATCCAAATATATTGTTCCAAAATTTTGCGAAGTCAATGAAAGTCAGTTTGTGTCGTTTCATTCTCTATCATTGTACGGGATCGCTAACAGAGTTCTGATGCAGTTTGTATGCACTTATTGATTGCAATTTTGACCCTACACACCTTGGAATAAGGACTTTTATGAACGTCACACCATGAAACTAAAAATATGCATCCAGCTTCCAATAATTCTGCGTCCCCAGTATTTCAGGACGGCGAATATCGAACCTGATAGCGTCGTTACCTGCCGTGGTACGTGGTCCTCACGTGTCAATCTGCACGCAATGAATGGAATAAAATAAAATACAACAATAAAATGGTAGATCTGTCAAGAATAATCTATCAAGAAATAGGAAATAGAGAGTACAAGAATTGTAAAAAACCCTAAATTTAAATAAAATAACGAAAATAAGGCAAATGCGTTCAACTTCGGTCTGTCTTTATGCATAAAATATTCAATTTGTTAAGATAAAGTATTATTTATGCTTATAAAATAACAGCTTGTCATTATACAATTACAATAGTCACCCAAATGCAATTTTTAATAAATACTGAAAGAATACAATAGGAAAATTATTGACAAGATTGTTTGAATACCTCAAAACAACCGACATGCCGCCGTTAGGCTGTCGGAAGTCTCCGGTCTTTGTATTTAGGACTTTTTATTTTCGTTTTTGCCCCAACTAAAGTTTTTATTATTAAATTTTCAGAAGCAGTTTGTTTGTACAAGCCATGTAAATTATAACAGACACAGGAACGGCAACATACGAAATGGTTTACGTATTGTTTTTTTTTAAACTATCAAGGAAAGTTAGTTATAATTATTGGACACATGGTGAGGTTTGCCTAAATCGACGAATGCACCTCCGACTTTTTAAAGTCCGATGAAATGCGAAGTTTTAAGCAATTTATAGTTGTAACACTTCTGAATAGTGTAATTCACCAAGCGACAAACAGACGAACTATCAAGCCCCCTTCCTTCCCCGTGGCGTTTGTTTCCAAACGCTTGAATCACCTCAAATACGTAGCACAATACTAGGGGCACATGCACGTTTCTAGACTGATTCAAGAATTTTGAGATCATAATAACGTAACAAGTATTTCCATTTTTCTGTAGTAAATACATTTCTAACATCATAGTTCTAAAGTCTACCTTTGCTTGCATTCTGTAGACCCTTTGATATGTGTCTCTTTAATACCGATCACGGTTAGCTTGGAAAATTAAGGTTTCACGACTTTGTTTGCAATTTTCTTGAGAACCATAACTGGAAAGCTAAACATTATAACATGAAAACGAACCGTTATAAAATTCTAAACAAATAATATAAATTTTGTCTTACTAAACGATGCCGTTGAGTCTATGTTTCAATTATTAGTTAAAGGCATCACCTCGGAATGGGGCAGTTCAGGGATGGGTTGACATTTTCTTGGCAAATATCTTACGAAAAATAACAGAATTGCAATTAAAAATAACATAAATTTGGAGTAGAATTAAATACTGTAAAAGCGGGAATACTTTCCCATAGGGATACGCATTTGTATAAGATGTAATTCATATTTTTCTCAGCAAGCAAAGTGCATGTGTACAGCGAACTTCACTCTAGTTGCACTGTAGTCATGGCAACCGCGTTGGCGTGGCACGTGCTCAGCCAACAGTATTGATCCATTCAGGCCTTACCGTATTCGTAGTACTAGGTTTTCATGCAACAGTAAGAGTAAGAGTAAGAGTTTTCAGTTGTACGAATCTGAATTCAAAGGACGTAAAGTTCGCACCATTATTACTGAGAGCGATATTAAGTCAAAGTCAAAGTCAAAACATTTATTTCAAATAGGCACAAGAAAGGCACTTTTGAACGTCAAACAAAAATGAACAAGAAATAGAATTGATTCTAGTCGCCCCTTCCAAAAGGTAGTTTCGTGTGGAGAAGAATGGGCAAGAAACTCCACCGTTACTCTTTTAAAATGTTTCACAATGTTTTGTATACATGTATTATAATATTATATGTGAAGACGATGCACCAAGAATAAAAACAATACATCAAAAAGGTGAAAAGAAAAACGCATGTAGCAGTGGCAAATAAACTTAATTATGTCATAAGTACATGGTGCTCACATATTTACAAACATTCTAAAAGTTAACAATAATAAATTAATCAATGTGTGAGATGTTATTCCAATATAATAAAATAATATGGTACAAATTATAAATTATTACCTAATTTACTTAGCAACCAGTTTGATTTTGTCTAGACACTAGATTGTTCTGTGGAGCAGGACCAGCATGTTTCCAAGCATCCTTATCTTTGATATAATCCTCTAATTTGTAATAAGCTTGTTTACAAAGTGTACTTTTAATATGAGTTTTAATTTTTTTTTCATTTAATTGCAGTATGTCACAAGGTATTTTGTTGTAATATTTAACACAGAACCCCATACAAGATGTATGCACTTTGGACAATCTGAAAAATGGTTGAACTATTTTATCTTTATTTCTAGTATTAAAGTTATGCCTATCACTTATTTTGTTAAAAAGATGTCTATTTTTTCTTACATACATAATATTTTCATAAATGAATTTGCAAGGTACCGTCATAATATTAATCCTTTTAAATGGTTCCCTAAGCGATTCGCGACGACGAAGATTGTAAATAGCTCTGATCGCTCGCTTTTGCAAAATAAAAATGGATTCAATGTCAGCAGCCCGACCCCACAGTAAAATGCCATACGACATAATGCTGTGGAAGTAACTAAAATAGACCAAATGCGCGGTTTCTACGTCTGTCAACTGCCTTATCTTTCTAACAGCATAAGCGGCCGAGCTTAGCCGTCCCGCAAGAGTTGTTATGTGGGGACCCCATTGCAACTTGTCGTCTAGCGTGATTCCAAGGAAAACCGTCTGCTTAATAAATTCCAGCTTCTCTCCGTTCAATATGATGTCACAATCGCTACTTTTAACATTAGGTAATGTAAATCTAATGCATTTGTTTTTTTTTTCATTTAGTACCAAATTATTTACCGTAAACCAATCTTGGACCTGAAGAATAGAGTTATTCACGTCGTCAAGATTTTGTGAGCGTCTATAAATTTTAAAGATTAATGATGAGCGAAAGCGAGGGCGCTGCAGTGCGCAAGTAAACATTGGCTCTGTGTATTTTTTAACATTAAAAATAGAAACAGTGTTTTTATCATAACAAAAAGTAAATAAAAGTGAAAAAGTGGATCACTAACAGCGATAGAAGTTATAGTTTATTAAATTCTAACAAAGACAGTGAAGAAATATTCAAATAAAAACGGTTAACGACCAGTTCAAAGTTCAGATTTGTGTGCTACGTGTTTACTGGAAAAAGTAGTAAAAGCGAAAATGACACCTGATGAATTGAAAAGAAAATAGATTACAGAGCACCCCACAAAGGTGAGAAATAGATATTAAATACCTAAGTGGATAAATATTGATAAACCATAGAAAGTGCAAATCATTCTGGCTCCTAACAGCTCCATCTAACGTCGAATAGCGAAAGTACTATCGATAAATGACAGCTATTAACTCTTAGCTTTGTCTATACGAGTATCGACGCCATCTCACATATTTCACACTAGAGGGCGCTATTATAAACTTCTCAAGATGTCACCAACGATTGTGTGTGCAGGATGTCAACAAAAGCCACCAGACAAGGAAATGCTTGTTTGCTATTTTTGTCAACATAAATATGATCTACAATGTGCGAACATGAAAATCGATCTCTTCAAGAGCATGACGCCAGAGCAAAAAGAATCATGGAAATGCCAGGCATGCCGCTGTAAGGCTCCAAAAACCGGCAATGTAAACATTCCAGTACGACCCCAACAGTCAAATTCCCCCATAGAAAAGAATAACAACAATAATATAACCATCAGGAAGAAGACTACAAATTTTAACAATGATAGCACAATATCAGAAGATTCGTGCATTCTCGGTGATACAATCCACCGAGAAGATACGGATATTAACATAAAGGCGGGTTCCCAACCTAACTTTTCACTAGAAAATTTAAGCGAAATTATAATACAGCGTTTAAAAGAAAATAACAAATTTATAATATCAGAACTACAAAATACAATTGAAGTTGAAATAAAAAAAGCTATCGCGAAGCTTAAAGAGGATATCGAAGGAAAAACAGACTTCCTATTTAAACAAAACGATAAAACAACTCACGAAATAGAAGAAATAAACAAAAAAATTGAAGAACTAAGCAAAGAAAATGAAACCCTGAAAACCGAAATAAAAAATATGAGTCATTCACCAACGCCAGAAAATAAAGATGAAAACCACTCCAAGAAAGTAGTAATCTACGGCTTCTCCGAATACTACAATGAGTCTGAGTATGACTTACACAGCAGATTGATTGAAATGTTTTATGAAATCCTGCATGTGGATCTAAGCGGATATATAGAAGAAACTAAACGTATAGGAAGATACACCGCAAAAAACAGACCCCTAATTATTGAGTTTTTAAGCAAGAAAATGGCTAGGTATATAGTTGAGAATGGTCACTATTTCCAAGGAACTAACATACACGTGTCCGAATTTCTTAATGAAAATGCACGAAAAGAAAGAAACTTAATGCGAGAGGAAATGCTAAGAGCACGAAAAAATGGACAGCACGCGGTAATACGAAACAACAACCTTTTTGTAGATGGGAAACGGATAGTAACTAAAGAAGAGGCAACCAGAGAGAAGACATACAGCAGAAGCGTCAAATTTAACGAACAAATAAACAACCATGAAAGATCCCTCACTACACAACATTACAAACCTAATAATAACGACTATATTAAAAATAATACTTTTCGAGACCACAGAACAACAATTTAAAATTCTATATCAAAACGTACAAAGCATCTTTAACAAACAACATCTCCTTGAAGCCTTCATCCACGAAAAACCAATGTATAACGCTATATGCCTGTGTGAGACTTGGCTATCACCAGAGAAAGTTAGTAACTTACAGTTTAGCGGCTACAAAATTGCAGCATCTTACTGTCGCCACACTCGAGGAGGCGGCGGCGTCTGTATCTTGTTACAAAACCATTTTGAGTACAAAGAAATCTGTGATATTGGTAATATGTCTGTTGAGTATTGTATAGAATTATGTGCCATAGAATTACCTAAAGAGAATGTACTTATCGTTATAATTTATTGGAATAGAAGAGAGGAGGAAGTTTTTACTCGCCAATTAAAAGAAATGATGAGTTATATTAATACAAAATATTCGAGATATAACGTGATATTAGGAGGAGATTTAAATATAAATATCTTAGAAAACTGTCTAAAAACTAATTTGTTCCTGGATCTAATGTTGGAATATAAATTCATACAACATATCAGGGTCCCCACACGTATCTCACAAACTACCTCAACATGCTTAGACTTAATTTTTACTAACTTTAATTATAGACATACCTACACCACCGTAGAAGAATTAGGCTTCTCGGACCACTGCGCAACTATCTTACACATGAATTTACTTAGCGACTGCAATAATAAAAAAATAAACTGGTTTACCAAAAAAAGATTATATAATACCCAAAATGTAGAAAACTTTAAATCTGAACTAAAAAAATTAAATTGGAATGAAATAATACAATCAGATAAAAATATTGATGAAAATTACTCTGCGTTCAATAATATATTAAATAAAATCCTAAATGCGTATATTCCGCTTCAGAAAATTAAAATAAAACCGATATATAAGAAGTATTGGCTAACAAAGGGTATTAAATTATCATGCAGAAACAAAAGACTACTTAAAATACTTACCATTAAAACTAACAATCCCATATTAATAAAATATTATAAAAAATACGAAAAAACCCTGAAACAGTCTGTAATGACAGCAAAAAAACTACAGTATATAAATAAAATGAAAAAGTCAACAAATAAAGTAAAAACAATGTGGAATATTATTAATGAAAGAACAAATAAATCAGTAAAAAGCGAAAAAATAAACATAAAATTACATAGGAATGATAACTTGATAATTGAACCTAAACAAATAGCAAATATTTTTAATGACTTCTTTGCTTCAATTGGGGAAAAAACCTCATCAGCAAAAGGAGCCCCTGTAATGTGCCCCACAGAGAACACAATGTTTCTCAGTCCTGTCGATCCCTATACAGTCAACAAAATAATAAAAAGTTTAAAAAATAAAAAGAGTTTTGGAGTGGACGAACTTCCCCCGTTCCTACTTAAGCAATGTGCAGATGAACTAACCCTACCATTCTTTAAATTAATTAACCAATCGTTTCAAGAGGGAACTTTTCCCACTCAACTAAAAACCGCACTGATAAAACCCATCCACAAGAAAAATTCAAAAACCGACCCTAATAACTATCGCCCCATCGCGCTGCTTCCAACTGCGTCTAAAATATTTGAGAAGGCTATGTGTGACCGCGTATACTCATTTTGTGAAAAATATAAAATACTTGACGACTGTCAAAATGGTTTCCGAAAAAACAGGTCTACAACGTTAGCAGTCTATAAATACATTCAAGAGGCTCTAACCATTATTAATAATAAAAACTACGCCATAGGCATGCTGCTTGATATGACCAAAGCCTATGATAAGGTGCAATTTAAAATACTATTAGACAAGTTACATGGGATAGGAATACGAGGAAAAGCTCATGAGTGGTTTGCATCATACCTAAAAGATAGGGTACAACTGGTAGAAATTGAATACTTCGATAAAACCACAAATGAAATAATTAAAATAAGATCTGACAGCAAGGCAGTAAACGCGTCAATTCCCCAAGGGAGTGTAATAGGTTGCCTGTTATTTCTTATCTATATAAACGACCTCCCTAAAATTATAAACGGACCATGTGTTCTATTTGCTGATGATATCTCTCTGCTAACCTCTAGCCAGAACCATGACAATATTAACGCCAAATTAAACTCCCTTCTTTCTACAGCTGTAAACTGGATGGATAACCATAACCTAGAAATTAACTTCACAAAAACCAAATTAATTACTTTTCACCCACATCAAAAATCCCCTTTAAAACTAAATTTCACATTTAATAATGCAAAATTGGAACAAGTACATGAATTTACTCTCCTCGGTTTGTCAATAGATACCCATATAAATTGGAAATCCCATATCCAGAAAATAAGAGCAAAATTATCACAATTTTCATACGCCCTACGCGAAATTAAAAAAACTACCGACTTTCAAACGGCACTTGTCACATACTATGCATACGCTCAAGCATGGCTCAGCTATGGGGTCATGCTGTGGGGAAACAGTACAGATTCGCAAACCCTATTTATTCTACAAAAGAAGTTAATTAGAATAATAACTAACATTGAACAGACAGATAGCTGCAAACCTCACTTCCAAAAACACAAAATTCTCACACTTCCCTGTTTATATATTTTTGAATTATGTAAATTTGTCAGAAAATACCCAGATTTTTACACTACTTGTGATGAAACACAAGCTAGGTACACCTTTCGACACAACAAAAATAAAGTAATCATACCACAATCCCGACTTAAAATGCACTCAACCGGCCCGTTAGTTATGTCCACAAAAATGTATAATACATTGCCAAATGACATTCGAGAAGTAGAAAAAACAAATGTATTTATTAATAAATTGAAACAATTTCTGGAATCCAAGGCATACTACTCAGTTAAGGAGTTTATAGATGACAAATCGATTGCAAAATAAAATTATTCGCTCACGTTATAATATTAAATGAAGGAAACCAAATATAAAAATATAAATATATAAACAATAATATAATTTAATAATAATGAAACATAGTTCTAATAATTGCATAAAAATTATCTAGATTATTATAATACAATGAATAATTAAAATTATTAAGATATTTATTTATTAAACCTAATACACAGACCTAAGATTTTAAAAATATATACACATAATTATACATATCATACACATACAATAACATATAATAATATTATTGAATTGCTACTTAGCCCTCTTCCTCTCTCCTAATGTTGCTGTGCCCGACAGGGTCCATATTGGTTTATTATTTTGATTACACCATCTATGTAATACATATGGAATGCAATAAAGATTTGAGTATTGAGAGTATTGATGTGTCATCTGCAAATAACACCATCTTCGGTTGATTTTGAAGTAAACAAGCATACAAGATTCCTAGGGCTGCACTAAAAGTATCGGGAATGGAATATTTCCATTGTTCCTGTCATATTAAAATATTTTTAATTGAAAACTACTTGGTTTTAAAAATCGAATACCATTTATTTCTTAAAAAAAAGATTCTCGGGCTTGTCACAAGGTTTTGTCAAACTTGTTTAGTCGTTGAGAAAATGGAATTGACTCGAGAAAATTCAAGAGCGATGATTTATTATGACTTTCGAAGTGGTTTCTACCTACCTCTTATGCAATATAGGCGTCACTGAGCTAAGCGCCAAACGATTAAAAAAAACCATTGCCTTGTGTATGGAGCAAAAAATTTATATTATTCTGATTTAAGTAAAGCAGATGAAATTTAATTACGTCAAGAGAAAAAGGCCAAGATATTTTATTTACTATTCATTGCTATAATAATTATATATTATCTTAGATTAATTACGAGCTTACCCGACAGACGTTGTCCTGTCCAAACCCACCTACCCATCTAACCTACCTACCTACCCGAACTACTATCCCATGTACCCCTTTACCGCTTTTTAGTTAATCTGTTATTCGGAGTGAAAATAAATCCATGAAATCAAAGATCATTATTTTCAAAATTACTTTTGAACTTGTTGTCGTATCTGATTCAATTTTTGGTACGTTTGAGCACATTGCCGGAACATTGTTACGCTAATGTTTTCATACTTAAATGGTAAGTAGATTACTTACTCAGATAAAAAATACACGCGTCATTCTGATATCAGGTTGGCGGCACACTAACTTTTTTAAATAACTCTAGTTTTATAAAAGCACATTAATTTAAACTTGACGCTCATTCTTCACATTGTTTCATGTGTATAAAATCACTGCTTTGTAACTTAGACCCGTCAATCTGATATACACCAATAAATTCCATAACCAGAACGACATTGCAGCAGAGACGTGAAGGTACTATGATACCTATAGATTGTGTGTGACGCCAAACTCTAGTTATAGAGGCAGAGACTAGGATGGCATGAACAAGCAGTGGTGTGAGAGTACGAAATAGTTTAATGACAGCACAACTCCTACCCGAAGGGGTAGGTAGAGGTATAACCCCCTATCATGCTATCTGTAACTGCGGGGCCTTTGTAAATGGAAACCTTACAATCAGCATCACACACCTTTTCTTAATTGAACCAAACTCGGTACATAACTTATGGAAATTTAAATGTGCCATTAAAGGTAAGCTAAACTTTTCGTCTACGATGCATTTTATGCAGGATTCAGAGTTGTTTAAACTTGTAATGCCTAAACAATCCTTGCTTATAACCTAAAATGTAAGTGGGGGGAGGGAATATGTTATTATCACCAGTCACATACCGGATGTATTTGGCTGGTGAGAATCCAAGGTACTACTTAAGTTAATTTCTAAGTGGACCGCACGACATCCGAAAATATTTAATTTTCTTTTCAAATTAAACATACGTAATAACGCGACTGTACCTAATTACTTACATGTAGTTAAGTGGTTTAAAACATTAATAGAGCTTTCAAATTTAATTATACCTACTGCAAATCGTCATATTTTTACGAAACAGTTATTGTTATCGCCATTAAACCAAAAACTACAAATAATATTTATTTTTTCATTTCCTAAAGGGGTTGAATAGAGGATAACCGTTTAACTACCTAAAAATTTGTTAAGTTTGCAGATGGGGAACCCCTTCGGGAACACAGCTTGTTGTTACATTAATCAGGGTACCAAGTCAGGTCTATCAATAGTATTCTCAAAATTATTGACCTGAATATCCCTAGCTGACTTAAGTTTATTCATTAAATAAATGACAGGGTTATGCGAAGTAACCCGAATATTTGTTAGACTCTTAGGACCACGTTTCCACATAGTACTAAGTAAGCACTGCTCAATTCACGTCTAGTTTAGGCACCAGTCTCCCACAGTATATTTATTGATGTTATGTATTTTGTATTGATACCTCTCTAATGTATAAGTTATACTATATTGTGGTGAGAAAATAAATAAATATTATTATTATTAATTAATTTCGAAACATGATAATCGTGTTTCGAGTATGATAAAGTTTCAATATTAATAAACCTCGCAGGTTTGTCTCACAGTATTATAAGTCCATGTTACCGGACTGCGAGCGCGGAGGTAAACTTTTGTTGTTAACTTTAGTTTTACACATTTAAGAAATGTGTTTTCAGAAAAAAAAACACTTTTATACCGGCTGTGTCAATTTTCCTACAATTTTGTCTAGAATAGTCCCAATTATGAATGCTCTTTAAAGAATAAGTATCTAGAATATTAATTTGCTTTAACATTCTAAGCTCCATTTGCAACCTCTTTGAATTTTTATGTACTCGGTTTATTTGATACTGTTTTTGTAGCATTTTGTATAGCGATTGCCTACAGCTAGCGCCATAGCAGATGTGGCCACAGTTGGAACTAAACTATTACATGGACAACCCCTCGCATAGTATTATCATCTCAGATGGATAAAAAGTATAAACTTACGGTCGCCATCACATCAAGTTATACCAAATTGTCAATTTTCTCCAAATGGTTTCAAACGTAGATTGTTAAGATAAGATTTTTTTTTAAATTTAATATACATATAAAACTTAACAGCACACAAATAATCTATCTAAAGAGTTGTACAGTTAAATCTAACAAACGTTACTGAAAAATAGAGAATTAAGCAGTAAGATATTTTATTTTGCAATTATTGGTACAAAAGACATGGTGACACAAAACAATATAATTAGCTACAGCCATATTTAACCAGCTGGCATGCAAAAGTACAAAATACACGAAGTAGTACGCACCTATACATAATAATATTACAATAGTTATTATGTGTTAGTCAATTCTTCTGCAATCAACTCATTTCGTATTGGATTTAAAGTGGATTTATTATTAATTGCCTTTTCATCATAGGTAGGTATACAAGCCTATGGCGCCACGCAATTTTAATGAGATTTCTTATTATTAGGTAACTATTTTTCTTTATCTGCGCGTGTTTTATTGAGGTAAAAACCGCCGCTGAAGGTTTAAAAAATGAAAACAAAGGCATCGGTTTGGTTTTAATGAGATTAGAAACACAAGAAGGCAAATGTTAAAACTTTTCCTTATCTGTATGTGTTCGTTCTATTGAAGCAAAAACCCTCGTTAAAAAATGAAAACTAAGATATCGGTTCGGTTGTATTGTGCTCAAAAACAAAAGAAGGCAAATGTTTAATCTTTTCCTCATCTGCACGTGTTTTATTGGTAAAAACCGTCGCTGAAGGTTTAAAAAATGAAAACAAAGGCATCGGTTTGGTTTTATTGAGCTTAAAGGTTTTTAATCCCTTGCTGGCGATTTAGACGACAACTGTTTATACAACTTTAGCTACCTTACTTTAATTCAATTAGCTTAGATAATTCTGTTGTTATGCGTGTGAATCATCAGGCATCAGAGGGTTAAAAATCTGCATCATTGGCTGTATGAAGATTTTATATTTTGACATTTAAAAGTTTTTGACAAACAACAAGTTGAGATTGAGAAGGAGGAGCAAGAACATTAGTACAATGTTTTTCGTTATTTTGTGGAGTTTATTGTTCTGTATTGGTTACATCTCCGATAAACATTCTTGGATAAAAAGTGTGGTATCGTATTCAATAGGCAATACATTTCATAGGTTATCATGTAACTTAAAAAGAAAAACACTACAACTGCGGATTAGGCAAATCATGTAAGGTTCTCTTGGCGTAAGTGTTATGATTTTTAAATACCTAGAAAAACAAATAAAAATATAAAAAAGAACCGTGTAGTTTATTTCTTTCAATAAAAAATTAGACGTTCGACAACCCTACTCCGCTGGCTGGCGTGGGCGTGGCTTAGTGAACTCGGATTCCGGTGCTGCGGCATAGAGGTCCCGTTACGTAACCGTTGCGCCGATGGACTCAACAGATGGGTTGTTATAGATATGCGAGACACATTTTATGGCATGCCAATTGTTATGCAATAAATGTACTTGACAGTGAAAGTGTTACCCGGCAGGCTTGGCCCTGAGGGGCCCCTTCATATTATGCTGACATCTCTTTGAGGCGCGCGTGGAACATATACGCGCCGTACGGCACGGGTCTGGTGCTGATCGGACGGTGAGTCACCCATTACTCACCGTCCGCAGGCCCACGCCTACGGTGGCCGGGAGTCGTCACGTGGCTAAGTAACTCTGTTTGTATTCGTTACCTTTTCATGACTAAACCACTGATTTGGCAGAGAGATAGATTGCGTCGCGGGGAAGGACATCGGCTATATTTTGTCAAAAAATTTAGCGATATAACTGAACTGTACGCAGAGGGTAGGTCTATGTCTGGCGGTAGGTGACTCGTCACAACGGTTACGCACTAATGATCTGAAGCTTTGCAGTAAATATAATTAGTTTTCTTAGCCTAACGAACGATTAACTTTAAAATCACACGCTGATTATAATGATGTCGCTGAGGTTGGATAAATTTTCATTGAAAATGAAGTTTTATGAATCTGTACTGTTGTTTCCAGCTTGAAAAGTAGGAGTTTTGGACCCAATAAATGGCGATGTTGTTGAGATTTTACAACCGTGCAACGGAGGGGCAGGTCGCTAGTAGTTAATTAATTAATTTAAATTGCTCAAGTTTGGAAATCCGATGTCTTGTTGAATGTGTGTGTGCATGTACATTTGTTACTCAATCACGCCGGAACGGCTAAACGGATCTGGATGGATATACATATAGTTTATTCAATAAATGACTATTATTATTATTATTATAACCTCCTCTTTTTTTTGAAGTCGGTTAAAAACAAAAGCTAACATGTCAAGTTAGTTCCAAATTCTGCCACACCGCAGCCAAGTCAGTTGGGGTGCGCCTTTTGTAGGTATGTGTGAGTCAGAGGGTGTTTCAGTGTTCATAATACATGTCTGTAAGCCCTGCATGTGTGCAGCTGCACTCATACCAGTCACTGAATGGGATCGATCTGTGACGTCACGAGACGTCATGACCTAGATGTCAAACCATCTCTTCCATGCTTATGGAATCCTAGTACCACAGCACCGGAAATAAAACTTTTTTTTTACTATTCACCTACATTTCTGGGCCTAGTTTTGACCTACAAACGTGGCCTGTGAGGTGTGTATGTATATGTATGTATGTTCAACATTTTCATTTATACTGCAAACGTAATTAAATAAAATAGCTCACCTCTGCTTCGCATAGTGTTTACGACTTGAAAACATGGAGATTTCTTTATTATACGTAATTAATTAATAGCACTGAACTCTAAAGGTGCTTCCCCACCGGAGTAACATTTTGTGGAGCAACATTTACAAATATTAGTCGGCAATTAATAGATAACAAAAAAATATAGCAAGGATTATAGAAAGTTACTTAATGTTATCATATTGTTAAATGTAGCTCAATAAAAAACTACTTTGGTGTGGATAAAAACGGATAAAACTTTGCACCATAAAACGGATAACAACAAAGCAGCAGTAAAATAATTTGGGCAACAAATGTTTATGAAAAAATGTTTTCAGAGACTTTGTTCGTTATCCGGTATAGAAGAATAATTGGGATTTAGGTTTGATTTATTTTACCTTACTGACACTTTGCAGGCCGTCAGTATTCAGTGCCTTAATTAAAATCAGTAGTAATTTTATTCTTCATGCATTTTTGGCACACATACTCGTACACTAAAATGACATAGCACTTAGACGCCAAAGTGTCTTTTCTGTTTTTTGTAATTATTTGTATATAGTATGTTAGATCGTCATTTAATTTAAGTATAGTATAAGTAGTTATTAATTAAAATAAACTAAAATGACATGAGTATTTATAATTGGGAAATAGTTAAAGTCAAACTTGGGTGAGAATGTATTGTTATGTATAAAAGTATTTGCTACTACAAGCATTCCGTGCGAGGTGTGGTGACGAGGTTTTCTTGATCTCTTGGCGCTTCATGGACTCCTGGCTTGTAGCATATTTAAGCACAGTTTTACGCAAGCGCATTTCAGGCCATAGTACGTGGACCCTTCACCCCTTTGATTTAAGCTTGCACCATATGAGTTAAAAAAGCACGTGTTATTCACTTCTCAGCATTTCTGGACTCCTTGTGCTGTTACCACATTCGCGCATTCTACTGCGCAACAAGACATCCGTTATGATAAGCTGTAGTGCAATGGATATTGTTGATTTGTTAAAATGAAAAATGTTAAATACTACTTTTGTACCTCAGCCTGTAGTGATTTATAATAATTATATTTCTCCCCAAATAAAATATTAGGCGAAAAATGAGTTAGAAAGCTCTGCATAGAGTAAATTTAGATAACAGTAATTTCCCACTAAGTGCGGTACTGAAATGTGGACGAATGTTTTGATGCCCTGTAACTTTTTCCCCTACCGTTTTTTTTATATTCTTGAACATATTATTAATCTAAGACAATTAGCTTTTAAATTATGTAAATTTCATTTGCATAAAAAAACATTTCAAAATATAAAAAAATGTAGTATCCCACCGGTATCGGGACCATGGTTCAAGTTACCATTGGTCAGGAATCCTGAAAGAGGAACCTCCTAACTAGACGCGCCATGTCCAAGAGTACCGCTTTCTGGATAAAGCCCCCGATACAAGTGTCTAACGAGAGCCTCTTCAGTATTTGGTGGACGCTCTTGGTTATTATGGCCTTTGCCGTCATATCCATTTCTATAAATAAATATACCTAGTCTCAAAAACTAGATAAGAACAAACTTAATTAACATTGTAACATTCTCCCACACACTCTATAAATAGTGATCCGGGTCACTCGAAGATACGCATACCTTCTATAATATCAAAACATGACATTGAACGCACCCTCTCATCCATCTGTTATCCTGGCATAACATGGCAACAGCATCGATTTGGATTCCATTCATCACAGCGACGCCATCACAAGGACCATGCAAAGTTGTCTTAATTTCAATTTTGCCTTTTTCTCAATTTTTTGCACAAACTTTTGGCAAAAAATAACGCATTTTGTAATGATTTTTTTTTATAACTGTAAAAAAATAAACCTACTAAATCCACTTTGCTCGAATAAGCACAGCCACTTTTAAATTTACGCTGTCATAATCGTAACCTTCAAAAATACATATGACGGCGGGAGCGTGGGCGTAGCGATGATTTGTTCATGGTCTTCGTTTCTTGGTGCGGATTCCATGAGGTCGGTCGGTAGTGTGGGTACTCGGGCAAACCAGTAAAACGTAATATTATGTAATGTAGCACTAATTTACAGTCACGTTTATTCGCAAAATTTACATTAGGTAGTTGTCGTTAGACAAGGAACAAAGGCTCGTACGGTGAACTTGACAGTTTCGATCGTATGATCCGTTTTATGGCGTCAGTTATCGCCAAAAGTGAATTGAATTGAATGTGAATTTCCCACGTTTTTCAATCGACTCTGTCCACGTGCGGTTTGGCGGGAAAATTTAACAGCGCCACCTCACGGTGTTCACTGTACTAACCGATCAACCAATCAGAATTAAATTACTGTTTATCAATATTACAAAATGAACGAGTACTAATTATTTTATAATGTTGCCGTCCTGAAATAGGGATGCGACGACACATATATAAATAATTGTATTCGTTGTTTTGGTGACGTTTTCTTTTGAACCACGATAACATTAATTGCGTGTTAGCGTTGGCCATTAGAAATGCCAACATGTAATTGGTACATATACGTACTTACATCATTATATTTTTTATATCATTCTTAAACATTAAAATTTGGCGTAACTTGTAAGAAAATATTTTTGAAAATTTAACTGACTTGATACTACCATATCAGTTCCGGTTCCATGGAAACGGAACATAACGTTCCGCAACCAACCAGGAGATAAGGATATAGAGGAGGTTGCTACTGGGAATAGTTCCGAAATACTCTTAGACTAGCACTGGCCGGTACGTAGCTATTATATTAGTACTTAATACCCAAGAAATACCGAAATTATGTACTAAAACAATTCCCAATAAGTATCAACGAAGTAATGAAACTACACTCAGCAGCAGAAAATGTGGACTAAGCCTACACCCCCCCAAAAAAACGTGATACAAGTATTAAAGTTTTAATAATGCTTGCCGGGGTTGGCCGTGGATGGGTTTACATACCGAGATGGACCATCTTTACATGCCGAGACACCTCCGTGCCTCGGAAAGCACGTTAAGCCGTTCGCTCCGGCTGTCACTTGTGCATCTTTGACAGTCGTTACGGGTCGCCAGAAGCCCGAAAATCTGACAGCCAGTCTTAACAAGGGGTGTCGTATTACCCAGTTACTGGGTTGTGGAGGTAGGATGAGCAATAGTTCCATGTAAAATACTGCTATTCAGCTGCATCCGGTTAGACTGGAAGCCATTTTAATCAAACAAGGGTAATTTCTTAGAACACAAATTGTTCTTTTTATCACCAGGAACGCAGATTTCACAAGAGGTCTATAACAATCAAACGACATCTATATAAAACGTGGTTGATTCTGATAAAGTATTGTACAGTAAGGCCTCGTCCCCATCATACACGGCGCGGTACCGTCACCGTGCAACGTCACGACGCCGCCGCCGTGACACGGCACGGCACCGCGCCGCAGCACGGTGCCGCGAACGGTGCGCCATCCCGTTTTCGGTGCGCCCCTATTCAGTCGATATTTTGCTGTTGATGCGCTCGAACGTCCTTGTTTGGATATGGATCACGAAAGAATTATTCTCTTGTTGTTGCTAAGACGACGAATGAAAAAGAAACAGAAACAGAGGAAATTTTGGGTAAATCCGTATATTTCTACAATGAACCCAGACGGTGGTCATTTCAAAAGGAAATATGCAGCGCTAAAATTAAGTGGGAACGAGAAATTTTTTGACTATTTTAGAATGACCATACCAACTTTTGAAGAACTGCTTACCAACATAGCACCTCGTTTACAAAAACGATTTGTGTTCAGAAAACCTGTTGATCCTATGGAAATGCTTGGTTTAACCATCAGGTAAGAAATAAAACATACTTATCATAAATCAAACTGTTTTTTTATTTATATAATATTGTTTAAATTATTAGATTTTGTTACAAAAGCTTTATATTTTTTTTATTTCGGTATATAAATTCCGACAAACTTTACTAAATTAAAATGCACAAATGTTAGATGATTTAAGAAAAATCGTATTCGGACTCCTGTGTGTTTGATAAGACATCGCTTAAATTATGTGATATGTCTTCTATGGTTGAATTTGGCGAAGTCTGGCCATGGATGCTTGCAGATGGATTGCGAGTTGTTTGATAAGTCGCTGTAGTTTGTTGTGGTCTTTCGTAGCTACTTTGAAATGCTGTTTGGTAGCCGCTGTATGATGGTTGATTGTATTGATATGAGGGTTGATTGAAGTCTGACAATATTTGCATTACGCGACTTTGATACGTCAATGTTTGGTGCTCGTCTAGTTTTTCAAGAAATGGTAAAATTGATTTAAAAAATGAAACGTGTCTGTTTTCTGCATTTTTCAAACTTTGGAGAATTTCATTCTCAAAATCATCTTCATAGTATTTTCTTTTACGCAAAGTTGTAGTATGAGCTTTGTAACGAGACCTTATATTTTCACTTGCCTCTGGATCTTCAGACTCTTCTTCTATTATACTACTGTCAGTTAGATTAGGTGCGTTTCTTTTCAAAAACATAAGCTGTTTGAATAAATGGTATTCTTTCAATTTTTTTGCACCAGCTCCAGATTTGTTTGCGAGCTCTTTCTTTTTCAAGTATTTTAGGTAGTTGTCTTTTATGTTAGTCCATTTTTTAACTACATCATTTCCTGGAACATAAAAATATTCGAGTAATTTTTTATGACTACATATATTTATCATAGGTAGTAGGTAGGTAGGGCCCAATAACATAAGTTTAAGATTTCAATAATATTTCTACTGACAGACCCCGTTCCACTAGCTGTCAAAGTAGCTCAACTTAAGAAAAGCTGTCTTAAGGCCAGGCATCGCTGAACTAGCGGCCACCAATTGAAAAAAAAAACTAGGGCGTTAATAAATATTATTTTTAGCACGTTTTCTCAAGAACTTATTGAAGTGTATTCATATATATATTCACAGCCATCATTCAGTTCCGTGTAGCTAAACTAACTCACTACTGTGAATATATAATCAAATATCCTTCAATAAGTTCTTGAGAAAACGTACTTTGCCTGCTAGCATTTCGTGACAATAAGTACCGGTGTAAAAACTGTTGCGCACATATTTGTTCATAAATTATCTGTATTGCACCCTCAAAATACTACCTTAAGGTGCTGGTAGACGCGAAACTAGCGCCAGCAATTGATTAAAATCGATAACTCGGTAAATTCGCATTTTATCGAAATTTTATCGAAAGATAGTAAACTCGAATTAGTCTCAAAGATTATTTTGAAATAGATAATTCAAAAGCAGATGCTACCTTCCAGTTACTGTTTACAAAAAAGAAAAAACGGCCCTTTTTTGCGTTTTTACCGAGTTATCGATTTTAATCTATTGGTGGCGCTAGTTTCGCGTCTACCAGCGCCTTAACAGTTTATGGTATGCCTGTTCTAAGAAATAGGTATATTTTTTACCACGCTTATATTTTTTCCTTTCAGGTTTCTAGCAACTGGGAATTCATTTAGAGATATGGAATTTACAGATTATCGAGGAAAAAGTACAATCAGCAGAATAGTGCGAGAAGTATGTCGTGCTATATGGGTCATTCTTTTATCTGAATGTATGCCGTTAATAACTGAAGACCTAATAGAACAAATAGCGGAAGACTTTGACAAAAAAACCAATTTCCCAAATTGCATGGGGGCCTTAGACGGGAAGCACATTCGCATTTGTAGTCCCGCCCACAGTGGATCTCTATTTTACAACTATAAAGGCTATAATTCTATCGTGTTGCTGGCACTAGTTGATTCTAAATACAGATTTGTATATGTCGATATAGGAGCATATGGTAAAGAATGCGATTCGACAATTTTCCAGAACACAAAACTATACGAATTATTATTGCAACATCGACTCCCCATACCAGCTCCAAAACCTTTGCCAGGCCTTCACAAACCAGTGCCTTATGTCTTTATTGCAGATGAAGGCCTACCATTAATGAGCAATCTAATGCGTCCATACTCAGGGAAACATTTGAATATAGATCAAAGAGTTTTTAATTATCGTTTGAGTCGGGCCAGACGAAATGTCGAGTGTGCTTTTGGCATACTTGCCAATAAATGGCGTATATTTCACAGGCCTTTAAACGTAAAATATGATTTTGCAATAGACATTATCAAAGCATGCTGTGTATTGCACAATTTTGTTGTATCTCGGGATGGAAGTAAAATGTCCGACGAACTGTATATTGATGACTCCCTTTTGGACTTGCACTTGCAACAAACTATAGATGACGTTTCTATAGCAAATCCAGTCAATATAAGAAACGAATTTTCTAAATATTTTAATAGCGATGTCGGCGCGCTCAGTTGGCAATTAAGCAAAATATAGCTCGAGACCAATCACGGAACAAAAAATATTGGCTACCTGGCTTCTATTATCAAGATTGTATTCCTGTATTGAAGAGATGACGGCAATATAAAAATATCAATGTGTGCGACAGAGACAAGTAAGCACGGGCATTACACGACATGGTTCTCTTTGTTCCGCGTCTACCTAACGCTTGATCCTAATAATTGTAATAATATTGACCATTGATTTTCTTAAACCTCTTAGCGTTATACTGATATTACATTAAAACATTTCCATGAAAACATTAAAGATAAATAAATATTAGTACTCACCCAGTTTTGTTTTTTCTTTATTTTGCTTGTCATCAAATGATTCGAAAATGTTACGGCAAACATCTTTCCACGCTTCTGTTTTTAGATGTTTGTCTTTATAATTTTCAATTGTTTTATCCCAAAGCACTGGTCGTGCCTCCACTAACGAAATAAAGAAGTCAAGATCGATATTTTCCACCATTTTGTTTTACACACATGCGCTATCGCCAACAGCGAAATATCAACTGAATAGAGGCATGCGGCGCACCACTCGCGGCACCGTGCTGCGGCGCGGTGCCGTGCCGTGTCACGGCGGCGGCGTCGTAACGTTGCCCGGTGACGGTGCCGCGCCGTGTATGATGGGGACGAGGCCTAATACCTCACAGTCTCTCTTATCATATTTTAACAAGCGTGGAAAGAGATAGCATGCTTTGACAAGTCCCATCCCTTAATTTTCCGTTAACGTTTCTTTCTGGTGACGTTAATCGAATACGGGGGTGGTTGTTGACTACTCTGACGTCACATATTAGTCGATACAAGGGCGACAGTGTGTATCGTAGGCGGACATTGATCGGAAAATCAATAGGTTGTTGAACTTTTGGCATTGAACTTGGGCGTAGTTCGAAGAAAATGTTTTCGTTGTATTGAAAGCGCGTTTCGTAAAAAAAATGCATTCGCTGATCATTTTTTGGGTTCCGAAATATGAACCTCAAATTCAGTAGAATTGTACTTTTTTTAAGCAAAAAGTGGTTCAGAAGGGAAACGTATGCCCGATTTTACTCAGAAATTAAACACTTTAAATTTTTAAATGTTATCAGGGACTTAGAAAAATGTCGAAGTTCTTCAAATAAACTGTGAATTATTTTCTACTCAAAGAAATAAAACGGGTAAACGGTAACTGTTAATAAGCTTAAACCTTTTGTATGTCCTCCCATCAGTCTGTCATAGGGCTATGCTCAGTTTTAAACAGTTAGTAGGTACTTGAAATATTATGCAGAAAATAGATAAATAAGTCCTTTTATGGTCTTTCTAGCTCGGTGGTGTCCCACAACACAAAACGCTTGCTATTACGTTTGTTTCCACCACAGGAGTCGTCCGTTCCACAGTCCATTCTTTCTTCAACAAACACGGCCAGCCCAGTGCTACTTCAGTTTGCTTACTCTGCATCACTTAATTATCATATTTCTGATTTTATGAGATAATTATTTCTGATTTTATGAGATTGATTTTATTCTTACACAAGAGCATAGCCCGGTTGATAGCGTGCTGAGCTACTTTGAGTTTATGGACCAACCCGATTGTCAGTATCATATATTATTATACTGTCGGCACTATACGTTATAGTGGGTTCGACGCACTTATTGAAGAAATTGATTGTGGGAGATGCGACAAAAAGACTTCACAAAGTTGCTACTACCTTCGAAAAGCGACCCTAACGAAAGCCATGTACAATTCACACATCTTATCAAGTCCAATCCACATTGAGTGGTCATCGTTTGTATGACTTTTGTCTTGTCAAAATTCATGTCTGAATTTGTTTTTGAAAACTGACCAGGAAATAACGTCCAACATCTATGAAAAAAAACTTTAGTTATTAGACATAAATAAAAATTTGAGATTTTCTTCTAACTATACTATATATTTACTTGGAATGATATTTTTCTCTAGTGAAATCTACATAAAATAAAAATTAGCCAAACGCACAAGGGGCTCATGAATGCCTGAATGTGTTGGGTTCATAATATTATGCAAACATATGATTTACTAGCTTCTGCCCGCGACTTCGTACGCGGACCCTGTTGCTTATGCCAGCGACAACGGGGTCGCCATTTATGTTATTTTTTATCATTTTTCCCATTTAAATCTTTTATCACACTGAACTTTAGTTTTATTTCATTCCAACTACCACCAAAACATACAGTCCATTTGTCATCGTTTTCATTTTGGTAACCGCATTATTATATGCCTCCTCTAGAGACCTAGAAGTCGATGCGTAGATACGCTTGCAACTCAAGCGTAATTCTCTTTCCGTGAACGTCTCTGACTCGCGAGACAATACATGACGTTCACGATCAGCGGTCAGTCGCGCATCATATTCTTCACTGGTCTCTAGAGACCTAATGAATACGCTGAGAACGCAGGCGACCCGAAGAGGTTTCCACGGAGCGAGTTGCAGCCTAATGTTCTCGAACAACATCAAGTCTCTCCTGACGCTCTTCGGTAGATTCTTGGGATCTTATGATCCTCAATCTTTTAGCTCTCTTGGAACATTGGGAAAGATTTGACCTCTTTCTAGGCATGGTCATAGTTTTATTGTGAAGATACCTGATCAATAAAAATCTAAATTAAAATGACTGCTCCCCTGCGTTACCGGGTAGGCTACAGTGTCACGAAGATACATGGAAAAGGAAATTAAACACTCAAACAACATAAGCCCGAAGGCATATTCATACGATAAAATAAAAAAATAAATAGGAGTTTTGGCCAGTAGAGTCAAATTTTCAATGACCATATACCATCGTCATCGAAAATCAGTCCTAAACTGTTACCGCCTTCACCGCGTGCAGGTACTCCCAGTTTATGTTATTTTATAATTATACAGTAAAATTAGTGATAGCTTTGATTTCCACATCAGATGTTTCTGATCTTCGATTTTTATAAGTCAACAGGAAATGCCCATCATATTGAACAACAAAGACGTCAAAGACGTCATTCCTATATGTGTTATGTTGTAGCTAGGCTCTTGGAGTTCCACTACAGGTGTTCCAGATCTTCAATTTTTATACATCAACAGAGAGTGCTCATCAGGCTGAACAACTTTCGCTAAGACGTCATTCTTATATGTGTTATGGTGTAGCTAGGTTCTTGGAGTTCCACAACAGGTGTTCCAGATCTTCGATTTTTATAAGTCAACAGGAAATGCCCATCAGACCAAACAACTTTTGCTAAGAC
Organism: Hyppa rectilinea; assembly: GCA_951799385.1. Classification (NCBI taxonomy): domain Eukaryota; kingdom Metazoa; phylum Arthropoda; class Insecta; order Lepidoptera; family Noctuidae; genus Hyppa; species Hyppa rectilinea. The sequence continues at coordinate 24,907,435 of OX637300.1, read as the reverse complement.
GCCATTCCTATATAATGTTACAGTGTAGCTAGGCTCTTGGAGTTCCACAACAGGTGTTCCAGATCTTCGATTTTTATAAGTCTACAGGAAATGCCCATCAGACCGAACAACTTTTGCTAAGACGTCATTCCTATATGTGTTATGGTGTAGCTAGGCTCTTGGAGTTCCACATCAGGTGTTCCAGATCTTCAAATTTATTCTCTCAGCAGAAAATGCTAATCACGTGGAACAATTTTTGCTAAGGTGTCATTTTTGTATCTCTTATAGTTTAGCTGGTCTGTTGCGGTTCTGCATCAGGTGTTCGAATTTCCAAGATAAATTATAGCCTATATGTTGCCCAGACTTAATACCTATACAACAAAAAAAAATCATTCCAATCCGTCCAGTAGTTCCGAAGATTAGCGTGTACAAACAAACAGACAAACAGACAAAAATTTTTTTTAGGATTCATGCTCTATTACTGTTTCTAAACCCCCCTCAATTATTATTTTTTTAATATATTCAATGTACAGACACAGTTTTTTTACTGTTTTATTATATGTATAGATATAGATATAGATAATAATTATTATGTGTGCATATATTGCAATTTCACTGTATCTACAAGTGCTATGCATTCCATAAGTATTTGTCTAGTCCTTTTTCAGTTCAAGGACATCATTCGTCAGGATTTAAAAAACAACAAAACTATATTGTAGTCATTCGGCTTACTGAAAATCATTATCCACGTTGTTAAATGTCCATGTTACTAAATACGTAACAGAAACTTCAACCACGAATATCTTGTATCTTGTATAAGTTTTTGATGTTCGCTAAAATTTTTGGAACGATGTACCTTAACGCAGGTTGGAGTTGATTGGAAGAAAATTTAGCAATCGTCACGGTCCTAAAAAAAAGTGTGCGCCCAGAGGAACCCCGTCAGATACGAGGTTCCTTTTCACGTATGATTGAATACCAAACACTTTTGACACTTAAAAATTGTCTCCTAGAAAGTTTTTTTTTCGAAGTTTATTCATATGAACTCGTCAAACCACAAGAATGGGCTAGTTGACGCTTTTGAGCAACCAATGTTCTATATTGTTTATTTACCTCAAAATATAAATATTTCTTCGCAATAGAAATATTCAAATGAGTAGATTTACTTATGCATGCACACTAGTAACATTTATGTGTTAAGTTTTAACTTCGTACTGGGAGGTTGAATCTGTCCTGCTCACTGAAATTTGTACGGTGTTAGTTCGAGAGAGACAGTTTAACGATACTTTGTCCAGTTTTCAACAAGTAGGGTTTTACTCACCCCTACAACAGCGATGACCGGTGTTGGTTCGGGCTAACAGTACACTTTCTTCGCTTTCTGATATCCTAGTACTTCGAGGTTTGCGCCAAAGCATTTGCCGTTCCATAGAACAGATAAAATTGGTTTTACAGTTCTTTCAATATAATGAGCAATTTATGCAGCTATAAATAAAAAAAAAATCTGCTCATCCGAAGATGTTGTTCTGTCCAAATGTCGAAATTATTTATTTTTTATTCACACAATAAGACCCAAAAACTAAATTTTAACTACTACTCCCCTACCAGTCAACCAAGGGTGGTGAACAGATTAGATGGATGGTACTTTAATTGAGAGAAGTAATAATAGAAAGTTAAAGTCACACAAAATAATTCATTAAAAAAATCTCATAGAAAATGCACTTTCAGTTTTCCCGCATTTTCCAGACAACTTTTCAAATTTTCTTCCCTTAAGAACTTTATTCGGATTATAGCGAAACAAAATGAAATTTATTTACCAGATGGGACTTACCTAACAAAAAGCTGAGCTGGAAGAAAGGAAATGTCTTCTAAAACTGCACAGATAATACTTTCCCAACAATTTTTCTTGCGCTATATATATTTCTAATATTGTAAAGTGAAAGTTTATGAGGATAAAGGGATGTATAGATGTTTATTACTATTTCACTTAAATTTTATTCAGGTAGTACGTTCCGTGCGTTAATTTTCGACATACTTGAATAATTATTCATGTTTGACGTAAGTTGTTTGGTCATTGAGTTCTCTTTAATTGTTTCAACCTCTGTAGTACATATTATTTTTTTCTCCCAGGAAAATTAATTGCCGATATAAATGAAACTATATAATCTATAATTAATTATTTATTGCTTCACAGCATTGTAAACATAGCGAAGCATTGATCCTGAACCAAAACTACTTACTTTGTAATTAATTGTAATAGCATCGACATAAAGCTGGTAAACCGGTTTTAGTAACGCAATGCTAGATGTCACTATTATCACAAGAAAAGTGACGTAGCGTCGTCGATCGCTGGCTTAGTCGATTAACCTCCTGTCTCATTCTGCTACCCTGGTACCAAAACTCAAATGCAAAGCCAATGTTCGAAAAAATGGATATTTCACAAGTAACGTCGTGCACAGCGTTCAAAATAATGTTGTTGAAAAACACGTAAACGCTGCAACTTGAGTACGGGTACCAGGATAGAATAAGTTCTTGGTGGTCAATCGATAAAATTGAAAATGGTGCCATCTAGCCACGCTACGCAATGTGAAATACGGCTGTTTCTGAGTAGACTTCAACCCTCCTTTAAACCAGTTCAAACAATTGTTAAAAGACAGCTCGCTTGCCAGTTGGTCAAAACTATCGGTGCTTAATGGCAACACGCCTGGCTCTTTTTGAGAGTATTCTGAGATCAATGTCATATCAGTACAATATTTTAAGCATGAGCATAAAATGAAGCAAGTACACGTTTTTTTGACTTTAAAAATCATCAGAATTCCATTTTTATAATAATACGTAAGATTATTCACACCAACCGTGTGTTTATTTCGTTACTGTCAGTAACGAAATAAACACACGGTTGGTGTGAATAATTCGTTACCTTCTATGACTGTCTATCTAACGGAAGAAATTCACTATAAATGATGGTGAAAACCTCACCAAAACCCGTTGCGTAGTTTAGAGTAGACCGAACGCGATAATACAGCTAGACACGATAATTCACTTTCATCTATACTTATAATAATTTAAAAAATAAAAACATCCGAATTGACAACCTCCTCCTTTTTGAGTAAACATCGTCAATAATATTCAAAAAGTAATTGCTATGAGTTCTAGGAACGATTCTTATACCAAAAATATGTATTGTAGTTTTTTTGTCGTTAATCTGTTTATCTGTGAGAAAATTTCACCAATTAAAGTGAACGGGGTCAGCGAATTAACCTCGATAAGATCTGTCAGTATCAATTTTTTCTATGTAATAGCACTGACAGCTCTTGAACTCTTGGTAATTCTATAGACTATTTTAAATTATGACGCTATTTGCTATGTGGGAGATGAACAATAATGCTCTATGTTTGTATTCTTCTATAGATTACCACATAAAGTAAAAAGGCCAGTCAAAAGGTTAGAATATTAAATGATCGCACATAATTATGTTACAATACACAGGAAACATGGGATCTGATAGTTTCAGCAGGCGGGAAAACTTCAACGACATCGTTCTGGAGTACTAGCACGTCATACTATTCAGAAGCAAGGCTGTCGCACTATTATATCAATTGTAGGTTTTGTAGTGAAATCCACACTATTTTTGTCCGTACCAGAGCAGGTAACACCAAAAAAAAAGAGATGTTGCTATAGTATTAGGTTGACTGTGATAGTGCGTGATAGAAATAACTCTGTACTATCCATAAAATTAGAATAAACTGAATCACAGAACGTAAGTTTAATGTACATGTATTTAAATATTTTACGTGTAATTGCATTATGTAAATAAGAACTCATCAATCAATCTATTCCCTAATATTCGCTGAAAAGGGTAGGAAAAGGACTTCTTTCAAAAAGACTTTTTAAGTGTTCTTAGAGAGATTCTAATCAAAAATATTTCTACTTAATGTAAGTACTTAAAACTAATTTGCATGCCCTTAACAGGCAAAATATGGATTGTGCATAAACCACCAAATTTAACAACTGGTAAAACCTGTATTTTCTGTAAATAAATTAAACTTATTCTTATGGATGAGGATCACTTTTTAGACATTTACGAATAAAATTTAAATACCACTGAGATAGGACATAGGACAGTTTCCTTTAGTAAATATTTGTTCACTAATTCCTAATAAAACACTAAAAATATTGTGTCATGTTTCTGTTCTATAAATTACATTAAATAAAACTAGCGATTGCATCCTACAAATTCATAAACTATTTTACTTACTTATCTGACGTGTATATGTACTTTACAAACATTTTTCTTTACTAACGAACGTTAGCTTATGCGTGTCTTGGAGAACTAATTGCTAGATCAATTAAAGAAGAAGAGAGAAAAATTAACCAATCACAAAACTAACCTATTTCCTCGTTAACAATAACAATTTGTTGAGCCCTTCTTATTTTACTTCTAATAGCAATGAAAACTAACCTTCATCGTGATGCATAATCAGAGATTCAATAACAGTAACAGACTGGTAAGATGACACAGTCCAGATAAAAGCAAACTTATGAAAGCCACAGTGCAAAATTTGCCACGAAGTCAGTGCAACTACGGTGCTGAATACTAGGAGCCCATGAGGCATTCAGTAGCGGTCATTTCATTCAGTTTCAGTCAATTGACAAAAAGGTAGCAAGTGCCTTTAAAGTTTTGCACTATTGTCGTATCTATAATCTCCTCTACTCATATAGCTTTGGCATGTTATTGCGTCCGCAACGTTTGCTCTTGATTCAATATTTTAAAGTATGAATTTAGTTTAGCTCCAACAAAACCCTGACACAACTTTTAATTTGGCGTTATCTCATGAATGATGAAAGAAACAAGGTAGGATTGTTCAGAAACATAAAGCACAATATAGCACAAAACAAGTTTTACTAATTTTAATGTCGGGCGCTCATTTTTTACGCAGTTATTTACAGTTTTGTTGTAAAGAGTCGCAGATGAGGTCCTGGGGAGAGCGCGCTTTGGTACGATATTCTTTCGAGAAACAGAATTTTAGGAATAAAACTTGATGTGAACATTTATAGTAATGTAAAAAGATCTTAAAGATATTACCTAACATTCATTCTGCAAAATACAATACAATTATATAATTTATGTCTAATTTATGGTATTGTTAATCTGTTATCTTGACTTGTAAAATAAACGCACGCAATAAACGCACGTCAGTGTGTGCTATTACCTTGCCGTACTCCATTACTCCTTGCTAGGTCCTAGGCCTTCGCCTTCCGCATTATCCGCATATTTATCATTGGCGACTAGGATGGGATAAACAGGTAACACAGAAGCAGCATAATATAATATTATTTTATAATTGAAAAATATTCTTCTGCACATCATATTCAATAATATTAACGATGCAAAAGGTTTATGGTAAGCAGGCGGCGTTCTGTTGTCTGTGTCTAACCCTATCGGAAAAAGACGGGACTTTAATAAAATGATGAATGTAATAATAATAAAGAAATGCTATTAATACAGAAATAGTATTAATGTTACTCTAACTCCTTTTGGTAGGTTTTTGGTACTGCTCTAAAGTTGTGCCGGGAGTGTCGTGGATAAGTCTTGTATAAATGCAATACTAACGGAATAAAAAGTATCCTATGTGAGGAGGCTATTTGTTACATCCAGGATAAAAAGTATCTGTATGTACAATTTCATCCAAATTCATTCTGTCGTTGTTACGTGACTTAGCAGCAAACCATCGCATTTTTATTGTTCGTTGGGATAAAGTTAGGTACGATTCCTTAGATCTCTTCATTATTTATGTTGCGCTGGTGATTCTCACAATTTATTCATATTACGTTTACCTCAGCTCCTGTTACTTCTGTTATGCTGGTGATTTGGACGCGATCCGTTACCATGGTTACGGCCGCTCCAAGTGAGGAGTATAATTGCGAGAAGAACGTAAAATCAACAGCTGCTACTGTCATTCAACTTCTCATTACTGCTATAATCGAGTATACTAGCCTAGACAAAGATAGCAAGAGTGAAATTGTTGCCGTTGCAAACAACCCATCCCTTCAATTTAATATAGAATATATTTTTTTATATTAAGCTGTATCTAGTCTGCTAAACTGCTACCCTACTACCGGTAGTAGGGTAGCAGTTTTTAGTTTTGAATAGGATTCTGTTATTGTTGTCATACTATCAATCATAAGTGACATGTAGTCTAATGACAAAAAATAAAACAACACAATAACGATGTCGGTCGTTTCACGGTTTGTTTAAATTCAAGAAACGTTAATTTTGTCATGATTCTTGTTGATAATTTATTAGTGTACAGTAAGTAGACTTTAACCATATTCTAGTGATCCACAGGATGTAAAAGTATAATGTGTGTACCTACTACTATTAGGTCAGCGACACGCAGAGACCGCGTTCTATTCCTAGCAAAATTCATTGCTTTTGGTTCGTCGACCTCTTGTAACATGAATGTGAAGTACTTGAAATTTTATTTCTTAAAGAGTATTTCTTTATTCTTATCAAACAAGCAGCGATTGTTGAAATTTCCAAAGCTGACCACTGGTAACCTCACATAATACACACACACACACTGGTCGTCATTCCCGATAACCGAAACCACATCGCGGTTCCTTAGAGAATCACCTCAAATACGAGGCATAATACTAGGAGCCAATAAACTTGAGTAGATCAAATCCGAAAGATTGAGACTGTCAGGCCGCCGAAAGTACCGCCGCTATACTATAATATAATATTATTTTTTTAACAGCGGCATTCTAAAGTCTACTTGTGTTTTATATACGTTTCCCTTTGGAATAAAAAATATAAAAATAAGGTTTATATTGGGATTAAGCAATTCGTCAATAAAAACACTTGTTAGATTTCTTAGATGAAAAACGATATATTTCTTTAGCACACAAGCACAACGTCATTAGAAAAAGTCACGTAGGCAGAGAGAAAAAAACAGCGCCTCTATCTGCAGATAACGAAAACTTCTTATGAACATAGACAACTATATAAAATTATTTTTCAACAGTTTACTTGGAAGAGGTTGAGATTGCAGTTTTTATAAGCAAATTGTTTAAGATTCATGAGCATGACATATAAGTTATAAAATAGTTTTTGGAAGTGAGGCGATGTAAAATAATGAACCAGTATCGGTATTATTGTTATGGAAAACGATGCCAAATACGTCAAAATTTCGTGTTATTTGAGGAATATTATGACAGTTAATAGATTTTTGTGGGAAATGATAAGCGTTGAATGCCTTATTTGACAACAGATCAAATACATAATTATAATAATTGTTTTTCATTATTCATTCTAAGTGAGTAAGCACTACCACCTATTTTATTTATTTATTGATATATTTTATACCTACTTTAATTTTTTGTAGCAGTAACACTTGTTTGGATTTCTCACAGTTTCTAGAATTTATAAGTATTTTTCACTGTACTAGTATTATTTTTCATTGCATGAAAATCCTGGTAAAACACGTTCAATATAATTTTAATTTATAATTTTTGCATTTGACGGATAACTTTTGTCGCATGTCGGGACGCTAGTTTAATTTTAGAATTTTTATTTCTTTAATTCACACTACATTTTCACATGATGAGGCGCTGTTATTTCTTAAAGCTGAGTCTCTCTTATTTTATAACCTTCTAAATACGAAACAATGTCTCATAATATTATTATGCCATTAACTTGTAGAATATTCCTGAAGGTTGCATTGTACAACCAAGCAGGCTAAAAACTCTACAGTTAGTACCTACTACGGTTTCTTACGGGTTGTATGAATGAATCCCCAGCTCCCCATCTTCTTGCTTCCATTCATTACACTGGTGCAAACCCACCCCCCCACCACCGCCCTTCTGGTGCTTGGGCTACCTACTTACTCCTCTAACCAACGCTTTGGGATTATGCTACCTTGGTACTTAGGTGAGTAAAACGCCATCTAGTTGCAGAAGAAACTAAAAGGTCACTTACAATATTATCTTTGTCAAACTGAAATGCAAGGTACAATTTAATGGACGTCGTAGATAGGATCCAATCCACTGTAGGCCAAATCAGTCTCTATAGTCTATATTTTCGATTATCAAAAACCCTAGTCAAAATAATGTCTATTTGACGTTTTTTTATAAATTATCAACCCACATAATTCTATGACAAGTATTTATTTGAATGCCGCCAAAACGAACCAACTTGCTTGGATCAGTATAGCGAAATTGAACGATATTGAAACTGGCCACCAATTTATTATCTAAAAAGATCCAATAATAGTTAATGATTAGATTAACTTTTTTCAATAAAATTTCAATAATGGTTAACATTAAAGTGATAAACAATGCACTTGTAAATTCACTAAAATGATCTACGCTGTTTGAATTCTTTTTGGTTAATTGATTTTTGATGTGATTGGTATTTAATAAAATAAAAAAAACGATTCAAAATAAAGAGAAAAAAAAAGGTAATACCAAATCTCCTAGATAGAGAATCTTCAAGATGATTTCGTAGGGTTTGAGGGTGAACCAGACTTCAATATTGAAAAGGAGGAACAATTTCGATTTGTCGCTCCTATGTCCGTAATAAATTCGTCCATGGAACGGTGACTGCTAGCCGGAGCACTAGGAGCCCATGCAAATCAGAAGGTAGAATCGGAAAACTTAACATTTTGAATGGAACACGTTCCGCTTGTGCTGTATGTAGTATTAAGGCGCCATTATAGCGCAGATAACAAAAAAAACCCTTTTCTATTTTAATTAAGTTATAATTGAATGCAAAAGTCATGTTTTCATGAAATTAAATTGTGTTTTTATAGGGAAAGTACTTTCATTATTTAGTAAATTATTGCTTATTGAATATTTTAACAGTATATAACGTAAAACAAGGCTGGAATTTGCACATAGCGTAATAATTTAATAATTTCGCGGGCTAATTTAATTATAATTTTTATAATTTCAAATGAATGCGATATACACATTTGTCTGGTAGCGTTGACTCCGTTAAATACTTACTTCTCAATATTATGTGGTTTATTCCGAACGTTGGGTTTAGTCACTGATTTTTTGACGCTTAACCGCTAATTGCATTAATAAGAAAGAGAGGAGAGGATGATTAACAGCGCCCGTTACAAGCTGACGCCAGAGTAAAATTCTAAATGAAACATAATAATATTTCATTTAGAATTTTTATAATATGAATTTTTGAAATATTGGTAAATGTCTGGCTCATCGGTGGATTTTCCGAGTAAGACCTTCATATAAATAGAAGCAAAGAAATGTAGAAAATGTATAGTGAATAATTAGATTTCCTTAACTGCAGAAAATTTTTATATGGGACCCAAAACAATTTTACCTTATATATTTCATCAAGCAAAGGATTATTATTTGTATGATACTTTAATATTTGTATCGATAGTACATACTTATATTTTTTTGCCGGTAACCAGAACTTTATTCCGCCGTCTGCGTAGCAATTGTATGAACTACAAGTTACTAATAGTCTTCCTCGGGATCCAATCTATCCCTCTGTCAAATTTTATCGAAATCCGTTCAGTGGGTTAGCCGTGAATAGATAATATACAGGCAGACAGTTACTTTCGCATTGTTTATATTAGTATGGATAAAAACGGCACTACACCAATAAAAACAATTGACTATCTTATTGTAGGTAAATAATTTAATTAATATTAACCTGGAACTATGAACACCCTTGAATACTTTCTTTTACGGTACACCATTGATTGGCAAACATGTACTTTGTATTTAACTACACAATTTTATTTTGTAGGTTTTTTTGTGTTTTAATCTTTCCAGTTGTGGGATGTGGATGACAGCATTAACAACACGCTACTAAGGATCGATGACAGTGGTTGCGTCGTCGTAAACCACGACTACACAGTACAACTCCTAATCAGAGAATCCGACTGCCTTGTCAAGATGGTTGTCGAATTACCCATTGTGTGCCACTCGTTGTATGCTAAGAAAAACTACTTTACGCTCGTCAATGATTCTTTACAAGTGAGTTGTAAATACTTTAAATAGTTCCGTCCAGTTGAGTGGTTTACTCGAGTAAAAGTTGAGTAAACAAAAGTTTGACCTATTTCCGTCTAAAATATTTATGAATGGATGTCATGTTGTTTTATATCTATCTTTATTTTTTCAGTTCCTCCTTGAGGACTACCTTCAAACAGTACAGCGTGTGAAACTCGAGGTTCGCCCGCTTTTTCTCCCTCAAGTTGTTCGCTTGTCGTCTCTTTTACTCTCTGGCCTCTGGTTTGTGGGTTGGACCAGTGATGACTGGCGGAAATTCATAGGCCACTCCAATGCAGCTATCTTGAGCTTTGATGTCCTAGTAACTAGGGTTCACGATATATATGCTAAGCGTAAAATATATATGCTGAATGGAATGCAAGATGTTACTTTAATAACTTTACCTGGTAAGTTACTCACTTACACTCTACAGTTTAACATCAATAAGTTGTTGTTGTGAATATTTAGCTTTTAAATGTAAATACGTAATGAAATAAAATAGACTACTATAAGTTGTATTAATAAGTTTTCCGTCAAGTATTTAAGACTGAACTAGCAGATATTTTGCAGTATATCTGCCGGGGCATACAGAATAACACAGGTGGATTTTCAATTGTCGTGCGTTATTTAATGATACAAAATTGTGTAAATGTTACAAATGTTTAATGTTTCTGTAATCGGGAAGTAAATTATATTTATTTTATTAATTTACAGAAGAAACACCGTGGTAAGCGGAAGAATTTATTGAAAACGTCGAAACTGGATCTAAGTATACTAGTTTTATAAAAATACCAGCTACCGCCCGCGGCTTCGCCCACAAAATATGTCGACAAATTATACACATTTACCTTCCTCTTGAATCACCCTATCTATTAAAAAAACCGCATCAAAATACGTAGCGTAGTTTTAAAGATTTAAGCATACATATTACATAGGGATATAGGGACAGAGAAAGCTATTTTGTTTTATACTATGTAGTGATAGTGATTTTACAAACTGATCTTACAGTGCGTAGTAATTAGAAAAAGACGTTGTCGTTGTTTTATCCCACGTGTCGTTGCTTTAAATTTTTTGCAGTATTCAGACAGTGCACAAGGACTTATAGTTACGTACTAAATGCAATAATGTTACCAGTTATGCTTTCAGTTGAATCGAAAACCTACATGTGATTTATGTATTCCTGGTACCGTAAGAAGATTTAAAGATGAATAAATCGTGTGTCTGGCCAAAGATCCTGGTCATACAACATTTTCTTAGGATAGGGAAGAGAATTGGAAAAACGTAGCGTCGATGTTTTTATTAACCCTACATTACTACTCATGTTGCGACGTACAAAGAAACTACTCATACGCCCGCGAGGCGCATCATATTGACTAATGATTTAATCAAAACCTATAAGTATGATTGTTATGTTTTGACTGTTTATATAATTGTGTATATTATTAAAAAGAGAAAAACACAATTTTAAATAATATTTATATATTTTTATTATAAAATCATTAATCAAATAAATCTTCGGAACGAATTTTAGGAACTTAAGCAATTAAACAGTCTTCTCATCAAAACATTAAAAAAAACATCAAGTATACACTTCTCTTAAAAAATAGTAATTAATGAAATAATTAACTAAAAAAACTAACAAAGTAACAAAAAAAATATTTTAGATGCAATTTCATTAATAGCGCAAAACTTACATACAAGCTACTCATACGTCTTTGGAGCGCCAAGGGTAGTAATATCAAAAAAACTAGCACACTTACCGTAACGCAACCACCGTCCTGCGACACGTGCTGGCTATGACTGAGATGTCCTTGAACGTGAATGCCGTACGCGCGAAGGATAAAAAGAGAGAGCAATATATCTACCCTACCTACCCTACCTACCCTACCTACCCACCCTAGCTACCCTACCTACCTACCTACCCTACCTACCTACCTACCCTACCTACCCTACCTACCCTACCCTACCTACCCTACCTACCCTACCTACCCTACCTACCCTACCTACCCTACCTACCCTACCTACCCTACCTACCCTACCTACCCTACCTACCCTACCTACCCTACCTACCCTACCTACCCTACCTACCCTACCTACCCTACCTACCCTACCTACCCTACCTACCCTACCTACCCTACCTACCCTACCTACCCACCCTAGCTACCCTACCTACCTACCTACCCTACCTACCTACCTACCCTACCTACCCTACCTACCCTACCCTACCTACCCTACCTACCCTACCTACCCTACCTACCCTACCTACCCTACCTACCCTACCTACCCTACCTACCCTACCTACCCTACCTACCCTACCTACCCTACCTACCCTACCTACCCTACCTACCCTACCTACCCTACCTACCCTACCTACCCTACCTACCCTACCTACCCTACCTACCCTACCTACCCTACCTACCCTACCTACCCTACCTACCCTACCTACCCTACCTACCCTACCTACCCTACCTACCCTACCTACCCTACCTACCCTACCTACCCTACCTACCCTACCTACCCTACCTACCCTACCTACCCTACCTACCCTACCTACCCTACCTACCCTACCTACCCTACCTACCCTACCTACCCTACCTACCCTACCTACCCTACCTACCCTACCTACCCTACCTACCCTACCTACCCTACCTACCCTACCTACCCTACCTACCCTACCTACCCTACCTACCCTACCTACCCTACCTACCCTACCTACCCTACCTACCCTACCTACCCTACCTACCCTACCTACCCTACCTACCCTACCTACCCTACCTACCCTACCTACCCTACCTACCCTACCTACCCTACCTACCCTACCTACCCTACCTACCCTACCTACCCTACCTACCCTACCTACCCTACCTACCCTACCTACCCTACCTACCCTACCTACCCTACCTACCCTACCTACCCTACCTACCCTACCTACCCTACCTACCCTACCTACCCTACCTACCCTACCTACCCTACCTACCCTACCTACCCTACCTACCCTACCTACCCTACCTACCCTACCTACCCTACCTACCCTACCTACCCTACCTACCCTACCTACCCTACCTACCCTACCTACCCTACCTACCCTACCTACCCTACCTACCCTACCTACCCTACCTACCCTACCTACCCTACCTACCCTACCTACCCTACCTACCCTACCTACCCTACCTACCCTACCTACTTTTTTTAAATGTAAAAACCTTCTCCTGACCATAACAAACACAACAAAAAAAGAATTAGTGAAATCGGTTCGTGTGTTCTGGAGTTATAGCGTCTGGAAGGAAAACCAGACTTATTTTTATATTATAGATTATTTCGATTTCGATACGATATTTTCAAAATTGTGCAGGACAAAATATGTAGTTAGTACAGCACCTTCAAGTGTTGGCTCATAAACAGGGAATTGAGAGTTACGCCGTCGCGTCAGGGCCGGGCGCCAGATGTATGCTAGCTACATTTCTACACTACCGAAACTACACTTCTGTGTTAAAAAAAATTTTGGCATCGGGGTTTTTTTATAATTGAATTGATCAATGGAGAGAGACTGTTCAAAATTCACCCAGTTCTAGCACTAATTATTCGAATCTCAGATTAAACAGTAAAGTTACTGCTTCCCAAGACTACTGCGTCTGCAATTTACTTTCTAATGACTTAAATGAAATATTATTAATGAAAATGACATGCAATTAGCATTAATCTATACGGAAATTCATATATTTATAGTTGGTTGGATGCTAAAAAGAAGGTAAATATTGAATTTATGCACATTCCATAATTCATATTTTAGATAGAACACTTCACAAAGCTGCACAAATGACAGCCGGGACCAACGGCTTAACGTGCTTTCCGAGGCACGGAGGAGTCTCGTTATTTAAAGATGGCCATCCATCCACGGCCAACTCCGGCAAGCGTAGCTTAACCTGAGGGATCGAGCTGTGCGGCTATTAGTACTTAGCCATGAGCTCCTCCGTTGCAATACTCGTATATCTCCTTAAACCTGTTTTGGTATACGCTTCGTTCTGCTGACACTGTAATACTTTATGGTGCAATAAGTCGCCGGAGATCTGAAGAGTATTCAAAACGTCAGTGGGCCAGAAAGTGCATGACGTATACGTTTTCCCGTCACATTCCCCAACGAAAGTAACGCCATCTCGCGGATGGATGCAGCTACGACAAACAATCAAAATGTTTAGATAGATGCAGCTACTAAATTGTTTTAAACTAATTTAGATTAACAATAGTGTGATTAACAAATACTTTATTATTTCTTTTACTGTAGAAAAGTGTGGGGTGGGGCGTTGCTTTGTGACCTTGATTTTGTATTTTCACGCATGCGCATTGGTAAGCTGTCCACGTGTATCGGACGTCATTTTCTTCTATCGAAATCTACAGCTGTTTCATGGGCTCCTAGTAACAGAACCATCGCGCAAGGACTCGTTTCAGCGCACAACGTTACTTAACGGGCTGAACTACAACAGCATGTTACTTACTTACTATACCCGCGATATCCAATTTTTCTTTCGGTTTTCGTAAATTTATTTATTTATTGTAACATGGGAGACTTACAGCTTAAACAAACAGACCAAGGACAGTACAATAGTGTGAAAGCGAATTACAGATCTCCACTATAGAATACAGAAACAAAAAGTAAAAAAAAAAGTAAATTGGAGCTGATGAGTTCGTTTGTGGCGCTAATTCCTCGAATCGGATTATAAAACCTATTTTAGTATTTTTTAGCCCAAACTTGGGAAAGGTCAATCAACAAGCACGTTACGACCGTTAAAGAAAAACGTCCTAAAGAATGCTTAGCGAGTATGAAGTAATAAATAATAGCGGGTGATGCAATGTAACATGGCGAGACAGTAAGTATAAGATTTGGCATTTTCATTTTCTAAAACCACCCACCACGGCGCACGGGGATGAATCTTAATATCAGGCCGATTAATAGTAGTACTTGGTAGTGAAATCTAAATTTTGTTTTTTTAAGAATAGCGACTAACATCAAAACAGTACTTTTTTGGTATAAAATATAGAGTGTACAGGTGATGGATTTATGATTAAGCTTAACTTTTATACAGTGTCCCTCTGTAGTACCTACGTTGTACAGGAGCAAAAAGGATATAAAACACGATTTGGTCATAATAATTTAAACTCTTCAAGAGTACTGTAGTCCTGGTAGCCCAAAAATATTCTCGGGGGCGTTGGGAGGGCTCTCAGCAATTTGTGCTAGGGGTTGCTTTTATTTGGGCGTAGACATGATTTTGATTGGTTATGAAGATCAGAAGGGATGTGTTAGAGGGAAGTGTTGATCTAGTTTGTCTCGTAGTTTAAAAAGCCTCTTTAATGTTTGTCTTTACAAAAAATTTGGCTACGTATTAGAACGAACTTCTCACATGAAATCACGATGTTTAGCAAAACGTATCTATCTCACTAGCCTCTTTAGTCAAGGCACATTTCTTTGAGACAGTGTTTATTAATGTAGAAATGATAGTAGCAAGGACGGCTGGCTTGAGAGTAAATATATAGATGAATAGAATTTAAAAATCACAGATGTGTTTTAATATTTTTTTTATGAACCAGGAAAAAAATATATATAGGTACCACCACACTTGACTATAAGTATGTCGATATTAACTTGAAATGTGTCCATAACTATTAGTAAGATGACAATTACACGTCATCATAGCGCATAGCAATAATTGTATTTTCGAAAACAATATTATTATTTATTAAAACTAAAAAGACTAAATTAAATTAAATAAGGTAGCGCTCTTGCATCCATGCCATCTTCCTTGTACGGCGGGTTGCCTGGGGCAGCTGCTGCAGGTCAAACATCAAACGGCGTAAATACTCCCAATCTGATTGCGAGTTTTATTATGTTCGAGCCGTTTAAGGTTGCAACACTAGGGCCATTGGGTCCGAGTGCTCACTATATTTATCAAGATATCGAGAAGCGGATGGTGGTCTCTTCACGTTATCAGAGGTCAAAGAAATCAGTATTGCCATACGACGTGGCAACGGTGCCAGCCAGACTTTTGGGTTTTTCCTGTTGACAGCGCTGTGGACGAATTTTTTGATGCACTTTGATTTCTTCCTTTCCCGTTTTATATGGTTGTAATATTTTAAGTCTGTTTTGTTATGTACATAAATATTATGTGTACATATAAAAAAGTTTCAACATGTATTAAAACTATAATATAATCACGGGATATTTTTTTCTGAGCTGTCGTAATTTTATATGTGATATATTTTTAATTTATTTGTATTTTTTAGAACAATGGCGTGGAGAACGATTTATTAAAACAATTGACAGCGGTCCAGCCCAGGTGACGTCACGCGCAAGACTCTGAGCGCGAGCAAATATTGATTTAAAAATTCTGTTTATTTAAAAAAATCTATAACGCAAAAAAAAACCTACCATTCAATTCCTTATTGTGCATGTTATTATTTTCATAAAGTTCATGAAATCCTAGTGGGCTAGAGCTACATTGGACTTGCATGGTGCCATTACGTCGCATTTGGTTTAAATTTTCGTAGCACTGTTGACTGACGGATGGATGCTTTATTCAAGTCATGTCAAAAGGACCTAAAAGTTTGTCCACCAAACTGTCAACGACACTTAACGAGAAACGAGATTATGTGAACCGTAAGTATTAAACAGCGTTTTAGGTTAAACGAGGGACATACTTTCAGGTTGAGTAGGTACTCATGAAAGTCAACAACTTTGTCCATAGGACCAAACAATCAGCTGTTCCATATATTTTGACGAATTATGCGAACATATTATGTCCTGAACAGCTGGTTGTTTTTTCGTGATTTGAATTTTACAGTTTCATTGTCAAAGTTGTTCATTTTCAT
Source organism: Hyppa rectilinea (assembly GCA_951799385.1). NCBI lineage: Eukaryota > Metazoa > Arthropoda > Insecta > Lepidoptera > Noctuidae > Hyppa > Hyppa rectilinea. The sequence continues at coordinate 24,890,575 of OX637300.1, read as the reverse complement.
GAGTATAATTTTTAGCCATTTTTATCAAGACTTTTGATGTACAGTTTCATTGTAAAAGTTGTTAATTTTCATGAGTATAATTTTTAGTCATTTTTATCAAGACTCATTAGATTTATCAAATTTTATACAGATAATCAGAAAAAAAAAATGTTTGTGGAAAGGTTTAAAAATAATAAATTGTGTGCAATTTTAACTTTTTAATTCAGATTATGAAATCGAGATACCGTATCCACCGTATCCGTCTAGACCAACCCATTATATTATAGGTCAGTAACCCAAGAGCTGCTGATAGAAGAGCTATATAAGCAAGCAAACGTTTTGTTACAATCGCAGATCTCTTGGTTAGATCTGTTATCCTAGTGCGCCAACGTTCAAAAAGCCTATCGGAAAATTTTCCACTGGTAAATTGAGCTCGTGACGAATGCGACGTTGCCGTTTAGCAGCTCGTTGATTTCTATAGTAACAAACGTAACGTCTTACTACGTTACGTTTGTTCTATAGGTATACTAGAGGACTCCTAGTACATACGTTTTTTGATGCCCTTTGATTTATTGTTATTTATTTTTCCCTCCTGTTGTTATTATTAATATTTTAAGTGTTTTTAGGTATGTAAAATAATATCTTTTTTGAATAAAATGATAAAAAAATACCTTCTCACAAAGGAATTCGTTTCTAAGATTTGTATTTTATTTACGTTAACTGTGATACAAAATGACTGAAAAATATTATAAAAATGATCAAATGTTACACAGTTGACGTGAAAATCTATGTATATGTATTATAAATATGTATTGCATAGGTACATGGTGAATACATTGCCAACCGTGCTATATTGTGATGTGAACGCTGTTTGGTTATGTTTTTACTATAAAAAGGTGAAAGCACTAACAAACGTAACCGAGATTCAAACTTTCTTTCGTTTTTTGCAAAATATGATTTGCAACGATAACAAATATGTATTTGCAGAATAATTAGTTCATTAAAATCATCAATAGAACTCCCGAAGTTAAAATTGTCCTTAAATATTTTAATTTCATAAAATATTCAATTGGTAAAATTAATTTAGTGAGTTGTATTGCTGATTTTAATGATTATAACTCTAAATTGAAAACGTAAACTAAGCAAAAGGAATATTAAAGGTAATAATTTTTAGTCGTGAAACTGTGACGGAATATTAATGCCCGCGCATTGGATAGTATAACCTTTTGCATGTCTGAGCACCGAAAGCATACAAACACGGTTACAATAAACAGAGCTATTTCATTCGACTCGTTAGTCGCAATACCGTAAGCTCAGTTTTTCAGAGGAGGGCTTCATGAGTTCAGAAGATGGATCGTAGTTGAAGTCGGGTGGTCCGAAAATTCATAGTATCGAAGACGTCGTACGTGTATTTTCATGTCCCCTAATGACAAAAGAATTACAAAGAAAAGAAACACATACACTTAAACAAAACTATTGCAATCCGACCAGTGTTTAATTACAACTAAACTCTATGTTATCTTTTACACCATTTCTGTCATATACTACTCTGTCAAGAAAGTACCGGGAAAAGATCAATAATACACAAAATGTCTGTTATTCATCCAAATTTATTTTATCACCTTCAAAGTATGCTCCTTTAGAAACGATACACTTGCGCCAACGAATCCATTCATCAAAACATTTTTTAAACGCTGCTTCCGGAATTGAGTTCAGTTCTCGCCGCGAATTCTCCTTTATGTCTTCTATCGATTGAAAACGGGTGCCTCGAAGTGGTAATTTGAGTTTAGGAAAAAGAAAAAAGTCAGCAGGAGCCATATCTGGTGAATATGGTGGTTGCTGGATGGTATTTGTTGAGTGTTTGGTCAAAAATTCGTTCACAATGATAGCCTTGTGCGAAGGCGCATTGTCGTGGTGCAAAATCCAAGAATTTTCTTTCCACAAATCTGGCCTTTTTCGTCGAATTTGCTCTCTTAAACGCCGCATAACGCTCAAATAATATTCTTTATTTACCGTTAGACCTTCCGGTAAGAATTCAGAGTGCACAACACCGCGATAGTCAAAGAAAACAGTCAACATGACTTTGACTTTTGATCGACTTTGGCGTGGTTTTTTCGGTTTCGGTTCAGTTGGAAGGCGCCACTCCGAAGCTTGTTGACTAGTTTGCATGTCAAACTCGTAAACCCACGTCTCGTCACCAGTAACAATGCGTTTCATGAATGTTGGGGCCGAATTGACTCGTTCTAGCATGTCCTCACCGACTTTCATGCGATTGAGTTTTTGGAGAAAATTCAGATCTTTTGGGACTAGCCGAGCAGCAACATGTTTCATACCCAAATGATTAGTTAAAATGGTACGGATCGACTCGTGAGATGCAGAAAGTTCGGCGGCTATCTCTCTCAGAGTTGAATGGGGATTTTCAGTCACTATTTTCTTCACTTTTGCGATGTTAACTTCAGTTGCAGACGTTGACGGCCTACCAGAGCGAGGCAAATCTTCCATCACATCTCGACCGCTTTTGAACGCTTTGAACCACTCATAAGCACGAGTTTTTGATAAAGTCGATTCACCGTAAGCCTTCTGTAACATTTTCAGTGACTCCGAACACGAAATTCCATTGGCGATGCAAAATTTAAGACAAACTCTTTGTTCGATATTTTTGTCCATTATGAAATTCGCAATACACACTATATATGATATTACTAAAACCAGCACTGTATTTAATATAAATAACAGATGCAACTCAAACTCCGCGCCAAAATGGAAAATAGTTGTGCCAATCTAACAACTACAAAAAAACAAAAATTTGAATTTGGAACCATATACAAATCATCCATTCCCGATACTTTTTTGACTGAATGTATTGTAAGATATTTGATAAAAAATATACGAAATGCCGCTAAAAACCGCCATTTTCGATTGCCGCTTGTTAGAAACCTTAAAAAATGGCCGTGATAAAATGTTTTTCCACAGTTTTTTTTACTGTTATTTGTTGAGTGTTAAATAACGCATATTTTCCATAAGATATTGTTTAAATTTATGTCATAATTCATAAGAAATCAGCTAAAAAGTCGTACACTTTCATATTAGCACGGGGAACTATGATTGAAACTACGGGTTGCAAAATCAATACGCTAAAACATGGATCCGATTAACAAACTTACTGCGATGCAAAACAGAGGTGAGTTAAGCATCACGCTACAGTAGTAGTTGTTACGTTTTGGCAGCAGAAATTTAAAGAAAATCTTATGTTCGCAAAATGCACTGCAATCATATTTGTGTGGTTTTTTGTTGTTGAAAACACTTTGATATGGGTTGGTTAAAAATTTAAAATTGTGATGCATAGCACCACTGATTGATTTAAGAAAAAAATGGCACTGACTTGCGGTTTTAACGGTTTCCGACCCTGGACATCGGTGGTTTTTTAAGTTTGTAAGAGAGCTAAAATTGTGAACACTTATAATTGGGTATTTGACAGGGTAGTCGAATACGTTACTTTTTATGAATTATCAAAACGCGGAAATGTGCGTAATTTGTATGAAATATAGAAAAGTGACGTCACAGATTTTTGGAATCAAATGGAATACTTATTTCCATTAAATCCTACTTTACAATTATATCTTCGCATAATATTTAATTTCCTTACGGTGATGGAAGTTTTTAAGACGAGATGTCTTCATATGTAATTTCATATTTTATTTTTTACCGTGTCAAATAGCCAATTAGAGAGCATTATAAGGAACTTCTTCTTCTTTTCGTGTGGTTAGTAACTAACCTGGTGTCAGAGTTTTAATGCTGCCCATGGGCCTCTGACTTAGCATCGCATGCTGTTGAGAAATATCTCTCGGGCATGCCGGTTTCCTCACGATGTTTTCCTTCACCGATATAAGCAAGTGATAAGGAACTTATCACATACATTATATTACTTCCATTTTAATTCAACCGCCATGAAAACATGAAAAATAAGCTCTCTCGAACCTTCAAGTGAAACGGTGTCAGTGTGCCATTTAAATAGACTTCCTCAACGGTCATATAGTCCCAGTAGATATCGGTCTGCAACTCAGTAGGGGGGATCCCGACTATCGCACATGCGCAATAAAGATTTGGGCCACGGGTTGTTGACTGTTAAAGCCCTTGACTCCTTGACCTCAACTCAGATCAGTAGCCGCCACCATTATTCCGCGTGTCGCACTGCTCGTTTAAGACCCCTTGAACCAATTTGATACCAATCTCTTAAATTCCGTTACGGAAGAACAATAATAAAACGAAAGTGTTTTCAAGGTAAAAATAAATAAGTATTCAAATACGATAATTGCGGTTCTCATATTATACTTATTTAGAAATTATACGGCAAACAAATGAGACCAATCGGTGCGGGATTGGAAACGAACATCATCATCATCTGCCTAGCCTTTTCCCAACTATGTTGGGGTCAGCTGCCAGTCTAACCGGATGCAGCTAAATACCAATATTTTACATGGAGCGACTGCCTATCTGACCTCCACAACCCAGTAACTGGGCAATACGATACCCCTTGGTAAGACTGGATGTCAGATTTTCGGGTTTCTGACTACGCGTAACGACTGTCAAAGATGCACAAATGACAGCCGGGACCAACGGCTTAACGTGCTTTCCGAGGCACGGAGGAGTAATTTAATTGACATTTGGTCCCCCTTTAATTGACATTTATTTAATTTTTGACTGACATTTAGTTTACATTTAATTCTGTTTTTAAATAAAGCAATATGGAATAGACATGGTTATTTTTAGGTTATGTGGTTGGATAATTATGTAAATGGTAATTTAATAAACATTTAATTCACATCTATTTGCCATTGAATGGTTGGACAGGGTGGTGATGGAGCTTTTTATGGTTGGACATACAAACAGTAATTTTAATGACTTTTAATACTCGGTTGATTTAAGTAAAATTAAATAATTAAGGTGGTTTTTGTACTTTCATGGTTTTGACACGGATTTTGATTGATGACATACCTACTACTATTTTGATTTTTGTTTTTATGTTTGATTATTGCTTAGCTGTTATGTTTTAAAATGTAATTATTTTGTAAAATTCGAACACAATGTAAATTGTTTGATGAATAAATAAATGAAATGAATGAAATGAGTCTCGGTATGTAAAGATGGTCACCCATCCACGGGATTGGAAACGAACATTTTCATTAAAAATATCTTATCTTTTTGTAATTCAGTCATAAAAATATGCGACTGATAGTATTCTGGTTTAGAATATCCTAATTAAACAATGAATATGGAACAGCGCCAGCATTATTTGTTAAGCATTTTTCCTTGCTTTATTTCCTATAGATACAATATAATAATATTTAGGCCATATTTCTATTAAAAAGCATTAAAGAAATCCCATTCTTCATCTTTCTTCTTCCTTTAGCGTTGATGACATAATATATTTTGTACGTACTTAGCGTAGTGCTTAGCGATCTGTCAGCTTGGTCATTGGCCTCATTAAGTTCTGTTAATGTAACAAATTTAATGTAACGAGTTTTGTTCAATTAGATTGAGCAGACTGACATAAAGTTGCTAAGAGGTATGTGTGGTGTTACGCGAATGCATAGAATGAGTAATGAGAGGAAATCAGGGAGTGGCACCATTCACTGGAGTCGTGCAGAGGAATGTGGAAAATGTCGTGAGGCAAGTTTCGATATTGTATGCTGGGTGGACTGTGGGAAATATGATATGGCTAGAAAGCGGCTGACTGAAGGTTTATTTATTTAATAAGTACACCAACAACATTGGTACTTATTCGTAAATGTTTATGTGCATGATACACGTACATGTAACTTCATTATAGAACAGAAAACATGTTGCGATATTAATATATTATAACCCGTGCACAGCAAGGGCTGTTCACTAATACACACAAAAAAAAAAAATTAAAAAATGACGACTAATAGGTAAGTAAGGAAGAAAAACACAGGTAAACTGGGTTGGCCCAAACCCAAAGAAATTGGAATAAGGACAAAAAAATGAAAATGACTGGTACAAATCGTAATTATTTATTAAGCCAACGACTGAAATCAAAGTATCAATGAAAGGCTTTTTTTAACTTCCGACCATTGACGATCTAAGGACTTGAAACTCTCATGATTTATAAGCTCCTAGTATTGAACATAGTACTTACTACAACGTAGTTTTTTTCACGAACACGCAGTAAGTAGCACTACATGTGGACTGAACACCACGTGGCTTTTATTTTCTTTGCGAAGTAAGTAGCGGAGATTTTTGTTTGTTTTGTTTGTTTTTAATTCCACTTTTTCGTTCCGATCTAAGGACTCGAAACTCTCATGATTTATAAGTTCCCAGTATTGAACACCGTATTTATTACAACGTAGTATTTTCCACGCAACCACAATAAGTATTTTCGTTACGACCATTGGCGATCTGGACTTTAAACGCCCATGATATATAAGGTCCTAGTACTGAACATCGTATTTACTACAACGTAGTATTTTCCTCGCACACGCAATAAGTACTACATGTGGACTGAATACCACGTGGCTTTTGTTTTCTTTGCGAAGTAAGTAGCTAGAGATGTTTACTTAATTCCACTTTTTCGTTCTTATCGTTCGAATCTTAAGATAATATGGCATTTATTTCAAAACAATCGTAATAAGTATAAATAGGGGTGACAGGGAAGTCAATCACGTTATTTTTTATGAATTGTCAAAACGCGAAATTTTTACGTGATTTGTATTAAATATTAAAATGTGACGTCACAGATTTTTTTAATCAAATAAATTAAAAATAAAATAAATATATAACTTTTCTAAACAATACATTTTATATCATGTACCTATCACACGAAAAAAATTGATTCTGTTTTTTTTCGTGTGATAGGTACATCCTATCACACGAAAAAAAACAGAATCAATAGAATAAAATCATAGTTAGGTACTGGAGCTATCAATTTTTTTTTGATATTTTTAAGTAGGTTTTGTAACAAAGAATAAGAATAATTCAATTTCAAAATAAAAATTATTTATACATATTAATAAAAATAAATTTTTTATTTCACCAAAGCCATCACCGTACAAGAAACAAAAACTAAGCATATAGGTAGGCTTATAACTATGTCACAATCATTTTAATTCCCTGACTCCTAAACTAGGTGTATATGCCTGTGTCTTAGGAGTCAGTGATTCTCAGTAGTAAACAAGACAAAGCCATAGTGTAATAGATCGGGACGTTACAATAATAAGCAAATGTTGAAAAAAGAAAACAGGATATAAACTATCTAAAGAAAACACACCATGAAAAACGTTTAACTGTGCGGTGAGTTGAATAAATGTAAGGTCTTATTAAATATGTTCGAGTAGCTGCTACGCCTGTATTAATTTGTCGCAGATCAACAAATATACCTTTTGCCTACAATTAAAGTAGGATTAAATAAAGCTGATTCAAAATTAAAAAACGACCTTTGACATGATTTTGTTTAGGTCGTGACAAGGTGGTAGCTACTGTAATATTAAGTCATTGACTGCCACGCAGCAGACACAATAGAAAAACTATTGTTCGCGGCTCACCGGTGAGCGCGTTGGCGTTCAACGTGTTAATAATAAAGAAAAACGATAACTAGCCAAAACAGTGAGCAAAGAAGACCATTATCTCCCTTCCGCTCCACCCAGAGTGGGAGCAGACATTGGATGATTTCCTAGCCTTAAAAAAAAAGGGGCGACAAATCGAATTTGTTCCTCCTTTTCAATATTGAAGTCTGGTTCAACCTCAAACCATACGAAATCATCTTGAAGATAGGTATTACCTAAGGTATCTTTATTTTGAATCGTTTTTTTTATTTTATTAGATACCAATCACATTAAAAATCAAATTAATAACCAAAAATAATTCGAACAGTGTAGATCATTTTAGTGAATTTACAAGTGCATTGTTTATCACTTTAATGTTAACCATTATTGAAATTTTATTAAAAAAAGTTAATCTAATCATTAACTATTATTGGTTCTTTTTAAATAATAAATTGTTGGCCAGTTTCAATATCGTTCAATTTTTGCGCTGATACAAGCAAGTTGGTTCGTTTTGGCGGCATTCAAATAAATACTTGTCTAAGAATGATGTGAGTCGATAATTTATAAAAAAAACGTCAAATTGACATTATTTTGACTAGGGTTTTTGATAATCGAAAATATAGACTATAGAGACTGATTTGGCCTACAGTGGATTGGATCCTATCTACTACGTCCATTAACTTGTACCTTGCATTTCAATTTGACAAAGATAATATTGTGAGTGACCTTTTAGTTTCTTCTGCAACTAGATGGCGTTTTACTCATCTAAGTACCAAGGTAGCATAATCCCAAAGCGTTGGTTAGAGGAGTAGGTAGCCCAAGCACCAGAAGGGCGGCGGTGGGGTGGGTTTGCGCCAGTGTAATGAATGGAAGCAAGAGGATGGGGAGCTGGGGATTCATTCATACAACCCGTATGAAACCGTAGTAGGTACTAACTGTAGAGTTTTTAGCCTGCTTGGTTGTACAATGCAACCTTCAGGAATATTCTACAAGTTAATGGCATAATAATATTATTTGACATTGTTTCGTATTTCGAAGGTTGTAAAATAAGAGAGACTCAGCTTTAAGAAATAACAGCGCCTCATCATGTGAAAATGTAGTGTGAACTAAAGAAATAAAAATTCTAAAATTAAACAAGCGTTCCGACATCCGACCAAAGTTATCCGTCAAATGAAACAATTGTAAATTAAAATTATATTGAACGTGTTTTACCAGGATTTTCATGCAATGAAAAATAACACTAGTACAATGAAAAATACTTATAAATACTAGAAACTGTGAGAAATCCAAACAAGTCTTACGGCTACAAAAAATTAAAGTAGGTATAAAACATATCAATAAATAAATAAAATAGGTGGTAGTTGCTTACTTACTTAGAATGAATAATGAAAAACAATTATTATAATTATGTATTTAATCTGTTGTCAAATAAGGCATTCAACGCTTATCATTTCCCACAAAAATCTATTAACTGTCATAATATTTCTCAAATAAGTGAGCACGCAATTTTGACAAGCCGCCTGCGAATAAATAGTTATTTGTTATGCAAGGCTGGAAAGTTGATTTTTGGCGCGAGTACTTCTATTGAAACCTGAGTAAGCGAAGGATTCTAGGGTTGAACCATGAGCGAAGCGAGTGGTTCAAATATAGAATCCTGAGCGTAACGAAGGTTTCAAAGGTACGAGACGCAGAAAAGCTTTGCTGCCGAGCGCAACACACAATTTTTCACCTCACTACAGCGAGGAAACTGCTAGGTGCAAGAAAACAGATGTTATATGTTGAGTTTTATTTTGTTCAAGCGTCTCAGATACATTGACTCATGTGAAGAAAATAACAGATACTTGGCAATGTATCTTATGAGTTACATAGAATATCTCCAAAATTAAATACCCTGTATTTTGTTCTATATCCTACTTGTCCTCTAAGGAGAATGAAAGAAAAAAACTAATTTAATACAAATAACTAACTAATTTAATTTAATACATATTTATTTTTGCCAAGCAAAGGATTAAATAACATATTATATTAGTATTTATTTTATTTAAAAAATTAAACTTAAATTACAACACAATTGGGTATTTGACAGGGTAGTATTTTTATGGCATATTCAAATGTGACGTCACAGATTTTTTTAATCAAATGGAATACTTATTAACATTAATTCCAATTTTACAATTATATCCTGGCAAAATATTTAATTTCTGTACTGTGATATTCTGTGATGGAAGTTTTTAAGGAGAGCGGTATTATTTAATATTTTATTTTAGACCGTGTCATGCATTTTCAGTGGACTGGCAGTATAGAAAATTATTAAATAGAAAGGTTCGAATTTTAAAAACTCTTTCCACGCTAGAGAGCAAAAATCAATTTTCGGCTCAGATTTCGAATGACAAACAGACTCTTTCCGAGCCTGTGAGGTGAAAACGTATTTGGCATCGTTTTCCATGACAATATTACCGATACTGGTTCATTATTTTACATCGCCTCACTTTCAAATACTATTTTATAACTTTTAAGTCATGCTCATGAATCATAAACAATTTGCTTATAAAAACTGCAACCTCAACCTCTTCCAAGTAAACCTTATTTTTATTTTTTTTATTCCAAATGGAAACGTATATAAAACACAAGTAGACTTTAGGATGCCGCTGTTAAAAAAAGAATATTATATTATAGTATAGCGGCGGTACTTTCGGCGGTCTGACAGTCTCAATCTTTCGGATTTGATCTACTCAAGTTTATTGGCTCCTAGTATTATGCCTCGTATTTGAGGTGATTCTCTGAGGAACCGCGATGTGGTTCCGGTTATCGGGAATGACGACCAATGTGTGTGTGTGTGTGTGTATTATGTGAGGTTACCAGTGGTCAGCTTTTGAAATTTCAACAATCGCTGCTTGTTTTATAAGATTGAAGAAATACTCTTTAAGAAATAAAATTACAAGTACTTCACATTCATGTTACAAGAGGTCGACGAACCAAAAGCAATGAATTTTGCTAGGAATAGAACGCGATCTCTGCGTGTCACTGACCTAATAGTAGTAGGTACACACATTATACTTTTACATCCTGTGGATCACTAGAATATGATTAAAGTCTACTTACTGTACACTAATAAATTATCAACAAGAATCATGACAAAATTAACGTTTGTTGAATTTAACACGTTTACTAAGTCATTACTTAGGGTTAGAATTCTTAATTCCAAATTCTCATTCTATAGTTGAGTAACACCAGTTACTTACTTGAGCAATTGCCCAAGTAACACTCGAAGTTGGTGGTTGTTTTTGTGTGGCAACACTTCATGACTGCGTTTCGTTTCGTGAAAAGGCAAACGTAAGGTCTAGATTACTTTTAAAATCTTGTATTAATATATTTGATATTACTTTATTTTAGATTTAAATAGCAATACCGTTATATACAGTAGTTGAAGTTGTAAAAAGTACATTATTTTCATTTAATTTTGTTGGTACAAAAAAAAAAGAATGCTTGGAGAAACAAAACGTTTGGCATGATAGAACCCTACTAAATTTAAATGTTTACTCTTTACACATAGATTATATTCCGACACGTCATTTTTGACTTAGAAAGATTATGCATTCATTTCTGTCAATTGTCAAAACGTAAATTATTTCTGAAATCAAAACAAAACAGTTTTTTCGGCGAGTTGGATTTTATTTGAATACCTTTATAGGATAAAGTTATATATAAGAAGCCCTCTTTATGTCTCTGATTGTAAAGAGTCGTTAATTCAAGGTAAAATCACGTGTATTGCAACACAGAATTATCGTTCGTTTCTCTTTTTAAAACATCACGAAAGTAAACTTTGGGATTTATAGGTTCAGCAAGTTCTATCTGCCTTAAATTATCATCTATATTGTCGATAACAGCAAAAACCGCTTCGATGCTATCCAAAGTTTCCATTTTGTATCCAAATTAACGACAAAAAATTGCTTAAGTAAAGGACATGCTGACTATTACTTGGCTGAGAATTCTAACTTTTGACAGTTCTAACTTCGATCAATGACTTAACTATAGAATACTAATCGTTACTTAAGTAATAACTTTTACTCAAGTACTTACTTTTAGTTGTTTTTAAATACGGGTTAACAAAACGCAATGCGTTTCTTTACAGCACGCAGTAAATTGCGCATGTGGGGTTTGTTCGCATCGCAGGGGAAGGAGTCGTAGGCACGGATGGCTGCGTTCTTCTCGGTTATCAGCTCACGTACGTCAGCGGGTAGTTTCCAGCGGTGGTCTTGCACCACCGAGACTTCCCGTGAGCAATCCGTCAAAACGGATTGCACGTGTTCTGTAAACGAGGCGATCGCGCCAGTAGTGTCATCGACAGAGACAATGAGGTCAGGGATGGATTCCAGCTGTGGTGATAGAGTGTCGGATTTAAGCTTTTCGCTTACTTTCCTCCAGTCGGTCACCAGCTGGGTGCGGGGCGGGTGGTCGGGGTCAAGCAGACCCCCCGTGTAGGGGGTGAGGTGCATGACGACGGGTTGGTGGTCAGAGTTAAGCTCTTGTAGCGCCTCTAAAGATTGCAAACGTAGGTTCACATTCTTGAGGAGCGCTATGTCGAGGACGTCGGGAGTTTGGTTAGGGTCGCCGGGATAGTGGGTGGGAGTCATCGGAGCGATGACGTCAAAGTTAAGGGAGGCCCCTACATTGTCAGTAATTGCTACATCCGGCATTTAAAGAAAAACGTATTACTCCGCGTTTAGACACAACAGGGTTCGAGCTCAAGCGCTTCGACTACGCTACAAGTATGCATAGTCTCACATTACGCCCGTTTGGAATTGGGAACTTTAGTTTTTTTGTAAAACCTTTTTGTTATCTAGTGGCGTTGCACTAGTTTTCAAAACGGAAGCAATTGGCACTAAGGTTCAATTGTCTATTGAACGTAACAAAATTTGAATTACGCGGGCTACCTTAGCGCGTCTCCCATGAACAACAGGTGGTTTGTTCAGTCAAGCCACAGCGGGGTTCGCGACGTTCATAATATTACATGTACCAGGTTATCATACGCAAGGAAGAGGCTTGTTTTCCGAGGCGTACCAGTCACGTGATCTGCAGTATAATGATGCAGGTTATATACTCCACAACTTGTAGCGACACCTATACGGCAACATGTAACACCACGTAGTCAGCCAGCTAGTGCAAGTCACAACGTTTTTGTTTTGCTGCCTGCTATCTGGCTCCTGCTTGTAATGTACAGATGGAGCCACTTCTAATTATTCTTTCAGTTTTACCTTTTTTTTGCATAATCATCACTGAGATAAGAAAATTAGATGTTAAATACCGTAGTTGGTTTCGGCCTAAGTAATTAAATAAATCAATAAATTAGCCCGACTAGTTCTTCGCAAGGTTCATAGATTAAAAATATTGTGGAGGTCGGATATGCAGGCGCTCCATGTATAATCTGGCATTTAGCTGCATCCGGTTAGACTGGAAGCCGACCGCAACTTAGTTGGGAAAAGGCTAGGCAGATGATGAGTGAGTTCAGCTACTTTTGATAGTATAAGTTTACACTCTACGAATCCGAAACAAAATAATGTTCAGTAACTATTGTTATTTATCATGTTAAGTTTTTTTTGGACGTTGCCACGATTACACTAGATAACCAAAACAAGCATTTTATATTGTTCAGTGACTTTTGTAAAACTGAATGTTATGATGTTTTCGGATTTTATAACGATCAGGAATTTTTGACAAAACGGTTTACTAGTGAACACTAGTAATTATCCACAAAATGCCCCACACAGCACTTCCTCTTTTATTTAAATTAGCTATTTTTCTTGCTTAAACGATTTCCAATCATTTAAAAAATTTGGGCAAATTTGGGCATTTAAAAAGCTTAGACACGTAGCAGATTTTAAACTCCTTCGCGCTGTGTACTATGCGCTCGTGCGGTCAGTCGTGGGATATTGTGTTACTGTATGGGGTGATGGATGCAAGACTTTTATGATTCACCTGGAACGGGCCCAAAGATCTCTGCTTAAAGTCATGACTTTTTGACCCTTTAGATTTCCCACAAAAGTCTTATACGAGAAGTGTGAAGTACTCACAGTAAGACAGAATTACATTCTGCAAATAGTTTATAAGCAGCACAGTATTACCCCTTATAATGCACAAAATAATAATAAGCGCACTATAAAAAACGTTAGCTTACCTTTACGCTGTCACACGGCGTCCGCTAGGCGACAGCGGATATATCTTGCCGTTTTCCTTTATAATATAGTAAACAAAATCCTGAACATAAATCCCCTTACGACTCGTGAAACAAAAAACAAGGTAAAAATCTGGCTACTGTCACGGGACTACAACGCAACTCTTCGAGAGAATTATTGCGGGCCGCCTCGTCGGGCACCTTGGAAGGACGGGGCCGGACCTTGCGGACTGCCAGTTTGGCTTCCGCAAGGGGCGCTCGACGGTGGACGCCATCATGCGCGTTAGAGCCCTCACGACGGGGGACGCGGTGTCCCAGGGTAGGGTCGTCGTAGCGGTGTCACTCGACATCGCCAACGCTTTCAACACCCTGCCCTGGAGTTGCATTGGGGAAGCACTCCGGTATCACCGGGTGCCGACCTACCTCCGTCGAATAGTCGGGGCGTACTTGACGGACAGAGCCGTCATCTACCCCGGTCGCGATGGGGAATGGAACCGGCGAGAGATGTCGTGCGGTGTCCCGCAGGGATCGGTTCGTAGTTGTTGTAGCGTAGTTTGCTACGCTGACGACACGCTGGTCCTGGCGCAGGGGAGGTCGCATCAGGCGGCGGCCGACGCGATGACACGCGGGGTTGCGACAGTCGTTGAGAGGATCCGGCAGTTGGGTCTCGAGGTGGCTTTGCACAAATCCGAGGCCATGTCCTTTCATGGGCCTCGGAATAGGCCACCATCGGGATCCCAACTTACGGTAGGAGGGGTTCACATCGGCGTCGAGACCACGATGAAATACCTGGGTCTGGTCCTCGACAGCCGATGGAATTTCGTGGAGCATTTCCGACGTTTGGCCCCCAAGCTGAAACGGACTGGGGCCGCCTTCAAGCGGCTCTTGCCCAATCTGAGGGGGCCAAACGCCTCCTGCCGGAGGCTTCACGCGGGAGTCGTGCGGTCCATGGCCCTATACGGGGCCCCGGTGTGGGCGCGTTCATTGCGGCGACGAGCCTCTCACTATCTGAACGCGCCCCGAAAGGTGGTAGCCATTCGGCTAATCCGGGGGTACGGCACGATCTCGGGCGAGGCGGCAAGCCTCCTTGCCGGACTGCCGCCTTGGGATCTGGAGGCGATAGTCCTCGCGCGCCTGTTCGAGTGGCGCGCGGAGGTACTAAGCCGGGGGGAAACTCCGTTTCCGCAGCAAATTGCGGCGGAGCGGACGGACCTCCGGCGCGATCTCATGGCGGCCTGGAAGCAGCGACTGTCGCAACCCAGCGCAGGGCACGCCACGATAGTGGCGGTAAGGCCCCTCTTTGAGGAGTGGCTAGAGAGGCGTCACGGCGCCCTCACGCCTGACGCAGGTCCTCACCGGACATGGATGTTTCGGGAGGTTCCTGCACATCATCAGGCGGGAGGAAACGCCCGGGTGTCACCACTGCGAGGATCGCCCAGAGGACACGGTAGAGCACACGGTGCAAACCTGCCCCGCATGGGCGGAGCACCGCCGTGTCCTCGTAGAGGCGATCGGCGGCGGCGACCTCTCGCGACCGGCCCTGGTGCAAGCCATGGTCCGGGGCGAGAGGGAGTGGGAGGCAGTCACCTCCTTCTGCGAAGCAGTCATGCTCGCGAAGGAGGTGGCGGGATGGGAGAGAGAAAGGTCCTCCCGTCCCAGCCGCCGCAGGAGACGCCCCGGGCGTCGGGAGCCACGTGACGACTCCCGGCCACCGTAGGCGCGGGCCTGCGGACGGTGAGTAATGGGTGACTCACCGTCCGATCAGCACCAGACCCGTGCCGTACGGCGCGTATATGTTCCACGCGCGCCTCAAAGAGATGTCAGCATATTATGAAGGGGTCCCTCAGGGCCAAGCCTGCCGGGTAAGCGGGATTGTCCGAAAGGGTTACCGCTACCCCGGAACATAAAGGGCTACGGAAGGAACATGCATGGGTTTTAGTCAGTAAGAGTCTGACACCCCCTTCCGCTCCACCCAGAGCGGGAGCAGTCATTGGATGATTTCCCAGCCTCAAAAAAAAAAAAAAAAAAAGGGCGAAAAATTTTTAAACTTACTGTATTCTTTATTTTGTGTACGTGTTGTAAAGAAATATTAAGAGACTTTCAGAAATATGTTCTTATAAATCTTCATAAATGAATATTACAGTACTACGTATTTATGTTATAGGTTTCACGTTTAATAACGTTGAAATCTTTTGTTACGAGGAAGAACTCGGTAGCTACAGTTGTGCTTTCCACCACTAAAGTAATGACAGAGGTTATCTTTAAGTTGTGACTGTGTTTGTTATTATTTTACTGATACATTTACATATTTTTAACGTTACTAACAACTTTACAACGCAATGCTTCTGATAAATATCTTAAGAGTGTTCCAATTGATCTGAAACCATGAAATTTATCAACATTTTGTCTAACACGTGACGATTGCTTCGCAATTTTGTGGAAATGACCTTAATTTAATATTTATGTGATCAAAATTATAAAAAAAAAAATATGTATAAAAAAGGTAATAACGTGATAAAGAAAAAAAGTAAATTATCTACAACGGTCAAGTCATGGAGGATTTGATCCTCCAAAAACCATACGTCGCTCATTAGATCACTAAACTAGCGAGTCTTATCAGAAAATAACAAAATAGGCCTTCCTAACTGAGAAAAACGTAACAACACATTGCAAATTAAAATCTAGTATTATCAATGTAAAGTCAATTTTGTAACGTTGTCCGACGGGTTATGGAGCTAAAGGCATGTTGTATTCTTGCAGCTTTGTTTATTGCAGGCCGTTTTTTTGAACGCTGGTCACTCGAGTGACTAGAAACCAATCAAAAATCGAAGTTTCACCCACTACAATTAGTGGGTGAAACTTCGATTTTTGATTGGTTTGCAGTAGGTTCAGATACATAATACATTAATCCCGCTCACGCTTTGGGTAAATGCAATGGTTTGGGTCTATCAAACTTTTCTATGAAAAACGAGTCTAAAGGGTAAAGTTATAACAAGATTTAGCAGACCTATTTATATCGTATAAATGTTCATTTTTAAACATTGATATAGTAATAATAATTATAGCTGGCAACACTAGCGTCAACAAGACGCATTTTTATCGTTTTCATAATTTTATTCATTTTATACGCAGTTTTATTATTCTATTCGAAACCGAAATTAAGAAAAAACCTAAAACAGACTGTTATATAAATAAAATGAGACAAAATGGACCATAATTATATAAAGCCAAGCAGCCAAATCACACATCTGACATGTCACCTCTAATAGTATTACGATGAAATTCTGTCGAAATCAGCAGCGAGATAAGCACGCCCATCTCCACCTCTCTTCGCTCAGCTCGGCCTCGCCGTCGCCGGTACCCAGCCCCACCGTGAGCGCTGTGACGACACCAGCCTTGGTAGTTGCGTCGAGATCGAAATTATAAAGCATGAAGTGGTAGAGCTCGTTGCTAAGTAAAAACAGCCGAGCGATCCATCAGATTCCTTACCGGGATTGGTCCGGAGATGGGTACACACGGCAAATTGAAAGACATTTTTTTTAATTCGCTTACTTTTTGCAGATGTTTCATCCTAACAGTATTGCTTATTCGTTTTCATTTCATTGATGCGAATGTTATGATCCGTGACCCTGGCAAATAACCGCTGCGCGACAGTTCTTTAAGTACAGGTTGCTCCAAGATACTATATTCTAACATTATAAAAAATCCGTAAATAATAACGTTGAATGGGAATAGAATGTCTTCATGAAACGAAAATGTGAAAACGTATATATGTGTTAAATAATGTCACCATTGCAATTGCTGCGCCTCGTTGTATACCGAGACTCCTCCGTGCCTCGGAAAGCACGTTAAGCCGTTGGTCGCGACAACGTTTTGAGGCTTGAACGTAAGACGAGTTGTTTACAATAGCATAGTTATTTTGGATACCTCGAATTTAAAAAAAAGTGTAATTTTAAAATTTCATAATTTCACTGTTATACGCTCAGTTAAATTCTCCTGCTTAAAATAGTTGAAGCTCTACAGTAGAAATATGAACAAAACTATACCAAACAGCCATAGCTTTAGCTTTGTTCGATCCCCTCTAATTGAAAGTAAAATTCGACATCAATAAGTTGGAACTGCGTCTAAAAGTGTACAATATCGTTTCATATCAAAGAAAAACATTGTTTAAAAAAACGGTATTAGCTTTATTTACGGCGGACGCGTATAGAAAGGGGAAAATTGCTTTTTTTCCAGCAGTGGCATTACAGACTAAATAGATGGAAACTCTGACACTGGACATTTATTTCTGGAAAATTCCGTTATCAAGAGAACAAGCATCAAAAAAAATCTAACGTATATCTGACAAACAGCATCATCGTAAACTGAAGAGATGTTCTGTCAAAAATAACAGGTATGTTTACGGAAAGCTAACTTTTGACCACTTAAAAAAACGTGTGAGTGACAACCAAGTCTTATCTACACTAATTTTAGTAGTAAAAAGATCCATGACTTTGAAATTTTGACTGTACATTTTTCTAGAAGTGGTTTATTTTAAATTAAAAAGTCCAATGCAATCCTTATTAGACATGGTAGAATATACAGAACGTCACATGTAATGGTCCCATTATTAAAATTGTTACTAATATTTTCACAACAGTTTTTAAGTTCCGAAATAAAACATTGCCATTCGGCGCAAATCCCCAGTCTTCGTGGCTTTAAAAAGGGTTACAAAAGTACAGTCACCCGCATATAATGGAATACACTTTAAAAATTTCAAAATCGATTGTCTGGTTTAGATTATGGGTTCAAGTGACTAAATCGGAATATGTTGTGCTAAAACATTCTGTCCACACAAAATCTAATAATTTCAATAATTAATTTAAGAGAAATTTGATGTTCATTTCACTTAGCCTCGACATGTTTTTGCTTGAAACTGTACTTATATTAGTTCCACGTCTGGCCGCAGCTGTGATGAACATTTTACTCAAGGTCGTAAGGGCGCTGTTGTCGCTGAATGCACTCATAGGGACGATACAGGACGCAAATTTGGAACCTTTCGAACGGCACATTAGTTTAGATGGTTATTTAGAACACCGTAGTTGTTGTACGGAGACGCGGGTTCAAGTCCCGCATGTGCCAAATACTTTTTGTTATTAAATACTATTAAACGGTTTTGTTTTTGTGTTTCACGGATTTATTTCAAATAAAACTGTTGTTTAGCGCAATTAAATAGTGCAATCATTTTTTTCGTGACACTAAAGTTATTCAAGTAGAATTAAAAAGTTTGAAACTAATGCACTATTATCAATAACATGCAAAAGAGTAATTACGGCAGACTAGTGACCATTCCGAGGTTTTCCTGCGGTTATAAACAGCATAATGCAAAGTTCTTGTTATTAGTGACATCACTATTTAAGTTTAATTTAAGTAGTTTAAAGTAAAATTTTATATTAATGTCCTTACGGTCTAAATTGTGGCTGTTGCAAGATTAAACCTCTCATCAACTAAAACACTGTAGAACAGCAAATATATATACCACCCACTCAGTCTTACCACATTTTGACAAGTATCGAAAGGGACGGCGTGAAGCTGTAAGCATCATCCTTTTTGTCTGATGTCATTAGATTAATACATGTATTTATATATATAATTGGTGCTTTAGTTTGGAGACGTCAATCAAAATCAATAGACTGTTGAACTTTAGCATTGAACTTGGGCGTATTGCGAGACTATGCATACTTGTAGCGTAGTCGAAGCGCTTGAGCTCAAACACTGTTGTTACTAAACGTGGAGCAAAGCGTTTTTCGGTTAGTGCAGCTGTTATTACTTAGCCACGAGCTTGTCTCACGGCCGGTCCCAACATATTTGGTAAAACAGACCAGATGATGATGATGTCACGTGTCGTAACGTGACATCATCATGGAGTGTTTTTCAGGTTATCTTAAAAGAAAAATTGTGACACTTTATAAAAACACAACTAACCAAAAGATTTAAAGTTTTCCTGTTGATATCTATTGTATTCACGCTACGCCGTAGCAACATGCTAACCAAAGCAGCCTGCTACGTCGTAGCAGCTACGGCGTAGCAATCAATTGTTCCTAAACGGCCTTAGTATGTATTTTATTTATTAACATGATTTTGCCAGCTATCAAAAAGTATTATATGTGTTAAACCCATGTGTTGCCAAATTTCATCTAAATCCGTTGTCGTTTTTTGTCATTCAGTAACGAGCATCCTATTATCAAAACACAACATTTTACATTTATAATATTATTTATAGAATAATCCATTACGATTATCACAAATCATTTGTTATAATATCAACTCTGTACCGACAGTAAATTCACCGCCATCTGTAGAAATCCTGATCAAACGCGTGAATCACAGAACTCTCACCGCGCACAAACTTGATGTGCTGGCGTCTGTACATTGTGAAGCTAAAAGGTGACAAAAATTAAACATTTTAGTTAACTAAACACCAGATCATAATTTAAATGTCTTTTTCTTAAAGAATTAATAATTATTTATAACTGATATTTGATTTACAAGTGTAACCGTACTTAAGTTTGCTAAAACAGTTAAGCTTGGTGTTGATTACATACTTTTAAATACGATGCTAGTTAAAAGCAAAATGCGCCAGTCTAAAATAAATTCACAACATTTTTTTATATTTAAACGAAACCTTATCATCTGCCTATTCGGAATATTTTTGAATAAGTATCAAGCAAAGAAAATACGAAGTAGCTGCGTTATACGGATGCAACGCATATTAATTATTTTTGTATTTTGCTGCTGGCATGTGAACATAAAATACGTAAAAAAAATCAAAACATTTCAAAACTTTTTTGATATTAAAATTGAGTGAAAAAAAACATGGGGCCATCACGAAACTATAGTCTATCAAACAAACAAAGAAAAATCAAATTCGGTTAACCATTGACGGAGAAATCGGTACACACAAACACCAAAAAAACTGCTTTTTTCGAATAAAAAGGGTCAAATTAGCTATAGACGGGGTGCGAAGGATCACTTTCTTATTTTTGAGGTTTTTTGACTAAGGTATACATTAGTTTGTCTACCGTTGTCATTTTATAGAAACTGAAGGTTTAGACCAGCTCTTCATTGGTGACTGGGCTCTCTTGTGAGATGTAGGGTTTCAATTATAATCGGGCTAATCCCTTAAAATACTAGAAAAATAAGATAGCGATATGAAAGAAATGGGGACAGAGATTTATTTAAAAAAAAATTTGATTGCAGGTAAACAATTTGTAAATTTACTGTTAAATATGAATCAAAACAAAATTTTCATGTCCAATAGCGACATCTAGTATCAGGTTTGCATAACTATGGTTTTTTGTTCTTCGGACAAATAGTACAGTAAATTAGTTGTCTGTGACAAGTTTTTGCAGTTACAATATTTACTGGACGATTGCAGTTTAGTAAACTCCATTATAGGATGTCATTGAGAAAGAGAGGATAGCCGTTGTCAGATATTTCCATGCGGAGGTGTGATATACATAGAGCATTTAATATACGCAGTCCTTTAGACAGTGTGCTTCAGAAGCTTGGATAATTTCTAAGTTGTAACACGGTTGCACAGTTCAATAACTTGGGGAGTTCTCGTATGTTGGTATCACAGGCATACGTTAACCCTCTACTAATGGCTGCCGGCGTCAAACCACGCGTCAATATACTCGCTAGGTTTGGTCTTTCCGTTTACGCAACGGTAATAATGATGATTAAGATATATTTTCTTTTTACATATGAGATACCAAATGAGCTGCTTTTTCCAATACCCATCGTGTCCCTACAATCGGTTGCACTTTCCAGGTACGTACTGGTTGGATAAGATTTGAGTAACAGGTTATATAATAATAATAATAATAATATCATTGGACATTTCACACAACGTCATATCGTCCCAAGCTAAGCAACCTAATGCTTGTGTTATGGTAACGAGATGGCTGATATACTACTTATATACATTTTTTTTTTGTAAATACATACATATTATAGATAGAAAAACACCCAGTCTCGTAACAAATACTTGCAGGTCGTACAAATATTTGTTCCGTGCGGGAATCGAACCCGCGACATAGTGCGCAGCAGTCAATCGCTCAACCACTGCGCCAACCGTGTCGTCAAAAGCGAAAGCGAAAGCATATGAAGTGAATATCTTCTCGACTTTCATGGAATAATAAATAGACAAACATTTTTATAGGGGACGTACTTGTTTGACGAATATTCGTCCAGTCAAATAAGCAAAAATAAGGGGTCCAGTGTAGTAATAACAATAATCTTATTAAGATGCTAGTTATAAACCAAATCAGATATATCTATAATGACATGTATTATTTCTAGAGATAAACTTTTATGAAGTTCGCAGTGTTTAGGAAGCTTATCTTTATGTAGTTCTAGCTCTTGGAATATTTGATAGGGACTCAGTATAGTTGGATGAAGGACGTTGGGCTTGCTAAATAAGATAGTCTTGTTGACATCAACACTTTCAAAGGTCAAAGCTATTGTAATGCTTTCTAAAGAGTTCAATTATATTATTAAATGATTATGTATTTCAAATTTATGCATTGAATTAGATAGTTATTCAAATACTATTCGAATAGTATCTAAGTTTAGATTTATTGGGTTCTGATTTTTACTTTTAACATTGTATTATTGAAGTTTAGAATAGAAGATTGGATAATGTGAATGTTATCTTGCATTAGGTGAGCTAGCGGATTTTCATCTGACTTCGCTTTAGTGATAGCGTTCCGAAAATTGATTTAAAACTGAGCCACCAGCATCAATGAGCCCGCGTTTAAATCGGTTTGATTTTTGATCTTGAACAAGACCCATGATATCGACAAGATCTTACGTACATAGTTAAGATGTTAAAAGGCGATTAAAAATTTGTGCGTTCTTGTTCAATTTTACTAGATGAGCAACGAAGAACAGTTTTCAAAGACAATTGTTTTATAAGTGCTTCGACTTTATCTAAATGCGGCTTTATATGGCTAATATCTAAGTACGTGACAACATTCGATTGATTATTAGATATATACACAGGGTGTATGGGCACACTAAACTATTTCACCATCGGCACACAGCCAGCCACCCATGCTGTATTGCATGAAATATTTAAAAGATTTGGATTTAGAATTTCTTGCTCGTAAACGAATGTTAAGGGCCTACTTATTACAACTTTCTTAAAACTGTCATAAAATTTTCTGCCACATTTCTTGTTTAATACAAAAAACGATGAATCTCCTTTCACTGCGGCTTTCAATTCATCGTTAAAGTCTTTCTTCGTCTTCAGTCAGCGTCAGGGCTCGTTGTTGAGATCAAAATGGCCAGAACGGAAGCGACCAAACCAAGAGGCAACGGGCATTCACTTGCAGTACCTTGTCCATTACACGTCATTAATATTGCGTGCTGCTTGAGCTTCGTCGGTTTACGACGCTACTCGTATTCGAAAATAGCGCGTAGTTTCGATTTTCCTATGGTTACAGAAACTACGACAAGAAAAAACACTATGCTTTTTTTTAAATTAATTTGAACTTGAAATTGTACATCAAATGAAAGATATCGATCTTCATACTAGTTTATATCAAAAATCGCCAATATCATAGATAACGACCTTTTCTTAAATAGGAATCTGTACTTTAATATTATAAAGCTGAAGAGTTTGTTTGTTAGCACGATAGTCCATTAATCGAGAAAGATTTCAGTCTATATAACGCTACAAACAGAAGGAGCGGAGCTGAAATGAAAAATTTTGCAAAAACGGGAAAAATATTAATTTGCGTGCGCTGCGTAAACGGTTTCATTTACCCAAATAAGTGGATGATGGAATTCTTTAAAGTTCTAAAAAAAAAGTCAATGACAGCATAATGTCCATCTTTTAAGATTGACTTTTTCATGGTAATCAAATTTGTTTAAAATTAATGCATTATTTGCGAAGGATTTCTATCAACATAAATATTAATTCTTATCCAATTAAATATGTTATTAATCACAAGTATTTAAATATTCATTAAATTGTCCTCAGCATCACTTGATTTGAATCAACATCTACGGAGATATCTAAACCACTCTCTCGTTAAGTGGGCGCAGACGAAGTTGCGCAGGTCGGCTAGTCAAATATAAAAATAGTTTTTTTTCATTTGACAATCAATGATAAAACCTGTGTGACCCCCGCATTCCCCTTAAACTCATAGGGAAGATTTATAAAAGCATGGTTAGACCAGCCGTCTTGTATGGATCAGAGTGTTGGGCCACAAAAGGAATGTATGAAAGACAATTGCATGCAGCTGAGATGAGAATGCTAAGAGGGATGTGTGGTGTTACCCGAATGGATAGAATACGGAATGAGTATATAAGAGGAAGTCTGAAAGTGACACCGGTGACTGAAAAGTTGTGTGGAAATCGGTTGTCATGGTATGGGCATGTTATGCGGAGGAATGAGGAAAATGTTGGCAGGAAAGTTGTGAGCATGAATGTGGATGGCTATTCAAGTAGAGGGAGACCAAAGAAACGATGGATGGATTGTGTGAAAGATGATATAATACACAATACTCACACAGTCATTTGCTATGCAATTAAAGGTATACAAAACTCAGGTATACAGTCATTGGTTCATACAGGTTGAATGTATCCAACGCAAAGATAGTACCTATTTACAATGTTCAGCAGCTCCAAAAATATGTTCAGATGCTATATAATATGTTATTTTATTATAATTTGATAGAATAGTATGTTTTTTTTCTGCAAATTAAATAAGACTGGATGTCTGCAGCCAATAGCAAAATACCGTAAGACATGTTGATATGAAAGACACTAAAATAGACAAGCCTCACGGTGTCTACATTAGTAGTTAGACGGATTTTTCAGACAGCATATGCAGCAAAAGTTAGATGTGTCCTGCAAAAGTTTAAATGAGGAGCCCTAGTGTGGCCTCGTGTCGAGCGTGCTCTCAAGAAAAACAGTTTACTAGCTTTTGCCCGTTTGAAGTTGCCAGTTGCAGTGGCACGGTTATACACAAAGAAATTATCAGTTAAATCACAATCACTTCATGCATTTTAAAACTGGACCATCCAGTTGCACTTGATAACGGTTATTCAAAGTTTCAATACAATATCTTCTATACATAATTCACTAGGGACGAGTTGCCTTTTGTTCGCCAATTTTTTCAATCTGGCTGGACCAGTTCAGCAGCTGTTCGTAATATCTGAGTTTTAATATGAGAATAAAAGGGGTAAAGGAAAGGGCTTAGTATTACACAGCTCAAATAAAATCCTGTGAAAGTTTAGTTGAAGTATTAGCATAGCAAAGGGTCATGACGTTTAATGTTGACCCAAAAACAGTCAATATTCGTCAGACATACGAAGACAAAGTGTGTTTAGACTTTGTACAAATAATTTTTGCATAGAGAATATCGTTAGAAAACGTCAACTACAATAACAGTTGACCTTCACTAAAAGTTTGTATTTTAAACCAAAAACAAAACTTTTTGGCATACAATTTGTCAAAGATGATTTAGATTTAATAGGATAAATGTTGGTGCTCATTAGGCATAGGCAGCTGATTGTGTGGACCGTAATTCTTAAACAGTGTTTATGTTTAAGATAACTGGTAGTGTCATCTCATTTGCATGCAAAAACAATTCACAATAGTAGTACAGAAGCTGAATAAATGGCAATTGAGATTCAAGTAAAGAAGCCATTTATTTAAAGCAACTTGTGTGTGTTTATATCAGAAGCACAGCAAGCAAGCATAATAATGTTAAACATCATGTTGTTAAAACAGCTGTTGAAAATAAGTTTATTACAGTATTTCAATACAAATGATTTGCCTTTTTTTTGAGGGTGGGAAATCATCAAATGACTCCCCCCGCTCTGGGTGGAGCGGAAGGAGAACTGATCGAACGAGGAGCTACCCATTAATCATCAAAATCTAGCATAATGTACGTAAAATTATGGTTTCTGTTCAATGGACAAATGAACAGTTAAATAAATTGGTTGGCTGTGGCGAGCTTTTGTAGTTTAAATATACTTTTCCTCACCGTTAAGACTGTGCCCAAGATAAACTTAAAAACTTTTTTAGTATTAATTGTTGTTATAGCAGCAACAGAAATACATCATCTGTGAAAATTTCTGGTGTCTTACTATCACAGTTCATGAGATACAGCCTTGTGACAACCGCACACACGGACAGACGGACAGCGGAGTCTTAGTAATAGGGTTCCATTTTACCCTTTGTGTACGGAACGCTAAAAAATTAGTGCATGATGGGTTATGTACTTAAAAACGAAAATCAGAACCGTTGTGATCATCTGTTACTGACACAGCCTTTTTTTAATATTAAAACGCGCATTCAAATCATTTGTTTGTTTGGTTAACAGTTTCGTTAGCCGATTCAACAGCTACCAGTAACAGATTAAAAAAGAAACAAAAATACCTTTTTCACTCTATTGACGACAAAATGATACAATGCAGGTACTAAGCACATATATACGTACTGTGTGGTTATGATTCATGGTATCACACTATACACCTATAAACTGAGCATGGTATGTTCAAATTCTGTGAATGTTAACTCCTCGGAAGTTATGTTATGCTAGTAATTTGCACGCGATCGGTTCAAATGGGCACGCGACGCGCGACGCGGTTTATTAGAAAGAGTAAACAGAATATCAACCCTTGCTACTTTTTACTATTGCTCTCCGTTTTACTAACGCAGCACGTAATAAAACAGATAAAGACAGAAAGAGTGTAACGACAGTATTTTTGGCTTTGACCAAACAAACACACCTCACTCCAACAACTTGTGTTTTTCCCATATTCAGCTCTGTCGAACTTCATTGCTTAAATGCAAAATGTTCACGTTCCTTTGATTCTCAACTACCAGGGTAGTATAAACCAAAGGGATTATTTTAATTTAAAAATTATCGTACTCGTCGTCATTTCGTCACAAAAAAATATTTTTATTTTTATTATTATTGAAAAATACAATAAGTGTATCTTAATCTTATTTAATTTCGTCAAAACTCATATGACATTGGATAAAATAATAATTTACTTTACAGCCGCAGAAGAGATTCAAAGAATGCTGTAAAAGATGTTCATTACTAATCACAAAAAGTACTGGATCAATTTTAATGAAATTTTCACCATTAGATAGAGCGTTTTTCAAGCAGGTTTCTGAGCTACCGCAGGTTATGTGTCTTGCAAACAGTTGCGCGTGAAATAGGATAGAGTTCGCTACTATAAATTGTTAACATAGTGCATGTCCACAGGCGGGCCCTTTAAAATCATTATTTTTAGTTTTGAGGGTTACAACTGAGCATAACGCCGTGGGTTCAATGCCCAGGTCAGTCCGATCAGCACCAGGCCCGTGCCGGATGGCGCGTATATGTTCCACGCGCGCCTCAAAGAGATGTCAGCATATGAAGGGGCCCCTCAGGGCCAAGCCTGCCAGGTAAGCGTGATTGACCGAAAGGGTTACCGCTACCCCGGAACATAAAGGGCTACAGAAGGAACATGGATGGGTTCTAGTCAGTAAGAGTCTGACACTCCCTTCCGCTCCACCCAGAGCGGGAGCAGTCATTGGAGGACTTCCCAGCCTTAAAAAAAAATAAAAAAAATAGGTGTCTGGATTAGTCATTAGTATCCAGTTAAAGGTCCCTCTTATGTGGGATTTAAACAAAACTGATGTGATTGATGTGTACTACATATAACGCGTCTGTCTGACCCTTCGGGGAATACGACGAAGAAACGGCGCGTCGCAGGAAAACTGATTAAAAGTACCTACTAATCTCTGAAAGTACTGGACGGATTTTAACAAAATTTTAGTCATGAGATGCAGTGTCTCTCAGGGAATGTTTAGATGTATATTATATACCTGTATCTTGTGTAATATCTGAGCTAATACAGATAATTCAAGAAAAGCCATAACTGTTCCGTTCAAAATTGGAGTGGGTTTGTTGGTGCAATATAATCCTATGTTCTACGGAAACCGGAAATCGAATGATATTACTCATCGTTACCTTAGCCGCCAGATGCTGGTAGTTTAATAAAAGCACTGAAAAAGCAAATTAACATACAAATTAATTGAGTAAATTTAATTAATTAATTTAATTTAATTACTTCATTTAATTAAAACACCATTAAAATGTTATCTTATTAACCAGGTCAGGCACTATGGAGTCCGACCTTGATTTTTCAAATAGGAATTTTTCAATAGCAGCTTGTTGTCTGGATTAGTCATTAGTATCCCTTTTATATTGGATTTAGACATAACCAACGATATGTAAGTGAACTACCTTCAACGCCTCTGCCTTACCCTTCGGGGTTTACGGGCGTTATGCGCGGCGGGCATCGTTTAAATAAAATGTAACGATCCTTGTTGCACGGATCGTACAATACTCTTGAATAAGGTGACGATTCGCGCGAACCCAACCGGCTTGAAGGGCCATACATTGTTACAGTATCCTGAAAAATATTTAAATAAAATGTATGTTATGACATAACTGGCGAAATCTATGGTATACTAACAGGTTCACCTCGCCCACTCCTTCGGGGATCGCTGGCGTGTTGTTATGATTATGTTATGTTTTTACATGACAAACGCTCCTTTCATCTTTCGTGATCGTCCTTCCGTCTATCCAGTCTTCCCAGTTTTAACGGGCCTGTCCATTTCATTTAACCATTTTCTTTCACCTGATAGTTATAATCATTGGCAATCAGGGGTACTTAAGTGCTGTCCACTGCAATAGTGTAGAAACGCCAGAGTCTTGGAATTCTGAGTCCGTCTGAAATATCAAATCTACGGCAGACCATTGTATAACCTAGCAATCTCTTATTATCAGCAGCTTCTTGACAAGCGTATACATCTAATGGGAGCTGGAACAATAACAAACAACATTGTATTTCTCAAATCACAACTGTTTATGAAACTGCATTTACTACATGGTTTATGCGACTGCCATAGAATAGAGGCTTACCTTATTTGGTTACCATGAAGCAAGTTTTACTTGCAATATTAACGCTAGCCTTGACACGATATGGCTGCAAATCCACTGCACAGCGATGCCACAATCGATGCACCTCATCGTAATAGAAATGAGATATCAAAATCACAAAATAATCGCACAGTAAGCAAGGAACGCATAAACGCAACTTAGAACTGCAATGCAAGCCAAGCAAACAGAAAATAACAGATGAAATCGAAATAACATTTTATACGCAGTAACGTTGGTTTGAGGGTGTTTTAGGAGTATGTTATGATGGATTGTCAAAGAGCAAAATAGACTTTTCGTATAACAATGTGAACAAATTGTGATTGTGTTTGTAAGTGCTGCACTACTAAACTTCACTTATTTATCTAGATTTGTTTATCAACAGTTCTGCAACTACTAGTGCCGATCTGCTTTTGATACTTTTCATAATAAAGTCAAATGCCCGCGGTCATTGCTTAAAATAAACTTTACAAAAGACAAAAAAGGGATTCTGCTTCCGCCCGGGTTCGAACCGGAGTTTTCATGCTTATAAGGCAGACGTGCTAACCACTACACCACGGAAACTATGAAAACCGAGGTTCTAATTTAGCTTCAGTACCATGTGTAGGTACCACAAAGCAGTGAGGATGTGAGGATAAAAATTAGACTGATTCTATAGTTTGTGGCAAACACAGAAACTGTTTTACGTTTACCTTACGCGTTGATGTGATTGTTACTGTTAGTTCTATAAACATTTTATTTATGTATCGATTTCAGGGGATTGCATCAATTGTGGATGACATTTATAGTAGAATAGTATCTATCCTACATAAACTTTACAAGTGTTTTCATACAATTCAAATTTAAACGTTACCAAAACATCATATCAGAGGTCTATGAAATTATCTTTCCTGTCCGGAAGGAACAAACCAATACATTGCAAATAAAAATTTAGTATCCACAATGTAAAGTCCACTTTTCAACAATGTTGAACGTTACTTTACGTAGTTATATAGGTGGCGAAATGAAGCAATCTTGCAGCCTTGTCTATCGCAGGCCGTGATTGTGAATGCTGGTCACTCGCACCTGAGTTCAAAGGGAGTTATGGTGGGTGGGAATAATTTTGATTTAGTATTTTCTTTCGGTTATTGTATTGATAATTAAAGGTGGTACGAGTCGTTTGCAATGTCATAAAGTCTTGGATAACAGTCAATATACAATATTCGAATACCAGGTTTTTGCTATTTTAAGCACAGAGAGGTTCTGCAGCTATACAACCATAGCTTTAACGCTGTCTGATCCCCTTCCCAAACAAGTTAACAACGAAAAATTGGAACTGCGTCTAAAAGTTAGCAATTATGGTTTGAGAAATAAAGGAGATAATTATTTAATAAACAGAATAACGTTTTTTATTTTTATTTAAGTAGTACAAATTGACGTTAGGCCGAGGTTTGCAGTCTTCGTGGCTTCAAAAGGGGTCCCTCAAGTACAGTGGGAAACATAAAATGGAAAATACTTTGTAAATCTCAAAACCGATTTCCTTTTTAGAGTGTAGGTATGTCAAGCGACTAAATTGTAATTTGTTGCGCTAAAAAGTACTGTTTGCACAAAATCCGATATTTCCAACAGTTAATTTTAGAGATATTTGATGTTCAATTTCGACGACTTCGTTTTGTCATAATTATTTTTTCTTGTGACTTGTGACTGTACGTACGTTAGTTCCACGTCTGGCCGCATCTGGCCGCAGCTGTGACATTATACTCTAGGTCGTAGGGCGCTGTTGTCGCTGAATGCGCTCATAGAGACGAAACAGGACACAAATTCGGAACCTTTAGAACCAGGCACATTAGCTTAACTGGATATTTAGAGTGCCGTAATTTTTGTACGGAGACGCGGGTTCGAGTCCCGGATGTGCCAAAATCTTTTTTAAATGAAAACGTGTACATTATTTTAATTTTTACGAGCACTTTTACATAGTTTTATACATTCAAAAGTGTTAGATATCCGAATTAAATAGTGAAGATCGTTTTTTCCGTAACACTGTTAAAGTATTATTAAAATAGAATTGAAACTTCTTGAAGGTAGTGCACCTGTAAGAATTATGCAAAATTACCGCAGATTAGCTACTATTCCAATGTTTTTCTACAGATATGAACTGGATAATACAAAAGCTTGTTATTTTTGACAGAAGTATTAGTAGGTATAACGAAAGTACTATGTTGCGCTTAACTAAATTACACAATCATGAATAAATAATTCAATGTAAAATTTTATGGCGTGACGTTCCTACTTAGCATTAGCTGAATGCTAAGTGGGAACAAAACAACATGACGCCACCTAGAGAATGCAAAAGAGGACAGTTCAAGTATTTATATATATAAGGTATAATTGCTAAGGTAAAAAGCTTAAAGCTAACACAGTTGGTTGCGAGGAACCTTGACAGTGGAATCAAGAGTTTAGGGATATTTTTGGACCTCTCTAAAGCTTTTGACACAGTATCTGTTCCTAAACTTATATCTAAATTGGAACTCCTAGGGGTACGAGGGAACTGCCTCGAAATTTTCAAAGATTATCTCAGCAACCGGACCCAACGAGTGAAAATTGGAGAACATGTAAGTGATGAAATAATAATAAACACTTACGGTGTGCCTCAGGGAAGCATCCTAGCCCCCACCCTCTTCCAAATATACGTCAATGAGTTGTGTAATTTGACTATCCCCAACTCTAAAATCATTGCGTATGCAGACGACACCGCAGTCATAGTTTACGGACCAAGTTGGGATAGCGTTAAAAGCCACGCTGAAGTGGCAATAACAACTATCATGACATGGCTCAACATAAACCTGCTTACCCTAAATTGCGATAAAACATCGTACATACCATTCGCTCTCCGCCGGAACAACTTACCTGACGAGTCATTCTCCATAACAGCGCACACCTGCTCCAATCAATCCACACACTGTCTATGCCCCAAACTCAAAAGAACAGATAATGTGAAATATCTGGGTGTCCAAATAGACGGAGGACTACGATGGGATAAACAGATTGACGCTATTACTACTAGGTCTATGAAACTATTGCATACTTTCAAATCCCTCAGAGACTCGGCAGCGCCTGAAACCCTGAAGATGGTGTATTATGCATTATGTCAATCTGTCATTGGATATTGCATCACAGTATGGGGTGGTGCAAACAAAACCAGTTTTCTGAGGATTGAAAGAGCGCAGAGAGCGGTGCTTAAGGTAATGTTTCGCAAACCTTATCGCTATCCCACTACGAAACTATACGCTGACTCACAAGTACTTTCTGTCCGCCAGTTGTTTCTTCTGCGGTCTATTTTAAGAAAACACGATGGTGTTCCCCCTACTGACCCTAAAAAAAGGAAGAAATTACCTATTAGTGCCCCTCACAAAACCGCCTTCGCGAAACACCAATACTTCACACTAAGTACATACATTTACAAACAAATTCACAAAAAACTAAACATAGTTGATCTAAATAAATATGAATTAAAATCAAAATTAACAGAATGGCTACTGAAGCAGGACTACCTGAAAACAGAGTCTCTACTCAAGTATGTCGTCTAACTACTTATGTACATATTTCTAATTACATACCCACACACACATACACACACACACACACACACACAGATACACGCTCACACACAAATACACATTACAAGTGAATGTAAATATATTTTCTTTACATAATATTCCCTTAACGCTCGGGTAGATCGACACAGTCTACTATAACATTATGGCATCTATGTTTTAATGAATCACTGTCTCTCAAGATACAGGTTACCTAGTTTGAGAGGCAGGGTTTTCCTTATTGTGCACAGATTTAAGTTCCTAGATTGTACTGTATCGTGTTACTACCAAAGCTCCTTTAAATTGTCTTTATTTTACACTGTCAAATCTGTATTTTTTGTGAAATAAAGTTATTATTATTATTATTATAATTGTTGCTCCAACATAGCTCTTACAGCCTCGTTTATGCATTCTTAGTTTTTCTGCCGATCTTTTCTAGTTATGCTTCACCACGGCAGTCTTAAAATGCTCTTGACAACTATGAGGGGCAACTTTTATAAGAAAATTAATGAAAATAAAAGGGAAATGGAAAACCAAAAAGGATTTTGCTTCCGCCAGGGATCGAACCAAGGACCTTCAGTGTGTTAAGCCGACGTGATAACCACACACTACAGAAGCTATGAATAAAATTACCGAAATTTTGTGCATAACTGTATGGATCGAAGCTGGTCTTTTTCGCGCAGACAAACAGTTTCGCACAATATAATGCATCTACATAATTGTTATTGTTACGTCCTATGGACATTTTATTTACGTTAATATTTAAGAATACACTTTCATCAATCATCCAATGACTTCTCCCGCTCTGGGTGGAGCGAAAGGGAGTGTCAGACTCTTACTACTAAAACCCATCCATGTTCCTTTCTTAGCCCTTTATGTTCCGGGGTAGCGGTAACCCTTTCGGACAATCCCGCTTAGTTAATAAATACACTTAACAATATACTATTATTGCATTAATCGTAGGTGATCTGATAAAAAAGTATGGTATGCATTGCAGAATCAACATCAAATAAACTGACGTGCTTTCGATACGAAGGAGATCGAAGAGAGACTTTCAGTCCCCAAAGGTTTTCCATGTTCCTATTTTGAAATCGAAAACTGTACCAAAGGGCTATTATTGCATTAATCGTAGGTGATCTGTTAAAAAAAGTATGGTATGCATTGCAGAATCAACATCAAATAAACTGACGTGCTTTCGATACGAAGGAGATCGAACAGAGACTTTCAGTCCCCAAAGGTTTTCCATGTTCCTATTTTGAAATCGAAAACTGTACCAAAGGGTCTCGCATCTGTTGACAGTGCGTTCGAAAAGCAGATGACCGAGACTCCCAAACTTGAATTGCGTTTAATGTACTAGGATTCTATAAGGGAAAAGAGGCCTATTTTCATTTACAGCGTATCCCAAGAGATGTTGCTAGGATTCCTATGTGATCATTTTTAAACGAGTTTTACAACTAAATTAATAATGTGAACATGAGTCTTACAAAGAAGAACAAACCTAGTCATCAAAAACATCTTTCGTATTGCTATCAACGAGAAACGTACGAAAAACGCTATTAGCATTTCCGTGTCCAACAGGTGACAGCAGTTACCAGGGGTCCTACCATAAACTCTTATAGCAGGTCAATTTTAGACGAAAAATAACCTGCCGTGTTAGTTTGTACCATGAACTCGACAAGCAGCAGGCCAGTCAGCGATCACGTGGTCTAAACCGGTGAGTGACTACGTGACAGCATTTCAGCAGGCTGGCCTGCAACATATCCTTACCATGTAGGCTTTTTGACATTTAAACATTCAACAATTGAACTGCCCTGCCGTCATAATTTGCAGCTTTGTGAAAGTAACAACTATTGACCTGTTTTAATTAAATTTAAATAGAAAAAGCTAATTTATCCTAAAAGTGTGTACACAATATAATTCTGTCGTTATTTCAAAGTATTGAAATACATAGAAAACCTCTATGAGCAATGTGTTTACCATTTATTTTAGATGTGTGATGAAGATGAAATTTTCGAGTTTCTTGAGGATGATAGTCGTGGCAACAGTGCTAAACAAATGGCTAAAATTCAAAGAAACATTTTGAGAAACTCGATCTAACCATTTGACATGCTGGACAACGCTTTTATTAAACGATATAGGCTCACGAAAGCGCTTGCACTGCGCTCTGTGAGCTTAGAGCTACAATCTTTCATGCCACGCCCTACTAAATCAACAGATTTGTCGATTGAGGTCAAGGTTCTACACTTCTATTTATCCGTTTAATTATCATAATAATATAAGTTCTTGAATGTGTGCCTACTTTATTTCAGGTTTTAACAGCATAGCATTATCTTTTTGCGCGAATAGTTCTTATTAAAGACCAACGGATGACATCGCAGCACATTCTATTGCGCAGCAAACAGTATTGAATCACATGCAGTAGCACAAGTAATAGAATGCTTAAATCTACTACATTTTCGCTGAAAAGAAATAACATTCTCAGCTAGTCTAGTGAAATTCTTTTGATTTTAGTAATCAGGTATTTTATTCTATTCCGAATGTATAGATGTGACAGCACAACTGTCATTAACTTATTTCAGATTTTTGAAGAAGTTTGGTATACCTGACGTTTTAGGCTGCATTCGTAGAACCTACGGCGGCGTCCCATACCCGTTATTCATGGATTTTGATAGTTTTAAGGGTCGTCTTCCACAACCCACGCCTCCACCACCCAGTAACTGGATGATACTCGAAAGAATCTCTCTCCATGTAAAATACTGGTATTCAGCTGTATCCGGTTAGAATTAAAGCCAACCCCAACATAATTGAGAAAAGGCTGGGCAGATCGATATTTAATTAGTATTTATGGTTTAATTAATAATTAATATAATTAAGTCAGGCAATTACCTTGATCTTCTTCTTCGTGTGGTTAGTGACTAACCAGTGTCAGAGTTTTAGTGCTGCCCATGGGCCTCTGACTTAGCATCACATGCTGTTGAGAAATATTATATTACCTTGATAATTTTAATTAATTAAAAACTTACAGCTATCCAAGTTTTTCAATCCTTTTCAGCACACCTAACACAGAATTTAGATTTTCAGCCACCTCAATCCACATTTTTGAGTCATTTTCCGAGCTTTTATTATAGCCTATTACAGTATCCCTGTTAATACGCAAAACATCTTACATATTCCAATTGTTCGTAAAGAAACTTGTCTTAAATCCATAGTCACAAAAGCCACTCTTTGCCTACCACTCACAGACACGGCCACAAAACGAATATCTGTATTGATTTGAGTTAAAACTTTAAGGCTGAGTACCTTTGGTGGCGGGATGGGAAAGGGAAAGGTCCTCCCGTCCCAGCCGCCGCGGGAGACGCCCCGGGCGTCGGGAGCCACGTGACGACCCCCGGCCACCGTAGGCGCGGGCCTGCGGACGGTGAGTGACTCACCGTCCGATCAGCACCAGGCCCGTGCCGGGCCGCGCGTATATGTTCCACGTGCGCCTCAAAGAGATGTCAGCATATCAAGGGGCCCCTCAGGGCCAAGCCTGCCGGGTAAGCGGGATTGTACGAAAGGGTTATCGCTACCCCGGAACATAAAGGGCTAAGGAAGGAACATGGATGGGTTTTAGTCAGTAAGAGTCTGACACTCCCTTCCGCTCCATCCAGAGCGGGAGAAGTCATTGGATGATTTCCCAGCCTTAAAAAAAAAGGCTAAGTACCTTTATGTTTAAAGTAAACAAAAACTAATCCACTTGAATTTCAAAATAAATTTAAAAATTGTACTTATTACCCTTTGACATGTAGGCACTAAATTCGTTCGAAAATAAATGTGAAGTATTAACTTTTTACTTCAAGTTTTTGTGGCAAGAAGGGCGTTCGCTCTCATAATCAGTAATCATAAATTCTTTTTTTGCCATGGAACAAAGTTTCTATGACTACTCTCTTATTTTAAACTGTTATTATAAAAACTTATTTCATTTCTATTAAAACCGTAAAACCGGTAAAGTATTTTAGAACGTTTATTTATAATCCAGAGAGACTATGTAGCAGGTCAAAAGTTGACATGATGCAGGTCAGCGGGAAATATTCATGGTACAAACACAAAACCTGTCAGGTTAACATGCCCAGTTGAACTGCCCTGCACTTGGCAAATATTTTAAAAGTTTATGGTAGGCCCCCAGTACGATAACCTTCCGACTAAAATTTAATTTATTTATGGTACCTTAAATTGACTTCATTTCCATTGAAATTGTGCTTTACCTGACAAGAAAATACACAAAATGCGTTTTTTATGAAAGTTTCGAACTTAAGTATTGGTTTTGAAGTAATTTTAATTTCTCATAATGTATACTTTTCACGAAAAACTAGTAGTATGTATTATGCACCTATAATTTTAAAGTGTCTTCTCGTTTGGCATTCCTTATATTTACCGCAGACAAAATGCCTCGTACGTTCTCGTATGTTTACTTTTTTGTTTTCCTCGTATGTTTACTGAGGACAGAGTAGGAGATTGATGTTAGAAGAACGCAGGTGGGAACTGTCAGGAATCAAGAGAAAGTTGAAGACGTGGGTAATTTATTGGAGTAATTCGATTTCAGTAGACATAAAAACAGTTAAACCTATTTGGATCATTTTCCGTATGAAATAGTTTCTAGACAGCTTACCTGCATGCTTTTCGACAGCCCACTAGCCTGCCCGGGCCGCAGCAGCACTGAATTCTTGATCAGTCATTCGAAGACTACTTGACAGCACAAATCTTGGATGCTTAGTATTGCTGATTAGCACTTACCTAAGGACAAAAAAATATATTTGAATGCTGAATTTGTATCATAGAAATCTTTATGGCACAAGGGGCTGGAAATGCTTTCACTTTACTACCATAAGATGAATCAAAAAGATTGATTCTAGCTTAGAAGAGATCTATACATATAATAAAACAGTAAAAAAACTGTGTTTGTACATTTAAAATATTAAAAAAAAAAAAATTGAGGGGGGCTTAGAAACAATAATAAAGCACGAATCCAAAAAAATATTTTGTCTGTTTGTCTGTAGGTATGTCTGTTTGTACACGCCAATCTTCGGAACTACTGGACGGATTGGAATGTTTTTGTTGTATAGGTATTAAGTTTGGGCAACATATAGGCTATAATTTATCTTGGAAACTTGAACACCTGATTCAGAACCGCAACAGACCAGCTAAACTATAAGAGATACAAAAATGATACAATAGCAAAAATTGTTCCTCGTGATGAGCATTTTCTGCTGAGAGAAGAAATTTAAAGATCTGGAACACCTGTTGTGGAACTCCAAGAGCCTAGCTGCACCATAACACATATAGGAATGACGTCTTAGCAAAAGTTGTTCAGTCTGATGGGCATTTCCTGTTGACTTATAAAAATTTAAGATCTGGAACACTTGTTGTGGAACTCCAAGAGCCTAGCTACACCAAACACATATAGGAATGACGTCTTAGCAAAAGTTGTGCAGCCTGATGAGCACTCTCTGTTGACGCATTAAAATTTATTTTTTAGCCCGTCAGCTAGATTATCAAAAAATAGTCGACTCGTATTTTTTCTTTGTTTTGTGTCAGTGTAAGGTTGTATGTTAATAAAAATATGATTTGAGGTCGAATCAACTACGTATTACATAAATGTCAAAAACTATTGTAAAATGAAATAGTACCATTTTCTCGGACGCGCTTGGAACAATTTCATAGTTGATATGATTGAACTCTTTGCAAGTCCTGTCCTCCTCGTAAAACGAACGCGTAGCGTTGCTATGGTTACGGATTCACAAGCTCTAAAACAAGCGCGGCAGGAATGATAGCTGACGCCTGCAGCTCCGCTCCCGTGATCCCATATTATGGTATGTAAAGTTAAAAAAAATCTACCATTCAAGCAAGTCCTGACTATTACGAACAAAAAAAAAAAGTCAAATCGTTCGATCCGTTACAAGTACTCGTATGATACTCCGTAGGTAATACATTTACTACTCTGACTGACCGACACCTTGACAATTCAAAAGTGCCTGTAATTGGTTTATTTGAAATAAATACTTTGAGTTTGAGTTTTAATTTGGCAATTTATTTTTAATTACACAGTTATTAAAGTTTGAGCCTGTTTTTATCCCTTATAGGATATAAGACAGAACCTATTTAGACAAAGATTAGCTGCTAACTCCTTGGTTAAGTGGACTTTGACGTTGTGATGTACTCACAGGGAATAACTCGTAATACGTGAAAATTCGGACCTATATCAGCTTGCAATATATTCATTAACTCAAATAAAAACAAATAGGTGCAAATTATAAACGACTTATCACATATTTTTCCTTTTTCGAAGTTTTCGTCTAAAAAAAAGTCAAATCATTTATATCAAATAGGCACAATAAAGGCACTTTGAACGTCAACATGTACAAGAAATAGAATTGAATCTAGTCGCTCCTTACAAAAGGTAGTTTATTATGGAGAAGAATGGGCAAGAAACTCCACGGTTATTCTTTTAAAATGTTTTGAATACATGAATTATAAAATTATATGTGAAGGCGTTGCATCCAGAGTAAAAATACTGCACCGCAAAAGGTGAAAAGAAACAATATAGCAATAGCAGGTAACATTAATTATGTCACAAATACATGGTGCTCACATATTAAACATTCTAAAACATAATAATAATAAATAAATCAATGTGTGAATTAAAGCGGGCCAAGCCTGCCGGGTAAGCGGGATTGTCCGAAAGGGTTACCGCTACCCCGGAAGATAAAGGGCTACGGAAGGAACATGGATGGGTTTTAGTCAGTAAGAGTCTGACACTCCCTTCCGCTCCACCCAGAGCGGGAGCAGTCATTGGATGATTTCCCAGCCTTAAAAAAAAAAAAAAAGGTGAAACGAAACAATATAGCAAAAGCAGGTAGCTCACATATTAAACATTCTAAAACATAATAATAATAAATCAATCAATGTGTGAATTAAAGTTATTCCAAAATGTTAAAACAATGTGATACAAATTTTAATAATTACCTTATTTACTTAGTAACCAGTTTGATCTTGTCTTGACTCTAGATTGTCATGTGGAGCAGGACCAGCATGTTTTAAAGCATCCTTATTTTTGATATAATCCTGAATTTATAATTGAAAACAATTGTTTATTTTATGTTTTATAGCCAAAAGTTAAATTAAAAACAAAAGTCTACCTCAGTGCTCGATAGATGGCCCTCATCGATTAAAATGCGCGCTATCGTTTGGTTCACGCGATTTGGTTAGGGCCCCCGCGTCCCCACGGTCTCTATAGTGTAAGCTAGATGTAAGTTGTTTAGCTTGTAAGTCATAGGAACACTAATTAATTCAGTCTAAAACCTTATTCAAAAGACGTAATTTTTGACATAATACAGTGAGATGCGAGGTGTAAATGTTGAAACTTTTAATCAAACTAAAAATATGAAATTGATTGACCAGTGCTTACTTAGTACTACATTTGTTAAAACGTGGTCCTTAGAGTCTTACAAATATTTGGGTTACTTCGCATAACCATGAAAGGAGACGAAAACGATTACACAACAATCTTGTAGCGAAATGAAAATGGTGTGAATTAATAGATTCAGACTTCCCAGTCCCTCACTGATAATTCTGTAAGTTTCGATAATCTGAGAGCAGAGTTATTAGAGGTTTTGTGTAAGTAAGGTTTCGAGGTTTTTAAGAGTAAGATCTTTAACTAACAGCTGATTCTTGAAGTGCAAAAGTTGCTCTTTAAGCACTTATAATGTTGCACAATTCACACAGCGATCCACATTACATAAAACAATATCGGATCCTCAAGCCGTCGGTAAAATTCCAAAATAACAATTCCAAGTCAAACGTGTGACCGATCATCGGTGTCCAGAGTGAAAGCAAGGGTCGTGTACAAGGTAAGCCGGGCGGAAAATCCGTTAAAACAAAGCAGTGGTCGTTGAATATGAAAAATAATCGGGAAAGCACTCAAATTGCATCTAAAACACGAAAAAAAGGCAACTGTTCAGTGTCTAAGCTCTATGCTGTGATTCCCATAACATAGATTACCTAGTAAAAAGGTTTTATTTTTGAAATAGTGTAATCGATACATCAGAATCGATTATCTAACGAAATCTATCTTTCTCATATTTCAACGCTTCCAGTTTGAGAATTGAGGTAGTTTTTTCATATTCGAACATAAAAAAATACGACGAATAATTTTTTAGATCATATCTCATCTTATTACATTTGGGCCCATCGTTTTCCATTTCTTTTATTTAATGAATATACTTGAGTGAGCTAGGGATATTCAGGTCAATATGTATTCAGGTCAGTATGAGAATACAATTGGTAGACCTGACTTGGTACTCTAATAAATATAACAACAAGCTGTGTCTAGGGGATTTCCATCTGCAAAATTAACTAACTTTAAGGTATTTAAACGTTCATCCTTCCCCTTTAGGGAATGATAAAATAAATATTATTTGTAGTTTTCGGTTTAATGGCGAAAACGATTATTAAAAGATCGTTACGTGTTAGATGTGCTAATGTGGTGATGTGGGATTTGATCCAATAGTATCGTTTCATTTTCAGTTATTAATTCATCATTATTTTAATTTTTGAGGCAAATCAACGGGGCCTATTGAAAATGGTTTATGTTATTTTTTAATAGAGACGTTTTATGACCACCAGTGTATTATTGGTTTTAATACTGTAATCTTACTGACTCTGTGTCTAATCCTAAATGAACCATTTCCGTAAATAATTGTTTGTTGAAAAAGGCTACTTCAAATACCTATGTATATACAAGGCTACTCGAAACTTTTAAGAATATGTATATTGAGCCAAAAGTGTTTTTAATTATCTCAAGTTTTATCAAAGCACATTGCTTTAAATTTGACACACATTCCTCACATTGCTTCCATGTATATAAAATCACTGTTTTGTAACTTACACCCGTCTACATGATACACACCGATAAAGTCCAAAACGACTAGTGCAGCAGAGACGTGAAAGTGCATTAGTAATAGATGAACGTACTATGAGACCTTTGGATTGTGTGTTGTCGTCTGGCGCCGAACTCTATTTATAGAGGCAGAGACTAGGATGGCATGAACATGAAGAGGTGTGAGTACGAAATAGTTTCATGACAGCACGACTTCTTCCTGAAAGGGTTGGTAGAGGTGTAACCCCCTATCATGCCATCTGTAACTGCACGGGGCCTTTGTCATGCCACCTGTAAAATTGTTGTTACTTGAACCAAAAACTCGGTACTTAACTTATGGAAATTAAAATCAGCTGTCACAGCTAAGCTAAACTTTTTGTCCACGATGCATTTTATGCAGTAAACAGTGTTTGTGTAAACTTGTAAAGCCATCTATGCTTATAACCTAATACGGAAAAACGTAACATTTGTGACATAAAATTAACTTAATTAGCGCTTAGTAAATTACACTATTATATTAACTATATTCAGAAGTGTTATTAAGCATAATAAACTTTAAAATTAGCAGTGATACCCTAGTGGTGTGACCGTTGCACTGCATTGGTCTCGAGTTCGAACCCAAGCCACGCATCTCTGATTTTTCGGATTCATGAGCGTATTGTATAATTATCAATTGCTTAAAATCGGTGACGCAAAACGTCGTGAGGAAACTAGCATATCTGAGAGTTATATCTCAACAGCATGTGAAGCTAAGTCAGAGGTCCATGGCAGCATAAAACTCTGACACCAGGTTAGTTGGCCCCCTGTAAGTTTAAGTAACGACTGTGTTGTGTATTAACGTAAATCTGATATATATTTTGCTGTTATTGACATTCTACTGGTTATTTTGTTATTGAATACTAAAAATATATTTATCAAGCTGAAGTGCTTCAGGATAGCAACCAATTAATTAATTAACTGTCTCGTTATGCATTGAATATTTTATTGCTTGTCTCAGGTGAATTTATCAGAAGATCGTTATTATGATCGTTACATCTATACTAATATTATAAAGCTGAAGAGTTTGTTTGTTTGAACG
Source organism: Hyppa rectilinea (assembly GCA_951799385.1). NCBI lineage: Eukaryota > Metazoa > Arthropoda > Insecta > Lepidoptera > Noctuidae > Hyppa > Hyppa rectilinea. The sequence continues at coordinate 24,848,303 of OX637300.1, read as the reverse complement.
CGCTAATCTCTGGGATTCCTGGTCCTAATAGAAAAAATATTTTTGTGTTGGATAGTCCATTTATTGAGGAAGGCTATAGGCTATGTAACACTACGCTACGACCAATTGGAGCCGAGCAGCGGGTGAAACCGCGCGGGAGCAGCTAGTAAATAAATAAGTTGGTTTAAATTGTAACATTTAGAAGGTTTTTTTTTATTTATTTAAGTAACATGGGAGACTTGCAGCTAAAACCAACAGATCAAGGACTGTACAATAGTCAGAAAGCCAATCACAGGTCAAATCAAAAAAAATCTACAGACATTCACACCAAGTTACTATATTATATTACTGCATAATTACTTGCTTACTACTTAGTTATTACTTTTACTAATTAGTTGCTGACACTGCATAACAATCATGACCATCATAATTATAACAAAAGGAACTACAAGAAAAAGTATGTACAGTACTCCCAAATTAATAATGCACATGCAGATCTTCGCTAATTGTCGTATTCCCGGAAACACCCGAATCATTGAATCGTTCGAGTCCCTTGCATTTTGCACCTTGTTCGAAAGAAATAGGAGTCAATTTCATGTGTACACAATCGAAAACAATTCGGGCGGTCGGCGGTCAGTCAAAGGTCCGTCAGTCGTCTTGTCATATTGGTGGCGACTGCACGTGTTTTCTTTGTCTGGAATTATATAGAGCTACTATTACACACCTTTCTTGGTTTTGTTTTAAAGGTGAATTTAATTTCAACTTTAATTATCTTATTCAAATTGAAATAGTTAATTTTGTAAAATATATAAATATACTAACATTTTTCACGTTTTTTCAATACTAAAAAATTAAAAATACCAACGTAAAATACATATTAAGTACTAGAAAAAGCATATTAAAAATCAGATTTAGGCTTATATGAATTATAGCTCGCTATTTACTTACATGGAAATATTGAATCAAATTTCGTTACTGATAAATCAATATTTATCTCTTTTAGGACAAAACACATAATCACACTAAATTATGCATGAAGAAAATGCACTTAACCACTCTATATACATATCGTCTTCCGACGCTCGGGAAATACGACCGTTGCCGAACAGTGGCGAAGATTTCTATGCGCATTATCACTTTTGGAGACCTGTATGTTATATTGTACGAAATTGTGCTCAAATAAATGCCATTGAAAATGAGTTCATGTTTGATTTCATTTGAATTAAGAAGAAAGTATAAGAAAAATAAAGAAAAGTAATACAGGCTCATTGTGAAGAAGCTCGTCTTGGGAAAAACATACGAAGGCTAGTTATAGCGCCAAGATACGTTGTGGTTGGAAGATTTGTGCACCGAAATTTGTGTCCTGTAACGCTGTAATTATAAAACAATGACATAATATTAAAGCTAATTAATAAAAGCCGCACGGGTCGATCCATCAGGTTAAGCTTAGGGGTTAGTTGGAAAACGCTAGGCATATTGATAATTTTATAGTTAAAAAAAAAACTTTTAACTTCTGAATTCTTATTCTGAATGACTATGATAGTGATAAAGTTGCCATAACGTAATAATATCGAATCAAGATTATTGGATCAGCTAAGAAATTCTTTTATGAGCCACAACTAACCAGATAATTCAATATTTGATAAAATGAAAAGACGCAAAATGAGAGTTACGTTTGTTGAGGGAGTGAGTCATGTTTGTTTCTACTTGATACGGTCGGTAAAAAAAGTTATTTAAAAGTTTAAAATCCACCTTTTTACTACCTTATTCAATTTACCATCGGTTTTTAAAGGTTTTTCGGCATTAAAGAGAAACTTCTGTGTATTACCAATCTAATTCGCCTTGGGATTTTGCTTAACTTTGTGACGGCTTGCTTCTCAAAATAAATAAGCATAAGTTACAAATGCAAACAAAACATCACATCTTGTTACGCCGAAGGATTGGGCAAAGTTGTACCTATTTATACTACCTACACTAACCTTTCGCCAGTTATGTTCCAAACAAAAATGATTCATAAAATAATAACACTGTATAGTGTATTTTTCTTAAAGTGTCCAATTTGGTAAACAAACTCAGGATTTAAAATTATGATTTTTCGTATAAATCATACAGTTTAAGTTAAACATAATCGTCTTGATCTTTGTATAATACACTAAAGGCATGAATTATAGAAAAAAAATACTTCAGAGACACATGTTATATTGACACAGCTTAGCTGATCTAAGATTTTACTAAATAACACTGTATAGTGTATTTTTCTTAAAGTGTCCAATTTGGTAAACAAACTCAGGACGAAAATTATGATTTTTCGTATAAATCATACAGTTTAAGTTAAACATAATCGTCTTGATCTTTGTATAATACACTAAAGGCATGAATTATAGAAAAAAAAATACTTCAGAGACAAAAGTTATATTGACACAGCTTAGCTGATCTAAGATTTTACTATGCACAGAGGTAGTACATTACCTAGAAATCTTAATATTAGTCGCGACATTTATTTACCAAATGATACAACTTAAGAAAAATGCACTATAGGTATAACACCCAGACTTAAAAAAAAAAAAAAAAAGACCGTGCTTACCGAAAATGTACCTAGTTGTCGAATGTATTTCGTTATTCCTAGACAGGAATAAGAAGAGTCTTAAGATACTTCGATAGTGCTTACATCTAATTGTCACTCTCCTCACCTTAGCACACAGATGTTCGTCTACTGTGACGTAATACAGATCATTTAAAACGACAAATCATTGACATTTACAATGTTGATTTAACACAACATGGCAGCCACAATCCGGTCATTCGGACAATATAATTCAAATTCTGACTCGACAGTTGTTTGTCTGTCTGTATGACCTAATTTGTAAATGATAGGGTCCTAACTAGGGGTGCAGCATAAAGGGTTAGTTTGATGTAGATGTAATTTTATATCCTTGCTATGGCAGCAGCTGCGTCTTTTAGATTTTAATCATAACGTAAAAGGCAGCTCATTGTATTCATACAATGAGCTGCCTTTTCTTTAACTGTAGGTAATGAAACCCGTAAGGTATTTCATTTCGCATAATGACCCTTAACTTTATAGCGCTAAGAGCTATTATTTGTATAAAGAAATATATGCGTTATAGAAATTTACAATAGCCGAGTACATACTTAATTCACTCGTCGTATTATTTGCATCACTAATTGAGATGAAAGAGTGACCGTTTAATGTCTGTCACTGCCCCAAATTACTATGTTTTTCTTTAAACCATTTTTTTGTGTACTTTTTCGATTATAAAATGTTGCAATGATTTGATGTTAGGTATATTATTGTAACCGTTAATTAGTGACCTGTCGACATGTTAGTTACAGTTACAATGACAACCATGTCATTTGCCATAAATACAGAAAAAATATTGGAATATTTTTTTTTTACTATAATCTGGTAGATATTTGCAAGGCATTTATTTTTTTAATGATTTCGGGCATAATGTCCGCTGCGGCTGCAGTCCATTTGTCCAATATTTCACTACTTTTCCAATAAATCTGGCTGTGTGGCGTCAATGAGGGCTTGTTATATATTGGATTCCAATGCTTCAAGAGTTGCCGGTTTGTCGGCATAAACTAATGACTCATAGCCCCATAAAAAGTACACAAGTACAGCTAAAGCAGCAATATTGTCTTCGGAACGCACATTTCTTCGACAGGTTTTGAATCGAGAAGAAATTTCAATACAGTTAATTGGCATTCTTCACTGTCAAAATATAGACAACAACCATCGAAACTTCTCATGCAGTTAAAAAAATGCATTTGGACAGATTTTGTTCAAATGCCTTTTAAATGATTCTACTATTCTATACTCAAACTTTAACAGGGTGGATTTTTAAGATGGATCATTACAGGCACCCTAAATCGTTATCGCTCTAAAAAAACGAAGATTGTCTTGTAACTTTTTGAACATTTTGACATTCACAGATTTAAAAAAACGGTGTAGTCAGCAAAAAAGTGGGCAATTTTCAGAAAAACTTTTCACAATTTGGTATTTAAAATGGGAGCTCAACTACCTACCAAATCCTACCTACCTATCCTACTCTACCCTAGTTATCCTACCTACCATGCCTACAATACCTACCTATTCTAATTACCGTTCTCACCTAGCGCCATCTCTTCGTATGTCATGACGTCATTGGAGATTCGAGCCGTAAAAGGGCTGGGCATTGCCCTCTCTTAGTATTATTATGAGGAACTGTAGATGTCGCTCTTTGGTAGAAGAACTCCTGAATCATTTTATTGTTGTGGAAAACCTTCTGCCAAGTTCTGCGCCCTTGGTACTAATTGACGACGCCACGTGTGGTTCGAACGTGACGATTTCGTTTGATTCGGACAGTCAATTGACTTTCGTCAAACCAGACCGCACGTGAATGTTTGAGATTACCATGTGGTTTGTGTACTTTACCTTTTTACTGCGACCAACTGTGAAAAAGAACACTTAAAAGAAGGTTCAATTATTAAAATAAAAATGCTTCATTAGAAGTGCAGAAAGTTTACATGGGTTCGTGAACTCTACTCTCTTCACCGTACGAATAGAAATTAGGTGGACAGATTTTAGTCGTTAGTCCCGCAGTTTTGAGGCGGTCCGAGTGCATTTTGATTTTGAAGGAACTTCAATACAAATTACGTTATGTGCCCGAGTTAGTTATATCAGCTTCGTAACTTTAACCTTTTATAATAGTAAGCTACCCCTTTTTTTTTGCTAGAATTGCCTTTTAATACAATTAAAACAAATATTTCCGTGTGCTAGCTGACACGTGGCAAATGATTGATTTTAATGTTATGTATTTCGTAATGTCAATTACTTCTCATACAATAAATTTGTAGAATCAAGTTCTTCCAACTAAACAGGCAGCTATGCTGCTGGGGAGCTTGTTGCGCCACTTCTTCCTAGCTAAAGCACTAGGAAGTGATGAAGGGTGGGCGTTTTTGGGGTATTGTCTTATGTAATTTTGACCTTCAAAAAGTGCTTACTTTCAGCCTAGTTTGAATAAATGACTTTTGATTTTGATACAATATCAAATACGCTACCGCATCGCGTCGTCGCCGCATCCTTCTGTTAGCCTGACTTTTCGTGGTATTGGCATCAATTTGGATTCCATTCATAGTAGCGACGCCTTATAAAGGACCATGGAAGGCTTTCTCAGTTAAAATTTTGCCTATACCATTTGCAAAATGTTAAATTTACAGTCGGGGAACAACCAACTATAGAACGCGTTACTCTCGTAATGCGGGGAGTTGAAACAAAAAAGGGTCGCGCTATAAATTAATTTTAATTAATATTGGTTTTAAAAGAAACTTTGAACTCAGATAATTAAATTATGTAGAAATGTAATTATGCAGAAACTTTTGACTTAGATTTATGTAATTGATTGTTCGTGTATAACTGTAACAAAAATAAACTACTTAACTACATTGCCTTGCCTGATATAGGCAGAAGCAATCATAAAAGCTGCGGAATTAAGGTACATACTATCCTTTACCGTCGTGTTCTCGTTGTTTTGTATAACATCGTGCAACTTATTATTCCGAACATGGGATAGAATGTTCTTCGAATGTGTCCTGTACCGTAAAATAGTTGTAACCAATTAATTGAGTCTCTGGAAAGATTTTCAATAAACCGGTCTACCAATATTACCAGTACCTCAAACATTGCCGACAATGCTGCTGACATTTTAAGCCAATCACAGATAGTCGTAATAGATAAATGGTCAACATCTAATTTAAGCAATAATTAACAAATCTTAAGGAGACGTATGCGTCAGGGTATAGTCCGCGAAATACAAATTTCTTGATTTGATTCAATTTGCAGTGTCAGGTTTTATGTTAATCAATATATGATTTACGGCCGCATCAAGTACGTATTTTATAAATTTAAAATCTACTGTAAAATGAAATAGTACCGTTTTCTCGCACGCGCTAGGAACAATTTCAGGGTTGATATGACCTCTTTACTAGTCCTGTACTCCTTGTAAAACGAACGCGCAGCGTTGCTATGGTTACGGATTCAAAGGCTCAACAAAAACGAGCGTGGCAGAAATCATACATATAATTACCTTTTAACTAGCTGACGCCTGCAGCTCCGCCCCTGTTATCCCGTGGTATGTAAAGATAAAAAAAAAACTATTCAAGTGATGTCCTGCCTATTACGGACACAAAAAAATAATAAGCCAAATCGTTCGAACCGTTCTCAAGTGTGTGACGCATGCTCCGGAATACATACAATTAATTTTAATTACATAGGTAGTTGTTAAAGTTAGAGCGTGTTTTGTTCCCTCGTAGGATAGCAGACAGAACCTATTCAGACAAATACTAGCTGTGCTTCGCGGATTCACCCGCGTAATAATGAATAACGCCAAATACCTCTCCTCTGAACCTTTTATAATATTATTACTGCAAAGTATCATCTACCTTTCAATTGAAATTCAGACTATTACTAAATAAACACAAATCTAAATACAATTATACAACGACAGGTTTTAAAAAAGGGAAAAGAAGTCAAAGTGCGTCAAAAAATTCGTCCTATCGCTGTCCCTGGGAAGTATGCTCAATAGGTTATTGCCACGTTGGATGGCACTGCTGATTCTTTGACCTCATGAGCCTCAATAATCTAACTCGGTGTTTATGTTATTTTCAAACCAATGCGGAAGCTATGACGTGATTTCAGCCTCCCGTTACTAGGCTAGTATACATCGCAGAGGCAGATCTTGATTGACCTTTAGGGGGCTGCGACAAGTTAATCCGCGCAATCAAATTTGTCTTACGTTTTTGCAATTTGTAGTTTAGTGTTAGGTTGTATGGTGATTAAAATATCATGATTCGCTGTCGTTACAATTATGTATACAGAATTATAATCGTGACTCAACAATACAATTAGGTACTCTAAAATTTAAAAAAAAGTAATCGTGGGCTACTTTAGAGCTTTCGGCTTCATAAACTCAGAAAAGAACTTAATATAAAAGAGGTTTTCCCTCAAAACCATTTTTATATTGCATACCAAGATTCGGAAAGCACTTTAAGTCCTTGAACCCGGCTGTTATTCGCGGATCTTTGACTGTTGTTACGGGTCGTCAGAAGCCCGAAAGACTGACAACCAGTCTTACCAAGGCGTATTGTATTGCCCAATGAATGTGTTGTGAAGGTAAGATAGCCAGTCGCGTATCCAGTTGCACCCGGTTAGATTGGAAGGCCAACATAATTGGAAAAGGCTAGGCAGATTGATTCATTTGATATTGTATGGTGAGAAAACCGTAAAAAACCGTCTAAATCCAATTAATCCATACTCAATTATATTCTATGATGGAGGCTGGAAAACACGTCGATGTTTTGTTGGTGATCAAAAATGTCTCATAGTATATAAAAGTTAAACGGATACTAAGAAAAGTTTAAGAGATGCTGCTCAACTTCCAGCAGATATCGGTAATTTTTTCAAAAGATCTTGTTGTCTGTAGCGAGAAAAAAGGGTAGGTAGGGTAGGTAGGGTAGGTAGGGTAGGTAGGGTAGGTAGGGTAGGTAGGGTAGGTAGGGTAGGTAGGGTAGGTAGGGTAGGTAGGGTAGGTAGGGTAGGTAGGGTAGGTAGGGTAGGTAGGGTAGGTAGGGTAGGTAGGGTAGGTAGGGTAGGTAGGGTAGGGTGGGTAGGGTAGGTAGGGTAGGTAGGGTAGAGTAGGTAGGTAGGGTGGGTAGGTAGGGTAGGTAAGGTAGGTATCATAGTTAAGACAGGACAACGTCTGTCGGGTCAGCTAGTATAGTTATAATAATTGAACTTAACCGAAGTTTTGGGGAAACTCAACCGAATGGGAAACTGGATTAAAAGCAGAAAAAAGATGCATACAGTCCATTTTTAAACCTCAAACTATTGACAGCTGCGTGCCATCTTTTAAACGGAATAACAAGTTAACCTTACCGTGCATATATATTTTAGAAATGGCAGTGTTTGTAAAATTGAACCCTAATCGTTTTGACCGAATCATATAGCTGACGTATTTCCACGGAATAGGCGTGATAATAGTAGGCTATGTCTTCCTGCGAGAACGACTTCAATGCGCAAAAGTGTCTGCTACATGGCGCCGGTCGTTAATAATCTTAAACCGTGGTGTTGGAAAGAATTAAACATGGCGTTATTTAAAAAAAATAGACTTTTTTTTGTAGACATAGCGTAATAAAGTGTTACGGAATTTTTTGTGGTGAAACGAATTTCTTGATGACTTTTATTATATTTTTAGAAATTAAAAAAAGACATTTAGGTAATCTTAATTTAAATCCAATACGAAATGAGTTGATTGCAGAAGAATTGACTAACACATAATAACTATTGTAATATTATTATGTATAGGTGCGTACTACTTCGTGTATTTTGTACTTTTGCATGCCAGCTGGTTAAATATGGCTGTAGCTAATTATATTGTTTTGTGTCACCATGTCTTTTGTACCAAAAATTGCAAAATAAAATATCTTACTGCTTAATTCTCTATTTTTCATTAACGTTTGTTAGATTTAACTGTACAACCCTTTAGATTATTTGTGTGCTGTTAAGTTTTATATGTATATTAAATTTAAAAAAAAATCTTATCTTAACAATCTACGTTTGAAACCATTTGGAGAAAATTGTCAATTTGGTATAACTTGATGTGATGGCGACCGTAAGTTTATACTTTTTATCCATCTGAGATGATAATACTATGCGAGGGGTTGTCCATGTAATAGTTTAGTTCCAACTGTGGCCACATCTGCTATGGCGCTAGTTGTAGGCAATCGCTATACAAAATGCTACAAAAACAGTATCAAATAAACCGAGTATATAAAAATTCAAAGAGGTTGTAAATGAAGCTTAGAATGTTAAAGCAAATTAATATTCTAGATACTTATTCTTTAAAGAGCATTCATAATTGGGAATATTCTAGACAAAATTGTAGGAAAATTGACACAGCCGGTATAAAAGTGTTTTTTTTTCTGAAAACACATTTCTTAAATGTGTAAAACTAAAGTTAACAACAAAAGTTTACCTCCGCGCTCGATAGATGGCCCTCATCGATTAAAATGCGCGCTATCGTTTGGTGCACGCGATTTGGTTAGGGTCCCCGCGTCCCCACGGTCTGTATAGTGTAAGCTAGATGTAAGTTGTTTAGTTTGTAAGACATAGGAACACTAATTAATTCAGTCTAGAACCTTATTCAAAAGAAGTAATTTTTTGACAGTCCGGTAACATGGACTTATAATACTGAGACAAACCTGCGAGGTTTATTAATATTGAAACTTTATCATACTCGAAACACGATTATCATGTTTCGAAATTAATTAATAATAATAATATTTATTTATTTTCTCACCACAATATAGTATAACTTATACATTAGAGAGGTATCAATACAAAATACATAACATCAATAAATATATTGTGGGAGACTGGTGCCTAAACTAGACGTGAATTGAGCAGTGCTTACTTAGTACTATGTGGAAACGTGGTCCTAAGAGTCTAACAAATATTCGGGTTACTTCGCATAACCCTGTCATTTATTTAATGAATAAACTTAAGTCAGCTAGGGATATTCAGGTCAATAATTTTGAGAATACTATTGATAGACCTGACTTGGTACCCTGATTAATGTAACAACAAGCTGTGTTCCCGAAGGGGTTCCCCATCTGCAAACTTAACAAATTTTTAGGTAGTTAAACGGTTATCCTCTATTCAACCCCTTTAGGAAATGAAAAAATAAATATTATTTGTAGTTTTTGGTTTAATGGCGATAACAATAACTGTTTCGTAAAAATATGACGATTTGCAGTAGGTATAATTAAATTTGAAAGCTCTATTAATGTTTTAAACCACTTAACTACATGTAAGTAATTAGGTACAGTCGCGTTATTACATATGTTTAATTTGAAAAGAAAATTAAATAATTTCGGATGTCGTGCGGTCCACTTACGGCCGCTTTCAATATTCGATCGTGAATCTAAGATTACTGTTTATCCAGATTTTATCTGATCCGTCGATTGATGTAGAATCTGCATTCCAATATGCCGATCTCGTCTCCAAATCGATTGAAAAAAAGGGATAGGTCGTAAATTTGCGCCCTCCTTAACGTTTTGTTTTACGCATTTGCAGTAAAAGTACATCAGCGATTATTAATGAGTAAAATGGTGGTTGTTTTTTTCAAGCTAATCTATTTTATGTATACAATTTTAATTACAAGAAATTGCATACAAAGTAGGTAACAATAATAATTGATTGCGAAGTGGCAGCGGTAAAACAGATTAGAGATTAGTAAAACAACAATGTTTTGTTAAAGAGAACGGAACGTCAATCAACCGAAAAGTAGCGTCAGTCAGTTTTGAGTTTGACATTGACAAAACATTTACAAAATCACAAGTTTAATTTTTGTTTGTTTCTTGTAAAGAAGAAAAGCGAAAAATGGAACCAGAAACTGTAAGTAAATAATATCGTGCAATGGACATTCACGTCCACAAATGTATTATTTTTTGGTGTACAAGATAAATGCGTGAGGACGCGGTATTTCGCGCCATTTCGTACAAAACTTACTAAGCTTTATTTTATTTGTTTGTAGAGTAAAACCAAGCCTCTTTCGAAGGACGAGACGAAAAGGCTACTCTCCTTAATTGAGGGGAGCAAAATAATCAACAATAAGAAGACCAATGCCACCAAAAACAAAATAAAGGTGGAAGAATGGACGCGGAATGCAGGCGCCTTCAACGCAAGTATAGGCACCTGTCGCCGTACACCACAACAACTGCGTCTTAAGTGGGAAAACTTAAAAAAGAACTCACAAAAGCGCAGTACTTCAATACGGATGGAACGGATCAAGGTAAATATTAAGTTTAAAATTGAAAAAACAGAAAGCTTGGACGCTCGTTATTCTAGTAACTAGACTCTAGTGATTGTAAGAGTGACTGCTGAGCATGAGGTCCAATGCAGTGTTTTCAGGTTGGGCAGTGTTTTGAAGTTTTCCATTAGGAATTACTCAGTGGAAGCCCGGAGCCTGGATATTTGCCTGGTAGATAGCAATAGGCTGGCCCAGCTGAAATGTAACTTAAAACATAACTGGTAAAATGTGGGTGTACTACCGCTGCTCAACCTGTTGGGGAATACAGGGCATGATGTTATGTTTATATTTTACATAAAGTTAAGTACAGTAAATGTAGTCCAGACCATGTTGAATCATGTCATATTATGTTTCAGACTGGAGGTGGACCACCAGGGTACTTTCCTCCTGATGACATCCTGGATAGGGTCGCAGCTTTGCTGGGCAGCACTGGAGAGGGTCTCACAGTGAGGTTTGGTGGTGATGCTGAGCCCCAAATTATTGGTGATGGTGATGGTGATGGGAGTGTTGAGACAGCTTATATTGTGCCAGTTGAAAATCACATATCTCCAATGCTATTGATTGACAGTCCATTGCCTGTGAATAATCCTTCCACATCCATGGATTATACATCTGTTTCCACTGAATATCCAGTGTCCATGGGCAGTGAAGTGCCAGCCAATGGCATTGGAGATGAGTTGGTGCTGGGCACTATTAATACTCCAATTGTGCCAAAAGAAAAAAGGAATTTTAGAACTAGTGGTAATATCCTAAGCTAATTAATAATTTTAAACATTTTGATTTCCTATAGTTAATGCATTTTTGTTTTACAGGTTGTATTAAACGGAAGCTAATGAAGCCAGACAATGGGTGTCAAGCTCGAAATATGCATTGGCTGAATATTATATTGTTTGAAAATGTAATATTAGAAAAAGAAAAAGTAATATTAGAAAAAGAAAATATAATTTTAGAAAATGAAAAGTTACGATTAGAAAATGAAAAGTTAAGATTAGAGATGAGGAAGCTGAAGGGAGAGGATTTTTAGAATTAGTAATAACTTAGTATTTTATTCATAATTTCGTCACTTAAGTATTTAGTTTTAATGTAAGTAAATGTGCGTGTAGTGTGAATATGTTTTAATTTCGTCACTTAAGTATTTAGTTTTAATGTAAGTAAATGTGCGTGTAGTGTGAATATGTTTTATGTATGTAACAAATTAAACAATTTTGAAAAATTTATATTTTATTTCCTGAAATTATCATTGTATTGTATTATACTATTCGTACTGTGTAAAATAAATAGGTAATAAGTATTAAAAATAATTTAAAATTAATCCTTGTCTATGTCTGATATCATTTTGAATGCTGTCCGAATTCTCTGATGTCACATTAATGTCACTTTCTTCTGGCATTTCTACTTCGGGGGGGACTTCTTCAATATTATAATTTCTGCAGATGTTGTGAAGAACAGCTGTAGCAATTATAACTGCTTGTATGTTGTATAATGACAACCGCATGGTCAATGATATTACTGGGAAGCGACGTTTCCAGACTCCAAATGTCCTGAACAAAGAAATACATTCTTTCATGATCTTGGTAAATAAAAAGAAAAAACTGGTCCCATAAATAGGAACTTAATCTTAACAATCTCTAATAAAGTGAAAGCTTTATGAAATGGTGATTTTACCTTTCAATTGTGTTTCTAGTTTTTATGTGTGCCTCATTGTATCTTATTTCCTGGCTAGTTGATGGGTTTAACAAAGGTGTGAGCAAGTAAGGCCGGTTTGGATAGGCACTATCCCCAAGTAACCAGCGATTTCCTAGAATACCATCTTCACACTGGGCTGTAGTAATAGTTGGATACATCAGAAATTTATATTATTTTAAATGTTATTAGAAAGGACAATAAACCCAATATTACCTCTTAATATAGAATTATTAAAAATAGTAGCATCATGAGCAGAACCAGGCCACCGAGCAACAACATTTAATAATTTAAGGTCTGCATCACAAACAGCTTGGACATTGATTGAAAAGTATCCTTTCCTATTTCTATATTCCTCTCCTATTGTTGAACCTGTAATACAAAATATTTTATTTGTTGTAGCAAATGTACAGCAACTTTCTAAACAATTATTTGCAAATTTTTAATTGATAACAAATCAAGAGTTGTATACTTACATGGAGACTGAATGTGTACATGTGTACAGTCAATAGCACCACATACTCTAGGAAATTGAGCTATGTTATAAAATTTGTCTGTAGTTCTGAAATGCAGAAAAATGTATTTGCTATACAATCTAGCGATAGCAGCAGATATATCTGCCACTATTCTACAAGCTGAGGATAAGGACACTCCAGCAAAGTCAGCCACTGAATTAAGCATTGTACCCAATGCATAAAATCGAAGTGCCAATAAAAGTTGGTGCAATGGTGGTATACCGTTATTCCTGAAAATGATAATTAAGTTAGGTACCCGTTCTTCTAGGTTATGTATATTGAAGCAATTTGAGTAAAAACAAACAAATTTCTTACCGCCTTGATTTCACTTAAAGGGCATTATTTCATTCAAAACAGATTCAACTGATGCTTTGTTCATTCTGAATCTGAATGTGAACTCTGCGTCTGTTAAACTTGCCATAAAGTTGATTCGTTGAAAAGTTTTTGAGGACACAGCTCTCTCATGTTCGCTGTCACTACTATCCCAATCCGATAACTGAGCTAATACTTCACGATCACTATCACTATCACTTGAAAATATTTCCATTTTCACGCGTTTAACAGTACAATCGGTCAAAATTTGAGGATCGCAAATAAAGATCAATAACGTTCAAAAATCGATTAGTCAAAATCAGAGATCGGTTATAGAATAAGCATATCTGTCACTTTCATACAAATGTCAATCTAAAAACCCGATCCGCCCTCCCAAAGATGGATTGAAAAAAAAGATCGGGATGACGATCTATCGATCGGTTATTGAAATACTAAAAGTAGGAAATGGATTCAAATATCAATCTCAACCCGCAAATTAGGGATTAGGATTGGTTATAGAAAGCGGCCGTTAGAAATTAACTTAAGTAGTACCTTGGATTCTCACCAGCCAAATACATCCGGTATGTGACTGGTGATAATAACATATTCCCTCCCCCACTTACATTTTAGATTATAAGCAAGGATTGTTTAGGTGAAAAAAAAATAAATGGTATTCGATTTTTAAAACCAAGGAGTTTTCAATTAAAAAGATTTTAATATGACAGGAACAATGGAAATATTCCATTCCCGATACTTTTAGTGCAGCCCTAGGAATCTTGTATGCTTAATATCGCTTATATGCTTATTTGCTCTCAGTAATAATGGTGCGAACTTTACGTCCTTTGAATTCGGATTCGTAAAACTGAAAACCTCTTACTGTTGCATGAAAACCTAGTACTACGAATACGGTAAGGCCTGAATGGATCAATACTGTTGCCGAGCACGTGCCACGCCAACGCGGTTGCCATGACTACAGTGCAACTAGAGTGAAGTTCGCTGTACACATGCACTTTGCTTGCTGAGAAAAATATGAATTACATCTTATACAAATGCGTATCCCTATTGGAAAGTATTCCCGCTTTTGCAGTATTTAATTCTACTCCAAATTTATGTAATTTCTAATTGCAATTCTGTTATTTTTCGTAAGATATTTGCCAAGAAAAATAAATGTCAACCCATCCCTGAACTGCCCTATTCCGAGGTGATGCCTTTAACTAATAATTGAAATATAGACTCAACGGCACGGTTTAGTAAGACAAAATTTATATTATTTGTTTAGAATTTTATAACGGTTCGTTTTCATGCTATAATGTTTAGCTTTCCAGTGATGGTTCTCAAGAAAATTGCAAACAAAGTCGTGAAACCTAAATTTTCCAAGCTAACCGTGATCGGTATTAAAGAGACACGTATCAAAGTGTCTACAGAATGCAAGCAAAGGTCGACTTTAGTACTATGATGTTAGAAATGTATTTACGACAGAAAAATGGAAATACTTGTTACGTTATTATGATCTCAAAATTCTTGAATCAGTCTAGAAACGTTCATGTGCTCCTAGTATTGTGCCACGTATTTGAGGTGATTCAAGCGTTTGGAAACAAACGACTCAGGCCACGGGGGAGGAAGGGGGCTTATTAGTTCGTCTGTTCGTCGCTTGGTGAATTACACTTTTCAGAAGTGTTACTTAGCATTATAAACTATAAATTGCTTAAAACTTCGCATTTCATCGGACTTTAAAAAGTCGGAGGTGCATTCGTCGATTTAGGCAAAATGTGTCCAATAATTATAAAAAAATTACTTTCCTTGATAGTTTAAAAAAAAACAATACGTAAACCATTTCGTATGTTGCCGTTCCTGTGTCTGTTATAATTTACATGGCTTGTAAAAAATAAACTGCTTCTGTAAAATTTTAGTAATAAAAACTTTAGTTGGGGCAAAAACGAAAATAAAAAGTCCTAAATACAAAGACCGGAGACTTCCGACAGCCTAACGGCGGCATGTCGGTTGTTTTGAGGTATTCAAACAATCTTGTCAATAATTTTCCTATTGTATTCTTTCAGTATTTATTAAAAATTGCATTTGGATGACTATTTCAATTGTATAATGACAAGCTGTTATTTTATAAGCATAAATAATACTTTATCTTAACAAATTGAATATTTTATGCATAAAGACAGACCGAAGTTGAACGCATTTGCCTTATTTTCGTTATTTTATTTAAATTTTGGGTTTTTTACAATTCTTGTACTCACTATTTCCTATTTCTTGACAGATCTACCATTTTATTGTTGTATTTTATTTTATTCCATTCATTGCGTGCAGATTGACACGTGAGGACCACGTACCACGGCAGGTAACGACGCTTTCAGGTTCGATATTCGCCGTCCTGAAATACTGGGGACGCAGAATTATTGGAAGCTGGATGCATATTTTTAGTTTCATGGTGTGACGTTCATAAAAGTCCTTATTCCAAGGTGTGTAGGGTCAAAATTGCAATCAATACGTGCATACAAACTGCATCAGAACTCTGTTAGCGACCCCGTACAATGATAGAGAATGAAACGACACAAACTGACTTTCATTGACTTCGCAAAATTTTGGAACAATATATTTGGATTAGTCTGGGATTATTGTAGGCCTCAATTTGTCTGCTTTAGATATATACGCGAAATTGAATGAATAAGGTTACACATATATGTTTCTATGAAAGAATACGATAACGGATGACAGGATCCTAGTAAGTTTATCTTGAAAATCCTAGAAAAATTTTAGATGATTAGAAACAACAATGAGAAATAGTTATTTGTTATGCAAGGCTGGAAAGTTGATTTTTGGCGCGAGTACTTCTATTGAAACCTGAGTAAGCGAAGGATTCTAGGGTTGAACCATGAGCGAAGCGAGTGGTTCAAATATAGAATCCTGAGCGTAACGAAGATTTCAAAGGTACGAGACGCAGAAAAGCTTTGCTGCCGAGCGCAACACACAATTTTTCACCTCACTACAGCGAGGAAACTGCTAGGTGCAAGAAAACAGGTGTTATATGTTGAGTTTTATTTTGTTCGAGTGTCTCAGATACATTGACTCATGTGAAGAAAATAACAGATACTTGGCAATGTATCTTATGAGTTACATAGAATATCTCCAAAATTAAATACCCTGCATTTTGTTCTATATCCTACTTGTCCTCTAAGGAGAATGAAAGAAAAAAACTAATTTAATACAAATAACTAACTAATTTAATTTAATATATATGTACATATTTATTTTTGCCAAGCAAAGGATTAAATAACATATTATATTAGTATTAATTATTTTATTTAAAAAAATAAACTTAAATTACAACACAATTGGGTATTTGACAGGGTAATATTTTTATGGCATATATTTAAATGTGACGTCACAGATTTTTTTAATCAAATGGAATACTTATTAACATTAATTCCAATTTTACAATTATATCCTCGCAAAATATTTAATTTCTGTACTGTGATGGAAGTTTTTAAGGTGAGCGGTATTATTTAATATTTTATTTTAGACTGTGTCATGCATTTTCAGTGGACTGGCAGAATAGAAAATTATTAAATAGAAAGGTTCGAATTTTAAAAACTCTTTCCACGCTAGAGAGCAAAAAGCGATTTTCGGCTCAGATTTCGAATGACAAACAGACTCTTTCCGAGCCTGTGAGGTGAAAAATAATTTGACGTGACTGTAGTCTTTGCTACGGCAGCTCGAGTGCTCATAGCTGAACATACATATGCTATAGCTACACTTTGTAACTTTTAACTGTGTTTTATGAATATCCACCGTAATTATCATCGGCCACGGCAGACCTTAGCCATTGACCTCTCCTATATACCTAATCCTCGGCTATACTTAACTAGCTATTATCCTGTCACTTCGATCATAATCACTCTACTTTAGTATTAAGGCGTAATGACAGGACGGTTATTAGATTTGTTGTAACATTATAATTAAAATCCATATTAATATTATAAAATCCAAAGTAACTTTGTCTGTATTCGTTACCTTTTCATGACTAAACCACTGATTTGGCAGAGAGATAGATTGCGTCGCGGGGAAGGACATCGGCTACATTTTGTCAAAAAATTTAGCGATATAACTGAACTGTACGCGGAGGCTAGGTCTAGGTCTGGCGGTAAGTGACTCGTCACAACGGTTACGCACTAATGATCTGAAGCTTTGCAATAAATATAATTAATTTTCTTAGCCTAACGAACGGTTAACTTTAAAATCACACGCTAATCATAATGATGAAGTTTTATGAATGTGTACTGTTGTTTTCAGCTTGAAAAGTAGGAGTTTTGGACCCAATAAATGGCGATGTTGTTGAGATTTTAAAACCGTGCAACGGAGGGGCAGGTCGCTAGTAGTTAATTAATTAATTTAAATTGCTCAAGTTTGGAAATCCGATGTCTTGTTGAATGTGTGTGTGCATGTACATTTGTTACTCAATCACGCCGGAACGGCTAAATGGATTTGGATGGATATACATATAGTTCATTCAATAAATGAATTAACATAAATGATGTCCACTTGGGGCAGCCGCTGGTAGAAGCTAATAAAAAAATCTTCAAAATCGGTTCACGTAGTAAAAAGCTATGAGGTAACACATAACAAAAAATACGGTCGAATTGAGAACCTCCTCCTTTTTTTGAAGTCGGTTAAAAACAAAAGCTAACATGTCAAGTTAGTTTCAAATTCTGCCACACCGCAGCCAAGTCAGTTTGGGTGCGCCTTGTGTAGGTATGTGTGAGTCAGAGGGTGTTTCAGAGTAAATGAATTAACATAAATACCAGTCACTGAATGGGATCGATCTGTGACGTCACGAGACGTCATGACCTAGATGTCAAACCATCTCTTCCATGCTTATGGAATCCTAGTACCACAGCACGGGAAATAAAACTTTTTTTTTACTCTTCACCTACATTTCTGGGCCTAGTTTTGACCTACAAACGTGGCCTGTGAGGTGTGTATGTATATGTATGTATGTTCAACATTTTCATTTATACTGCAAACGAAATTAAATAAAATAGCTCACCTCTGCTTCGCATAGTGTTTACGACTTGAAAACATGGAGATTTTTTTATTATACGTAATTAAATTAATTAATAGCACTGAACTCTAAAGGTGCTTCCCCACCGGAGTAACATTTTGTGGAGTAACATTTACAAATATTAGTCGGCAATTAACAGATAACAAAAAAATATAGCAAGGATTATAGAAAGTTACTTAATGTTATCATATTGTTAAATGTAGCTCAATAAAAAACTACTTTGGTGTGGATAAAAACGGATAAAACTTTGCACCATAAAACGGATAACAACAAAGCAGCAGTACTCGTAACATAATTTGTGCTACAAATATTTTTCAGAGACTTTGTTCGTTATCCGGTGTAGAAGAATAATAGGGATTTAGGTTTGATTTATTTTACCTTACTGACACTTTGCAGACCGTCAGTATACAGTGCCTTAATTAAAATCAGTAGTAATTTTATTCTTCATGCATTTTTGGCACACATACACTAAAATGACATAGTACTTAGACGCCAAAGTGTCTTTTCTATTTTTGTAATTATTTGTATATAGTATGTTAGATCGTCATTTAATTTAAGTATAGTATAAGTAGTTATTAATTAAAATAAACTAAAATGACATGAGTATTTATAATTGGGAAATAGTTAAAGTCAAACTTGGGTGAGAATGTATTATTATGTATAAAAGTATTTGCTACTACAAGCATTCCGTGCGAGGTGTGGTGACGAGGTTTTCTTGATCTCTTGGCACTTCATGGACTCCTGGCTTGCAGCATATTTAAGCACAGTTTTACGCAAGCGCATTTCAGGCCATATCACGTGGACCATTCACCCCTTTGATTCAAGCTTGCACTGTCCCATAGGAGTTAAAACAACACGTGGTATTCACTTTCAGCATTTCTGGACTCCTTGTGCTGTTACCACAGTCGCGCATTCTGCTGCGCAACAAGACATCCGTTATGATAAGCTGTAGCGCAATGAATATTGTTGATTGGTTAAAATGAAAAATGTTAAATACCACTTTTGTACCTCAGCCTGTAGTGATTTATAATAATTATATTTCTCCCCAAAATAAAATATTAGAAGAAAAATGAGTTAGAAAGCTCTGCATAGAGTAAATTTAGATA
Organism: Hyppa rectilinea; assembly: GCA_951799385.1. NCBI lineage: Eukaryota > Metazoa > Arthropoda > Insecta > Lepidoptera > Noctuidae > Hyppa > Hyppa rectilinea. Next base: position 24,828,769 of record OX637300.1, on the reverse strand, counting down.
ACAGTAATTTCCCACTAAATGTGGACGAATGTTTTGATGCTCTGTAACTTTTTCGCCTACCGTTTTTTATATTCTTGAACATATTGTTTATATAAGACAGTTAGCTTTTAAATTATGTAAATTTCATTTGTTAAAAAAAAACATTTCGAAATATAAAAAATTGTAGTATCCCACCGGTATCGGGACCAAGTTACCGGTGGCCAGGGCTCCTGAGAGAGGAATCTCCTAACTAGACGCGCCATGTTCAAGAGTACCGCTTTCTGGATCAAGCCCCCGATACAAGAGCCTAACAAGAGCCTTTTCAGTATTTGGTCGAGGCTCTTGGTTATTATGCCATTGGCCGTCATATCCATTTGTGTAAATAAATATAACCTAGTCTCAAAAACCAGATACGAAAAAACTTAATATTGTAACATTCTCCCAGACGTTCCAACTGCAAGTATGTGTTTGAACGCACAATATCGGGTACTATGGATACATTAAACAAAAAAAAGTTTGTTCCGTTATCTATAAGTAAATTGTCTGTTTTGTTTTGACCACATACTTACAAAGAAATCCTTTCGTAAAGGATGAGATTTTGTTTATTTGACCACGTAACATAAATGTAAAATTTCTACCAACACAAGTAAACACGTCTTGCACGCTGCAGCGAAAGGTAGTTGTTATGTACAAACCTCCTTGTTGGGTGATTTCCTAGTGACACACTCTATAAATAGTGATCGGGATCACTCCAAGATACGTATACCTTCTATAATATCAAATACATGACATTATATGCACCCTCTCATCCTTCTGTTATCCTGGCATAACATGGCAACGGTATCGATTTTGATTCCATTCATCACAGCGACGCCATCACAACCACCATGCAAAGTTGTCTTAATTTCAATTTTGCCTTTTTCTCAATTTTTTGCACGAACTTTTGGCAAAAGATACGCATTCTGTACTGAATTTTTCTTTTATAATTACTGTAAAAAAATAAACCTACTAAAACCACTTTGCTTGAATAAGCACAGCCACTTTTAAATAATCTACGGAATTTAGGTGCTGCCAAACTTGTTGCTTTTTAATTAGATAATATTATAATTATCTAATTAAAAAGCAACAAGTTTAAAAACATATCGAACAATCATAATCGAAACCTTCAAAAATATAAATAATTGTTTTGGTGACGTTGTCCCTTGAACCACGATAAAATTAATTGCGTGTTACGGAAGGAACATGGATGGGTTTTAGTCAGTAAGAGACTGACACTCCCTTCCGCTCCACCCAGAGCGGGAGCAGTCATTGGATGATATCCCAGCCTTAAAAAAAAAAAGCGGTGGCCATTAGAAATGCCAACATATAATAATTGGTACATACACGTACCTACATAATTATATTTTTAAAAACCATTCATAAACATTCAAGTTTGGCGTAGTTTATAAGAAAATATTTTTGAAAATTTAACTGACTTCGATGATGTTCCGTTTCCATGGAATCGGAACTGATATGGTAGTAACCATATCAGTTCCATGTGCCATGGAAACGGAACATAACGTTCCGCAACCAACTAGGAGATAAGGATATAGAGAAGGTTGCAACCGGGAACAGTTCCGAAATACTCTTAGACTAGCACTGGCCGGTACGTAGCTATTATATTAGGTCTTTACCTATGAAATTGCCGTTCTGCAGTACTGGCCATTTCAAATCAAAATAATTTTTGTTTGGCTATAAATTCTAATTTCAAATTAATTTTATTTTAAAAACATGTTTTTTTTTTCCAAAAGTCGTCATTTGTTTATTGATTAGTGTTACATTTTCATCGCATTTCAATCTTTTTCGTCATCATGGATACGTTAAAAATTCGAGTAATTATGGAATATGAGTACCGTCGTGGCTGCAACGCGGCACAATTGGCACGCAACATCAACGACGTTTACGGAGCTAACACTACAAACCAACGCACCACCTGTTATTGGTTTGCTCGCTCTCGTTCTGGAAATTTCGACCTGAAAAATGAACCTCGCGGTCGTCCGAAGACTTTGGTCGACAATGACGAATTAAAGGCGATTGTGGAAGCTGATGATACACAATCTACTGCTGAATTAGCAGCAGCTTTCGACGTTAGCGTCAAAACAATATTGGTCCATTTGCGTCAAATTGGCAAGGTAAAAAAGCTTGACAAATGGGTGCCCCACGAACTCAATGATCGCCAGCGCGAAGTACGCGTCGCGACGTGCCTTGCACTGCTCAACAGACACACAAATGAAGGAATATTGAACCGCATTGTTACCTGCGATGAAAAATGGATTCTGTTTGATAACCGCAAGCGCTCAGCAAGTTGGTTGGATCCTGGTTCAGCACCTAAACAATGCCCTAAACGAAAAATTACCCCTAGAAAAGTGATGGTCACTGTTTGGTGGTCTAGCGCCGGTGTGATTCATCACAGTTTCTTACCAATAACTTACTAACGGGGTGAGCATTACTGCACATGTGTACTGTGAAGAACTGAACACAATGATGGAGAAACTGGCACATCTCCAACCAGCATTGGTCAATCGCTCGTCTCCGCTGCTCCTGCACGACAACGCGCGACCTCATACTGCACAGCAGACGGTCTCCAAGTTGCAAGAACTGGGGTTGGAAGCTCTCCGTCATCTGCCCTACTCACCAGACCTTGCGCCTACAGACAACTACTTTTTCCAGAATTTGGATAACTTCTTGGCGGGAAAAAAATTCAATACCCGAGAGGCAGTACAAAATGCCTTTGAAGAATTTGTTGCCTCCCCGTCCAGCTGATTTCTTTAAGAAGGGCATCAATAAACTGCCACTGCGTTGGCAAAGATGCATTGATTGCATGGGTGATTACTTCGATTAATACAAATAAAAAATACATGAAAAAAAATCGTTTAAATTTTTTCATACAAAACGGCAATTTCATAGGTAACCTACTCGTATTATTAGTACTTAATACCCAAGAAATAAAGAAATTATGTATTAAAACAATTCCCAATAAGTATCAACGAAGTAATGAAACTACACTCAGCAGCAGAAAATGTGGACTAAGCCTACACCCCCCCAAAAAAACGTGATACAAGTATTAAAGTTTTAATAATGCTTGCCGGGGTTGGCCGTGGATGGGTTTACACCGAGATGGACCATCTTTACATACAGAGACTCCTCCGTGCCTCAGAAAGCACGTTAAGCCGTTGGCTCCATCACCGGTATATCCGGTTTGACGTCTCCACCCAGACCTCAAGCGCGCCGTTCCGACAGGCCCCGAGTGGTCCGCGGTGGGCGCTGAAGCAGCTGGACCGGGAGCTCCTCCTGGAAGCCTCGATCGTGCAGGCCTGGGTATCATCACCGGTCAGGCCTGCCGACATCAACGACGAGGCAGAGTGGTTCCGGGAGGCCATGTCCGAGATTTGCGACGTGGCAATGCCCCGAGTCCGGCCAGGATGCGCCCGACGTCAGGTGTACTGGTGGTCGCAAGAGGTAGAAGAACTTCGCAAGGAGTGCGTCGAGGTGCGCCACCTGTACACCAGACACCGCAGGCTCCGCATCCGCCCTCCGGATGCGGCAGCCACGGAGGCGGAGCTGTACGAGGGGTACAGAGCGGCGAAGACCGCCCTCCAAGAAGCTGTCCAGCGGGCCAAGGACTCGGCCCGCGAGGACATGGTGGGGACTCTGGATAGAGATCCATGGGGGCGCCCATATAAAATGGTGCGGAACAAGCTCCGCACCTGGGCCCCCCCTCTGACGCAGAGTCTCCGCCCCCAGCTGGTGGAGGAGGTGGTGAGCGCTCTGTTCCCCTCACGGGGGGAGCATACTCCCCCGCCTATGGCTCCGCCCGAAGCAGACCACGAGGACGACGACGACATCCCCGAAGTGACCGAGGTAGATCTGAGAGCGGCGGTTGGAAGGCTCAAGGCCAAGAATACCGCCCCAGGACCCGACAGCTTGCCTGGTAAAGCCTGGGTCCTGGCCTCAGGGGCTCTCGGGCCCCGACTGGAGGCGCTCTTTAGCGCATGCATGGAAAGAGGCCAGTTTCCGCTCCGTTGGAAGACGGGGAAGCTGGTCCTTATACAGAAGCCAGGGCGCCCTGCGGACTCTCCGTCCGCATTCCGGCCCATAGTGCTGCTCGACGAGGTCGGCAAACTCTTCGAGAGAATTATTGCAGGCCGCCTCGTCGAGCACCTTGGAAGGACGGGGCCGGACCTTGCGGACTGCCAGTTTGGCTTCCGCAAGGGGCGCTCGACGGTGGACGCCATCATGCGCGTTAGAGCCCTCACGACGGGGGACGCGGTGTCCCAGGGTAGGGTCGTCGTGGCGGTGTCACTCGACATCGCCAACGCTTTCAACACCCTGCCCTGGAGTTGCATTGGGGAAGCACTCCGGTATCACCGGGTGCCAACCTACCTCCGTCGAATAGTCGGGGCGTACCTGACGGGCAGAGCCGTCATCTACCCCGGTCGCGATGGGGAATGGAACCGGCGAGAGATGTCGTGCGGTGTCCCACAGGGATCGGTTCTGGGGCCGCACCTGTGGGACATCGGCTACGACTGGGTGCTGCGGGCCGACCTCCCTGACGGCGTCAGCGTAATTTGTTACGCTGACGACACGCTGGTCTTGGCGCAGGGAAGGTCGCATCAGGCGGCGGCCGACGCGATGACACGCGGGGTTGCGATAGTCGTTGAGAGGATCCGGCAGTTGGGTCTCGAGGTGGCATTGCACAAATCCGAGGCCATGTCCTTTCATGGGCCTCGGAATAGGCCACCATCGGGATCCCAACTTACGGTAGGAGGGGTTCACATCGGCGTCGAGACCACGATGAAATACCTAGGTCTGGTCCTCGACAGCCGATGGAATTTCGTGGAGCATTTCCGACGTTTGGCCCCCAAGCTGGAACGGACTGGGGCCGCCTTCAAGCGGCTCTTGCCCAATTCAGGGGAGTCGTGCGGTCCGTGGCCCTTTACGGGGCCCCGGTGTGGGCGCGTTCATTGCGGCGGCGAGCCGCCCACTACCTGAACGCGCCCCAAAAGGTGGTAGCCATTCGGCTAATCCGGGGCTACCGCACGATCTCGGGCGAGGCGGCAAGCCTCCTTGCCGGACTGCCGCCGTGGGATCTGGAGGCGATAGTCCTCGCGCGCCTGTACGAGTGGCGCGCGGAGGTACTAAGCCGGGGGGAAACTCCGTTTCCGCAGCAAATTGCGGCGGTGCGGACGGACCTCCGGCGCGATCTCATGGCGGCCTGGAATCAGCGACTGTCGCAACCCAGCGCAGGGCACGCCACGATAGTGGCGGTAAGGCCCCTCTTTGAGGAGTGGCTAGAGAGGCGTCACGGCGCCCTCACCTTCCGCCTGACGCAGGTCCTCACCGGACATGGATGTTTCGGGAGGTTCCTGCACATCATCAGGCGGGAGGAAACGCCCGGGTGTCACCACTGCGAGGATCGCCCAGAGGACACGGTAGAGCACACGGTGCAAACCTGCCCCGCTTGGGCGGAGCACCGCCGTGTCCTCGTAGAGGCGATCGGCGGCGGCGACCTCTCGCGCCCGGCCCTGGTGCAAGCCATGGTCCGGGGCGAGAGGGAGTGGGAGGCAGTCACCTCCTTCTGCGAAAAAGTTATGCTCGCGAAGGAGGTGGCGGGATGGGAGAGAGAAAGGTCCTCCCGTCCCAGCCACCGCGGGAGACGCTCCGGGCGTCGGGAGCCACGTGACGACTCCCGGCAACCGTAGGCGCGGGCCTGCGGGCGTCGAGTAATGGGTGACTCACCGTCCGATCAGCACCAGACCCGTGCCGTACGGCGCGTATATGTTCCACGCGCGCCTCAAAGAGATGTCAGCATATGAAGGGGCCCCTCAGGGCCAAGTCTGCCGGGTAAGCGGGATTGTCCGAAAGGGTTACCGCTACCCCGGAACATAAAGGGCTACGGAAGGAACATGGATGGGTTTTAGTCAGTAAGAGTCTGACACTCCCTTCCGCTCCACCCAGAGCGGGAGCAGTCATTGGATGATTTCCCAGCCTTAAAAAAAAAAAAAAAAAAAAGCCGTTGGCTCCGGCTTTCACTTGTGCATCTTTGACAGTCTTTAAGGGTCGCCAGAAGCCCGAAAATCTGCCAGCCAGTCTTAACAAGGGGTGTTACTAGGTTGTGGAGGTAAGATGAGCAATAGTTCCATGTAAAATACTGCTATTCAGCTGCATCCGGTTAGACTGGAAGCCGACCCCAATATACACACATCAAAAGTGTCTAGGGATCAACATATATTTTTGCAATAACTTTTCTCTTGATTGATATTAATTTAAATTTTCTTTAAGGATTCATCAAATAAAGTGTTTTCGTTTGTCTCAGTAACGATAAACCAAGTCACCTTTGCATTAATAAAGAAATTTGCCATTTTCCTAATAAAGGGATTTTTGACATTTGAACCACTAACATTAAAGTTCGAAAAAAATACTGAAATAACAGTTTTCTTTAAAATTTTATTGGGTAACTTAAACAATTAATAATCCGTGTTTCTACCGCGAACACTAACAACACAAGAACATCGGTTTGGCATACTCAAAATGAGTTCATCCAAATCACGCTGTGGAATGGCCGCCCATGTTCGTTGCAACAACAAAAAAAGGTCTTCTTGCAACTGGATACCCTCCATATTCGGCAGAGCTCTTCTCTGTAGCATATCCCATGCATGCTCAATCGGGTTCAAGTCTGGCGACTGAGCAGGCCAGGGCAGGACATTGATGTTAGCTGCGGCGAGAGTCTGTCTTACAACTCTTGCGGTGTGCGGTCGTGCATTATCATGCATTAACTGAAATAAGGGACCGATTTGCACTTGTAGAGGAACGATGACGTCAGATACAATCGTCTCAGCATAAATTTGAGCGTTGAGGTTGCCTCTGATCCAAATCAACTCAGTTCTTCCGCCGATCCAAATACCCGCCCATACCATGATGGTTCCACCACTATAAGGATGGACTTCCTGGCAGGATTTTAATCGCTGTTGGCGTCCAGGGGTTCTCCAGTGTCGTATACGTCTTGTATCCGGTCTCATACCAAAACGAGACTCATCAGAAAAGCACACGAAACGCCATTGTTCTTCTGCCCAATTTCTGTGTTCAAGAGCCCATTGATATCGAATCCTACGATTGTGCATTGCTATAGGTGGTACCCGTAGCGGTCTTCGGGAATGAAGGTTCACTTCATGCAAGCGGTTTCTGACTGTTTGGTCGCTAATTAAGTTCCCTGAAGAGTGATGAAGCCTCACGGCTAACATCATGGCGGTTATTGTTGGAGCTCTTCGAGTTAAGATTTGAATGTATCGGTCTTGTCTCCGTGTGGTGCAGCGATACCGTCCTTCATGGCGCTCAGCCACGGTACCAGTGCTTCGGTAACGTGTCCAAAGTCGACTGATAACACTCTGACTTGTATTCAGAGCTAAAGCCACAGTACGTTGCCGGGAACCAGCTTCTATCATTCCCACGGCTCTGAGCATTTCTTCCCTGCTTAAATGACGTCGCCGCTCCATAATAACGTTGGTTTTAATCAGTAGTAGGGAAACAGTAGCACTAATAATGTCTTCAATGCGTTGTATGTTTTTATAGGGAAAATATTGACAGCTGATTTTCATCTTTTACTCGAATTTGATTGACAGTTCCTGTTTCAAATTATGAAATGCACCAAAAAGGATCCATATAAATTTATAAAATCATAAATTTATTACAAAGCCACATCTCAATCTCAAGAAATCCGCATAAAAATGCTTGATCCCTAGACACTTTTGATGTGTGTATATTGTAGTCATTCGGCTTACTAAAAATCATCATCCACGTTGTTAAATGTCCATGTTACTAAATACGTAACAGAAACTTCAACCACGAATATCTTGTATAAGTTTTTGATGTTCGCTTAAATTTTTGGAACGATGAACCTTAACGTAGGTTGGAGTTGATTGGAGGAAAATGTAGCAATCGTCACGGTCCTAAAATAAAATTGTTCGACCGGAGTAACCCCGTCAGATACGAAGTTCTTTTTCACGTATTACAAACACCAAACACTTTTGACACTTAAAAATTGTCTCCTAGAAACTTACTTTTTTTTTTGAAGTTTATTAATATGAACTCGTCACACAACAAGAATGGGCTAGTTGACGCTTTTGAGCAACCAATTTTCTATATTGTTTATTTACCTACCTCAAAATATAAATATTTCTTCCCAATAGAAATATTCAAATTAGTAGATTTACTCATACATGCACACTAGTAACATTCATGTGTTAAGTTTTGACAGAGAGACAGAGGTTGCATCTGTCCTGGTCACTGAAATTTGTACGGTGTTAGTTAGAGAGAGACAGTTTAACGATACTTTTTCCAGTTTTCATCAAGAAGGGTTTTACTCACCCCTACAACAGCGATGACTGGTGTTGGTTCGGGCTAACAGTACATTTTCTTCGCTTTCTGATATCCTAGTACTTCGAGGTTTGCGCCGAAGCATTTGCCGTTCCATAGAACAGATAAAATTAGTTTTACGGTTCTTTCAATATAATGAGCAATTTATGCAGCTATAAATAAAAAAAAAATCTGCTCATCCGAAGATGTTGTTCTGTCCAAATGTCGAAATTATTTATTTTTTATTCACACAGTAAGACCCAAAAACGAAATTGTAACTACCCCTACCAGTCAACCAAGGGTGGTGAACAGATTAGATGGATGGTACTTTAATTGAGAGAAGTAATAATAGAAAGTTAAAGTCACACAAAATGATTCATTAAAGAAATCTCATAGAAAATGCACTTTCAGTTTTCCCGCATTTTCCAGACAACTTTCCAAATTTTCTTCCCGTAAGAACTTTATTCGGATTATTGCGAAATAAAATGAAGTTTATTTACCAGATGGGACTTACCAAACAAAAAGCTGAGCTGGAAGAAAGGAAATGTCTTCTAAAAACTACACAGATATACTTTTCCAACAATTTTTCTTGCGCTATATATATTTCTAATATTATAAACGTGAAAGTTTATAAGGATAAAGGGATGTATAGATGTTTATTACTCTTTCACTTAAATTTTATTCAGGTAGTACGTTCCGTGCGTTAATTTTCGACAGACGCGCGGGCGAAGCCGCTGGTAGAAGCTTGAATAATTATTCATGTTTGACGTAAGTTATTTGGTCATTGAGTTCTCTTTAATTGTTTCAACCTCTGTAGCACATATTTTTTTGTTATCCCAGGAAAATTAATTGCCGATATAAATGAAACTATATGATCTATAATTAACTATTTATTGCTTCACAGCATTGTAAACAAAGCGAAGCATTGATCCTGAACCAAAACTACTTACTTTGTAATTAATTGTAATAGCATCGACATAATGCTGGTAAACCGGTTTTCGTAACGCAATGCTAGATGTCACTATTATCACAAAGAAAGTGACGTAGCGTCGTCGATCGCTGGCTTAGCCGATTAACCTCCTGTCTCATTCTGCTATCCTGGTACCAAAACTCAAATGCAAAGCCAATGTTCGAAAAAATGGATATTTCACAAGTAACGTCGTTCGTGCACAGTGTTCAAAATAATGTTGTTGAAAAACACGTAAACGCTGCAACTTGAGTACGGGTACCAGGATAGAATAAGTTCTTGGTGGTCATTCGATAAAATTGAAAATGGTGCCATCTAGGCACGCTACGCAATGTGAAATACGGCCGTTTCTGAGTAGACTTCAACCATCTTTTAAACCAGTTCAAACAATGGTTAAAAGACAGCTTAATGGCAACACGTCTGGCTCTTTTTGAGAGTATTCTGAGATCAACGTCTTAGCAGTACAATATTTTAAGAATGAGCATAAATGAATCAAGTACGCGGTTTTTTGCCTTCACAAAACATTCGAATTCCATTATTATAAATTATTATAATAATGGAATTCGAACGGAATTTCGTTTGTGTCTATCTTACGTATTAACGTAAGATAGACACAAACGAAATAAACACACTGTTGGTGTGAATAATTCGTTACCTCGTATGACTGTTTATCTACTGGAAGAAATTTACTATAAATGATGGTGAAAACCTCACCAAAACCCGTTGCGAAGTTTAGAGTAGACCGAACGCGATAATACAGCTAGACACGATAAGTCACTTTCATCTAAACTTATAATAATTTAAAAAATAAAAACATCCGAATTGACAACCTCCTCCTTTTTGAGTCGGTTAAACATCGTCGTGAAGTCAATACTTTAAAATTTGAATATTATTGAATTCAATAATATTAAAAAAGTAATTGCTATGATTTCTAGGAACGATTCTTATACCGAAAATATATATTGTAGATTTTTTGTCTGTTTATCTGTGAGAAAATTTCACCAATGAAACTGAACGGGGCCACCGAATAAACCTCGTTTAAGATAAATGTACATACAATTTAATTTTTTCTATGAAATATTAACACTGACAGCTCTTGAACTCTTGGTAATTCTAAAGACTATTTTAAATTATGATGCTATTTGCTATGTGGGATGAACAATACTTTATGTTAGTATTCTTCTATATATAGATTACCACATATAGTTAAAGGGCCAGAATATTAAATGATCGCACATAATTATGTCACAATACACAGGACATACATGGGATCTGATAGTTTTAGCAGGCGGGAAAACTTCAACGACGTCGTTCTGGAGTACTAGCACTTCATGACTTTTCAGAAGCAAGGCTTTTTTTTTTTTTTTAATGCTGGGAAATCATCCAATGACTGCTCCCGCTCTGGGTGGAGCGGAGAAGCAAGGCTGACGCACAATTATATCAATTGTAGTTTTGTAGTGAAATCCACACTATTTTTGCCCATACCATACGTACCTACGTAAAAAAGAGATGTTGCTATAGTATTAGTTTGACTGTGATAGTGCGTGATAGAAATAACTCTGTACTATCCATAAAATTAGAATAAACTGAATCACAGAACGTAAGTTTAATGTACATTTATTTAAATATTTTACGTGTAATTGCATTATGTAAATAAGAACTCATCAATCAATCCATTCCCTAATATTCGCTGAAAAGGGTAGGAAAAGTACTTCTTTTAAAAAGACTTTTTAAGTGTTCTTGGAGAGATTCTAATCAAAAATATTTCTCCTTAACTGCAGAAAATTTTTATATGGGAAAGCAAAACAGTTTCTAGCCGTGACAATGCTACGTCGTAGCTGCGTAGTGGGAGTATTTACGAAGCTTTGTGCTTTAGATAATTACTGTCTGGTAATGTTAGTAATAATAGACCCAATCGCGTGTTTATTGTGACACGCTATAAAGTAGTCTTTCTCGGTGTGCAATCTATCTCTTTGCCAAATTTTATCGAAATCTGTGGGTGGTTTAGCCGTGAATAGATAATATACAGACAGATAGAGTTACTTTCACATTGTTTATATTAGTATGGATAAAAACGGCACTACACCAATAAAAACAATTGGCTATCTTATTGTAGGTATATAATTTAATTAATATGTATTAACATGGAACAATGGACACCCTTGAATACTTTCTTTCGCAGAACACCAGTGATTGGCAAACATGTACTTTGTATTTAACTAGACAATTTTATTTTGTATGTTTATTTTGTGTTTTAATCTTTCCAGTTTTGGGATGTGGATGACAGCATTAACAACACGCTACTGAGGATCGATGACAGTGGTTGTCGCGTCGTAAACCTCGACCACACAGTACGACTCCTAATCAGAGAATCCGACTGCCTAGTCAAGATGGGCGTCGAATTACCCATTGTGTGCCACTCGTTGTATGCTAAGAAAAACTACTTTACGCTCGTCAATGATTCTTTACAAGTGAGTTGTAAATACTTTAAATAGTTCCGTCCAGTTGAGTGGTTTACTCGAGTAAAAGTTGAGTAAACAAAAGTTTGACCTATTTCCGTCTAAAATATTTATAAATTCTGTCATGTTGTTTTATATCTATCTTTTTTTTTCAGTTCCTCCTAGTGGACTACCTTCACACAGTACGGCGTGTGAAACTCGAGGTTCGCCCGCTTTTTCTCCCTCAAGTTGTTCGCTTGTCGTCTCTTTTACTCCCCGGCCTCCGGTTTGTGGGTTGGACCAGTGATGACTGGCGGGAATTCATAGACCGCACCAATGCAGCTATCAAGAGCTTTGATGTCCTAGTAACAAGAGTCCACGATATATTATATAGTAAGCGTATAATATATTTATTATGAATGGAATGCAAGAAGTTACTTTAATAACTTTACCTGGTAAGTTGCACACTTACACTCCACAGTTTAACATCAATAAGTTGTTGTTGTGAATATTTGGCTTTTAAATGTAAATACGTAATTAAATAAAATAGACTACTATAAGTTGTACTAATAAGTTTTCCGTCAAGTATTAAGACTGAACTAGCAGATAATTTGCAGTATATCTGCCGGGGAATACAGAATAATACAGATGATTTCAATTGTCGTGCGTTTTATGATACAAAATTGTGTAAATGTTACAAATGTTTAATGTTTCTTTAATCGGGAGGTAAATTATATTTATTTTATTACTTTGCAGAAGAAACACCGTGGTTAGTGGAAGAATTTGTAAAATATATAAAACGTCGAAACTGGAAAAGTAAACTAGTTTTTTTTTTTAATATTTTACAAACTGATCTTACAGTGCGTAGTGATTAGTTAAAGACGTTGTTGTTGTTTAATACCACGCGTCGTTGCTTTAAAATTTTTAGCAGCATTCAGACAGTGCACAAAGACGTACAATTACGTACTACATACTATAAAGTTACCAGTTATGCTTTCAGTTGAATCGAAAACCTACATGTGATTTATATATTCCTGGTACCGTAAGAAGATTTAAAGATGAATAAATCGTGTTTCTGGTCAAAGATCCTGGTACATCATTTTCTTAGGATAGGGAGTGAATTGGAAAAACGCTGCGCCGATGTTTTTATTAATAATAATGTTATTTATTTTTAATGAGTGTTAAAAAAAGTATTATTGGACAAATAAATCATATAATAGTAGGAGGCATTATTTATATTTAGCTCATGATTAATCAATGCCCAAAACAAGATAATAAGGATGAGAAAGAGATGAAGAAGATTACGTTAGTTTAGAAAAGGTAATTAAATTTATCAATAAAATATCCTTGTATTCCCCAGGCATGATTGTATTTTTATAGTGATCACACACACACACACTGAAGCTTGACCGCGAAAGTGGCGCCAATGTTATTGTATCATGAATCGGGGTGCGTAAAGCCAATCCATATCCATATAATCCATCGTATATGAGCCAAATCCTAAGAAGAGCCAAGCCGAAATGAAAATGAAACAAAAAGAGTTGTATTGATGATTCTAATAATTACAATTCGTAAATACATATTTGCTACGGCCGCGAATCTCGTTTTAATGAAACCCGTATGTTCAAAAGTATTTAATTGTATATGTGAACGAATGGGTCGGAAAACGTTACCTGTGCGTACAAATTTGTAGTAACATTTGCAAATCGAGAGCTCTGATTTGATTGTTTGATAACTCAAAACTGAAGCAAAATTAAAGTTTTTTACTACCCTTTCAGCCGTATAATAATATGAAATAAGCAGTAACGCAAACAAACCTAAACATTGCGCTTGTCTCGCTCTAACTCGAGCTACATTCGGAACAGTTTTAGTCCGAGCTGCATTCCTTTCGCTGTGGAACAATTACGTTGCGATTTCGCGAGTAGCTTTAAAAAATGATAGGAATGAACATGATTGTCCTATTATAAAAAAAACATATGCGTGCAAACCCTGGATGGCAAAAAACAATCAACGAATGTCGAAACAGATTTATAAGATAGGTACTTATTTCGATTTCGATACGATATTTTCAAAATTGTGCAGGACAAAGTATGTGTTAGTACAGCACCTGCAAGTGTTGGCTCATAAACAGGGAATTGGAGTTCACCCGTCACGTCAGGACCGGACGCCAGATGTATGCTTACTACATTTCTACACTACCATTTCATTTTCCTTCTAATGACTTAACTGAAATGTTATTAATGAAAATTACATGCAATTAGCTTTTAGCTATACGAAATTTATTATGTTTATAGTTGGTTGCATGCTAAAAAGAAGTTACGTATTGAATTTATGCACATTCCACAATTCATATTTTAGATAGAACACTTCACAAAGCTGCACAAATGACAGCCGGGACCAACGGCTTAACGTGCTTTCCGAGGCACGGAGGAGTCTCCTTATTTAAAGATGGTCACCCATCCATGGCTAACTCTGGCAAGCTTAACCTGAGGGATCGACCTGTGCGGCTGTTAGTACTTAGCCATAAGCTCTTCCATTGCAATACTCAATATAACCTTAAACCTGTTTTGGTATACGCTTTGTGCTGCTGACGCTGTAATACTTTTATGTTGCAATAAGTCGCCGGAGACCTGAAGAGTATTCAAAACGTCAGCGAGCCAGAAAGTAATGACATATACGTTTTCCCGCCACGGTCACCCCTCCCCCAACGAAAGTAACGCCATCTCGCGGATGGATGCAGCTACGAAAAACAATCAAAATATTTAGATAGATGCAGCTACTAGATTGTTTTAAACAAATTTTGAACAACAATAGTGTGATTAACAAATACTAAAATCTTTTACTGTAGAAAAGTGTGAGGTGGGGCTTCGCTTTGTGTCCTTGATTTTGTATTTTCACGCATGCGCTTTGGTAAGCAGACCACGTGTATCGGACGTCATTTTCTTCTATCCAAATCTACAGCTGCTTCATGGGCTCCTAGTAACACAACCATCGCGCAAGGACTCGTTTCAGCGCACAACGTTACTTAACGGGCTGATCTACAAAACAGCATGTTACCATACCCGCGATATCCAATTTTTTCTTTCGGTTTTCGTAAATTGGAGCTGAAGAGTTCGTCGTTTGTTGCGCTAATTCCTCGAATCGGATTAGAAAAGCTATTTTTGTATTTTATAGCCCAAACTTGAGAAAGGTGTATATATATATAGGCCTATTAAACATCACGTTACGTATATATATAGGCCTATATATATAGGCCTATTAAACATCACGTTACGATCGTTACAGAAAAAAGCTCCTATAAAATGCTTAGCGGGAATGAAGTAATAAATAATAGCATATGGCAAGACAGTAAGTATAAGATTTGGCATTTTCGTTTTCTAAAACCCCACCACGGGGATGAATCTTAATACCAGTCCGATTAATTTGAAACTTGGTATTGAAATCTGAATCATGTTTTTTTTTTAAATAGTTACTAACATCAAAGCAGTATTAATTTGGTATAAATAGAGTACACAGGATGATTGATTAATGACTAAGCTTAACTTTTAAACAGTGTTTTATTACGCACTTTCAAGTCCCTTTGTAGTACCTACGTTGTACAGGAGCACAAAGGATGTAAAGCACGATTCGGTCATAATAATTTAAACTCTTCAAGAGTACTGTAGCCCTGGTAGCCCAAAAATATTCCCGGGGGCGTTGGGAGGGCTCTCAGCAATTTGTGCTAGGGGGGGGTTGCTTTTATTTGGGCGTAGACGTGATTTTGATTGGTTATGAAGATCAGGAGGGATGTGTTAGAGGGAAGTGTTGATCTAGTTTGTCTCGTAGTTTAAAAAGCCTCTTTAATGTTTGTCTTTACAACAAATTTGGCTACGTATTAGAACGAACTTCTCACATGAAATCACGATGTTTAGCAGAACGTATCTCACTAGCCCCCTTAACAGGCGGGGCTACGTCGACCAAGCCAGGGTGGGCAACGTTGCATAGAATATTTGAAGGTTTGTTTAGGTGACATTAGAGTTAGGTTAGAACTGTGACCATTAAACATGAAAATTAGGTCAAAAGAACATTAGGTCAAATGAACGTTATAAAAAATGAATATTATAGTGTAAATTGCTACTGAATAAAATTGAATTGAATTGAATTGAATATACATAATGAAAATTATATAAAATGAACGTTATACTAAATGAAATTAGAGTAAGTGAAAATTATATCACATAATAACATTAGATCATATGAAATTAGGTTCAATGTTTTTATAGCATATGAAAATTATATCATAATTATGTAAGTTATGTCATAAGAAATTAGGCTATCTGTTATTATAGCAAACATTACACACCCATTGTGATGTGAACGCTGTTTGGTTATGTTTTTACTATAATAAGGTGAAACCACTAACAAACGTAACCGAGATTCAAACTTTCTTTCGTTGTTTGCCATTTGCAGATCCGTGTCAGATGTAGAGCAAAATATGTTTTGCAACGATAACAAATATGTATGTATTTGCAGAATAATAATTAGTTCATTAAAATTATCAATAGAACTCCCGAAGTTAAAATTGTCCTTAAATATTTTAATTTCACGAAATATTCAATTGGTAAAATGAATTTAGTGAGTTTTATTGGTGATTTTAATGATTATAACTCTAAATTGAAAACATAAACTAAGCAAAAGGAATAATAAAGGCAATAATTTATTGTTAGTCGTGAAACTGTGACGGAATATTAATGCCCGCGTATTGGATAGTATAACCTTTTGCATGTCTGAGCACCGAAAGTATACAAACACGGTTACACTAATCAGAGTTATTTCATTCGAATCGATAGTCGAAATACCGTAAGCTCAGCTTTTCAGAGGAGGGCTTCATGAGTTTAGAAGATGGATAGTAGTTGAAGTCGGGTGGTCCAAAAATTCATAGTTTTGAAGACGTCGTACGTGTATTTTCATGTCCCTAATGACAAAAAAATAACGAAGAAAAGAAACACATACACTTAAATAAAACTATTGCAATCCGACCAGTGTTTAATTACAACCTAACTCTATGTTATCTTTTACACCATTTCTGTCATTATATTGTAAGATATTTGACAAAAAATATACGAAATGCCGCTAAAAACCGCCATTTTCGATTGCCGCTTCTTAAAAACCTTACAAAATGGCCGTGATAAAATGTTTTTCCACAGTTTTTTTTACTGTTATTTGTTGAGTGTTAAATAACGCATATTTTCCATAAGATATTGTTTAATTTTATGTCAGAATTTGTAAGAAATCAGCTAAAAAGTCGTACACTTTCATATTATCACAGGGAACTATGATTGAGACTGCGTGTTGCAAAATCAATACGCTAAAACATGGTTTCAATTAACAAGCTTACTGCGATGAAAACAGAGGCGAGTTAAGCTTCACTCTACAGTAGTAATTGTTACGTTTTGGCAGCTGAAATTTTCCGATTTACGCTTTTAATGTTTATGGGCTCCTAGTATCTGGTATCGTATTTTAGCTGACTTCGCGTGGCTTCGCTGGTTTAACTTGACGCACGCCCGTTGGGGAGCCACGTGGTGTCGCAAATAGCTCCCCCACAATGCGCCAGCGGACAGCACGTGAACGAGATGGAACGAAAGTTCTTTAATATTCCGATGTATCGAAGTCGTACTTTGCGAATCGGCGACGAGTGTAAATGAACCATGTTGGACGATTTAAACAGTTACAAGATAGTCATTATTAGTACTTATTCAAGAAAATCTTATGTTTGCAAAATGCACTGCAATCAAATTTGTGTAATTTCATTTTTTATTATTTACCGTGTCAAATTGCATTATAAGGAACTTGTCACATACATTATATTACTTCCATTTTAATTCAGCCGCCATGAAAACATGATAAATAAGGTCTCTCGAAGTCTCGAACCTCCAAGTGAAACGGTGTCAGTGTGTAATTTAAATAGACTTCCTCAACGGTCATATAGTCCCAGTAGATATCAATCTGCAACTCAGTAGGGGGGATCCCGACTATCGCACATGCGCAGTAAAGATTTGGGCCACGGGTTGTTGACTGTTAAAGCCCTTGACTCCTTGACCTCAGCTCAGATCAGTAGGTGCCACTATTATTCCGCGTGTCGCACTGCTCGTTTAAGGCCCCTTGAACCAATTTGATACCAATCTCTTAAATTCCGCTACGGAAGAATGAAAGTGTGGTTGTATAGCCCAGAAAAATATTAAGTATTACAATTTTATTGATAAAATAAATAAGTATTCAAATACGATATTTGCGATTATCATATTACACTTATTTAGAAATAACCGGCCTGAGTGCATAACTCCTTTTTAAGGAAATTTCTCCTTTCCTTTTTCTCTCCCATCCCGCCAACTCTTTCGCGAGCATGACTTTTTCGCAGAAGGAGGTGACTGCCTCCCACTCCGTCTCGCCCCGGACCATGGCTTGCACCAGGGCCGGGCGCGAGAGGTCGCCGCCGAAAAAATGACGACTAATAGATAGGTAAGGAAGAAAAATGCATAGGTAAACTGGGTTGGCCCAAACCCAAAGAAGTTAGGATAAGGACAAAAAAATGAAAAATGACTGGTACAAATCGTAATTATTTTAAGCCAACGACTGAAATCAAAGTATCAATGAAAGGCTGTTTTTAACTTCCGACCATTGACGATCTAAGGACTTGAAACTCTCATGATTTATAAGCTCCTAGTATTGAACAGAGTATTTAATACAACGTAGTGTTTTCCACGCAACCACAATAAGTATCTTCGTTACGACCATTGGCGATCTGGACTTAAAACGCCCATAATAAAAATTATAAGGTCCTAGTCCGGCTCAGATGGAATTACCAATAGGGTATTCAAACTCTTCCCCGCCCAACTGATCATGCTCATGACCGCCATCTTCAATGGCGCCATGAGAAATAACATGTTCCCACAAGCCTGGAAAGAGGCCTCTGTTATAGGTATCCCAAAACCCGGCAAACCCAAATCCGACCCCACCAGCTATCGCCTCATCAGTCTGCTCAACGTGCTCAAAATCTTCACAAATCAAATCTTTCCCAATGTTCCAAGAGAGCTAAAAGATTGAGGATCATAAGATCCCAAGAATCTACCGAAGAGCGTCAGGAGAGACTTGATGCTGTTCGAGAACATTAGGCTGCAACTCGCTCCGTGGAAAACTCTTCGAAGCACGGCTGCGTTCTCAGCGTATTCATTAGGTCTCTAGAGACCAGTGAAGAATAATTATGATGCGCGACTGACCGCTGATCGTGAACGTCATGTATTGTCTCGCGAGTCAGAGACGTTCACGGAAAGAGAATTACGCTTGAGCTCCAAGCGTATCTACGCATCGACTTCTAGGTCTCTAGAGACAAGTGGGGCACGTGATGTGCGACTGACCACTGATCGTGAACGTCATGTTTTGTCTCGCGAGTCGGAGACGTTCACGTGCTTGAGTTCCAACCGTATCTACGCATTGACTTCTAGGTCTCTAGAGACAACAACAATAATAATGCGGTTACCAAAATGAAAACGATGACAAATGGACTGTATGTTTTGGTGGTTGTTGGAATAAAATAAAACTAAAGCTCAGTGTGATAAAAGATTTAAATGGGAAAAATGATAAAAAATAACATAAATGGCGACCCCGTTGTCGCTGGCATAAGCAACAGGGTCCGCGTACGAAGTCGCGGGCAGAAGCTAGTTGATAATCCTACTACTATTATAAAGGCGAAAGTTTGTAAGTATGGATGTATGGATGTTTGTTACTCTTTCACGTAAAAACTACTGTATAGATTTGGATGAAATTTGACACAGAGATGGTTTATATCCTGGATTAACACATAGGATATTTTTTATCCCGGTAGAACATTCCTGTGGGATAATTTCCGACCTCCACGCGAGCGAAGCCGCGGGCAGAAGCTAGTATGATTATAATTCGTTTAATATACGACTTAATACTGACGAATACCATATTTTAACCTGCGCTAAGGAAAAATACGCAAAGCTGAGACAGCAGATGTCGCCATTTTGACACGAGGTACCTAAATCTACCGTCAAAAACGTAAGGCAAAATTTTCTGCGTTTATCATATTATTTTTAATAAATCCTTGCTTACATAGTATGTTAAATACCACCAAAATGTAAAGAAGAAGCGAATAAGAATTTCAAACATATTTGATTTTTTGTATTGAACTTCGTTACAAGATACTTTTCACCTCACAAGCTCGGAAAGATTTTGTTTATCATTCAAAACCAGACTGTTAGAGTACATTTGATCCGCTAGCGTGGAATGAGTTTTTGAAATTCAAACCTTTCTAGTTCCATTCCAATCCAAAAATTTGTGACATCACATTAAAATATTTCATAGAATCATGCACTAATGCCGCGTTTTGACAGTTCATAAAAAGTAACGTTATTGAGTACCCTGTGAAATACCCAATAGGGATGGTGACTAAAATTTATTTTTTAGTCCATCAGTTAGATTATCAAAAAATAGTCGACTCGTATTTTTTCTTTGTTTTGTGTCAGTGTAAGGTTGTATGTTAATAAAAATATGATTTGAGGTCGAATCAACTACGTATTACATAAATGTCAAAAACTATTGTAAAATGAAATAGTACCATTTTCTCGGACGCGCTTGGAACAATTTCATAGTTGATATGATTGAACTCTTTGCAAGTCCTGTCCTCCTCGTAAAACGAACGCGTAGCGTTGCTATGGTTACGGATTCACAAGCTCTAAAACAAGCGCGGCAGGAATGATAGCTGACGCCTGCAGCTCCGCTCCCGTGATCCCATATTATGGTATGTAAAGTTAAAAAAAAATCTACCATTCAAGCAAGTCCTGACTATTACGAACAAAAAAAAAAGTCAAATCGTTCGATCCGTTACAAGTACTCGTATGATACTCCGTAGGTAATACATTTACTACTCTGACTGACCGACACCTTGACAATTCAAAAGTGCCTGTAATTGGTTTATTTGAAATAAATACTTTGAGTTTGAGTTTTAATTTGGCAATTTATTTTTAATTACACAGTTATTAAAGTTTGAGCCTGTTTTTATCCCTTATAGGATATAAGACAGAACCTATTTAGACAAAGACTAGCTGTTAACTCCTTTGTTAAGTGGACTTTGACGTTGTGAGGTACTCACAGGGAATAATTCGTAGTACGTGAAAATTCGGACCTATATCAGCTTGCAATATATTCATTAACTCAAATAAAAACAAATAGGTGCAAATTATAAGCGACTTAGCACATATTTTTCCTTTTTCGAAGTTTTCGTCTAAAAAAAAGTCAAATCATTTATATCAAATAGGCACAAGAAAGGCACTTTGAACGTCAACATGTACAAGAAATAGAATTGAATCTAGTCGCTCCTTACAAAAGGTAGTTTATTATGGAGAAGAATGGGCAAGAAACTCCACGGTTATACTTTTAAAATGTTTTGAATACATGAATTATAAAATTATATGTGAAGACGTTGCATCCAGAGTAAAAATACTGCACCGCAAAAGGTGAAAAGAAACAATATAGCAATAGCAGGTAACATTAATTATGTCACAAATACATGGTGCTCACATATTAAACATTCTAAAACATAATAATAATAAATCAATCAATGTGTGAATTAAAGCGGGCCAAGCCTGCCGGGTAAGCGGGATTGTCCGAAAGGGTTACCGCTACCCCGGAACATAAAGGGCTACGGAAGGAACATGGATGGGTTTTAGTCAGTAAGAGTCTGACACTCCCTTCCGCTCCACCCAGAGCGGGAGCAGACATTGGATAATTTCCCAGCCTTAAAAAAAAAAAGGCTCCAATTCATGCTTACAGAACTCAGCAAATTGTCACTCCGTCGCAAACTGCGTCTCTATAAGGCTGTAATCCGTCCCATAATGACATACGCTTGCGTGGTCTTCGCGCACGCCAAACCCAAGTATCTGCATCGAATGCAAACACTCCAAAACCGGTTCCTCCGTAGGGTCTCAGGAGCACCCTTTTACGTCCGTAACATGGACCTTCATGTAGACTCTCCCCACAGTTCAGCAGTTCATGAAACGCCTTTCGAAGCGATTCTTTGACACTGCTACAAAGCACCGCAATCCCCTGATTGCGGCCGCCTCCCGATACACCCCGTCCCGCATCAGTGAGGTTCGCCGTCCACGGCATACCCTCATTGCCACCGACGATGCCACCACTCTCCTCCAGGAGAGCAACCCGGCTACTAGCACTGTTAGATTAGCACACAGATACAAATTTCCGTCGTTCCGTCCTCGCCGTCGAGGCCCGTCGCGACGACCCTGTCCATTCCCATCCCCCCGACCCTTGCTCGAGCCAGCCCGCGTTGCCGCTGAGCCAGTAGCTTTAAAAACCCCCGATCCAGCTGTCCCTTGCTGTCCCCCCCCAGCGACGCCCTAAGCCGAGGTCCGAACCCCGCAGGGGGTGCCCTTAGCGTGTAGTCGCTTAGTTTTGTAAGTTAGGTTTAGTTTTTATTAAGCCCTGGCTGGAGGCTACAATTCTTTTGTGGCAGCCACAGGCAAGCCCGGTTAAGCAGTAGACAACCCTTTGGTTGAACTGCGAGATGCCATTAACAAAAAAAAAGGTCCTAGTACTGAACATCGTATTTACTACGTAGTATTTTCCTCGCACACACAATATGTGTACTGAATACCACGTGGCTTATGTTTTCTTTGCGAAGTAGCTAGAAATGTTTACTTAATTCCACTTTTTCGTTCCGAACATTGCAGATCTAATAATAAAGGACTCGAAACTCCAATGATTTATAAGCTCCCAGTATTGAAGACCGTATTTACTACAACGTAGTATTTTCCACGCAACCACAATGAGTATTTTCGTTCTGACCATTAACGATTTAAGGAGTCGAAACACTCATGATTTATAAGCTCCTAGTATTGAACATCGTATTTACTATAACGTAGTATTTTCCACGCAAGCGCAATAAGTAGCACTCCATGTTGAATGAACACCACGTGGCGGATTTACATCTCTACACTAGTATCATTTTGTGAGTTTGTTTTTAGGTGGGTGGTGAGTAATCACCAGTACTAACAGTAGCCTCATTTTTAAAATTCTGAATTGTTTTTAATAAACAAATTATTAGAGAGTATTTTCAATTCGATATGTGATCAAATAAGTATAGCGTCCAATAATTATAAAATTCAAATTAAAAGTAATGTATTCGCACATTTGCATATATTTTACATGCATGCAATAGTTTTATGTAATAGTTTTAGTGCTTTTATATGTATCACAGTCCCCACTATCGTTCAGCATGAGAAGGTTATGAACCCACTTATATGTAGCTGTGATTAATGGTAAAACTGGAAAATGAAATTCTTATATCCTCTACGTTGCGCTGAGTTTCTCTTCACGCAAGCGCGTTTAGGGCACAGTCCGTGTGACTCGTGTGTTTATTCTGAAACATGTCATCATACTTACTCAACAAACAAAGTAGATATCAAAAACAAAAAAAAATGGGTTTTTGTTAGTTTACGTCTTGATTTTGATCCAGTGCCAGTTGCCGAGGGAGCCGAGGTCCGTTCGGTCAACTGATTTAGACTCGCGCTTCAACAGTGCGTTCAGTTTTATGTGAACTCTTCTATACTCATGTTTTCCTAGTGACTTGAATGAGAAATCGCCTGATCGAGGATTGTTATGGTCACGACCCCTTTAACCACGCCCCAAAGCATAAGGATTAGAAAAAGATGGACTGCTATGAAGTAGTGATATAGCAATATTATTTCTATTTTCTAGCTCCTTGTTTATCTACGTTCCTAGTGAGTCGGAGAGTAACTTTCCTATTAAGTTTACGCACTTCAACCCCATCATCTTTTTCTCTCGCATTTATTGTTTTAGTATTTTGTTAAGTTATTCGTTATGCGTGTTTCTTTCCGTGAATAAAACTATTTCAAAAATGAAGGTTTCGGTAAATTAGGCCGAGTCGGAAAGGATTACAATTAATTATTTCCCCTTTACAGGTGTTTGATATAAAGATAAATCATTATTAGTGTATTCTCAGTTTTAATAGGTTTTAATGCAGGCAGTATTAATTATTTTATTCAGTGGCTCAGGAGGTACAGGTAGCAGCAACTTACCCGGGAATTTCGGTTCGGTGAAGAACAGCTTATCTTGTCAAGTCTTTTAAATGATAATACGTGTCATCTTCAACTTAAGAATGGCAATGAAGTTAACATTTGAACTGTTTTAAAAATTTGGGTACTGCTTCCAAAAACACTCAAGCTAATCTAGGAAGAGAAAAAAAAAAAGGATAGGCACTTAAAAGAAAATCAACAATTGACAATCCTTAACCGTATCATCGGTTTTCCTCTGTCAGGAGAACAAACTTAGTAAACGCGCCCAAAACGTCAAAGCTGAATTATTTGAATTCCATGATACTTGAAGCAGTTCACCCCAAAAACATTTCTTAAAGTCTGTCTTAACAAAAATATTTTATTGTTATTGAATAACGTAAAAAAATCGCTCGGTACCAGGGCAGCAAAAAGCACAGTAGGTGTTTTGACTTATTTAGCCAATTTATTATTATTAAATGATGCCTAGCAACAACTTGTTATTGCACATAGCCTACCAGGGTAGCAGGAAAAGGGAAGATGTCGAGTCGGACTCGCGTGTCGTTAGACCAATCACCTCTAATATTTCCCTTTCCGGCCGGGGGCGGCACCTGATATAGTGAAAAAGAGAAAGTTAATTCAAGAAAGGGAAGCATAACGATGTCTATAATATTATGCTTTTACTCCATGCAAAACTAGTAGTAGTAGTATTCGTTTTTTTGCTGGGCCAATAAAAATGTATCTCCACTTACATAGTATTAGGTATTAGGATTAATATGTATTAGGGAATATAATATCTTTATTTTGCTTACAATGGCGTACAAAAAAGGTCTTAAATATAAATGTAGTTTCACTCATTTTGCTTACTCATTACACCATACTATGTATATATACAGCATGCAAAAAATACGCTAAAATAAGAATCTATACAAAACCCTTCAAATTATTTACTAGTGAGATCATGAGGTATACTGCTTTAATTTCAATACATAATTGTACTAGCTTTTGCCATCGGCTTCGCCCGCGTGTATCTTTATATTTTTCTGAGATAAAAAGTAACCTATACTATAATAATATTATCATCTAACTCTGTGCCAAAGGGGGATGCCAGGCGGCCATAGTAATTTAGGCCCACTGTGCACACATGTAAAAAACAATTATAATGATGGGAAGCAATACCAATAATTAATAAAAGAAATGGTGTACCAAAAACTTTGCATTTCGAAGTTATTTAAGATTCTTATATTTCATCCATATATGGTAAAGTATATTTAAAATAAGTGAAAGATCACTTAGTACATTATATCAATTTATTTATCAGCATAATTAGCATAGTTAAATAATACAAAATACACTGTAGGAAAATCAAAATCCTGGTCCTGAAGGTGAGCTTGTTTACCTTGCCAACCCATTTACCTGGCCAACCCATTGTTGTATAAGACATTGAACTTCAGCGATTTCATCGGATGTATTCGCATTCTGGATACATTTATACCTCAACGCAGATCACCACTTCCGCCGCAGCAGTAGATGATGACTGTTGTAAAAGACTAGGTCCAGAGTGAATGCCGGGTTCGTCGGTCGAAGCGTCTAATATCAAATCCAAGTTATTGCCAGTGTCATAGTCGTCATAGGTATAGGTCGGTACAGGAGAATCGTCAGATTCAGTATTCATGGGTAAAAGTAGTCAATTTAACCCGCAATAAAATATACACAAGCTGTCACAAGTTACAAGACAAACAATGGTTTAGACATTTGACATTTACGTTATCCGCTAGCAGACAAGTTAGTGCTGCCATAAAAAATGCAAAAAAGAGGTTGATCGATATTTGTTTTTCTTTGTTTACACTAGAATCATCAAAGATAGAAATAACAATAATTATTAAAGAGTTTTTTTTGTGATTTATAATATTATGTATCGTTTGCTCGGAACAAAATGAACGGTGTTCATTAAAAAATAAAAGCAAATATTAAAGCAATGATGACTGATTATTCCGATTGTCAACATTTTTTTGTAACGGCAACATTTTGTAATGAATCTTATTCAAGTTCAATCACTTTAGTCCTTTCAATATTTAATATTTTGAATAAATTGTGCCGACTTGCACAGAATAATGAATACGTGGAAGACGTGGGAAAAAAATTACATAGTTTTTGAATGAAACCAATTTCTTGTGCGTCTCTGGGCCTAATTTTGGCATGGTCATTTAATTCAGATCCGTACAATATTTCTTGCGTAAAACAGTAACAAACACCCATCCGTCGTGACAAACTTTCGCGTTTATAATATTAGTAGAACTACTTGGAACTTTCTTTTTATTTTAAAACATATAATTATATTACTTGGAACTTCCTTATGATTTAGAAATACCAAGGGTAGGTACTCAAGCCTCTCATAAAATCGGCAAATTGTTTTTGGGCCGGCAATTAAAGGCAACCATCCGTTTACTGCAATGATATTAGAAGCTTAATAATAATAAATCTTTGTTTGGAATATTAGCACTCAGAGCTGGGAACTGGCTGGTTCCAATTGTGGTTTGCGAAAAATAATCTCTTGTTATCAATTGGATAAACGTGTGGAAAGATCATCTGTAACTAATTTGGTATCACCTACTAAAGTGGAATAGGTATTTTCTCTCACCTTTACTACGAAGGTAACAGTCGCTACGAAGTGCTTGATTGTTAGATGTAAAAACCCCGCGTGCGGATACACTTTTTAACTTTAATTTTTGTTTTATTATCCTTTGGGAAATATAAATTTTATTTTGATATTGTATTTGTTTATAGTTAATATTGTACTGATTGGTAGTAATAACGTTGAACTATTTTCAATCCTTTGCCCTCGTTGCGACGAACTCTATTTATATTGATTGAGATCCATTCGCATACTTATAGTTCTATGACATATCCTACGTCTTGTACGTGTACGTTTCTTGTGCTTGTGCCACAAACAATATCGGTAGAATGATGTACATGATACTTTCCATTTCCAACGTGTGTGATTCCTAAAAAGTGAAACTATTCACCACTACACACACTCCCATTGGACCTGTATTGGTTGTAACCACCTCCGTGGCTATGCTTCCCTAGCGACAGATTCTATGAATAACGATCAGGGTGCAGCTACATGCCTACGTAAACCCCATATAAAATAGAATACGTCACACTAAATGCACCTTTGCATCTCTCTGTGGTCTTGGTGTTTATGGCAAAGTTATTGATTTGTTTCCGCCCATTGCATGTAAAGCTCTCGGTCGAATGACCTATGTACGCATAGGTCATTCGACCGAGAGCCGTTTGAAAAAAAACAATCAATAGTTTTTACAAGTGAGTATCTAATAATTTAAGCTCCGACGTAAATGCGTCTACGTAACAAAGATTTGATTTAATTTACCTTAACTTAATTGCTATTATCCTCAGTATGTTAAGTGGGTAGTAGTCGCGGCTTTTCACTTGAAATATTATGTAATGGATTACACTGTACTTAAACCGACCTGTATCCGAATAATAATGGCAGCGCCCATGTCATCATTCGCATGTACAAAGAGACGTCTCATTATTGAACCGACTTACAAAAACGAAGAGGTTCTAGGTTCGTAGCGACTTACGACAATTATTGCTTATTTTATATTCTGTCTTGATGCCATCTTAGCGCACCAACAGTCGGTGTCGTGCTTCGATCAAGATTTATCAAAGGTTTTATACAAATTATAGCGTAGTAACCGAACTTGTTGTGATTGACCAATAATAGGGATATGCATGATTTTTAATATTTTATTCGATAACAGGCTTCTGCTCGCGGCTTCGCCCGCGTAAATGACGAAAATTGCATGTCAATTAAAAAACTGTATCAAAATGCTCTATCTATTAAAAAACTGTATCAAAATCCGTTGTGTAGTTTAAAAGATCTACGCATACATACAGACATTAGGACAGCGGAAGCGACTTTGCTTTATACTATGTAGTGATTTACATCACTATAGTGGTAAAAATAGTCAACACCAAAAAAGTTGTAAAAAGTATAAACAATGCTTAAAAATAGCCAACCGAATCTAAAATTTTAAATGCGCCGCCATTCAGGCGCGTTTAGTAATACGTCATCGTCGTCTATGACAGCAAACAAACTAAAAGTAAACATAAATTTTAATCAAACATATTGAAGAAGGCAGAATTCCGAAATAATATACCTAGTTTCTAAAAAAAAATTGACTCTTATTGAATCACATGAATATATTTTTACTCCCTATTACTGTTTTTGGTGTTGTGACTGTAAGTTTGGCTTCTTGCAAGATCAATAGCAACTATGAATAGATTCGTTGCACCAAGATAACATGAATACTAGGATGTAGTTTCCCTACTGTCTCTGCAGTCGGTATGTGATTGCACGCACACCTAAACACGGGGTATATCGTCTGTATGCACTTGCGACAGCATTATACGACACTACAAAGAGGAAATGCGACAGCAGCAGTAGGGGAATTGAAACTCTCCACTTACATTCATAGGTATGTTTTGATATGACAACATTATTATTCGCTGCACATTGGTTGCCATGGAAACGGTACGCATGCCAAAAACACCAGCACAACATAAACTATAGGCGTTAAAACTTAGATAGTGAAGGACCTTGACGTTAGCGACGATATAAGACGGGACAGGATGACAAGGGTGGCTTGGTCCGATATCCGTAGCTTTGATGGACATTATTTTTACTTTACATTACATACACTTTAACTTGTTTACCAACATATATTGCAGACTTCAAAAGTTTTTAAGAGATGATTTTGCCTATACAAACAACGTGGTGTCAGTTCCGGAGTAGAATTAATAAATTAGGACGTGTTCGACTTTAGTAAAAGGAACCTTGTTTTTAATCCCTACTTGTTTTTTATTTTTTTATTCGTCGTTTATAGATGCAATAACTACTTTTAGATTGTTATAATGAAAGCAATTGTAATTGATTCCATATCTGGACAAGATATTGAACGGTTTTTATTATTGTAATGATAAGTATAAGTATAATGATCACTTTCAGGTTTCACTTGTTCTTGCACTGCGTTCAAGCCGTCATATATTAACATAACCTTAGAGTATTCAGATCATGACGTTATTAACTAAAACTAATAAGTCACAAAATTATATTACTTAATTAATATAATTGTCATAATAATGTCTCTGTCAACTTAATATCGGGTTGAAATTATCGTTTTAAATTCAGAATCTAAGTAAAGTATAAACATTTGAATGGTTAATCGATTTCGTCATATGGGGCTAATGTCTCCGCGGGTGTTATCTTCCCCGGTAAAAATATTTGCCAAAAGAAAAGTATTGGAGCAATTTTAAAATAAAAATACCACTGTTTACTTTAGCACAGTGAGAACAAACTTAAATTTATACATGTGCCTCAAACCTGCATTGTCATATTATAAACCAAACGTAAGAAAGTTCTTAATTTATTCCGTTTTTCCCGATTACCATCAACAACCCTGATGCAAAGGGTAACAAAGTTTATTGTAATTTGACAGATCTGTAAGATTTCCTAGCCTAAATTTTGTAGATTTCCTAGATTTTGTAAATAATGCTCCAAACTCAAACTCAAAGTATTTATTTCAAATAAACCAATTACAGGCACTTTTGAATATTCAAGGTGTCAGTCAGTCAGAGAGATGAAGCTAGTTGCCCATTCCAAACCAGTAATATGGAATAAACCATAAACCTATGGAGAAGAACGGGCAAGAAACTCCATGGACACTCTTTTTATTTTATTTTATTTCATTTTATTTATTTGGGACAAAAAAACAGTTACATGTTCAAATTTAAAATTATAAGTAGTTAATTACATAAATTGGTAAACATATAACCCACACCATTGTCCACGGATTAATAAAAGAATAACTATAGAGCGAAAAGACGACTATGTCGTATAACGTTGAATTAAATCATTACTAAATTTTAGATTAGGATTGTGTTGAAAGAATATTTATTGCCAGTGTTTTAAATTTGTTACTAGGAAGAGAGAAGATATCTATGTCCATAAAGTATGTGTTATAGGTTTCCACAAGTTGACGAAGAGGCACTCGCGCCCCGGCGTTGGTCCTACACAAATCCACGTGGAACGACCGGGGCACGCGGGCCACCCGTCTGATAACAGTCCTTGGTACTGTAAAGCGTAACTTATTTGTGATTTCAATACAGTCAAATCTATTGTTACACAAACCATGCAGCATCATGGCAACAAGAAGTAAACGCCGAGACTCAAAACTTAAATATTATATTGCTGTAGTAATTGTGTATACGGAATCCTCGAATGGTTACATTTGTAATTAACAGTACGTAAAAACTTTTTCTGCACTAACTCTAATTTAATGTTGTATTTGAGGTAGAACGGATTCCAAATAGGAATCGCGTATTCTAATTGAGATCTAATCAACGTTTTGTATAATACCAAAAAAGTAGAGGGCCGCACGAAGTCTTTCGAGGATCTCATAACAAAACCATACATCTGAAAGGCTTTATTTATTATATTTTCAATAAGCAAGTCAAAGTGCAAACGTGAATCAATAGTCACACCGAGGTCGTTGGCTGTTCAACGTATACGCATAATTAAGTTTATTTTTGTTTTTACTAAAAGATATACTATGACACTTAGGAAGACTAAGAAAGAGTTTGTTAACTTTACAGTAGGTGTCAAGTCTGTGAAGATCCTCTTGGAGCAATAGGCAATCATCGAGTTTTTGGCAGGCTTTATAGATTTTTATATCATCCGCATACATCAGAAAATTTGCATTAACAAAAAAATTTTTTATATCATTAATAAACAGGATGAAAAGCAAAGGGCCCAAGATATAACCTTGAGGAACTCCGGACTTAACAAGTACAATTTCAGATTCAAACCCATTAATAACGACCTTTTGTGTCCTGTTATAAATATATGATGCAAACCAACGAAGTAAATTGCCTCGGATACCATTAAAGGCAAGCTTTTCCAAAAGAATTGTGTGGTCCACCTTGTCAAAAGCTTTCCGAAAGTCAGTATACACAGCGTCTACCTGAACTCTCCTGTCCATATTTTCAAAAAGAAAGTTAGTAAAGATCATAAGATTGGTAGTCGTCGAGCGACGTTTAACGAACTTGTTGTTCGGCAGAATAAGGCCATGCAATTGTGGATAAAGAGCGCTATGTACAAGTCTCTCAAAAAGCTTCGACTAGGTGGATATAATAGATATGGGGCGATAATTCTCTACATTGTCTTTGTCTCCACTTTTATAAACAGGTGTAATAAATGCTCGTTTCCACACGGAGGGAAAGACACCTTCATGTAGACATTTGTTGAAAATTAAATAAAACGCAGTATAGATACTATCGGCTGTTTTTATAAAGAAAAAAGGTGGAAGACCATCGGGGCCAGCTCCCTTGGATGGGTCAAGAGATTTGACTGCTCGGTGTACTACATCTTTTGCGAGGTAAATATCAGGTATACAAGCAGAGCTGTCCTGGTATACGTTTGATGGTTCCCAATTCTCAGGATCAAATGAGGATGGTTCATAGACAGAAGCGAAAAAAGAAGAAAACAAATTACATATTTGAGTAGGGCTATCAGACAATTCATTTTTAAGATACATATTGGCTGGGTACTTAGTCTTACCCTTTCTGTTGGAGACATATGTCCAAAAGTACTTTACGTTTTTAGGTATACTGTCTTCGACTGAGTTAATATAATTTCTATAACAAGTAACGGTTTCATTATGAAACAATTTACGGTAACCCGAGAAGTGATTATAGTCGCACAGGTTTTGATACATTTTCCACTTAATCCACGCACGTTCTTTACTTTTAAAGATACGGATCAAAGAGGGTGTGAACCAAACAGGAAATTGTGATTTTTATTAAATCGAGTTACTGGAACGTGCTGTCTAATTATCCCGTATAACATATCGTAAAAAGTGTTAACAGCCTGTTCGGGGGTGAGATGAGAGAGTTTGGTTTCCCAGTTAATAGAACTGAGTTCTGCATTAATGTCAAGATAATTAGCTTTATGATAGTTGTACCTAGGTACAGAACGGCATTTCATAGGGGCAAATTTTATATTGAGATCTACAAACACAGTAAAAGGAAGGGAAGGGAAAGGTTTTAAACAACATATGGTTACAAAATATTGGTTACATAGTTCATAACTTCATATTAATATTATACATGTGAGAACGATGCAGAACGTTAAAAGCATCAGATATAAAATAAGTAACATCATTTTCGAACGTTCCTCGTATTGGCATTGTAGTACACTGACATGTTGCTTAACATTTTGGTGCATGATGTCTATCATGCTATGCCTTTTCCATGACAACACATAGATGCTATCCATCCTATTTACTAGATTTCTGTTGAACACTACAACCCTTATTACGTTATAAACAGCAATTTTCTTATTTCAAACTTCGTGTTTTCACTTCACGCAAGCGCATTTGAGAGTAGAGCACGTGTCGAGTGGATACCACGTGGACGTTAAACTTCCAAACAAATATCATAGCAAGCAAAGCGAATAGCACCGGCGATTTCTTATTTCCTGGTGGCTCACAGGATTTGCCCTCGCTTCGTGTCCTGTTTTTACTTCACGCAAGCGTATTAGAGAGCAGAGTAGGTGCTGGATGGAAACCACTGGGACGTTGAACCTCCAAAAAAATATCATACATACACGTAGAAAACGAATCGTCATTGCACCGGCGATGTCTCATGGGGTCCTGGTAGCTCATAGTATTTGTGCGCTCACTTCGTGTCGATTTGTCACTTCACGCACGCGCATTGGAGAGCAGTCTACGTATAAGACACCACGTGGACGCTAAACTTTCAAACAACTAATCATAGCAAGCAAACCAACTTTGCACTGGGTGACTTCTAAGAAGTTATTGTATGAGAGACGCGCTTCTGCTTTGAACGGGAGAGCAAGCATTCTACAAAAGATTTCTCATATTTTGTCCAAACAGTACATAGCGACTTGATTGATTGGTTGATTGCCTCATTAAAGGAGAGGACCTCAAGTAAGCAGGTGATATGTCATAACGTCGACCTTTCTGTACCTTACAAAGTTTTAATATTATAATTATAATACAAACAATACAAACCTCAGAAATTCATTTTATAAATCAACAACCAACATAAATAAAATAGAACGTAAATTATATGAAACAATAGGACCTCAATCCGGCTAGTATTAAATTAATTTTAGATTGCAAAGAAAAAGTCAACCAAAAAAAAAACAATCTACCTAGCCTTTTCCCATCTATGTATTTTACATTAAACGACTACCTATCTGACCTCAACAACCTAGTAACTGGGTAATTCGATACCCCTAGGTAAAACTGAATGTCAGACTTTCGGGCGGTGATGTGCAGGTAATAATGTTACACTAAAGAATTTACCAAAACTTATTCTCAAAATAAAATGATCTGAAAAATCCTTTAAAAAACTTAAAAACTATCCACCAATGATTTCATTTTGCAATTATCATTTTATACTCTTCGATATTGGTGTATTCATACTTTCTTAACGTCATAAAATTTTGTTTAGTGTTTTTCTTTGGCTCAGTTTGACAGCTTCTCTACATTCCGTGAACGATACCTGCCGTTAGCTTATTTCGTAGCTTGCTGGTGGCGCCATCTCTTAAAGCTTTTCGGAACACTTGGGTCGTTTGGGGCTGAAAACCGACCCTCACTATCCCTTCTATGTCTAGATGGAGCTTTATCTCAGAATAAACAAAAGTCTAAATCATGAATTTTCTACCATGTACTGTTTCTCTAATACTTAAGTGATCGTCTTTAAGAACACTGGCCAACTACCAACGGTAAAGGGATTACATCCCTCGAAAATAAAGTCCCATAAAATCCCGAGGGAAAATTATGGGTAATTATAAACTATTGCATATGTGACAAAAACACCTCGCCAGTAATAAACTTTTAAACTAAATTTCTTTTGCACGGCCTTTGCTGTAACCCGGTGAACGGTCATCATTTTATTAAAGACTAGCTGTCCCCGCGCGGTTTCACCCGCTGCTCGGCTCCTATTGGTCGTAGCGTGATGTTACTTACTGCCTATAGCCTTCCCCGATAAACGGACTATCCAAAACAGAAAGAATTTTTCAATTCGGAATAGTAGTTCCAGAGATTAGTGCGTTAAAACAAAAAAAACTCTTCAGCTTGATAATATTAGTATAGACTGTTTCCAAAATCCTTAGGAGAATTTGTATACTTTGGCTGTTGTAATACAAGACTTAACTCGTAAAAACGTAAACAGTATTTTATTGTTTTTGTGTTTATTTGTTTTTACTTAATACATTCATGTTAAAGAAGAATATAGTTTGAAATATCGGTGTTTTGGCAAGTAAAAATCGTGCAACAGAGAGTTAATAATATTTTTTTTTTAGTTTCGAAGACCTCCGCAGCTGTATACATATAAATTAAAGGTCACCGCGCGCTGCTGTTGCTGAATGCACTTAGGGGAGCGTATTTCGTCACAAACAGTGTCCGGCACATTAGCTCAGCTGGGATAGAGCGTCGCGTCCGGGGTTTAGACGCGAAGGTCGGGGGTTCAAATCCCTCATGTGCCGGCGATTTTTTTATTTTAAAATGATATTGAAAACGTTTGTAGTATGCACTGCACCCAAGATAATACAATAATAGTATTGTAGGTACAATAAAAAAGTGCACCCAGGGATGACCTTATTAACAACGCTTAAAAAAGTTTCTATCTCGCGTTATCATGTCTGTCATCATTGACAGACATGATACCGCGAAACCTCATACAGCACGAGGAACCGTTTTAACACTACAGGAACTGCAATTAGAATCCATTTGTCACCCTCCGCCAGACCTTGCTCTCAGGGGACCACCTGAACGACTAGGTTGGATCCCCGTCAGCTACTGCCGCACACTGCATAGTGGTGGCCCTTTTATACCAGTGAGAGATATAGTTTCCTCTTTCTCTAACACCTGAATATTCCAGGAAACCTACATCAGCCTGGTTTATAGATTTGCGCATTTAATATGTATATACATAAGCTCCAATAAGGACAAACGTCTCGCCGATACTTCCATTTTGTATCTTTCATTTACATAATTATGTGTCGGCGCCAACTAGCTTTATTAGTCTTTCAGTTATCAATTAGCATTACCCTGTTACAAAACTGCGCCGTTACCCTAAATTATTTGACATCGCCTGTAGTATAAAACTACCTCATTAGTTATACTGTCGAGATAGTCTCATCAACGGTAATTATGTACCATAATGAGAAATATTGTTTTAGTTCCAAGAATTATAAATTATTGAAACTACAATTAAATATGTATGCTTCATAATGGTCTACTTTGCTTACGTGTGTGTTTTGTAAAATAATAAGATGTTTAAAAATAAAGCCTTTTGGTATTTTTCACTATTGATAAATCGTTATTGATTGCTTGCTTGCTTTATTACTCAACGGTACTCGAAAATACAGAATAAAGTTTAAATTCGACAAAATTAGCTTACTATTTTTAAATTTAAAAAAAAGTTAACTGCCCCTGAAAGTCGTGAGCAGCATGAACAAGAACAGATCAGCATCTGTTTGTTTGCATTTTGCTTGTGATCGAAAAGACTGAAGTAAAAATGTCTGAACTTAGCCGGCTTACTTTCTTCACTGGTTTTTGAAGCGCTTAGTACATAAAAACACAGCAATCATAATCTGAACAGATTATGTTCGTTTTTCGTGACTGCTCATAAACTACCATCAGTGCCATCTGTCTTGTACGGTTTGACCTTCAAAAGGGTTTATGCATGTGTTAGTAGTTCCGCTTTTGTCCGCCGCTGCAGCCGTTTATTTTGAAGGGCGTCTGGCGCTGTCGTCTGAATGCAATCAGGAGGACGATACAGGACCCGAATTCAAAAGCCATTTGTAGTGGCACATTAGCTCCGTTGGGTGGTATAGAGCGTCACGCTCTCTGAGTCGTGAAGGTCGTGGGTTCGAGTCCCACATGTGTCCAAATTTTTTTTTCTAGTTTTGCATTATAAATGCATGAGACGAATCATAAACTACAACGCATATGATATAATTTATTTATTTATTTATCTTTATTTCAGGTATAACCCATACATTTGTTAGTATTCCTTAAACTTTGTTAGTATAACAGACATAGGGCCGGTTGCTCGAAGCTCGGTTAGGGTTAAGTTATAGTTAAAGTAAAATTAACCGGCGGTCAAATTTAAAAAGCGTTGTTGAAACAGCGGTTACTTTAACGTGCAGTCAAATTACAGATTTGACGTCGGCCAAATTAACCGACGGGGTGAGGCTGGTTTAAATTTTGACGTTAGTAGAATTGAAGTTAACCTTTATCGTTTTTAGGCTATTTACAAAATATTTCCTTGCGAATACAATTTAAAATGGGATCAGAGCGTTTGTTTTGGATTTAATTAATGAAGACAGTTCTTCCGATGATGATTTAAAATTTCAACAGGTAGTCTGACAAAGACAGTTTCGTCAACGAACTGATTTTTATTATGGGAGGGAATAGATTTCAGAGCACGCATGTAAAAGACAATGTCCAAATTGGCCCTGTGCAATAAAGAGTATCAGATTAAACGAAAATTAATCGCCTATTTTATTATTTAAGTTGCAAATACTTCTGTATTACGGACTAGCTGTATTCCAAAATGTACTTTTAATAGAATTTAACGCGACTAATAACATTAGATCGCCATCTATGCCAAATGTCACGTCGTGTCAGAAGTGAAATAGGGATGTCCAATCAATTATAATCGATTGATTGAATTATTAATAAATCGATTGTGTTTTCTTTTCTAAAGTGTATTTTTAAAAACCTAATAAGAATACTTTATGTATGCAGTCATACTCCAATTTAAATAGGTAGTAAGAATAATACTATACAGTAATCAAAACTTTTTATTTCTATAGGTACAATCATTCAAATATCTAATTCATTTTTTACGACAATTACTACAAAAATAACATTTCTTTTTCGGCGTAAAATAAACCATTGTCATACATACTTGTAATGTTTATATGACAAAGGTGATGTAACAGACAGTTTGAAATAATTTAAGACCACAGTAAATCTTAATCGAAAAAATCGATTATTGGTGTGGTGTCGTACTACATCCCTAGTTTTGCTGTGAACGTCACGTCGCGTCGTCCGGTATTGTCAATAACAATAGAAGAACAACTGCATAGGTACCTACCTAATTATCTAGGTAGGTATTATGATATTACCAACTTTTCAGTTTCTAAAAAATCACTCAGAGCTATGAAAAATCGTAGGTACCTACATTTGATATTCGTTGTTATGGTTAGATTATAACCTCAAAATCTGATACTTTTTTTGAAATATATCTTTTTTGCAGCTAGTCCGCTATAAATACAAGATCTTTTAAGAATCTACTAATGATAGAGAATACAATACATAATTATCCGATGCTCTTGGCTCCAGGGCCAACAATGTATGGACGCAGAGCAATGTCCTTTATTAGATTCTCGTCTCAGACGTTTGAACAAGAGGTAAATCAATCTTTATCCATAATAATATGGTTTCAAAGAAAATTTACCCCAATATAACAACTACTGTTGTGGAACCAGGAACATCAGGTTCCGCGCAAGAACACTTGCGATGATGACGCCTTCATCAAGGTGGAGAGGAAGAAGAGGAAGCCTACTTATCGCAACCAGTGCGGGCCGGCGCCGGCTGTATGTAACATACTGCTACGTCCTGCAGTGCCGACGACGCAGCTCTACGTGTCCCGTTTGCACCACTCTACGCAAGCTGAGGACGTCATACAGTACATGCGGGTGAAGACCAACTGGACCTTGCGGGTGATGAAATTGGAGTCGCGCCATAACACTAATTTCAAGTCGTTCGTGGTGCGCGTTCCCACTCACCATTTGGTGACCTTCTTCAAGGAAGAGTTTTGGCCGAAAGGTGTGCTGTATCGGCGTTTCCGCGGCCGGCTACGCGACACCTCGCAGCGTAACTCGACGCCGTCACAACGAGTGCAGTAGTTTTTAAGTTCGTTTTAAAATTATGTATTAGTTTATAGTTATAATTTTTTATACAAGTACTATGTTATATGGGCCTCCGTTGCCTGAAATAAGTAAAGGATAAATAAATAAATAATGCAAAGTATTATCGCAATAGAAAGGACTCATTTTCTTAAATGTCCAAGTTATTGCTGATGCTAATTTCTATATCACAAATATATTTATATCGTCTATTTTCTTCCAACAACACAACCAAAGAGTGTAGTAAGTATAATGGCGGCCATACACGCTAGGATTTGCATGATGGTTTTGACCTTGCATGCGTAACCGATAGGCAAGCCCTAGCGTGTATGTGATAAAACTGCACAGTTATCGATGCATGTACATGTAACCGAGCAAATATCTAAATTGATATTTTATGCCGTTCGGTTATGTTTGCGCTCGAGCATAACCATGCGTGTGTGGCGTCCGGCGAGCTTGCCTGCCACAGTTCTCAGTTTTTAAGTGTCTGCGAAAACGGTAGGTAGGTCGCGCGCGCGCACCATCGCAAAAATGGCGAGTCGCAAGCGTAATGCCGTATTAAAAGAAT
Organism: Hyppa rectilinea; assembly: GCA_951799385.1. Lineage (NCBI taxonomy): Eukaryota > Metazoa > Arthropoda > Insecta > Lepidoptera > Noctuidae > Hyppa > Hyppa rectilinea. Next base: position 24,790,305 of record OX637300.1, on the reverse strand, counting down.
TCATAGAAATTTATAAGTCGGAAACTTAGAGAGGTAGCAACTGAGAGGTAATGTCAAAACTGTGCTTGCAAACCCTAACGTGTATGTGCAATATGAAACTCAGTTAATTATATCTGTCGGTTATGCATAAAAGGTTAGTTAAAACCATCATGCAAACCCTAGCGTGTATGGCCGCCATTACACAACAATGACAACTTGACAGCAAAAACAATGTTAGCAGTCGAAAAAATTATTACCCATCGAAAAATAAGGGAAGGTATAAGAAATTCTACTGGAAACACTTTTAACCCCTGTCTGATTTAACCGCAACGTAAAATATTTTTGGGCAACTGAATGTTAAGATAACCGACGTCATTTTTTTTACCGAAGTCAAAATTGACAACGGTTAAATTTTAACTTTAACTTTACTGTAATGTACGAGCAACCGGGCCTAAAACACACAATAACTTAATTACGCCACCTCACAGAGACACCCGGCAACTGTACATGCACAGCGCACAGATGCCCCATAAGGCGGCCTTCAGTCTTACTAGCAACAACGCTCAGAAGACCACTGTTGCTGCCTCGCATCCGACGCAGTAGTGAAGCGGATCTTTTACGAAGGATCGCTAAAAAGTCGTCTGTACGCGCTGCTACGAACGTCCCTGAAGCGCTACAGAAACAAGGCAGCGACAGCAGTATCCTAAAAGCATTGTTGTATTGCACACGCAGGGCATTAAACGTTTTCTGCGTGTATCTGGACCACAGACTGCAGGTATAAAAGATCTGGCAATAAGCCCTAAACAGTGTTATCTTGACATTGCTGTCGCACTTTGCAAATCTGCGGGCCAGCATGTTGCATCTTACGGCCAACGACCTACGCTCCCTCTCAATGTCACAGTTGTCAGTGCCATCCTCCGATTAAACGAACGAACGATTAAACGTAGCTTTTTCGATTAAAATTGATACCTAAATCATAATCAAAATGCAGCTGATTACGATACGATTAGTTATATGTCATTCATCACGATTAAAAATGAGTAATGATTTGTAGTATAAAACTGGTACAAGTGGGTCAAAATTAGTACGCCATAACAAAACCTTCCTTTCCTTGTTTGATTGTCTTACCTACTGTCATAACTTCTTCTTCTTCGTGTGGTTAGTGACTAACCTGGTGTCAGAGTTTTAATGCTGCCCATGGGCCTCTGACTTAGCATGACCATGCTGTTGAGAAATATCTCTCAGACATGCCGGTTTCCTCACGATGTTTTCCTTCACCGATTTTAAGCAAGTGAAAGTGAAGTGAAGTGACTGTCATAACTCTTGGCATATTATTGAAATTACCCCGCTTGCAACTCAGGCGCCATCTTAATTTATGTCTTTCCGACAGTCACTTTTTTAACACAGATTGTTCTCCTTACACACACTCCATACATTTATCTACTTTTAGTTATTTATCTTATAGTTTGCTTGTTTTTAAAAACTGTTTATTAGTAATTATTTTAATGAAAATCTCTGCAAATCATTTCGTTCCAATTTTTCTAAATATCAAATTTGTAATAGTTTTTATTGCTGCCGCAACAGATTACCATTTTTCAGAAATATTATACAGCAATGGATATAGAAGATGTTCAGAACCTCACAGACAAGACTGCAGTTCCTGTTTTAAAGTACGTATACTAATCACAAAAACGACTCAATCGATTTTCATGAAATTTTGACCAAAAGATAGGGTTTTTCTCGGGGAAGACTTAGATGTACATGATTTACATAATGGTTGTCAAGTAGCAAAGCTACCGCATGTTATGTAAAACTACAAGGCGCAACAATTTAGTTCGATACCGGAGCAGATCCTTCTGTTAAGCCGGGGAATAAACTGCCTTTTATATTGACTGCGTACTTAAATTTAGCATATAGCTATTGAATTCAGAAAGGTCTTAAGCGGAATTGTCCGAAAGGGGTACCGCTACCCCACAGCATAAAGGGCTACGGAAGGAACATGGATGGGTTTTAGTCAGTATAAGTCTGACACTCCCTGCCACTCCACCCAGAGTGGGAGAATACATTGGATGATTTTCCAGCCTTAAAAAAAAGGCGTATGTAAGAATAGTTGGCAAGTCATTATTTTTTTCTTAAGTTGATCTTTACCTCCGTGTCTGTGGATAGATATCTGGAATCATGGTTATGTAAAGGGAATTTTAAAATAGATTTGCGTGAAACATAAATGGTCCATCCATCAGTCCATTCACCAGGCGAACACTTTAAAAATCAATGTTTTGTTTGGAGGGTTGCAAATGAGCATGTGGTCGTAGGTTCAACGCCCAGAGAATTTCTGAACGGCAACTTCGTGTCTGGATTTGTCGTATGTATATCCAGTTGGAGTGGCATTCCACTCCCGGCTTTCAACCAATGGAGTTATTGTTCGGATTTAAACCCTTCATGCCCCAAAGTGTCGAAACCTTAGAGTTAAATATCTATACAGACTAAATTCGTGCTCTTAATCATATGTTATAATATTATAGTAGACAAAAAGCCTTGCAAAATGTACAATCGTCCAAAATGTTAACAACGTTTCAATGTTCATGCTAAACCCGTGACGTATAAAATAAGTGACATGGTGTAGTTACAGTGTTATCATAAACAAAACAAACCGAGGTCTCCTTTGCGGGAGGGATTCTTTTAGATTGTCAAAATGAATAGTAATAACCAGATTGTTACTTCTGAGATTAAAACATAAAGTACGTCCGTCATTACGTCCGACCGAAATGTGTCGTGTTTATTAATTATTCTATGAAAGTCGAGAAGATAATAATATTCGCTTCATTTAACCTGTTACTTCAATTTTATCCAACCAGTGTGTACCTGGACAGCTCTTTATTGTGAAAAGTGCAACTGATTGTAGGGACACGATGGGAAAAGCAGCTTATTTGGTATGTAATATGTAAAAAATAAAATATATCTTAATCATCGTTATAACCGTTGCGTAAACGGAAAGACCAAACCTAGCGAGTATATTGACGCGTGGTTTGACACCGGCAGCCATCAGTAGAGGGTTAACGTATGCCTGTGATACCAACAAACGAGAACTCCCCAAGTTATTGAACTGTGCAACCGTGTTACATCTTTGAAAATATCTAAGCTTCTGAAGCTGAAGAATTATGATTTGGAAGCAAGCCCATTTAGTTCCAGTTTTTAAGCAGAAAGATTCGATTTTAAGATTCCAAGATTTGGTAACAAGCCTAATAAGGCGTCATTTTGCTGTTTTTCACCACAGTTTTTATTCTTAGAAATCGCATAAAAGAAGTCATAGGATAAAATTGAACATTGGTCATACAATACCGTTTGCTCTGAAAAAAGCAGTGATAGCCTAGTGGTGTGACCGCCGGACTGCCAAGCATAGGTCTCGAGTTCGAACCCAAGGCACGTACCTCTGATTTTTCTTCACCTTCGGATTCAAGTGCGTATTGTATAATTATCACTTGTTTAAAATCGGTGAAGGAAAACATCGTGAGGAAACCGGCATGTCTGAGAGATATTTCTCAACAGCATGTGATGCTAAGTCAAAGGCCCATGGGCAGCATTAAAACTCTGACACCAGGTTAGTCACTAACCACACGAAGAAGAAGAAGACCGTTTGCTCTAATTTATGTTCAGAGTATTCAATATTCCTTGTAGAGGCAATATGACAGATTAATCTTAGCTTATAGTATCGTTATTTTTATTGGATAACGGGAAATTCTGCGCACTCGTGTTGGCAACACTGTCTAAAGGACAGCATATATTAAATGCTCTATGTATATCACACCTCCGCATGGCAATATCTGACAACGGCTATCCTCTCTTTCTCAATGACATCCTATAATGGAGTTTACTAAACTGCAATCGTCCAGTAAATATTGAAACTACAAAAACTTGTCACAGACAACTAATTTACTGTACTATTTGTCCGAAGAACGTAAAAACCATAGTTATGCAAACCTGATACTAGATGTCGCTATTGGACATAAATATTTTGTTTTGATACATATCCTACTAATATTATAAATGTGAAACTAGATGTCGCTATTGGACATGAAAATTTTGTTTTCATACATATTTAACAGTAAATTTACAATTTTTTACCTTCAATCAATTTTTTTTTTTTTACAACTGTCTGTCCATATTTCTTTCATATCGCTATCTTATTTTTCTAGTATTGTAAGGGATTATACCCGATTATAATTGAAACCCTACATCTCACAAGCAAAGTTTTTTTCCGTTTTTGTACGATAACAAATTTCAACAACTTAACAGAGGGGTCCGTAGCTATGACGTAAGCCGGTACCAATGAAGAGCCGGTCTAAATCTTCAGTTACTATAAAATGACAACGTTAGACAAACTAACGTATACCATAGTCAAAAATAAGGTGTAAAACACACCAAAAATAAGGAAGTGATCCTCCGCACCCCGTCTATAGCTAATGTGACCCTTTTTATTCGCAAAAAGCAGTTCTTTTAGTTTTTGTGTGTCTACTGATTTCTCCGTCAATGGTTTGTTTCGAGATGGCCCCATGTTTTTTTTTTGCTCAATTTTAATATCAATCACTTTTTGAAATGTTTTGAATTTTTTACGTATTTTACACTCACATACCAGCAACAAAATACAAAAGTAATTAATATGCATTGCATCCGGATAACGCAGCTACGTCGTATTTTCTTTGATTGATACTTATTCAAAAATATTCCGAATAGGCAGATGATAAGGTTTCGTTTAAAGATAAAAAAAAATGTTGTAAATTTATGTTACACTGGCGCGCGCATATCGCTTTTAAGTAGCATCGTGTTTAAAATTAAAAGTGTGTAATCAACACCAAGCTTAACTGTTTTAGCAAACTTAATTACGGTTACACTCGTAAATCAAATATCAGCTATTAGTAATTATATATAAATAATTCGTTAAGAAAAAGACATTTCAATTATGATCTGTGTTTAGTTAACTAAAATGTTAAATTCCTGATATCTTTTAGCTTCACAATGTACTTTTGTGTGCGGTGAGAGTTCTGTGATTCATGCGTTTGATCAGGATTTCTACAGATGGCGGTTTATTTACTGTCGCTACAAAGTTAATATTAATAATAACGATTGATTTGTGATATTCGTTTTTTTTGTGAATAACTATAATAGCAGCTTTTTATTGCTAATTTTAACATTCAATTTAGGAATCTTAAGAAATAGCATCCATAAGAAACAATGTACATTTTATTTCATAGTTTAAAAGACGCACTGTTTCTTGGGTATATATTTGAATAAAATGTTGTCTACTTATTTTGGAATATGACTTTGTGACTAGGTTAAACAACTAACTTATGTAGCATTGCCTTCGCAAACAGTACCACTGTAACCTTTCAATGTAATGTACTCAGTTCTGAAAACTCGGGACACCCTGGGACCTCATGATCTGTAATCGAATGCTCTACCAGTGAGCTATACCCACTGGCAATTTGCTTAAAACATTGCTTTGATTCCTAGTGGCGTTTTATAGTTTCTGTCTTTATGAAAAGAAAACGAGGGTTACCGCAACCATGGTAATGGATTATCCAGAAATAATATTATAAATATCAAATTTTGTGTTTCGATGATTAGATGCTCGTCTCATAATGAAAAAAAATTGACAACGGATATAGTTACACTAACGGAAAAAATTAAGGGATCAAAAAAAATCCAAATTTTTGGGCAATATTCAACAGGCCGTAACTTCGAGAGAAATGATCGTACAGGAAATTAAAAAAGATTAAATTGTTGATTTGTAACCGCCGCGGTTTTTGAGTAATCGTAGAAAAACCAGCAACAACAAAAAATAATGTTTGCTACGACGTAGCAGGCTGCTATGGCTTAGTATGTTGCTACGGCGTAGCGTGAAGACAATAGATATCAACAGGAAATCATACCTCTTTTAGTTTTTTTTAAGATAATTTGAATTACACTGCGTTTTTCATCTTTAAAATGATACTATCTAGCTTTTTCGATTTTGAAACACCTTTAATGTTTTAACGTGACATCATAATCATCTGGTCAGTTTTACCAAATTTTGTAACAGTGTCCGTTTAGTAACAACAGGGTTCGAGCTCAAGCGCTTTGACTATGCTACAAGTATGCATAGTCTCACATTACGCCCAAATTCAATGCTAAAGTTCAACAGTCTATCAGTCAGTCTGCCAGCTTTGCAGATCTTTCTGTTGCTAACCTATTCCGTTTAAGGCTGTGGATATTTCCATGAACGCTGAAGGTACGCTCTGTTGCAGCCGAGCAACAGAGCGAAGCAACTACTACAACTGCAACAACAACAACTACTACTTACTGCTACTTTGCTCAGAGGATCGTTTCTGTAAATTCCTTTCCACCAAGTTAAGGGATTCATTTTCTGGAGGCCGGTTCAAACAAAAGATTTTCGCCACAAACCTTCTCTTGCTCTATAATTAGCTAAATCTGTCATTATTTTTAAGTGTAACTGCCTTCCTTTCTCATGAATAAAATCCATGACAAAAATTTCATCTTCGTTGAGTTCGATGCCTTGAGATTTTGGATCTAGCATATAGATGAATAGGCTTTATGCAGTTCCCTCTGCGTTTATCAACTGCATTTAAAATCCTCTTTTATACGAAATATGTACAAATTGATCATAAAAATATAAATGCCCGAATAAATACCCATTAGGAGGGTTCAATGGGAATATTCCCATTTTAGGAATTTACCCGGGTAGAAGCCCATCACTGCGAGGATCGCAGAGGACACGGTAGAGCACACGGTGCAAACCTGCCCCGCTTGGTCGGAGCACCGCCGTGTCCTCGTAGAGGCGATCGGCGGCGGCGACCTCTTGCGCCCGGCCCTGGTGCAAGCCATGGTCCGAAGCAAGAGGGAGTGGGAGGCAGTCACCTCCTTCTGCGAAGCAGTCATGCTCGCTGAAAGAGGTGGTGGTATGGGAAAGAAAGGTCAACCCATTCCAGCCACCGCGGGAGACGCTCCGGGCGTCGGGAGCCACGTGACGACTCCCGGCCACCGTAGGCGCGGGTCTGCGTGCGGTGAGTAATGGGTAGCTCACCGCCCGATCAGGACTAGGCCCATGCCGGACGGCGCGTATATGTTCCACTCGCACGTCAAAGAGATGTCAGCATATGAAGGGGCCCGTCAGGGCCAAGCCTGCCGGGTAAGCGGGATTGTCCGAAAGGGTTACCGCTACCCCGGAACATAAAGGGCTAAGGAAGGAACATGGATAGGTTTTAGTCTGTAAGAGTCGGACACTCCCTTCCGCTCCACCCAGAGCGGGAGAAGTCATTGGATGAAAAAAAAAAGGTCCTATCATATTCGCAAGAAGCAGGCATAATCAATCACGCCGCGCCGGCAATGTTCTCCCAATGTTCGTTTTATTTAGTATAGTAGGTATAGTAATAAATTTATTTATATAATATTATTATATATTTATATTTATAGTCTGTATATGTGTTTTCGTAATTAAATAAATATTTACACTTAACTTCATATTGCACCTACCACTGTTTATCTCTGCATCACCTGAAGGTTGACTGGTAGAAAATACCTATGGCATTAAGTCCGCCTCTGTATATTTCTGTGCTTAAAGTATTAAATAAAATAAATCAAGAGCGTTGAAAAGACAATAAAATAAAATCGTGGCTTTTCCAAAGATAAATAATTTAATTAATATGGAAACCTGGAATATTAACTAACAACACAAATGATTTCAGGAAAACTCAACTGCGCCTACTCTCTTTTTAGTCTGTTTTTTTATAGGGGAGATTTATCGCTCGCCGTCCGATCGGGGCGAGGGATAAACCATCCCTGACGCAAGTGCCGTGTAGTCAGCGTTGTTTCGACTGAAAGGACGGCGCGCGCGTTACCGTCCCCCACCTCTCTGAAGTTATGGAAATAACTACAGTTATTTTACCTTTAGCAGCAATCCAGCAGCAACCCAATAGTAATAAGACTAAAGGTAACTTTGATTTTGGAACTGATTTAAACAGTAACACTACCCCCTATTTATAGATATTATAAAATGGGTTTAACACTATTTGTTAAATATTTGCATGCCACCCCGAACACTACTTTATTATGGGAATAAAACATCGCTCTGATTTTAGTGGTTTTTAATAAAGTAGTGACCTCTCAAAACATCGAACTTTCTGAGCTTTGATGTCTAAATTAGGTATTAACTAGCTGCCGAAAGGCATTGTCTTGTGATCTTGAGTTCATACAAAAATCCTATAGCCAAAGCGGTTTTAGTTCTTCTCGAATTTTTCAATTTTCTAGGTAAAGTCCCCAATTTTTCTATCCTTATAAACCTAATTCCATTTTATCATCTGCCTAGCTTTGCCTAACTCTCTTGGGGAAGGCTTCTGGTCTAACCTGGTGCAGCTGAATACCATTATTTGAATCCTAGTACACAAAAAACGAATTTGAAAAATATATCGACCATGACTATTTATTCAGATGTCGTCTTTGATCTGTAAGCCACACAAAATATAATTATATACTCATAACTTCATAGATGTCATGTTTGTAGATGATAGATGTTTGTTTCTGCCAAATAACTCATTTTTAATAAGTACTATCACAGTCAAACGCATCATTAAAAATTTTGGTTTTCAGATATTGTCCTAGTGGTGTAATTATAGTTCGATATTCAAAAGTAGATGGCGTTGTTTCTTTCTTTCACTCACAGAAAGTGAGTGAAAGACGGAAACTGAAACTTGCACGAGTACCAGGACAGAATAAACGCAGAGTAGTCGCCTCCACAGTATTCGGATGTTTCATTTAAGTGCATCATGAAGGTTGGGGAGGGAAATGTTGGCGCAACCTCGGTAGTGTCCGGCAATACCGTCCGATTAGTGAACAAGATGCACACGATGATGCCTGTTAGCCTTGGCCCAAATATAAAAAAAAAAAAAAAAAAAAAGGTTATTTATTACTTTAACATTGTACATAAAACACTTAAATTTTAACAACTATGCTTTACAGCGTAAGTATTTTCGATGAACTCTGGCACCCATTGTAAGATTTAACTTGTGTTTAGGGTGCCAGCGTCCTCGCCTACCAATTAGACATAACGTAGCAGTAGTTGTTACACAATCAATGATCATTATGTACTAAAACCAACTATTTATTTCGTAAAGCAACTATTGGGCTGTATGTTTATATACTACTTTGTAAGTACGTGTGTGTAAATATGCGTGTGTGTGAGTGTGCTTGTGCGTGAGTGTGCGTGTGTTTGAGTGCGCGTGTGTGTGAGTGTGCGTGTGTGTGTGTAATTAATACTCATAAATATACTAGAACGTTACCCTATTTCGCTTAAGCGATCGATATTTGGAGTAAATCTTCAGTGTTACAATAATTTAGGGTTAGTAGCCAGTTCGAAACCTCGGCCTTACATTTACTTAGGCACATAGGAGCAATGGCGCAGAATTTATTTATTTTGTTATAGAGGTGGTTTGACAGCACATCGTAATGACGCTGAGCAAGGGCCGTCCTACATCCGTGTGTTGGGCATACTTCAAAGTACCTGCGTTTTTTGGTAGCATTTGGGTCATATAGCACTGAGGGGTGCTTACGTAGGATTGTGCCGAGCACAAAGAGCTGTCTCACAGTGAGGACCTGGCATTCGGTGTATAGTGCCGAGGTGGGATATCTAAATGGTTTCGAGGTCATAACCTTGAGGACAGCTCTTTGTGCACGTTCCAGAGGGAGGAGGGTTGTTTTGGTGGTACCACCCCACACAGTGATGCAGTAGTTTATTATGCTTTGGCATAAGGCATAATAAACGGTCTTAATTGTCTTAAAGTTTGCAGAGTGCCTTAATTTTTTAAATATAAATACGCATTTCAAGGCAGCAACAGCATTTACAGTCGACCTGCCCCCTCTAAAACCGTACTGATTATGACTTAGTAATTTGTGTGACTCAAGAAAGTTTACTAGTCTTTTATTAAGGATTTTTTCTAATATCTTAGAGATGGCAGGGAGAACTGAGATTGGTCTGTAATTATCTACACTGTGTCTGTCCCCATTCTTGAAGATTGGGTGAACAATAGCTTTTTTAAAAATGCGAGGAAAACAGCCAGTCGAAATAGAGCAATTGCAAATATGTGTAATGACAGGGACAAGCGCGGGCAAACATGATTTTAGTAGTCTCGATGATATGCCGTCCCAACCCACTGCAGCATCTGTACGTAACCCGATAATGAGATTCAAGACCTCCCCTTCATCTGTGGGTAGTAGTACTAGCGAGTTAGGAGGCAGCGCATCGAGAGAATATTCCGGGATATACGTGGACGATGAGAATTTGTCAGCTAGGCTGCCAACGTCAGCAAAAAACTCGTTGACTATATTTGCTGAAAGCTTTTCATTCGTAGACAAACCCAGCAGTTCGTTAGGTGATTTAACATTCAGACTAGACCCAGTTATGTTTTTGATAATTTTCCATGTCGCTTTAGGATTGCTTTTAGCCACTTCGAACTCGTCTCTTTCATAAGCATGTTTTATGTTTTTGAGTAACTTGTTGCAGAAATTACGGTACCGCTTGTATGTAACCGAAAGAATGTAGTTTTCTGGATCTGCCTCTAACTGTTGAGCCATGTTATCTCTATTTCGGATACAGCGAAGCAGACCATTTGTAATCCAGGGTTTTAAGATTCTGCGTTTTGATGGCATGTATACCGATTTGGAGTAATTAGCGATGACAGTGCTCAGGAGGGAGACCAAAGACTCAGCGGCATTGTTTGCGTCCTGGATACTCAAAATGTCACTGAAGTCCTTAGATAAGATGTCATTTATTACAGCTGTATAATCCACGACTATGCGATTATGTTTAGGGGTAGGATGACACTTCATATGTTGAATGTTTATTAGTGTGGGTCTGTGATCAGTAATACAAGTATCAAAAACTAAAGTCGTACTTTTATAGTCAGATCTTAACATTATGTGATCTATACATGAGTTGACACGGGTAGGGAATAGATGTGTCTGAAGGAGGCCATGTGAAGCGAGAAGGTTAAGGTACTGATTTTCTCGTTGGGAGGTAGCATTCGGAGTAATGTCGATGTTTATGTCACCCATAATTACTAAATTTTTTTGTACAGACAACTGAGTAAGTGTAGTGTCTAGACTGTCAATGAAATTGTTAAGATTTCGTACAGAGGGGGAACGATATAGCGCCATAATTAAGATATTGTAAGATTGTATATTGCAGATCAAGCAGCTAGCATCCTGCATAGGAGGTTCTGTGACGATATGAGGTAAATCTGATTTTACATATATTATAACACCATCGTTTTGGTTAACAAGTTTCCCCGTTTGATAGGAAACATACCCCTCTAGTGGTGGAGCCGTTGACACCCTCAGCCAGCACTCCGATAAAATTAAGATATCACAAGAGAGTTTAATTCTGGCCAGAAAGACTAAGAAACTATCAAAGTTACAGTTAACGCTGCGTATATTGAGGTGCATTATGTTTAGTGATTTAGCGTTATCGCTAATGAAACGCGTGCATGACTCAGGCTCACAAATGTGCGAGTCTCTTAGTCCAAGAGAGTCAATATCATTTAGAGTGTCAGAATCGAACATTGATATGTGATAGTATGTGCAATTTGATAATGTCGATGTCTGTGTGAGATTTTGTGTAGTGCAGGTGTATGACATATAATTATCTTAGTCGATAGAATGTATATAAACACAGGTACGATATATATTTTGTCTTTTGAATAACAGGTTTTTAAATTATAGTGTATTTCACAAGGTTTTAAAATAGGCGATGTATAATACATAAGGTTATAAGTGCAGGATGCATTACGTAAATTTGCTAATAATTCTAGGTAAAAAGTTGCACAGATAAAAGAGTTAAAAACATGTTTGTAATGTGATCGGGACTTGAGTAAATAATACTCTAAGGTTCCAGTAAAAAATAAGAGCATGCAATAAAAATTAAAAGTCTTGCATATATTATGCAGGAGTGGGTAGTTTTTTAAGGCAAGAAGGATTGTTGACAATAATAGATTCCATACCCTCGCGTTCGCGGAGAAAAATCTTTCCGTTTTGGGACCAGCAAAATTTATATTTATTTGTTTTGGCAAAAGAGCTTGCTTCGAAAAATAGTTGTCGCTGGGTGCGAGGTAGATGATCATCGATATATATTGGCTTAACTTCACCGGCAACACCAATGTGTCCCGTGTTTAATTTTTCGGACGGAGGCAAACCCTTGTTGAAATCACGGCAGGCATCCAGTACCTGATTTTTCGAGGGGACAGTCAGGAACTCTGCCACAATAGATCTGTTTGACCCTTTTTTCCCCGGTAGGCGATATACGTCACGCAACTGAGGTGGGTTAACCGACGGCAGGATGGTCTCACATGTTTTTAAAACAATCGACGTTAGATCCCTAGCTGTTTCTTTGCCAGTTGTTGGAACGTTCCTTATCTCGATACAGGATGATCGAGAGCTCAGTAGTAGGTCTTCCACTTTTTTTTCCAGGTCCAGTATGTAGTTGCGTTGTTCACTGTTTTCTTTTTCCAGTTTTTTCATTGATGTCTTAATGGAATCGTAATCTTTACTTAGAAATTCTATAGTTTTTAAAGTTTCAGCATTAGTTTTTTGTATCTCTGCATTTTGTAGTTTAATTTCCCTCAATTCCGACGTTAATTTCCCCAGCAGAGCATCCTGCTCAGTTTTCCAGGAGGTAAATAACTTCAGTATCTTTTCCTCGAAGTTCTTCCACTCGCACTCCGGAGAGAAATCAGGGCGAAATCGCTTTGTCCGCGAAGTAATGTTAGAGATTTCGGGCTCATTTGGGTTATTAAATATATCAGGAGTTGAGAAAATAGGTGGATTGTCTTTCTCACGGGCAGGAGTACCCGGAGGCGATCTCTCAGTTCTCGGCATAATTCCTGTATGTACCACTCAATTTGTTTACTGCTGCACGCAAAGCGATACTTAGCAACAGCGCTAGAACTGGAGAACCCGTTTCGTAGCCGATACACCGCGTAGCACTGTTGCTTGGTGTCTCGTAGCACTCGTAGCCGCACGTAGACGATAGATGGTGACGCACACTCGTGTAGCAGCGCGGGCGACGGCGACGTAGCACTGGAGGTAGGGGTACGGTGATTCGCAATGATGCGTCAGCGCAGTTTGGCTCAGCGGCTCGTGACGCGGGCTTACCGCGCACAGAGGAGGCGGTTCAAAACCAGGTCACACAAATCCAATCACGGTGGACTTTTCGAAAGTTTTTAGTGATGATGATGACACAAATATAGCTATCACTTTCGTGGGGAGTGGCTTGCTCGTAAAAGTGCTCCAGGAAGGAACGAGAATTGAAATTTCGAATTTAAACCAATCACAATTTAAATAATTCGATTTTAGCACAAGTATTTGACACGCGTCTATTCACTGTGACTCACGGCGAGGGAATCCGAGATCCGATATGTTTGGGTCGGCTTCCAATCTAATTGGATGCAGCTGAATACCATTATTTAACATGGCCTATCTGAATACCCGTAAATCAACGAATTACAACCGGGACCAACTTCATAGCATGTTTTCACAGTGACGATACTGTCAACACTGTTTTACGTTTCGTTCTGCGTAAATATCCTCAATAACATGCATTCATAATTTCGCTTTTATTCATATTTTTTCAATTCTGCTATACTTTGTGTCAAAGTTGAACAAAAATCGCCACCTGAAAGTTGACCATTTTTTGAATACTCAATGTCAAAAATAGTTTCTTGTCAAACGCCCTTTTTTTTTTTTTAAGGCTGGGAAATCATCCAATGACTGCTCCCGCTCTGGGTGGAGCGGAAGGGAGTATCAGACTCTTACTGACTAAAACCCATCCATGTTCCTTCCGTAGCCCTTTATGTTCCGGGGTAGCGGTAACCCTTTCGGACAATCCCGCTTACCCGGCAGGCTTGGCCCTGAGGGGCCCCTTCATATGCTGAAATCTCTTTGAGGCGCGCGTGGAACATATACGCGCCGTACGGCACGGGTCTGGTGCTGATCGGTCGGTGAGTCACCCATTACTCACCGTCCGCAGGCCCGCGCCTACGGTGGCCGGGAGTCGTCACGTGGCTCCCGACGCCCGGGGCGTCTCCTGCGGCGGCTGGGACGGGAGGACCTTTCTCTCTCCCATCCCGCCACCTCCTTCACGAGCATAACTTTTTCGCAGAAGGAGGTGACTGCCTCCCACTCCCTCTCGCCCCGGACCATGGCTTGCACCAGGGCCGGGCGCGAGAGGTCGCCGCCGCCGATCGCCTCTACGAGGACACGGCGGTGCTCTGCCCATGCGGGGCAGGTTTGCACCGTGTGCTCTACGGTGTCCTCTGGGCGATCCTCGCAGTGGTGACACCCGGGCGTTTCCTCCCGCCTGATGATGTGCAGGAACCTCCCGAAACATCCATGTCCAGTGAGGACCTGCGTCAGGCGCCCTTACATTGACATAGTTCGGAAAACTTGTTGCGAATATTAGTTTTTTTCCAGTATAGGTTCCACTTGTTTGAATTTATTTTCGCTTTCAAACAAACAGTGAACAAAATTTACGAAAATTGCCTACACGGCTATTTCTATTATAAATAATTAATAAGTTTTCAGAGAAATGCGAATGAATCCAAAAGCCATAACCGCTGCCCAGATGTTTGGACGTTTGGACGTAGCTACCAACGACTGGACTGATGGCATATTCTCAGCCCTTTGGCGGAAATCTCTCAATATTCGGACTGGTGAACATATTTGGTTGGTGCTGGATGGACCGGTTGACTCGACGGATTACTCGATGACAATAAAACTTTGACTCTAGCAAACGGCGATCGTCTGACGATGTCTCCTACTTTAAAAATCATATTTGATCCAGAAAATATTGTTAATGCTTCGCCAGCTACTGGTATGGTATGGTATCAATAGATTTTGATCAAGCAGAATAAAAATATTATTAAAGTAGAACTGAATTTTATATTTATGTCCCTTAAATAGTTATATACAACTGGTTTTGATAAATCTAGCACATTGTACTTTCTTTTCCGTGGGAATTTCCGCATGGGAAATTATCCAATGTCACTTAGGGCTGACTAGATTTCGACTGGTAAAAGTATTTTTGAAATCAGTCCAGTAGTTTTGAGTTAATTCGTTAAAAGAATGCTTTAAAAATGCCTTAATAATAATAAATAAAATATATTTTTTATTGTTTATTCTCCCAAGGCCCACAAGAATGCGACCCGTACCGGTCGCAGATAAATTTATCTAAATACCTTGCCCTATTTCGTTTCTGTACAACGTAGGTCAAATGTCCGAACAAAATTCCCAATTACCTTTTTTTTTTTTTAAGGCTGGGAAATCATCCAATGACTGCTCCCGCTAAGTTTGGCTTTCTTAACCTGGAAATTTAAATTTTCATTAGCGTACACTTTTTTGGCATACCTTAACGTTTAAATAAAGTTGTGTATACTCTGCATTAAACAAACAAATAAATAAAAAATAAACATGGCATTAGTACTTTTTTCCTTTGTGTTCTCAGCTCTTCGTGCTTAATGATCTCCTAGATTTTCGCATTTTCTAGCAGTGCACGTGGTCCATTCATCTTGCACATCCTGCTGCGCAACAAGAGGTACGTAAAAAAGCGTAATTGATAATAATATTGTGGATTTGTCACAATGAAAAATGTGTATATTCCAGCTTACCATATAGTAACTTTGATTGAATGATTTCCCAAATATACATTACTATTACAAGAAAATTATAGGGAAAATTTTATGAAATAAAAAAGTCAGTGGGAGAAACTTTTATAGGTCATGTTTTAATGGATCACTCTCCAAGTGGCACAGATTTATATTGTCTAATTATAAATCTACTCGTTTTTCGTACGATATTTACGACTTGAAAAAACATAATGTTTTATTTAATTTATTTAATGTAATGCTGGGACATAAACTTTCTTGAATACATTTTCTAATTGATTTTGTAAACCGCAACAAAAGCCGTTGCGTAGTTTAGAAGAACAACGCGGTCAGAAAGACAGACACGAAAAGCGATTTTAATTTTCATTAATAAGGACAGTCTCATGACAGTGAAGTTTTCTGCCATCGCAGGACCGAGTTTTAAGATTTTAATCTTATTGTGGAACTAGCTTTTACATTGGAAATCATCCCACGGTAACAGTACATTTTTCCGGCATAAAAAGTAGCATACATGCTATTCCAAAATACACTCGAGAGCAATGAATCCGGGTCACTTAAAGAATCCTAAAAATCTCGGAAACTAAAAATGCTAGGTTAATGCAATAAATTGTATTTAATAGACAATGTAATACTCCTTAAATGAAGGTATTAAAACTTCTTAGTTATTGTAAAGTTATATCATAAAAAAATCAAATTTGAAAAAGGGCCACTTTCGAAGATGGAACTACGAAATTACAGCATTTGGTTTTGCTTTTGTTTGTAATCTGTCATTTATGTGGGTACATAAACCATGTTGATAGTGCTCTATATTCATTATTCAAGCTGAAATTATGTCGCTTACGCCTGAAGAATGCACCAGAATACTTACAATGCTGGAAACCGGCCGGAGTCAGCGCGATACAGCCAGGACTGTCGGTGTGTCGCTGTCAACAGTACAAAGAGTTCTCCGACGTTACGAAGAAACTGGTTCTAACCTACGCAGACCAGGAACGGGCAGAACCAGGTGTACCACAGCACGAGAAGACCGATACTTGGTGAACACCATGCTTCGAAATCGCTTTCTCACAGGAACTGAACTCACAAATCAGTTTCGACACCTCGGAGGAAGTAACCCAAGTGCATGGACAGTAAGACGTCGGCTTGCTGAATCTAACTTAAAACCCCTTAGACCTGCAAACGGCCCTAAACTGGAGCGTGGGCATCGTATTTCAAGACTAAGATATGCCCAGGGCCACGTAAATTGGAGTATTGAAGATTGGTCAAAAGTTATGTTCTCCGACGAATCAAAATTTATGCTCTACAAGCACGATGGAAGACACAGAGTGTATCGAAGACCAGGGGAAAGATTCAAGCAAGCATGCATCGAAGAAAAAGTAGCCTACGGTGGTGGGTCTGTACTTGTGTGGGCCGGAATTTCTTCTGAAAGTCGCACAGAGCTGGTGATCATAGAAAACGGCTCTTTAACTAGCGTAAGATATGTGGAAGAAATCCTCAATGATCACGTTGGTCCATTTATGGTCAATTTAGGTGAGGATGCTATATTTATGCATGACAATGCCCGACCTCATACAGGTAGGATTGTGAATGACTACCTTCAAGAGATGAACATTACTCGTATGGAGTGGCCAGCGCGCAGCCCGGATATCAACCCGATCGAGCATGCTTGGGACGAGCTAGGCAGATGCGTAAAACAACGAAACCCTCCCCCAATCACGCTTCGTGAGCTCAAAATTGCTCTCACAGAGGAATGGGAGAATATTCCCCAAAATCGTATAAGGAACTTGGTGTACAGCATGCTAAACCGCGTAAACGCAGTAATGGAAGCACGAGGAGGCAATACGAAGTATTAAAATTCAAGAAAATCGTAATAAAGTTCAAAAATTTCATGTTTCCTATTTTTGTTTTAAGGAGAGATCAGCAGTTTTTTTCTTTAAGTAATTTTGTGTTAATAAAATGTATGGTGACTCATATTTTTTTTACTTTCATTTAAGGAGTATTACATTGTCTATTAAATACAATTTATTGCATTAACCTATCATTTTTAGTTTCCGAGATTTTTAACATTCTTTAAGTGACCCGGATTCATTGCTCTCGAGTGTATAATCTATCTCTGTGACAAGTTTCATCCAGATCCGTTGAGTAGTTTTTGTGTTTATTCGTTACAAACATACATAATTATAAATCTTTCTTCTTTATAATATAAGTACAGAAAAATCTGTAAAATACAAAAATAAAACCTTTTAACGGTATTTAATAATAAAAAGTTATTGGCACATGCGGGACTTGAACCTGCGTCTCCGTACAACAACTACGGTGTTCTAAATAACCAGCTAAACTAATGTGCCATTCGAATGGTTCCAAATTTGCGTCCCTATGAGTGCATTCAGCGACAACAGCGCCTTACGATCTAGAGTAAAATGTTTATCACAGCTGCGGCCAGACGTGGAACTAATATAAGTACAGTTTCAAGCAAAAACATGTCAACACTAAGTGAAATAAACAAAAAATTTCTCTCAAATTATTATTGAATTTATCGGATTTTGTGCGGACAGAATCTTTTAGCACAACATATTCCGATTTAGTCTCTTGAACCCACAATCTAAACCAGACAATCGATTTTGAAATTTTCAAAGTGTATTCCATTTAATGCGGGTGACTGTACTGTTGTGACCCTTTTTGAAGCCACGAAGACTGGGGATTTGCGCCGATGTTTTGTCTCGGAACTTAACTAAACTGATGTGATAATGTTAGTAACAATTTTAATAAGGGGATCATTGCATGTGACGTTCTGTATATTCTGCCATGTTTTATAAGGATTGCATTGGAATATTACATTTAAATTAAACCGCTGCTAGAAAAAAAAAATCAAAAAGATTGACTACTGACTACTTAAATTAGTGTACAAAAGAGTTGGCTGTTCAGACACTCACAATGTTGTTTTGAAGTAGTCGACAGTTACCTTTCTGTATACATACCTATGTTTGTCAGACAAACATTAGAATTTTTTTGATGCCCGTTCTCTAGACTACGGAAATAGCCAAAAAATGTCCACCAATCACCAAAAAGTGCTATGAAATTAGAAATTCTATGCCACTGCTAGACAAAGGCATCTTTCCCCTTTCTATACGCGTCTGTCCAAAATAGCTTATACCATTTATTTAAACGAATTTCTCCTGTTTATATCAAAGGATATAGCATACTTTTAGACGCAGTTCGAACTTATTGATGTCGAATCGTACCTTCAAGTGGAGGGGATCGAACAACGTTAAAGCTATGGCTGTATGGTATAGGTTCGTACGTATTTCTACTGTACAGCTACAACAATTATAAGCAGGAGTACTTTTCTGAGAGTATAATTGTGAAACTATGAAATCGATAATATTTGCGGTATACGACAAAATTATGCTATTTTATACGACTCGTCTCACGTTCAAGCCACAAAACGTTAGTGCGATGGAAAAAAACTAAATTAAAATTATTCCTACAAATGACAGGCGAGGCCAACGGTTTAACGTGCTTTCCGAGGCACGGAGGAGTCTCAGTATACAACGAGGCGCTACAATGGTGACAATAGTTTTACACTGAGACACGTTTTCACAATTATAGGAGGAGCTCGTGGCTAACTGCCACACAGGTCGATCTACCAGGTTAAGCTATGCTTGCCGGGGTTGGCCGTGAAGCCGACCCCAACACAGTTAGGAAAAGGCTAGGCAGATGATGATTTAAAACGTAAAAAGTTTTATGAAAACGTATGCCTAAATGAACTGTCTTGGTCACGCAGTTACAAAAGGAGTACGGTACTACCATTTTTGTTTCGTTACATTTACAAAATAATATCAAATGTAAATGCATCCTGATTATCCCACAATTATCAATTATTATTTTCATTTGACTGTCAGAACTTTTCAACCGTAAGGTTTTGCCAAAACTCCCACTCTTATTTTTTTTTGTAAAACTCAGTTTTAATAAAGTATTTGTTCGTTTTCAAGAAAGTAACTTTTCGTATATGCTACATATGTTAATGCAGTATAAACAATCGCTTGAGGATTTATTTCGAAAGGTATTTAAATGACACATTCATTTTTAATTAAAATATAGTATAAAATTCTCTATATTTATTCAAGAAATGTCACCATTTTACTTATATGAAAGCTAACCTAGTTTTAGACACAAAAGTAAGATGATGCAATAATATGGGATGAAGGAAGGAGTGAAACAATATGTGAGTAAATAACTCGTATAATTAGGAACGATTTAAATGCGCTAATCTATAAACCAGGCTGACGTAGGTTTCCTGGAATATTCAGTTAGACAAAGAGGAAACTATATATCTCTCACTTGTATAAAAGGGCCCGTACTATGCAGCGTGCGGCAGTATTTGACGGGGACCCAACCTAGTCGTTTAGGTGGTCTACGTCAAATACTCGTATTGAATGTTTTCTTCAGGGTGGGGTCACAGCACGTACTTATGTAAAGTAGCTCTCTCTGAACGTTTCATTCAAATAAACAGCAGCAATTGATTGAATTGTGTAAGATGAAATAGCTTATATTACTAAATTCTATTAAAATACCGCATAATTATCGTTGGCAACTTTCTTGGGCCATTACTGTTTGCTTCTTTTTTGCGAAAGATTCTGTTAAAAAAAATGCAAAGTTTTACTAAAATTCAACAGTATGTATACTTACGAAGACGCAACAGAACCTTAATTGTTTAAATCCTATGTAAAATAACACTCAACTGGATACTAATGAATAATCCAGACACCAAACTGCTATTGAGTTATTCCTATTGGAAAAATCAAACATCAAGGTCGTGCTCAATGGTGCCTGATCCGGGCATTGAACCCACATCCACATGCGCAGTTGCCTGATGGATATTCATTGGACTCATTTATGTTTCACGCGAAAATGTTTTCAAGACATCCTTTACATAACCTGCGATAGCTCAGTTAAAATACAATCCAAAAAGACAACGCAGTACGATCTGGAATATCTTTTTGATTAATATCGCATCACACTCTTGTGCAAAAGCATGAGAGTATTATGAATTTTATGGAGATGTACGATACCCATTGTCTTGCGAGCTAGCGGTGTTTTGCATTTAATAACAGATGTGCTGTTGATACAAACGTTGTCACGCTACGAATGTACAAGTACATGCAAGTTTACGAAGTAAGGTTGAGATTAGATTAGTTAGTTAGTGGCCAGTTTATGGCAATAGGCTTGCCATAATTATGAGAAGAACACCACTACTGAGCCGATCGGGGGAAACAAGCGTGGTGTAATCGTAGTTATTTAGTTATTAGTATGTTATTTAATAATAAATATGAGATTATGATTAATCTTATATTTATTTGTATAAATGTGACCAGAGGAACCTTAAATAAAAACGAAAAGTATATATACCCCATCAAGAGAGCGGGAGAAGACATTGGATGATTTCCCCCAGCCTTAAAAAAAAAAAAATGTCTTCATTTCGATTTTATTTTGTGTAGTTTACAACGTGTTGTTGTTTACAACTTTTGGCCTCTTTATATCGTAAAAATATGTTTTCCTGCATTTAAGAGATCTTACACCTTTTTTTTGGAAAATCATGGATGGACCATCTTTACATACTGACACTTCTCCGTGCCTCGGAAAGCAGTCTGTGATATTCAGAACTCTATCTACAGACTTGGCCGTAAAGATCAATTAAAAAAAATAATGACTTGCTACCTATGCTTACACACGCCGGAACTTTCTGATTTGAATAGCTATATTATTATGGTAAAAATTAAGTATGCAGCCACTATAATAGGGAGTTTATGTCCCTTACTTTACAGACAGAGTCGTTCCGATATCGAATTAAACTGTTGCGACTTGTGTTACATTACATGCGGTAGCTCTGCTACTGAACAACCATTAAGTACATCATATACACCTTAGAATCTCCGTGAAATTCTCTATCTTATGGTGAAAATTTCAGGAAAATCGATCAAGTCGTTTTTGTGATTAGTATACGTACATTCAAACAGGACTTGCAGTCTTGTCTGTGAGATTCTGTACATTTTCTACGTAAAATATTCCTGAAAAATTCTAATCTATTCTGAGGCAGTAATGAAAATTTCTACAAACTTAAAATTTAGAATAGTTTCTAACTCGATGATTTGCAGAGATTTTCATTCAGATAATAACTAATAAACAGTTTATAATATAACAAGCAAAAATGTACGTAGCTCATATTATATTGTAACAAAAAGTAGATAGATGTATGGAGTGTGAAGGAGCAATCGGAAAGAGACAAATTAAGATGACAATTAAAATGGAAAAGTTATTACAGTGGGTTAGGAAATTAAAAAAGGAACGGAAGGCTTTGTTATGGCGTACTAATTGCCACCCACTTGTACCACATTTATATTACATATTGTTCCTACCACAGAAATATTCCTGCTATGTAAATCATACATTTTTAATCGTGATGAACGATTTACAATCGCCGCTATTAATCGTTAATCATATTGACTTTTTGCCAACACTGCCGTGGAATATAGCTTCATTTTGTACCAACAATTTCACTCTGATTTTGAACGGAACACTTTTATGACTTTCCTTACATTACCTGCGCTAGCTCAGATAGTGTACAAGATATAGGTACATAATACACACCAAACATTCCCTGCGAGAGCTTTTGTGTAAACGTCGGAAATACTATTTAAAATTTGAGGCGATTTAATAAAAAACCATTTAAACCTAATTGAAATTAGTACTTTTAAACAGTTCTCACCGTAGACAGTTCGTCTCCGACGCGCTGGTTCGACCGCCACACTGCACCGCCGCACATCACGCTAGTTTTCCCAAAGGGTAAGGCAGAGACGTTATAATAATATGTAGTATAACTTCATAATTATCATCAGCTGTGTAAATCCTTAATATATTGCCGCGTAGTGAACATTCGCTATGTTAACATAAACTGTATCAAGACTTCCTTTACATAACCTGCGGTAGCTAACCCGTTTAGTTAAAGTTAAATAAATAAATATAAATAAAATTCATGTTTCACTTAAAAACCAAAAGATACTCAAACCATTGTCAACACTATGGAGGCAATATTCACAGGGGTAGGTTAAACTTTATTATCATAGTAGACAATACGTTGGCATGTTATCATCAAAGAAAGGATTAAATTGGGGGAGTAAAGTTTAGGACTCTCCGTCATCTGCGCTTCAACCAATAAAATTTTTGGTTGTGGAAAAATTCGATGTGTTTACAATCTACTGATAATTAATTGTTTTTTTTTTAGATGAAACTAGAATTAATTTTTATTTCAGGGGGAGTCTACACCTAATTTAAAACACAATACAAAAATATATTGTAAAGTAGTCCAATATGTTCGGGGATTACACCAAAATATTTCGATTGCTTCTCCCAAGAGTCTTTTTTAAGTGTTCTAACCTTTTGCAGCCTACAATTAAAATGACCAGGATTATTAATAAAGCTGATACAAAATTAAAAAACGACCTTTGACATGACTTTGTTTAGTTCGTGACAAGATGGCAGCTGCTGTAATATCTATATATATAAAAGAAAGTCGGGTTTGTTCCCTCTATTATAACTCGAGATCTGCTGGACCAATTTTCATGGTTTTGTTTCGTTGGATTTGTCTCCGCCCTGAATAGCAGAATACATTTTTAATTTTTTTTTTCTTGGTAGGTATGGTAGGTAGGGTGCGTAGGTAGGGTAGGTAGGTAGGGTAGGTAGGTAGGGTAGGTAGGTAGGGTAGGTAGGTAGGGTAGGTAGGTAGGGTAGGTAGGTAGGGTAGGTAGGTAGGGTAGGTAGGTAGGGTAGGTAGGTAGGGTAGGTAGGTAGGGTAGGTAGGTAGGGTAGGTAGGTAGGGTAGGTAGGTAGGGTAGGGAGGTAGGGTAGGTAGGTGGGTAGGGTAGGTAGGGTAGGTAGGTGGGTAGGGTAGGTAGGGTAGGTAGGTAGGGTGGGTTGGTAGGGTAGCTAGGGTAGGTATGGTAGGTATCACAGTTAAGACAGGACAACGTCTGTCGGGTAAGCTAGTTAATAATAAAGAAAAACGATAACTAGCCAAAACAGTGATCAAAGAAGTCTGGGACAATATTGCAATAGACACTGAAAACACAGAGAAAAGTATTTGTTGCAATAATAGTAAAACGTTTTTATTCGTAATGAAGGTATATTTTATTTGAAAACTGCTAAAAACGTGTATAACTACTCTTTTACATGTATGCCGTGCTTGTACTGCAGAACATGAACAGTGACTTTCGGTTCCTTCCAACCCTAAAACAAGCCGAACCGACAAACATTTTTGTGCGTGTACTGATGGCGCTGATAGAAAAGGAAAGATGGAAAATGGAGTGCATTTCATGTTAGTTCTCTATTTCACCACACGTTTACGTAAGTTTGTCAACGTCAACAGTGAAGTGCTCCTGTAGATTTATGAAGTGCTAGTACTTCAGGGCAAATGAAATCAGTGGAATCCGCCCCTAAAACAATCCGATAGCCCGGGGAACGCCTCTTTTTAGCTACCCCAAAAAAATTGATGGAATAATAATAATATAGGTTTGTGAAAACCTTTATCAAAACTATGAGTTCTTATTTATTCCTATTTTCGTTCTTTTCATATTTGTTACATATGAATCTTATGATATACACACATCAAAAGTGTCTAGGGATCAACATATATTTTTGCAATAACTTTTCTCTTGATTGATATTAATTTAAATTTTCTTTAAGGATTCATCAAATAAAGTGTTTTCGTTTGTCACAGTAACGATAAACCAAGTCACCTTTGCATTAATAAAGAAATTTGCCATTTTCCTAATAAAGGGATTTTTGACATTTGAACCACTAACATTAAAGTTCGAAAAAAAGACTGAAATAACAGTTTTCTTTAAAATTTTATTGGGTAACTTAAACAATTAATAATCCGTGTTTCTACCGCGAACACTAACAACACAAGAACATCGGTTTGGCATACTCAAAATGAGTTCATCCAAATCACGCTGTGGAATGGCCGCCCATGTTCGTTGCAACAACAAAAAAAGGTCTTCTTGCAACTGGATACCCTCCATATTCGGCAGAGCTCTTCTCTGTAGCATATCCCATGCATGCTCAATCGGGTTCAAGTCTGGCGACTGAGCAGGCCAGGGCAGGACATTGATGTTAGCTGCGGCGAGAGTCTGTCTTACAACTCTTGCGGTGTGCGGTCGTGCATTATCATGCATTAACTGAAATAAGGGACCAATTTGCACTTGTAGAGGAACGATGACGTCAGATACAATTCCCGAAGACCGCTACGGGTACCACCTATAGCAATGCACAATCGTAGGATTCGATATCAATGGGCTCTTGAACACAGAAATTGGGCAGAAGAACAATGGCGTTTCGTGTGCTTTTCTGATGAGTCTCGTTTTGGTATGAGACCGGATACAAGACGTATACGACACTGGAGAACCCCTGGACGCCAACAGCGATTAAAATCCTGCCAGGAAGTCCATCCTTATAGTGGTGGAACCATCATGGTATGGGCGGGTATTTGGATCGGCGGAAGAACTGAGTTGATTTGGATCAGAGGCAACCTCAACGCTCAAATTTATGCTGAGACGATTGTATCTGACGTCATCGTTCCTCTACAAGTGCAAATCGGTCCCTTATTTCAGTTAATGCATGATAATGCACGACCGCACACCGCAAGAGTTGTAAGACAGACTCTCGCCGCAGCTAACATCAATGTCCTGCCCTGGCCTGCTCAGTCGCCAGACTTGAACCCGATTGAGCATGCATGGGATATGCTACAGAGAAGAGCTCTGCCGAATATGGAGGGTATCCAGTTGCAAGAAGACCTTTTTTTGTTGTTGCAACGAACATGGGCGGCCATTCCACAGCGTGATTTGGATGAACTCATTTTGAGTATGCCAAACCGATGTTCTTGTGTTGTTAGTGTTCGCGGTAGAAACACGGATTATTAATTGTTTAAGTTACCCAATAAAATTTTAAAGAAAACTGTTATTTCAGTCTTTTTTTCGAACTTTAATGTTAGTGGTTCAAATGTCAAAAATCCCTTTATTAGGAAAATGGCAAATTTCTTTATTAATGCAAAGGTGACTTGGTTTATCGTTACTGTGACAAACGAAAACACTTTATTTGATGAATCCTTAAAGAAAATTTAAATTAATATCAATCAAGAGAAAAGTTATTGCAAAAATATATGTTGATCCCTAGACACTTTTGATGTGTGTATTATGGCGTTTATTTCAAAACAATCGTAATAAGTATAAACAGACAGGGAGGAAGTCAATCACGTTATTTTTTATGAATTGTCAAAACGCGAAATTTTTACGTGATTTGTATTAAATATTAAAATGTGACGTCACAGATTTTTAGAATCAAATAAATTAAAAATAAAATAAATAAATAACTTTTCTAAACAATACATTTTATATCATGTATCACACGAAAAAAAACAGAATCAATAGAATAAAATCATAGTTGGGTACTGGAGCTATCTTTTTTTTTTATAAATTTTTAAGTAGGTTTTGTAACAAAGAATAAGAATAATTCAATTTCAAAATAAAAATTATTTATACATTTTATTTAATATGTTCGAGTTGCTGCTACGCCTGTATTTGTCGCAGATCAACAATTAAACCTTTAGCCTACAATTAAAGTAGGATTAAATAAAGCTGATTCAAAATTAAAAAAACGACCTTTGACATGATTTTGTTTAGGTCGTGACAAGGTGGTAGCTGCTGTAATATTAATAATAAAGAAAAACGATAACTAGCCAAAACAGTGAGCAAAGAAGACCATTATGAAAACAAATACACAAATTTTGTTATACCACTCGTACAAATATCATAAAACTGATATAATAAAGCTTACACATCATTACCGCTTTATTAAACTACTAGGATTCCATAACTGGTAATGAGTGGCTTTGTGCTATAGCATAAATAATTTTCAGAGTAATGTGGTAGTGCACAAACACTACAACACATTTACAATTATACTATAATCATCATTCTCCTGCCCTTATCCCAATTTATTTGGGGTCGGCGCAACATGTCTTCTTCTTCCATACTACTCTATTAGTCGTCATCTCGATAGTCACTCCCTTTCTAGCCATATCATCTTTCACACAATCCATCCATCGTTTCTTTGGTCGCCCTCTACTGGTATAGCCATCCACATTCATACTCACAACTTTCCTGACAACATTTTCCTCATTCCTCCGCATAACATGCCCATACCATGACAACCGATTTCCACACAACTTTTCAGTCACCGGTGTCACTTTCAGACTTCCTCTTATATACTCATTACGTATTCTATCCATTCGCGTAACACCACACATCCCTCTTAGCATTCTCATCTCAGCTGCATGTAATTGTCTTTCATTAATTCCTTTTGTGGCCCAACACTCTGATCCATACAAGACGGCAGGTCTAATCATGCTTTTATAAATCTTCCCCTTAAGTTTAAGGGGAATGCGGGAGTCACAAATTGTTCCCGTGACCTGCCGCC